>CM070554.1:50880600-52146908 GCA_036346405.1 Phyllostachys edulis | reverse complement strand
ATACTCGGACGACCAACTTTGGCAAAATTCCTAATGGCTACTCATTATGGATATCAATGTATTAAGATGCCAGTCCCAAAGGAGTAATTACAATCCATTGTGACAAGAAGATGGCGATACTGCGACCGTCGATCCTTGAGATGGTAGGACAAATACCAACTCGAGAAGAAAGTCGACCTTCGACTAGCAAGTTGAAGCCTAAAGTCGCACTAAAGCCGAACGACAAAGTCAAAGAGGTTCCTCTGGGCGCAGGGAGCCCTCGAAGATCGATCATCGAGGATACTTCCGACCCCAAATAGGAAGGCGCCTCATCACCTTCCTCCGAGCTAACGCAGATGTATTCGCGTGGCAAGCATCCGACATGCCCGAGTCCCGGTGGAGGTGATCGAGCATTGAACTAGCCTTACGGCGACAAAGTACAGTAAAACAAAAATTGCGGAGATTTGCCCCTGATCGACGAGATGCTATTAAATCATAATTGGATAAGCTACTTAAAGTAGGCTTTATAAGAGAGGTCAACCATCCAGAATGGTTGGCTAACCCTGTAATGGTTAGAAAGTCAAGCGGCAAATAAGCGTATGTCGCGTGAACTTTCTTGATCTTAATAAAGCTTGTCCAAAAGACGATTTTCCTTTACCTCGTATCGATCGGTTGGTTGACTCTCTGCGCAGGTTGTGAAATGTTAAGTTTTTAGATGCATATTGCGGATATCACCAGATTAATATGTGTCTAGGCGATGAAGAAAAGACGCATTTATTACACCATTTGGTATATTTTGCTATGTCAAAATGCCATTTGGTCTAAAAATGCCGCGCTTCTTTTCAACGCTTGATGCGAGTAACTTTTTCATCTCAATTAGGCCGAAATCTAGAAGCCTATGTTGATGACTTAGTTGTCAAAAGCATCAAGAAACTTAATCATATTATCGACCTACAAGAAACATTCGACAATCTCGTAAAACATCGCTTAAAACTTAATCCTCGAGAAGTGTGTGTTTGGAATCTCTTGAGGAAATTGCTTGGATTCCTAGTATCTATACGAGGAATTGAAGCGAATCCCTAAAAAATAAAAGCCATTTTACAAATGCGCCCTCAACTACGGAAAGAAGTCCGAAACTCACTTGGGTGCATGGCTCTAAGTCGTTTCATCGCCTGTTCGGGAGAAAAGGGACTACCTTTCTTTAAACTTCTAAGGAGACACGAAAGTTTTGAGTGGTCGAATGAGGCAAGCGCCGCCTTTGAGGATGTCAAGAGGTACCTTACGAGTGCTCTATTCGGTCTCCGAGGCGGAAAAACGCTCTTGGTTTACCTAGGCTGCCACGCCACGAGCGAACAGTAGCGATCTTGGTTGTAGAACGTGAAAATGTACAACGACCGGTTTACTACGTAAGTGAAGTTTTACACGGACCTAGGGCGCAACCCTCGGTCCAAAAGCTTCAGATGCCCTCCTCATGTCTTCGAGGAAATGCGGCATTATTTTCAGCGCTAAACTAGTCAGTCTGCTCTAAGTTTCCCTTGGGAGCGATCCTCCGTAATAGGGAAACAGCGACGATGGCAAAATGGTCGGTCGAACTTGGGGAGTTTGACATCCATTTCGTGTCGAGCGGCCGTTAAATCCAGATCTTGGCGACTTTGTCGCCGAATGGACAAATCTGAACACATTCAGATCCCGAAGACGATTCCCACGACCGAAGGGCGATGTACTTTGACGGTCGCCACTTTAAGTGGCTCGAGGGTGGTGGTCTGGTATTCCTAACGGAGAGACCTTAAAGTATGCCATACAATTAAACTTTCGGGCCACTAATAATGTGGCGAGATCATTTAAGGTTTGCTAGGCGGTATCTGAAAGCAATGAAAGCGCCTCGATTCGCCGACTACTCGTGAGAGGAGACTCTCAACTAGTCGTGAATCAAGTCGGTAAAAGTACCGGTTTCTAACCCGACAATGTCTCGATTTATCGAAGTACGTAAGCTAGAAAAGCATTTTTTAGGTTTCGAGGCACAATTCATCCTCGAAGGATAATTTCTCGCAGACCCGCCTTGCTCGAATAGCTTCTTCCAGATCTGAAGTACCAAAAGGAGTCTTCTTGGAACAACTCGAAGCCTTCTCGGTCGAAGAGCCGAGACACCTCCTATTGAGACAACCTCTCTAGAATACGAGGATACATGGATGGCGCCCATCTATGATTATCTTCGAAGGGTTACAGACCAAGACGATCTCGAGGCGCATCGCTTATCCCGAAAAGCCAAAATGTATACTTTGGTCAAGGAGTTCTCTATAAACGAGGTACTCAAGGGGTGCTCATGCGATGCATTCTGCAGAGCGAAGGATTAACACTCCTTCACACATACATGGTGGCATTTGTGGAAATCATGCTTCCTACGTAACGTTGGTCGGCAAGGCTTTTCGACAAGGTTTTCTTGGCCAATGACCCTATAACGATGCTAAAGAGTTGGTTAAAAAGTGTGTCCAGTGCGGTTTCATAGCGAGCAAATACACCAACCACTCGGGCATTACAAACAATACCTCTATCTTGGCCTTTTGCAACTTTGGGGTCTTGATATCCTCGGGACCGCTTTCCTAAAGCTCCGGGGAGGTTTGAGTTCCTTTTGTGGCTATTGATACGTTCACAAAATGGATTGAAGCCGAACTCGGATCGATAACAACGCGGAGCAAAGAAACGGTTTATGATGAGATGCGTAATTACTCGATTTGGAGTACCAAGTCGAATAATTACAGATAATGGTAAGCAATTTTCGAGCGCAAAATTTCAGGAATTTTGCGACGAGTTGGGTACCAAGTTATGTTATGCTTCTGTGGCCCATCCCCAGAGTAATGGGGGCAATGAGCGTGCAAACGGCCAAATAATGAGAGGAATTAAAACTCGAGTCTTGACCGGCTCATCAAACGCTCGGGGCTTGGGTACAAGAATTACCCTCAGTATATGGGCGATTCAGACAACTACCAAATCAGACAGAGAAACACCTTTCTTTTTAGTCTTGGTCTTTGAAGCTATGCTTCCTCCTAACTAAAGATACTGGTCAACACGAGTCGAAACATTCACGGACTCCAACCAGAACAAATTCGAGCAGATGATATTAATCTACTTGAAGAAAGGAGAAACCAGCCCTAATTAGCTCGCAATCTACCAACAAGCCCCGCGAAGATACTATGATCGTAAGGTTCAACCTCATGACCTTTGTCAGAGGTGACTTGGTATTGAGGCTTTGCCAATCCAAGTCTAATCGAACAAACTTTCTCCCAAGTGGGAAGGTCCTTACGATGGTCGGTTACTCGTCTGTGGTCAGACGATTGGCAATGGAAGACGGCCAGGTTCTCTCAATTCTTGGAACATTGACCGATTCACGCCAAGTTCTATGTGTAACGACCATTCTACAATAAAGAATCGGTTTTTTCTATCTCTATTGTCTTACTTTTGAGTAGTGCTTTCATTATTTTTCGACTATGTTTTAAACACCCGCTTTTCTTTACCTTCGGTCGAAAGCGATAACATCACCTAGTCGAAGCCTCTCCTCTCTGCATGTGGTCACCGCCACTAGAAGGAGTTTCCTAGTGTCGACTCGTTACTGCTTTTATGGCCAACACAAAGAACTCGGGTTTTATTTAGTCGAAATATTTTTGAAGACCAACTCTTTTCACCTTATTTTATTTCTTCGATTAATTTGAAAAATACTCTAAGAAGAGCGCACTTTCTCGATTTGCTTAACCGTCTTGGGTGTACTCGTTTCATCTCAATCGGTGGGAGGAAGAGACACATCTAGTCGAAGCCTCTCCTCTCTGCGACGTGGTCACCTTGCTAATCGAAGGAGCTTCCTAGCTTTGTTCGCTTTCCTACTCTTGCTACCGGATGACTTATCGAGTCCAATTGGAGAAGGACGAGTAAATATTTTAAAGTCCTCTAGACGCTTGCTTAACTCAAGTTGCCGTTCTCGATTTGATTAAACTAGTCGGAGATGTTAACATTACCTAGTCGAAAGCCTCTCCTCTCTGCGTGGTCCCGCCCCACTAGAAGGAACTTCCTAGTGTCAACTTCGTTACCACCCTTTCGACCGATTCATGACAATTGAGACCCAAAACTACAAGTTAAACAAACCTCTCGCTTTAAACCCTTTCTACAGACTATTTACTTAGTTTGTCTAAACAAACTCAGCAAATAGTCGGGGGCTAGGATAATTTGATTTCAATTCTTAGTCTTTATTTCGTTAATTATCTTTTGAGTTACTAACTACTCGACAAGATGATTTGCAGGAGACAAAACTATTTACTTAGTTTTCACAAACTAAGCAAATAGTCGGGGGCTAGGATAAAGTCATCACATTTGACTTCATTTCTTAGTCTTTAAATTCGTTAATTATCTTTTGAGTTACTAACTACTCGACAAGATGATTTGCAGGGAACAAGATGGATTACATCAACAAAAGACTGTTTTTCACAAGTTCATTACAGACTACTCAAGAGGAGAGCCCAATGCATCTCCTCTCAAACTTTCCTACCAATGATTGCATCTCCTCCATCGAAGTCTTCCTTCCGCTTGAGCGGTTGAAGTCGGCCGAGTGGTTGCACATTAAGGTTGGGGTCATGAGCTTTAAGTTTTGCTAATGCATAACTTATCGCAGCTTTACCGCCTCCTTTATCGATTGACTTGGTTGGCCTTGAGTGGTCACCAGATCTTGCAAAATCCCGACTTGATCCCCAATAGTACTTGTGTGGCAGCTATTGTATCATCTTGAGAGTCTTTCCCTCACTATGTAGCTCACCAAGCACATTGTTCAGGGCGTGATGTTTCCTTGAAGTTTAATCTTCATTGCTTCCATCTCTGTTGGGTACAAGTTGAAGCCTCATGAGCTTTTTGTTTTCGACCACTTGCTCACGAAGAAATAAGATTGGTCAAACAAAAATAAACTCCTAGAGGAAAAAAGAAAACAAAAATAATCACGGTAAAAGAATTTCTTACCCACTAGTTGAGAATCCAACCTCTTGACCTCTTCATTATGGGAAGCAACGGTCTCAAAGATACTTTTTCTCCCATGATACAATATCCTCTACATTCTTCTTTGCAATAAGGACGATGCAGTTATAAATCACGGCTTTATCCGCGATTTCGATCTCAAGTTCTCTCAATTTAACGTCCATTGCTAGAAAGGAAGTGGAAGTGAGAAAAGGAAATAACTTCGTAAAGAATTGCGGGTAAAGAATTACTTACTTGATATTCGAAGTTCTCGGCGTCTCAAGGTTTTGATCTTTATTTTTGGACATACGAGTAAGCTCGTGAATAAGCAAGTTTTCTCTCTAACTTCATTACGGAGCTTTTTCGTCTCGTCTTCTTTTTTCTCAAAAGAAGCAAGAGTTAGGTAAAGATCAAAGATATAAGCAGATCTTAAGTTCAGCACTTCTCGCTTAATTTTTCCTGCGACTTCATGGTTGCGAGTTAGCTTCTTTAAGCTTTTTCCGAGGTCTAATACCTCTTCCTAAACTTTTTCGACTCCTCTTTTCATAATCGGCGAGTCGGCTAAGGTCTTAGCGTCCTTTGTTTAACCCGCAAGGATAACAAAGGACATGAGCATGGGTCAATCGATTGTAAGTTCTTCTACAACCATTGACCTAGTCGTAAGTTCTTCTACGACAAAGCCATTGGTCATAAGTCTTTTCGACCATTACCTAGTCGTGAGTTTTTCCATGACAAATCCGTAAGCACTATATAAGTAGTCAAATCCAAGGTGACTATGAATAGTAGTGACTTACCACCTCTCTCTGTTTTGCGAGTTCCTCTTTCTGTCGCATAGCTCTAGAAGTTGTCGATGATATTCACCGACAACGACAATTTGCTCTATGGCTTTCTCGCAAGATGAAAAGACAAAGAGAAACAAGAGAAGATTATACTGTATATATAAGTACGATTAAGTACTTACATTCATAGTTGATCGAGCAAACATCGAGTAAACCGACTCGGATCTTGACTTGTCTACCCTCGTGACTTGGTCCCACCAAACCTTCTCAAAGCGTTCATTATCAAAGGTATCCCTCTATTGGGAATATCGTTGGGATGGGGACTCGATCGCGAGATCTGAAAGCGAAGACCCTCACGATGGAAGCGAGGCCCAAAGAAGTCGTAGCGAAGTTGAAATACTCTTCTTCTTGATTACTCAGAATTTCTCTTTGGGTACCGGAGGAACGCCTGCAACGATCTCCTTTAAAACGCGGTGGACAGAATCGCCACCATCTTGACCAGAAGCCTGCGCACCGCCTCTGTTCTATCCACAACCATCTCGGTGGTCGTGGCGACCGCCTCGAGAGTCGCAATTGTTCTTTGGAGCTTTCCGACCATCTCGGTGGTCGCATTTCTTCGAGTCTCCACGACCATCTCTGTGGTCACCGCTTGCTACTTTCAGAGGTTGTAGCCGCTACCTTCATTGGGTACAACAGGTACCTCATTGGTTGTCGTAACCACTTCAGGCGCCACGACTTCCTCTACCACTTGGGCCGAGGATGATCCCTCGACCACTTCCCTTGTTGTCTCTCCAGCAGCTAGAGAGGTAGCAATAGGCTTCTCAACGGAAGCATTCTCGAAATTTGAAGGAGTCGGACTAAAACAAAGAAAAGGAAAGCAATTCAGGTTGTGAAAAGGAAAAGGTAAATTCTGTTCTTACACTTTAGTATATTTCACATACCTCACCTTGGACCTAAACAGAATTTGGGAGTCACTTTCCCAACGAAGATTTCTTCTTCTCTCGACCACTTCGGTGAAGTTCGAGTTGAAGAATGGGCTTAGCCACGACCACGTCACGTCGTGGATTTTGAACGAGGACCATCTCTCTGGTCTCGACTTTCTGGATGGCCGAGATCGGTCTCGACCACTCCAAGAGCGACATTGCCATCGACCATAGGCTCTCTCGAGCGGTATTATCCTTCACAAAAGACATAAAATCATTCACAAAGACATAAAATCCTTCCGTTCTCCTTTTCCAAGTGCTTAACAAAACCAGAGTGGCGTAAACTGCGAAAGATTTTTTGTCATAATAGAAGGGTACCTTGGCCTTGCGAGGTTTGCGCTTTAGAGGTTCATTACTTGACCTCCTCCACTTCAGCTATTTTAGCCTCGGCTTCAGATTGCTATATATCCGCCACAAGCTTTGCGGAGGATGCTCGTCAAGGACTAGAACTCGAGCTCACCCTCCTTTGTCGTCACCCCTAAAAGTCGGCGTCTCTTGGGCGAAGGAGCCGAGCCTTTGTCCTTTGTCAACCTCCGCACCGATGGTTATCGATCTGACTTCTTCATCATTCACGACGATTTTCCATGCCTACTTTACGTAAAGCAAAAGCGAAGAGAAGAATTACTAACCGGTCGTAAGATTTTCTCGACCAAGATCAAGTCGTAAGTTTTTCTCGACCTTTCCTCGACCGTAAGATTTCCTACGGTCACGACTAAGTTGTAAGTTTTTCTACAACATTTCTCTAGTCGTAAGTTCTTTCTCGACTATAAAGTCTTAAAGATAAAATCAACTCTTGATTACCTTTAGGCGAACCATCCTTTCCTCTGCGGATCGACGCAAGGATTTTAAGGAACCGCCACACTAAGTGGCGGGACTTCTCACAAACGAGTTTGACTCTAACGTCAATCTCCATTGGTGAAAGATCTGTTCAAACAGATAAAGGCATCTTTTAAACAACTGCGCAGAAAGACCAAACCGAGAGCTAAGTCGAAAATTCACTTACCCTCGTTGGAGTCCCCGGTTGGGTCATAGGCCCGAGTATCTCCACATAGGGATGCTCGTTTCTTCAAAGGACTAATTCAGGCGTGTGATGAAATCTTTCACCACATGCCATCCGGTCGACCCTTCCTTCTTCAAGTCCTTGATAGCTTGAACATAAGGGCAATCCTACCGATATCTTCGTGAGTCGAATCCCATGAAGATTTCTTTTAATGACCTTTCCCACTTAAAGAAAGAAAGGTCATCTTCGAGGTGACTTTCGAAAAAACCACCTCTTCCTCCATCCGCCCACGAAGACCGGGTGAAACTCTGAATATACTCCCTCGACTTCCGTCGTGGAGTTTTAGACCACAACTTCTAGCAATCCCGCTTGCGAGACATTCCATAGAAATATTGGAAAAGCTCAAGGTCCGCCGGAATTCCTGTGCACGCCGCACAAATATATTTAAAACTTCCAAGATGGTGATGGAGTTAGGACCAAGGTTCACTAACTCCACCCCAAAATGCTCGAGCACAACGAGAAAGGGGTGAGCAGCAATCGAAGGCCACACTCACAATAAGCACGAAGACGGAATTTGCCCATTCTCCCCGACGGCCAATCTTTGCCTAATTGCCTAAACTATTTCACAAGAGTCTTCTCTGGAATCTTCCGGCGACAACTAGGGCTTGAATCTTCACGCATCCATCTCCGACTCTTCCCACTCGAAACTTTCTGGCCATCTCTCTGAAAGCAGAAATTTTGGGTCGAAAAAGAGGCACAATTGGAGTGGCAATGAGAAGGCAAGAACGACTTCGGCGGAGAAGGCAAGAGCTTGAAGAACAGCGAGGAGCAATTTGGGGGAAAAGTAAGATCTTAGGTTTTACCCTCCGTGAGTATATATAATCACGTACCTTGAGCCGAGGCGTGACATTCAAAGGGTCGCCACTGCCTCGGGAACCGCTTCAACAGACAAAGCTAACGAGCGTCGTTTGAGATTCCCAAAGTGTGTCCGCTAGAAATTCAGGTTTGCGTTTACATCTCAAGCGAAATTACTTCCTTGGTTAGATCTTTTCAACCAAAGGAAATGATAATCGGAAAGTTCCTTCTTCCGATCACTATACTCGACCACCTTGTGATCGTAGAAATGCTTTTACGACCACTTGATAGTCGTAAGCAATTTTCTTGACCAAGCACATTTCGGTCAAAGTAGTATACAATCGAAGAGTTTTTCCTTCGATTATTTTCTCGATCCTCTCATGATCGTAAGACCATCTAGAACCCTTTACCAAGTAAGTTGCTTTCACTTGAAGTGGGGGCTAGATGGCGAGATATAATAATCCTCATTTTACCTTTTATCTATAATTTTTATTATAGGTAAATATGACGTCATGTGAACCCCGAGTGTACCCTTAATGTTATGAAGGAAGAACCAAATGGATGGTCGTAAGTTCTTCTCGACCACCCCCATAGTCGTAAGTTATGCTCGACTATCCCATAGTCGTAAGTCTTGCTACGACTACCTCATAATCGTAGATTCCTCTCGACTAGGTCAGCCACGACCACCTTATAATCAAATGAACCTGCAGACAAGTGGGTCTTATTGATTAAGGGATTCAAACAATCATCATACGTTGTTATTCTCTGAAATAATGGCACGTAATACCCATTATCTACGGTATATAGTCATTGAGCGACGTGGAGGAATTAATACACGGTAATTACTACCAACATGCGCCTTCTGAGGTGATGAGGCGCCGCTTTACAGATGCTTGCCGCTCCTTCACGTACTATAAAAGGCGGCAACTAGAAAGGGAAGGAGGATCGAGCCATCGAGAATACAAGCACTATCTGTAATAGTCTTAGTTTTTCCCGATTGTTCAAGATACACTCAATACCATACACACACAGAGTAGGGTTGTTATTCTCTCCGGAGAAGGCCCAACACGTATAAAAATTCCGTGTCAATCTCTGCATGATTCTATTCTAGGAGACCCCCCGAATCAAACAATCTTTACGTAAGTTCGGTTCTAAAACACCGACAATCATGTTCAGAATTATGCGTGGAAGCGACGCTACTAGCTCCCAAAATAACGGGGGTGGCTTGCGACTGGTTCAGGAGTTGATTCAGTTGATCATGCAATTGTGTTATCTGTCCTTCAAATTTTGCAATAAGCATTTGTAACAACTGGTCCTTGTGCTTGGCCATGGATCTCTTCCTTCTCTTATACGTGTCGTAGTCGCCTCGGAATCCATAACTCCAAGGTACGGTAACCCCAAGGCCTCACATGCGACCCAGGTGCTCCTTGTTTTCGAGGGCCGTAGATAGCATATTCTTCTCCTTGTCTGCTTGGAAGGAGCCTTGGGAAGTTTGGGATCAATTCATCTTTGCAAGAGGTCATCATGTTATTATAGACACTATGAAGTTATGGACTTATTAACAACTAGGTAGTTCGACATATTTACCACACGCGTTGGCACAATTTCTCGTCTGCTGGGTTTGTGAAAGAGATCTTTGCCGAAGACGAGATTTTTCCCTCGCTTTTAACCACTTAGGGAACAGCGGTGCGTGATCCCGTGAAATGGCCCGGCTTGCGTTCTCCTCCTCCGCCCATTGCATGGATTTAGGCTGCGTACCAGTGATCTCGAGTCTGTGGGGTGAGTGTTTCGATGTCGGAGAGTTTTGTGCGCCGCACTTTGCTCCTTAAATTCGGCCGTCGTCTTCATAGCCACAAAGGCGTCCCATGTTTCCCGCGTCAAGAATCCATACTTCGCGAAGGGTGTCTCACCCATGTTCACGTACTTTGTGACAAGAACGCTCTTGAAGGTCCTCCACGCATTATCCATCGAGAGCAACTCCTGCCGTTCCACGCGTGCCATGTCTGCTTCTGGGATAGTGAACTTGCTTGAAAGTTACGTCCCACAGGCAGCGCCTCTTTTCTTCGTCAAAGACTTCCGGCTTGGTGTGGTGATAGGGACCCGTTCCCTTGCAAGTATCCCGCAAATGGTCCGGAATCTCGTCACTGATCTCTAGGAACTCAGAGGGATCCCAACGTCACTGACCTCTATGATAATCAGTCGGCCCACAGGCAAATTCGATTTTCCTCTGCCATCTCGCTTATGTATCGTTATCGTCGACAGAAATCCAGACGCATTAGGTGGCGTCAGTGGCGGCGGCGAAGACGGCACCTCTGCCATCTCAACTAGTCTATACTCTTCACTAATTGACTTTGACAAAACAATATAAACATTTAAATGACCAAATCAACATAGGATTGTTGCAAGCATTTAAATGACCAAATCAACATATACATATGAAGTATCTCCATGTCATACAAAAAGCTTAGAGTATTGATGTTAAAGAGTGCTCTCAGTATGCTGGATGCAAAGGATTTAACCTTTTCAATCTCAGTACATCAGTCAATATATCTTGACTAATCAAATTTAACAATTATCAAACATATCTTGAACTGAACCTAAAACTTTCCTATTGAATGTCAAATGAACATAATTAATTGCAGCAATCACTATTAGCCATAAAGCATAATAATAGCATGAAGTAAATGACCATAATAACATGTGCCCATAAAATTCTTTCAAGTCATTTAAGCACAATATTATGCTCAGCATTAATAGCAATAAACCACCAATTAGTAGCATAAGACACTAAAGATTGATGTTATTATGTGCTCTCAAAAGGAGAGTAGCTAAAGAACAAGTCTTTGCCATCTCAATCCTATTGTCTATACTCTTCATTAAATGAATATAATAATATAAATTCAAACTATGAGCTCTAAACAATACTTTGCTTAACTATCAAATGATCTCAACTGTTAACGAAAACAAATTAAACTTCCAATCAAACAAACTACTAGAAGAATCACAAACTGGTCGTTAGATTACCAACAAAAACTGAATACTCTCAATAGAACTGAACATGAAGTCACAGGTTCAGTGATAAAGACGATTGGCTAACATAAGAGTATCAACTTCAAATGCTAGAGATCAAAAGAACCGGAAGAATCGAAATAACTAGCTTTCAACGAAAGTAACCAATTAACAAGATATCAAATTGACGGTAGTAAGTAATACAATAGAGCTCAAGAATGAACTAACTATCACATTCAATCTCAAGATAAGACGAGTTCATCACGAGCATGTCAACAAAGCCCACTAATCAATTTGCAATATCTTCAGTACTAGATTTAGAAATCAGAACTAATACAGATCAAGGTACCAACTAGCATTGCAAATTGATTTCAGATTTGACATTCATCACAGAGCTGATCAACCGAGCCCACATAACCACTTTGCTATCTCTCAGTGCACAATCTAATATAGAATTTGAAGTCAATCCGGCACATAAGTATATAGCCCAAGTGATGCACAAACGTAATATAGGAATACTCACAGAGAGGATGTCGCACAAGAACTCACGGTGCAAGGAGGAGGCCAGTCTTGGGGAGGAGGCCGACGGGGAGGAGGAAGGAGGAGGAGGAGGCCGTGCGGGGGAGGGCCAGGGAGGAGGTCGGTGCAGGAGGAGGCCGACATGGGGAGGAGGGCGAGGAGGAGGCCGGTCTGAGAGGAGAATGCCAACACGGGAGGAGGAGGCAGCGTCGGCGGCGCAGACATCGCCGATGTCACGGGCAGTGTCGAGGTCGAGGCGGCGGGGCGGTTCTAGTAATAAATCAATGCGTGATAGTCTAGCATATCACACACGGTTAATAATAAACGATGTGTGACTTATCACAGACGGTTCCAGTTATAAACTATCTGTGATAGTCTAGCATATCACACACGGTTCGTAATAAGAACCGTGTGTGACTTATCATAGACGGTTCCAGTAATAAACCATTTGTGATAGGTACGTATCACAGACGATTTCTTTGGAACCGTTTGTGATAATAATAACACAGACGGTTACAAATGAACCGTCTGTGATGAGGCGTCTTCTATACCCTGTTTTGTAGTAGTGCCCATACGCCCTGTTCTCCCCTATTCGTGCAGGTGATACCCTCGATGACAAGTTTCTTCGTAGTTGGCTCCGTGTCGAACTCCCTCCGGATGCTGCTCCTAAGCTCGTGAATATTCATCGCATCGAGCTCCTCCACCCAGACCACCTTGTATTGGCATCTCAACAGGTCAAATCCATCGGGTCCGGCCCGTACGAGACCGTCGCCATAAAACACTACCAAGTCTTGCATGTTCAAAATTACCTAAAGCCACAACAACCCAATTTGCAGTACGCGATATATATAACAAACATAGTATGTAGTTAGCACTAATTAAATATTACTAAACTAATTAATTACAAGTAATTTATTTGCCACTAATTACCCACGACACAAATAATTACGACATATTAAATGCAAGTAATCAATTAAATATGAGTAATTAAATACAAATAATTGATTAATTAGCAACAATTTGATTACTTGTCAAAAATTACTTACGAGTAATTCATTACATCTAAGTAATTCCCACTAAATTAATTACGATTAATTAATTAAGAATGTTTAATTAGCATATACGTAATTAATCATAATTAATTGCATTTATTTAGTCACTACTAATTAATTACGAGTCGTTACTTACCAACAAAGTAAATATGGCGACGTAAATTTGACCACTCCATTTGCACTAGTGTAATTACCACTAATAAACTACGACTCAAACAATTACGATTTATTAATTACCACTTATTCATTTCCACTAAATTAATTATGACTAGTTAATTTCAACTAAATTAATTATGTCTAACTAATTACCACTAAACTAACTACAACTAGTTAATTACCACTAATTTTTAGCCACTAACGAATTCATACTTAAATAATAAAGCCTAATTTATTACGACTAATTAATTACCACCGATTAATTACCGATACATTAGTTATGAATAATCCGCTACCTCTTAATAATAAGCGATAATAAACTATGGCTAAATTATTACAACTATTTTATTATGACTACAAACTACATTAATTAGGACTAGTTGAATAAGACTAATTAACTATGACTATAGCAATAACGATAAATGCAAAGGACAAAAAATTATATGCCCTTCAATGGGACCGTTCAATCTTGATCACGGTCCTAAGAATTCTACAAACTTTAATCTCCAAAAAATTATTCTATTCTACGTGTTATCAACGATGAGCGTGAGAACGAGAACAAAATTGAGAATGAGTGAGACCGAGAGCGAGAGTGAGCGACTCCGGTATTTATAGCCGCGTGAAGGCAATTCCCGCAGACAACACGGCGGGGAATCCGGAGGCGCTGCTGGGCACGGGGTGTGCTGGAGCGGGCCACGTGGTGGAGCTGGGTGAGGGGGCCAGACAGAGCCTTGTCTGTGTGCGATGTGTGCGATATGAAAGATGGACAGGTGACACGGAATAAAGCAGGGCGCATGGGGATGTGGCACGATCGGGGCAGGGAGGTCCAGACGAGGGACACGCGGCACGATCGGCCGCGTTCGGGCCATGGGCGTGTGGCAGCGTCCGCCGTCCGGCAGACATGCGTGTACCCAGCGTGTGTCCGGGGCATGGGCACACGGTAGTAGCTCCGTCTGGGGTATGGGTGCACGGTCCGGCGACACGCTGCGTGTGACAAGTGCTTGTTCGAGCATTAGGCGTCTTGTAGCGTTGCGTTTGGGGGGTGGGGGTGCGGAGGGGGCTTGTCCGGGCGTGGGGTAGTGTGGATGAGACATGTGTCGGGCGGAGAAGCAACCGGGCGAGGGGATGCACGGATTTTGGCGCATCCGCCTGCGCACCGCACGGACAAACCCTGTCTGGGCTAGGGGCGAGCGGAATTGCACACAGGCCAAGGATTTTGGCGATACCTCGTCTTTCAGAACTTTTAACCAAACATCGATAGCCAACCGTTACGTAGTTTTACTAGTGTGGCCGTGTGGGCTGTGGCACTCTCTCTCGCTGGCGACCATTTCCACTGACCGTTGTATTTGTGTAGATTTCTGTGTGGTTTCTAGGATGTCAACCCGTGACATGTAGGTTCTGAGCCTTAAGATACTATATATATATATATATACTCTAAAAAACTGTCTCCGTGGAATAACTTAAAGTTCACATATAGGCTTATGCAGTATATTGCATGCTTTGAAGCCAAACAAAACCTCAACTGACATTCATCTTCTGTTGAGGCTTATGCAGTGCCACCCATAGCTAGCTACTCTAACCATATAAATACTTCAAAAGAAAAACAAAAGCTCATAATGCCATTCCTGCAGAAGATTAGAATCTCCAAGAGAAAGAGAGATAAGAAGTTAAGAACAAGGAAAGAATATGTTCTCCAATGCTCTAGTCTGGCAAGCCATTGAAGGGGGACCAAATTAATTAAGACCAAGGTGAGCCTTAAGATACTATATATACTCTAAAAAATCTGTATCCATAGAATAACTTAAAGTTCACATATAGGCTTATGTAGTATATTGCATGCTTTTAGCAGTCTTCAACAAATTTTCAAGCCAAACAAAACCTCAACTAACATTCATCTTCTGTTGAGGCTTATGCAGTACCACCCATAGCTAGCTACTCTAACCATATAAATACTTCAAAAGAAAAACAAAAGCTCGTAATGCCATTCCTGCAGAAGATTAGAAGCTCCAAGAGAAAGAGAGATAAGAACAAGGAAAGAATGTGTTCTCCAATGCTCTAGTCTGGGAAGCTATTGGAGGGGGACCAAGGTGAACCTTAAGATACTATACATACTCTAAAATTACTGTCTCCATAAAATAACGTAAAGTTCACATATAGGCTTATGTAGTATATTGCATGCTTTTAGCAGTCTTCAACAAATTTTGAAGCCAAACAAAACCTCAACTGACATTCATTTTCTGTCGAGGCTTATGCAGTACCACCCATAGGCCATAGCTAGCTACTCTAACCATATAAATACTTCAAAAGAAAAACAAAAGCTCATAATGCCATTCCTGCAGAAGATTAGAATCTCCAAGAGAAAGAGAGATGAGAACAAGGAAAGAATGTATTCTCCAATGCTCTAGTCTGGCAAGCTATTGGAGGGGGACCAAATTAAGACCAAGGCTTAGCTTCTCAACATTATTTCCACTTGAAAACCCTCCATGAGCTGGAGACTCCAAAAGGAGTAAGATTACCTCTGAAGCTAACCTACAAACTAAAGAGAGCCCCATGCATAAGGGATAGGTCCAAGGTGAACCGGTATAGCGCCTACTGCCTAGATTGCTCCACCACTAGTTCATCGATCTATCAGTAGTTTGCATTTAGTTATCACTATACCGTTCTCGTTGTGATCATCTTTTCACCGGCCTAACAAATTTGGGTCCTGGTTTTGAGTGGCAAGGTTTGCAATAGGAGGGGGCACATGCACACTGCACCACTATGCCTTACCTCTAGAGCATTCTGATGTGTTCAATTTCTACTAGCTGATTTAATTAATTCATCTTTTAGAAAATTTGTCTGAAAAAGTGATATATAACCTCCGTAACTCCCGCACTCAATCCTATACGCTAGACCTACAACCACTCAACCCTGATATGCAGGATAACCACCGATTCACACAGTTTCTAACCAGCGGCGGAGCTAGACTTAGGCCACGCCCCGCGTTGGGCTAGCTGCTTTTTTGGTTGAGTCCACTATCCTTTTTTTTTTTTTTGACAATTTCTCAAGTATACTTTCATGAACTTTAGGTCAAGTCCTGGCTGCCTTAGGCCTAGATCCGCCCCTATTTCTAACAAAATGTCTTACACGCATAAACAGAATATCACTTTTGTATATATAGAGTGGTTCCTTTGGGTGCAAGGAATAAAGGGGATGCCTACTTAGTTAATTTGCCATACGATCAATCTATGAGCATTGATCTTTATTCCCCTACCATTGTGCATCGTGGTGGAGCGCCGTGATCATGCTACTATTCATTTACTAATTTTTGGTCCAGCCGGCAAAGAACAAGCTGCAAAGCTAGCCTAGGCTAGTGAACCACGCCACTAATCCACTGTGCCTAGCACGAGTGCATGCATGCAAAAGATGATGTGAACTTGCGACTGACAATAACTTGGAAGTTGCATGCAAAAGATGATGTAAACTTGCTACTGACAATAACTTGGGGCAAAGAGATCGAGATCGCCTGACACTTGTCTTGTAATATTTCGAAATGCTTTAGAAAGAGAATTAAAAGAATTAGTAGGGTTTTCCAAAAAAAATTCAAAATTTGGGCCATAGGCTTCCAGCCCACAGTACCAAGGCCCAAGTGGGCCGGCGCCATAAGAAGGCCAACCCGGGGGGGGGGGGAGCCTTGACCTAGCCGCCATCCCCTCCCCCTTGCGCCCCCTGCCACGGCTTCCTAGCATTGCCGCCTTGCACCAAGATACCTGTCTTGCCGCCTCTGCCGGCCACCACAGCCCCAAGTCGGCACCCTTGCAACCTGCTGCCGGCCAAAGAAGGGAAGGCTAGTAGGAAGAAGGACAACAAGGAGAAGGAGAAGGAAAAGGAAGGAGAAAATTGGAGATTTTCACGAATTCCCGTTATTCATCATGTTGATCAAGGGTAAACCCTATGAATCCCTAGGTTTTGCTATGGATTAGTCGCTGTTAAGTTTGTAGGCCGTTTTTATTAGGGCAAAGTTAGTTTTCAATCTGTCCTATCTCACCAAGGTTAAGTGCAGAACCTTATGGGGGCCATTTGGGGCATTTAGGATCGTATTCAGAGGTCGGTCCAATTAGATAAAAGTTATATAATATCGTTAGCTTTCCATTAAGTTATGGATCATTAAAATCAAAGTAGTGAGCAAACATATACAGCACTGGGAAGGTCGCTGTCCAAAATTTGGATGTAGCTGGTAGATGTTGTGAAGATGGGTCGGTTTCATATAGTAGATGACAAAATTAAAATATGTTGACAACTTGAATAATGTAGGAAATTTTGTGTAGTTTATAGAAATGGTATAGTTCATATATTTTCAAGTTCTAGAATTAAAGATATAAAATTATGAAATGGACTGTTCTGACATATTCTGGAATGGTTTCGGGTAAAGAAACGGGGAAGAAAACGGTATAATAAGAGGTTTATCAAAACTAGGAAGTGGTAGGTTTTTTTGTGAGGATTCCAGAAAGTCTTTGATGGTTGAATTTGGAGTTTGGATGAATAAGTTGGAACCGTTTTACTACTGGGACTGCTGGTAGTGTGTCTGGAAGTTTTGGGTTAATTGGATCGGTTTGGCGTAGACATGTGAGGACGATTAGAATAAAGTGTTGGTGCTGTGATGTTATGATTTTGAGTTGTGTATTGCCATGTTTGCCTAGGGAGTGTGGTCTCTAGCGCTTTGCCGCCGCTTCGCTCTCCAACTTCATGGGGATAAAGAGGAAAGTGCATAGTAGCCAGTGTTCATTGGTTGATCGTTGTATTCTTTACCACTCATTACCATTATATTGTTCATGCTTTTATCTTATTTAACTGCAAGCAATGTGAATGGTCATAATTTTGTTCGTATTGATGGATGTGAGAATGTTGGATGATGGTAATATTGATGAATCTATGAATAATTGTGCATTCAAAAGCATCATTACATATGATAAGGTGATCATGGTAATCACACCTCCACGGGAGGAGGTCCCCGATCCTTAAGGAGGATGGGCTTGAGAGTGAACATTATCGCGAGTGTTCATTCAAGCTATACCGATATATGCGAAAGAAGTGCACGTGGACATGTAGTGTAGGGATGCATTGAATGAAAAGAGAATTAGATGATTGAGTATGAGAATAAAGAAAAACAATTGATGTAGATGATGATATAGTTTACAGTTGATGTTTATTATTGTGCTTGCCGAGCCGTGGATTCACCCTTGCTCTATTGTTGCTTGTAGGTGACCATTGATGGCGTTGCACTTGGGAAGGGCTAGCACACTTGGATTCATGTCATTCATTCAGTTACATGAACTATTGATCATGAGACAGTTTATTAGCGTGATGAATTATAGTTAGGAATTGATGTCATTGCTTAGCCTTAGTTGATAGGTTGGAAATTGATTATTCATTAAATAGACTTGATTGGATTGGTTTTGCGTTGATCTTTGTTTATTATCTTGCCATGCTTCATATGAATTAATTATCCATGATTGCTTTAGCACTATGCTTGCATTGTTGTGACCCGTAGATGGGTTTTACCTTTGATGTGCTTGCTATAATTTAGTGTTAATTATTGTTAAAATTTATAGTCAGTATAGTTCGGTGGCATTCTGGGCTCCGTGTCGGGCCGAGATGTTACATGTCTATCGCTCTATCTAGTTGTTTATCTCCAATGGACATGGATAGTCCATGTGTGCATGATATGTATGCATAATAATTGGTTTCATTGTATGTCCTAAACTTCTCCCGTTTGCCTCAGTAGGTTCTTTCTTCCGTTAGTTGATGGAATAAGCTGATAATTGCACTGTAGCTCCCTAAACTTATGAGGTTGTACCACTTTACTTTCTGAACTTGTATTTTACTTCCTTGACCCCCCCCCCCCCCAAAAAAAAAAAACCTTGTCCCGTTTGCATTGCAGGTCATATTATTAGTTATTTGATGGGATAGGTGACTTGGTGTCCTTTATAGCCGACATGGACAATGACATGGCAAAAATTGTCGGACTCCCGGGTGTGGAATACCCAAAGACCCTATGTGTACACCGTGCTAGTTCTAGGATTAAAGGCTAGTACACACATTCCTAATATTTGACATTCACATCCATACATACACATACAAAAGTAAAGAAAATATTACTCTACTAAAGCTATTACAAGGTTATTACAACAATGGCCAACCGACCAAATAAAAACAGTCATCAGAGTAAAATAAATAAATAGCAGCAGAAGACATATAGTAGTAGCAAAAATCCAGCGGCATGCCCATCCAATCCCAAAGGCAACCAACAAGGAACAAGGCCTACGTAGATCCGTCACGAACCCTTCGGTGCTTTGGAAGCAAAGAACGCGTCGTCTGCGGTATCTGCGTATCTTCGATCTCTGAACAACAATATTAGCAAGATTGAGTACTTGTGTACTTAGCAAGACTTGTAGTGTATCGCAAAAATTTATTAGATGTAAGGTCACAAATAAAGAGGCTCTAATCTACAAGTTATTTTGCTCAAAGCCATTTTTATTTGTAATATTCATAAGTAATAATTTGCAACGGAATTTGAAAGGGCAGTATAAATAAGTACAGGACAGTAAGTAAAGTATTGAATCGAATAACAACAACACCTGCAACCCTACTCGATTGCAAGCAAAAATATAATCACATTCCGCCATAGACATGGCACTAACAAATTCATATTCAACTATAGACATGGCAGTCCTGCTATAGAAATAGCAAATCAGCTATAGAAATGGCAGTTCCGCTATAGACATAGCAATCTAGCCATAGACTTGACAGTTAAGTCAACAAATGAAAACTCCATGCCATTACCCCAATCTTTTGTGACAAAATAATTTGAAAAGCAAACCTACCGCTATACCAGCCGTACTAAGCATGCTCATGATAGCAAGCACGGCTATTCGAATATTTTTGGACTCTGTAGAGGTGTACAACTTTACCTATAATATGCGGTATTCCAGTTATCTGGAATATCTCTATATCACTACTCACTATCGAAGGTAAGCAGTCTAGAGTTCACGATGCAACCCTTACAATATCTAGCTCTAACCTTGCACTAGCCCTGCGAATTATTATCCCCAATTACCCGTATAGAAACTCGTTGAGTGAATCCCTCACTTCACCCGGATAGAAACCGGCCCGTCGAAGTGAGGCATTGGCAATAGAAATTGCTCGCACTACTTCTGCCTACTAATCATGCAAGGCTATAATTCGATAACTTTGTTAGCTACGACTACCCCATCCTAGCACATACGATTGTACGATTAGGTCTTAGTCCCAGATTTGCTGGCTTCAGTCCTTAATCGACTACAGACGAGATCTCCACCCTAACTAATAGTGAGTCACAATCCTCACTTTTTCAGAATACAATATAACTCACCCGCGTTTAAAAACTAAAGTTGTCATTTCAGTTTCATAAAATAACCGAGGTATCCCCTCTGGACATTTATCAAAATATCCCAAAATCATAAATTATCATATTGTCCTTTTATCAGTTTTTGGGGAAATCTAGCGCTCTAGTTGCATTTGTGGGATAATCGCACTCAAAAAATCACAAATGACATTATATATTGCCTAGCCCATATTCTAAAGGTTACAACAACAAGGAATCAATATTTCAGGGAGATATGTGCAGTAATTAGGATTACAACTACCAATTTCCCAATAATAGCATTTTTCATACACAACATACACGCATGCATAATAGGATTCATAAAATAAAGTAAAATAATTAAAATACTAGGATCAATATGATCAAAGTGGTGCTTTCTGTACTCTTGTTGTTCTGGAGGTATAGTTGATTGATCGTCACAATAATAACCCGAATAATCGACCTCTAAAAAGGGGCCAAAAACGAATTAAATAATATCCAATAAATTCAACAGAGACCAAAATTAAATATTTGTACATATTCTGCTAGATTATGAGTTTAGACAAATTTATATACAAATTTCATTCAATTTGGAGTTTTGTAGCAAAAGTTATGAAGGTTTCATTCATATTCGGTTTGATAAATCCAGATTAAATGAGAAATACGCTTTCTAATGAAGAAAGCATGTTCTCGCATCTATTCTAACAAGGTTTACGCTTTGCAATAAGGGAAAGCGTATTCTCCTCATAACTGAAAACATATTTTCTATTTTCATTTGATTTTCGTTTAAAAACTAACAAATGGGGCTCACTGTTAGTGGCTTGGTCCACGAGCACAGTGCATAGACCAAAGGTCTACGCGCATAGTGCGCGGTCCATAGTGCGATGAGCTAGACACTTAACCACCGTGGGGGCCGCATGTCATAGACTCATCTACGAAAACATTTTGATTTAAGATTTCTTTTAATCTAATGCTTGGTCCCACATGTCAATTACTTATTACAACCAAAGCGACAGCTAATGATTAAATTAGCCTTAATGACTGGACACACTGATGACGAGCTACAATGCTCGTTACGCTTGTGCTGCACGGTGGCGCTCACGCCCGCGCGTCTCGCCGACGCGCGATGTGGTGCTTCGCGAGACCAGAGGGTGCCCAAAATGGGACCTCCGTGTTATTGCGCACTCGCCAGCACCAATGGTGAGGCCGGAGATGGCCTGACGTGGCAGCGCGGCGTTGAGCGAAGGAGCGGTATGGCAATGAGCAGGAGCTCAAACGAGCAACGTCCTTGCCAAACTAATGTGCACATAAGCATCTACGTGCTACTAGGGTCATACCAAAAGCGAAGAGAGGAGCTGAGTTGGTCGAAGACGAGCCGAGGCAGTGAGGTCGGTCGTACATGGAGAAGAATATCGGGTGAAGGAGAAGGCTTGGTGATGCTTGGAGAAGCTCGAGGAGGTCTAGGAGATGCTTCAAGTGCACAAAATTGGGCTGAGGTGCTGTAGGGCTCCGACGAGGCTTGAGGCGGCGGTTTTGGCCGAAGATGAGCAAGATGACGCAATTCAATGCCTCCTGTGGATCAAAGATAGAATGGAGTGAGGGGATAGCTTCAAGGTGATAGGAAACATGATATGACGTGAAGAGATCAACACCAAACCCTTCACAGCGTTAGGGACAAAGGTGACAGCGCACAACCGAAATAGGGTTTACGCTGTCGGAGCTCTAGAGCTTGATTCAGAGGAGGAGAATGGAAGAGGAGGTGCGCATTACTGAGTAAAGGATGAGACAAAGCTCTAGGTAGGTTTATATAGGCTGAGGGGTGGAGAGTCATGAGGGAGAGGCCGAGGTGACTGAGGGCAAGGTGACGGCCTCTCTGGCGTACTGGTGGGTTTGGGTCGCATCCGAGGCAAGGGATGGGTGCAATGTTGACTAGCGAAGCGATAGGAGCAGGTGGCTGGTGGAAACCGGGGGAGAAAATCGTGGGTGTAGTAGAGAGCTCGTGGTTCCATGCTAGCGCTCAGCGCCGCGAGGTGGAAGAAGAACCCTATGGGCGGGGCCCACAGGTCAGGGAGAGATGAGAGAGGTGAGTTTAGATTTAGGTTTTTATTTTCTATTGAATTATTGTTTGATTTTAATTACTGGTCAAATTACTTTGAAATTTTATGAAAATTTTTGTGTAGACTTCCGACCTAATGTTTTCCTTGCTGTAAATTTTTCAGAGGTTAATACTCCTGTGAATTTCTCTAAAATTTATACAAATTTCTATTTTGTGCTTTTGTAATTGTTTTTCTAGATAGGATTTCATATAAAGTTTTTGTGAATTATTTCTGGGATAATATGCCCAAAATAATTCTCTACCTTAAATATTTTTTACTTTGTTTCTTCTAATTCCTTTTTAGCACCTATTTGTTTGTAGTTCAAGTTTTGCTTTTAAAATCGATAACCAACTTTAACGGGGTATATTTCATATGCAAATGATCAAAGTAATTTCTCTAATGCATTTATATTACATAATCCCATAATTAGGATTTTGGGATGTCACAGACCTACCCCCTTACAAAGAATATCGTCCTCGAGATTTAGAGGAATTTGTGAAGAAGTTGGGGAATTTGACTCTAAGACGATCTTCTCGTTCCCACGTGGCTTCATCTTCAGTGTGGTTGCTCTATTGGATTCTCAGTATCTTGATGGCACAGCTTCATGTATGACATGTGGCTTCATCTAGAATTCGGATTGGATGCTCCTGATAAGATAGATTTGGTTGCAGATCAAGGTTATCCAATTGATTGAATTCAGTGGGAGTTCGAAGATATTTCTTGAGTTGAGAGATATGGATGACATCATGCACATTTGACAGTTGAGGTGGTAGTTCTAGTTGATAGGCTACCTCGCCTTTCCTTGCGAGTATTTGGTAGGGACTGATATATTGAGGTGCCAGTTTTCCATGGACTTAGAAATGGCGGATACGTCGCAATGGTGAGACCTTGAGATAAACAAAATCGTTTACTTCAAAACTAAACTCACGGCAATGGCAGTTGGCATAACTCTTTTGTCCAGACTGTGCTTCCTTCAGGTGTCTTTTTATTGCATCAACTTGCTCTTGAGCTTCTTGGATGACGATTGGTCCAAAGAATTGATGTTCTCTGACTTCAACCAAAACAAGGATGTTCTATATTTTCTTCCATAGATTGCTTTGAATGGGGACATTTGAAGACTGGACTGGAAACTGTTGTAGGAGAACTCAGCGAACGCCAAACATTTCTCCCAATTTGTGCTATAGGACAGCACGCATGCTCACAACATATCTTCTAGAATTTGAGTGGTCCTCTTTGTTTGGCCTCTTGTTTGAGGGTGAAATGTCGTGCTAAAGAATAACTTAGTCCCCAACAGTTCATGTACACTATCC
Organism: Phyllostachys edulis; assembly: GCA_036346405.1. Taxonomy (NCBI): domain Eukaryota; kingdom Viridiplantae; phylum Streptophyta; class Magnoliopsida; order Poales; family Poaceae; genus Phyllostachys; species Phyllostachys edulis. The sequence continues at coordinate 52,122,800 of CM070554.1, read as the reverse complement.
CAAAATTGGGAAGTAAACTGGGGTCCTCGATCAGAGGAGCTATCACAGTTTCAAATTCTAACTTTATCACACTAAACCAAAATATGACTAATAATCTTATTGCCATGTTGACTAAGACATATCTTTAATCTAAATCCCCAAGTGAACCCATAAATTAATTATTCAAGCCTACTACATGTGTTCTATGAGTTCTACCTGCATATTTCTTTGATATAAATCCAACGTCATCCGCAGGCAAGCTTACACCTCACTATAATAGTTCCATCTATACTCATATCGTAACCTCTGATGGTAACGCCTACCATAATCCACAATTGATCTCACAAAGGTTAATATCTCACGATTTGAAAATCTAATTAACTCTTCTAAGATCATATTCAGGGATCATGAGTAATAATTCAATTTCTTAATTATCAACTATCACTTTGACAATGGAAAACCACCAACGACAACCAAACATAGAAGATCTAATTAAAGATAAAATAGCAGTTATTCAATCATATCCTTCTCTTTACTGATTCCACTATCAATCTCTAAATCAACGTGTGACTTCCATTAAAGAGATGATAGGGAAAAGCATAAGGTTGGGGAAACAATAGTGGTAAGGTCCTTAATTCAATTTAGTGATTAGAAGCTCCAAAACACAAGAACCAACTCGAAACAAACGAAAAAGAAAGCAGTAGGGACAGCACAAGATACAAACGAAACACGGTTAGTTTTCCGACATAGTTGCAATACAACCTGCCTGTAAGCGATGCACAACTACTTGGAATAAAATAGAGCAAATGATCGCCACAAAATCCAGCGTCTACAAGCTAATGAATATAATTAGGAGGTATATAATCTAAGAATAATCCCTAACTTAACGCTAAAATCGCTGAAAGGCACCGTCTTCTCATCCTTTCGCCGATGCTCTTCACCGGTGACTACTTAGCGTTTCTATTGTTGGAAAAGACAGATGAGCAATAGAACAAAAAATATTTTGCACAATTCAAATGAATAGTAAGGTAAGAATCAAATGCTAGGATGGGTAAGGAATAAAAGATTTTCATAACGTACTCCCTAAAATTATTTTGTTAATTTGAAAATAATTTGATTGAAGACTTGCTAACACTAACGCCAGTGTTATTTCTAACCTACAGTCAGTATGGCTCTGATACCAATGCTGTGGGCACCCCCGGGTTATTTCCGTAAGACCAAGGCATTCCCGGCCTTATGGAGATAACTCTGGGTCTCCTGTGAATGGATTCCAACTTAACTCCATCTAAGCGAGAGGCTTGACCTGAAAACTAGAGCCCCGATGATCATGTGCGCTGCACCTCTGCGAGCACTACATGATAATCGGTTCTCCAATAGTCCAAGCACTATACTTAGTGAGTTAAATTGGAAGCCACGGACAGCGAGCATGAGATCATGTTGGCTCCCAAGATCAGCGACCAACATGCCCCAAACTCACATTTAGCATTGATCACATCCATACAACATTCATACATTCATAGTCCAAAAGGCATACATCGTAATAGTATAAATCTACAACTATTACAAGTGACCGACCAGCCAAATTCAAATAAGAACATAAAGTAACAGTAAAAGCAATGTAAATAAACGAAAAGTCCAGCATGGTATGCCCCATAACCCATCGGCAACCGACTAGGATTTAAATAATAGCATTGCTCGTTAGTGTCGCCTAAATCGACACTAACGAGCTCATTGGGCTCAAAGTCTTCCTCACCTGAAATTGCAGCATCCGGGTTGAGTACAAATGTACTCGCAAGTCTTACATAAATAAAAATTAGTTATGCTAGATGTTGTTCCAAAGGATGGCACATAGGGGTTTAGTTTTGCAAAAAGACGCAACAATTTTCAACCTATACATACTAGTTTTTCATTTGCCATTTTGAAATCAGATTTGAACTAGAAGTAAAGCATGTGATAAAGTAATAAATTGAATAACAAATAAATCAAACAAACGACAAAGTGGCAGCCCACTTTGATACAACAAAATGCATGAACATCCCATTCATGCCGAATACCGAGTTTACCCACAATTAAAATACAAAGTCTAACGATAGTAACTCCCAAACTCAAGCGGTTGTCCATAACCGTGGACACGGCTATTCAAATAGTTTTATCTCTGCAGAGGTGTACTACTTTACCCACACGACTCGATTAGCACGTAAGCCTCCAGATGTCTCCGAAAATAGCACACTTCCTTAGGTATGCCGGCCGGGGAGAATCGAGATACGGTCGTTTTTTGCAAGAAAACCCTATTGGGCTAAGTCCCCCTTGCAAGATGTTCCCTTACTTAGTACAAGCGACTGATAGCACTTGCTAAGCAACTCACAAGTTGTATTGGAAATACCGATGCAATGCACAAATTAAAAATTGGTGCTCCCTTGCACACTATAGAACATTACATCGGCTCCTACGAACAAATGATCAACACAAGTGCCCTTACACCACCATGAGACTTCACCCAACAAAACACTCCCCCTACTTGACCGTACAGTATCCATATCCCGTGTGTGGTAGCACGAGTTTACTTGAATCAACGACGTTACCAAAGTTTGGTCTTTAATGGTCCGGACAAGACAACCACATACCCGATCTCGTGCATGAAGGCACCCTCACTAGCAACCACTTGTCCAGACCCAAAACTCATTTGAAATGACAAAATTTATCTCATAAAATAGATACAAATATCTGAAATAAAATGAATATAAGAATGTGAGTGTTTCCCATAATTGTTGGGTTATTCCCGACAATCAAACTACCGTTTCTAGACTTGCATGGCTAAGCAAAACCCAAACAATATATTTCACACATTCCTATCTTAAGCATGTGGTACTGAAATAATTCAAGATTAACCTCAATAAATAGGATATAACTAATCTACATAACACAAAAATAGCGACATTATCAAAATAGCATGCAAGCAATTATCATTGCACTAACCTAACAAAACTGGGATCAAATATGATCCAAACGAAAGTTCAAATGATACTTGACTTGCTGGGAGTTCACTTTCTCACTCTTGGTTACGTACTCGTTTACTTCCAGCAACTCGGAAACTATAGAAAGACGATATCGAATAAACATCGAGAAAAGCTGGAAAATTCAAATTGCTAAAAAATGCATGAATTTTATACAGTAGCTAGATGAAGATTTTAGATGAATTTATGTAAAATAATTATCTCATTTGGAGTTAGTATGTGAAAGTTATGAAGGTTTGAATCTCAATTTTCAGAAAATCCAATTTAATTCCAATCGGTTGCTCTTCACCGAATTTAATTATTTGGTCAAAATTTATAGAGTGGTGGTGGGAAAAATGATTACATAGGTAATTATAGTATAATAATATAATATCAAAATAACTTGGTTCATCCTATTTGGAGTTTTTATGAATTAGTTATGAATTTTTAAAGTTAAAAGCATTTTCTAGTTCAAAAATAAATCAACTTTGGATCACTTTCCAAAAACTATATTCTCTATGGCAGAGACATATTTCAAAGCTATTTCAAATTAAAATACATTTAAAAATAAAATTATCAAACTTGCTTTCACTTGATTTGGAGTTGGTTTGCACTAGTTATGAATTTTTTAAGTTAGAAGAAATTGTACTGCACAAATAAATGTATTCCGAACTTTTCCAAATCATTTAATAATTTTTGCACACATGCTAACCTAGCCTCTATCATGACAAATTAGGCCTACGTATTTCCTTTTATTTTCTATTTGATTCCTAAAGGAAAACATCTACCGACAAATCAAATTTCCTCATAATCACTGACTTAACTGATTCTCCGGCGTTGAATCCACTTACATGCATAACACTCTCTGATCATGTTCTCATATCTTGATCTAAATCCCGTACTAACCTTCACTAAGGCATAATCAAGGTAGTCCATCCAACAAATAATTCCCGGACTCATAAACTTCCATCTACACAATCCATCTAGTAGTTATATGAAATCCGCCAAGTGATAAGCATATGACCATGACTAAATCTATCAATTTCTATTTACTAGACTAATTAATCTAATACTAAATATTCAACTATACTAGTTTCACCTTGGCAAGACAATCGCATACACCAAAATTTCCACCGATCGAGATTTATTTGACTTACTGACACCTAATGAGCTTTATAATTTAATAGCACATCCAACATTTAATAGTTCACTAATAAATCAACTTATATCCATTTCACCAGACTAGTCGTGTATGACATCTACTAATCCAATCACATACGCACCTCTACGATCGACTAATATTCATTTATCCACTAATCCAATAGAGGCAAAATTCCATCGACTCGGCACATCGGACTTATCTATTAATCCCATGGCAATCCGACTATTTATTTGAAATCAAATAATCCATTCCTACCTTCTCCAAATTCTAGCACAAATGACTCACATAATTATTACTTAAGACATCTGATCAATCTACTTATGATTAAATAAATTATCCGAGCCAACCTCCATATCTCATTAAATATCATCACATAAGCTATTTATCAAGTAATAAATCATAAAATCCTTATGCGTTCTATCTCCTAAAATTACTAATCCAATGTGAGGAAAAATCTCCATTTAATGTATTATCCAAAGATCACCACTAACATCCATGCAACTTGAAAATAATATCATCTGATCAAATAATCCAATCATATATTTAATCTAGCATTTACCGATCAACAATACAAATATCCCGCCACAACAATATAATTATTCACATCCACCAATATATTGATACATATTCACGCTTACGCACAAACACGACCTAACCGGAGAATTATACCGGTCTTAAGTTACCAAATCATTTTTACAACTAAACATGCATAAATAGATGACATGCACATGACTAATATGCAACATGCACAACTAATATCGTAGCACGGTAACAAAAATAACATTAAAGATTTTACCACGGCACTAGGCGTGCGTATCGTCACCGGACGTCATCTTCTCGGCTCTGCGTCCACCGTAGTTGTCGCTGAGCTCGTCCGCGTCCGCGTCCACCATAGTCATCGCCGAGCTTGTGCGTGCCCGCGTCCACCATAGTCGTCCACGTCCCACTCCGCATCGGCGCCGCCACGTCATGCCGCCTCGCCTCGCCTCGCTCGGGTCACCGCGCCACTGCATGCATGGCCGTCGCATGCATGCATCACCACCTCGTCGTGTATGTCGTCGGGCTGCCGCGCTTGGCCCTCGGCTCCTCTCTTGATGCCGCATTCTCGACCATGCCTACGGAGCCGCAGCTCGCATGCATGCATGCACGTCCGGCATACATGCATGCGCCGCGCACAGCACTGCACCGCTGCTCCCGACCGTCACACCACGCAGCACCGTCGAGCCCAGCCTCGCCGAGCCTCTGCTACTCCGCTTGTGCCGCTACTGACACCGCTAGACAGCGCCAACCTTCATCTTGCCTTCCACCGCTGCTAGGTCTCGACCACTGCATGTATGCACCACCAAGGGCACCATGCAGCACTACTGCTACTGCTTGTTTGGCTGCTACCACCGTAGTGCTGTTGCATGCATGTGCATGCATGCACAACAGCCGCTTGAAACCGCCAGCCTCACCTCTACGGCACTGCGGCCACCCGAGCTGCTGCTACTACTTGCCTCCTCCACGCCCTTTGCCTAGCTGCTAGGCCACTGGTTCCAAGCTGCTGCATGGAGCTGCCCATGCTCCCCATGCAGCGCCATGTTCCTACTGCTGGACGTCACAGCCAAATAGTGTAGAGCCACAGCTGCTTCTTCCCCTTCCTCTCAATCTTGCTCAAAAGTCTTTGCATGCGAAAAATACTTGGACAGTTGGAATGCTTGAGTGATAGAGAAAGCAATGACATAACATGCATTTTGAGATTTTAGTTTTTGAGTTGGGATCTAGAGGAGAGAAGGTAAGAACTAGAGCTCATGTGTAAGCAGAAATGGAAGGAGCTGCTGATGGAAGAAGATGGCGTGGGAGATGGAAATGACAGTGGGGATGGATGGGTTCGACCAGGTATAGGAAGAATAGGCAGTGGTGTATGGCCTGTGGGATTAGCTGATGGGGAGATGGGTCACTACCATCGGATGGACAAGAAGAAAAGGACGGCAGTGGGGAGAAGAAAAGCCTGAGCAAGTGCTTTGTTAAAAAAATGTTGGGTAGTGACTTTGTATGTGTCGGCAGTGAGAGAGGAATAAACAAAGCAAATGGGCATGTCGGCAGTGGGAGAGGAATAACAAACAAGGAAAGATGTTAGTGTGTGGTGTTCGGCTGGTATAAAGAAAATGGGCAGTATAAAGAAAATGGTTAGTGAGTGAGCTTAGTAGTGGAGGTGAAAACAAAGGTTGTGGTAGCTTTGGTTGCTGGGAGAAAATAACAGAGAGAGAGAGAGAGGCCGTTTCGGCTAGGAGAGGAAAAATGATAGTGAAATAAATCGCAGAGCATTTCTTCCTCCTTTTCTCTAACTTGCCCAAATGACCTCGCATGCGCGAACTAACCGCTAAAATGGAACACTCTCGCGACGATGATCGCAACGGTATAACATATATTGTCGAATTCTTGATTTTTGGTGGTGAATGCGAGGAGAGAAGTTGGGGAAAAGAATGGGCATGCAGACGTCTCGCCTGCAGTTGGTCGAACTATTAAAGAGTTGTGATACTGATGCATGCATCGATGATGTGATTTTTGAAAAGCATCCGAAAACAAGAAAACAAAATAATTTAATTTAAAGGCAGCCTTTCCAAACAATTCGATTTAATATTATTCATTGTTATTAATTTTATGCAACTTTTTAAACAACTCAATTTAACTTTAAATGCATCCTTTAATTAATTCAATTTGATTTTAAAAGCAACATTTTAATTAAACACCGGAAAAATTTTAAGACACAGTCAAAAAATTAATAGATCACCAAATTAAATATTAACATCCCGATTTAAAAATCGAGTGTTACAGGATGCATCACAATACATTGTAAAATCCTTGTGTATGTCAGGCAAAGTAAGCACCAGGGTTGAGGTGAGCCTTTTCCTTAACTCGTGGAAGCTCTCATTACACGAGGCTGACCATTCAAACTTCTTCTCCTTCTTCAGAAGTTGAGTCATTGGTCTCGCAATCTTGGAGAAGTTCTCGATGAACCGGTGGTAATACCCCGCTATACTGAGGAAACTTCAAACTTTAGGAATAGTACGAGGTTGTTCCCAAGACAAGACATCTTGTATCTTGCTAGGGTTCACTGCCACACCTCCTTTGGATAGAACGTGGCCTAAAATGCTGACTTCCTTTAGCCAGAACTCGCACTTGCTGAACTTGGCATAAAGTTGATGTTCCCACAACTTATCGAGCACTAACCATAGATGTTGCTCGTGTTCCACCGGGGTCTTGGAGTAGATAAGGATATCATAAATAAAGACCACCATGAACTGATCCAAGTACTCCATGAAAATCTTATTCATAAGATTCATGAAATTCGCAGGAGCATTGGTAAGTCTGAATGATATTACGGTGTAGTCATACAGATCGTAATGGGTGGTGAAAGCAGTCTTCGGAATATCTTCTGGTCTGACCTTGAGTTGAAAATATCCAGTTCTCAAATCAATCTTGGAGAAGATACATGCGCCATTCATTTGATTAAACAAATCATCAATTCTTGGAAAAGGATATTTATTCTTGATAATGACTACGTTCAGAGAACGATAATCGACGCACATCTGTAGACTGTCGTCCTTCGTTACGAACAAAGCAGGACTTCCCCATGGGGATGAGCTAGGGTGAATAAATCCCTTGTCCAGCTGCTCCTTGAGTTGTTTCTTCAATTCGGCCAACTCGTCAGATGCCATTCAATAGGGTCGCTTAGACATATGTGTGTGTGCTATAAATACTCACCTTGGCCGGTTGGAGGGCAACTCTTGGCATCCCATTTTATTCTCTTGTGCATGTGTTGCACTTGGTGAGAGTCAAGCAAGGGGCTTGGCTTATTACTCTTGGTGTTTACCGACACCTAGACGGTGTGGAGGCGTCGTGGTCCGGTGATCTTCTCAAGAATCTTGTGAGAAGGCCCGGCGTATTGTGAGTGGTTTGGTGCTCGCCATCTCTGGAGTGGAGGAAGAGCAACCCTGAGTGGATCGAGGTGTTGGTTCGTGTTGGAGCCGGTCCAAGTGGTTAGACTTACCTCGGAGGTGTTGGCTCAAGTTGTAGAGCCGGTCCAATGTGGTTGGGCTTACCTCAACATGGATTAGGGGAGACCGGCAAGTCTCCGAACACCACGGTAAAACATCGTTGTGTCTTTGTGGTTTGTTCTCTTGTGATTTACTTTGCGCAATTTACATTCATAGAATTATATTGCTTACATGCATTTGTATGATTGCTATTTATCAATAGTTGTTGGTTGTTGGTGCACTTAGTAAAGACTAGTTGATTTAGGTTTTAATTGTGCAAAACCGAATTGTCTTTAGCTTCCGCATTAGAAATCGGTTTTAGCCTTAGAGATTTTTAGAAACGACTATTCACCCCCCCCCCTAGTCAGCCTCCTCGATCTTACAAGTGGGTCAGTAAGTATTATCATCCCAATCTAATTTAACTTAATCTAAGCTAATAGCATGCATATTTTAAAGATTTAGGGGTAGCACACATAAGTTTTCAACAAACCGTGAAACATAGCATGGTGCACATGCCCGTTGTTCCATATTACAAAAGAGGACAAACAGAACAACATAAGTAGCATATTACAAATATTTTACAGTGAGGTCCCACCTCAATATACATCTACAAAATGCCCAAAAGTGCTCACTCTAAGTCCTACAAATGAGCTCTAGACTTTCTGGTGCAGTCTAGACATCCTAGTCGCGTGGGGTGGCTCCTGAGGACTCAGAGGTAGTGGAGGGTGGAGTACTCTGGTGTTCAGTATCCTCACGTCCAGTGAGGTGGTGGTGGTAGCGCTTCAGCGGCTATGAAGGATCCACTGCACCGGCGTAGATGGCCATCACCCGACGGCGATGTCTGGTCACCGACATGTGAGGATGGTGGGTACGAGGCTGGAGACGGGTGATGGGTTACGGCAACTCAGCAAGTGCTAAAACAGCATCTTCCCTGAATAGTAGCTAACGGGAGAAGAACCCCTAAGCCACCAATGAAGCTATACCGTCCTCCAAGGTGCAGATCCTCTAGCGAGCCTCTAGGAGCTCGCGAGACATCCGACGGAGATATTCGTCCAGAGACCTCACGAGGCCAACAAGGTGCAAGTGAGGAGTTGTTGGAAATATGCCCTAGAGGCAATCATAGAGATGATTATATTTCATTATGTTCATAATATTGGATAATATGATATCTTGTTCCTAGAATAATATTGTTAATATTTATTATCAAGTATGTGACTTGATTGTGAAACTCTATATTTCTGCGATAATTATTCTTATACAATCCCTGGTCGGAAATATATGAGGACACATATGAATAAACTAGCATATGTATTGGTTGATGACTATGTTTCACGGGTCATGGATATGGAGATATCAAACCAATAATATGGACACATGTTAGAGAATATGATGTTGGATTAGACCCACCTTGAGACACTATTGAGATTGTTATGATTCTATGTGTCGTTAGTTGGTCTCAAGCAATGATGATGTATAATCCTTAGACCTGAGATCAGCATGGTTTTCTACATGTGTAATAGCACTCTTAGGGGTTGCAAACGCTACACCGTAACTGGGTAGTTATAAAGGTAGCTTTCGGGTATGTTATGAAATATGCAGAGGAATGTGACTGGTCGGATATGGGATTTACCCTTCCTAACATAACAAGAGAGATGTCTCTGGGCCCCTCGTTGTGGTCGGATAAAGAAAGTGCATGGCCATGCCACTAGTGGTCGAAGTGTTCGACCATGTAAAGTTATCTAACACTCGATCAAGAAAGTATTGAAGTATTGACACAACATCTCACCGGTTCAACCGACATCGTGAGAGTATACATGAGCTGGTCGTAGAACGATGGTCGAACGTAATCACAGAGTGGTCGTAACTTAGTCGTAAGGAGTTACGAACTAGTCGTGACCAAATACGAACTGGTCGTATAGAGATAAGACCTGGTCATAAGTGATGAGGACCTGGTCGTAGATCATATTGCATCAAGGTTCGTCCGATATAATTTATGTGTATTCGGAATCGCTATGTTCGCTAGGAACCGCTATTTACTAGTGGTCGGAAAGGGTTTCGAGTCACAACCGACACGCATGAACCTCTGGGTCACACACTTAACGGGTTGGAACAAACCAAGATGGATACAATTCGTCAAATGTGTTCGGATAGGATCCGTCACGAGCACTATATAAGGAGATGCATGAGGCTGTTGGGCGTAACAAGTTTTTTACACCACCGAAACCCTAGCCGCCATCTTTCTGAGAGCTCTACCGTGCGACTTGGTGCTAGTACACCGGTGTATGGTTGTTCCTTCCCTGGATGTGTGGATACCGTAGAGGCACTACTGCGACTGTTGCGCTTGAGGACGATCCGCGATCTTCACAAGGAATTGCAGACGTTGCTGGAGGAGACGATCGACTCGCGAGGACGCTAGACGATCGACTACGACCACTACATTGACGTGCTCTATGTTGGACCAGACTGCTCCAACCCTTCTTCCGCTGCTCTGCACGTCTGGTAGTAAGTATCTATGATCATCTACTTGCTTGGCTTCTTGGTTTGCGTGGTAGAATTTTTGATTTGTAGCTATCGTAGCCTACCCGTGGCCCAACAGGAGTAAGGAACTGTCTCCCCTCCACCTGGCAGGTGGTCTCCTCCTGGTCCGCGGCTCTAGCTGGGAAGTGAAAGAATGACTCCCGTAGTGCCGATAGCTTGTGTCGTAGACGAACGATGGCAACATAAGCCGCATCGAGCAGAGACATCTGAATGGTAGAGCCCCTCCCGTAACAACGGAATTCCTGGTCGCCGAAGTTCCTCCCCTGGACAACCACCTGAGTGAGGTACTCTATGAATGCTGCACTCGCAGGTGCACTGTAGACCGTGTACTGTGGAGTATGCGGCCACTCGATGTGCTGTAACATCACCCACAAAGTGTGCTGCATCGTGCCCTCCTCAAAGGCACTCGTACAGTACTAAGGCTCCCACTGGCTGGCCATCTATATGTTACAAAGAAAAGGAGAGTTAGAGATCAAGTGACAAGAGATATGGATAAGAAATGACAGTAGATAGGAAAGAAATTTTAGCACATACTTTTACCCATTCTCTAGTTCTCTTAACTAATCCTTAAGGCTTATAATCAGGTATTTCTACCCCTTGGTCTTTATATAAGTGGACCTTTATAATATCACTCAAAATAACTCCAAATGAAGGTAGAGGAGGGTTTAAAAGGATAGTACATTACAAAAATTTCAGCAAGCATTATATTACGAAATTTTAAGAAAAGAGAGGTCTAAAGTGGTATCCTTAGTAGTTCAAAGAAGATTCTTCAAAATGACTTTGTGTGGGATGTTTTAAGAACTTTTTGAAAACATTTTGGATCTATTTTAAAGTCTTAAAAGTAATTTAATACTTTTATTTTCAGAGAGCATCCCTTCTCTCAAATCTAGAACAATTTTGAACAAGTTGAGAGAAGCTGATTAACAAGAGACTTTAGATGAGAGGAGAAAGCTAAGAGGGAAAAGATTAGCAAATATTTCTAAAAGTTCAGAACCATTCTTATGGTTAAATTAGGTTGCAATTCTATTTCTAAGTCATAATCTATTAACCATTCTATCTAGGGTTTATCCTACAGTCAGTATAGTTCTGATATCAAGCGTTGTCGAACCCCCAGGCGTGGAATACCCGAAGAGCCTATGTGTATACCATGCTAGTCCCAGGATTAAAGGCTAGTACACACATTCACAACATTTGGCATTCACATCCATACATACACATACAAAAGTAAAGAAAATGTTACTCTACTTAAGCTATTACAAGGTTATTACAGCAACAGCCGACTAGCCAAATAAAAGCAGTCATCAGAGTAAAACAAATAAATAGAAGTGGAACACATATAGTAGTAGCAAAAGTCCAGCGGAATGCCCATCCGATCCCGCAGGCAACCGATAAGGAACAAGGCCTACGTAGACCTGTCACCAAACCCTTCGGTGCCGGAAGCAATGAACGCGTTGTCTGGTATCTGCGCTTCTTCGATCTTTGAACAACAATATTAGCAAGATAGAGTACTTGTGTATTCAGAAAGACTTATAGTGTATCACAAAAATTTTATTAGATGCAAGGATGTCAAATAAAGAGGCTCTAATCTACAAGTTATTTTGCTCAAAGAAATTTTTATTTGCAATATTCATACGTCATAATTTGCAACAGAATTTGAAAGAGTGGTATAAATAAGTACAGGAAGATAGAGTACTTGTGTATTCAGAAAGACTTGTAGTGTATCGCAAAAATTTTATTAGATGCAAGAATGTCAAATAAAGAGGCTATAATCTACAAGTTATTTTTCTCAAAGCCATTTTTATTTGCAATATTCATATGTAATAATTTGCAACAGAATTTGAAAGAGTAGTATAAATAAGTACATGACAGTAAGTAAAGTATTGAATCAAATAACAACAACACTTGCAACCCTACTTGGTTGCAAGCAAAAATATAATCACATTCCACCACAGACATGGCATTAACAAATTCATATTCAACCATAGACATGGCAGTCCTGCTATAGAAATAGCAAATCAGCCATAGAAATGGCAGTTTTGCTATAGACATATCAATCAAGTAATAGACATGGCAATCCAAAAATAGACATGGCAGTTAACTCAACAAATGAAAACCCCATGTCATTACCCCAATCTTTTGTGACAAAAAAATTTGAAAAGCAAAGCTACAACCATACTAGCCGCACTATGCACGCTCATGACTGTAAGCACGGCTATTTGAATAGTTTTTCACTCTACAAAGGTGTACAACTTTACCCATAGTACGTAGTATTCCAGTTACTTGGAATATCTCTATATCACTACTCACTACCGAAGGTAAGTAGTCTAGAGATCACGATGCAACCTTTACATTATCTAGCCCTAACCTTGCACTAGCCCTGTGAATTATTATCCCCAATTACCCGGATAGAAACCCGTGGTATGAGAAGTCCTCACTCACCAGATAGAAATCCATTGAGTGAATCCCTCACTTCGCCCGGATAGAAACCTATCAAAGTGAGGCATCTGTAGTTGTGACGGCAATACACTACTACAAAACAAACTATAGAAGACGCCTCATCACAGACGGTTCCAAGGAATCATTTGTGATGAAATTATCATAGACGGTTCTTTTAAAACCGTCGGTGATAAGTAGCTATCACAAACGGTTTTTAGATAGAACCATGTGTGAAGTATCACAGACGGTTCTATTTTAAAACCGTCTGTGATGTCTCCGTATATCATAGACGGATTATATTAAAAACCATCTGTGACTTGGATTGCGTGCTGTGGCAGAGAATTATGTGCCACGGCAGAGGATTGTGTACCGCAGCAAAGGATTGGCTGCCGCGGTAGATGATTGTGTGACACGGCAGAGGATTAGCTGCCACGGCAGAGGATTGTGTGCCACGGCAGAGGATTGTGTGCCGCGGCAGAGGATTGTGTGCCGCGGCAGAGGATTGTGTGCCACGGCAGAGGATTGGCTGCCGCAGCAGAGGATTGTGTGCCACGGCAGAGGATTGTGTGCCGCGGTAGAGGATTGGTTGCCGCGGTAGAGGATTGTGTGACACGGCAGAGGATTGGCTGTCACGGTAGAGGATTATGTGTCACGGTAGAGGATTGGCTGCCACGACAGAGGATTATATGCCGCGGTAGAGGATTAGCTGCCGCGGTAGAGGATTGTGTGCCACAACAGAGGATTGGCTGCCATGGCAGATGATTGTGTGCCGCGGCAGAGGATTGGCTGCCACGGTAGAGGATTGTGTGCCATGGTAAAATCATAGTGTAAGAAAAATTTGAAGCCATGGTAAAATCCAAGTCACAGATGGTTTTTAATACAAACCGTCTGTGATGAGATACTTATCACAGACGGTTCGTATCAAAAACCATCTGTGATGAGATACTTATCACAGATGGTTCGTGATACGAACCATCTGTGATATGTCATCACAGATGGTTTTTGTACGAAACTGTCTGTGATTCGCAGCGCGAGAGTTCGAAAAATTTTGAACGCTTACGCGGGATGCAAAATATTTGGCGATGTCCTTATATATTATAGCCGAGTACATGGTCATCCAAGGTGAACCTAGCGCTGTCATCCACGACAAGAAGGTATCGTCCATCCCTCCATCTCTGCTCCAGCAGATCCCTCAATCTCTAGCATTGAATAGCTGAGATTTGCTACCTTGGATATGCATGAATGACCCCTCTTGATTTTGAATTGCAAGGATCAGGAGGTGTGACTGTGAAGAAGACCGGGGCAGGCGATGGTGATCAGCATCTACGACGAGCCGATGACCCCCAAGCAGTGCAACATGGTGGTTGAGAGGCTCGGTGACTACCTCGTGAGCAGGGCTCAGAGATCATCATCATCGCCACTGCTCAAAGAAGAAACCAACCAACGAGCCAACACATAGTAGATCTCTGCATTTTTAGCCACCGCGCATGGGGTATATTGTGGTTTAATTTCCACCTCCTCTTCTTCTTTCCCTGCCCCGGCACGTCGCCGATTACCTCTTGAGCTGCGATTTTTTCCCTTGTTTCTTGATGTCGTTAGTGTTCCCTTCTGATGTATGGGAGTGATGTATTTTCCATGTATTTTCAAGAGTCTCTAAAGATGGAAAGCTCACATATACATTTAGTATCTTGTTCGGTTCTATATTAGGAACTATGATGGTACCAACTATGAAGCATTCAAAATCCATTTTTTTTGCAATAGAAAAAACTATCACAGACGCTTCTTAACAAGAATAGTCTCTGATAATTACTATCACAAACAGTTCTTGTTCAGAACCGTTTGTGATAGCTTTTTTCACAGACGGTTTGAAAACCGTCTGTGATGACAAACGTCATCACAGACACATAAATATAGACGGTTCAAAAAACCGTCTGTGATGATGGTTTAGAACCGTCTGTGATGACCCTTTGTGTAGTAGTGATAGAAATTGCTCGAACTACTTCTACCTACTAATCATGCAAGGCTATGATTCGATAAATTAGTTAGCTACGACTACCCCATCCTAGCACATATGGTTGTACGATTAGGTCTTATAGTTCCGGATTTACTGGCTTCGGTCCTTAATCGACTACGAGCGAGATCTCCACCCTAACTACTAGTGAGTCACAATCCTCACTTTTTCAAAATACAATATAACTTGTCTGTGTCTAAAAACTAATGTTTTCATTTCAGTTTCATAAAATAACCGAGGTATCCCCTTTGAACATTTTTCAAAATATCCCAAAATCACAAACTATCATATTGTCCTTTTATCAGTTTTTCGGAAAATCTATCGCTCTAGTTGCATTTGTGCGCTAAAAAATTCCCAAATGACATTATCTATTACCTAACCCATATTCTAAAGGCTACAGTAGTAAGGAATCAATATTTTAAGGAGACATATGCAGCAATTTGGATTACAACTACCAATTTCCCAATAATAGCATTTTTCATACACAACATACATGCATGCATAATAGGATTTACAAAACAAGGTACAATAATTAAAATACAAGGATCAACATGATCAAAAGGGGTGCTTGCCTTGCTCTTGCTATTCTGGAGGTATAGTTGATTGATCGTCGCAATAATAACCCGAATAATCGACGTCTAAAAAGGGCTAGAAATGATTAAATAACATCCAATAAATTCAACAGAGAAAAAATTATTTTTACATATTCTGGTATATTTTGATTTTATACAAATTTAGAGATAAATTTTATTCAATTTGGAGTTTTGTAGCAAAAGTTATTGAGGTTTCATTTCTATTTGGTTTGATAAATCAAAATTAAATGAGAAATACACTTTCTAACGGAGAAAGCATATTCTTGCGGCTATTCTAATGAGGTTTACGCTTTCCAGTAAGGGAAAGCGTATTCTCCTCATAACTAAAAATGTATTTTCTATTTTCATTTGATTTTCGTTTAAAAACCGACAAGTGGGGCCCACTGTCAGTGGCTTGGTCCACGAACACAATGCGTAGACCAAAGGTCTACATGCATAGTGCGTGATCTATGGTGTGGTGAGCTGGACACTTAAGCGTCGTGGCCGCATGTCATAGACTCATCTATGAAAATGTTTTGATTTAAGATTTCTTTTAATCTAAAGCTTGGTCCCACATGTCAATGACTTATTACGACTAAACCAACAGCTAATGATTTAATTAGCCTTAATGACTGTGCTTAGACACACCAATGATGAGCTACAATGCTCGTCATGCTTGTGCCGCGCGGTGGCGCTCACGCCCGCTCGTCTTGCCGGCGATGTGGTGCTTCGCGAGACCAGAGGGTGCCCAAAATGGGACCTCTGTGTCATTGCGCACTCGCCAGCACCAACGGCAAGGCTAGAGATGGCCTGACGCGGTGACATGTCGGCGTTGAGTGGAGGAGCGGGTACTGCAATGAGCCAAAGCTCGAATGAGCAACGCCCTTGCCAAACTAATGTGCGCATAAGCATCTACGTGCTACTAGGGTCATACCAGAAGTGAAGAGAGGAGCTGAGGTGGTTGGAGATGACTGGTCGACGACGAGCCGAGGCAGCGAGGTTGGTCGTACGTGGAGAAGAAGCTTGGGTGAAGGAGAAGGCTTGGCGATGCTTGGAGAACCTTGAGGAGGTCCAAGCGATGCTTCAGTTGCACGGAATAGGGCTGAGGTGCAGTAGGGCTCTAGCGAGGCTTGAGGCAGCAGTTCCGGCCGGAGATGAGGAAGACAATGCAATTCAACGCCTCTTGTGGATCAAAGACAAAATGGAGTGAGGGGATAGCTTCAAGGTGATCGGGAACGTGATATGAAATGAAGAAGTTGACACCAAACCCTTCACGATGTCGGGGATGAAGGTGGTGGAGCACAGTCGACATAGGGTTTGCGCTCTCGAAGCTCTCGAGCTTGATTCAGAGGAGGAGAATGGAAGAGGAGGTGCGCATTGGTAAGGAAAGGGAGAGACGAAGCTCTAGGTAGGTTTATATAGGCAAGGGGCGAAGAGTCATGAGGGAGAGGCCAAGGTGATTGCAGTTGAGGTGGCAGCCTCTCTAGCGTACGGGTGGGTTTCGGTCGCGTCCAAAGCAGGGGAGGTAGCTAGTGGAAACCAGGGGCAAAAACTGTGGGCATGGTGGAGAGCTCACAGTGCCACGCTGGCGCGCGCACTGGCTCTCAGTGCCACGAGGTGGAAGAAGAACCCTGCGGGCAGGACCCACATGTCAGGGAGAGATGAGAGAGGTGAGTTTAGATTTAGCTTTTTATTTTCTATTGAATTATTGTTTGATTTTAATTACTAGACAAATTACTTTGAAATTTTATGAAATTTTTGTGTAGGCATCTGACCTAATGTATTTATTCCTGTAAATTTTTCAGTGGTTAATACTTTTTGTGAATTTCTCTAAAATTCATACAAGTTTCTGTTTTGTGCTTTTGTAATTGTTTTTCTACATTGGATTTCATATAAAGTTTTATGAATTATTTCTGGGATAATATGCCCAAAATAATTCTCTCCTTTAAATATTTTTAATTTGTTTCATATAATTCCTTTTTAGCACCTATTTGTTTGTAGTTCAAGTTTTGCTTTTAAAATCGAAAACCAACTTTAACAGTGTATATTTCATATGCAAATGATCAAAGTAATTTCTCTAATGCATTTATATTACATAATCCCAGAATAAGTATTTTGGGATGTTACAAAAATGGCCTTCTTCCTCACCATTCCTTCGACCACGGTCCGTCATGGCCGCCATAGGACACCTTCCATTCTCGTCATTCCAATGGGTCTCTGCCAACATTGACCGCATCACACCATGTTCCTACACCTCGCATGCATTCTTCCATGTTCAATCGAAGATGAATTGCAATCATCGTGGAGATCGTGCATGTGTTCCTCCACACCGGCCGCAAGTCTTCGTCGTCCAAATTCACCACCACTGGTGAGCCTCTCCTTTCTTTATCTACCTCTCTAGCTATGCACTGTCGCGTTCTACCCCATGCTCCCTTCGCCCTCGCTGGAACTTCACCGGACTGCCGCCGCTGCCGTCTGCCTCCGCCTCGCCATCACACAATGCTGCCGCTGTGCATCTTTGCCCGTGACACTACTTCCCATCTTCTCCTAGGGGTCGTGGGATGGACGAGGAAGCCGTCAGCCTTACTGTATGTAGTGTAGGCGAGGAGGACTTCTAGACGAGGGTCGGGACGGTGGGGGAGGCGGCGTGGGTGGAGAGGAAGTAGGCCGTGCACGCGCCAATGCCAATGCCTCCACAAATGACCACATGATGGGGCGACGGGGCTGCGCGGCCGGCGCGGTGGCCATGTGTGCCACCGGAGTTTAATGTTGGGACAGCCACAAATGCCATCTCTACAATGATGTGCGCCAGTTCAACGTTTTCTATTAGCAAACGGAGGAAATGACCTGTAGTGCAAAATGGGAACAAGTTTAGAGGGCCGAGAAAGTAAAATACAAGTTCAGATAATAAAGTGGTACAATCGCACAAGTTTAGAGAGCTACAACGTAATTTACTACAAAAGTCAGCCTATTCTGTCAACTAATAGAGGAAAGGACCTGTGCAAATGGAGACAAGCTTAGGAGGCCAAGAAAGTAAAATACAAGCTTAAGAAGTAAAGTGATTTAGAGACCTACACTGCAATTATCTCTTTTCAGTATCTAGGAGGTAAGAGGTTATTTGTTCGTAGCTTCATATCATGTGAGACACTCGAAATCGTGTGAAAAAAGAATGTACATTGAATGGTTATGTTAGGGGCAAATTGGTCATTCACATTATAAAAATAGTACAAGTTGGAGAAACCATCGAAGTAACATTGATAAGTCATAAGTGCCTCTAGGCACCACCTGTAAGTCTCACATTGAGTATTATTTTCTCATCTGCAATATTTGAATTGGTACAGAGGTAATTTCTCTCAACATTCTTAAGAGGAGCCTGGTGCTCGATTTTGAGTGCTTTAGCACAAACTCCCCTAGGCTGTCTCTCGGGTGTACTTCAAATTTGGTTTTCCTTTCTATTAATGCAACAATACGCAGCTCTTCCTCGTGTTCTCGAAAAGAAAAAGTAATACACATCGGATAACTTTTAAGCACAGGTACATAATAGGGAAGACAATTGATTTGTTAAGGGCTTATTAGATTTTTTTCTTTGTATTTATAATTTTTCAGTGGGGTTATTATGGTCAACAATGTGGATTATCGGGACTAGAGTAGGAGAGCTGAGGTTCATAATGAGATGTCGGGTGAAACTATTGGACTCAAGCATGACGCAAAATAGACAAGGATGACCGAACAGGAGGTTCAGAGGAACGAGTTGCATCAAGCGGCATGGGGGTTGGTGCAAGTGCCATGGTGGTTTTGGTGGGATCAAAATGGGAGAGACTTGCTCACATGAAGAGAACCGTTGATCAACCTACATATAGCAAAATATGGAATTGCTTCATGACGATTGTTCTCGGTCTTTGGAGAAGGATCGAAAAGGGGTATTTTAGTATCTTCACTAAAACACTGGGTTGGTGACCTTTAGTGAAATCACGACGCAAGACGGCGTAAGGAGAGGCGGTTTAAGTCAAGTGAAGATAAAGATCATAAAGAGACGGATTTGGGGAGCCTAATTCGTCATCTGCTTTGAGAAGTGTGCGTGAGTATAGACTCATTTGTGTATGGGCTTAATGGGCACCCAATAAGGTTTTCTCTTTGACCTAGCCTCCACTATAAAAGGGAGAGATGTAGGATTTGTGCCTCTAGAGCCTTCCCAACAAAAAACCCTAATTTATGATTTGGAGAAAGTAGGGCAGAGTAGGCTAGGGTTTGAGAGAGATGGATTGATTGATTGCTCAATTATTGAGCTTTTGTCCTCCATGGTGGAGTGGCTGTAAACCAACAAACTCTTGAATCAATCCAAGCAAGATTTCCTCCAAGATGAGTTCTCTCTTATTCTTGCTCTTTCTTTGATACCTTTTGGGATTTTGTGAGTTCATTTGGTTTTCTTGGTGTTCATATTGTGATCTAGCTTGCTAGGATATGTGGGAATCTATCTAGAATCATCTTGATCATCATCCACCCACAAGCACATTTTGGATCAAAATTTGATTTTCCTCGGTTCTTGTGCCTTCTTGACCTAATCCAAGAAATACGTGGAACCTTTGCTTTGATCTCTCTGATCATCGATTGGAATAAGTTATTAACCTTCTTGATGAGCTACAATTGAAGTTTTAGAGGATTTGGATAACCGGAGTAGAAGTTAGGTCGTTTTGTGATCATCTCGTGTTGCTCCTAGAGCACCAACAGTTAGACCGGCCACCCTGGACAGTCAGACCGGCTAGCAGGGAAGGTCAGACCGGTTGTGTGCCTCTTTGAGTGTTTATGGTGTCTTTGTCTCGAGGTTCGTCGGCTTCAATGCAAGACTTCGTTTGTGTTATCTGATCTTCATAGTTTCTATAGCTACTGAGGAGAAGAAGAAGTTCAAATCGATCGGGGTTGATAAAGAGCAGTGCTTCTATTCACCTCGCGTTGTCGTTTTGGTCCAACATAGTGTAACAATGTTTTTCTACAATTAACTACTCCCTCTAGTCACAAAAAGAAGTCGTTTTTACATCGACACGACCCTAAAAATGCAAGTTTGACCACTTATTTCTGTTCTAATATATTTATAAAACCTAATAATATTATAATATTACGAAAATACTTTTAGAGATAAATCTACATATATCATTTTTATATGTTCAATCTAAATATTAAAGTAGATATTGATAGAAATGTTTATAATGCATGTTTGACTGTCCATAACCCAAAAACCTTCTTTTGTTATTGGAGGGAGAAGCTACAATATATGTTTTTTTTTTGGCAGTTTGTACTGAGAAATTAACACTGTACACCTCCACCTTTAGGATATGAATCCTTTTAGACAAGTAACTCCAATGATTAATGATCTAATAATATGTGTCCAGAAACCTTAACGACTCAGTAACCCTAACTAATAAAATAGCAAAAGACTTGTTAATCTCAACTGTCAAGCATCAGTCGACCGATAAAAGGTGTTGTCATCAGCAGAGCAGCGCATAGTAAAAAAAGATCCGACTATACAAGATTCGACTATTTTTTGGTCTAAAACAGTTAAATTTTAGTTCACTTATAATTTCATTATACATAAATTACAATAATTTATTTATGTAATTTTTGTTCTTAGTCACTGTAATTATTCTTGAAAGTCTTAATAACTCATATTTCCATCACATGATTCAAAATATAACATATTCTTTGAGAGATTGAACAAAAATAAAGACAAAGATAAAATTCTATACCAACAAAATACGACAATGTGGTGAACCCGTTATGCTCCAAAGAAAAAAATCATAATAAATTAGGACCCAATTCATGAGATGAGAATAAATGCAAACCTCAAAGCATAACTGATGGATGAATATCCGATTATTTTGACAAAAGAAAACAGTCGAATGTTGTTTAGCAAAACCGAATAATAAAGCTCGAACTTTTTTGGAGTCTTTTTTTTCGGTTTTGCTAAACAACATTCGACTGTTTTCTTTTGTCAAAATAGTCGGATATTCATCCGTCGAATCTGCTTTGAGATTTGCATTTATTCTCATCTCATAAATTGGGTCCGAATTTATTATAATTTTTTTCTTTGGGGCATAACGGGTTCACCACATTGTCGTATTTTGTTGGTATAGAATTTCATCTTTGTCTTTCTTTTTGTCTTTATTTTTGTTCAATCTCTCAAAGAATATGTTATATTTTGAATCATGTGTGACGGAAATATGAGTTGTTAAGAATTTCAGGAATAATTACAGTGACTAAGAACAAAAATTATATAAATAAATTACTGTAATTTATGTATAATGAAATTATAAGTGAACTAAAATTTGGCTGTTTTAGACCAAGAAAATAGTTGAATCTTGTATCAACAGATCTTTATTATTTTGCAAATAATACGATAAAGATGTGTGCGTGACTATGCAAACGACGTCAGCGAAGGAAGAATATGGAAGCACTTCGCCGGCAATCCACCGAGAAAGCGACGGCCTAACCGACGGCCGGGCGAGCCTATAAATCGCGTCATCTCCAGCTATAACGACACTACTGGATCACACACGAGCCGCGCGCACACGCAAAGAGAGGCGTTCATCTTCGCGCGCACTCCTCGTCTCGATCGTGCGTACGACCCCGACACGTAGCTGCTGATAGCTAGGTGATCGATCGATGAAGATGGCGGCGATGATGCTCAGGGCCGCGCTGCTCGGCGTGGTGCTGCTGAGCGCGCGGGCGCAGCGGTACAACGCGATCTACAACTTCGGCGACTCCATCTCCGACACCGGCAACCTCTGCGTCGGCGGCTGCCCGTCGTGGCTCACCATGGGGCAGCAGCCCTACGGCAAGACCTTCTTCGGTCGCCCCACCGGCCGCTGCTCCGACGGCCGCGTCATCATCGACTTCCTCGGTACGTACGTACGTTATGCATCCACCGCAAAATGGCGCATGTAAAGACATATACGATGGTAACGACACGAGTGTGTGTGTGTGTTACCTGTATATATGCGTGCAGCTGAGCACTTTGGGCTGCCGCTGCTGCCGGCGTCCAAGGCCGGCGGCGACTTCAAGAAGGGCGCGAACATGGCGATCATCGGCGCCACCACCATGGACGCCAACTTCTTCAAGTCCATCGGCCTCAGCGACAAGGTTTGGAACAACGGGCCCCTCGACACCCAGATCCAGTGGTTCCGACAGCTCCTACCGTCCATCTGCGGCAACGGTACCGTAATTAATAAACCATTTAATACACTTCACCAAATCAAATCAAGTGCTATAAATTGTGTGTAATTATCAAAATAATCTCGCACCGCATTCATGTGCATCTGGTGTGTACGTACATGTAGATTGCAAGAACTATCTTTCCAAGTCCCTCTTCGTCGTCGGCGAGTTCGGCGGCAACGACTACAACGCGCCGCTCTTCTCCGGCAGGTCCATGGCCGAAGTCAGGGGCTACGTGCCGCAGGTCGTCAGCAAGATCATCCGTGGCCTGGAGGTAACTTAACATATTACTCCACCTGAACTGATCACTCTGGACTCTTCTTAGGTAGACGGTAACGAATACATTCGGTCCCATATATTCAGTTCCCATATACATAATGATATCACCAAACACTACTACTCGTCAATTAACATTGTATTTTTGTACGTGTGCGCGTGCGCAGACAATGATAAGATTGGGCGCGGTGGACATTGTTGTGCCGGGGCTGCTACCGATCGGGTGCTTCCCGATCTACCTGACCCTCTACGGGACCTCCAACGGCGGTGATTACGACGGCGACGGCTGCCTCAAGAGCTACAACGGCCTCTCCTCCTCCCACAACTCGTTGCTGAAGCGACGCCTCTCGAACCTCCAGAGGACGTACCCCCACACCAGGATTATGTACGCTGATTTCTACTCCCAGGTCACCCAGATGGTCCGGTCTCCCCAGAGCTTTGGTAAGATGACATCCTATCTTTTTCATGCTACTGTGGTATATTGATTAATTAATACTTCCTCTGTTTAGAAACTTATGAAGTTTTAGAAAGCATGCAGTCAATTGTTTTTTTAATTTTGACTAATAATATATGAAAACTATTTAGATTGTTCATGAAAGAAGTATCATTATATTTGTCATGATAAATATTTTCATAATACAAAAAATTTGCAATTTTTACTACCATAATCGTATAAAAAGTAATGGTCAAAGTTGGATGTTAGAGATTGTGCCGATATCCAAAACGTCATACATTCTTGAAAATAGAGGGAGTATTTCTAGTTACACGTCTCAAGAAAGAAGCAATTAAGTAAGTTCCAAGTTTGGTTCGTTTGCGAGGAAACAACAATTAAGTTGGATGATTGCTAGATGGTGTAGTACCATTGGAGATGCTTGAACATGCGACAAAAAATCAGTAAGACGATTCATATGAAAAATATGATTTTAGCACACTAATAACCATTTAATTACGGGCGACGAATCTCTTGGGTTTACACAGTCCACTCTTAAGCTTTCTTGAGAAGCATGATCTTGCCAATGCCAACAATCTTACGTTAAAAGCTTCCCACACACTGTTTGGTTGGGAGAATGTTCCGGTTAATCTTCTATCCGGAGTTCCGGACATCCCTGTCCAGAGCAGCAAGGTAGCATCAGCAAAGGTGTCGCAGAATCCAGTTGCCGTGACAGAGTTGCAGTTTCAGTGATCACGGCTTGTTTAGTGTGGTCAGCTAGGGCGTGGGGCCCACGGGTCATGGTGTACGTCAGAGAGATATCCAAAGCAGGTTGATGGGGCCATGACTTTTGTCCATATAATTTGGGAATCAATACCTTGCAGTCCTATCAGAACAACCAATTATTACGAAAAAAGGGTAGTATATAATACTAGTGCTAAAGCA
This sequence comes from Phyllostachys edulis, assembly GCA_036346405.1. Lineage (NCBI taxonomy): Eukaryota > Viridiplantae > Streptophyta > Magnoliopsida > Poales > Poaceae > Phyllostachys > Phyllostachys edulis. Next base: position 52,098,233 of record CM070554.1, on the reverse strand, counting down.
TGTACATATGGCAGCTTTTCTTTGCACGTAACCGCGTGTAATTGACAAAGATACTCCGAAAAGCACAAGTTCATAAAAATAATAGAATGCACATGTTCATATCGAGCGTGATCTTTCTTCCCATGCATCACTGTACTTTAATAATTTTCTCAAGGTTATCACAGCTCAGCCCATGCGATAGAGAGTTAGAGAGCCCGTGCGCACGCATTACAAAGCAGATTAGTAAAATAACAAATTGGGTTCCTTTGCTGGGACAAGTGAACTTTCTTAGACTCATGTAGAAACTGAATAATTTTTGATGAAACTCCTACTAATTTTGTGTGAAATTTCAGTGTTCCTAATAGGCCGAATCCAACCAGCTAGATTCATTTGTGACTTCTTCTTCTTGCAGGTTTGACGAACGGCCTGAAAGTTTGCTGCGGAGCCAGCGGGCAAGGCAAGTACAACTACAACAACAATGCGAGGTGCGGCATGTCCGGGTCAAGCGCCTGCGCGGACCCGAACAACTATCTGATCTGGGACGGTATCCACCTGACCGAGACCGCCTACCGTTCGATCGCCAACGGATGGCTCAACGGGCCCTACTGCAACCCTCCCATCCTGCACTGATGATAACTTGATGCAGATGCAGAGATGAGTGAGCAGCAACTTATTAGCTTTGACAATTTGTGCATGGATGGATGATATGCGTTGTTCGTTTGTTAAGGGTCGTTGATTATTGATGGGGTCAGGGTCGCTTGTGTGTGGAGGACGAGTAAACTTTGAAGTATTATTTGGAATTAACATTAAAGTGAATAATGAATTTGCAACAGGTTTTCATTTCTAGATCCCAATTTTCTTTTTGCAAGTTCTAGTTGATCTGATTTGGATAATTGAGTACTTGAGTCCACATTAGTTCATTTAAACTTGTACTGTTCGTCCTTTGATGAGCTTATGCATGATCATGATTTACACCAATTTATCCCATTAATTAATTGACTGGTTGGCTAAACTGAATATAGTGGAAGTTTTCCCTAGACACCTTGCGGGGAGATGCAATTGCCACCCTCGCAGAACTCCTGTCGGCTTGCTTAACCACTATGCTATGTCTATTCCAAAATAGATGTCCTAGATTATGTGCAATCAAACTTTTAAAATTTTAATCACTAATATTGGTAAAATTAGTTATATTTACTACATTTTTGTAGAGCACTCCCGAATCATTATGTTTTTAATAGTTTTTTACTAACACGTAAGTATAAACGTAATGGTCAAAGATGTGTATTTTAGACTTTGCTGTCGTCCTAATCAACATATATATGGTACAAAGGTATCCCTCCTCCCGCTGACCAGTGGACCCCACTGGTCAGGTCTGCGGTTGAACCGATCGCACAACATTGTAGCCCCCACCAACTTGGCACCTCACCCCCTTCTCCTCTCGCTGACCTACGGGCCCCACTCGTAGGGTTCTTATCCCACACGGTCGAGTGTCCTGCGCCATCGCACGTAGCACACGCCACGCCGCTCCAGCGCGCTCGTGCCACCAAGCTCCATGCCGGTTTAGCCAAGCGCCCCTGGTTTCTCATCACCTGCGCGCATTAAACGCCCGGTCAAGTTGCTCACCAGTCCTAGCGTTGCCCATGCCTAAGTTTCATCTTCGATGGACTCCGCCGGCCTCCTCTCGAGCTCTCCACGCCCTCGCCTTTATAAAGCCATCCAAAGCCCGCTGGTGCTCCTCTTCTTCGCCCTTTACCTCCCCGAGACACTCTCCCGTCTTTCCCATTCTTCCACCAAGCTCAAACTTGAGAGCAACACGAGCTCCACATTTCGGCCGAAGCGCCACCATGGTGCCGCCGGTGAACCAACGATCTTCCTCCCTCGGCCACCACATCATGTTATGTTCCATCCCACTAGCAAGCTTTCCCCTAACTCAATTTTACGTTTGGTCCACAAGAACTGCCGCCAACCCTCTTCTTCTCCACTACCAGCCGAAAGGATCACCTCCACCGCCATCTTACCTCCGGTAAGCCATTGTCCAATTCCTTGCTCTGGCCCCATCTCCTAGCCTCACTAGTGTTTCCCTGACCCTTCTTCACCTTCCTTTTGCTTCAGGCTGACCTCTCCACATCCACCCCATCGTCTCCGCCACGGTTCATCATCGCCAAGCCGTCTCTGATTATCTTCTTCACCCATCTTCGTTCTGGTAACCTCCTAGTACTCCCTAGATGCCCATGCGCACGCTAATTAGTTAAAAGAATCGTCAGTTTTGTTGTTGCCATTTTTGGCTGTAGCTCGCCGCCGCTGACCTACATCGCGCCGCCGCATAAGACCACCGTGGACCTCGCCGCTGGTACCAATAGGTCCGTCTTGGCGAGAGCGTTCCATTTTAGGCTTTCGCTAGTGGCGAGCGTGGCACAATAGCTGCACAGTGATTTCCCACATGAACCGAAACCCTATGCATATGGACCAAAGGTCCACGCATTGCTGTGGTGAGCCGAGAGACTCACAGTGGATCCCGCCCATAAGCAAAGATTTTCTTTAGAAATTTAAACGAAAAAGAAAAACAAAATCCAAAGGACCCACCTGTCAATGACTAAGCCATTTCAGCTGGAAAATAAATCAAAAAGAAATGGAAAAGGGGGGTGGACCCCACCTGTCAGAGAGACATTCTCTCTCTCTCTCTTCTTCTTTTTCTGGATTTTCAATCCAACTCAACTTCAAACCTTGATAACATTTGCTACAAAACTCCAATTGAGTTGATTTTTATCTCTAAATTCGTATAAAATCATAATTTACCTGAATATGCAAAAAATATTTGAATTTGGTTACTATTATAATTTATTTGCATTATTTAATTGGTTTCTGGCTCTTTTTGCAAAAAAAAACGTTGATTGCGCGAACGAAATATCCGACAACCAACCAATCTCATATTCAGAATAACCTAAGTAAGGCAAGCACCCTCTTTGATCATATTAATCCCAGTATCTTACTTATTGTACTTTGTTTTGCAAATTCTAATATTTCATGCATGTATGTTTAATATTAAACTATTATGTTTGGAATGTCGATAGTTGTTAATCCTATTTGATGCATGAATCCCCTTAATATGTTGATGCCCTTGCTATTGTAGACAATAGGATATGGGTTAGATAATATATAATGTCATTTGGAAGTTTTGAGTGCGAGTTATCGCACGAATGCTTACTAGAACAATAGTTTTTTTTGGGAAAGAAATGTAAATGGACAATATGATAAAGGTGAATTAGGGAGATTTATGAAAATGTCTAGAGGGGTGTGCCTCTGTTATCTTGTATAAAAATAAAGTGCAAAACCTAGTTTTGGACACGGGCGAATTGTATTATTCTGAAAAAGTGGGAAATGAGTCTCACTAGTAGATAGGGAGAGATTCTCGTCCGGATCAGTTAAGGACCAGACGCCAGCAAATCCAGAGCTAAGACCTAACGTACAACCACATATGCTAGTATGAGGATGGCCTTAGCTAACTAAGTCATCGAAAAACTAACCTTGCACATAGGTAGGCTGTAGAGTGCAGACAGGGCCAAAGGACCAACATGTCCGAAGGGGCTCGAATCTCCGAGGGGTTGGGATAAAGCCTTCTAACACAAATGCGAATACCTCACTCAATGGGAGCTATCTGGGTAGTGAAGGGTATCCATTCGTTGGGCTTGTGCAAGAGGTAGGGCTAGATGATGTAAAGACTTCGACACGTGCTCTATACTGCTTACCTAAGGTAGTGAGCGGTGGCATCGATAGGTGCCAGACAAACTAGAGAAGTCGTGTTATGTAGGTAAAGTTGTACCCCTCTGCAAAGTGTATATCTATTATAATAGCCGTACTCGCGATCATAAGCGTGCTTAGTGAGGATGGTATAGGTTTAGTGTTGGTTTTCACAAAAACTGTCTTATCAGAAAAATATGGGAAATGGTTTATGATTTATTTAAGTTAACTGCCGAGTTATCGATGAACATGAAATGTTGTTCGCAACTAAGGAGGGATGCGAGTTGTAGTTACTATTATTGTTGATTCATTCAATTACTTACTTACTGTCATGTTATCTATTTTAACTGCTCTTTCAAATTCCGTTGCAAAGTACTACTTATGAATATTGCAAATAAAATCTACTTAATGCAAAATAACTTGTAGTATAGAACCTGCTCCTTGATTAGCCCTGCATCTATATAAATCTTGCAATACACTACAAGTCTTGTTGAGTACACAATATACTCAATCTTTCTTATGTTGTTGTTCTCAATCTTTCTTATGTTGTTGTTTAGAGTATGAAGAAGAGCCGTTGCCAGACGACGCTTTCTTCTCACCCGGAACCAGAGGGTTCGGTGGTAGATCTATATAGGTTCTTGTTTTCTTGTGAGTTGCCTAAGGGTCGGATGGGCAAGCCACTGGAATTTTTGCTACTTTTACTATTTCTTTTGCTACTACTTTACTTTGTTAATACCTGTTAATATTTTGCCAGTCAGCCGATGATGTAATAACTGTACCGCTTAATCTAAGTACCCCTTTTGCTTTACTTCTTATGTGAATGTATGGATGCGAATGCCAAATGTTGTGAATGTGTGTACTAGCCATTGATCATGGGACTAGTACGGTACACGCATAAGGTCTTCGGGTATTCCACGCCCGCGGGTCTAACATATATTTTTGTTTGTATTTATATTTTTTTCATGGGGTTATTATGGATTTATCCATCTAGAGTTGAAAATATTACTCTTGTATCATGCAATCCACATATGAACAATTACAATTCTACCTTCATTAGGATTCTACTACTCATATTACCACATGTAGCATAATTAAATGCTAACTAATTGTCACAGTAAGCATTTGCATCACTTATTGCTCTTGGAAAATCTCATTCAAAGATTAAATCTCTAACTCAAATCAACTCCTCCTTAGAAAAATAGAAATAAGTCCTTACAAAGACCTCTATAAAATAATTTATTAAAATACTATAATATTTATCATGAATAAATATGAATTTTCCCAAATTTTAAGACACCAAGTTGACCTTGAGAAAATTCAAAACCTATGTCAATGAACCTTCTGTTAAAGAATTAAAAATTAGAGAATAATACTTGAACAGTAAGAAAATAAAATTTCTATGTCAACTAAGTCAACTCAAGACCTTCTCTGAAAAATTGCAGGTTTTTAGGAATTTATTTGCTATTTTTAAACCTCTAGTCAAAGTGGGAGCAATTGAAATCTAAATCAGTCAACCAGTGCACTGTTTCTTGGACTCGAGCCAGACTCAGGTTTGGGCCACTCTGTCTTGATTGGACCGAGCCAACTAAACGCACCCGCACTGCACCACACAACAACCCGAGCCGCCTTGTGTCGCTGCCAGCCCAGGCCCACTTGTCATCTTCGTCCTCCTCGGGTAGGCGCGGCGCAAAGCGCCAGCGCCATGTCGCTACCGCATGCTGCGCTACCATCGACATCGTGATCGTACCGCCCCATGCAACCTATCCCCGAGCTTCACCGTTTCACGTCGTTGTTTTTTCGTCCGTTGCCACTCTTTATCCCGCCCTCTACCTCTCTGCATTGCCTACTTTCCCTTTCGGCGGACGAGGGAAAGGAAGCTCATGGTTGTGTTCTTCTTTAGTAAAGTTCTGGCCATCGAGTCCCCTAGCTTCACCCTTGCATGCCATGCTTATTTTTGCTAAGCCTTCGCTTTGACATGCAGTAGTAAAGAGGAACCAAGCTTGTGCTCTCACGGTCTCCAGTGCGCGCACCGCAAGGCACCTCTTGATCATCTTCATCTCTAGTGAGGTTCTTGATCATTCTTGTGCGTCACTATGCTTCTTTGAGCATGATTAAGCGTTTCCCTCAACTAATTTGGGCAATGCATGGCAGGATCACCGGAAAATTGGTTTTCTCCCGTTTTGTTGGTCAATAACTAGAGCTGTTAAAATACCGGGCCGGGCTTGAAAAGCCTGGTCTAAATTTATGGCAGAAACTATTTCTACCGGCAAAAGTTGATTTTTCTATTAAAATATATTATTTTAATCTTTTTCAAACAAAAAAAGTATTATTTAATTCATTTTAGGATTAAAATAATAGATTTCCATTTTTAATTGTTTTTGGGGATTTTGGGCGGGCCAGCTTCCTTCGGGCGGACTTGCAGATCCTAAGCCTTACCGGACATGGTCGGCCTCTCGAGGCTGGGTGAGTCGCCTGTGAACAGGTCTATCGATAACCCTATTCATCGACCATTGTCAATCGGGTGAGTCAACTACCGATTCCTTGCATTGATACCATCTACATCACTACTTGAGGCATGCCCAACCTTTGCTTGTTGGATTCCTTGCACAGGTTGCCTGCTCCACGTGAAGCCCTCCGTCGCCAGAGCTATTACCGTCGACCACTTCTCTCTGAGCTTCTCCGGTCTCCTTGTCACCTTGGTAAGTTTTAGTGCACCTCACAATAGCTAATGCACACGCTTGTTTGCACACCGTGGAGCTCATTTGGCACATGCACGTACACTGTAGGGGCACCGTCGCCCATCTTCGGCTCGCCACCATTCTAGGCCGACTCAGCCGCTGCCACCACTACCGGAAAGTGCGCAAGCTTATTGTGGACCCATTCATGCCCTTAGTTTGCGCCATCGTGGCCAGAAACGCCAGCGGGGCTTCGGCCAAATTCATGCTCAGTGAGCTCTGTTTTGTTGGAAGCCCCGATAAGCACTGTAGCAGACCATTAGGGCTAAGCGTCATCATTAGCATTTAAAAACGAGGATCATTATCGGAAATCTAGGCTTAACTAATTTAATTGATGACTCCGAGTCTATAACAAGCGGGCCCGAATCATTAAAGGGGTCGGTTTACTGTGCGGTGGGCCGTGGACCAGGTGCATGTGGCCGGTCCACACATTGTTTTTGTGGACCATGCCACTACCGGATGGGGCCCACATGTCAGAACGCTTTAAATCAGAAATTTAATTGAGAAAACACACTATTCATCAGACCCCACTTGGCAGCGACTGCGGCTAGTGTAGCGCTCGGTACAAAACATATTAATTGCTTTAGAAAATCCTGAAATGAATTGTTGTTTCACTAGAAAAACAATTAACTTCAAAAATGCATAACTAATTCATCTCAACTCAAAATCTTGTGAAACCAATTTTGATAATTTTATTTTTAAGTGAAATTTATTTTGAAATGGGTTTCAAATATGTCACTATCAAAGAAAATATAGTGTTTGGAGATTGATCCATAACCAAATTAGTTTTACACTAGAAAATGCTTTTAACTTTGAAAATTCATAACTAATTCTTGTAAACTCCAAATGAGTTGAACCAAGTTATTTTGACCATAAATTTTTATTCTCTATTTTTCTATGTAATCCTTTTCTCCACCACTGTCCTACAAAATATCACTAAATAATTAAATTCAGATGAATAGTAACCGAAGCACAGTTTTCAGTTTTTTCCAGAAACCTGATTTTCAAATTACTATAACTTTCACGTACTAACTCCAAATGAAATAATACTTTCACCTAAATTCATCTAAAATCATAATCTAGCCACCATAGAAAATTTATGCATTTTTAGCACTTTGGATTTTTGGCTTTTTCTCGGTATTTATACATTGTCGTCTTTCTCTAGAATCCAAACTGATCAACGTAGACATGTACGCTACTGAGAGTGAGCAACTTAAATACCAGAGAGGCAAGCATCATTTGAACTTTATTTTGCACCATATTGATCTCAGCTTTTGACAAGTTAGTGCAATGATAATTGCTTACATGCTATTTTGTTATGTCAATATTTTTGTGATGTGTAGTTAGTTATGTCCTAGTCATGATGCTATCCTTGTTAATTTCCAATACATATATGCTTAAGGATAGATGGTTGTGATGATATTCTATTTGTTTATTGAGTGCTTAGCCATGCAAGTCTAGAGGTGCGTTAGCACGGTTGACGGGATTAGCTCATCGATCATGGGAAACACCTCACACTTATCGTTTTGATTTGGTCCAGATCTTTGTAGCTGGTCTTTTGAGTCTAAACTTTTTTATTTCAAATTGTTTTTGGTATGGACAAGAGGTTGTTAGTGAGGGTGCCTTCGTGTACGAGACTTGGGTATGTGGTAGACTTGTCCGGACCACTAAGGACCGAGCCATGGGCTGTTATTCTAAGTAACTATCGTACTACCCACTACTATAGAAAAGGTCTTCATAGACAATTCAAAAACGTCATCACAGATGGTTTCGTGAGCCGTTTGAGTTTATGGGTCAGTGATAATATAAGATCATCACAAACGGTTTTTTAACCGTCTGTGAAAAAAGCTATTATAGATGGTTCTGAACAAGAACCGTCTGTGATAAGTAATTATCACAAATGGTTCTTATTCAGAACCGTCTCTGATAGTTTTTTCTATTGCAAAAAAAAATGGATTTTAAGCCAAACTAATCGATTGCTGGACAGTAGTTTCTATATGCAACGTCTAGCAAGACAACTAAAATTTAATTAAAATTCTGATGGCAAACACATTATAGGAAAGGGAAACCAAAAGGTTTCACAACGTCCCCTCCGAATGGGAAAAAAGAATAAAGTTACAAAGTTAAACTAGCTAGAAACCATCTATGCCTCCAAGCTCCTAAAGAACTTGTGAGGACCCCGGTTTATTAGGCTTGTAATACTTAGTCATCCATTGACCCTAGCATTACAAACGAAATAACCCGTGTTTTCGAGACATGTATACTTCTCAGAAATGCAGTATACACACCTCCTTACAAAATCATGCATCAAGTTCATACAAGACATAGAACCAAAGCACGAACTAGTTTAAGCAAAAGACATACATAATATAGAGTTATTACAAAAGGGGCCGATCGGCCAAATAACAACTAAGAAAGGTAAACACAGCGGAAGCAAAAGCCATAAGATGGCGATAAACAAAAGAAGACCATAAGGTTTTCCTTTAGCCCACAAGGCAACCGACCGAGCCGCCTAGCTAGTCTTCCCAACCGCAGCACATCTCACAAAAGTAAAGCCCTTGGGGCTCTACCTCCTCTGCAACAAAGTTATTAAGCAAAGCAAATGAGTACAAAAATGTACTTGCAAGACCGACGTAAGGGTAATGACCTATACATATGCTACATGCAAGCTTTATTTAAGTGGAAGGCTTTAGGCTCATTTCAGCATAAAGCAAGTTTTCATTTGCAATATTTAAATAGATTCAAAGTAGTTTTGCAATTCATTTTTAATTTGCAATTAACAACGAGACAATAACATAATAACAATAGATAGATGACAACAACAATCCTGGAAGTGACTAACCCAATAGCCACCACAACAATAGCATGAATTACCCATTCATACCACCCATGTTCAAATTTTAATTAAAGGTTATAGTCTAATTCTTACGGGAAATAACCAAGCGTGTCCATAACCTAGGATGAGGCTATTCAAATAGATTTAACCCTGCAGGGGTGTACCAATGTACCCACACGCCAGACCGCCTTTTCGCCACATGATTAAGCACACTTCCTTTGGTATGCCGGCACGGCTAAGTCCTACGAGACCTTTCCAATGGATGATGTTAATTAAGAGCCACGACAACCCAACGGGTAGGATACACCGGCCCAGCCTAAGCAACTGCGGGTGCTCCCAATCCCTATAAAAATATTTTAACCACCATCGACTCATAATTAACACCTCCCAAAGTACTTAGCCAAGAGAGGTCCCATATCCCCCTTGTGTGGTTAGCACGCAACATTGCTTGGATCAACGGCGCAAGTAATTCGGTCCTTGGGGACTTAGGCATCATTCCACATACCATGAGATCACACCAAACATCCATTGTGCCCAAGTCAAATAGTTGTCAATTTTTAGTTTTGTTTGACTTTACAAATTAACAAAGCACGGGACATAATGGAATAATAATTAGATTTGTGTGATCAAGGTCATCGACATATGTCGACAACCGCCCATTTCTACCGTTATCTAAGCATTGCTAAGCATTAACAACGTAAACTACTAAGTGATAAGAGTCCATCCATCGAACTCTACATCACAGCAAGATAATCCTAGGCTTAGTAGTAGAGAATGAACATTTACCTACAGAATATGCATCTATAGGATCACTAATCGATATCATTTAACAACAAAATAGCAATGCATACATACAAGTTAAACAATATATTAGACTTTGAAGTAATGGGACATAATGGATATGATCAAACTGCTTGCCTTGCTGGGGATGCTCACTATGCTGCAAAGGATCACTCACGGAATCAACACACTCGTCGGCACCTAACGAAAAAGCGCAAAAGAACCGATAAGAACGATGAAAACCGAAGGGACTCCACAGCCACTTTCTCCAAATGCTCTGAAATTTCTACAGCAGCTAGAGCATGATTTTTGGAGAATTTAGCAATAAGAACCAATTGATTTGGATTCTCAATGCAAAGATATGGCCAAAACAAAACTGCTCAGCCTGGAAAATGCTGGAAAATTCAAATCGGTTACTGTTCATCCGAATTAAATTCTCAAGCACAATTTTCCAAAGAGGTGTTGCACTTGGGATTTTTATGGTAAGTCAAGCACCTCATGAGATGAATAACACAATTGAGTTCACCTCATTTGGAGCTATGATGCATGTTTTATGATTTTTCAAATACATGCAAAAGAGCACAAATAAAATGCTCCCACAATTCTGTTGAAAATAGTGACATGCCTAAATCCTATTCTACCATTTAGTGCACTAATAGAGGAAGCCAACAAAGTTGGATTCACTAAAAAATGATCTATAGAGAATTACTTATGCATTTTACAAGTTAATTGCAATATTTAGAGCAACATTAAAAGTTAATTTCTAAACCAATTTGCAAATCCATTTTCTGGAGCCGAACTGAGCTCACAACTATTTTTAGATTAAAGCTCAGTTCAAACCAGAGCTACCAAAATTTGAATCAACTAAAAAGGAGCTAAAATGAAATATTTATGCATTTTCAAAGTTTATTACCTTTTTCAGTTCACAAATAATTCCATCGGAAAAGTCCTAAACAGGAAACGACGTGGAAAAGCCTGGGCCACTGATCCTGGAACAGACAGCCCAAGACCTCGGGGAAAACGTGCACGCGCCCTCGCACGATAGACGAACGTGGGCCGTGGATCTTGGATCCAACGGCTCATGTCCTCCCGGCAACGCGGTGCGTTTGGATCTCGCGCGCGAACGGGGACGGAGGTCGTGGTCATTGATCGCGAGATGGACAACCTGCGATCAACGCACACAGCGCACACGCGAACCCCCGGACCATCTGAGCCCCAGATCTAAACACGGGCGGCTCAAGGAGGTCGCTACAGTTGTCGGTTTCGTCCGACAACGAAACCGACGGCGAAGAAATAGTCACCGCTGGCGACTCAGGCCACGACGGTGCGAGTGGGTGCCAGGTACGGGTGCGCAATAGCAGTGCGCACCCACTGGTACCACTCACACGCGCGGTGGTGGACCAGAGCGCCGGCGAGTCGGAGAGGGGCGACGTGGTAGCACACGGCCAAATGACAATCAGCACAATGAGCTCCGCAGTGGTCATTCCAGCGGGTGCCAAACAACTAGGGGACTACTAGGAGGTACCTGGAGGTCGCAGAGGTGCCGAGGAAGGCAGGTGAGCTTTGGTGGCGGAGGAGCCTGCCGGCGCCGAGGAGGACGATGCGGAGGAGATGACCGGCGATGGAGAAGAAGATGGTGCTCACGGCCGCAAGGAGACCAATTCCCAAATTAGCCCGCTCCTGTGGAGATAAGCTAAAACCAAGTTAGAGGAAAGCACCAGGGTGATAAGGAGCTCAAGATGAATCACAGAGCGTTGAGGAAGCACCCCAGGAACCCAGTTGGCACTGAGGAGCTCCGAGGGGCAACAATGGCGGCCAAGGGGCTTCGGGTGATTTAAGCTCCACAGAACCGAGGGCAAGAGGGGAAGTGTTTAAAGGAAGCCAAGGAGGACAAGGGGGGGCCTCATATAGTCGGAGGGGCAGCGACCATGAGCTAGGGTTAAGCTCCATGGTGAGCTTAGCCCATGGTTCAGTCCATGGTGCCACAAGGACTTGGAGGTGATGGGGGCAGGTCTGAGCAAGACCTAGGGGGCGGAAAGCTAACCAGCATTTAATGCTGACAGCAAAAGAGCGGTTGGGGAAGTGACAGGTCACTACCCTCCTCCTCTGCCATGGTGCACGCACGCGCCCGAGGAAGGAGAAGAACAGGAGCTCACCGCCATCGTTAGATAAGAACATGGGGAGGTCGTGACCCTTAGATCCGCAACGGTGCGGTCTGGAAAGGTACGGGGGAGGTCGCGACCATAGGATCTTCATCGCACGGCGGCGCAAAGAAAAGGGGAGGTCACAACCGTGGGATCTCCATCGCACGGTTGCAAAACGATAAGAGGAGGTCGCGCGCGGTAAGGGGATAGGAGGTCGCGGCCGTTGGATCTGCATCCAATGGCGCGGAACCGATGGGGGAGGTCTTGACCGCTGCGCGCGACGATGACAAGGGATGGGAGGTCCTGGCCTTTAGATCTACATCCAAAGGCACACAACCGAGCTGGGAGGTCGTGACCATGGGATTCTAATCCAAGGGCACACAACAAAGGAGGAGGTCAGGACCGTTGGATTTACATCCAAGGGCACTGAACAGAGGAGAGAGGTCATGGCCATTGTGCATGGCGTAAGGGGAGGTCGTGGCGGTTGGATTTTGACCCAACGGCAACAAACCGATGTAGGAGGTCGTGGCGGTTGGATCTTGATCCAACGGCGCACAACAATGGTGGGAGGTCTGGCTGGTGCGCATGATGCGATGGGAGGTCATGGCTGTTGGATCGCGATCCAACGGCGCACAACAGAGGTGGGAGGTCGTGGTGGTTGGATTTGTATCCAACGGCGCACAACAATGGTAGGAGGTCGTGGCGGTTGCGCACGACGCGGAAAAGGGGTGGGGAGGTCGTGGGCGTGAGATCTTGATCTGACGGCAACGAGATGAGAGGGGAGGTCGTGGCCATTGGATTTCGATCCAACGGCGACAAACTGGAGTGCGGGAGGTCTAGGCCGTTAGGCCAAACACTGAAAAGGGAGGGGGAGGTCCTGGCTGCGAGATCTTCATCTGACGGCGATGAGAGGAGAGGGGAGGTCGTGGCGGTTGAATCTTAATCCAACGGAACACGACCTCTCACGTGGAAGGACTTGGCTGAGCTGGGCCACGGATGGTTGAGGCGGAGGTCGTGGCCGTTGATCTTGATCCAACGGGCACGACCTCGCGCGGGAGGAGGAGCTCGCGGAGAGCTGGGGCGCGGTTGGGTTCGACCCACTTGGAAAGTGGCTCGGACCTAAGGAACAGTACCAGATTTGAATTCAAATTGAAGGTTGAGGTTGGAGGAATTTTTAGAGGTAGCAAACTAACTCCAAAAATTTCGGATTTTTAACTAGAGCTTCCTCACTCCAGGATTAACCTTACATAAAATTTCCAGAGGCTTTTGTGCACTGTATTTTTCTCCAGAAATTCATCAAGGCTGTTCTAGGGTTTGACTTACCTCCAAAGTTTACCAAATAATTTCTAAAAATTAGGAAATAATTCATAGGGGTCACACATCAGCCCTAGAACCAAAGAAAAAATATTTCCAAAGGTTGAATACTAGATTCTTGCCAAAGTCGATTAAGGGGTTGACTTTAGTCAACATGAGGTTTAGGTTTTTGAACTCCACAACTCTTGACAAGAATTATGGAAGAGTTCAAGAGTTTCAAGATGTGAGAAAAAGTTTTAATTTCTACACATTTTCTTACATTTGAAACACACACCCATTTATACATTTGGGATGTTACAGAACTTATCGGCTTCTTGGATTGGTCTTGTGAGCTCCTCTCTGTACCTGACCAGCATATCACAAGTTGTTCTTGCATGTGGTCGAGTTCGACTCAAGCTCGTCAGCAAGGAGAGACGACTAAAAACCTCTAGCGGCGCTCCGAACTTAGGAAACATAATATTAAGATAATTTTCTTTACAACAAACAGCCAACAAATTGTGTATGTTTTGGAGATGTACACGTACCTTTCGGCAGTCTGCCTCCTGCGGTAGACAAGGAGCTCCTCCGCATCCCTCCTCCTCCTCGTCGGCGGCTGTGTCTTCTCGCCGAACCGCGACGGGGAATCGAGGGTGGTCGCCGAAGCTCGGCGTGGGGAGGGGAGAGGGAGTGACTGATGGAAGACAAGTTAGGGTGGCTATAATATATAAGGACAACGCTAAAACATTTTGCCTCCCGCGCATGCATTCAAAATTTTTTGAAATCCCGTGCTTCGAATCACAGACAGTTTTATACTAATACGAACCGTCTATTTTATACTGATACGAACCGTCTATGATAAGTATCTCATCACAGACAGTTTGTATTAAAAACCGTTTGTGACTTGGAATTTTACCATATCTTGAAATTTTTCTTACTCTCTGATTTTACCATGGCTTGAATTCATTAATACTCTGATTTTACCATGGCTTGGAATTTTTCTTACTCTCGGATTTTACCATGGCTTGGAATCCTCTAGCGTGCCCCTGCTATGGCAGCCAATCCTCTGCTGTGCCCCTGCCGTGGCACACAATCCTCTGTCGCGCCCCTGCGGTGGCACACAATCCCCTGCCGTGGCACACAATCCCCTGCCGTGGCACACAATCCCCTGCCGTGGCACCCCATCCTCTACCGCGCCCCTGCCAAGCCCTGCCATGGCACCCCATCCTCTGCCGCGCCCCTGCCAAGCCTTGCCATGGCAAGTCATTGCCCTACCAAACCCTACCGTGGTAGAGAATTAGGTGACACGGTAGGGGCACGACAGATGATTGGTATTTCAAGCCATGGTAAAATCAGAGAGTTAGACATTTCAAGCCATGGTAAAATTAGAGAGTTAGGCATTTCAAGCATAGTAAAATCACATACTTAGTGATTTCAAGTCATGGTAAAATTAGACAGTAAGAAAAATTCCAAGCCATGGTAAAATCAGAGTGTTAGTGATTTCAAGCCATGGTAAATTCAGAGAGTTAGTGATTTCAAGTCATGGTAAAATCAGAAATACTTATCACATATGGTTTTCAATACAAACCGGTTGTGAAGAAGTAATATCACAGATGGTTCGTGTTGAAAACCGTCTGTGAAGAAGTAATATCACAAACGGTTCGCGTTGAAAACTGTCTATGAAGTATCACAGACGGTTCTGAATAAGAACCGTCTGTGATATTATTTCTTCACAAATGGTTTTTAGCGCAGCCAGTAACACAGACGGCCACTAAACCAAAATCGTCTGTGATTGTATTTAATACAGACGGTTTTGGTAAACCGTCTGTAATGAGGCGTCCAGTATTAGCCTTTTTGTAATAGTGACCGCATGCGGGTTGGGAGCCACTAAGTCAAGTAAAGGGTGGGTTTTATTGGTTTAGACCACAAGTGGTATGAGGACATAGTGACCATGAAATCCTATGTCCCTTAGGAACCCAGTGTAATATATACTGTGCGGGCGAGCATGATTACTTATGTTGGGGGTCACCCAACATATCAACTACCTTACACTGGCCCCTCCGACACATCATGCTTGCCCACTTAGCATTTGCTATATACATATGTACTAAGTTGGGATTTCATCTTGCATGGGTGATCTAACTCAATAGGATCTTCTTACTGAAAAATACTATGTCTCGAACTACCTGATCAACTCACCAAAGGTAGTGTGTTTGGCTTACGGGCTAGGCGAGTTGTGTGGGTAAAGTAGTACTCCCCTACAGGGATTAAACTATTCGAATAGCCATGTCCACAATTACGAACAACACTTGGTTTGGGAGACGTCATCATTAGACTTTCAATTAAAATTGATATGGTTACAACTCGGTATTCGGCATGAACGGGTATTCATGCATGTTAGTTTATCAAAGTGGCTGCCACTCTGGTATTGTTTCCTCTATTTATATATCAATGATTATCTTTGTCACATGTTTTACTTTTGCTTTAAATCTGTTTTCTAAATAGCATTTGTAAAACTAGTTTGTGTAGGATGAAAATTGTTGTGTTTTCCACAAAAATAAGCCACTAATGCCATCCTTTGAATATCCTCTAACCATAAATAATTTTTACTTTGTATAAGACTTGCGAGTACATTTTGTACTTAACCCGGTTGCTGCAAATTCAGGTGAAGACGATTCTACACCCGACAAGTTCGTTAGTGCCAATTTTGGCGACGCTAATGAATAGTATTGTTTCTAACTCCCAGTTGGTTGCCATGGGTTATAGGGCACACCATTGCTGGACCTTTTGTGTATTTTGTTTACTTCCACTGCTACTTGTTGTATTATTTTGGATTTGGCCGGTCGGCCCTATTGTAATAGTTGTAGACTTTAACTATTATGTTGTATGCCACTATGTATTGTCAATGTATGATTTGTATGACTTGTGATTGACGTTGTTAAGGGTATGAGCGTGTTGGTCGCTGATCTTAGGAGCCAACACGGTCATATACCCGCTATTTTTTAATTCCATCTTGACTTGTTTAAGTGTAGACTTGGACCGTTTGGAGAACCGGTCATTATGTAGTGCTTGCAGAGGAGCAATACGCATGATCATCGGAGCTTGAGTTTCGGTTGGGACTTCTCACTTAGATAGAGTTAATTTGGAATCCATTTACTTGAGGCCTAGAGTTATTTCCATAAAACCGAGAAGGTCTTGATCTTATGGAAATAACCCGGAGCCCTCACACTAATCTGAATCATTACATCAAAAAGAACAAACGACCAATATTAAATTGAATGTACGGAGAAAAGAGCTCTAATAATGCTACGGGGCTGTTTGGTTGCGTTCCTAGCGACGTACGCCTGGCCTGGGAGCTTGCCGGAGGTTTGCCAGTGTTTTGTTTGGTTGAATACCTGAAAAGACTCCCTAGACAAGGCAGCATCACCAGCCCAGGCGCTCAAAAACAACGACTGGGCTAGGCAGATCCTCCTAGTGTCTTTCTTTAGTTTTTTATTTTATTTCTCCTTTTTAATTAGACATGCTAAAAAACAAAACTTATGTAAAAACATTTAGATAATCGATGAAATCGACTGTTCCATATTTGAATTCTATCTCCAGACACGTATCACCAATCAAACACTAAATCTCTAGACTTGTCTGACTAAGTAAAAATTATCTGCTTCTCAGACTACTCTCAGGTATCACTTTTTCTCAGACACAGCTCTCAGACCCTAAACCAAACAAACCTGCGTCTCTACCAAAGAGGCTGAAATTAATCCCTAAATACGCAGCCCATATGGCTCGGCGTCACAATCCAGCCAGCCAGGGTACGAGGCAGACTGGCGTAGAAAGCAACACAAATGGCACTGCACATCAAGTCGCCAACTACTCAACCTTGACCCTTGACCCCTTGCATAGAAACAGAAAACGTAGGGCTCTCCCACCCACGGCACCTTCTGGTAACTCTCCGCTAATCCAAGCTTTTGCTCTTTTTTTTTTTTTTTTTTGACTTCTGTCCACAGTAAATGAGAAGCCGCGCGTGAGACAGGAGAGCCAGCGCTCGATCCTAGGTGAGCTGAAGCCAACTGGCTTTCCTCGCTTTTGCTCCTTCATCATCCCTGAAATAATTAACGACTTTGGACCCCGGCCGTACATGTGGTCGAGTTGGACAACTTGTGTTATACTCTCTATTTTTGTTAACTTGACGCCACCTCTCTATTTTTGTTTACTTGACGTCACCGTTCAATGATCTCAGCTTGGAAACGTCATTTAAAAAAAAACAGAGGGAGTATGTTATTAGTCTTGCCGGGCCGGCGGAAAAACCCGATCGAATTATATTAAGGTTAAAGAAGTTTATAAGCAAAGTGTCAACAGAAAGGCCGTCGAGCCAAGATTACAACACGAAGATCACTCGATATATATACGTCCTCTTAGTGTTCTCATATCCTTTCTGGGCTCAAATTATTCAAACCGTGCAACCGGTGAAGCGAAGTTGTTGATGACTTCTGTGTGATAAGCACGAGAAGTACTCCATAGTCAATAGTGTTAAACAAGAAGTAGATCCTCTGCCTTTCTCAGGTAAATGCATATGGGCTCTCCGTAGAGAAAAGTACTGCATTTGTGCTTTTGGGCCAATCCGACCGGAGTACTGGACAATAAACGGCTAAGACTGATTGCTAACGTATAGTATACCATCTACAGTGACGTCTTTAGTGTGTGGATGTCATGGGGATATACTCCTAATCTCAATATGTTGAATAATTAGCAATAGCGTCGAGGCCAGTCAGACCGACCATAGTGATGGCTGAGGGGCTGGTAGTCAAACCGGCTATGAGTGGCGGTCTAGCTAGCCAGAAAAGTGATTTTTGAATGTCAAGGAATGTGATCAAACACTTGTGTAGGATTGTTAATAGGTGAGTTTACATCAAGTTTCATGAAAAATGGAGTTTCAAGGCAAAAGTAGATAGAGTTTTGCCGAAATATCTATCTAGAGATGGATTTTTCAGGTTATTAGGAAAATTTCTGGAGCGGCCTAACCGGCTGTTGTTTGGTGGCTAGACCGGTGGGTGGTTTGACAGATCAGGGCAACGGTCAGACCGGCCATGCTGAGTGTTCATGCGCCAGGGTGGTGAATGTCGAGACAAATCTACACGTATCATTTTTATATGTCCAATCTAAATATTAAAAAAGATATCGATAAAATTTTTTATAATGTTTGACTGTGTCTAACCCAAAACGAGCTTATTTTCTGACTGGAGGGAGTAGCTACAATGATTCCTTTTTTGCAGTCTGTACTGAGAAATTAACTCTCCACCTCCATGTTTAGGATATGAATCCTTTTAAACAAGTAACTCCAATGATTAATGATCTAATAATATGTGTCCAGAAACCTTAACGACTCAGTAACCCTAACTCATAAAATAGCAAAAGACATGTTAATCTCAACTGTCAAGCATCAGTCGATCGATAAAAGGTGTTGTCATCAGCAAAGCAGCGCATAGTAAAAAAACATAAAAATAAAAGACTCCAAAAAAATTCGATCGGAAGAGCTTTATTATTTCGCAAATAATACGATAAAGATGTATGCGTGACTATGCAAAGGACGTCAGTCAGTGGCGAATCCAGAATGAAAAATGAGAGTGGGCTCAACCGCTCAAAGACTCAAATGACTAAACTAATTTATAATAAATATAGTATTGTATTCTTGTGCAATCAAATTCATAGTTTTATATACAAATAAAAGCAAAACAAAAAAATTAGATAAATTAGATAAATTAGTGATAAAATAGCAAATTATCACTAATGGAAAGTGTATCCCCCAAAACATGTAAATATGATTCCAGTAGGTAATAACTTGTACATCAAAATTAGATAAATTAGTGATAAAATAGCAAATTATACTTAAATGATCATGAACATTCAAAATAAAAGAACAATACCACTAAGACGCTAGCTTGAATCACCACTTTCACAAGGCAAATTCATTCTGCGATTTTTCATGCCTTGGAAGGATTTTATAATTGTATCATTATCAATGGATCTAAATATGTCTTTCTTGGTGTAGCACACCATCAAATCATTCAGCCACTCATTCGATCCCTTGTTGCGCAAATCTGCTTTGCTAATATTGAATTTTTTTTATTATTTAATCCTTTTTTATTAATATTTTAAAGTTAATCTCTCGCAAACTTTATTTCCAATTCTGACCCCTTTGGTCACGCCATTTCTCGTGGCGTGACAAAACAACACTATCACGCCACGAGAGGTGGCATGACCAAAACTGCCACGCAAGCCCTCGGCCGCGCGCCGTGCCAACGTGGAGCTTTTGTGACATCTGTCACGCCGAAACTCATGGCGTGACTAGGTATATTGTCACGCCGTAAGAGTTGGCGTGACAGGGGCGACTTAAACTCGGGCAGTCCAGCCCATTCTTCATTTTTCTTATCTCCCTCTACTCTCGCCAACCCTAGCCGCCGCTGTCCTCGTGCCGCCGGCCAAGGCTGCCTCTCTTCCTCCCCCGCTGCCTCCTCCCGGCCGGCTCCTCCACCGCCAAGGCTTCCGCCATGTGCTCTCCCCATCGACCGCCTCCCGTGGCATTGCATCCTCCCGATGCCCTCTCCCTCCGCCCCTCGCCTGGCCCGACAATGCCTCGCCTCACGGCCCCGACACCTCCACGCGTCGCCCGCCTGACGTCGGCTCCCTCCTACGCGCCTCATCACTAGTCCTGGCCGCCACTAAGGTCTTGAGTATTTGTGTGGTGAATGCTTATAATTGTGATTGTTGTTACATAATTTAATTGTGTAGTATGATTGGTTAGTTCAATTTGTCTCGCACTGTTTGGGTTAGAGTGGGTTATGGACTTATGGGTTATCTATCTAGATTCTAGGTTGCACAGTTTCTATTTCTGGTGAGATGTAGCACGAGTGCGCGACAACTGCAATCCACAATCATGTGAACTTGTGATGTCTGAGGTGTGAAGGGTGGAATGGTCACACAAAATTGTCAACAGTTTATACCTCAACATACTATTTAACGTACCTGTTGTTGCTATGTTGCGTGCTACAATCTAGCTGAGTTTATGCTATATTGGTAAGATTCGAAGGATGTAGCAGTGATTGTGAACTGTTCATGACATGTCTGGGGTTTTTTTTTGCGCGCCTGAATGTTGTAATGATATATTGTTAGTGAATATATGCATGGTCATAACTGTATATGAACATTTTGATTTTTATTGTGTGATGTTTTTATTTTCACGTGTCTTCCTATTTTGGAAGCTAGTTGCCAATTTTTAAAAATTAGGCAGGATTACCTACCTCATTGATGTTTCTTATGTTGCACGGAATCGAGCTGTTCTGGATTTTCTGGATATTTGCATAAAGTAGTTAACTTAATGCTTATTCAGATAGAGGTCGTTAAATGACTGATTATATATTGAACAGCACTAAGTTGTCGTTTCTAGGGATGGAAACTAATAGTAGTTGAATATCGACAAAAACCATATTTGTACAATTGTATCCATAGTTTAGAACAGGATACATATACTAATATGGGTTCCTTCACCTGTTACAATAGCATTTTTGGGCCATTAGAGGACGTCCTTGTTTATAAGCATGGATGCTCTAGAATATGTATGTCTATCAACTGTCCTAGTCTTATTCTCTAAATCTAGATAGTGTAAGTTGTTACTCTATGCAATGGATTTTCAAATAGGAAATAAATCCCATACAATAAACATTCTAGAATTTGATTCTACATGCATCAACCAAAACTGTGAAGTCTCAGTTAAACATTCTACAATAAAGGTTGACTTACCTCATTTTTGCATATAAGATTTCCCCAACGAGTGGTTCGTGGCACTCCGAGCGTGTAGCTCTGGCGTACCCAGGAGCGAAGTCCTAGGCATACTTGGGAATGAGCTCTGAGCGATCCCAAACACGTGGTTTGGACGGTCTCGAGAACGGGATCTCGAGCGAACCTGGGCAAGTGGATCCAGGGTAGTGTAGGTCGCACTCAGAGGCAAGCTCTGAGTGGTCCCAAACACGTGGTTTGGACGGTCTCGAGAACGGGATCTCGAGCGTGACTGAGTACGAGAGACTCAGGTAGTTTAGGTTTTAGATCTTTTTGCATCTCCG
This sequence comes from Phyllostachys edulis, assembly GCA_036346405.1. Classification (NCBI taxonomy): domain Eukaryota; kingdom Viridiplantae; phylum Streptophyta; class Magnoliopsida; order Poales; family Poaceae; genus Phyllostachys; species Phyllostachys edulis. The sequence continues at coordinate 52,076,617 of CM070554.1, read as the reverse complement.
TATTTCTTGGTGTTATTCGTCCACTGTGTATGACCTAACATACCTCAATTCATTATGAAACGACCCGTAAACTTCATTTAAAAAGAGGTATTGTTCCATGATGACTGTAAACCATCATGCTCATTCTCAGAATTCTGAAGAAAGTACTATCACAAAGACATAACATGGAGGAAACAAGCTTTAATTATCCATATATTTGTACCGTCAAACTGCTAGCATGTCTTAGGAAACTGAGCTTTTGTTATGTCCAATGTTGATTGTGATATTTCGCACTTGCGGTATTTCGTTCATATGGCATGCAGTACTAACTTTACAATATTTTGTTAGATGTAGATGGACAAAGTTGTACGTGTATTTACTGGTGGGGCGATTAGCCAAACTGGAAGTTCTGTCGACTTTAGCGACATGGAAGCGGCTGTCCTTTTGTTTCGCGAATCACCGGACTTTAAAACTCTTGTGACTATGATTAAGTCGACATTTGGATGGGATGAGCCCGGGGTCGTTGTCAGAATGCAAGGACGATATAATGCAGGGCTGGGTTCTAAGGTGCACACCTTGTTGGTGCCAATCATGTCCACCGATGATTGGGACATGTACAAGGAAATTATGCTCGAATCACAAGTCCGGTTGTTGGAGGTGGCGGTGGAGAGGACAATCGTTGTTGAGAATTTGCTAGATAATTTGGATATGGTGAATAGCAACACAGAGGAACTAGACCCCACTGCCCATCATTCACGAGGCCCCCTAATGGAAGAGCGACCTTCCAAAGAGTTTGTTAGCGTGAGTCATACCAACCATGGCCCCCTGTCGGTGGATCTGCCTGTATCTTCCCCGCAACGTGTTATTGACCATGTGACTGATTTCAACGGCGCTGTAATGAACAACGAGCTTGAGGAGGAGTTGTTTCACGATGGAACAACCCATGAGTGGAGTCTGGCAAAGGATGGAGCTCGATCGAAGACGAGGCTCCTGCACTTCTTTTCTCCTCAGAGGAAGGCAGGGTTCTTCGCAGTGTAATGGGTGACGTCCCGTTGGTGCATGCTTTCGATGATGTCAGTATGGCTGATAAAGCGATTTGTGCTAATGGGTTGAAGAGCAGGGATGGCATTGCGGACCCGGAGAATTACATAATACGGAAGAACATGTTGTTTCCAACCATGGAGGACATGAAGGTTTGGCTGCAAGAATACTCAGCGTGGCACCATCGTCCATTCATAGTGCAACACTCTGACGTGAACAAAAGGTACACCGTGAGGTACGAAAGGGGGTACGGATGGAAGGTATGGGGCCGCAAAACAAGGGACAAGCAATGGAAAATAGCAAATGTGAAGCAACCTCACACTTGTGGGACCGCACAAGTGTCCGGGGAGCACCTCCAGATGACCGCAAATTTCATTACTAGGCGCATTATGGCGGTTGTGGCTGTCGATCCTAATGTGTCCGTCGCTACCCTTATCGAGGTTATCTACGGGTTCATTAAGTACCGTGTGAAGTACGGGAAAGCATAGAGGGCAAAGCAGAGAGCGATGTAGATATTGTGGGGTGATTGGAAGGAGGCTTACGGTTTGCTTCCTCAAATCCTAACCGCTATGCAGGTCAAGAATCCGAGCATAGAGTTTTACCCTTGGGACGACAACCATATGGAACTCGATGGAGGGTTATGAAACTTGTCCTTGGGAGGGTGTATTGGTCCTTTGGGCAATACATAGAGGCCTTCAAACATTGTAGGCCTATCTTATTTGTTGACGCTACATTCCTGATGGGAAAGTACTATTGTGCCTTAATGCTCGCCGTGGGTATTGATGCGGAGGACCAACTGATCCCATTAGCATTCACATTGACAGAGGGTGAGAACAATGCAAGCTGGGAATGGTTCCTGGATATAGTTCGTCTACGCCTCGTTGGGCCTAAACGATAGGTTTGCATCGTCTCGGACAGGCGCCGCGGCATTCTAAACGCTGTGAAGAGCAGCCTTGACGGACACCCGGATGTGCTGCATAGGTGGTGCATGCGTCATTTAGTGGCTAATTTCTTTAAGCAATGCAGTAAGGAAGATCTCACCAAAAAGTTCAAGCTGTTGTCGGATGCTTGGAGAAGAGGGAATTCGAGGTCAAGTTGACGGAGCTGAGGGGACTGACCAACGAACGGGGTAAATCGTGGTTGGATGAGGTCTTGCAGCAGAAGGAGAAGTGGGCACAGGCATATGATAAAGATGGCTGTCGGTATGGAATGATGACAACTAACATCTCGGAGGTGTTCAACAACGTTATTAAGGGCATCCGTGCGATGCCAGTATCTGCTATCTTGGAGTACTCGTTTTGAAAGACTAACTCATACTTTGTGCATCAGTGGACCCGAGCAAGGGATGCGTACAATGCTGGCGAGTGTTGGGGTGCGACTGTTGCCAAGCACGTTGCTATCGTGAAGACCGAGTCATGCAATCAGGAGGCGGATGAATACGATCCCATTGCGCATATATACGCTGTCAGGGCAGTCGGGGACACATCGATAGGGGGCGAACGTTATGGTGGCCAGAACCATAGGGTGAACCTGACTACGGGAGACTGTACTTGCATGGTCCCGACGTTGCTGCATGTCTCATGCTCTCACGTCATCACCGCCTGTCGCGTGCGCAGTGTAAGTCACCTTACCTTCATTGCATCAGAATTCTCGAAGCTAGCCACGATGCGGACTTGGGAGAAGAGGTTCAAGCCTTACCTAGATCCCTCGCATTGGCCATCGTACGTGGGGGAGGAATACATTCCCAACATAACAATGATGAACAAGCGACGCGGTCGAAGGAAGAGGAAGAGGCTTTGTAATGACATAGACCTCTCAAAGCAAGGCGGTAAGGACATGTACTCTCTATGGGACTTCAACAACGCCGGCAGCACCAACAGGTGCAGGAACAGATGCAAGTTTTTCAAGTCTAAGCACCCGCTAAGCTTGGGTATGTGTTACTAGGGTTGCGCGAACTACTCCAGTGACTATCCCGACCGACGTCGGGACACAAGCAGCTATCAATAGCCGGTAAGGACTAGTTACATTGTGTTCCCGTACTATTTCTCTTTCAAAGTACGCACTAACAACCTCTCCTGTCTACTTGTAGTCCCCAGATCCGCTATGTGGCTACCGCAAGTGGATCGACCACGAGAACCACCCACATGACCAGTGGTCTCTGGACATGGACGAGTGGCATGACCAAAGAGACCGCAAGATCCGGGAGGAGCAACGACGAGCACAACGAGCGCATACGTCGGGAGACGCAAGCTCATCTCGAGGCGTGCAGGCGCAGGGAGCACGAGGCCTGCGAGAGGGAGCGCGAGAGAAAGAGGGAAATTGCGGCCAAGGCCAAAGAGGCCGGTCAGGAGTTCAACGCCGAGCTAGCAAGGAAGGGAAAATGGCCCTAGTCCACGCAGTAGGTCGGACCATTCTGTACTTGTCCCCCGTCGAAGGTCGAATCTATTTCCATTCAAAAAAGGCGCATATATATCGTAGGAGCACTTCAGTTTGTTGCATCGTGCATGATGTTGTTTCTTATGTACGTAACCAATCCATGTGTGCCATGTTATTCCAAGCTTTATTATGAAGTATATTTTAATTCGCAATTTTAAATGTTGTCGTCTTGTCGCATTCAATTATTCGCGTACCAAGGCATCCAACAACAAGAAAAAAATGAGTTCTGGAAGTTTACGATTTGGTCTACGACCACAAAGTTATGTTTTTGCCACCTATCATTCCACTAGGATGTCTACGCATCTTTCATCAGCGGTACTGTCTAGCATATGTGCATAATTGTGCCTCATGTTGTACCACACAATCCACACATTTCTCATTTTTTGAGGATGCATTATGTATCACTTCTGGGATACGCCCTAGAAATATTGTGAAGTGTTAAAGGTTTTCAAGGCACAAAAAGATTACCGGTTCATATATGTATTTACTCTCATTTAAAAGGATGGTCTTATATTTGGTTACGTAAAGAGGTCTCTATTTTCAAGTTGTAGATTGTTAAATGATACATGTACATGATGTTATGCATCACCGTACCTTCAATTGTTTTTTATCTTTCAAAAGGAAGACCTTTTGTTATCATCTTACCACAGGTTTCAAATCTATAAGTCCAAATGAAATAACTGTCATAATTTACAAACAAACTGAGAGTAGCCCTTGTCACACCAATCTGGCTGGCGTGACACAGCACAACTATCACACCGTGCTAAATGGCGTGACAAATGGTACGTTCGGACCGTCTGAACGTCTCCGTCTGTTTGGACCGTCCGATTGGAATCGGACGGTCCGAACGTTTCCTCCACATCGGGTTCTGTCACGCCATGGGATATGGCGTGACACAGCACTACTGTCACGCCATGCTAAATGGCATGACAAAGGGTACGTTCGGACCGTCTGAACGTCTCCGTTTGTTTGGACCGTCTAATTGGAATCGGACGATCCGAACGTCTCCTCCGCATCGGGCTTTGTCACGCCATAGGATATGGTGTGACACATGCCATGCAAGCTCCACGCTGGCACGGCGTGCGGCCGAGGGCCTGTGTGGCATGTTTCATCACGCCGCTGAGGGTGGCGTGACAGAGTTCATTTGCCACGCCAGGTATGGTGGCGTGGCCAAAGGGGTCAGATTTGTAAATAAAGTTCGCGAGGGGTTAACTTTAAAATATTAATAAAAAAGGATTAAATAATAAAAAATTCATTAATATTCATTGCCAAAAATATTCTCTCAACAAATGACGTTGCCACTGGAAGGATCAATATCAGCTTGATGAGGCGATATACTAATGGAAAAGTTCTATATTTTTTTGTTTCAACCATCAATTGAGCAAGTTTTAAAATATCATGACATCCATGAAATTCCTCACTTATCCTAATGTTGAGAATGAAAGTTTGAAGCTGATTTCTTCAAAAGAATCGATCAGCCACTGTGAAATCATTAGCATAAATCTCAGCAAGTCGAATAAGCATATCAACATTAAACTTAGAGAATGAGTGGCTTGGATGCGAAATCTTCTATTAGTATGCGATGTGCCAGATCGGTGATAATTTCATCCGGATTAAATTCTAGTCGAGGCTTCTTTGGTTGAGTTGCGCTCTCATCGGTTGTGGGGGTACTACTTGAATTGCTTATGAAATAATTATACAAAGTTCGTTTCTTCATTATTGCAAACCTACAAATTAATTACTAATTGAGTATATACCACACTATATCAACAATCAATTACTCGACAAATTAGATCAGCAGTGATCAGCTCACTAGCAGTTCGGCACTTGAGGTCTTGAACAACCCACTTATTTTGCTTCGAATAACTCCACCGGTCCACCCTCAGCCTCACTCGGTCACTCCCTCTGGCCTCAGCAGCCTCCGGCCTCCCCCAAGCTCCCCAACGCCAAATCGCCTCCTCCTTAGACTGGTTCCCCCACGCGGCCACGCCCCCAAATAGCCGCCTCGGTGCCTCTGGCCTCCCCCCACGCGGCCACGCCAAATCGCCTCCAACTCCTCCGATCGGCCGCTAGGTCGCTCCCCCACCAGGCAGGCTGCAGCCCTCCTCCTCCTCTGGCCTCCGGGCTTCGGCTGATACGCCCAAATCGCCGCCTCCGGCCTCCCCCCACGCCAAATCACCTCCTCCGGCCGGCCGCTGGCCTCCGGGCTCCCACTCAGGTGCTCGGCCGCTCCCCCACCAGGCAGCCCTCCTCCTTCTCCGGCCTTCGGCAGTCCGGCTCCGGCTCCCACACCTAGCCACCAGGTGCACCGCCTCCGGCTCCCCCTTGGCCCCTTCCCCACCCAGCTATGGGCTACCGGCTCCCTACCTCGGCCCGACGGCCTCCCTCCTCGGCCAGCCGGCCTCCTCCGGGTCCAGCTACCGGTGGCGACGAGGCGTCGAGGACCGCGATGCGGCGGTGGCTCCCCGCCACTTTGGCTGCCCTTAGGTCCAGCGGGTGCTCCACTCCTCTCGATTGAATGAATGGGGATTTGCTCAATTGAATGAATGGGGAGAATGGGGAATTTTGGAACGGAACAAGAGGGGGGATGTGGGTGGACTGTGGATGTGTGTTGGCCTGGACTTCAGCAAGAGCAAGGCCCACACGCTTTTGTCCCACTTCGGCACTACCGTTCCCTCTCGGATGCTTCTTCTTGTTTGGGGGCAAGCGGGTAACCGAGGAGCCGGTCCAGCCGGAGGTGTGTTGCCGCCTGGGGGGGGGGGGTGGTGGCTTCAGCATGATAAAACCCTCCCGGTAGATTCGCCTGTGACAACAGTGAAGGAAGAATACGGAAGCACATCGCCAGCAATCCACCGGGAAAGCGACGGCCTAACCGACGGCCGGGCGAGCCTATAAATCGCGTCATCTGCTGCAGCTATAAGGACACTACTGGATCACACACGAGCCGCGCGCACAAGCAAAGACAGGCGTTCATCTTCGCGCGCAAGCGCACACACGTCGTCTCGATCGTGCATACGACCCCGACACGTAGCTGCTGATAGCTAGGTGATCGATCGATGAAGATGGCGGCGATGATGCTCAGGGCCGCGCTGCTCGGCGTGGTGCTGCTGTGCGCGCGGGCGCAGCGGTACAACGCGATCTACAGCTTCGGCGACTCCATCTCCGACACCGGCAACCTCTGCGTCGGCGGCTGCCCGTCGTGGCTCACCATGGGGCAGCCACCCTACGGCAAGACCTTCTTCGGCCGCCCCACCGGCCGCAGCTCCGACGGCCGCGTCATCATCGACTTCCTCGGTACGTACGTACGTTATGCATCCACCGCAAAATGGCGCATGTAAAGACATATATGATGGTAACGGGACAAGCGTGTGTGTGTGTGTTACATGTATATATGCGTGCAGCTGAGCACTTTGGGCTGCCGCTGCTGCCGGCGTCCAAGGCCGGCGGCAACTTCAAGAAGGGCGCGAACATGGCGATCATTGGCGCCACCGCCATGGACGCCAACTTCTTCAAGTCCATCGGCCTCAGCGACAAGATTTGGAACAACGGGCCCCTCGACACCCAGATCCAGTGGTTCCGACAGCTCCTACCGTCCATCTGCGGCAACGGTACCGTAATTAATCAACCATTTAACACACTTCACCAAATCAAATGAAATGCTATAAATTGTGTGTAATTATCAAAATAATCTCGCACCACATACCGCATTCATGTGCATCTGGTGTGTACGTACATGCAGATTGCAAAAACTATCTTTCCAAGTCCCTCTTCGTCCTCGGCGAGTTCGGCGGCAACGACTACAACGCGCCGCTCTTCTCCGGCAGGTCCATGGCCGAAGTCAGGGGCTACGTGCCGCAGGTCGTCAGCAAGATCATCCGTGGCCTGGAGGTAACTTTAACTTATTAGTCCACCTGAACTGATCACTGACTCTTCTTATGTAGGCGGTAACGAATACATTCGGTTCCTCTCATATAGATAATGATATCATGTATCGTCAACCAAACACTACTACTCGTCGAATAACACTTTTTTTTGTACGTATGCGCATGCGCAGACAGTGATAAGATTTGGCGCGGTGGACATTGTTGTGCCGGGGGTGCTGCCGACCGGGTGCTTCCCGATCTACCTGACCCTCTACGGACCTCCAACGGCAGTGACTACGACGGCGACGGCTGCCTCAAGAGCTACAACGGCCTCTCCTCCTCCCACAACTCGTTGCTGAAGCGAAGCCTGTCGAACCTCCAGAGGACGTACCCCCACACCAGGATTATGTATGCTGATTTCTACTCCCAGGTCACCCGGATGGTCCGGTCTCCCCAGAGCTTTGGTAAGATGGCATCCTATGTTTTTCATGCTACTGTGGTATATTGATCAATTAATACTTCCTCTGCTCAGAACCGTATGACGTTTTAGAAAGCGTACAGTTAAACTTTTTTTTAACTTTGACTAATAATATATGAAAACTAATTAGATTGTTCATGAGAGAAGTATCATTATATTTGTCATGATAAATATTTTCATAATACAAAAAATTTACTAACATAATCGTATAAAAAGTAATGATCAAAGTTAGATATTGGAAACTGTACCGATGTCTAAAACGTCATACACTCTTGAAAACAGAGTGAGTATTTCTAGTTACGCGTCTCAACAAAGAAGCAATTAAGTAAGTTGCATGTTTGGTTCGTTTCCTAGGAAACAACAATTAAGTTGGATAATTGCTAGATGGTGTAGTACCATTGGAGATGCTTGAACATGCGACAAAAAAAGTCAGAAGACGATTCCCATGAAAAATATGATTTTAGCACACTAATAACCATTTAATCACGGGCGACGAATGGCTTGGGTTTACACAGTCCACTCTTAAGCTTTCTTGAGAAGCATGATCTTGCCAGTGCCAACCATCTTACGTTAAAAGCTTCCCACACACTCTAGTGCTAAAGCATGTAACCGAGTGTAATTGACAAAGATACTCCAAAAGGCACAAGTTCATAAAAATAGTAGAATGCCCATGCTCATATCGAGCGTGGTCTTTCTTCCCATGCATCACTGTACTTTAATAAAATGACAGCTTAGCTCATGCGATAGACAGCCCGTGCGCACGCATTACAAAGCAGATTAGTAAAATGACAAATTGGGTTGCTTTGCTGGGACAAGTGAACTTTGTTAGACTCATGTAGAAACTGAATAATTTTTGCTGTAACTTCTACTAATTTTGTGTGAAATTTCAGTGTTCCAAATAGGCTGAATCCAACCAGCTAGATTTATTTGTGACTTCTTCTTCTTCTTCTTCTTCTTGCAGGTTTGCAGTACGGCGTGAAAGTTTGCTGTGGAGCCAGCGGACAAGGCAAGTACAACTACAACAACAAAGCGAGGTGCGGCATGTCCGGGTCAAGCGCCTGCGCGGAACCGAAGAACTACCTGATCTGGGACGGTATCCACCTGACCGAGGCCGCCTACCGTTCGATCGCCAACGGATGGCTCAATGGGCCTTACTGCAACCCTCCCATCCTGCACTGATGATAACTTGATGCAGATGCAGAGATGAGTGAATAGCAACTTATTAGCTATGTTAATTTGTGCAAGGATGGATGATATGTGTTGTTTGTTTATTAGCTAGGGTTGATTATTGATGGCGTTAGGGTAGCTTGTGTGTGGAGGATGAATAAACTTTGATGTATTATTTGGAATTAAATTTAAAGTGAGTAATGAATTTGCAACAGGTTTTCATTTCTGGATCCCATTTTTGTTTTTGCAAGTTCTACTTGATCTGATTTGGATAATTGAGTACTTGAGTCCACATTAGTTCATTTAAACTTGTATTGTTTGGTTGACCGCTTGAGCTCGTCCTTTGATGAGCATGATCATGATTTACACCAATTTATCCCATTAATTAATTGATTGGCTGGCCAAACTGAATATAGTGGAAGTTTTCCCTAGACACCACGCGGGGAGATGCAGTTGCCACCCTCGCAGAACTCCTATCGGCTTGCTTAACCACTATGCTATGTCTATTCAAAAATAGATGTCCTAGATTATGTGCAATCAAACTTTTAAAATTTTGATCATTAATATTGGTAGGGCTAGATGATGTAAAAGCTTCAACACATGTTCTAGACTGCTTACCTAAGGTAATGAGTGGTGGCATCGATAGGTGTCAGACAAACTAGAGAAGTTGTGTTATGTGGGTAAAGTTGTACCCCTCTGCAGAGTGTAAATCTATTATAATAGCCGTGCTCGCGGTGTGGATATCATAGGGTTATGCTCATGATCTTAGGTGATGAGACAATTGGCAATAGCATTTGAGTTTTGTTGAATTTCGAGTTTTCAGCAAGTGTCAGGTTTATCGGTAGTACCGGTGTATTATGAGCGGTACTACCGCATAGCGGTACGATCGCTTGAGTAAAGCGGTAATACCACATCACAGTTTTACCGCAAGTTAGTTGGTGGTTCAAAAATTCCAGAACAAGTGTTTTTCGAGTTTTGGTTTTCTTGAAGAGCGATATGACCGCAGGTTACATGGTGGTAGTACCGTGGTGCGGTAATACCGGGTTGGAGCAGTACGTGTTTTCCAGAGAAGTTGTTTTGGAGATTTTGGTCTTCATTGGAAAGCGGTACGACCACAGTTATTGGAGCGGTACGACCGCAGTGCGGTAGTACCACTGGTAACATGGCGATAGTATCGTTTGTGTTCAGATTGTCGGCCATTTTGGAGAATTGGCTTTGGGTTAGGTCAAGTTCATAGACTTCAGTGCATGTGTTGCATAATGCATGTTTTCACTAACGTTGGTCATGTTGTGAAGAACTTGTTCCTAGAAACGATTTATTGGTCTATTGCTGTGCAGGTTGCTTAGAGATCAACAACAGTCAACGGCGAGGATGATCGAGACTAAGCTTGGAGAGCTGAGATTCAGAACGATCGAGGATGCCAGGTGAGATCAATGGACTCAAGCATGGCGCAGAATGGACAAGGATGACCGAACGGGCAGTTGGGTGCGACGGGTTGGATCAAGCGGCGTGGGGGTCGGTGCAAGTGCCATGGTGGTTTCGGCGGAGACGGACGGGAGAGACTTGTCGACATGATGAGAACCATTGATCAACCTACACGTGCGCGAAGCAGACGATTGCTTCACCAAGATTGGACTCGGTCTTCGGAGAAGGATCGAGAAGAGGTATTTTGGTAATTTCACCTAAATACTGTCTTGGTGACCTTTTGGCTAAACCGCGGCGCAAGGCGACGCAAGGAGAAGTGGTTTAGGTCAAGAGAAGATGAAGACGGCGCTTTAAGATACGTGCGTGAGTTAAACCCGTTTGTGTGTGGGCTTAACGGGCGCCCAAATTGGAATATTCTCTAGATGCTAGCCTATAGTATAAATAGAAGAGGGTGCTATCCAACAGCCCTCAACCCTTGCATTTTGTGAACTCTAGTTGGTGTTTTAGGATTTTGGAGAGAAAGATGAGAGGTTAGGGTTTAGGAGAGTTTGGTTGATTGTGTGCTCCTTGGTTGAGCTTTGTTCTCCAGGATGGAGTGGTTGTAAACATCCATCTATCTGAAATCAATCCAAGCAAGTTTCCCAAAGATGAGTTTGTTCATGTTCTTGCTCTCCCTCTCTTTGATGATTTTGTGTTTTTGATGTCTTGTTGGTTTTCCCTCGAGTTCTTGTATTGATCTTACTTGCTGTGACATGTGGGAGACCATCTAAGATCATCTTGATCATCAATCACCCACGAGCAAGTGTTTGGATCATATTTTGGTTTTGACTCGGTTTTTTAAGCAACTTTCGCTCAAGTGGAAAAATATTGAAACTTTGACATGGATCTTCTCAATCTTTGATTGGAATAGGTTCCTGACATCCTTAGGAAGGTGTGTTTCAAGTTTCGTGAAGTTTAGAGTTACGAATCAAAAGTTACGTCAATTTTTTATTTCGTTTTCAGGTTGTTTACTATTCATTCGCCTATTTTACTATTCACTACGGGTCGACTGGTACTGTTCATTAGCACGTTTTTTGTGTTTTTGGTCGTTTCTCTTGGGAGTTTGAAGGGGTTTCCACTATGCTTATATATATTGATCTTCATAGCTCTCATAACTATTGGAGTGAAATATATGTTGAATCCAATCTTAAAAGAAAAATTGATTGAGCTCCTATTTACCCCTCTCTAGTCGCCTTTCCGGTCCTACAAGTAGTATCAGAGCCCGGTTAGCTCTTCTCATAGATCTTAACCGGTCTTAGGAGCTATTGCGTTTGACGAGTATTCCACCAAACCAGGTGTTTGATGGAGACGATTTTTCTTACTGGAAGGCTCGTATGCATGCCTACATCGAGGCTCAAGGGCACTCAATTTGGCTTAAGGTCAAAAATCCTTATATAGTGCCAGCCAATGACGATGTGATCACACCTGATGTGGAGGCAAATAGCAAGGCTCGAAACTTCTTGATTCAAGGGCTTAGTCGATCTGAGTTTGAGCGTGTCGCTCACTTGAGGTCTGCTCACGAGATCTGGAAGACCCTCGCTGACTACCATAAGGGCTCTACTACGATCAAGGAAGTGAGACAGAACCAACTTAAGAAATAATATTCAAAGATTGAACAAAGGCCTGGTGAATCTTTGGATGAGTTTTGGGGAAGGTTTTCCAAAATCCTTCATGACTTGCGTGCTGTGGATCTTGTGTTTACTGAGTCTGAGAATACACATCAGCTCTTGGGTGCACTTGATGTGAGAGTTTGGGGGATGAAGATCACTTCCATCAATGACAACACTGTCATGAGTGAGCTTACCATGGATAAGCTCTACTCGAGTTTGAAGACGCATGAGATTGACTTCATCTCGTGTTTTTCCAAGACAGAGTCGATAGCTCTAGTGGTTGACCCTTCTAAGGGTAACTCTTCTGATTCTTTGGATTTTGGCTCATCTAGTTTTTCATTGTCCGCTTTGCACCCCTTAAGCGATGAGCAGCTAGAGAAGCTACCTGAGGATGACTTAGCCCTCTTATCCATAAAATTCACGAGAGCCTACAACAAAGTGAGGAGCAAAAGGAGAAGTGGCCCTGTTACCTGCTTTGAGTGTAGTGAGCCAAACCACATTCGGGCTAAGTGCCCCAAGTTGAAGGGCAAGGAGGAGAAGGACTTTAGGAGGCATCCTCAAGCTCAAGATGCGAAAGCCAAGAAGCCCAACTACCGAAAGTTCATCAACCGGGTCCTTGCCGCTCTTGAGAATCTCTTAAATCTAGTCCTAGTCATGTTTGCTTGTATGCTATTGCTTTAGATGTGACTTCAGTAAATGCTATTTATTCACCTTGCTCGAATTGTGCATTGCTCGAATTGAAATTGGATAGTGCTACTAAGGAATTGCATAAATTTAATGCTAGTCACACTTGCTCTCATTGTGAGGATGGTAAAATTAAAATGAAGGAAATGACTGAAATGGTTCTTCATTCTAAAACTTCTTCATGTGAAAACTGTCACAAATTCACAATTGAGAATGATGCTCTAAACAAAACTCTAGAGGAGAAATCTAAAATTGAACAATCAATGTCCATGACTACATCCAAGAAAGTAGTTGTTTCTAATTCTTGTGCCTTTTGTACTGAAGTTGAGAATAATTTAGATGAGGTACAAGAGGTGTTTAGAGTCAAGATCAAAGAGCAGTTGGGTAAGATTAGAAATGCCTCTTGTGTGTCTTGTGAGGCCTTAAAGGTTGAGGCAACTCTTTATAAGGAAATGTATAATAGGGCAATCAAGTCAAATAAGTGTGCCTTATGTAAGGACCTAGCCAAAGAAAATGACTACCTCAAAAAGACTCTTGAGAGATTCTCTAGTGGGAAGAAGAACCTTAACATGATCCTCGATCAATCTAAGGTGAGTATAAAGAAGAGTGGCCTAGGATTTAATTCTCTAGAGTATTCCAAGAACCACCTACCTAAGGTTGTGAGAGCTGTTGAGAGTGGCAAGTTTGAGGTAGAACCCTCTAAGCCATCTAAGTTAGTCTTTAGATTTGTAGGTTTTGCCCAAACCCTTTCTAACAAGACAGATGCTTCTAAGTCAGCAGATCAGACCTCTCAAAAGGTCAAGTATCGTTGCATCTTCTGCAAGAAGGATGACCACGTAGTTGAGTTCTACTTCCGTAGAGCTAAGAGTGAGAGAAAGGAGAGAGTGCGTACTTTGAGGTCCATTAGAGGAGTTCATTTACCTTCTACTGTCTCTAGAGCCAAGCAGCCTGTCTTTCCTGCTAGACATAGGCCTAGGTTCGTAGATGACTTCTTTGACTCTTTTGGTAGCTCTAGGCAGCATTTTGGGTTAGGATATCGTGAGGAGAGACCACGGGTAGCATCTAGACAGGGGGAGTACCGACCTTTTGGTAGGTCGATTCAGAGAGGTCTAGGTGTTACATGTGTGCATTCTTATGATTATCCCTCTAACCATTTTACTGCTGTTTCTACTGCTGTTCCCAAGCATTGTGTGACTCAGTACTGGATTCCCAAGTCTTTTATCACTAACCCCAATACTGAGGCACAGATGTTCCTTGCTTATGCCCTGTAGGTCCGTCGTGCGAGGAAGAGGACATATGGCTTGTTGACTCTGGGTGTTCTCGACACATGACTGGAGATTCTAGATGGTTCTCCTCTGTCACACGTGCATTCGGCAACGAGTTGATCACGTTTGGGGATGCTTCTACCGGGACCGTGACAGCCAAGGGCACAGTGCGCGTCAACAACAACTTCATGCTTAAGGACGTCGCTTTGGTAAGTAAGCTGAGGTATAATCTGCTATCTGTCTCTCAGCTTCTTGATGAGGGTCTAGAAGTGAGGTTTAAGAGTGGTGAGTGTAGAGTTTTAGACTCCTCGGGTGAGCATATCTTCAGGATCTCTAGGTTTGAGAGGATCTTTAGTGCTAATTTCAGTATCTCTTCTGCTTCCAGCCCTAGGTGTCTTGTGGCTTCTGACTCTCATGATTTAGTGTTGTGGCATCGTAGACTTGGACATATAGGCTTCGACCATTTGACCAGGATCAGTAGCAAGGACTTGATTAGAGGTTTGCCTAGGCTTAAGAATGTTAGAGACCTTGTGTGCACACCTTGTAGACATGGTAAGATGGTTTCTGCTTCTCATCCACCTCTTATTTTAGTGATGACTGATGGACCTGGTCAGCTCTTGCACTTAGACACGGTTGGCCCTTCTAGAGTTCAATCTGCCAGAGGGAAGTGGTATGTGCTCGTCATTCTGGATGATTTCTCCAAGTATTCATAGGTCTATTTTCTGGTTTCTAAGGATGAGACATTTGGTTGTTTTAGAGAGTTGGTCGTTAGACTAGCAGTTGACCTCCTTGGAGCTTTGAGAACCATTAGGAGTGACAATGGCACAGAATTCAAGAACTCTTCTTTTACCACATTCTGCACTGAGAGAGGACTTGAGCATCAGTTCTCCTCACCTAGAGTTCCCCAGCAGAATGGGGTTGTAGAAAGGATGAACAGAACCCTTGTAGAGATGGCTAGGACCATGCTAGATGAGCACAACACACCTAGGAGGTTTTGGGCTGAGGCAATCTCTACTGCTTGCTATGTGTCCAATAGGGTGTTCTTGAGATCTATCATAGGCAAGACTTCCTTCGAGCTTAGATTTGGTCATAGGCCTAGAGTCTCTCATTTCAAGATTTTTGGTTGCAAATGCTTCATTCTTAAACATGGCAACTTGGATAAATTTGAATCTAGATGTTATGATGGCATTTTCCTAGGATACCCTGCTCATTCTCGTGGCTATCGTGTATTTAATTTGGGTATTAACAAAATTGTTGAGACTTGTGAAGTCACTTTTGATGAAGCTAGTCCTGGTACTAGACCCAATGGTGCAGGTACACAGGTCCTTGGTGATCGAGAGAGTATCTTCGTCGATGACGACTCTGAGGATGAGGACCCAATCCATCCTCTAGGCACTCCTGAGATGGTTGGAGAGCCTGCTTCTACTTCTCCAACTTCAGGAGAGCAGCCTCTTCCCACCTTCACCAGCACTTCGAGTGGCTCTGCTCCTACCTCCACAGCTCATGCGGTAGAGGCCACATCTGCACCAGAACCTCCTCTTCATATTCAGCGACAACACCCACCAGAGCAGATGATTGGGGATCTCCATGAGCGAGTTACTCACTCCAGGTTTATCTCTCCAGATTCTCATGCACATTCTGCTTTTGTTTCGTCTTTTGAACCCTGAGATGTCACCCATGCTTTATCTGATTCCTCTTGGGTTAATGCCATGCATGAAGAGCTTGAAAATTTTGAAAGAAACCAAGTCTGGACCTCAGTTGAACCTCCACCTAATCACAATGTAATTGGAACAAAATGGATTATCAAGAATAAGCAAAGTGAGGATGGGTTGGTAGTTCGCAACAAGGCTAGGCTTGTAGCTCAAGGATATTCCCAGGTAGAAGGCTTAGACTTTGAAGAGACCTTTGCTCCTGTAGCTAGATTAGAAGCCATTCGCATATTGCTAGCTTTCACGACGTCCAGGGGCTTTAAGCTTTTTCAAATGGATATCAAGAGTGCTTTCCTTAATGGTTTCATAGAAGAAGATGTTTTTGTCAAGCAACCTCCTGGTTTTGAAAATCACAAGTTCCCAAACCATGTGTTTAAGCTCTCCAAAGCCTTGTATGGATTAAAGCAAGCCCTTAGAGCTTGGTATGATAGGCTTTAAGAGCTTCTTGATTAAGAATGAGTTCAAAATAGGAATGGTAAATAAAATATTGTTCACTCTCAGGCATGGTAGTGACTTTTTACTGGTTCAGATTTATGTGGATGACATCATATTCGGTGGTTCTTCTCATGCCTTGGTATCCAGATTTTTAGATTCTATGAGCAGGGAATTCAAAATGAGTATGATGGGCGAGCTGACATTCTTCCTTGGTCTTCAAGTCAAGCAACTGAAAGAAGGTGCCTTCATTCATCAAAGCAAGTACACAAAGGACCTTCTTCGACGCTTCGACATGGGAAGCAGCAAGCCAATGTCTACTCCCATTGCCACTTCTACCGTGCTGGATCCTGATGAGGATGAAGAGCCCGTGGACCAGAAGGAGTACCACAGCATGATTGGCTCTCTCCTCTACCTCACGGCGTCGAGGTCGGACATACAGTTTGATGTGTGTCTGTGCGCTCGATTTCAAGCTTCCCCTCGTATCTCACATCGTCAAGCAGTGCGTCGCATTTTCAGGTACCTCCAGGACACTCTTGACTCTAGACTCTAGTATTCTTTTGACTCTGCTCTCTCCATTCGGGCTTTTTCTGATGCTGATTTTGCGGGACGTAGAGTGGATAGGAAGAGTACTTCTGGCACTTGTCATTTCTTAGGCACCTCTCTTATCTCTTGGTCTTCTAGGAAACAGTCATCTGTTACACAATCCACTACCGAGGCAGAGTATGTAGCTGCAGCCAGTAGTTGCTCTCAGGTTCTCTGGATCTTGTCTACTCTGCGGGATTATGGGTTGTTTTTGGATAGTGTTCCTCTTTTCTGTGACAACACTAGTGCCATAAACATTGCCAAAAACCCAGTGCTGCACTCTAGGACCAAGCCCATTGACATTCGATATCATTTCCTTAGAGACCATGTAGAGAAGGGTAATGTTGTGCTTCACTTTGTAGAGTCTGAGCAGCAGGTTGCGGATATTTTCACTAAGGCTCTTGATTCTTCTCGTTTTGCTTCTTTGCGAGGAGAGTTGGGGGTTATTAGTCCTCTTGGCCTGTTTTGAGGGGGCGTTTGATCTTTTGCATTCATTGTACTATATTGCATTTTAAAATCAGCAACTTGCATTGTATTATAAGATCACAAAGCCTTGATTATTATCCTTGTGTGACATGATTTCATGCTTTATACCTTGCCATGTCTTGTGCTAGTTTGCTAGATTTATCATGACTTTCCATGTGTAGCTTAGCTTTTGCCATGCCAGCTCTATTAAATGTGAAAAACTTGAATTAAAACATCACTTGTTGGATCTTGTGACTAGTTTTGCCATAGTGATCCTCTCATGATTCATGCCATGTCAAATAGGCTAAGTTGAGTCTTGAATCTAATTTGAGTTTTAGATTGTGCTATGCTAGTTCCTAAGTCAAGAAAATGAAAAATGATTTCTTCTGTGCGAAAAAACTGATCTCACCAATTCTTTCTCATGAGACGGCTTGCCATTGCGCTAGGCATGAACTTAGGGGGAGTTTTGGATGACCTAGACCACTCTCTTAAGCTTCTTGCTTGGGATGGTCGTAGCACGGCCTGAGATCTAGCACAAGGCTAAAAAAACAAATTGTGAAAATTGGTTGAAGCTTAGGAGGTAGTTGTGGATGGCTCCTAGTCCAGGACTTGCTTTGCTAAGATAAAACCAAAAATAAATTTTAGCAAGTGCTAAATGTGCTAAATTTCAAAGTGCTTGAACAAATTGATTCAACATTGAACTCATAGCGCTCTAAATTGACTCTTTTATAGCTTCTTGGTTCCATTTAGTTTATTGACGTGGCTTGACTTATTTTTGGATACCTTTGGCTAAACTATGATCTTGAACACCTTGTCATACTAAACGATCATTTAATCTCAGATTATTGCTCATTTGGCGTTAGCTTTGCTATATATGATTTGCCATGATATGAACTAGCTACTTCACATAATATGGCTTGGTGTAATACTTGTAGAGTCCTCTTGGATAATTTTCATGGCTCCCTTTGCTAAAAATGAATAAATTACAGCCATTCCATGTCATTCATACTCTATCTTCTTCTATGCACCTTGATGAATCCATTGTCAAAGGGGGAGAAATGGTAAAAATGGTAAAAATGAAGAAATAGGGAGAAAATAAAATTTTCCGGATGATCATAGTGAGGGGGAGCATCTCATTTGCATTTCTTGGTTCCTCACAATGATCAAAGGTCAAATTGAACAATTGTTCTTTCATATGGACCTTAAGTGAGATTTTTTTACTCTTCTCTGAAATTTGAAGCTTTCTTGCTATCCTCTGTCTTATCTCACTTGCTAATACTTTCTGAAGCCAACTTGTTCACTTTCATTGCATTCTCTTGTCATTGAACCAAGTTGTGCCTTTGCGCGAAATCGTGAGTTCTTTTCGTTTCAAACCTCAAAACTTACATTTTTTGGAAAATTGTCAATGTGTTCATCAAGGGGGAGATTGTGGATATCATGGGGATATTCTCATGATCTTAGGAGATGAAACAATTGGCAATAGCATTTGAGTTTTGTTGAATTTCGAGTTTTCAGCAAGTGTTAGGTTTATCGATAGTACCGGCGTATTATGAGCGGTACTACCGCATAGCGGTACGACCGCTTAAGTAAAGCGGTAATACCACATCACGGTTTTACCACAAGTTAGTTGGCGGTTCAAAAATTCCAGAACAAGTGTTTTTCGAGTTTTGGTTTTCTTGAAGAGCGGTATGACCGCAAGTTACATGGTGGTAGTACCGTGGTGCGGTAATACCGGGTTGGAGCAGTACATATTTTCCAGAGAAGTTGTTTTGGAGTTTTTGGTCTTCATTGGAAAGCGGTACGACCGCAGTTATTGAAGCGGTAGTACCGCTAGTAATATGGCGGTAGTACCATTTGTGTTCAGATTGTTGGCCATTTTGGAGAATTGGCTTTGGGTTAGGTCAAGTTCATAGGCTTCAGTGCATGTGTTGCATGATGCATATTTTCACTAACATGGGTCAAGTTGTGAAGAACTTGTTCCCAGAAACGATTTATTGGTCTATTGCTGTGCAGGTTGCTTGGAGGTCAACGACAGTCAATGGCGAGGATGATCGAGGCTAAGCTTGGAGAGCTGAGGTTCAGAACGATCGAGGATGCCGGGTGAGGTCAATGGACTCAAGCATGACGCAGAATGGACAAGGATGACCGAACGGGCAGTTCGGTGTGATGGGTTGGATCAAGCGGCGTGGGGGTCGGTGCAAGTGCCATGGTGGTTTCGGCGGGAGTCGGACAGGAGAGACTTGTCGACATGATGAGAACCATTGATCAACCTACACGTGCGCGAAGTAGACGATTGCTTCACCAAGATTGGACTCGGTCTTCGGAGAAGGATCGAGAAGGGATATTTTGGTAATTTCACCTAAATACTGCCTTGATGACCTTTTGGCTAAACCGCGGCGCAAGGCGACGCAAGGAGAAGCGGTTTAGGTCAAGAGAAGATGAAGACGGCGCTTTAAGATGTGTGCGTGAGTTAAACCAGTTTGTGTGTGGGCTTAACGGGCGCCCAAATTGGAATATTCTCTAGATGCTAGCCTCTAGTATAAATAGGAGAGGGTGCTGTCCAACAGCCCTCAACCCTTGCATTTTGTGAACTCTAGTTGGTGTTTTAGGGTTTTGGAAAGAAAGATGAGAGGTTAGGGTTTAGGAGAGTTTGGTTGATTGTGTGCTCCTTGGTTGAGCTTTGTTCTCCAAGATGGAGTGGCTGTAAACATCCATCTATCTGAAATCAATCCAAGCAAGTTTCCCAAAGATGAGTTTGTTCATGTTCTTGCTCTCCCTCTCTTTGATGATTTTGTGTTTTTGATGTCTTGTTTGTTTTCCCTCGAGTTCTTGTATTGATCTTACTTGCTGTGATATGTGGGAGACCATCTAAGATCATCTTGATCATCAATCACCCACGAGCAAGTGTTTGGATTATATTTTGGTTTTGACTTGGTTTTTGGAGCAACCTTCGCTCAAAGGGAAAAATGTTGAAAATTTGACGTGGATCTTCTCAATCTTTGATTGGAATAGGTTCCTGACATCCTTAGGAAGGTGTGTTTCAAGTTTCGTGAAGTTTGGAGTTGCGGATCAAAAGTTACGTCAATTTTTTATTTCGTTTTCAGGCTATTTACTATTCATTCGCCTGTTTTTACTGTTCACTACGGTTCGACCGATACTGTTCATCTGGTTGTTCCAAATTGCGGTACGACTGGCACTGTTCATCCGGTACAAACCGGTACTGTTCATGAGTGCTGTTCATCAGCACGTTTTTTTTAATGTTTTTGGTCGTTTCTCTTGGGGGTTTGAAGGGGTTTCAATACACAAGTCTTCCGCTGTGCTTATATATATTGATCTTTATAGCTCTCATAGCTATTGGAGTGAAATATGTGTTGAATCCAATCTTAAAAGAAAAATTGATTGAGCTCCTATTCACCCCCCCTCTAGTCGCCTTTCCGGTCCTACACGTGGTCATAGGTGTGCTTAGTGCGGACAGTATGGGTTTAGTGTTGGTTTTCACAAAAACTTTCTTATCAGAAAAATATGGGAAATTGTTTATGATTTATTTGAGTTAACTGTCGAGTTATGGCTGAGCATGAAATGTTACTCGCAGCCAAGGAGGGATGCGAGTTGTAGTTACTATTATTGTTGATTCATTCAATTACTTACTATCATGTTATGTATTTTAACTACTCTTTCAAATTCTGTTGCAAAGTACTACTTATGAATATTGCAAATAAAATCTGCTTAATGCAAAATAACTTATAGCATAGAGCTTGTTCCTTGATTAGCCCTGCTTCTATATAAATCTTGCGATACACTACAAGTCTTGCTGAGTACACAATCTATTCAATCTTGCTTATGTTGTTATTTAGAGTATGAAGAAAAGTCGATGCCTGACGACGCTTTCTTGGCAGCCAGAACCAGAAGCTTCGTTGACAGGTCTATTTAGGTCCTTGTTTCCTTATCGGTTGCCTGAGGGTCGAATGGGCAAGCCGCTGGAACTTTTGCTACTTTTACTATTTCTTCCGCTGCTACTTTACTCTGTTAATACCTATTAATATTTGGCCAGTCGGCCGCTGATGTATGGATGTGAATGTCAAATGTTGTGAATGTGTGTACTAGCCACTGATCATGGGACTAGTACGGTACACGTATAAGGTTTTCAGGTATTCCACGCCCGGGGGTTTGACATATATTTTTCTTTATATTTATATATTTTTCGTGGGGTTATTATAGATTTATTCATCTAGGGTTGAAAATATTACCCTGTATCATGCAATCCACATATAGACAATTACAATTCTATCTTTTTTGGGATTCTACTACTCATATAACCATGTGTAGCATAATTAAATGTTAACTAATATGAATCATCCAATAAAAAAGAATGAAAGACCAATATTAAACTGAATGTACGGTGAAAAGAGCTCTAATAATACTTCGTCCCTAGCAAAGAGGCTCGAATTAATCCCTAAGAGTGTATGATAAAGTATGTCGTTAAATGCCTATAACCATTGCCACATATGATTTTTGCTGACGTGGATGAAAGAGAATGAAAAAAGAAAAAGATCTGTCTACAATTACAGAATGATTATAACACGTTAAACAAGAAAAGCGTTAAAAGATTGTGTGTTATAAAGACAACTAAAAAGACAATGAAATCTATCTATACCATTATATGAACTGTTTTAGTCTTTATTATAATCGATATAAATAGTTATTATAGATAACAGCTATCTATACTATTGTATATGCTCTAAATATGCAGCCCATATGGCTCGGCGTCACAATCCAGCCAGCCAGGGTACGAGGCAGACTGGCGCAGAAAACAACACATATGACACTGCACATCAAGTCGCCAACTACTCAACCTCGACCCCTGCACAGAAACAAAAACGTAGGGCTCTCCGACCCACGGCACCTTCACGTAGCTTTCCGCTAATCCAAGCTTTCGCTCCTTCTTCATCCCCGAAATAATTAACGACTTTGGACCGCAGCCGTACATGTGGTCGAGTTGGACCCCAGCCGTACAGGTGTTATATGTTAATAGTCTTGCCTGGCCGGCGGAAAAACCCGACCGAATTGTATTAAGGTTAAAGAAGTTTATAAGCAAAGTGTCAACAGAAAGGCCGTCGACACAAGATTACAGCACGAAGATTAGTCCCAAGAAACCAATCCATTGTATATCCTCCTAGTGAAGATATATTCAGCCTTAGTTCTCATATCCTTTCTGGGCTCAAATTGCTCAAACCGTGCAACCGGTGAAGCGAAGTTATTGATGACTTCTGTGTGATAAGCACAAGAAGTACTCCATAGTCAGTAGTGTTAAACAAAAGAAGTAGATCCTCTGCCTTTCTCAGGTAAATGCATATGGGCTCTCCGTAGAGAAAAGTACTGCATATGTGCTTTTGGGCCATCCGACTGGAGTACTGGACAATAAACGGCTCAGATTGATTGCTAACGTATAGTATACCATCTGCAGTGACGTCTTTAGTGTGTGGATGTCATGGGGATATACTCCTAATCTCAATATGTTGAATAATTAGCAATAGCGTCAAGGCCATGGGTGGTGGATAGACCAGCCATGGTAATGACTGAGGGGCTGACAGTCAGACCGACCATTGGTAGCGGTTTAACCAACCAGAAAAGTGATTTTTGAATGTGAAGGAATGTGATCAAACACTTGTACTGTAGGATTGTTAATAGGTGAGTTTGCATCAAGTTTCATGGAAAATGGAGTTTCGAGCCAAAAGTAGATAGAGTTTTGCTGAAATATCCAGAGAGGGATTTTTCCGATCCTTGGGAAAATTTCTGGAGCAGCCTGACCGGCTGTTGTTTGGTGGTTAAACCGGTGAGCGGTCTGACAGGCCAAGGCAACGGTCAAACCGGCTGGCTGCCGGTCAGACCGGCCATACTGAGTGTTCATGCGCCGAGGGTGGAGAATGTCGAGACAAATCTACACATATCATTTTTATATGTTCAATCTAAATATTGAAAAAGATATCAATAGAAAGTTTATAATGTTTGACTGTGTGTAACCCAAAATTATCTTCTTTTCTGATTGGAGGGAGTAGCTACAATGATTCTTTTTTGCAGTCTGTACTGAGAAATTAACTCTACACCTCCACCTTTAGGATATGAATCCTTTTAAACAAGTAACTCCAATGATTAATGGTCTAATAATATGTGTCCAGAAACCTTAACGAGTCAGTAACCCTAACTCATAAAATAGCAAAAGACATGTTAATCTCAACTGTCAAGCATCAGTCGATCGATAAAAGGTGTTGTCATCAGCAAAGCAGCGCATAGTAAAATGAAAATAAAAAAGACTCCAAAAAATTCGATCGGAAGAGCTTTATTATTTCGCAAATAATACGATAAAGATGTGTGCGTGACTATGCAAAGGACGTCAGTGAAGGAAGAATATGGAAGCACATCGCCAGCAATCCACCGGGAAAGCGACGGCCTAACCGACGGCCGGGCGAGCCTATAAATCGCGTCATCTCCAGCTATAAGGACACTACTGGATCACACACGAGCCGCGCGCACAAGCAAACAGAGGCGTTCATCTTCGCGCGCACGCGCACACACGTCGTCTCGATCGTGCATACGACCCCGACACGTAGCTGCTGAAGATGGCGGCGATGATGCTCAGGGCCGCGCTGCTCAGCGTGGTGCTGCTGTGCGCGCGGGCGCAGCGGTACAACGCGATCTACAGCGTCGGCGACTCCATCTCAGACACCGGCAACCTCTGCGTCGGCGGCTGCCCGTCGTGGATCACCACGGGGCAGCCGCCCTACGGCAAGACCTTCTTCGGCCGCCCCACCGGCCGCAGCTCCGACGGCCGCGTCATCATCGACTTCCTCGGTACGTACGTACGTTATGCATCCACCGCAAAATGGCGCATGTAAAGACATATATGATGGTAACGGGACAAGCGTGTGTGTGTGTGTTACATGTATATATGCGTGCAGCTGAGCAGTTTGGGCTGCCGCTGCTGCCGGCGTCCAAGGCCGGCGGCAACTTCAAGAAGGGCGCGAACATGGCGATCATTGGCGCCACCGCCATGGACGCCAACTTCTTCATGTCCATCGGCCTCAGCGACAAGATTTGAAACAACGGGCCCCTCGACACCCAGATCCAGTGGTTCCGACAGCTCCTACCGTCCACTGCGGCAACGGTACCGTAATTAATCAACCATTTAACACACTTCACCAAATCAAATCAAGTGCTATAAATTGTGTGTAATTATCAAAATAATCTCGCACCGCATACCGCATTCTTGTGCATCTGGTGTGTACGTACATGTAGATTGCAAAAACTATCTTTCCAAGTCCCTCTTCGTCGTCGGCGAGTTCGGCGGCAACGACTACAACGCGCCGCTCTTCTCCGGCAGGTCCATGGCCGAAGTCAGGGGCTACGTGCCGCAGGTCGTCCGCAAGATCATCCGTGGCCTGGAGGTAACTTTAACTTATTACTCCACCTGAACTGATCACTCTGACTCTTCTTATGTAGGCAGTGTTAGGATTAATCTTGTTTAGTCCGTTTCTGATTTCTGTCTTAGAAAGTTGAGTCCGTTTGGATTTGAGTCCGTGTGAGTTAGTTTACTGAATATGATTCAATCTCTATTTCCGTGAGTGTATATATTGCAGGCATAGCACCAAGTAAAGTGTTGAGAATTGGGTTGTGAGAAGAAATAAAAACACAAAAAGAGGAGCGCGTGTTTCGGAGCTCCCGAAAGAAATCGCTTGTCTGTTTCAAGTTTGCTCTTCCCATTGGAACCAAGAAGGCTGCATTACGCAAGACAAGTTAAGCATAGATGTTGCTTTGCGCCTGTACTGCTATGTGCAAGTCATGCAAATCACATCAAGAGCAGGGGGCAGTAGGTCCTACGGGCGAAAGGTGGGCTGCTCCAACACTTCGCCAACATCAGGTGAAGTCCAACAAAGAACCGAGCGAGTTCGTTTTTTCTGGAACCGAAGCGAAGACAGACTGAAGGATAAGGAAATTCCAACAATTGGTATCAGAGCTATGGTTCTTGAGGAGGAGGAAATATGTCAACGAAAGGAAGCGGCGAGGCATCAGAGAGCAAGAAAGAGACTCCAATGATGCTACTGCTGTACCCGCAACTTGGGTGTAGCAATTACACCATAAGGGTTATGAAGATGAGCGTTGTTCTTCAGGTCCAGGAGGTGTAGGAAGCCGTGAATCCCGGTGGCAAGGAATTCGAGAAGGGTTGTGTGAAATATCGCAAGGATAGACTGGCTATGTCAGCCATCTATCAGGCGGTACCGGACAACGTCATGACGTCCCTCACCGAAAGGTGACAGCAAATGCGGCGTGGGATACCATCAAGATCCTGTATCAAGGCCATGATCGTGTCCGAGAAGCAAACCTGCAGACACTCCAAAAGAGTTTTGAGAATCTGCAGATGCATGAAGGTGAGTCAGTTGAAGACTTTACCGAGACGTTCTCTGGGGTGGTGAGCAGCATGAGAAGTCTCGGGGAGAAGGTGCCGGAAATATCTGTCGTCTATCGTTTCCTACGCGTGACACCTGCACGGTATCTTCAACTCGTGACGTCGATCGAACAAAGCGTCGACCTGACTACGCTCACCGTTGAGGACCTCGTTGGACGCCACAAGGCTTACGACGAGAGGATACAGATTGCTTTTGATGATCCGAAAGAAAGTGAGCACTTGATGCTAACTCGTTCTCAATAGGAGGAAATGTCTACTCAGGACAAGAAATCTGGTGAAAATGTCAAGAAGGGAAATTGGCCGAACAATACCAAGGCGACAGAGGAGGACGTGGAGACTGGGCTAGGCAAGACAGTGATGACAGATCACATGACAAGTCACATATCAAGTATTTTAAATGTGACAAGTTTGGTCACTACACATCGGAGTGCAGAAGCCACAGAAAGTGCTTCAACTACGACAAGTACGTGCATTACGCATCGGATTGCCAAAATAAGAAGAAAAACGAGGAGGTAAACCTCACCCAAGCTAGTGCAGAAGACGAGCATGCCCTATTTCTCTCCTTATGTGTCAACGAGGCGCCAGTCATGGTGATGTTGAACGAGGAGAACGTAGTTCCTAAACTACGCATAGAGGAAGGCAACCATGATAACACTAATTTGTGGCACTTAGACAATGGAGCAAGCAATCACATGACGGAAGATCGCTCCATGTTCCATGAGCTTGATGAGAAGATTTCAGACAAAGTCAAGTTTGGCGACGACTCTACGGTACAAATAAGAGACAAAGGATCAATGCTATTGCAATGCAAGAACGGTGATCAGAGGATGCTGACTGATATTTACTTTATACCGAGTTTGTACAACAACATACTTAGTCTCGGACAGTTGGCGGAATGGGGGTGCAAGGTGGAGCTGCAGGATGAGTTCTTGCATGTCTATGACAAGAACAAAGATCTGTTGATGAAAGTGAAAAAATTCCCAAACCGGTTGTACAAAATTTCCCTGAAATCTTGTAAGTCGGTTTGTGTGAAGGACGGTCTGCA
Organism: Phyllostachys edulis; assembly: GCA_036346405.1. NCBI lineage: Eukaryota > Viridiplantae > Streptophyta > Magnoliopsida > Poales > Poaceae > Phyllostachys > Phyllostachys edulis. Next base: position 52,049,933 of record CM070554.1, on the reverse strand, counting down.
GGAGCCAGAGTGGAACTTGGGTATTAAACCAGAACATGGCGGGACCCAAAAGTGGCATGCAGTTAGCGCAGGAGGCGTAGCAGGCAGAGCCTTGGGAGGTCCAGACGTCGCGCAGCAAGACGCATAGGGAGCTACAGGGAGCAGCGAGTCCCACGCGCATGAAGGGCGTGGTGTACACGAAGTTGACGCAAGAGGAAGAGGCGGTGTAGCCTCAGCTGAGATGTACGCAGGAAAGCGGACAAACTTGGTCCAAGAGAAGGGAGCGAGAGGCTCAGATAATGGCGAAGCCCAAGTGGTCGTAGGAGCAGGTGCTCCAGCCCAAGCAGGCGTACAAGGAAGGACGAGTTCAGTCCAGGTGCGAGATGTGGCAAGCGTTGGTTTGTGCATGATTCAGGATGGAGCAAGTGCAGGTGGTAGGGTGGTATTAGCTCAAGAAGGAACAACACACAAGAATGCAGGTAAAAGGGAAAGACTTGAAAATTTAAATGCGTGAGAAGATCGGGATGATCAAGATGAAGAAACAAGATTAAGGGGGTGAATGTTAGGATTAATCTTGTTTAGCCTGTTTCTGATTTCTGTCTTGAAAAGTTGAGTCCGTTTTGATTTGAGTCCGTGTGAGTTAGTTTACTGAATAGGATTCAATCTCTATTTCGGTGAGTGTATATATTACATGCATAGCACCATGTAAAGTGTTGAGAGTTGGGTTGTGAGAAGAAATAAAAAAAACACAAAAAGAGGAGCGGTTGTTTCGGAGCTCCCGAAAGAAATCACTTGTCTGTTTCAAAGTTTGCTCTTCGCATTGGAACCAAGAAGGCAGCATCACGTGAGACAAGTTGAGCATAGATGTTGCTTTGAGCCTGTAATACTATGTGCAAGTCATGCAAATCACATCAAGAGCGAGGCGATGGGTCCTCACAGAGAAAGGTGGGCTGCCCCAAAGACTTCGCCAACATCGTGAAGTCCAACAAAGAATCGAGCGAGTTCGTTTTCTCGGAACCGAGCGGCACGAGACATCAAGGATAAGGAAATTGAACAGCAAAGAACGAATACATTCGGCTCCATATATTCGGTTCTCATATACATAATGATATCATGTATCGCCAACTAAACACTACTACTCGTCGAATAACATTGTTTTTTGTACGTGTGCGCATGCGCATCTTGTGAATGATAAGATTTGGCGCGGTGGACATTGTTGTGCGGAGTGCTGCCGATCGGTGCTTCCCGATCTACGACCCTCTAGGGACCTCCAACGGCGGTGACTATGACGGCGGCTGCCTCAATAGCTTCAACGGCCTCTCCTCCTCCCACAACTCGTTCTTTGAAGCGAAGCTGTCGAACCTCCAGAGGACGTACCCCAACACCGGGATTATGTATGCTTGATTTCTACTCCCGTGTCACCGGATGGTCCGGTCTCCCCGAGCTTCGGTAAGATGACATCCTATCTTTTTCATGCTACTGTGGTATATTGATCAATTAATACTTCCTCGGTTCACAAACGTATGACGTTTTAGAAAGCGTCTTGATCAAATTTTTTAACTTTGACTAATAATATATAAAAACTATTTAGATTGTTTATGAGAGAAGTATCATTATATTTTTCATGATAAATATTTTCGTAATACAAAAAAATTTCAATTTTTACTAACATAATCGTATAAAAAGTAATGGTCAAAGCTGGATATTAGAGGCTGTAACGATGTCTACAACGTCATACATACTTGAAAACAGATGGAGTATTTCTAGTTACACGTCTCAAGAAAGAAGCAATTAAGTAAGTTGCATGTTTGGTTCGTTTCCGAGGAAACAACAATTACGTTGGATAATTGCTAGATGGTATAGTACCATTGGAGATGCTTGAACATGCGACAAAAAAAATAAGTAAGACGATTCCCATGAAAAATATGATTTTAGCACACTAATAACCATTTAATTACGGGCGATGAATGGCTTGGGTTTACACAGTCCACTCTTGAGCTTTCTTGAGAAGCATGATCTTGCCAATGCCAACCATCTTAAGTTAAAAGCTTCCCACACACTCTAGTGCTAAAGCATGTAACCGAGTGTAATTGACAAAGATACTCCAAAAGGCACAAGTTCATAAAAATAGTAGAATGCACATGTTCATATCGAGCGTGGTCTTTCTTCCCATGCACCACTGTACTTCAATAATTTTCTCAATGTTATCACAGCTCAGCTCATGCGAAGACAGCCCGTGCGCACGCATTACAAAGCAGATGAGTAAAATGACAAATTGGGCTCCTTTGCTGGGACAAGTGAACTTTGTTAGACTCATGTAGAAACTGAACAATTTTTGCTGAAACTTCTACTAATTTTGTGTGAAATTTCAGTGTTCCAAACAACTAATCCAACCAGCTAGATTAATTTGTGACTTCTTCTTCTTCTTCTTGCAGGTTTGCAGTACGGCCTGAAAGTTTGCTGTGGAGCCAGCGGGCAAGGCAAGTACAACTACGACAACAAGGCGAGGTGCGGCATGTCCGGGTCAAGCGCCTGCGCGGACGGATGGCTCAGTGGGCCCTACTGCAGCCCCCCATCCTGCACTGATGATAACTTGATGCTAGATGCAGAGATGAGTGAATAGCAACTTATTAGCTGTGGCAATTTGTGCATGGATGGATGATATGTGTTGTTTGTTTATTAGGGTCGTTGATTATTGATGGTGTTAGGGTCGCTTGTGTGTGGAGGATGAATAAACTTTTATGTATTATTTGGAATTAAATTTAAAGTGAATAATGAATTTGCAACAGGTTTTCATTTCTAGATCCCATTTTTCTTTTTGCAAGTTTTACTTGATCTGATTTGGATAATAGAGTACTTGAGTCCACATTAGTTCATTTAAACTTGTATTGTTTGGTTGACCGCTTGAGCTCGTCCTTTGATGAGCATGATCATGATTTACACCAATTTATCCCATTACTTAATTGATTGGTTGGCCAAACTGAATATAGTGGAAGTTTTCCCTAGACACCACGCGGGGAGATGCAGTTGCCACCCTCGCAGAACTCCTGTCGGCTTGCTTACCCACTATGCTATGTCTATTCCAAAATAGATGTCCTAGATTATGTGCCATCAAACTTTTAAAATTTTGATCACTAATATTGGTCAAAGTAGTTATATTTACTACATTTTCATAGAGCACTCCCGAATCATTATGTTTTTAATAGTCTTTTTACTAACATGTAAGTAGAAACGTAATTGTCAAAGATGTGTATTGTAGATTTTGCCGTTGTCCTAATCAACATATATGGTACAAAGGTAGTAATTGTTAGGGGTAACCATCGGTGACACCAAGCCCCCAAGTGTTGCAGGATGGAGATAAGTGATAGTAAACATATGTAGGTACTTGAAAGCATATGTAGGCAAGATGGAGATGCACCAACTACTTTTTGTTTTGGGGTCAATTATCGAGCGAGACTGATAGCAAAGCGTATGGGGCTACTCGGAAGAAGAGTTTTGGACTGATTTAGTCCTGTAGCATCTTTTATTTTTATTTTTGGTCCTCTTAGCGCAAAAATTCCCTTTCTACCAGGAGGACTGCTGCCGCCGGACAGCGACAACCTGAATTCTTTGCCGAGTGGGGCGGCAGCAACTAAATGTTGCCAATCGGGACGGCAGCACCTAGTTCTTCCGACCTACTCGGCAACAACTTTTGTCGCCCCCCGTCTTCTTGCGAAAAAATGGATTAGGGTTTTGGATTGGATGCAAAAAATGGATTAGGGTTTGGATTGGATGCAAAATGGAGTGGGTTTGGGAAAAAGAATGGAAAAGAATTTTTAGGGTTTGCAAAAATGGGGAAAAAAATTATGGTTTCCAGTTTGGGTTAGCGGTTTTACGAATACGAAGTTTTGTTCAGTCATTTCAATAAGGGTTTGAACGGGCATTGATATTTGTAAAAAAACATTCATTAAGAAATACGGGCACGGAGGTTTGTAAATTAGGGTTACATTTTCTACAAAATCAGGAATTGTACAGTGGACTTGATTGTGTACTATTTGAACAATTTGATATGTGTTATGGAATTGTCTAAAAAATTTAGGATTTAGGTTGCGAAAAATTGGATAGGTTTCGGACATTAGGGTTTTATGATTTTATGTGACTTGGAATGTATGGAAGAGAACTGCATTGCAACTCCAATCGAGATATCGATATACAATATGGCGAGTACACAGATAACAGCCGGATAACACCGGTACTGCGACGAATAGTATTTAGGGTTTGAAAAATGGTATTAGTTTTTACATTTGGTATTAGGGTTTGCAAAAATGCGACGAATGGTATTTAGGGTTTGAAAAATGGTATTAGTTTTTACATTTGGTATTAGGGTTTTGCATTTGGTATTAGGGTTTGGAAAAATGCGAGGAATGGTATTAAGGTTTTCAGTCATTCGAATAAGGGTTTTAACGGGCACTAATATTTGTAAAAATACATTCATTAAGAAATATAGGCACCGAGGTTTGTAAATTAGGGTTTCATTTTATGCAAAATCAGGGTTTAAATCATGTTTCTTGTATTGTTTGTTGACGGAAATGAGTTTACAAAATTACGAAACCCTCCTGTCACATTGTTGTTGCTTCTGTAATTTGTGTATTATTTTATGCGTTGTGAGAAAGGATGATTAAAAAGCACATCAGATGAGGTATAACCTTGATGATGTAATATTGGAGTCTCTGCTCGATGGAGTCGTCTGAACGTATACGCGTATTCGATCTGTTTCCATCCGTATGATTTTGAAGATGCCCTAAAACATGGACGAGTCGATGTTCGTGCACATGGTTGTTTCTGGGATTGCACTAGAAGAGGCATACTTGCAATATAGGCTTAGTGGAGACACGGAACCAGAAGTACATAAGAGTCCGCAGACAGAAGCACGTTACACGTAGTGATATGGTATGATGGTTCGGCTAATCGTTGTAGTCATCATCGGTACTACTACGGTACACAGCCACACAGGCATCCAAACCATATAAGTATACATGCCTTTAGGGGATAGTAAAAACATGGGGTAGGGCGCGGACTACTACGTAACAACCTAACCTCTCACGTGGACGGGGCCATTTTCCTTCCTTGCGAGGTCGGCGTTGAACTCCTCGCCGCCTTCCCCTTCCCTTTGTCGCGGGAGTGTCCACATCGGACTGGTATGTCGAAGTCGTCCATATCCTGCGATTCCATGATGTAAGTGCATCGTATAGTGGAAATCGTAAGAAGGTTGTAAATTATTGATAACCCACATCGTTGATCTGAGTACGCCGGCGACGCTTATCTGTTGTGGCGGTAGGCTCGAGACGCATGAGCCTTTCCTTGCCCTTATTGCGGATTTGTCCGTGGAATTTGGTATGTCGAAATCGTCCATGTCCTGCGATTCCATGATGTAAGTGCACCGATATCGAAAATCGCAAAATGATGTGAAATGTTCGTAACTCACATCGTGAATACGGATTACGCCGGCGACCGGATCTGTTGTGGCGGCGCTCGACGCATGAGCCTTTCCCTTGCCCTTGTCGCGGGACTGTCCACGTCGGGCTGGTATGTCGAAGTCATCCATGTCCTGCGATTCTATGATGTAAGTACACCGTACAGTGCAAAACGTAATAAGGATGTAAATTCTTGATAACTCACGTCGTCGATATGGATTACGCCCGGGCGAGTACTGGGCTCCTTCGGTGCCTCCTGAACAGGGTCCGGTACGTAAGGTTTCCACCGCACGAAGTTCTCGGCCCGCACCGAGTAGTTCAGCATGTACTTCTGCTGGATGAATGCCCTGTCGTACATCTCCGGGCCATCGATCCACTGGAAGAAGTGGCAGCGCATCTCGGGCTGCCATTACATGGGGATGAAGTTAAAAATTTAAGGAATTGAACGTTGGGAGAGGAAAATCGATACGCGCGAAAGAAACACTTACGAGGTGGTGCCCGCATGTGTAGTACGCCCGGCAATGTGTCAGGTGTGTGGATGAATGATCTCGGCGGTTCGCCACACACACTGCTGCGGGATCGGAAACCGTGGTGGTATCGAGCATCTTTCATTGATTTATCTGGGTATTGTAGCTGTTTCCTCTTACGCTTAAGCCACTTTTGCTTCTTCAACAACCTCGCGTAGAAGTTTGCGAAGAGTCCATATCTGGGTATGTGTTGTGTAGTGTTGTGTAGAGTTGGGTTTGGTTCAACCCTCTTTTATAAGCTCCATGGTTGGCATGGTGTGGTTAATTTCATGCAGAGTATAGAGTCTTGTTTTTAATTCAAAAGTGAGGAGGTAGAGTGTTGTCATGTCGATCCGAAAAGTCGGGCGAGGCATAGTGTTGTCACGTCTTACTTTGCAGCGAGAAGTCATGGCTTGCTTTGCAGAGTGCTATCTTATCGGTCTGAAAAGCTGGCGAGGCAGAGTGTTTTCACGTATTTATTTGCAGAGTCTTGTCTTTTCGGTCTTAAAAGCTAGCGAGGTGGTCAGGGTTGTCAAGTCCATCTGAAAAGCCTAACCCTAAACCTAAACCCTAAAGCTAGCATAAAGTGTCTCCTTTGGTCTTATCACCGCGCAAGGTCGCATCGTGTGGTCTTGTCATCGCGTAAAGTGACCCATGTGGTCTTGTCCTTTGCAGAAAATGTCTCCTTTGGTCTTATCATCGCGCAAAGCTGCCCGTGTGGTCTTGTCATCGCGCAAAGTTGCCCCATGTGGTCTTCTCCGCTGCAAAAGTCGTCTATCTTCTTCGCCAACCCTAGTCGCATATCGCGTGCTACAACGACGGCCCACCATGTCCGAGGCGCCTAACTGGAGAACACTCTATGTGGGTAGCGAGAGGCACCTTCTACCATTAGGCATGGACGGACAAGCTTGTACCTCCGTAGTCTCCCGTTTTGTACGCACTTATATTCTATCTCGTAAAGCATGTAACTAAATGGTGGAAGCGTCGTTGCGGTTGCCTTTTATCGAGTTGACACGTTGCATCGATGGGTCGCGTGCTTTAAGTTATAGGCGTCGATATGCATTGAACAAACGCATTCATGGGTACATAATGTTACTAGTTTATTCTCATTCACGACGGACTGCGATGCATACATAAAGAGTGGACAGTAAATCCCATTACAACTGAACTTCTACTTGGCAACAACAAGAAATAATAGAAGAAAGACCGCAAAACTAATTAGCTTAACTAATTTCTTCAGCATGTTCTCAACTCTTTCCATCCTTTCATCCAGTCGTTTGAGTCTATTGTCTTCATTATGCGTTACTGCTTCGGAGGGTCGAGCCACTGGACGAAATGCAGTAACACCACGAGAGTCATCTTGCAAGGCTGCAATTTGCATTGCAATATCTTGAAACACTGGGATAGCTTCGTCAGCCCACTGCCAGAACCGACATGTTGTGCTCTGAAAAGGAATTGCAGCTTCAAGTGAAAAAAACAATATGGTGTTTGGAATGGAATTGATTAGGCGCAAGTTACCATAAGATTTGAACACTTCATGAACACTCGGGATGGATTCGTTGGTGTATGCGAGGTGAAAACATTCACCGGATCACTGCAACGAGGGCAACTCAGCTGCTGTCAAAGTGATTGCAATTGTCTGCTCACTCGAAAGTTAGATGAGGTCGAAGACATCCCGTCTAAGACTGGAAGAAAGGAGAGGACGAAATGAAGAGTGAGGTGAATGGCAGTCAAAGCATCCATATATAGCATGTGGCGGTACTGCAATTGGATTGAAGGATATTCGCGTCCGCAAGGTAGCGGGCCCGAGGAGGAATCGTGTGGCAGCGTTGAAGGTAATTCGCGTCCGCAAGGTAGCGGGCCCGGATTGTCATTTGTACTGATTATTTCGGATAACATTTTGTGTCCATAAATCACAATGTCATACTGCTGCACAGGCACTACATAAAGCACAATGGCACAACACACAATGATATTATATAACATGCATTATACAACTATGACATTACTTATGGTACATCTCCCGTCGCTTGCCCGGACGGCGTAACTGATTCTCAGGGAAGGTAAACCTGTCAGGGGAGTGGCGTACATCTCGTAAGTCATAGTAGGGGTGTTGCGTGGGGGCGTCGCGATGTCGTGCTTTGATCAAATCTGAAAGCGATCTGTTGATCCACTCGTGCTCATCCTGCGGGAAAGCGTACTTCGTTCGTTAGTTCTTGATTTATGCAACGGGAAATTTGTTGTAGCTACGTTAAAGCATACCTGCATAGCTTGTTGTGTGGACGAGGATCCTCCTGGCCAGTCAGTGCCCTGAGTAGGTTGTTGTGTCGACGAGGATCCTCCCGGTCGATGCCCTGGCGAGTTGTTGTGTCGACGAGGATCCTCTGGCCATCAGGCCGTGATCTTCTTCCGCTGCCGGGTGTATGCGTGGTGCATCTCGCCGAACCACTGGTCACGCTCCTGCAACTGTGGATGAATGCCACGCGCAAATGATCCGAACCCCACGTCTGCACGCTGCGGCGAGCATGGCTCGCTGTCGATAGTGGAACAGCGTCGCGTCGGCGAGGAAGTCATATGATGCGGCTCCCTGCGTGACGAAGACGGCGGTGAAGAGTGTTGTCCCTCTCAAGTCTGCAAGAACAAGCAGCATCGAATCGTTCAAAGGAGTGCCTAGACAAGTATTGAGGAGTCCAACCTGTGGCCCGAAGCGCGTCGGCGAGGAAGTCATATGTTGCGGCTCCCTCCGTGACGAAGACGGCTGAAGCAGAGTGTTGTCGCCTCTCAAGTGCTGCAAGAACAAACGGTTATATCAGATACGTTCGAAAGGAGTGCCTTGACAAGTATTGAGGAGAACAACTCAATGAGGCGCGTTGAGCTGGAGCGATCAGAGCTTCGGACGACTCCCAGACTGCGACGGACGTGCGGAGGGTGGTGCCGAGGGAGGTGCCGACGGCGGAGGAGGTGGAGGGTGCCCTCCGCGTCCTCGATGCTGTGCATGAACGTCGCTGTGGCGACCACAAGTTACGCTCCTAATTGCAGCCCTCGCGTCCTCGGTCATGGAGCGCACCGCCTGTAGGATGCGATCAATTGTGCTGTTGCGACCACGGCGTAGAACTTCTAAACCCTCACGCTCGATACGATCAAGGTGGTAGTGCTGCAAGGAAACCGATAGTAAGTTAGAAACGTGTTGTATTGTTCAAATTTGTACGAAGAATGTTTTACCGTCTCGTCCTGGCGTGCCGCTCGGTGACGGTCGGGACCTGCTAGTACAACAAAGATCTTGTATGACATCCATCGCACGCTCAAGCGCCGCCCGATAAGCCTACACCTAGTACGCGAAGTATCGCATTCTCGATGGTGCAAGTATCGTAACAAAGATACGTCTCGATGGTGTAGCCTCAGTAACTCCGATCGTCGCTCCTCCGGCCTCTCCTCGTTTGTCTGCAATTGAATTCGGATGTCATAAAATGTAAGTCAGAAATGCGACTAATATGAGGCAACAAAACGACATACCGGTGTGCCTTCTCGGTGAGAGGTCGTCCTGGCCGTGGTGGCACCTCCTGGTAAAGCCCAAACTGTCTCATGACCCGCTGTGGATTGTACGGCTCGACCATGTGGGAGAAGACAAGGTGGCATGTCGTCAACCATAGCGTCTCATCCTGAGTGCACTGCGAGGATAATCCATAGGGGGCCGTCTCCGCAAGGAACTGTGCAGTCCAGTGCCACCAGATGACCTCGTCCTCGTGTAGAGTCTCGAATAGGTTGTGGAACTCAGGGTACAAACGCCTCGGTCTCTCTCTGGCCCAACGTAGGGTGGCAAGTGTCCAACGCGTTCCCATTGTAGGCCCATCGACGGGGTCCTGGCCTCTAGTACGACCATAAAGCTCGTCTGTCAACTGGAAAGGATGCACTCTGCTCTGAAAATACGGCCGGCCAACTGGAAAGTGCTCCCACGACCATAGCTGCAGCAGTGTGTAGCATACCGCGAGGACTGGCTCCCGCCTGCATTACGCCGAGTGGCATCGCACAACCCTCGGTAAGTGGCACAAAAGCACCGCAGAGCCCCAATCAGACAGTGGCACTCGTCAGAAGAGCATCCACCAAAGACTCGCGAGATGGATGTAGCTCGGTACACGCAGTCTCCCCGAGTCGTGAAACAAGATCCATCCGAACAGAACAAAAGGTACGCGAGGAAGTGTGTCCTAACCGCCACGACAGGCGCATGCAAAGGGCAAGTCATGTGCCCCCGCAGTAAGGAATGTGGCACACCCGATATGTTGTCGACAATCGGGTGACCGAATCTCTCGACCATACGCACCTTCGGTCACAGTCGTCTCGGTGGTGGCACTACCGAAGACCCTCGCCGATAGACACTGTAAGCATAGCTACGTCCTCCGAGTTATGGTCATCTCCCCACCCGAAGTGAAAGGTGTGAGTCTCGGTCTCCAACGATCCACGAGCGCAGATAGGAGTGCCGTCAAAGCGAAGCGCTGCGGCCGATGGTCCAACATGCGGGCAAGGGGCGGGGGCGGCGTCTCGCAGCAGGGGGCGCATCGCTCGTCAAGAGGCCACCTCTCTAGGGCGCCAGACCAAGCTCGGAGGGCCGACGCCTTGAACCGCCGGGCTCGGCATCGGTGTCGCGCATCCCAGCGTGTGTCGAGTAGCTCATACGGGCCATCATCTGGAGGCCGGTGCCATCTCTTGCCAACAGAGAACCAACACGTTAGTCCGCATATCAAACATAATGTATGGTACAGAAAAAGAAAGCGAAACATATGACAACAGAATGTAAGACAAAGTGAATAACACCATATAGACACCCATACAACATAACAGTATATATGACCATAATGAGTTAACATAAGACCCAGATAACATAACATTACGTCCGTACAGAAAGGCATGGTTTCGGAACGATACAACTCATACAAGCCATTAAACTAAGCATGCAACCTCACGACCTAGTAATTATATCTTGCTCGCTACGGTGCGCTGCTTGTGCTAGATCTATTCGGGCAGCGGCTGCTGGAGTGGCCAACCGTCTTGCACAGTTTGCATCTGGGGCGACGAACCCGTTGCCCGCGCTGGCTGTCGTCCATGTCGTTGCGAATGCGTCGTGACTGGCGTCTTCCACGGCCGGGGTGCTTCAGTGCGTCGTTTGGCACCCACTTCACCTGTCCCGGCCAGAGGTCCCTATAGTGCATGTCCAGGCCATACGAATAGAACTCAGCACTCCAAGTGCCATACAGGTGGTGGATGTCGTAGTACTCCGAGATGTAACGCTCCGAGGCCTGGCGCCACGCTACGCACGCGACGTACACATGGGAGCATGGTTTGTGCAGAAGCTGTGGCTTCTTGCAGGTGCACGACGCTTCGTCAGCAATCGTGCAGACCTGCTTCCGATCCCCTCTAGCGTGGCCCATCACATACTTCTCCCTGAGCCGAATCTCGAACTTCTGCCTGATTCCATCCATGGTGCAGCGCAACATGCTTAACGAGCCTTGTTGATCTTCTTCTCCATGTCTGCGTGCATTACTTGAGAATTGCTTCCCATCCTCCAAATGCTTCTTGGCCATCATGGCTCTGTTAACAAAGTACCCAATGGTTCGGTTCCAGCTCTCCTCCACGATCGCAGTGATCGGTAGGGATCGGACACCCTTCAGAACACCGTTGTACACCTCGGACATGTTAAATCGTCATGATCCGCACCTTGCACCACCGATGTCGTGGCAAAGGGGACCATTTCTCCAAGTCGGGTGCGTGGCGAGTTAACCCATTGTGTGAACTCCCCAACTCTCTCGGACCCTCCCGCCGCTGCCTCTGCCCTTGCCTCGGCGTCCGCCGAGTTCCTTAGATGCTTCCCGGTGTCCTCATCGAGCTGTCTCCACACCGCATCGAACTTCCGCCTTTGGTTCTGCATGCACAGCTTCTTGAACATCTTCATCAGGTCCTTGCTTCGAAACCTGGTGTGGAAGTTCGCCGCGAGATGCCTCATGCACCAACGGCTCTTCACATCATTCCACTGGAATGGCGCCTGCGTCCCGTTTTGCATCATAGTCAACGCGGCCAGCAACCCAGCATTACGGTCCGAGATGATACACACATCTGGGCGGTCTTGGACCACCGCCCGCTTCACATTGGATAGGAACCACAGCCAGCTATCAGTGTTCTCGCTCTCAACAATTGCGAAGGCCACGGGGAGTAACTGGTCGTTTGCATCGGCTGCAACGGCGATGAGGATGGTACCCTTGTACTTCCCACATAGGAAGGTGCCGTCCATCGTCAGCACGGGACGACAGTGCTTGAACCCTTCGATCGCCTGACTGAAGGCCCAGAAGATCCTATCAAGAACAAAACAATAGGGCCCCTCCCTCGGGTGCACCCGATCAAGCTTGTCTATGTATGTCCCAGGGTTTGATTGTGCGATTTGATGCAGCATCCTTGGGACTAGGTTGTAAGCCTCTTCGAATGTGCCGAACATTTGCTCCACGACCTTCCGTTTCGCCCGCCATGCCGTCTTGTAGCTGACCGCGAACCCCACCATATTGGCAACCTCCGCCATTAGGAGCTTTGGCGAAATGGACACATCTCCAGCGACAAGGTGGCTTATCAGGCTGGCAACATACGAGGACGTCATGCTGCGGTGCCTTTGAAGTGGTTCAGCTAGCTCGCATGTGTGGTCCTTCAGCACCGTTATCCGGAAGCCCGTGCCCGCGGTCGTGAACCGCTGCGCACGGACCTTGCCAACACAGGATTCATTAACACACCTAACGATGTAGGTGTCGGGGTTGGACCTCTGCACCCGATACGTCCGACCAATGTTAATGGCGTATCTAGCAATAGCATGCTGGGCGGCGCTCTTGTCAGGGAAGCGCTGCCCTAGGAGAAGGGTGTCCCCATTGAACCCCCACTCGGCCCCCTCCGGCTGTGGCAGAACCAACGATGTCGTTGCGACATCGTCCAATCTTGAGGAGACGTAAGAAATGTCGGTGGTCACAACACCACCAACTACACCTCCCGTACCAGCACCAGCTTCTCCGTCTTGGTCGTCTTCAGAACTAGCTGTTTCGACGTCCTCCTCCTCGCTTTCCACCTCTTCCGCCTGGTCGGCCAGGTACTCGTGGCAATCAATACGGGCTGCCCACCATCGCTCCACTCCTTCGTTGGGCTCAAAGTTGTCGGCACGCCTCCTTACGTCTCCATCACCCACTTCCTCGCCTGCGTCTCCTCCAACACCGGAGACCAACGCAGCTCCTCCCGACATCTGACTTCACCGAACCACCAACGCCAGATGTCCCCGCGCTCTCCACGAACTGAACATAGACCATCGGCCGCACATATATCACAGCCTCAGGGTTGCAAACAACCTCCATGTAATAGGCCCATGAAGCGTCACTTGTCACCTTCATAAGTTGCCAAAAAATCTCGTTTGCACCACCCACCACCGAGGCATACAACGCCTCGATCGTAGCTTCTTCCTTGCGCCAGCGATCGAGCGAACGCACGCATCGTCTTAGATCTGACAGGCTCATGTCCTTTAGACCTGGCGCCCGGATCACGGTCCGGCCACATTTTGACGGGTCCGCCCCGTACGGCCCATCTCGTACGAGAGCTTCCCCGTGGAACACGAATAGATCTTGAATCTCCGCCATCAAGTACCTAACACAGTGCATATTAAACCAGCGATATTTTCAAATTTTTGGTTCAAGTTCCTAACACTACGTAATTTGTTCATAATCTAATATCTTGCACATTATGTTCAATTCTATTTCTATTTAAAAATCTCTTATAAAATTACGAAATTATGTGCGGAATAAATTTTCATGAAAGTCGCAAACAAACCCCATTTTTTGTGAAAAGAAAGGTGCAAACAAACCTGATTTTTTTACACATCAAAAAACCAAAAAAAAAACTTGGAACATGAAAAGATTTAATTAGAAAAATTGAATTTAATTGAAGTTTATTTTATTCTTTTAAATTATTTTTTATTTTCTGAAAGACTCTGAAAAACGGGAGAATTGAAAAAAATAATATCTTGGTCGCTACGGTTCTGGATCACGTTACTTCACCATGGTGTAGTTAAAGCAGAGTACTTTATGGAGCTTCTACAGAATGCAATTGAAGAGGCTGATTTTTTTCTTTGAATTTTCTGATTTTTTTTATAAATGGTTTTTTCCCACTTTTCTTTTCTTTCTCTCTCCTTCTACAGATTTCGAATTACAAGCTAATCACATTGCTAACTACTAAGTCTTAAAATATTTGCTAACGCTTCCGATTATTTAATTAATGTCTTGAGTTTTATTGCCGATTAATTTTCTTATATATACTATGATTAATTTTACATTTTATTTATCCGCCCTAATTATCTATAAATCGGCCTACTACTATTTGACTTGTCTGCGGCTTAATTAAATCGTTGGTCCAAAAAAATACACAGCGTCGATATTTCATTTTACTAGTGCCTAATTATATTTTACTAATTTGCTACTTCCTAAATTTCCCATTCTCACCTAATCTCATCCTTAATCCTTCCCTTTACTTAATCCCCTTACTCTAATCTTCTCTTCACCTAATCCTTCCATTTATCTCCCCTTGTCTCCTCACCACGAAATGTCCTACCGCCATCCTTCCTTCCCCATCGTTCTTACGCTAACAATATTTAATTTACAACACTAACAATAATAAGTGCGCTAAGTTCACTAATTACGGGCTTATCACATTGCTAACTACTAAGTTTTCTACTTACGTGCTAATCGCACTAAGTCTTCCAATTTTATGTCCGAACACTACATCAAAATACACCGACAACACAACTATAACTACTCAGTTGCTACGATAAGAAACTACAAATCATCTAATTGCATCCTAATCACATCGCTAAAACTAGCTACAACTATAGCCGATGTGAATCACACTTACCTTTTCTACGTGCTCGCAAGGCGATGCACAACTTCATGAATCGGCGAACTTCAACTTCTCCTTGCTTGGCTTCTTCTTTCTCTTCGAGCGGGCTCTCTTTCGATCTTTCTCTCTGCCTCTCTTCCTCTTTGCTTCTAACTAAAAATGGTGTTGCGTTCACTCGTTTTATCGCTCAAGAGCTGAGCAAGAAGCTGCCTGCCATGCAAAAAAGGGGCAGATTCCTGTGACGCTTTCTTTGGGCAATTGCAATGGGCGGGCGGGCGCCGGACCAGCTGTGCGTGGCGTGTGGCTATGTACATGTGGGCGCGAAGTGTGTGCGGGCCGGAGCGTGGCGAGGTGGACGGCGAGTTCTTTGCCGAGTGGGTCGGCGAACTAGGTGCTACCGTCGGTTAGCGACACCTAGTTCTTGCCGTCCCACTCAGCGACAACTAGGTTGTTCTTCCGTCAAGCAAAGAGTCCTCGGGGGCTAGAAATGGAATTTTTGCGCTAAGGGGGCCAAAAATGGAAATAAAAGGTGCTACAGGGCTAAATCAGTCCAAACTCCGAAATGAAAAGGCTCATTTGGACCCATCTTTTGGGCTGGCGTGCAAATTGGCCACTTGAATAAGGGAAAATTGACTATATCTCACTTCTTACTTTGGTCCTCTACGATTTGGCATCATTCCATATAATTGATTGTGTGCCATCAAATCTATCCATTTCTTTAGGATGTCCCACCTTTTGAACTTGAGTTGTCCATCTTGCCTAGAATTCTTCCTTCTTAGAACTCCACCTTTTCTAACTCATGAGCCATAGCAGCCATTAAAGGGATACGGGTAGACTACACTAGCTAGTAATTTAAAAATTCTACGACGTAAATCAGGAAAACATGCAAGCAAGAGATCATAGATTGTTACCACTAGATACGCAGTACAGTGGAAAAAGAGTTGGAGTAGCCTGATCCAACGTCGAGCGCGTCGATATAGTGGTTGTAGTCGATCGTCCAGCGTCCTTGATGCCGATCCTCTCTTCTAGCAACCAATCGCGTTCCTTGTGAAAATCGTGGATCGTTCTCGTTCAGCACAGCAGCAATCGTAGCAGCGCCTCTACGGTATCCACATATCTAGGTATAGAACACCGTACGTCGGTGTGCTAGCACCAACTCGCACGGTAGGGCCTTCGAGAAGATGGCGGCTAGGGTTTCAGTGATGCAACTCACATTGTCTATCCCAACAACCTCATGCATCCCCTTATAAAGAGCCCATGACGGATGCTCTCCGAACTCGTTTGTTCCAACCCGTTAAGTGTGTGATCCTGTAGGTTCACGCGTAATTGGTTGTGACTCAGAAACTCTTTTGCGACCACGAGTAGTTAGCAGTTCCTAGCAAGACATAATGATTCCCGAATACACATAAATTATATTGGACGAACCTTAATGCAATATGATCTACGACTAGGTCCTTACCACTTACGACCAGCTCGTATGTCTATATGACCAGTTCATATTTAGTCATGACCAGTTCGTAACTCCTTACGACTAGTTAGTGATTATATTCAACCAGTCTATGACTAGTTCGTATCTTCATACGACCAGTCCGTATTTGGTCAAACTGAACGACCTGCTTGTGTATTCTCCCTTTGCCTCATGATATCTGGTTCAACTCCAGGTGAGATATATTGTCATCCATAGACTGTTCAATACTTTCTCGATCAAGTGACAGATAACTTCATATGGTCGACTCTTCGACAACTAGTGGCATGGCCATACACTTTCTTTATCTGACCACATTGAGGGCCCCAGAGATATCTCTCATGTTATGTTAGGAGTGGCAAATCCCATATCCGACCAGTCACATCCCTACGCATGTTTCATAGCATACTCGAAAGCTACATTTATAACTACCTAGTTACGGAGTAGTGTTTGGTAACCCCTATGCGTACTATTATACATGTAAGAAACCATGTTGATCTCAGGTCTAAGGATTATACATCATCATTGCTTGAGGCCAATTAATGACACATAAAATCATAGCAATCTCAATAGTGTCTCAAAATGGGTCAATCCACCACCTTGTTCTCTAATATGTGTTCATTGATTCTATATCCTTATATCCATGACCGGTGAAACATGGTCATCAATCAATATATGTGCTAGTCAATAAGTCACTAGTGTTCCGACCAGTGACATCCGACTAGGGATATATTTAAAATGACATCATATAAGTTAAAGAGCTTCACCTACAAGTCGCATACTTGTTAATATTTATAACTAATAATTCATTCAAGGAACATAATAACATTTATTCTATAATTCATAAAAATAGACGTGATACAATCATCTCTATGATTGTCTCTAGGGCATATCACCAACAGTCTCCCACTCGCACTAGAGTCAATCATATAGGTATCTAATACCCATATCTCTTGTGTTCACCTCATGCTTAGGTTGCGGGAGAGGCTTTATCAACGAATCAGCAATATTCAAATATGTGTGCACTTTGCATATCTTCACATCACCTCTTTCAACAATCTCACAAATAATGTGATATCGTCGAAATATGTGTTTGGACTTTTGATGCGATCTAGGCTCCTTAGTTTGTGCAATAGCTCCACTATTATCACAATAGAGATCCATTGGACTGGAAACACTAGAAACCATACCCAGTTCATTAATGAACTGCCTAATCCATACTGCTTCTTTTGCAGCTTCGGAAGCCACAATGTACTCAGCCTCTGTTGTAGAATCAGCAATTGTTCCTTGCTTGGAACTTTTCCAGCTCACTACTCCTCCATTAAGAAAAAACACAAACCCAGACTGCGATCTGAAATCATCCTTGTTGGTTTGGAAGTTAGCATCGGTATAACCATTTACAACCAGCTCTTCCTCACCACCATAAACAAGGAATGCATCCTTAGACTTTCTTAAGTACTTTAGGATATTCTTGACTGTTATCCATTGAGCTTCACTTGGATCTGACTGATATCTGCTCATAACACTTAGAGCATACGACACATCTTGTCGTGTACAAAGTATGACATACATAATAGATCCAATAGCCGAAGCATATGAAATTTTACTCATTTTGTCTTGCTCATCAGGTGTTGAAGGACACTAACTCTTGCTAAGATTAATTCCATGTGACATGGGCAAGAAACATTTCTTGGAATCTTGCATGTTGAACCGCTTCAACACCATGTCAATATACATATCTTGGCTTAATCCAATTAGCATTTTAGATTTATCCCTATAGATTCTTATGCCTAAAATACATGCTGCATCTCCCAAATCTTTCATAGAGACTATTTCTTAATGAAGTTTTAACAGATTCAAGCATAGGAATATCATTTTCGACTAGTAATATGTCATCCACATATAAGATCAGAAAAATAAGTTTGCTCACACTAACCTTCTTGTAAACACAAGGTTCTTCTTCATGCTTGATGAAGTCAAACCCTTTGACCACTTTATCAAAACGAATGTTCCAACTCCGAGGTGCTTGCTTTAATCCACAGATGGATTTATGAAGCTTGCATACCTTTCTAGCTTCCTTTGGATCGACAAAACCCTTAGGTTATGTCATGTACACATCCTTACTTAGGTTTCCATTTAGGAAAGCCGTTTTGACAACCATTTGTCATATCTCATAATCGAAATATGCACCAATAGCTAGAATGATCTGCATAGACTTAAGCGTAGTGACCGGCGAGAAGGTTTCATCATAATCAACACCTTGAATTTGTTTAAAACCCTTTGACACCAGTCGTGCCTTATGAATGTGAACATTTCCATCCATATCTATCTTTTTCTTAAAAATATATTTACACTCAATAGTTTTAACACCATCAGGTGGATCAACTAAGTTCCAAACTTGATTGACATACATGGATTTTACCTCGGATCTCATGGCTTCAAGCCATCACTTAGAGTCTGGGTCCATCATCACTTCTTCATAAGTCTTAGGCTCATCATTATTCAATAATAAAACGCCATGCTCATACCTTATAGGAAGACGTCACCTTTTAGATCTACGTGGGGCTGATGCCTCATCTACAAGTTCTACAACATTTTGTTTATCCTGTAGAGATTCAATAGGAGTTGAAATTTTTTTAGATGTTTCCCAAATTTCTTCGAGTTACACCTTGATCCCACTGACTCCTTTGGAAAGAAACTCTTCCTCTAAGAAGACACCATTTCGGGCAACAAACACTTTGTCATCGTCCCGCTTATAAAAGTAATATCCTTTAGTTTCCTTATAATACCCCACAAAGAAGCACTTATCCGACTTGGGTGTGAGTTTATCAAACATCAAACATTTTACATATACCTCACAACCCCATATCCTGAGAAAAGAAAATCCAGAACACTTCCCAGCCATATCTCATATGGTGTCATCTCTACTTTTTTTATGGAACCCTATTTAAAGTAAAAGCCGATGTTTCTAGAGCGTATCCCCATAAATACAATGGAAGATCACATTGACTCACCATTGACCGGACCATGTCTAACAATGTTCGATTCCATCGTTCAGACACCACATTCCATTGAGGCATTCCCGCCGGAGTAAGTTGTGGAACAATTATTCGACATTGCTTTAGATGATCACCAAACTCATGGCTCAAATATTTACCTCCACAATCTGGTCATAGATATTTATTGTCTTGCCAAGCTGATTATGTACCTCATTCTGGAATTCTTTGAACTTTTCAAATGATTCAGACTTATGCCTCATTAAGTAGATGTAACCATATCTACTAAAGTCATCAGTAAAAGTTATGATGTACTGAAAACCTCCTCTTGCCGAAGTGCTCATTGGTCCACATACATTTGTATATACAAGGGTCAATAAGTCACTTGCCCTCTCACATATACCTGTGAAATGAGCCTTTGGCATTTTGCCAAGTAAACAAGATTCACATGTTTTAAATGGTTCAAAATCAAATGAGTTTAGAAGACCATCTTTATGGAGCTTCATCATGCGCTTCTCATTTATATAACCAAGACGACAATGCCAAATAAAAGTGGGATTCAAATCATTGGGTTGAAGATTCTTAGCATTAATGTTATAGGCAGGCACATCTTCAAGATTCAAAATATATAATCCATTCACCAATGGAGCATAGCCATAAAGCATACCTTCAAAATAAATTAAACAACAATTGTTCTTTATTCTGAACTCATAACCTTCTGCTCCTAAACATGAAGCAGAAATAATATTTTTGCTTAAGGCAGAAACATAATAACAATTATTTAATTCCATAACTAATCATGAGGGTAAAACTAATGGTGAAGTATCAATAGCTAATGTAGTAACTCTTGCTCCATTGCCCACATGAAGATCAACCTCGCCTCTTGCTAAACTCCTACTCCCTATCAGTCCTTGCATTGAATTGCAAATATGAGCAACCGATCTGGTATAAAATACCCAAGAACATGTAGGATAAGTGGCAAGATTAATTTCTATAACATTTATACTTGAACTGAAAGTCTTACTTCCTTTGTTCTTTTTCATCTCTATCAAGTACTTCTTACAATTTATGTTACAATGCCCAGTCTCATAACAATGGTAACATTCTGTATCAGGCTTAGGACCTAGATTAAGCTTCTTAAGCTTAGCCTTGAGACTCTCGATCTCATCATGAGTCTTTCCTTTGCCTTTTCCCTTTCCTCAAGACTTACCCTTCTTCTTGAAGCTAGTAGTCTTTTGAACCATTATGATTAGAACTTTTCTTGATGCATTCCTCGGTACCTTTAAGCATGCCATGCAACTCAGTCATTGACTTCTCCATGCCATTCATATGAAAATTCAATATGACGGACTCAAAGCTCGCAGGGAGCGATTGGAGAATCACATCAGTAGCCAGCTCTTGGCTAAGGGGAAAATCAAGTTTTTCTGAGCTCTCAATATGACCAATCATCTTGATCACATGAGGACTAACCGGGCTACCTTCTGATAGCCTACAAGAAAACAACGCCTTAGAGGTATTATACCTCTTTGTTCTTGCTTGGTCCTAAAACATGCCTTTCAGACCCACAATCATATTATAAGTGTCTGTGGTGTTATATTGCTTCTAAAGCTCAGAGTTCATAGTGGCAAGCATAAGCCAGTGTACATTGACTATGTCATTGCAATGCTTCTCATAAGCATTCTTTTTAGCATGTGTAGCATCTGCATTTGGTTCCTCGGGATAGGGACCCTCTAAAATATATTCCTTCTTTTCTTGTTTGAGAACAATTCTCATATTACGAAACCAGTCAATGAAGTCTGTTCCATTCAGTTTTTCTTTCTCAAGAATAGATCGCAAGTTAAAGGTAGATGTGGAGGAAGTATTAGGTGCCATGATCTACAACAAAAAAAATATGTATATGCAAAAAATCAGCACTATGTTTATGTAAGATCTTCTATTAAACACTTTAATAAAAGATACTCCTACTATATGTTCTAAACCAAGTTGTCCTCTAACTTCATATAGTGGGTTCAAGATCCATATATCATTAAGTCCTAGTGAGCTTTGGCATCACTGCTAGAAACCTAGTGATTTAGGTAAGCAACCATTTGTCAATCATATTTCATATGACTCTTGTTTATTGGGTGACATCTCTATGCCCAGTGACCAACATTATGCCCCAAGATCCAAAACCATTTTGATAGTCTTGTCAAGTTAAATCAATACTATACATGTGGGTGTCCGACACCCACCCCATCTTATTAAGATAGTTAATGACACCTTATTTTGGTAGACCTACTAATTAACGATCAAAATCGCAATAGGCGCGGCAATTGGAAAGACATCAAATTTACTTATTTTTTCTTGAAGGATACTACTCTACCATATTAAAACATCTAATGGTAAAACATGATCAATAGCATAACAGGAACAAAACAAACATTCACAGATAATCATATTAAACTGTGAAATAGTATGACTCTTAACATGACAATCTCCATCACAATGCTTCATGTCCACCGAGCCATCATGCTTGAAATCACCACATTCATCTAGTAAGCAATTACTCCTAAAAGCTAGTAATGAATTACATATGATAATATTAAGCATCGACACGTAGACCGTAATACAATAATATGTAACTCGATGGCTATAACACAGCATTACACGCAGGCCATAAAAAATCCATGGCAGCCATTGAAGGGATACGGGTAGGCTATATTAGCTAGTAATTCAAAAATTCTACCACGTAGACCAGGAAGCCACGCAAGCAAGAGATCATAGATCGTTACCACTAGATGCGCAGTGCAGCGAAAGAAGGGTTGGAGCAACCTTATACAACGTCGAGCGCGTCGATGTAGTGGTCGTAGTCAATCGTCCAACATCCTCGATGTCGATCCTCTCTTCTAGCAACCAAGCGCGTTCCTTGTGAAGATCGTGGATCGTCCTCGTTCAACCTACAACAAAGAATCGCGATGGCGCCTCTCTGAGATCCACATGTCGGGGATGGAACATCAGACGGCGGTGTGCTAGCACCAACTCGCACGGTAGGGCCCTCGAGAAGATGGGTGCTAGATTTTTGGTGATGCAACTCATGTCGTCTGTCCCAACAGCCTCATGCATCTCCTTATAAAGAGCCCATGATAGATTCTCTCCGAACTCGTTTGTTCTAACCCTTTAAGTGTGTGGCCCTAAAGGTTCATGCGTAATTGGTTGTGACTCGAAAAATCTTTTCCGACCATGAGTCGTTAGCGGTTTCTAGCAGGACATAACGATTTCCAAATACACATAAATTATATCTGATGAACCTTAATGAATTTTATACGACTAGTTCATATTTAGTCATGACTAGTTCGTAGCTGCTTACGATCAGATAGTGATTATGTTTGACCAGTCTATGACCAGCTCGTATCTCCTTGCGACTAGTCCGTATCTGGTCGAATTGAACAACCTACTTGTGTATTCTCCCTTTGCCTCACGATATCTAGTTGAACTCCAGGTGAGATATATTGTCATCCATGGACTGTTCAATACTTTCTTGATCAAGTGACGGATAACTTCATGTGGTTGACTCTTCGACCACTAGTGGCATAGCCATGCACTTTCTTTATCCGACCACATGGAGGGTTCCAGAGATATCTCTCCTGTTATGGTAGGAGTGGCAAATCCCATATCCGACCAATCACATCCATCCGCATGTTTCATAGCATACCCGAAAGCTACCTTTATAACTACTCAATTACAGAGTAGCGTTTGGCAACCCCTAAGTGTACTATTACACATGTAGGAAACCATATTGTTCTCAGGTCTAAGGATTATACATCATCACTGCTTGAGACCAACTGATGACACATAAAATCATAACAATCTCAATGGTGTCTTAAGGTGAGTCAATCTAACACCGTTCTCTAATATGTGTTCACATTATTGATTCAATATCCTTATATCCATGACCGGTGAAACGTGGTCATCAATCAATACATGTGCTGGTCGAAAAGTCACTAGTGTTCTGACCAGGAATACATTTAGAATGACATCATATAAGTTAAAGAGCTTCACCAACAAGTCACATATTTGTTAATTTTTATAACTGATAATTCATTCAAGGAACATAATAACAATTATTCTATAACTCATAAACATAGATGTGATACAATCATCTCTATGATTGTCTCTAGGGCATATCACCTAGCAATTACCTCCCCTCCCATGTCACCATCACCTTGACACTCACTAACACACATCAATCGACAATCCTCCTCCGACGACGGGCATGCACCTGTAGCCACCACCATCTAAATCCTTTTTCTCACAGCTAGCTGGCCTCCATGGCATCTCCTCAAAATCGACTACTCTTATCTCTCCTTGTGGTCTCCTCCATGTCGACAAGCCATCGTCCAACTCCTCCACCATTGTCAACTCCACCAGAGAGATGCATGGCACTCCCCCAAGCTCTAGATCTAGACTCCATTGCCACAGTTGTCAACTTCTATGGTGACAGCTTCGTCTCCAACTCAACCATGAAGAGTATGCCAACCCGCATCTTCCCTTTGTTGCAAGTCCTATGTGGCAATGACCAAGCCATCACAGTGGCTAGGGATGTGGACACAGAGGAGGAGCATGAGATGGGGAGGCAACAATGGCTGAGGAGGAAGGCATGGCTGGCGGGGAAGGAGGAGTAAGATTAGGTGGATTGTGGGTGGAGGAGGTATCAACAAGAAGAGGATGGTGGTGGGCGACCATGACTAGTGAGTGAGGAAGTGAGGAGTTGGAGGAAAAAGAAGGGGGAGGGGCATAATTGTCCATAGTGGCATATTATAAAGAAATAGATGGACAAGATGACATGTGATGAATTACAATGGAAAGGAATGATGGCAAATCCTCAAGGACCAAAGTAAGTAGTGGGCATATGATCAATTCCCCAATCAAAAGTGTAACATACACCATTTTAACTTGCTTTGCGCTCAATCTTACTACTTGAAAAGAATGTGCACCGTGGAAAAAAAATAACAGTGCGCCATGGGACCATCTTTCCATCGCCATCTTCCGCAATGACCGATACCCTCTTGTGCAATCCCCCAATAGAAAATATCTCATGTAAACCCTCCCTCCCCTTCGCCATTTCTCCCTATCTCTCTTGCATAGCCAAATAGGATATCAACGGCAGTGGCTCGATGATGAAGTAGTGCTGAATTGATGATGGATCCCGATTGACAGTCAAAGTGAGGGAACACGTTGTGACTAGCCCAATATGGACTACCACTATCACAAGTGGTAGTGCTGTGGGCTAATTCGATCGGCAACAACCAGAGGAATAGGCATGCGATGGCGAGTGAGCTCGGCTTGACAGTAAGACCTTAGGGTGAATGTGATGGGCTCAGGCCAGCTTGATGGCAAAGAAGCCGACAAATGGCACGACCAAATTGGACGTCGCACAAGGAGGCAACACCAGACCTCAGGAGCGGTAGTGGTTGTGGGGACCTAGATTTGCATTCGGAACCCTCTGTGTATTCTGAGCTAGTCCCATGATCAGTAGATAGCTCACACAGTACAATTATCGGTGAATATCACATTCATACAAGGATGTAAATAAAAATGGTAGTTAATTATTGCAGAACATGTAAATAGGCCTTAGGGCCAAAGTTTATAGGATGAGCTGAGGGGCCAATAAGTTCATAGTAGCATAGTAGCAGAAAGTAAGTAACAGCATCATACAATAAACTAGAAGAGTGGGGCCTCCATGCATTGCCATAGGCATTCGACTGGGGCTAGGACCAAGTTATTGCCGTCTTTATATTTCCCATAACCAAATGCATAGAGGTATCCATACACTGAGCCATCTGCTTCACCATCTGAATCCACATATTTGAGCAACCATGAGTATGAAGGCACTCAGCAAGCCCTCATAGTAATGCAAGGATATAGATGCAAGGCTTACCATAGGAGAGTTTTATGTTTATTTTAGATCAAACCAGTTTACTCAAATACTATAATTAATTTCCAAATCTATGACTGTCGGGACACAAAAATGCAATTCTAGATCCTCTGTGTATAACGCACTAGTCTAGGATTACGCTAGGGCACACAGTGCCAACATAGATGAATATTGATCTACACAAGATGAAATAATAGAATAAACGAGTAATTTTAATAATAAATAACTATTGTGACCTTATGGTCGAGTTTACATTTATTAAGCCTCGCAGGGCTGGCAATAATTAAATAAGCAGCAGCGGAACAAAATAAAACTTCAGCGGAAACCCATCGATTCACCACAGGCAACCGACTGGAATCAAGACCTAGTGATCAGCACATTCGTAGAACTCCTCCTCAAAAGCGGGCAAAGACTCCTCCACTTCTGTTGATTAATTATAGCAAGCATTAGTACACAATCATACTCGCAAACGAAGCAAATGAACAAAATAAATAACATAGATAAAATAGACTCCAAAAATTAAATAAAAACTCAGATAAATATAGCTCAAATTTAGATGAATTTAGAAATTTGAATGGGCTAAATCCGAGTTCGGATGAAGAAGATATGTCTTTTGGAAGTTCTAATCTAAAGAAAAAGGAAAAAGACACTATTCCCAAATTATTTTTCTACCGAAAAATCAGATTATGACGCCATGCTGACATTAGCGCTCATTTTTGGAAATAAAAAGAAAACCGAGAATTAATTGCAGAGGCTCACAGTGGGCCCGTGACATAATGCGACTGACATGTGGGACCCATAAGTCAGAGACTTGGCTTTTGGTGGACTAGGTCTACTGGAGTTGGATCTGAATTAGGGTGGACTGGTGCATGTTGATGCTGACTCAGCACCCACGTGGCATGACACGCAGGACAGAGAGTGTAGAGTGGCAGTTGACTCGGACGCACACGTGGGCAATGACGTAAGCGTGACGTCACACCCCGGTGAGGGTTTCTAGACTCTGGCCACAATGGCACGTGGCACCGGCGGCGAGTGCACACAACGGGTAGTACTCGCTATTGCGAACCTGTTGACACTTGAGTTGGCACTGGAGAGCGACAGAGTCGGCCGAAATTGCAGCCGGAGTAGGGGACGAAGCACGGTTATTGTCGGGATTGGCCACCAGAGACACCCTAGAGAAATGGAAGGGTGCACAAGGTATTTTCGGCGATGAGGAAGTCGGCGGTGCAGTCCATAGGGGCAAGGCGTCACTGGCGGCGGAGTAATTCAAGTTTTAGGGTTTTGGCTTCAAAACCATAATCTTTCAATCGCGACCGATCTAGGGTTTCTGGAGCGCAGTCGAGCTGGGGTTTGGGATGAGCGATCAATCGTACACCCGAGGTGCTATTTACACCCATAGGTTGGGCACAGATTAGGAAATCCCCAATTTAAGATATTTTTTGGATTTGTTTGTTCTTAGAGATAGTGTCCGTTTCGGGATATGATTTCAACCGAAATAGATGCGGAAGAGATAGAGGTTTAGTTTGACACGATTTCCCGGGATAAGTTAGTTGGAGATTTGGTTTTTGTCGGACGAAGATCGAGCTCAAGAAATGGTGGTCAAGGGTGTCCCTCGCACGGAGAAGAAAGCTGGAAGAGGACAACGACGCGCGCGGGCCCACCTGGCAAAGGGAGCAAGAGGCTTGTGCGAGCGGGCTAGCGAAAATGGAATGGGCCGTATGAGCTGGGCCGGACTAGAGGAATAGGAACAGGCTGAGAAAGAGATTCGGCCCGAGATGTTTTCTGAGATTTATAATAGTTTTTGTATTTTAGAAAATACAGTAAATGCGAATAGCAAATAAACTCGAAAAAATTCTAGAAAAATCTAAAAATATATCCAAGCACATAGAATCCAAATAAAATAGTTTTGACAATTATTGATGTTGACATTCATCATATTAAATTGTGTTTATACTGAAAGTCCATATTAAGCTTTATTAAAATTCAAATAAAATCTTGGGCGAATTTTTTCCAGAGACTAAACTACTTAAAAGATTTTTAAAGCTCAAAAAATTGGGATGTTACAACCCCCCCCCCCCCCCGCTTAAAGGAATCTCAACAACCAAGATTCAAAGCTAGCTAGAAAAAGGGTAGGAAACTCGGCTTTTAGCTCTTCTTCATGCTCCCACATTGCTTTTCCTTCTGAGTGGTTGCTACATTGACCCTTGCAAAAATGAACGGTCTTGCTTCTCGTCTAACATTCTGTGATATCTAAAATCTTGACTGGTTGCTCTTTATAAGTGAGATCTTCTTTTAAATCAATTGATTCCAATGTGGTTTGTTCTGTCGGCACACGGAGACACTTCTTCAACTGAGAAACAAGAAACACTTCATGCACT
Organism: Phyllostachys edulis; assembly: GCA_036346405.1. Lineage (NCBI taxonomy): Eukaryota > Viridiplantae > Streptophyta > Magnoliopsida > Poales > Poaceae > Phyllostachys > Phyllostachys edulis. Next base: position 52,022,338 of record CM070554.1, on the reverse strand, counting down.
CTTGCTAACGACTATGGCAGTTCAAGCTATTAAGCAACTTCACCTCGACGACTCACAATCCTGAACGAACCAACATATCTTGGGGCAAGCTTTCCTTTGGCATGAAATCTTTTGACACATCTAAGTGGAGCAACTCAGAGATAAACGAAATCTTCGGGTTCAAAATTGAGATCACGACGACGGTTATCAACATAACTCTTCTGCCTAGACTGGGCTATCTTTAATCTTTCTCTGATCATGGATACTTGTTATTCTACTTCCTGAATAATATCTAGTCCGAATACTTTTCGTTTAGCTATCTCTGACCAATTTAGAGGGGTTCTACAAGCACGATCATGCAAAGCTTCAAATGGTGACATTTGCAGACTGGCTTGGTAACTCTTGTTATACGAGAATTCTGCATACGGCAAACTCTTATCCCAACTGGTAGCATTAGCTAGAGAACAAGCTCCCAATATATCCTCCAATATTTGATTTACTCTTTCGATCGCCCATCCGCTCGAGGGTGATCGCGATCTTGAAATTGAATGAGTTCGGGGCTTCAAGCAGACTCTGCCAAAAACGATAGGTGAACTAAGATCCTCGATCTGACACTAACTTCTTAGGAACACTAACAATTCTTGATATATATTTATATATAGTAGGTGGTTTTGACTGGCAAGAAATGGGCAACTTTAGTCAAACGATCAACTATTACTCAAATCGAATCGTAACCCGATTGAGTCCTGGGCAAACCGGTAATGAAATCCATTTCGATTTCTTCCCATTTCCACTCTGGAATCTTCAGCGATTGCAACAAACATGATGTTCTCTGATGCTCTACCTTTACTTCTGACATACGTCACACAAGGCAGCAAAATCTGCGACTTCCTGCTTCAGATTTGGCCACCAAAATTTATTCTTAACATTCTGGTATATCTTAGTACTCCTAGGGTGAATCGAATACTTCGAGTCATGAGCTTCTTTTATAATTAGCTGCCTTAAACCATCGACATCTGGTACATAGATACAGCTATTAATCCAAAGTATATCTTGATCGTCATTGGTAAAGTCCTTGAATTTACCTTCTTCCATCTTACATGTCCTTAATTTCATGATCATTTGGTTGGGCTTCATGAATCTGCTTCTCCAAGGTGGACTGTACTTCTAGACTGGCTACGAATCCTTCGATTACAACTTCCAACTTTAACTTCTTAAATTCCTCTTGAAGTTCTCGACAATTCTCTTTTACTTCCAAAGATTGTAGTAGCTCTTACGACTTAAAGCATCTGCAACGACATTGGTTTTTTCAGGATGGTAGTGGATTCCAAGATTATATTCCTTTATTAATTCCAACCATCTCCTCTACCTCATGTTCAGATCAGACTAACTGAAAATGTACTTCAAACTTTTATGATCTGTGTATACTTCACAACGATTACCAATGAGGTAATGACAACAAATCTTTAAAGCATGCACTACGGTAGCTAATTGCAGATCATGGGTAGGGTAATTCTCCTCATGAGGTCTTAATTGTCTTGACGCGTAAGTGACAGCTCTTCCTTCTTGCATCAGGACACATCCTAATCCTTGGCACGAAGCATCACAGTAGATATCGAAATCTTTCCGGATATCTGGCAGAATTAGCACTGGGGTTGAAGTCAAACGCTTCTTAAATTCTTAAAAACTTTCCTCACAGGTTGAGGTCCAAATGAACTTTTTCTCCTTCTTCAACAATTGCGTAAGAGGCTTAGCAATTTTCGAGAATCCTTCAATGAAACGACGGTAATAACCCGTCATTCCCAAGAAACTGTGAATCTGAGTTACTATCTTGTGTTGCACCCAATGCAGTACTGCTTTAACTTTACCAAGGTCAACGGCTACTCCTTCGGCTGTCATCATATGACCAAGAAAATCAACTTCCTTTCTCTAGAAATCACACTTACTGAACTTAGCATACAATTGATGCTCTCTAAGTTTCTCTAGGATTAACCTTAGGTGCTTAGCATGTTCTTCTTCTGTCTTGGAATAAACCAAAATGTCATCAATGAACACAACTACAAATTTGTCCAAATATTCCATGAATACTTTATTCATCATGTTCATGAAGTATGCAGAGATGTTAGTCAGACCAAAGGACATGGCTAAAAACGCATAGTGTCTGTACTGTGTAGAAAAAGCGATCTTCGGTATATCCTTCGGACAAATCTTGAACTGATGGTAACCCAATCGCAGATCGATCTTTGAGAATACTTTGGCTCCTTTCATCTGATCAAACAAATCATCGATTCTGGGCAGTGGGTACTTGTTCTTGATGGTAGCCTCATTAAGAGCACGATAATCGATGCACATTCTCATGCTTCCATCCTTCTTTTTGACAAACAAAACTGGCGCTCCCCACGACGACGAACTAGGTCTGACATAACCTTTCTCAAGAAGTTCTTCGATCTGCTTTTTTATTTCTACTAACTCATCGGCTGGCATACGGTAAGGTCTCTTCGAAATTGGTGTTGTTCCTGGCACTAGATTGATGACAAATTCAATGTCACAGTCTGGTGGCATTCCTGGCAATTCCTCTAGAAACACATCTGGATATTCTCTGACAATCGGTACATCTTCCAAGGAGACGGTCTTCTGGCTATTGATTAATAGATGTCCATCACGCACTAAGGTAGCTAGAAATTCCACTTTCCTTCCATTGGTGCCTTCGATTGTTACGGCTCTTCGGCCACAATCTAGCACAACTTTGTGTTTGAATAGCCAATCCATGCCAAGTATGACATCTAAGGCTTGGGTGTCTAAGACAATGAGATTGCCTAGAAACTCAACTATAGCTATGAGTAACTGAGCTCCTAAACATCCCACTCTAAAGATTAATTCTACTCTAGGCGATTGGACTAACAGAGTATGCTTAAGATGCATAACTTCTAAATTATTTTTGGTTGCAAAAACTTGGGAAACAAACGAATGCAAAGCTCCAGAATCGAACAAAACTGATGCAGGTACTGAGTTAACCAGAAACTTACCCAGTACGATGTCGGGTGCTTCCTGGGCTCCTTCCAGAGTAACGTGGTTAACACGACCTTTGACCACAGACTACGGCGCTCCTCCGGATTGACCGGCAACTTGAGAGATTCCTTGGTTGTTGCTCGGTGCTGGCGTCTTGGCTAGTGTAGCTCCAAGGTTGAAGCAAAATAGAGTCATTGTTCCCTTCTAAGGACAATGATTGGCGAAGTGTCCTGGCAAACGGCAGGTATAGGAAACTCTAGCTCCACTCTGCTGGTTGCCCCTGGATTGGGGTTGACTATCGCAAGGTTGTGAAAATTCTACGCAGCTGGAAGAGGCGCTGAGGTTGGTGTAGGCATTCTAAAAGAGTTCTGAGATGGAAAACGAGTGAACTGTTGGGAAACCATTCTCGCTTTCTACTGAGCTTGATGACTCCCTTGCTGAGCCATTCTACGCTTGCGGTCGTCCTCCAACACTTTGCGCTTATCCTCAAGGATCAAAGTTTTATTGACTAGCTCTTGGAAATTTAGAAATGTATGGGCAATCAGATTGACTTGCAGTCTAGTATTCAGTCCTTTCAGAAAATGACTCTAACGAGCCTTGTTAGTGGCGACATTTTCTGCGGCATAGCGGGCAAGCTGAGAAAATTTATTGAGGTAGTCGGTCACTGACATGCCTTCTTGCTTCAGCACACGAAACTCATCCTTCTTCAAATCAATAATCCTTCTAGCACATGATACTGGTGAAAAGCTGTTGAAAACTCTTCCCAAGTAATGTTCTGTAGTGTCTGATGTGCGGCACAGAAGTTTTCCCACCATTCGGTGGCAATGCCTTCCAACTGATGGGTGGTGTATCATCAGCTTCCACTGGTAACACATGACCGAAAAAGATTAGCGGACGAGTTCTCATGAACTCTGTTAGCTTGGATGGTCCATGATAACTGTGGGCAGCTAGTGCTCTAGTGCTGTTGTTGTTGTTCTAATTATTGTTCATATTTTGCATCTGGTTCATCATCGTGTACATCATTTGCGTTTGAGCTACCATGAACGCTCCAAAATTCTGCAAATCAATTGGAAGTGCTTGCGGCGGAACTGTTCCTGCTGGTGTTTGCTCATTCTCTTCTGACCCAGGGGTTCTCGATCCACTAGTAGCAGCATGATGAGTCTGAACCATCTGGCGAAAGCTCCATGGGTTAGATAAGGTAACAAGCACAAGATAAGTTAAGAACTAATCGAGGGGGCAGATTAAACCCAACAAACACAGCTTCAAGAAATCAACTGAAATACTTATATTAACAGGGATCTTAGCATGGCTACAACAAATACCTAAGGGCCTTTGCAGCTCATACTCGCACACAAGAAAACAAACACAAACCTAACACACAAACTGCCGCCTAAAGGGCAACACTCCTAAACTTAAACGGACACGGCTCAAACACACTTAGCCTCGATTAACTTAACCTAAACCTGAGCAAACTTAGTCACTGAGGTAACCTCCATAGCCATGACGGCGCTCCCGCCTGCTGTAGACTTGGAACTATGCGGGCATCCTCGCAAACTGGTCTTGTTGCCTCGGGACTGGTGCAGGAGGAACATATGCGTCCCTAATGCGGGCACAATAGGCTCCTCCGGGGCTTCAGGCTCTGCTGGCTCCTTGGCCTCTTCTGGGTCTTCTTTTAGATCTTCTTCTTCAAGGTCTTCCTCTTCAGGGTCTTCCTCGTGCTCATACTAACCATAGAGAGCTTCTTCTAGTGTGGCGATCCTCTCTTCTGCCATATGTAGAGTCTCGTAGACGCACTCCAACTCCGTGGTGGCCAACTCTAGGGATTCCTCTTGAGCAGCAGCAAGCTGAGCCAGATACACCACGGTGGCGTTGCGCTCTCCATCTGTAGACGGGTATCATGCAGGAAGGTCCACTGCTGAGGCACGAGGATGACAGTGGAAGACTGTATCCTGAAGCTCGCGTGCGTAGATGTTGTAGATCCTTAAGATAGCAAGGTGTGAGGACTCCTGGATTCCTTCTTAAAAGACCATCCTCCTAACAGAGATAGTCATAGGACAGCTAGCTTTAGTGTCCTTCCGAGTATAGATGGTTAAACGACAAAGCACTCCACGACTTCAGCCATTCACCACACAATCAGTGCCCTTGTACATCGCCCGGTCGAATCCTCCGAGCACTTGCAAAAGCTTCTATAGTTCTGCAGCAAGTCCTCCCTTACGCTCACCATAGTTCTAGAAATGTGACATCTGCCAAGACAGACAAGGGGTAAGAACCAAATTAAAAACAGTGTGAAGGAGGATAAACTTCAGCAATAGTTGAGTCAAGAGAGATATAAGAGAAGTTAAGCAGTTCCATTAATCTTGCAAGTGAATTTTGCTTTAGAAAATAGTTTGGACACTCTAAAGATGGCCGATCTAACTAAGGTCAAGACCTACAGTTAGTATGGCTCTGATACCACCTCTGTCGGGACCGAAAAATGTAATTCTAGACCCTTTGTGTATAACGTACTAGTCCAGGATCACGCTAGTGCACATAGTGTCAACATAGATGAATATCGATCCACCCAAGATGAAATAATAGAATAAACGAGTAATTTGAATGACAAATAACTGTTGTGACCTTATGGTCGAGTTTACATTTATTAAGGCTTGCAGGGCTGTCAATAACTAAATAACCAGCAGCGGAACAAAATAAACTTCAGCGAAAACCCATCGATTCACCACAGGCAACCGACTAGGATCAAGACCTAGTAATCAGTACCTTCGTAGAACTCCTCCTCAAAAGCGGGCGAAGACTCCTCCACTTCTATTGATTGATTATAGCAAGCATGAGTACACAACCGTACTCGCAAGTCATACCACAGAGTGCAATGTATACATGATTGCTTATTCCAAAGGAATGGCTTATGTGGTTCTTTTGCATAAAAGCAACATTTGCAATTGAATACAAATAATAGATTAAAGCAATATTTCAAACAAATAAACAATATTAATTTAACAGTTGTTTTCACAAAGGACAAAAAATCTAATCAAATTATTCACACAGTCATATGACTTGGATTACACAGCTCCCTTCCCAATTATTTTTATAAAAATCTACCCCTCACGTGAAATCCCCGAGCATGTCCATGACCATGGACGCGGCTATTCAAATAAATTGATTACACTCTACAGAGCTTATACACTTTACCTGCACGATACAATCAGTGTACCTAGCACTAATCATAACAAAACTTTTTCAAAACTTCATCTCAAACATTGACACTCCCAGTGTATTTTACTGACGGCACTAACACCCACACAGGAATTTAGTCCATCACACACCGTTTGACCTGGAAGTGGCGAACCATCCATCGATGTGAATCGCCACGGAGGCAGAAACACACCCCCACCCTTGCACAAAGCTTAACCTACTACCTGAGTAGTCAATGTCGAGATTCCATAACTTACTAAGTTAGGCTCGTCCCATGCTAGGCATGTGGTCGTACAGTTGTGGATCAGTTCAATAGCACACAAAGTTAAGTCCTTAATTGACTAAGGCAAGACTTCCAATTTCTAACTAAGTAATCATTCTTTTCAAATCCTAAGCACTGAGCTCCACCATGTCACACAGTTTCCACCACTTGCCTCAGTTTAAATCTTTTCCCACCTTGTTGGTTAAGTCCAACACATGCCATCAACGAGTAATAGCACACAACGCACACAGTTTCATCACAAACTTCCATAGTCACTTAGTCAAATTCATACTTGCAACTCGCATGAAATGATGACTCGTTGCATGGCTAAGCAATCTATTTGTATCTAACCAACCCACGTTGGTACTACGATAATACTAGCTAAATAATGAACTAATCTAGGGTGACAAAACATCATGACATAATTGTAACATCCCAAATATGGGTGTGTGTTTCAAATGTAATAAAATGAGTAGAAATTGAAACTTTTTTTGCATCTTGAAGTTTTTGAACTTTTCTGTAATTCTTGTCAAGGAATTAGGGGAAATCAAAAACCAAAATTCCCAATTGACTAAAGTCATCACCTCCATGTTAAAAATCTGGTGTGCAACTCTTGGAAATAATTTTCCTAGGTTCTAGGGATGTTGTGTGACACCTCTGAAAAATTTCATAATTTTTAGAAATTATTTGATAATTTTTAAGAGGCAGTAAAACCAGTTTGAACCTTGGTCAAACCCTAGAACAAGCTTTGTTAAATTTCTGGAGAAAAATGATGTGCATAAAAACCTCTGGAAAATTTACACAAGGTTAATCCTAGAGCTAGAAACCTTCAATCAAAATTTTAGAATTTTTGGATTTAGTTTGCTATCTCTAAATATTCTTCAAAGTTTTCAGTTTCCTTTTCAAATCTCAGTCAACCCCTGTTCTTGGCTCAAGCTTCCTTAGCCGTTGGATTTCCATCGGGTGATTCTCAGCTCAGCCCAACCCTTTCCCACGTGCACTCGTTCTCCACCGTTGGATTCTAATCCAACGCTGCTTAAAGTGTACCCCTTCGCACCGGTCGTTTTCAAAGTGGAGCGTGCATGTGGACCGCTGGATTCTGATCTGACGGTTAATAGTGTTGAACCTAATCATGTGGTCTAGCTCAACCCTTTCTTCCACTTGACCCGAGCCGCTCTTTCTTTCTCTTTGACTGGTGGCCCTGCTCGCACTGGTCATCTTCTTCTTCACTCCAGCGCGTACGCCATAGCAGAGGGGAGAGCAGCGCCTTGTCACCTCTCAACAGCTATTTTGCCGCTGCTAGTTAATGCTTGCCAGTGCTTTCAGCCCCAAAGTCATGTACAGAGCTGCCCCCATCCCCTCCGCGTCCTTGGCCAAGCTGTGAACCGAGCATAGGCCGAACTCATCGTGGGCGTTTGCCCTAGCTCCATGCCTTGCTCCTTTGGCTATTTAAGCCCCCCCTTGTTCCTCCTTGGCTTCCTTTAAACACTTTCTCCACTTGCTCTCAGTTCATTGAGCTCAAATCACCCCAAAGCCCCTCGGCCGCCATTGTTGAGCTTTGAGCTCCTCGGTGAAACCCGTACTCCAGGGGCTTTTCTTCTTCTCTCTTTGCTTCAGCTTATGTCTCTCATCTCGGTGGTCAAAACCCCTCACTTAATTTTAGGTTGCTTCTACAGGAGCGGCTTGAATTTGAAGTTTGGATCCTTGTCGGCCGAGTCACCCCCTTTCTTCTCCATCGCCAGTAAGTCCTTGGTTCTTCAATTCCTTGCTCTGGAACCTTCCTTGAGCTTTATTGTAGCTAACCCAATGACCCGGTTGTGCTCAATTGGCTCAGGCCGTCACCTCCACTTTTTCTTCTTCGGCGCCGACAAGGACTTTCGTCGCTGGAGCTCATCCTTCCTTCTTTGAAGCCCCTCGTGCCTCAGGTAGCTTGTTTATAGCCCCTAGGAGATGTGGCACCTGCTTACTTGAACAATGCAAAGCTTCTCTTTGCTTTTCGGTTTTGGCCGTGTTGGGCACCACAGCTTCTCGCCGGCTCGCCGCCGTTCTAAGCCGCCACCGCCGTCGTGAGTGGTACCAGTAGGTGCACAACACTATTGCACACATAGTGGTACCCTTGGTGTGCGCCACCGTGCCCTAGGTCACCGGCGGTGAGCCATGGAGCTCGCTGGTAGTTTTGTCGGGCGGGGTGGCACTATGCCGTGGCCAGTTAGGACAAAGATCCTGGGTTTAATTGCTAATCATTGGTTAATCAGCATTAATCAATGAGTTAACATTAAATGGCTGTCTTAAGCCTCGCTCCCGTGCCGCTGACAGTGGCCCCGCACCCTTTAAACCGCCCCTCCCGTGCGTTTAAAGCAGCCGTAAGTGGCCCATGAGTCACTGACATGCGGGCCCGCTCTCTTTCTCTCTCCCGGCGCTTGCACAAGCCTTGGGTCATTGTGCACTGTCAGATCTCCAACCAACGGTCTAGATCGGTGTAAAGTTCAGACCACCAAACCACCGCTGTTCATCTTGAGATCTGCGGTCTAAATGAGTTGGGCCGTTCGGACCACCTAGTGTCAGCCGTCCATCTTTAGATCTACGGCTGAGATTCGCGTGGGCAGTGCGCGTGGGTTGTGTTGCGTTCACTGTGGGCCGTCCATCGCTTGATCAGCGACTGTGATCTAATGGGCCGTTGGGACTGTCCAAACCTCCCCTTGATCTCAGCCCTCCATCCTTGAATCAACGGTCCAGATTAGTGTGACCTTCGGACCGTCCGGAGTCTCAATCGATATGGACCGTTGGATCTTGATCTATCGGTGTGTGGTCATCTCCGTCTTGCTGCGCGTCATTGTCTTGATGGTCTGTTAATGGGCCATTGGATGGCGCATCAGCGGCCCAAGTTTTGCCGCGTTGTTTATTCTTTTTAAAAGCCCGGTAAGGTTTATTTATTAACTGAAAATTTCCATTTAACTTCAAAATTGCATAACTAATTCATTTTAAATCATTTTCGGTTGATTCAAATTTTGTTAATTCTGGTTTGAACTAAGCTTTAATCTAAAATTGGTTTTAGGCTTAGCTTGGCTCCAGAGAAATTTGTTAATTGATTTAAAATCAGTTTAGCTTTATTTGGTGCATTAAAAATTCATTTAACTTAGAAAATGCATAAGTAATTCTCTGTAGATCCTTTTTGAGTGAAACCAAGTTTATTGGTTTCCTCTGTTAGTGTAATTGCTGGTAAAATAGGTTTTGAGCATGCTACTGTTTTCAAAAGTTTTGCTAATGCATTTATCTTGTGCACTTTTTCATGTCTTTGAAAAATCATAGAAAATGCATCCTAGCTCCAAATGAGATGAATCCAATTGGTTGTTCATCTTATGTGGTGCTTTATTTACCATAAAAATTTCAGGTGCACCACCTTTTTCTGGAAATTTGTGCCAAAAATTTAATTTCGGATGAATAGTAACCGAAGTGAATTTTTCAGCCTTTTTCCAACTAAGCAGATTTGTTTTGACCATAACTTTTGCATTAAGAATCCAAATCAATTGGTTTATGTTGCTAAATTCCTTAAAAATCATGCTCTGCCTGCTGTAAAAAAATTTAGAGTTTTTCGCTGAAGTTGGTTTTTGAGTCTTTTCGGTGTTCTTCGTTCTTATCGGTTCTTTTCCGTTCTTTCGTTAGGTTCCGACGACACGTTGGTCTTGAGAGTGATTCTCTGTAGCATAGTGAGCAACTTCAGCAAGGCAAGCAGTTTGATCATGCCAATCCCATTATTTTTCAAGTCTAATATATTGTTTACAACTTGTATGTATTGCATGCTCTATTTTGTTGTTAAATTATGGTTCGATTAGTTGATCCTCTAGTTGTATAATCTGTAGGTAAATGATTATCCTCTACTACCTGAGCCTAGGTTATTTGCTGTGATTTATGGTTCGTTGGATGAGCCCTTGTCACTTAGTAGATTCGAGTTAATATTGCTTAGCCATGCATAGGTACCGGTAGCATTGGGTGGTCGTCGACTTAGTCGATGATCTTGATCACACAAATCTAATTATTATTCCATTATGTCCAGCACTTATGCTTTGTTAATTTGTAAAGTCAAAAACTGAAAATAAAAACTGTTTGGACTTGGGTACAATGGATGATGGTGTGATCTGTTGGTGTGTGGAATGGTGCCTAAGTCAACAAGGACCGAACATCTTGTTACACTAAACCAAGCAATTTTACGTGCTAACCACACGAGGGGGATATGGGACCTCTCTTGACTAAGTACTTTGGGGGGTGTTAATTATGAGTCGCTGGTGGTTCAAATGTTTTTTTATAAGGATGGGAGCACCCGCAGTTGCTTAGGCTGGGCCGGTGCATCCTACTCCGCTGGTTGTCGTGACTTTTAATTAGCACAATCCATTGGAAATGTCTCGTAGGACTTAGCTATGCCGGCATACCAAAGGAAGTGTGCTAAATAGCTTGGCAAAAAGGCGGTCTGACGTGTGGGTACATTGGTACACCCCTGCAGGGTATAAACTATTCGAATAGCCTCGTCCTAGGTTATGGACACGCTTAGGGAGGTCTTTCAAGAGTTAGACTATAACCTTTTAATTAAAACTTGATGTGGGTGGTATGAATGGATATTCATGCTATTGTTGTGGTGACTATTAGGCTAGTCACTTCCAGGATTGTTATTGTCATCTATCTATTGTTATTATGTTGTTGTCTCGCTGTTATTTGCAAATTAAAAACAGATTGCAAAACTTGCTTTAAATGTACTACATTATTGCAAATAAAAATTGCTTTATGTTGAAAATAACCTACAGCCTTCTCTATTGTTAAAGCTTGCATGTAGTTATGTATAGGCTGGTTACACTACACGTAAGTCTTGCGAGTACATTTTTGTACTCATTTGCTTTGCTTAATTAATTGTTGCAGAGGAGGTTGATCCCCAAGGGATCCACTTTTGTGAGATGTGCGGTGGATTTGACGACTAGGTTGGTGGCCCGGTTGGTTACCTTGTGGGCTATAGGCAAACCGTATGGCTTTTGTTTATCGCCATCTTATGGTATTTTGCTTCCGCTGTCTGTTTAGTTCTTTAACTATCTTTTGGCCGGTCGACCTCTTTTGTAATAAGTCTATTATGTATGTCTTTTGATTTGTTAAGTGTTGCCTCGGTTCTATGTCTTGTATGGAATTGATGCATGATTTTGTAAAGGGTTGTGTATACTATATTTCTGGGAAGTATACATATCTCGAAGACACGGGTTATTTCGTTTGTGATGCTAAGGTCAATGGAAGACTAAGCATTACAAGCCGAATAAGCCGGGGTCCTCACAATAACAATAGACAAGGTGGATATAAACAAATAGGATTAATAACTAAACCCAAAAGTATTTAAATAAATACTTAAAGTAAATACAATAATTTAAATCAAAGTAATTTTAGAAAACTCCTCCTTCTTCAAAATTCTCCGAATAATCAACGTCTACTCGCAAACGAAGTAAATAAATAAAATAAATAATAGAGAGAAAACAAACTCCAAAAATTAAATAAAAATCTTAGATAAATAGAGCTTGAATTTAGATGAATTTCGAAATTTGAATGGGCTAAATTGGAGTTCGAATGAAGAAGATATGGCTTTTGGAAGTTCTAATCTAAAGAAAAAGGAAAAAGACACTATTCCTAAATTATTTTTCTACCGAAAAATCAGATTATGTCATCATGCTAACATCAACACCGATTTTCGAAAATAAAAAGAAAACCGGGAATTAATTCCAGAGGCTGACAGTGGGCCTGCGACAAAGTGCGACTAACATGTGGGACCCATAAGTTAGAGACTCGGCTTTTGGTGGACTAAGTCTGCCGGAGTTTGATTTGGATTAGGGTGGACTGGCGCATGTTGACGCTGACTCAGCACTCACGTTGCATGACACATAGGACAAAGAGTTCGAAGTGGCAGCTGACTCGGACGCACACGTGGGCAATGATGTAAGCGTGACATCACACCCCGGTGAGGGTTTCTGGACTCTGGCGACAATAGCGCGCAGCGGCGTAGCACCAGCAACGAGTGCACACAACGGGTAGTACTCGCTATTGCGAACCTGTTGACACTTGAGTTGGCACTGGAGAGCAACGGAGTTGGCCGAAATTGCAGCCAGAGTGGGGGACGAAGAACGGTTATTGTTGGGATTGACCACCAGATACGCCCCGGAGCAATGGAAGGGTGCACAAGGTAGCTTCTGTGATGAGGAACTTGGCGGTGCAGTCCATAGGGGCAAGGCAGCATTGGCGGCAGAGTAATTCGAGTTTTAGGGTTTCGGCTTCAAAACCCAAATCTTGCAATCGCGCACCCAGGGCGCTATTTATACCCATAGTTCGGGCACGGATTAGGAAATCCCCAATTCGGGATATTTTCAGATTTGTTTGTTCTTAGAGATAGAGTTCGTGTCGGGATATGATTTCAACTGAAATAGATGCGGAAGAGATAGAGGTTAAGTTTGACACGATTTCCCAGGATAAGTTAGTTGGAGATTTGGTTTTTGTCGGACGAAGCTCGAGCTCAAGCAATGGTGGTCAAGGGTGTCCCTCGTGCGAAGAAGAAAGCTGGAGGACGACGCACGTGGGCCCACCTGGCAGAGGGAGAAGGAGGCGTGTGCGAGCGGGCTGGCGAAAAGGGAATGGGCCGTGGGAGCTGGGCCGGACTAGAGGAATAGGAATGGGCTGAGAAAGAGATTCGGCCCGAGTTGTTTTCTGAGATTTATAATAGTTTTTTGTATTTTAGAAAATATAGCAAATACAAATAGCAAATGAACCTGAAAAAATTCTAGAAAAATCTAGAAAATATATTCAATCACGTAGAATCCAAATAATATGGTTTTGACAATTGTTGATGTTGACATTAATCATATTAAATTGTTTTGATGCTGAAAGTCTGTATTAAGCTTTATTAAATTTCAAATAAAATCTTCGATGAATTTTTTCCAGAGGCTAAACTACTTAAAATATTTTTAAAGCTCGAAAAATTGGGATATTACAATGACTTAGCTTGTTTAACTTCAAAACCAAAGTTTCAGTTGTATAAGCAAGTAATATCTCGATAAGGTTCTATTCACCTACAGTTACTCCCAATGATCATGCTTACCCAGCATGCCACAAACCACAACAACCATGTTTAACCAACATGTCTCACTTCTCAATGACCATGCTTAACTATCTCAATTATCAACGACCATGCTTAACCAGCATGTGTAAATTCTCAATGACCATGCTTAACCAACATGTTTATGACCATACTTAACCAGCAAGTCTCAAATCTCAACTACCATGCTTAACCAACATGTCCCAATTCACATATTTTAATCAAACTAACCAGTGTGATTTTCTACACAATGCCCATAACCGAGGGCATGACTATTCGAATAGATTTAACACTCAGTAGAGTTTGTACAACTTTACCCACAAGAAAGGATCAACTCATAATATCGGCCATGACACACTTTGTTGGGCGTGTGGCGAAGATAATTATAACAAGGCTTTTCCAATACCCAGTCCCAACACTAGACCCGCTCCAACTAGGAACCACTCAACACTCGGATAGTGACCGTTATAGGGCACCCCAGAATGCCCTTAATCAGGTGCATTTTAAATGAAGGACCCTCCGTTGTTAGGAAGTCACAACCCTTCTCGAAATATATACGCTACTTTGGGTGTGGGTTTTCATCCCGAAAACTAAGTAAAGTAGGTGGTCAGGTCTATCTCATACTAGACTTGTAGTTGCATAGCTTAGTAATTTTGAAATGCAACACATGTGATATGGGTTTGCCCGATCTTCTTGACGTAGGATCAAGGATACTCACATAAGGCTTGATGAATCGTAGTGATCCCCGTTGCCTATGCAAGGACTAGCACACGATAATTCGCAAGAACACACGTGTTGATCTCACTGACCACCAAAGTGAAGATCTACCATGCTCTCAATTCCTAGCAGAAAGATTGAACGGTCTTGATAACTCCTAATCCCCTTCAAGTGTGTTCGGCACCCCTTGGAAGAACAAGAGCATTGCAAAGCAATCTATTATTTCTCAAAATAAAGCTGTCTCCTTCAAAAAGGCACGAATACATGAGTATATATGACCCCTAGGGTCGGCCACAAGATTCCCAAACTGACTACAACTCATCCCTAAATTGTATTGGACTCAAACTCAAACAAAAAGGAAACCCTGATTTTGCAACCATCACTTTGTTTTGGATATTGCAGTGCGAGCATGTGGTTCATGATGTTGTTACCATATCCATTGCGTGGGCCTTGGAATAAGCTTTCCAACAAGCATAAGAGCACCCGAATCGGACTCCATTTGTGAATGTTATGACCTTTTTATTACGGACCCTGTGGGCTGTCCCGAACCGAGTCCAAATTGAGTTCTGACTTGATTCCGAGTTTGCATTTGGTTGGAATTGTGGGAGGTCCGAATTGGGCATGGAAATCTTATCCAAAACTTGGGCTTTGGATTCTTGGGCTTCTCCCCTTTTGCTCTTCCACCGCATGGGCCTTCCCCTCCTTTGTTGCTTGGCCTTTTCTCCTTGTTGCTTGGCCGCATGGACCATCTCCCCATGAGGGCCACATGGGCCATGGTGGCCGCATGGCCATCTTTCCCTCACTTTCCCACGGCCTTAGCAGCAAGTGTGGCTGCCATCTTCTTTGTGCTTCTCCATTGTTTCAGCCCCGGCCTCCCTGTCCTCCCTCCCGGTTCCAAAGTATTCACACTTGTTAAACTTAGAGAGTTGGAAGATGTAATAGTAATAGGGATGTCCTCATCAACATGATTCGGTCCTTAATCGACTCAGGAGCGACAATCCACAAATCACTCACGTGCACACTGCACCAATCTCGACCCAATCACTCGCCAAAGTCTACACCATAATAAAAATAACATTTTTCGGTTTCCAATGGTAACCCATGTTACCACACTACAATTCACAATATATCCAAAGTATCATTAAGGCAATGTTTGTGTCCTATTCAGATTCAATTACTAAGCAATGTCTAAGCACAACCAATAGTCATGTTCGTTTAACCAATAGGAGTTTTACTCATATAATAATTATCCTTAAGTTGACAAGGTATAAGGGTTATCAACAATCAAGGAGGGGAATAATAATAATCAACATTTGGTATAGCTAGACATCAACCTTTAACATAGCATTTCATAAATAATAATAAGTATGCAAGTAATACTTTGAAATGAAATACTTTGCATCTGAAAGGTAGGTTCAACAGGATCAAATGTAAGGACTTGCCTTGCTCAAATGTGGATTTGTCTTGGTCTTGGCTTTAAGCAGTGACAAAGTTTTCAGCGATGTTGCAATCAATTTAACGCAAAAATGATGACTTTGAATAAATGCTCATAACACAAATAATTTCAAATTAAATTCAAATGAACTCCAAAAATTATGACCTAATTGCACACGGGGCTTGGGCCCACTAGTCTGCAGCTAGGGTCTATGGACTAGGTCTACGCACTCATTACTTAACCCTACGGTTTAATTAGTTTCCTAATGGCATCGAGCCATCACGTCATACAGTCATTAGCTATTAAACTAACCGATCACTAATTACCGAATTGACCTAACTACAACCACGTGTCAACATCTTCTACTTCTTCTCTATTAGAACAAAAGACGCACAGGGGAGGCTTGGCTGGCTCTTTTCGAGCTCGGCACTGGTAGTGAGGGGCACGACGACCATCCAGGACCAGCAAAATGGGATGCGGAGGTCCAGGTGACTCTAAGGGTTGTGACGGCGTGGTGGGAGGTGGGTCAAAGCGACGACGCTACGGTGAGGTTGGCAGCGATGCTACTGTGGGTGGTGGCAACTACACCACGAAGCTACTAACTAGCAATTGAGGTGTGGGTGAGCACAAGGGAGGCACAGAGGAGCTACACACCGTTGTGACATACCTAAAGGTGCTCAGGACAACTAAGTCTACGGTGGCCAGAAGTGAGGAAGAAGGAAGCTCCCAGTGGCGGGGTTATAGTGGCCACAAGGTCACATTATCGACCCTAACATGTTTGCAGAAGCTAGGAATGTGAAATGACATGAAGAGGGGAGGGAATGGCTTACCGAAGGTAGAGCTAGCGTGTTGGAGCATGGCAGCGACACTATATCGGTGCCAAGGAAGAAGAAGGGCTCTGGCGATTCTGGTGTACAAAAAGGAAGAAGAAGGTGAGCACCAGCAAGAGGGGCTTGAGGCGAACTCAAAGGGCGGGACCTTCAAGTTCAAAGCCCACTAAAACGAGCACGAACGAGCGACAACGTTGAGGAAGGCACCGGATCTGAAGTGCGGTCTTTAGGGTGTTCCAAGCATTTGAGTGGAGGATAAGAAAGGATACCGAAGGGGAAATGCAGAGGAGAGTGAGTCGATCTCGGCGATGTGCTCGGTGTAGCTTATAAAGGAGAGGAGAGGGGAGGAGATGCGGCAATGCGGCGACGAAATCGATGATTTCTCACGAGCGTGCGGGGTTTAAAGGCCGGCAAGCTGACGCATCGATGGGACAAGCTCGCGGCGCGTTGTGCTCGAGGTCTGTGGTAGCATAGGCACTTGAGTGCCTCTACCATCATTACGTAGAGAGAGAGAGAGAGAGCATGTGAGGAAGATGATGAACAAGGATGGCTGGCATGCGGGATCGAGACCACTTGGATGCGAGGGTAAGCTGGTGAGCGGGCAGGCGCAGCTGCGGGCGCGAGCAGTGGGCTAGGCTACTAGCTGGGGCACGCGGAGAGAAGGAAGTGAGAAGGAGGGGAGCTAGGCCGACAGGGCGCGAGCGCGCCAAGGGAAATGGTGGCGGACTAGGCCGACTGTTTAGATGCGGCCCAAGGGGAAGAGAGAGGGAAGAAAATGAGTTTGATTTTGGTTTGGATTTTCATAGATGAATTTGAAATTCAAATTCTGAGGAGTTTTAGCACATCATTTGACTTGTAGATTTTTATAAGTTTAATTTGGAGCAAGGAATTTTATTTGCCTTTTTGAAATACAATCCAAACTTTTGGAAATTCATAAAATGCAATAAAAGCTTTTAAAAATCCATGAAATTTTCAAATCTTGTTTATTCTCGTGGCTCACTTCAAACAAGGTGTGGTGGACAGCTGGGATCTCGGTCAAGGCACCATGTGGCAAACTCCGGGATGACCACCCCGCATGCAGGCATCTAATTCTAGAAGTAAGTTGGCATGATAAAGATTTTTTTTAGTTTGCATTTTGATGGGATTCTTGGTCATCTCTTTTGCCATGCGATAGGCCGACAGCAGATAGATGAACTGGTATAGCTGAATTCTCTAATACAGTAGATGACATTGCAGTCCAACTAATGCAGATAACACTGTGGAGGAGGCGGTCACTGACTCAGGGCTTGTTTGGTTGGTGACCTGGATTTCATGTCTGGAAAAAAGTGGTGCCTAGAGGTAGTCTGGAAAGTAGATGATTTTTGCCTGGCCAGGCAAATCTAAAGATTAGTTGTTTGGTTGGAAACCTGTGCCTGGAATTGATGAATGAAAAATAGACCGTTGGATCAAAGCAATGAACAGTGGATGGAGAGCTGCCTCCTAGGCACCACTCCCAGGCTCGGTTTTTTAACGCCTGAGCGCATGCTCTCGCCTGGCAGGCCAGCGTAAATAGGAAGCGAAGCAAATAGTCCACCGGCAGGCATCAGGTTGCATCCCGGCTAGGCAAAAGCAGCTCAGGTATCAAAGCAAACAGCCCCTCATTGCATAACTGCTTGGTTTAAAAGGTATGCGCTTTTTTCTTCAGTTTGCGACTTTAATCGCATAAACTTATTTGTGTTTGGTTTGTAATAGTTCAAGAGTAATTGGTGCACACTCTATTAAGTATGATGTGCTGCATAAAGTTGTAGTTTCCCTAAAAGAAAATATGCATTCTTAATGTATGATTCTTTTTTTCTTTGAGTCAATAATGTATTGTTCCTTTCACTTTCGTTGGTGGTAGATTGGAAGTACATTCCCCTTCCACCTCCCAAAGCATTCTCTAACAAAAACCTAGGAAAAGACCATCTCCATAATAAACAAATTTTAGCCTTATCCAAAAAAAAACATCCTCTCTCTTCCACAAATTCCTTTTAGGGTGGTTTGGTTGACGAAATCCTCTAAGGATTAATCCTTCAGTAATCCTATGAGATCATGTTGTTTGGTAAAACAACAAGGAATCTAAACTAGGAATCTAATATTACATTAAGAACCAGATTAACAACAATTCTAGGAATCTATTTCCCGTAGAAAATGTTGTGTATCATAGATTACCAAGGGAAAGATATCTTAGTTGTTGTGCTTTTTATCATTTGCTTTTGATTCATCACAGTTAAATTTCAAACTTCCAGAATTCGAAAATCAAAATTATGATTCATTTTAATATTTGAATTGCGGAATTTTAAAATCATTTTTTCCCAAAATATGAATTTTGAAACCAAAATATCAAAATTTGAATCCTAAATTTTGGAATCTTAAATGCAGACAGCTTAAATTAAAAATTTCAAAATTTCAAGTTTGGATTTGAAAATCATTTTTTGAAATTTTGAATATTAAATTTGAAAATTCAATTCTAGATATCGCTTGAAATTCCTAGAATTTATATTTTATAAGTTCAATTTTGAAAGTTTCAAGAAATTTAATTCCAGAATTTCAATTACCGAGAATTTAAATTCACAAAATCAAATTTCAAATTTTCAAAATCCAAAATTTGAACTTTTTAATCATAATAATGAAATTTGGATTGTTGCTATTTTAAATTGTTAGAATTTAATTTGAAAAATTCAAGTTTTTTTTGTTTTTAATTTAAAATTTATAAATGTTAACCTTTATGGTTTGGAATTTCAAATCTCGTAATTTAAATATGTGGACTTGTTGGTTCGAGTTATGAAATGTTTGAACTATGATAAAAACTAATTTGTAGTTTCCATCAAATCTACCAAACGTTGGAATCTTAGATTACGGGTAATATTTTTACTAGTAATTAGGTTTAGGGAGATATTAAATTGCAAGGGGACATGAGATTATGCATACAAAACACACCTTAATGGTTCCCACATCATCCCCTCTTCATTCGCTCACCTTTCTCGGTTGTCACCACTGAACGAGGTTGTAGCAGATCCCACCGTCGTTGGGTCATCCTCTTTCTTGCCAAGTGAGGCCGCCTCTACAGGTACCAGCGGGGCTCAATTTGGTCGTGAGAGGTGTGACACCACGATGGAGATGCAGACTGAGTGTGGCGGCAAAGCCGAGGGGTGCGACACAAGTTGAGTGTGACGGCATAGGCACGATGCGTGCCGTGACGACGAAGCCAAGGAAACTATAGTGGAGGCACAATTTGGGTCATGGTGGATTTCAGCCGGGCACAATGATGAAGATGAGGTCGTGGTATGGGTCAAGCACGGCAGCGAAGGCATATGACGTGAGAGATCTCACGGGGTGGAGCTCTGCTAGGCTACATGGCAAGCCAAGGGCGTAGTGCGGGTGAGCCCAGCGAGTGTTGCTCGACATGCTAGGTTAATATGATTTTTTTTTACTCGCAGTAATGCACGATCGTTGAACTAGTTTAAAAAGAGAGGATCATTGAACTAGTCTAAAAAGAGAGAAACGGTGGTTTTCTGTGGAATTTTTAAAAAATAATTACAAAAATAAATAGCCGTCTCAAAAAATTACAAAAATGGCTCCATATCACCAGTTTAACTAGCAACAGCTACCTGTCGCTAGTTGAACTAACGACAGGGACCCTGTTGACCCCTTGTCATTGGTCCAGCTCCCTATCGATAGGATCACATCTATAAAAACCCAAAAAAATCAGTCCAAAACTCATTTTAATTCCAGAAAAAAAACAGAAGAGAGGATGAGAGGGAGAGAAGAGAGATAACGAAGCTCTGCTAGTTCATCAAGGAGGAGAGATATTGACAGGGCATTAGATCCGTTCGGCCGGCCATCTTGCACGTACATTTTTTTTGCAACTTTGTACATTATGTCAAATTATGTAGAATTAAACACATCATTATTTGAGCTGTAGCGAGTAGAATTAAGTAGAATAGCAAGTAGAATTATGTAGAATTAAGTACATAGAATTCAATAGAATAGCGACATAGAATTCAATAGATTAGATAATTGTAGTCAAATTATGTACTACATTATTTGAGCTGTGTATAGTGTAGTTCGTCATACACATGTTATGAATGTTACAGCACTCGAACGATGTAGGATAAATCTGCAGAAATAGGAAGACGCCTATTACAAATATGTAAAAAATAATATCAGCTTTATTTAGCTTCCCATTTGTGTATGGTAATTATACTGTTAATGTCGAAAAATAATTTTAAACTATGACACTAGGAAAATAGGAAGAACTTTGTTTATTGTTTATATTTGCACTTAGAAAATATTTAAAAATATCCTCTAAATTGGAAGACCCTATTACAAATCTGTTTAAATTGCTGAGTAGCTTAAATTTGATTTACATTTTTGTGTGGTAATTATTCTGTTAACGCCAAAAATTATTTTTAAAGTAGGAATTTTGGTTTTTGTACATGTTTCGTAGTCTTTACTATGCATGCACTTAATTTTTAGGTATGGTGAACGCAGGCCACTACGAGTTGCTTAACCCGGTGATTGACGCGCATCACCGTAGCCGTATCAGTACTATACTCCCTTCGGAGAGTGAGGAGTCGATTGAGCTTGGCGCGTTGCGGCTACGCACGCCCATCAGGGCATGGAGGCTGCACCTAGCCTAGGTTCTGAGGTATGTATAGTTTTGACCTTCATGCACTCAATCGCGGTATGACTACTTTGTGTGCAGTCATGTTTGTTTTTAATCGTTTCGATGTAGGTTGAGAGCAGCATGCCTCCTTCCACTAGCGAAGATGGTAGAGGCGACGTGGGAGGACAACCAGGACCACGATCCTGGTTGTACGTCTAGACGTTTTCCATACGACCGGGCGCTGCTGACAGCGCTAGTTAACCGCTGGAGGCCAGAGATGCACACGTTCCACCTTCCGTGCGGGGAGATGGCACCGACCCTCCAAGACGTTACCTTCCTGACTGGGTTGCCCTACACTGGCTTCCCTATGGCGACGTATGCCATCCTGGCCATGTGGCGCATGGACCTCCTAGCGAGATTCCACGATGTGTTGCCGCTAGGCAGCGGGTACACGGAGTTCGGCAGCCAGCACGGGCCGATGTTGAGGTGGATCTGCCAGTTCTACGTAAGTATTGGTAACTATTGTCCTCTCACATCAATTATTATGTGAACCTTGTTGACGTGTACATATTTTCTTGCAGCCCAAGCATATGGTAGAGAATGTAGGCAACGTCATTGTTAGGAGGCACTTCGAGGCCTACCTGTTGTGGCTGTTTGGGTGGGTCATGTTCCTGGGGTCACACGGCGATAGCATAGACAAGCACTACGTCTAGTACGCACGTGTGCTGGCAGACTGGCCGGTGGACGAGATCCAGCCCTACGCTTGGGGTCCGGTCATGCTGTGCGTGACGTACCATGCACTGTGCGATGCATGCCACTAGGCCCAGGACAGCTCCATTTTTTCCAGATGCCTGCTACTTCTGTAGCTGTGGTCCTTTGAGCGCATCCAGATTGGACGACTATAGCTGGACTTGGGAGCGTACGCGGTCAGCTTGTACGCCGAGGACGACATCCTGGACCGGCCGACCATGGGCACGGTGTGGTGCCGCTGACGGGTTAGTTTCATGATCACAATTTCGAGTGATAAGTTTCCGTTCTTATATTCCACAGGTCACCTACACGCATCGCACTTTGCATGGATCCTACTCGGAATACGTTGCGATGTTTGATCAGCTGACGGATGACCGCGTTATCTCGACACCGTACACTCAGGAGATGGTGCACATACGTGCGCCCGAAGGACTATCGAGCATGTGCACACGAGACTACGTGTACTGGTACACGTGGAGGGCCTTGGTGCATGAAGTATTATCGTGGGGGAGTACCAGGTATAGCGGGTCATGTGCCCGTTTGGTCTGCAACAGAAGGTCCTAGCCCCATTGGGGGGACATGGGTGTCGACGTACGTCCATGTGTAAGTTCACGTATTACTTCTTTCGTACAATATGCATTACGTGCCAACCAAATAATTGTCTTGCCATCCACAGATACACTAGGAAGGGAGTACGTGGCACGGTCTCCTGGTTGGACAAGATGTCCTCTTGGGTTGAGGCTTAGATCAGCGCCTACGACGACTTCGTCCAGGAGGATGCTCCCTACGACCCTGAGACGTACGAGGAGTACATAGAGTGGTATGCCAGTCGGACGAGACTTCGTTGCGTCCAGGTCGTGATCGACCCACCACGACACGAGGCTGCGACATCCGACACGTACCCCACCCAGCCGGACTCCACATTCCATAGCTCCTTACGTATTGAACGGTCCTTAATTCATATTTAATTTGCCAGATTTAGGTTTCCAACTTGTTGATTACTTGTGCAGACGGATCTACACCGGGAGGTTCTTGAGTTGGCAGCTTCCGCGCAGTAGATAATGTTGGGGGGCAACAGAGGAGTCCTGCAGCGGATCATGGAGAAGGCGAGACGAGGCATCCAAATCACGACTTGTCGCACGCCGAGGGACCTGGTGGAGCGACCAGTGCGAGGACGAGGGGTCAGCCAAGGTGGTTCACGGCCACGAGCTCCTGCCCACACGTGGCAGGCGTGTCATCGTGGCACCGTGGTGGAAGCACCGCGGGATATTTTGGAGGTGAGCATGAGACATTTACTTCCACATTTTTATTTCGAACCGCACTAGTTACTAACGCCAATCTTCTCTTGCAGGTCCTGCGCTCCACCGACACACCACGCAGGAGTACGCGGAGTCGTCAGGGCATGCCTTCGTGCACCATGTATGACCACCTTGCTTGTTTGCATAATATTTTTTTTCATAGTTTTCGCTATGATTACATGTGTAACGTAATGCTTCTTTATTTCAAACCCTACTAGTTACTAACGGCAATCTTCCCTTGCAGGTCCTGAGCTCCACCGGTACGTGGGACAAGAGTACGCAAAGTCGTCGGGGCATGCCTTCGTGGCAGCAGGTATGACCACCTTGCTTGCTTGCGTAACGTCCTTTTTCATGGTTTTCTCCATGATTATATGTGTAACGTAATGCTTCACAGATCAACCACTGCCTTGGGAGGACGATTACTTGTTGCACAGCGAGGCATGCTCCGGGGACTTCTTCTTGGACCAGCATGCCACCCAGTTCTCCGTGGGGGCTTCTCAACTGCACGGTGCACCGGGACTGACCCAACCGACGCAGGACTCCCCCCCTCGCGACACCACCTCAGGCTACTCGCGTCGGTCTGTAGTGCGGCAGCGTGATCCTCTAATGTATTCGGACCATCGCCGGATGAGGCCAGGGGCGACACGCGGGGTGCGCCCCAAGAGGGGTCGCCAGTAGATATTTGTTCCTCCAAATATCAGTTATGCCATGTAAATATTAATTTCTGTAGAACTATTATTATGCTAGTCTCGAGTTTCGATATCTCTTTTTTGCATACAAACCGTGACCACGTGAGGGATGCATTCACTCTCCCTTACTTTTCAGAGTAACAACACCAGGCAGCTTTGCCCAGCGACGTGACCCGACGAGTTAGCTTGGTGTAGCGATGTGACCTGACGAGTTAGTTAGCTTTGTGTAGTGATGTGACCCGATGAGTTAGCTTTGCACAGCGACGTGACCCGATGAGTCAGCTTTGCGGAGCGACGTGACCCGACGAGTCAGCTTTGCGCAGCGACGTGACCCGACGAGTCAGCTTTGCAGAGCGACCTGACCTGACGAGTCAGCTTTGCGCAGCGACGTGAACCGATGAGTCAGCTTTGCGCAGCGACGTGACTTGACGAGTCAGCTTTATGCAGCGACGTGACCCGATGAGTCAAGGCCGCTGCCTCGCGGATGCGATTTTCCTTCAAACGAATTACAATTCAGCCGCGTACGCAGCGCCAACTCGGCATATAAGTACTACCCCTTCCACGCCGGGTTCTCCTGCATCCAAACTTTAACATAACCTCGCTCAGATGTAGAAGCACTTGGAGGACATCCACGAAATGCAAAGGGATTATGCGGCCCAAGAGGGACAAAGGGAGCGTGCTAGGAGGCCACCTCCCCGCAATGACGCTGCCCACCGTAGCACCAACCCCTACCAGAACATCCCAACCGAGCATTCGCCGCAACACCCGCCCGAGGGGGGGATGCCGCCCCTCTGTTGGTGCAAGGACAGATGCAAGTTCTTTAAGTCCAAGCACCGGCTCAGTCTGGGCATGCGTTACTAGGGTTGTGCGAACTACTCCTGCGACTATCCCGACTGTCGTTGGGACTCGAGACGCTATCGGCAGCTGGTAAGGACAGGTAGCAGTATGTTCCCCTACCATTTCTCTTTCAAAGTCCGCACTAACAACCTCTCCCGTCTTCCCGTAGTCCTCAAATCTGCTATGTGACTACCGCAAGCGGATCGACCTAGAGATCACCCACACGACCAGTGGACTTTCGACTGCGAGGAGTGGGATGTCAACAGGGACCATGAGAGGAGGGAGGAGGAGCGTCGCACCGAAAAGTACAACCAGCGTATCCGGCGGGAGACGTAGGCCCATCTCTTGGCGTGCAGGCGTAGGTAGCACGAGGCTCACGAGAGGGAGCATGAGAAAAAGATGGAAATAGCAATCGAACTCACAAGGAATGGCAAATGGCCCTGATCCACGCAGTAGTCCGACCCTCTTCGTCCATATGCCCCATATATTTCAAATTCCCTAAAGGCATGCGTGTACCGTCCTTGGTTTGTTGACCCGCATGTCATGTAACCCCTCTTGTCGAATCAATTGTCGTGTTGTTATCGTTGTGCCATTTGTTCAAAATTGTGCACTAT
This sequence comes from Phyllostachys edulis, assembly GCA_036346405.1. Classification (NCBI taxonomy): domain Eukaryota; kingdom Viridiplantae; phylum Streptophyta; class Magnoliopsida; order Poales; family Poaceae; genus Phyllostachys; species Phyllostachys edulis. Next base: position 51,996,991 of record CM070554.1, on the reverse strand, counting down.
GTGTGAATTTTTTGGCGCATCGCAATATAACTTTCCTTCGTACTTACGAATTATTAATACCTCAATCATCCCCACAAAATTCTTCAGAAATCACCACAGCACAACAACATACGAGAATCACAAAATGTTATTGCGAGTCTAACATATTTCGTATCGTTCAGAATCTACGAAAATCACAAACACACCAACCAATCTAGGGTTTAGGGTCCTGTTGCCAGTTCAATTGGCAACATCTCCCTGTTGTTAGTTTAAATGGCAACAGGTAGCTGTCACCAGTTAAAATGGCGACAGGTAGCTGTCGCTAGTTAAAATAGCGACAGGTAGCTATCGCCAGTTCAAATAGCAACAAGTAGCAGTCGCCAGTTCAAATGGCGACAGGGAAGCGTGTCCCTATAAAAACCCCTTCAAATCCTAAAATTTAGCACATGACTCACTTTTATTCAGAAAAAAGAGAAGGAGGGAGAAGAGAGGAGTAGAGGGGAGGAGAGAAGCTAGCGAAGCGCTGCCCATCCGGTTGCCCACTTGTCGGGTAATTTTTTTTAACCGAATGGATTATATAGTTTTAGATGTATGGTTACGTAGTGCAATATATTTACATAATACTTTTTGGTGGGTAGTTTTATTTTAGATATGTGGTTAATCGTGAAAATATTTTTTATGGTGCAGTGCGTCAAATATGTCCGACGTCGCCAATTTCAAAATTTACTACGGTCAGGGGACTATTTTGGAGGGTCTCGATGGGATTAATTTGCGTTATTTTCAATCAGCGACCGTGCCCCTACCAAGACTAGAGCAGCGTACATGGGGCACCGTGATGCGGTGGTTGTTCCACATATTCTAAGTGGATCATGATGTGTACGATCTGAGATTGAGTTGCCTTGCCCCCCGGGCAGCATAGCCAACATATTGGGAGTTAGTACAGCTAAAGGGAACAAATTCATGGCAGCCATATGTACGCATGGTGAGGGGGGAGGGTGGAAATTGGTCCTTCTGGCCTAGGCATATGCTAAGCCCACTCCTCCATCGGTGGCTGAACAAGAAGGGGGTGCTGACGCCGAAGAAGAAGTTAGGGACTCGAGCCACAGCGCGGCGCACACAATGGCTGAATCTCTCGGAGTTGCTGATGTTGTCGATAAAGACCCTGCGGAAGTAGCTCCTTCGGTTAGGCAAGCTAGTGGCCTTGCTGACGAGGGTGAGGAGGTGGAAGCCATAGTACAAAGGATGGATCTCTAAGACCGAGACTACATGTCAATGTCAGAAGATGAAGGTTCCAACAACGAGGGTGATGCGGACCAGCAGGCAGTTCCATCCGAGTGGAACACATACCAGTTTGACACCTCGTCATCAACGAAGGCTCCCGTGTGCCATGGGAGTACGACTAGAGCGAGGTTAGGTAATGAGCTATGTTCAAATGCAAGGAGGCTGTGCAGGACACGATCAAATTCTGCGCCTTATCGGTGCGGCGCACATTCAGAGTCGTCAAGTCTACCCCAAGATCCTACGACGTGAAGTGCAACATAGAGGGATGCCCTTGGCGAGTGCACACATTTTAGCCTTAGTGGGACACCTATTGGAAGTACTCTATAGTCATCCCTCACACATGTGTCATCGTTGAGTCAGTGCAGTCCCATAGAAACTTGTCATCAGACTTCATCGCCAACCTCATGTACGGTAAGATCGTGGATAATCTAGATTTTGAGCCACAGTCCATCATTCGGGCGATTGAGGCAAGGTTCCAGTACACAATCAGCTATGATAAAAGCGTGGAGGGCAAAACAGAAGGCATTAGAATCAAGATTCAGTACGTTCGAGGACTCCTACCACAACCTCCCCGGGCTACTCTGAGTCATACAAGACGGGAATCCCGGCACTCATGTCGACATTCAAGATTTCACACATCGGAAGTGGGCCAATAAGAAGGTACTGCAACGAACATTCTTCATCTTTGGTCCATGCATCAATGCATTCCAAGATCGCCATTCAATCTTGTCGCCAATGGCACATTCTTGACCGAAGGTACAAGAGCGGATACTAATCGCTATAGCAAATGCATAAGAACAATCAAGTTCTTCCAGGGCATTCGCTTTGTTGAAAGCGAGAACACGGACAATGGTTCGTTCTTGAAGAATTTGAAGATTTACATTGTCTGAGTAATATCCAAACGTATGCCTCATACATGATCGGCATGCGGTGTAACACCCCAGCCCAACATAGAGCCTAGGATGCTAACAATCTACTCTACAGAACCAATTAATTTCAATTTTTTAATAAGCAGTCAACGAATCATTCAACCATGAATGATATAATTACAAAATTCCACTATTCAAGAACTAGCACAATCTACAATTAGTCAAGACAAAGATTATCAACTAACCATTGAATATAATCCAAGCATGGATTCTTCTCTTTATCAACCAGGTTTAAGACAAACCATCCATGCTACGCAACAGTAGCAATTATTTAAATGGTTACATCTAAAGCGTTAAGAATCATCAAAGCTATGAGGATGATAGTATAATCCAATTAAACAATTTAATCCATCAAATAGAATTAAATGAACTCAAATAATGGGGTTTAAGAGCACAAATAAAACATCCACCACGAATGATGGTCACAGACTGAATCTAAAGGAATTATCATGAATATGAAATTTAGGTAAATGATCTAATTTATTAGTCGTGGTTTATGTATTCGTGATGTGCATCAAGTCTACCCCATCCCATGTATGTCGCTGCCTCGAGAGGTACCTAGAAAACACAACAAGAATGAGTCCACGACTCAGCAAAGTTCAACTATAATAAAACATAACCTTATAACCAGTCAATGAGGATACCAATTCCCTTTATGAACATCAGCAACGAATCACAAATCCATCTCTTATGCGTGTATGCAATGCATATGTCAAGAATGCTCTTTCTTCAACTTTTTTTGCAATTACCAATAATGTCGAGTAGTGTATCCGTCGATACACACTCAAGCTTGTACCCTTAGGCACAGGGACCTCATGCCCACACTCCACGAGTGTGGGGACCCAAGCCCGTCCAATGCATGACAGGGATCCAATGCCCGCCCAATGCATGACGGGGATCTCAAGAACAATCCATGGCTACCACGTATTCCAAGGTTCAGAAATGAATGTCATGATGCAAATTGAACTCACATTCTCAATTCATCATGAATATTTAATGCTCAGCGATATTATCAAACATAAAACTTCATAATTAAATCATGGCAATTAATATGAATGAAACATCGCAATATCATTTCACTGCTTGCACTTGCCTCAACTGTGAGACGGAAGACAACAACGGAAAGCTCTAGCCCCGGGATTCACCACCACCTGGCAACCGTAATACAATATACTAAGTACACCAATCAAAATTATACAGCATTGCAATGGAACAAAATGAGAACAAGCATCCCTAATCGAAACCCGAACATATAACCAATACACTCTCAAATTCCCAAATCTGTCCAAACAGACAGCTGTTAAGGAAAAAATCATAACTTTTGAGTCAAAGCTCTAAAATCCATGAATCCAATTTTCCTAGAACCTACACAAGCCTAGTTACAACTTCTCAGGTGATCGAAAGATCATATTAGCTCATCTAAGCCTTTTTTTTTAATCCCGAAGACCGATCTATCATCTTCGGTACTACTAACTTGTGAATTTCATAATTTTTGTTTGGTACAACCTAACACATTATTCTAATACTCTCTGGAAACTACAGGAAACCAGCTATCTCAATAAAATTATCACAAATATCCTCACTGTGCAACAAAGGTTGCAAACAGTTAAGAAAAATTGTTCTGTCCACAATGGAGGGACATATTACAACATTAGTTCCTAGAATTCATATCTTTTGATATAGAAATCCAAAAATTATGAAATTTAAGTTCCTGGAAACATAATAAAAATACCTAGAAATCTCATGGAGACCAACTGACCCAATTCAGCAATCTCCAAGATCAAATTTACATATCTATGTTCGTTATACAAGTCTTGAGGCTGATTTAGCACCCAGTCTTGCGAAATTCATAACTAATTCATCGATGATCCAAAAATTATGAATTAAAACTTTCTATAAAGCCTACGCGAAACCCCACATATCTCTAGGAGATATTAATCCCTGAATCTGCTTGGAACTAATCCAAATGCGCACGACAACAGATCACAAATTAACCGATCTACTGCAGAAAGCTGAGAACAGCTAACGACTACAAATTGCATATGAAACATCTACTAAAACCAATAGAGATTGCGAATTTACCCACGAAATCCCGCTGGATTTTATCAAATCCCCTCACGAAGAACGCCCCCACCTTCTTCCTCTTCTTTTCCCTTTTCCTCTCTTCTTCTCCCTTGGTAGAGCAGCAGGGAGGGGGGGCTGCTATAGTACCACGTGCTCTGTCTTTGCGTGGTCTTGTAGTAGAGGCTAGGGTTTTGGGAAGGGCACCCCTCTTGACTCCACTAAATGGCGGCCCACTTGGCTAGAACGCTGCGTTGGTAGCCCCGCCCAATCCTCCCTCAAATCTTGAATTTTCCTTTAATTTCCCTTTCTAAATAATATTGTTCTCTCTAATTTGTATTGCATTTACTAACGAATTTTTGGAATATTACATGCGGCCCTGCTAAGTGCAATAACTCAGCTACAAGAAGGAGAGAACGTACAACTTCCATGGGCGGATCCAGGGGCAGAGATGGGCCTCGGGCCGGTTGGGCAACGGCCCAAGGCCCAAAAAAAATAGCAGTGCAAAATTTTAGCAAATATACCCACAAAAACATATGCACAGTAGATAGGCCCGAGGCATACTAGCAGTTCGAGGCAAATGCCCAGCCAGTGGAGCGGAGCGGCCAGCGCAACCTCCTCCTTTGGCCGAATCACCGAATCAATCACCGAGCTGAGCTCCTTCCCAAATCCCCAATCCCTTTTCTCCAATCTTTCCTCCTCCCATCGCTCCCAGGTCCTTGGCCATTGCTATCAAGATCCTTCTCCGGCCGCCTGCTCCTCGCTCCTCCCATGGCGCCTCCCGCCGCTCGTGCCTTCCTTTGCCCGCTTCACCAGAGGCAGCAGCCCCTTCAGGCTTCAGCACCGCCTTCCTTCCTCGGGCTACGGCGTGAACAAGAACGAGCACAAGGTGAGCCCTCTCGTCGCTTTTCATCCAGCCTTTTTTGTGGAATCTGGAGTAAAAGGTGCCGCTTTTTTGATGTCTTAGTTCTGGATACTTGGCCTTGGAATATGATACTTTGTGATTCTTGAGTGGTTTCGGTTTGGATCTAGACCGGGATTTGTTGGCTATAATTTCGGTGATTGACATCAACATTCTAGAGTTACAAAAGTACAAAACAAAGAAGAATATTCTTAGAGTGAAAATGTGGAATACCTTCTTTGATTGCCCAGGACCCTATAATAGAAAAGTGAATACCAGGAGCACAAATAGATGCCTAGGGAAAAAATGAAGTTTAAAACATATAAGATTGAATTGACTGTATGAATGTGCCAAATTTACGATGCAATCGGAGCCTAGCGATGGGTTTGACAACAACATAGAATATGTTTGGAGTTCAATTGATGGAAAACGCAAGCTATTCTGAAATGAAAAGCCAGTCATTGAGTGTTCTTACCAAGGATTATGTTTCTTATTTCTATTGGATTTCATGCATTCTTCTTCTTCTTTACATTGTATTGCTACGAAATTTTAATCGATTAACCAATAACATCTTCATTATACAAAGCTAGAATTTGGATGGAAAAAGCATCAAGATATCGATCTACAATGCGGAAAGTCGACAATAAACGCCCGGAGTTAGCGGTCTCATTGCCTAATATAAACCACGCTTACATTTCAAGGGCCCTTCAAGATCCCTCTTTTTTCGAGAATGCAAGGGCCCTTAGTATCTTCAACTTGCTAATGTAAATAATGCATGTGTACATCTGTTTGCTGGACCTAACATGTTGTTTTGTTGTAGGATACAATGCTAGTGACTCAGGTTCAGATGATGCTAAGGAAACTGGCAAATAATTTCAGAGTTATTACTGGTAGGGTAAGTTTCATGTCCCCATGTGCAATTGTGATCCAGAGCTGCCTTTTTTTTACTCATGTCTCCTAGTTAAGCATTGTAATTTGAGTTAATGGGAAAAAAGAGTTGATGGATGAATGATTGCATGATATGCTATATTGAGCGAGATGTATTTGCAAGCATCAACGATAACAAGATTTTATAACGTTTTCAAAGTATGAGGACGCGTAAGCTGAAACTACCTTGTGCTAGTGGTATGTTACATTCTTATTTCGTTATTTGCATTAAAAATAACGTTGTGGTCTTGTGTCCTTGATTTACATATGCAATTTTATCTTTGCAGGTTCAGGTTCTCGTACTATTGTTGACGAAGATATGATAGGATCAAATGAACCAAATCTTTGTTAATTAAGCAAAAATTACCTCGTGTTAATGGTATGTTATATTCTTTTTTTTGGCTATGTTTTATCTATTTTGTCGTATCGTTAAACATCGAATTAAATTTTTATTTTGATTGTACATTTGTGTTGTACTTTTGTTATACCTCAGTGTTGATAGTATTTGATGTTAGTTATAGACTAATGGCCCCTTAGTTTTGGGCCCGAGGCTCCACCAAATCCTGGCTCCGCCACTGGGCGGATCTGCAGAGCAGGTGGTGCATGAGGCATTTGGATGCAAACTTCTACAAGCAGTTCCGTAACAAGGACTTGATGAACCTGTTCAAGCGGCTGTGCAACCAGAACCAACAGCGGAAGTTCAAAGGACTTTGGAAGATTCTAGATGAGCGTACCAAGACGCACAGAAAGGAGGCAGCGAAAAGGGTCGTCCCAAGCGCTGACCAGACCCTCGAAATATTGCCACAGCTAAACACAGATGCTCCCAGATTGACGAGGAGGACGGGAGCACAGGTGAAATGCTTCTCAGATTGGATTGAGCACGAGCCTAAGGAGAAGTGGTCGCTGCTACATAACAGGGGTGGTGCTCGATATGGTGTCATCACAACCAATCTAGCCGAGATGTACAACTGGGTCATGCGCGGTGCAAGGTGCCTCTCTTTGGTTAGTATTGTGGAGGCAATTCTCCGCGGTATGATGAACTATTTTGTTGACAAAAGCAACAACGCGTCGCTCGCCATGGCAAATGATAGAGCACTCTACTCCACTATAGTCACCAAGTACATGGAGGAGAAGAGCAAGAAGGGTGAGATGCACCGGGCATTTAAGATAGGCACAAGGGAGTTTCGCTTCGAGATAATGTGCAGGGATAAAGAACGCCGCAAGACGAATCGCAAGAAGGTCACCCACGAGTGCACGCTACGCCACGGTAGTTGCATAAGCACTTGTAACAAGCCACTTCTTCTGCATAGGCCCTGCTCCCATGTCATGGCCGCATGTTCGACGGTAGCGTAATATCCTAGCTAGTACCTCTCTGACTATTTCACCAAGGAGGCGACGGTGCAAACATGGAGTGAAGAGATACATTGTTACGCCGTGGTTGGCCGTTTCACTGGCCATCCGACCTAGAAGCAACTTATCTAGGCCACAGACATTAATAGGCTCAAGGGAAAGATTGGCTGGCGACAGGTACGGCGCATCAGGAACGACATGGACAAAACAGAAGCCAGACATCGTACGAAGAAGTGTTCCATTTGTAGGGAGTCTAGGCACACCTTCAAGAAATGCCCTACGAGAAATCCTCCGGACGAAGGAGACATCGGCACTCCGGACGTCACCGTGGGGACCTCATCCGGTCGTTCGACTCGAGGCAGTCCACATGGGGGACGTTGAGGTCGCGGCCACGAGAAAACACGGACAGTAGTAATATGTTATTGCCAATGTTCTAAATTATCATTTTGATTTGGGAAAATTAGGTGTTATGACATTTTGCTGAATGTTATGTAATATCAGTGTGATCTGTCGTAATTTTGATATAAACTAAGTGTTATGACTTTTTACTGAATGTTATGTAATATTAGTGTGATTTGTCATAGTTTTGATAGTACTGGCAAATTCACATTTGTTTCCTTACATGATATGCAGTGCATGTACATGAGCAATGTTATGCAAGATGTCATTTCTCCAAAGTTCTCCACCGTGTATGAATTCCCGGGCGCATCGCAATATCACTTACCTTCCTACTTATGAATCATTGATACCTCAATCGTCCTCGCAAAATTCTTTAGAAATTCACCGCACTCGAACAACATACGGACGATCACAAAATGTTATTGTGAGTATAACAGATCGCATACAGTTGAAAATCTACGAAAATCACAAACATATCAACCAGTTTAGGGTTTCAGCTCCCTGTCGCCAGTTCAAATGACGCAGTAGTCGCCGCCAAGTAGTGATTTATGGGGCCAACAGGTCCCTATCGCCAGCTCAATCAAGGCAACGATGCCATTTTATAATTTTTTGGGGTGGCTATTTATTTTTGTAATTATCTTTTAAAATAATATGGGCTGACTATATGGGTTGGCTCACTATATGGGCTTATTTGCTGACATAAAAAAATAAAAAAAAAGCAGGTCTAGGTTCGGTGACATCTTCTTGAACTTTTTTTTATTAATTAACCCTATTTTTAATTTTTTTAAAGTTAACCCTTGACGAACTTTATTTCCAATTCTAATCTCTTTAGTCACGCCACTATACGTGGCATGACAAAACAATATTGTCACGTCATAAAATAAGTCCACTAAAATAGCACTTTTTGTTACGCTACTGGTCGTAACGTGACCAGTCACGCTACAGGTGGTGGTGTGACAAGAGTTTGTTCAGATACGGGCTGATAATAACAGTGTTTTTTGTCACGTCACAGGTGGTGGCGTGACCAAAAGGGTCAGAATTGAAAATAAAGTTCGTGTAGTTAGCTTTAAAATAAAAATTTTAAAAGGGTTAATTAATAAAAAAAAAAGATTCCGTCTTCTCTTCCAAATTGGGCCATGCAGAAACGGGGTTTATTTGTTCGGGATAGGTAACGTACTTTCGCTACCGAACAAACTTCTACGTTCAGCCCGGCCCATCCTACCGAAATTATAGGGTTTATTTTATTCCGAAACACACGCCTGCAGGTCCCACCCTGTCCCCCATTTGCCGCCGCCTCTCTCCTAGGGCAGTCGCCGTCTCCTCCCCCTCCGCCGAACCGCCACAACGCCGTCAAGAAGCAGCTCTTGGCGGCCGGGGCAGGCTGGTCGAGGATACCAACCTTGTGTACCGCTTCGAGCAGAAGCGGAAGCAGCAGCAGGAGCAGAACCCTCAGCCGTCGCCGCGGCCAGCAAGCACGCCGTTGGTAAGCTCTAACCCCCGAGAGGTTTCGCTTCTCCGCTGTTTCCGTGGCTGTGATCAATCGAACCTTTGCGCGGGACGCCGTCCGGCTGCTGCGAATACGTGCATTTCTGCAATGCTCGGGCTGCGAATTTTTGTTTCCTGTTGGCTGTGTGTGCAGTCCACCCGTACGGACCCATGGTGCATCCGCCGTGCCGTGCAGTTTTGCGCAATCGCGTCGTGCTCGCGAGCAAATCTTGACGGGTGACTGCTCCTTGAATCGGCACAGCACTAGCAGCAAGTTTGAACACAGGATACCTCAGACTTTGGCCGAATTCACCAATTGTATGATCAGAAATGTATGCATTTCTAGCTTGATTCGTGTGGTGGGCTGGTGGCTAAATAATTATTTGGTTGATTCATGATTTGGTTGGCTAATGACTACTAAATTTTTGTTTGCTAAGATTGTTTCATCTGTACATCGCTATTTTTTAAGAAACTTTTTTGTCTTATTCTTTTGTGTATTTTTTTCTAGGATAATCATGGCTAAGAGGAAAACAATTGATTCTTTTTTCAAGAAAAAAGTACAAATTGTTGATGTAACACAATTGGTTGAGCCAATTCCTGCATCTAATTCCCAAGATGTACCAGAATTGGTCGAGCCAATTTCTGCTTCTAATCCACAAGATGCATCGCAATTGGCTGATCCAATTTCTGCTTGTAATCCTCAATTGGACTCTACTACACAGCCATCTAAACGCCAGAAAGTTATTTTTGATGTTCATGATTTGATAAAGGGTGATCCGGCATTACGCCGTCAAATTTTGGCTTGTCCTGTTGACCAACAAGATGAAATCCAAAAGGCTTACATGAAACTTGGTCCATATCAGCCGAAGAAAGATGTGTATCCTTCTTCTGGTCCAAAGAGTCACCAGCGCTGATTTCAATCTCATTGGTTTGGGGCTTTTTCATGGTTGGAATATTCACCTTCAAAAGATGCTGCATTTTGCTTCCCATGCTTTGTTTTTTCAAAGAAACCAAAAGGAAAATGTGGACAATGATGGTTTTATTCGAGAGCGTTTCTTGGATCCTGTACATGTTCGTGATACAACCGCTGCAACTCTCAAGCAAGAACTTTATTCTGTTTTATCTAATCAGAGTCTGGATGTTCAAAATATTCGTGGACAAGGATATGACGGTGCTAGTAATATGCGCGGAGAATGGAATGGACTTCAAAGAAGGTTTACAGAAGAATGCCCCTATGCATATTATGTTCACTGTTTTGCACATCAGTTACAGTTAGCCCTTGTTGTTGCATCCAAGGAAGTGACTGAAGTTCATAATTTCTTTGAACATCTTTCTGTTGTTGTCAATACTGTTGCATCTTCTTGTAAGAGAAATGATGAACTGCGAGCTAATCAGGTAGTTGAAATTCAGAATTGGGTTGAGCTTAATGAGCTTGAAACAGGAAGTGGAGCTAATCAAGTTGGAGCTTTACAACGACCAGGTGAAACTAGGTGGAGCTCTCATTTCAATTCTGTTTGTAGTCTTCTGAAACTATACAAAGCTGCATTTTCAGTTCTCAAAGATATTGCTTCGAGTAAAGGGCCAGGTACTTCTGCTTCAGTACGAGCAAAGGCGGCTGGTGCTGTTAAGCTAATGATGTCATTTGATTTCGTGTTTATTTTGCATGTTATGAAAGAACTCATGGGAATAACTGATTTGCTTTGCAAGAAGTTGCAACAGAAGTCACAAAATATTGTGAACGCTATGCACGAGGTTGCTACTACAAAAGATTTAATTCAGAAGTTAAGGGATGGCGGTTGGAGTAATCTATTAAGTAATGTGGTGTTATTTTGCAAGAAGCATGATATTCCTGTTCCTGATATGATTAGTTTCTATGTTGACTTCATTCGATCTCGTAAAGAGGATGAGACTTCGGTTAAACATCATTATCAATATGATGTCTTCACAGTTGCCGTTGATCAGCAGCTACAAGAGTTGAATAGTGGTTCATTGAACAAACAACAGAGCTCCTAATTTTGTGTACCTCTCTGGATCCAAGGAACTCATATAGATCATTTAAAATTGATAATGTGTGTCTTCTAGCTACGAAGTTTTATCCTTCTGATTTTTCAGAACAAGAAAGGATTAACTTGAGGTATCAATTGCAACATTATGAGCTTGATGTGCCACGGAATCCAGAGTTTCAAAATTTATCCACTATTACTAATCTTTGCCGGAAACTTGTAGAGACTGGAAAATCAAAAGATTATTTGATTGACAGGTTGTAAATTGTCTTCATTCATGTTGTAAATTGTAATTGTCTTTAACAATATATATAATTGTTGACTAGAGATTAATCAAATCTTTAATTGGCAGGTTAATTAGACTTATTCTTACTTTGCCTGTTTCAACTGCAACAGCAGAACGAGCTTTTTCTGCCATGAAACTTGTTAAGACGAGACTTCGGAATAAAATGGAGGATGAATTTCTAAGAGATTGTTTGATAATCTACATTGAGAGGGAGATGGCTCTGGAGTTCACCATTGATACACTTATAGATGATTTCAATGCAATGAAACATCGGCGAGCACAACTTCAGTAAACACCAAATATGCTAGTTTCTCTTATTCTTTTTGCTTGTATTTTGTCTGTCTCATGCAACTATTTGACCTCAGAACAATACGGAGGTTATTTTGGTAGATCATTAGGTGAATGAATGACAAGTAATATATTGCTACATTTAGCGTTTAGAAGTCTTATTAAAACAAAATGTTTTTTTGTTCGATTGGCCCCCCTTGTATAAAATTTCTAGCTCTGTCCCTGTATGTACTGGTTATTCTTTCTTCCTTTGTGCGTGTGTGCAAATGAGAGTCGCACATTCTTGGAAAGATGTTAAAATGTTTGCTTGCTCTCTCTGGTGTGCTTAAGATTTATTGTTTATCTAGTCTAATATGGTTCTCCTTAAATTGCATGAGCTTTCGGTTGTACAACCCACACATGTTCTTTTAGAAGATAGTCTTCATTGCTCTTGAGTTGCTCATTTCGTGGTGGAAAAATGTCAGGGTTTCTGAATGTACCTGCTCATTCCTGTAATTGGACTAAATAACCTTTTGTAGTTACTAATGTAGATTCCTATTTTACTTTGCAGTAGATCTGTTACTGATATGATGTTGAATTTATCTGATCCTCAACATGTTTATTAGTACGTGTACATCTCATTATTTCTGGAATTGTGGCTCACTCTAAAGTTATTTATTGATTTAGTTGCTAAGATAAATGTGGGATTGATAGCCAAAGTTTGGCTAAGAGAAGTGTGGCAAACAAAACATTTGCCATACTCTTTAGGAAAAATGAGTCTAACATTTGGGCCCTCTTTGCACTGTTCCCACACCTTACATATATGTGGCTGTGAAATAAACCATGGCCACGGAAGATCTGGCACTCCAGTGATGCCACACTTAGGTAAAATAGGGCAACAAACCAACAATCCCTAGTTGCTTAACTTTGTAGGAGGACCAATAACGCTAAATGCTAAGTTCTGGTAAGACTGCATCTGCATGCTAGCAGGGATGACAATACTCAAGAGTCAAGTTGTCCCCATAAGTTAGCATACGTACTTATGCTTGTATACAGATTCTATGGACATTTGGTAAATAGTATATTCATTTTGAACTAATAGTCATCCTGATGTCTTGGCATCCTTTTGCTCTTCCAGTGGGTAATCTTTGAGTTGATTCCTTTTATTTCCAAAACTCCCTTATTAATTTTCTATATTGCCTTACTTTTATTGTAATGTACTGATATTACTCTGCGAGTTACTTAATGTGAAACGTTTAGTACTAAACACGATGATTGGCAGTTGACCAAGAGTCTACTTCTGTTGTATTAGGGTTACTTCCACCATCATACCATAAAATCAATTTGTGCAGATTTTACATGTTGAGCTGTTCTCTATTCTTCCCAGTAACTGTTTAATTTTATTTAATTTTGCTCTTTGAGGTATTGGCAGAGTACCATGCGGACTGACAAACTTGTTTTGTAGTCAAACCACAGTGGTTCTGCTTCAAATCTTCCAGATTCAACTGGAGGACCATTTGCATCATCTTTTTCTGGTCAAACTGTACCTGCTCCACGTTTCCACCGTTCTGGTGAGTATAGAATTTTGCAAATCTCTTAGTTGAGCATATCCATATTTCATGAAGATAAAACCTATTTTGACTTCTTCCAGGGTTTGCACAACATACATGGCAATTTTAGTCTTCCAAATATGCATGGACCATTAGCACCAACACCAAGAAATGCTGCAATGGGTGGTCCATCCTCAGGGATTCAGCAACCTGCGAGGAGCATTTCTAGTGGGCGATTTGGTTCTAATAACCTTCCTGTTGCCATTTCTCACGTTCTAATGTACATTTTTATCCATATGAACGGCATAGTTACTGGATTCGGGGCAGCCACCTTCGAACCCCGATCTGGATCGCGCGATCTGATTCAGGCTTCACACGAGATCTGATTTGCTACAGAGCGATCTGGTTCGCCAAAAAGTGGCGAACCCATAAAATCGAGGTGGTGAGGAAAGGGAGGAGATGAAGGGAATAGGAAGAGCTAGCCTTAGTGACAGTTGTTTCTTCCTGTCGTCGCTATCGCCTCCGCTATCGCTCATCTTCTTCGCTGCTCACTGAAGCTGTGGCCATCGCTGTGGGCAACGTGGTGGCTGCTTGCCAAAGCCATTGCTATCGCTGCTCACAGCCAAGTCGATGAATCTGTTCGGTTGCGAACTATCTCTCTACTCCATATTCTTGTGGCGAGCACAAGATAGGAGGTTCTAGGGAGGTGGAGAGGCAGGAGTCGCAATAGACTAATAGATTGAGAGGGAGGGAAAGGAGATGGGACTGGGAGGTGGACAAGGGAGGGGGATAAGATGTGAGGCGGCTGCCTGCCTGTCTAGGGTTTCCAGGGACAGGAGCCAGGGAAGGATGGGCCATGTGGGCTAGGTGGGGGTGTGGACATTACCTATTGAATTACCCTTTCTTTTTTTTTTCCTATAGCTACGTAAGGATCTTTTGCATATAAAACTTTGTGGTCTGCTTAGTATTTTGAACTATTTAGAGAGAATATGGTGCGTACTAGAGTTGGCGTGTCGGAAATATTGGGTTCGCGCGGGTTGGACAACTTTGGAGTCGGGGTGGGATGGAGATATAGTCTATAGGGAAGCGCTGATAGAGCGCAATGCTGATCAAACAGTTCGAGATACTCGCCGCTTTGGTGTTTCGAGCAAGGGTTGTCGCCCTAGAGAGCAAACAACTGTCGCCCCATCTTCGAGCACAAAGCCACGCGTGGTGGTCGTGGGGGCGAAGTTGCGAGCACACGTGCAGGAGGTGAGCGCGTCCGGAGGACGGTGTGTGTAGGCGACCTGATGCGGCCAGATTATCTGTAACAAATGTTTCTGATTTTTTTTGCTTAACACTTGATCAAAACAATGGTATGACATTCTCAAGGCTGTTGCAGTGCATGAGGATGTCACACATGCTGTTCAAAGCCAAGAAAATAAAACTTCATATGTGCATATAGTACTTGAGCAGTGCATGGAGTCAAGCCATGCATATACATGTGCACGCATGCTGTTGGGTGTGTTTGATCCAAGAGGAGGCTATGTAGTGCACATCAAAGAGTTTGAGTTACTTGATTTCGACATTGGTACATTCAAGGAAGGCCACTCGGATTTGTTTCACAAAAAGGAGATCGTTTTGGCCAAGAGATTAAGTCTATGTTTTATCTTTTCTCTGTGCAATCTTGGATGGGGGTCACTAAGTCAACAGAAGCCAGTTCAATAAGTAGAGATGGCGCACTAGAAGTTAATTTTATAATTACTTGTAATAGGATAGTTTAATATATTTTCAGCAATTAGAGTAGCTTAAATATCTAATTAAAGTAGGAGTTTTTTTTTGTTCAGATACTGTTTATCTGAATAGTAACCGACTCAGATTACTATTCACCGCGCCCACTATACATCTAGATTATATATTTAGGGGTAGACTTCCCTCATTGTAAGCAAGTTAGAGTTGAAGAAAATACAGAAAAGTCACAGGTTTATGTGGCGCATAATGAATACATGCATTTCGGAAATTCCCACTAGGGTTTTGTGATTACATGAATATTGGAGAGAGGTTGTTCTTCTAAGATCCGTGATTTCTTGTAGATCATCTCACTAATTCGTAGCATCCTTAATTGCTCACGGTTTGATGTTGTCTTCGGATTTGATATTGTTTATCTCTTCAGATTGATTCAACATCAACCAAGTATTACTTGTTTTAGATATACACTTGTTCTTCCTTTTTGCTGAACGAAGAAGGAGAAAAGCTAGTGTTTTGCTTCTATCAAGATTGAAATACAGGTACCGTGAAAGATTGGGTCACATTACGCGTCAACTACACGTTGATCCGTATCACGACCGGATAACCCGGTAGCGGCTCGGCCGGCGGTGTAATGGTGTCGCTGGCAGACGGCGAGTGGCGGTTGCGCGGTAGGCGACGGCCGATGCGACGCGCCATGTGGGACCGGTGTCGCAGCCATGCTAGGTTGGTGGTGCGTCTTCGTGCGACCAGAGGTGCGGCCGCGTGGCCAAATACCACACAACCATCTTGATTAACACAATGCACGAAAGCGTTTCTCTAGTACATGCTGTTGATGATGCCCACCAACCATGAAAACATGTTGGTTGAAGTCTCGCCTCTTTTCTGGAGTTCACACCTGAACAACAACCCTGACTAGAAAAGCGAGCGACGCCCTGTTTCTGCTCTGCCCCATCAAGGGAACAACCGCACGACACCGTGTGCTGGCGGTGCGGCGGTGTGGCCACGTGAGGGCGGCCGGAGGTGTGGTCGTAGAGCCGCACGGCTTCGGGCCGGCGGCGTGCGTGTCCATGTAGGGCTAGCGGCCGACATGCGAGCGCTAGCGCTGATTTTTTTCTCTCTGTTCATCTATGAACAATGCAATCAAGAATTCCTCTTTTCAACCAATCGTCCGATTGGCATTGTGCCGGCGACTACAAGTCGGCTCGCGGAGATTAGGGAAAATCTGCAATCTACATCCACAGTGCAATCGATATCTACTCTTTTATGCAACCTACAGATTGGCATTGTACCGGCGACTATAAGTCGGCTTGTGGTAGATTAGAGCGGATTTGTACCGTAAGAAAAGATCTAGAAAGCCAAATTTATGGAATTGAAAGTGATCTAGAAAATGTGATTCGAGCATCGTGCTTCGACAGTTACCTTTCGATCCGAGTAGAGTAGGCCTAGAGGTAAGCCGGAGTCGATCGTGCTGATAACGTGTTGAGGAACCGTCGTTAACGAGTCTAGTCCGAACGATCACCTTGTAGACGGAAATCGATTCACACAGAACAATCAAGAATATAATAGTAGATTGAACACAAAGAGATAAGGGGACTTCTTTTTTCTCTTTATTTCTCTTCCACAAAAGTATATACAATAGTTGAGGGTCTCCCTTTATATAATCTATAGGGTGATGAGGAGTCTACAACCAGGCCAGGCCTACGAGGCCTGGACCCGATTTGTTAACACACTGCACGGTTGCAAGCCTACTCGATCTCTCGTTGGCCCTACACAACCACAGCCTGATTTTCGCGCAAAATAAGTTGTACCAAATACAAGATTTGCTTGCATGATTGATGGCCTGTCTCTGCCCGTGCTATCCGAGCGTAACAACAAAACGATGCTCGTGCAAGGACATTGATTAGCTTAGAGCCTAGTGCTGCATGTGATCAGTGTCCCAGATCTCTGAACTTAGGATAGTGCATATATGGACACAGAAAGTGGTGGATCCAGGAAACGAGGATCCCGGAAAATAAGCCACCGGGTCACCACATTTTAATCTTACTAGAGTTATGCGATCATCGCCTACAAATAAAGAGTATTACTATCGATTGTATCGGACGTCGCCAGAGTCACATGATCCGGTGATTACACTGTGGATCCGCCCCTAAACACACAAGTTTATGGCACTGGTACGGTCCTGCCGGTTAATTTGTAGTACATAATAGAAGGTGTGATATTTCTTCGGCTAATGATACCTGGCACCAACCGGTGGCTAGTCTAATCAATTAGAACTAGGGTCATGTGACTAATGATCACGATTCAAATCCCACAAATTACACATTAGATGGGTTAATTTGTGAATTTAACCAGATTTAATTCTATGACATCTTGGTTGTTTAACCTTAAAGATAATTGTTTTAACCAGCTACACCTAAAAAGAAAAGAAAAGGTGAGGAGTAGAACGCCCCAGTACCCATTTCTGTATCAAGGTATTTGAGTTACCAATCCAATAATGTATGCTCAAAATGTATACAAATATATGTTCTAATCAAATATACCTTTTACATTCCCATCGTAAATATCAAGGCTTAAACGTTGAGCTACAGAATTTTCCCAGTGGCTAGTACTCCATGTTTGACGGGAAAAATGAGATTCCATCATTTCGATTGTAATTTCAAGTTTCAACAAAATAACAAAAAAATAGAGTGATTATGGTAAATATGATAAAGTGGTGGTTATTAGGCCTAGGTTAGTTTAGGGCCTTTAGGCTGGTCCAAAAAAAATTTGCATACCTCGGCCCTTAGGTAGGCTAAGCTAGTTCGTCTGATAGGTCTGGGGCAGTAAGGGCCTGCTCGCCGGAGCTCGGGACGGGAAAGGGGGAGATAGGGGAGAGGTGAGGGAGTGACACCAATCTTAAAGACAATCCAACGGCACCACATGTACGTGGACGTCCATGTACGGTTTTGCTTTTCCGCACCTTGTTCTTTTTTCCCTATAAAAGTTTAGCAGAGTAAATTAAACTTGTGTGGTTACCTCAAACTGGGTCTTCAAGTTTAAATTGCGTCGTAGGTCTCTGAATTTGTGAAGTTATGCCACTTATTTCTTTAAATTAGCATTTTACTTTCTCAACCTTTGAATTTACGAAGTTGTGCCACTCAACTCTTTGAATTTGTATTTTACTTTTTCAGCATTATGAACTTATGAGGTTGTGCTACTTAGCTACCTGAACTTGCGTTGAAGCGAATTTCGCCGGATGCGATACCGGCTACTTCGTCCCCTCCAAGTCTGGTGGACTCATTGTCGCCCCGTTCTGGTCGTGTTCATCGTTCCCATTACCTCACACCAATAAAAACGGATTCTTTAGATCCAGGAATGCACCATGCTCGCATGTTCACTAGAGCTTCATCGTCGCAGCTTGTCGTCGTCCTCGCCCTTGCCTCCTCTGACTCAGATGTGAGAGAGAAGTACATTCCCAATGCTAGAGCAGGGGCACAATATTTCTCTCTCTCTCACAGTGATTTGCCAGCTCAGTTTTTTCTATTAGCAAATGGCAAAACGGACTTCGTGCAGGGTGAATAAGCATTTTCTGTTAGCAAACGGCCAAATAACAATGGGAATGTACTTCTCTCTCTCACGGCCAACTTAGAAGAGACAAGGACGATGGCGGCGGCAAGCTACAATGGTGGAGCTTCGACAAAGACACGAGCATAGTGCGTTCTTAGGCTCGAAGAATCCGTTTTTATCGGTGTATGGTGGCGGGAACGATGAACACGGCCGGAACGGAGCGGCGACAAATCCACCGGACTCGGAGGGGACGAAGTCGCCAGCATTGTATCCGACGAATTTCGCTTCAACGTAAGTTCAAGGAGCTAAGTGACACAACCTCGTAAGTTCGGGGACTAAAAATATAAAATACAAGTTCAGTGAGCTAAGTAGCATAATCTCGTAAGTTCAAGGACTGAGAAAGTAAAATATAAGTTCAGAGAGATACATGATACAACTTCGCAAGTTCAATGACCTACAATACAATTTTCTCTTTAAGTTTAATTTGGTAGGTTCTGAAACTGGATTTATTGCGGCACTTAAGTCTGTTTTATGATTAAGTGATAAAAGCTTTTTTTATAATAAAAAAAAGCGATAAGAGCACTAACATACTATAGTTTTTTCCCGTCGCAAAAAGGAACAAACTATATTTTTCTAGATAAAAAAACTAATGAAAGGTTAGATATGACGTGAGAGCGAAAGCCGTAAAAAGATTTAGCATACCCGTGGCAGGTCAGTGGTAAGCACTAAGAACCGAGAAAGATGTGTCAAACCTCACATCACATGCTCAGTTAAAGATCTCACATGGCAACCTTTATGGCAGCCACTAATCTTCCCATAACATTGCGTTAGGCAACCAGCAAAATCATCACGTCCACTAATCTGATGGGCCCCAACCACATCTTAACTAAAACACCATAAATGCAGCTTTACTCTCTCTTTTTTTATACGAGGGAAATTGCAGCTTTACTCTGACAAAAGGACTGGGAAATTCAATGATTCACGCTTTGTTCCCGTGGTACAGACTTCGAGCCATACTTACCAATTCTATTATGGTAAACGCCGGAATAGCCGAAACATAACATACCGATACACAAACCAACACACCGTAGTCTTAATATCGTACCGGCCTTCAGTGATGGATCCAAAATTTTAAGAATGGGTGTTCGAAATTACAAACATGTTATACAATGTAAAATGTAAAGGTTCATAATATAATAAAAAAAGTACAAATTGTTCTTACTAAAGACAACATGTCAAATAATTTATAGAAATTACAAAATAATTAAGAAAATTACAATCTAACTCGACGTTCCTTCATAGCTTGGAAGCGAGATATAATGTCACCATTCTTAACTTGCACAAAAAATTCTCGCTCAAGAAATGTAACCAAACAATCATTCAAATATTTTTCCCCTATCCTATTCCTTAGCTTATTCTTCACATAATTCGTTGAAGAGAATACCCTCTCAATACTAGCAATTGCTACCAGAAGAATCAACACCAATTTGAGAAGCTTGTAAACAATTTTGTAATGGAGGTTTTTCTTTGTTTGAACAAGCATAATAGAAAGCTCGATAAGATTTCTTACTTTTTTAAACCTTTCATCTCTACGTATATCAGCAATGAAGTGTGTACATTGAAATGGAAGATGCATCAATTCTTCTCTTTTATCTAACAACTGAAGCTACACAAACTATTGAACTACAAAGAATAATCTTCTCTTTTATCTAACAACTAAAGCTACACAAGGTCACAAGCTACAAAATAATTGGACATTTAGACAGAATAATATTCTCTTAATCTCTTTTATCCACTGACATATACATACAACTGTTAAACTATATGAGCTATGAAGCTAACAAATATCGATCAGTGATTCAATGCCAATCTGATTCACTGACAATGATTCAATGCCAATCTGATTCAACGACAATCTGACATATACATACAACTATTAACTATACAAGCTATGAGCCTATGAACTATGAAGCTAACAAATCCCAAATGCCAATCAGACAATTAGAATCAGATAATGACAATTAGACAATCAGTGGCTCAGTGCCTCAGTGCCATTGGCTCAGTGCCATTTGTGCCAAATGGGCAAATGCCATTGCCGGCAGTTGGCCTTTCCACTTCCCAAAATCCCAGTGGCTAGTTCAGCACTTCGGTTGTTCCCCATCAGTCCATCACGGCGGCAGTGGCGGCGAGCCGACGAAGGAGGAGTGGCCGCAGGAGCCGAGAGGCGAGCCGTGAGCGCCGGCGACCTGGAGTCCTGGACATTGGGGATTAGCTGGCCCGAGTAGGAGAGGAGGAGGCCGCGCGAGACGAGGCAAGAAACCAGCGGGCAGCAGAGGAGCTCACCTTGACCTCGCCGTCGCCACGTGCCGCCGCCGCTCCTTGCGCCGGTGCCGGTGGCTGATCCTGCTCGGGCTCGACCTCGATGCTGCCGTGCATCCTTACGCCGCCGCCTCCCCTTGCCTCCACGCTTCCCTCCCCTTGCCTCGCCACTCCATCCATCCCCGTCGCGCGTCCTTGCGCGGTTGTGCCGCAGCCTCGCCGCGCCTCCTTGCGTAGTTGCACCGCCGCCGCGCCTCCTTACGAGAAGAGAAAGGGGAGGCCGGGAGGAAAGGTAGGGTTGGGGTTGGGGCTGCCGAGTGCGGCTTGTGATCGTGGCGTGGTGGGCTTAGGCTGGTGCGGCGTGGTCGCGTGGACCGCGTGGTGGGCTGGCCTGGTCTAGTGGGGTAGTGGGTAGTGGGCTAGTGCGGCGTGGAGTGGGTTTGCGCACGCGGACGTAGTGGCAGACGAGATTTCGATCGAACACAGTTGAAATACGAATTTTCATTATACTTTTTAGTATATATACCTAATATACCTACTAAATACTATGTTTTTTCCAAAACATTTGGGTGTACATCTATACACCCATATCCCTATAGTAGATCCGCCCCTGCCGGCCTCAATATCGGTCATTCTGGTACTAGTAAAAAAAATCAAAATTGAAGTAACCACTTGTTTGAATCAGTTCAGAAGGTCTAGTCCAATACTACTCCTTCGATAAGTAAAGTATGCTAGACTATGATAAAATGTGTGAAATTATGAACTCATGTTGTATTATTTAACTACGTATATGACCTTTATATTTATAAAGTAGGTGAATTATGTGTCATTTTTATTCTATGGTTTTGTATTTGAAGTGAGATTCCAAGTGAAATTATGTGTGCATATAATTACATATGTATATATATATTATATTAAAATCTGGAATGGTACGTTAGAATGGACCGGTACTGGCGTATTCCATACCAAGAGGCAAACCGGAATGGAATTGATAACTATGCTTTAAGTTCAAATGTGTTAGACGATGTCTTGTTTAGATATGATCTCCCAATTGGTTGAGATTATTTCCTTTCCTTTAGCGCTCAATGCATGTCGTATCTCACGCTTATCCCACCGATCCTATTCACGCTATCATGGTATCATGAGATTGGTTCGCTCCTACGACCTTCCTTCCGCCCCCTCTCCAAACCTAGTGCGTCCTGCCCCTGCCTTCAAGCATCGCGCGCGCCGTCGCCTGCCTTCACGCGTCGCCGGCTGCTGCCACCTCCCTCCATGGCTGACGATGCGCTCCAGGCTGTCGAGACCGCCGAGCACACTTGCCAAGTGGAGGAGGCACACCGCGCCTATGCCGTGGAGCAGGGCTAGGCCGCCACGCTCCAAGCGTAGGCTCAGGCCGCCACTGCCGTGCTTCACGCACAGGCCATCGGCGTCCTCAACATCAAGGCACTCATCCCCATCGTCCTCGACCTTGCGTCTCCCAACTACAGCAAGTGGCGCGGCCTCTTCCTCAACACTCTCGGCCGTTACGGTCTCACAGACTACGTCCTCACTGACGACGACGAGGTTGACACCAACGACGTACACTGGCATCGGATGGACTACACCTTGTGGTCATGGCTCTACGACACAATCTCCACCGAGCTGCTCGAGGTCATTATGACCCCCGCTTCCACCGCACGCACCGTTTGGACGGGCCTCGAAGATCAATTCATCGGCAACAAGGAGACATGTGCCCTCCACCTCGACGCTCAGTTTCTCACGTTCGTCCAAGGTGATATATCTATTTCAAATTATTGCCGCAAGCTTAAAGGGATGGCTGATGCACTAGGGGATCTCGGCGAGCCGGTTCAAGACCATACGCTCGTCCTGTCCATTCTTCGCGGCCTCAACAAGTTCGCCTACATGGCCGCTCTTCTCAAGCGCCAAAAGCCGTTTCCATCGTTTATTGATGTTCGCTCCGACCTGCTGCTTGAAGAACTTACTATGGAGTCCAAGCCGGGCTCTTCGTCGACTGCCCTTGTCGCCACTGCGCCCTTGCCCCTCGCACCCCCGCCCCTAGCGGAAGTGGCGCCAGTCAGGGCCCCGGCGCTGGCCACGGCGGTCCGGCGCCCTCGCCTGGCAACAGCAACCAGGTTCGCTCCAACACCAGCGGCAGCTTTCGTGGCAATGGTCGCAATGGTCGTTGTGGCCGTCGCAATGATGGTAACAACGGCGCCTTGGCAAACTACGGCTGGCCTTCTATGTACAATCCGTGGACCGGCATGTTTCAGGTGTGGCCTGGTTCCGCGGATCATCGTTAATGCCCCTCCGATCCTTAGTCCGGCAGCAGCAGCACCCCGCTGCTTCCCCTCATGCGCTGGTTGCAAGTGGTGCACCGGGTGCTCCCATGCCTCCTGTCCTTCCGCCGGGCCTACCTCCTTTCCCTGGTCCGCGCCGCCGTGGCCGCAGCAGGCATGGATGCCTGCACCTCCGCCGATGCCCATGCCACCACCGGTGATGTCGTGGGATCAGAACGCGCTGGCAAACACCTTCAACATGATGACGCTTCAACCTCCACCGACAACAGACTGGTATATGGATTCGGGTGCCACTACTCATATGGCATCTAACTCTGGTAATCTCCTTGTTTCCTATCCACCCACTCCTTCTTGTTCATCTAACATTATTGTCGGCAACATGTCTTTGCTCCCCATCACCTCCACCGGGCTGGTGTCGTTTCCCACCGCTCGTGGCCCTTTGCACCTTCATAACATTCTTGTTTCTCCACATATTATCAAAAATTTGATTTCTGTTCTTCGGTTTACTACTGATAATAATTATTCCATCGAATTTGACCCTTGTGGCTTCTCTGTGAAGGACCTCAACTCCAAGAACGTGATCGCCAGGTGCAATAGTTCCAGGGCCCTCATCGCCACCAGTACATCCACTGCGCTTTGGCATCGCCGCCTTGGTCATCTCAGTCATGAGGCCCTCTCTAAACTAGCGTCATCTTTTGGTTTACCATGTAATAAAAACACATCAGATAGCCTTTGTCATGCTTGCCAACTTGGCCGTCACGTGCGTCTTCCTTTTGTTTCATCCACTTCTCGTGCATCCAGGAATTTCGACTTGATACACTATGATCTCTGGACATCTCCCGTTGTTAGCATGTCGGGGTACAAATATTATCTCATTGTTCTTGATGATTGCTCGTATTTTTTGTGGACTTTCCCTCTCCGCCTCAAATCTAATACCTTCCCCACTCTCCTTAATTTTTTCTCCTATGTAGCAACTCAGTTTGGCAGCACTATTAAGAGCATCCAGTGCGACAATGGGCGCAAGTTCGATAACTCCACTGCCCGAACTTTCTTTCTCACTCGTGGCATCACCGTTCGTATGTCGTGCCCTCATACCTCTCCTCAGAATGGCCGAGCCGAGCGTATCATCCGCACCACCAATAATATCATCCGTTCCCTTTTGTTTCAGGCTAGTCTCCCTGCCAGCTACTGGGTTGAAGCGCTACATACTGCGACTTATCTCCTCAATCGCCACCCTACTAAAACCCTGGACTTCTCTACTCCCTTTTTTGCCCTCTATGGTGTATGCCCTGACTACTCTCATCTCCGCGTCTTTGGATGCAAATGCTACCCCAACCTCTTTGCGACCAGCCCGAACAAGCTATCTCCCCGGTCTACCCTCTGTGTGTTCCTTGGCTATTCTTTCGACCACAAGGGTTACCGTTGTTTAGACTTGTCCACTAACCGGATTATTATCTCCCGTCACGTCACCTTCGACGAGTCGTCTTTTTGTTTGCGGAGGTTGCCACTCCTCCTCCTACATCTTCTGACTTTGACTTTCTTTCGAATTTAGACCATGCACCGCTTCCTGTAGGCACTCGAGTTCATGCAAGTACCCCCGACGTTGCTCGTCGTACCGACCCTCTTTGCCCGCCTCTTTCTTTGTCATGGTTGCTACAGCCAGGCTGGTCCGGTCTCTCTCGCGGCAAGTGCCGCCCATGCTTTAACACCTCGCCGCGAGTTGTTGCTAATGGCCGCCACTGCCGATGCGGTTAGCTCACCCCCACGTCTTCTTGCTTTGGAAGCACACCACCAAAGAACCGGCGCCCCGGTGTGCCTATTTCTGCTGCGCCCTAGCCGTTGGCGCCTCCAGTGCGCCCCGCTGTGGTACCTCGGCAGCCGGCGCCTTTGGCGTTCCCAACCGGTGCAGTTCCGATTAGTCCTGTGGCCAAAGATCACTCCATGGTCACTCAGGGCAAATGCGGTTTTCGCCAGCCACGCCAGTTCTTCAATCTTCGGCAATGTTTGGCAAGAGAGTGAGTCCACCCGTAGCAAAGTTCAGCAAGAGTACCAGTCTATGACAAGTGAGATGGCAAGGAGAACATACCGTGTATCCTATGCATACTCTTCGAAACACAATAAAACAAAAAGAAAGGACAAATTTAAGTGAATAGTAGCCTTTTTGTTTCCTTTTATTTTTGGAATTCATTTTCAACAGGATTTGCCCTTTTTGTTTCTCTATGTGTAGACCGAATTTAGATTTGGAATTTTATGGCAGGAAAGATTGTTTTAGTGTCCATGTTGTCAATTATTTTTTAAAAAAATCATAACATTTGCATCGTGTTTCAAATAGGATGCACTAGATATAGATCTAGTGCATCTAACTTTTGGTACATCTCCGAGCATCCTCTTCAAAAACACGATGCAAATAGTCATGAATTTTTTTTAAAAAAAAAATGGTTAGATAAGTCATGATGTGATCAAGTATCCTGCAAAACTTTGACAGAAAACGTGACGTATATTAGGAGGGAAAAAAGATAAATTTCAGTGAATAGTAGTGTTATCCTTTTCTTTTCCTTTCAGATTTCATTTGCAACAGGTTGTGTTTTTTTTTCCATGTGTAGATTGAATCTAGATTTGAAATTGTGGCATGATAGATTGATTTTTTGTCAATGCTTTTTCCTAATTTTTCATGACCATTTTCATTATGTTTTGAATAGGATGCATGGCGACGTACCAAAAGTTAGGATGCATTGTATGTCTCGTTGGTTTCTAAGTAGGTGTAGTGCGGCAAACAATTGAACAACTATCTCAAAGTTGCCTAACTTTTTTGTCTTTTTCGTATCTGACGAAGCGGTTGACGTCTGCTAATTTGGGGTGGGGTGGGGTGGGGGGGGGTTTGGATTTTAGAAACTTTTAAGCTAGGCGAAAATGGAATTCGCACAGGATTCACATTTTCACCGTAAATACCACCCTGTTGATGGGAGCAATGCAACCAGGCTGGTTTGTCACTAGTTGTATCCCCCCTTTTTTTTTTCCAAAGAACTCACTAGTTGTATCCCGTTAATTAGCGTGCTTAGGCACTTTAGGTTCGTGGGTGCAACTGCAACCTGTTGGTCCTATTAATTCCTTGCTCTTCAGAGAAGGGGATCGAGAAGAAGCACTGAGAGACAAACACTACGAACGGGGAAAATGTTGAAGCAAAAGGCATACACAAAGCCATATATTCTGCATTCCTTTTTTCTTCTGTAATAATCACCAAAATGCAAGGACGAACTAGCCGCGAGGGTTGGTGCTATTTAGCTGCAAATCGATTGCCATATGAAAGAAGTGTGAGATTGAAGGGCTCATTTTTCCCATGTTAAACAAATCAATGCAACTCTAGAGTATAGGCAAAATAATCCATATTACATTCCATCCACATTAGACCATCTCCAATGATGTGTTTTAGCCGGTTTAAATGAGGAGAGAGAATGCATTGAATCGATTCAATACGTTAGAGAGGTTGATTCAACAAAAAAAATACATGGAATCGAACTCTACTTAGGAGTCGATTCAAAGCATTAAACAACTCATATGAGCATTAAACAACTACATAGGAGAGAGTACGGTTGAGAGATGATATTATTATTTTATAGTTTTTTAATATAACGTGGATCCCAGTTATTAGGAGGAATCGGTTCAATACATTAGAGAAAAAAAAGCTTAGTTCGTAGAATGCTTACGTAGCATGACTTTAAATCGATGTCAGTTCAATACACTAAAGATGCTCTTAGTTTCGACTGAAATGGCACATGCAGTTCCCTATGTAGCTACACCTGGTCATCCGATCATAAATTAACCCTTAGGTAATGACACTTAACAACTTTCTTGCAGAGGGGATATTATTTGCACGTTCGCTTTAATAAGCATCTACTCATTCAGCCATCCACAGTGTAGCCGGTCTCAAATTCGTCATATCACTACCACATCATATTAGTGCTAGATTTGTATTTCTCTTACAGTGTTTAGCACTCTCTAAGACAGGATCCACAACTAAATAAAATATCACTTGTTTTCTTCCACTACACACTCTCTCATTTTACTTACAAGTAGGCTCGTAATTTCATTAGTTAACACCTGGTACATCTACATACACCGGTGCTAGGAATTTTCTTCCTAACACCACTGGCCTACTCTTATTACAATAGGCTGGCACCGGTGGTAGAGGAAAAAAAGGTTGCTAGCACCGGTACACTGTGGATGGCCTTAGCTCAAGAAATACAGTAGCACCCCAAATGATTAGTCGGCAGATGCACGTGTTGGATTGGCCCTTGCATAAGGTGGATACCCATTTGTACAGGTTCCAATTACAGTTCACAATATTTTATGTGTCTCCAAAACCATCATTGATGCTGCATTGCACCACATCCGAGTCGTCAGTGCGTGCGTGGACCTACGAAACGATCATAGACCATTCTGTTGGAATTGCGTAGAAGGAAAGGCAAGTTGGATTCTCTGCCATGCCAAGTGCAGCTGTTTGGTACTGCAAAAAGCTCGAAAAGCGTCGATCGGTTGGTGAGTAGGGCCGTGACTGATTCTGAAGTTAAGTTAGGAATTGAAGTCCAAAAGCAAAAGCAAATCAACAGACGAACTTGTCCTCATTGCCGTAACCAATTCTCATTGTGGTGCAGTCTGTGCGGTGCGTTTTTTTTTTGGTCGAGTTCAACTTTCCTTACCTGCTCTACAAGCTATAGGTTAAACTTTAAAGCATCGTTTGAAACATGAGAATTTGAATTTCTCCCGGTTCTTGGTTCTTACGAGGATTAAACTATTTTACGCAAAATTCATGTGTTTATAAATAAGCCCCAGAGCATCTACGGCTCTATGGGAATGCTGTGAGCTTCTCATTTAGGAATTTTTTTTCAGTGAGAAGCGACGTGTTCATCGTAAATGAGACGTCGGTAGTGACTTCGTCAACCTCCGCTCGTTCAGTCTTTCGTAGGCGTTGTGTGTGTGAGTGCATGTGTGTGGTGGTGTGCGTGTGTGTGGGCGTCTATGTGTTGTACTGGGTGTTTCTAAAAAAAAGACGTGCATGCAGATTTAATGACGACGATTTGGTTGTGTACTTATTTATTTCTCTCTTCTAAACATCAATTCCCACACAAAACATTGTCTACCGTCTTAATTTCTAAGAGCATGTATAATGGTATAGACAGCTGCTGCTGTCTATAGCAACTCTCCATGTCACCTGTAGACAGCACTAAAGATAGCTTATACAACGGTACAGACGGCTGCTATCTTTTTAGTTGTCTTTATAGAACACACAATCTTTTAATGTTTTCCTTGTTTCTTGTGCTATAGTCGGCTACAAGATTGTAGACAGCATCTTTCTCTCTCTTCATTCTCTTTCATCCACGTCAGCAAAAATCCTACGTGACAATGACTATAGACGGCTGATATAAGCCTATTGTACATGCTCTAAAGCACTTCATGAAAAGATCACTACAACTGTCACTGCCTCCTGATTTTCTCAAGCTTAGAATATCCTTCATCAAAATGCGCCTTATATTATGCATATGTCTCATATATTTCAAATTTTGCCGTCACTTTTTTTTGTGTTTTGTCCGGTGATGCCGGTTTTCAGATTTTGCCATCACATTCCTATAAACTTCTTATGACAACAGCACTCAAAATAAAAGGATAGGCAGAAATTTGAGAAACTTCGTTAATTTGCTCCCATTACATGCAATCAATCAGTTACGCTGCCTCAGTGCCTCAGATTCTTCCTCCTCTTGTTCTCTTCTTCTTCCGTTCTTGTCTTTAAAAAAAGGACATGATACGAATCATGCATCCAGGAACTTGCAATAATTGATGGCCAGGCCGGACCAGGAGATCCATCCACATCCAGCCGTTTACTATGCGCCCTCGCCACGATCTCCACCGCTGGATTGGTCACCGGAAACAGCGGCGGATTTCTCGGGGCGCTCAAGCCTGCTCCTCCCATAGGGAGCTCGCCTACATGATCCGTGGATCGATTCGTCTCCGATGCTTCGTTAGTATTATTTCAGATGCAATTTGCAATACATAATGTTTGGCAAAGCTGTATATATGTGTGGCTGCAAATGGAATCTGGAACATGGTCAGAACATACATTACTGTTTTAGTTGGCTTGTACCGAGCTTACACTCTGCAACTTGGAGCCAGTTGTTTGTAATATCAACCAGCATGCAGCCTCCAGTTTGATGCGTTCCAAGATAGTACTGACATAAAGAATCTGCAAGATGGTCCATGTCAGAACAGATCGATCACTGCAACTCTCTCTGTTTCTTGCATATCCGTCAGGTCACTTCCAAGCAATTTTGTCAGCGGGCGCTTCTGTTAAGTTCGTTTCGTGGTAATCCAATGTTCCAAACAGGTTCGAAAAAGTCTACCGAGTAGCAAAAATTAACTTAGGCAGAAGAAGCTGTAAGTTCCAATTTGTAACTCAAATCTACAGTGTCTGTTTCCTCCAAGCCGCAGTGATTTGAAACAAATCGTTTTAAGTTACGTGCAGTAAAACATTAATATTTTTTTGGCTATTTAGATTGACACGTGAAAATGATATGTGTAAGATTGTCTCAAAAAGTAATTTCATAATATTCTAATTTTATTAGGTTTTATGAATATAGCACAATAGAAATGGAGGGTTCAAAATTGTATTTTAAAGACTGTGTCGATGTCTAAAATGACTTACTTTTGTGACTGGATGGAGCACAGATCAAGAAGGGAAGCTCTCGTACATCTAGTGTGTAGGGTCATTATTATACAGGATGCTCGGAGATCTGCTCCATATGTACATATGTATTGCATTTCAATCGACCTAACCTAGCATCCCCATAGGCATACAACAATTTTAATGCCCCCAAAAGCTATGTATTTATTAGGTTCCTTGATGTTTAAACTAGTGTTATCATCAAGGATAGAGTAGAAAAAGTTCTGGAGAAGAGGAAGGAGGTAGTTCTGGAGAGGAAGGAGGGAGGAAGGAGGTAGATGGGTTGAGATAGATTATGTCTTTACAATCCTTACCCTCACTTACTATTTAAGATACAACAATACTCTTCGTAGTGCCTACGTTACTGCTCCTAGTCAGCCCATGGCTAAACGGCCCAGTCTTTAGATGCGTATCTTGGGTTGGGCTTGAGACCTCGCTGACTCATCCTTCTATTGCCCAGTTGCTCTTCCTGCTCCCTGTTAGTAGGGACCATGGCATTCCTCTCCTCTTCAGGTTCAGCTTGACCCCAAGCTAGTGCATGCGAAAAACGAGTCTGCAGATCATCCAAGTCCTCCCAGGTAGATGATGGAATGGTTGTTCTCGACCATTGCACTTGCACCTAGGTGATTGATGTTGGTCCTTTGTCACGGAATCGATGTCACAGTACCTTGAGTGGTTTACTGAAATCGTCAGATACTCTAGGGAGTTCCATTTGTACTTTGCTCGAAGGGGGAATCGCCTTCCTGAGTTGTGACACATGAATCACAGGATGAATCACCGCAGTGGGTAGCAACTGAAGTTTGTACGCCACCGATCCAATCTTCTTTTCAACCTGAAAAGGACCAAAGTATCGACATGACAATTTGTGGTTAGCTCTTACCACCATTAAACTCTGCATATATGGTTGAAGTTTCAAATACACCCAGTCTCCCTCTTGGAATACCCTTTCTGATCTTCTCTTATCGGCTTGGGCCTTCATGTGTTGGTTAGCTTGGTTGAGATGTTGCTTCAGTAACTTAGTCATCAATAGACACAAAAACTCCACGATGCAAATATGGCCCAAGAATAGTGTTAATGAGTCCCTGGAAGGTAGCTAGTGCACTGGTTAACCCATACGGCATCACCTTGAATTCATAATGCCCGTGATGTGTTTTAAAAGCCGTTTTATATTCATCCTCCGCTCTCATGCGTATCTAGTGATAGCCCGCTGGTAAACCACTGAGTTCCGGCCAACTCATCCAACAATTCATCTATGATCGATAGTGGATAACGATTCTTCACGGTGATGGCATTTACATGACGATAATCCACACACAAGCATCATGATCCATCTTTTTTGGGAACCAGCCATACAGGCGATGCAAACGAATTGGCACTGGGCTGGATAATTCCTTGCTTAAGTATTTCAATCACCTACCTCTCCATCTCGTCCTTCTGCGCCAGATGATAGCGGCAGGGTCGTAAATTAACCGGTTGTGCTCCTGGGATTAATGCTTGGCATGATCAAAGTCTCATTTTGGCGGCAGACCTTGTGGCTCTTCAAACACTTCTGCAAACTCAGATAACAGATGATGAACAGTGTCTGGTGTCAGAGGATTCTAGTTCAACTGAACTGAGTTGAACTCTGCCTTCCCAGGTTACTATCTCTGCTTGAGTTGCCAATAACACACCACTAGAAGTGTTCTCCTTCAGACCATGTAGCACTACTCTTTTACCCTTATAAGCAAACGACAAAATTTTCTTACGCTAGTGAACGGTCATAGGACTGTACTGCTCCAGCCAATCCATCCCTACAATAGTACCATAGCAATCAAGTGCTAAAACCTTCAGTGTCGTTGTGAAATGCACTCCTTGCACTTGCCATTGACAATCAGGGAACACCCTTACAGACATCAGAGTACCCCATCTACGATTCTGACCTTCATCCCTTGATGTGGCTTCTGCTCCCCTTGCAACTTTCCTGCTAAGTCCTCTCTCACGAAGCAATGGGTACTTCCTGCATCAATCAAGATGGTGACATCGATTCCTTGTACTCTGCCAGGGAGTCTCACTGTCTTTGGTGTTTCTGAATTGTTTACTGCTGCTATTGAAATTGCAGGAACTTCTTCCTCCTACGAGCCCCCTTCTTCTGCTGGTTCAACATCCTTACTTGGTTCCTGGACCAACTCCCATAGTTCCTAAACAACATGCAATTGTACTATCGGACCATAGTTCCTAAACAACATGCAATTGTACTATCAGACCACATCGATGTTCCCGACTCCACCTTTCTCCACAGGTGTGACACAAGCCCTTATCTCGTAGGTATGCTCTGAGTGCGGCCATCTTATCGTCCGGCCCATTTACTCTTGCTCCATCTCCACTTCTCCGATCCTCTGATCGATTATCGGTGGGACTTGGTGGTCTTTCTGGTGGTGCCAGCAATGGCAATGCCGTTCGTGTTAGAAGTCGCCCTCCTAGCTGAAATTCAGTCCAACGCATTTCACGTCGCATTGTGTGGATATCATAGGGATATGTGTACGATCTTAGGATGATGTTACAATTGGCAATGACGTTGAAGGTTTGTCGAAACA
The DNA here is from genome assembly GCA_036346405.1 of Phyllostachys edulis. Classification (NCBI taxonomy): domain Eukaryota; kingdom Viridiplantae; phylum Streptophyta; class Magnoliopsida; order Poales; family Poaceae; genus Phyllostachys; species Phyllostachys edulis. The sequence goes on along the minus strand of CM070554.1, from coordinate 51,964,398 downwards.
CGTATTTTCGTCGAAGTTTGAAGTGATGTTAGGCAAATGCGATCAGACTGGTGTTCAAGGCGCGGTCAGACCGGCCTTTAAATGGCAGTCTGACCGATTTTGTACTGTTCATCGGCCAAAGTGGCGATGAGTGTTTGGGTTAGTTCAAGTTCATGGGTTTCAGTGCATATGTGTTGCATGATGCATGTTTTGACTAACGCGGGTCAAGTTGTGAAGAACTTGTTCCCGGAATCGATTTCTTTGTCTATTGTTGTGAAGGTTGCTTGGAGGTCAATGACGGTCAACGGCGATAATGATCGGGACTAAGCTTGGAGAGCTGAGGTTCAGAACGATCGGGGATACCAGGTGAGGTCAATGGAGTCAAGCATGGCGCAAGAGGGACAAAGGTGACCGAACGGGCAGTTCGGTGCGACGGGTTGGATCAAGCGGCGTGGGGTCGGTGCAAGTGTCATGGTGGTTTCGGTGGGAGCCAGATGGGAGAGACTTGCCGATATGATGAGAGCCGCTGGATCAACCTACACGTGGTGAAGCATGGAAGTGCTTCACGAAGATTGGACTCGGTCTTCGAAAAAGATCGAGAAGAGGTATTTCGGTAATTTTACCTAAATACCGCCTTAGTGACCTTTTGCCAACCCGCAGCGCAAGACGGTGCGTGGAGAAGCGGATTAGGTCAAGAGGAGATAAAAACGACGCTTTAAAATGCGTGTGTGAGTGAACCTCTTTGTGTGTGGGCTTAACGGGTACCCATTAGGGTTCAATCTTCTAGAAGGTTTAGCCCCCACTATAAATAGAGGTGGGTGCTGGCTGCACCCCTTCAACCCTTTCATTGTTATGAAACCCTAGTTTGCTTTTGTGCTTAGAGAGATGATAGTTGGAGGTTAGGGTTCTAGAGAGTTGGATTTGATTTTGTGCTCATGTGTTGAGTCTTTGTCCTCCTTAATGGAGTGACTGTAACCAACATCATATCAAATCAATCCAAAGAAATATTTCTCAAAGATGTTTCTCTGTGGATATCATGGGGATATGCTCATGATCTTAGGATGATGTTACAATTGGCAATGTCGTTAATGGTTTGTCGAAACACGAGTTTTCGTCAAAGTTTAAGGTGTCACGATCTGGTCTTGGTTAGACCCGGCATTGGAGCGCAGCGCGATCCGACCTTTCAATGGCGGTCTGACCGGGTTCTTGCTGTTCATCGGTCAATCGGTGGCGATGAGTTTTGGGTTAGGTCAAGTTCATTGGTTTCATGGTATATGTGTTGCATGACGCATGTTTTGACTAATGTGGGTCAAGTTGTGAAGAACTTATTCCCGGAATCGATTTCTTTTTCTATTGTTGTGCAGGTTGCTTTGAAGTCAATGACGGTCAACGGCAAGGATGATCGGGACTAACCTTGGAGATCTGAGGTCTAGAACGATCGGGGATATCGGGTGAGGTTAATGGAGTCAAGCATGCCACAAAAGGGACAAAGGTGACCAAACGGGCAGTTCGGTGCGACGGGTTGGATCAAGCGGCACGGGGGTCGGTGCAAGTGCCATGGTGGTTTCGGTGGGAGCGGATGGGAGACTTGTCGACATGATGAGAGCCATTGGATCAATCTACGTGGCGAAGCATGGAAGTGCTTCACGAAGATGTGACTCGGTCTTTGTAAAAAGATCGAGAAGGGGTATTTTGGTAATTTTACCAAATACCGCCTTGGTGACCTTTTACTAACCCGCGGCGCAAGACGGTGCGTGGAGAAGCGGATTAGGTCAAGAGGAGAGGAAGACGGCGCTTTAAAATATGTGCGTGTGTGACCCATTTATGTGTGGGCCTTAACGGGAGCTCATTAGGGTTCAATCTTCTAGAAGCTCTAAGCCTCCACTATAAATAGAGGAGGGAGGTCGCTGCACCCCCTTCAACCCTTTCATTATTGAAAACCCTAGTTTTGCTTTTGTGCTTAGGGAGAAGATAGTTGGAGGTTAGGGTTCTAGAGAGTTGGATTTGATTTCGTGCTCATGTATTGAGTCTTTGTCCTCCATTGATGGAGTGGCTGTAAACCAATACCATATCAAATCAATCCAAAGAAAGTTCTCTCAAAGATGAGTCTATTTGTTTTCTTTCTCTCTATTTGGTGATTTGGGGTCTTTCTTTGATCCGCGAGTTTTTGCTTGGTTTCTTGCTTTGATCTAACTTGCTGTGACATGTCAGAACCCATCTAAGATCATCTTGATCATCAATCACCCACGAGCAAGTCTCTAGATCATATTTTGATTTTGACTCGGTTTTAGAGTCACCTTCGTTCAATCTAAAAAAGATAGGAACTTTAGCATGGATCTCTGTGATCCTTGATTAGAATAGGTTTCTAAATAAATTTGAATTAAGGACTTGTGATGGTTTATTTCTGGGTTATCCTGCTCATTCGAGGGGTTTTTAGGTCTTTAATGTTGAAACTAACATTGTCTAGGAGACATCCAATGTCACTTTTGATGAGACTAGCCCTAGAGCTAGATCCGATGTTTCAGATGGCTTATAGGTAACAGAGAGTATTTTTGTTGAAGAAGAAGAGGATGATTTCGATACTACTCCTCCACCTATTGCTGATGCTCCTGTCCAAGCAGTAGAACCTGCTACGACTTCTTCACCTCCAATTGAGGCTCCTACTGCATCTTCATCATCAGCAGTACCTACGGAGGTTGAGGAGATGCTATCTCCCCCAAGCGCTTCACTGCACATTCAGAAGCAACATCCTCCAGATCAGATGATTGGTAATCTTCATGAGCGAGTCACTCACTCTAGGTATCACGATCCGAGTCTTTTCTCTCACTCTGCATTTGTAGTTTCTTTTGAACCCCGTGATATATCACATGCTTTTTCTGATTCTAGTTGGGTCAATGCTATGAATGAGGAGTTAGAGAATTTTGAAAGAAATAAAGTCTGGAACCTTGTAGAACCTCCTAGTGGTCATAATGTAATAGGAACCCGTTGGGTTTTCAAAAATAAGCAAAATGAGGATGGTTCTATGGTTAGAAACAAGGCTAGGTTGGTAGCTCAGGGATTTAGCCAGGTTGAGGGACTAGATTTTGATGAGACATTTGCTCCTGTTGCTAGACTAGAAGCCATTCGCATTCTGCTTGCATTTGCTGCATATAAAGGTTTTAGGTTACATCAAATGGATGTTAAGAGTGCATTTTTGAATGGTTTTCTAGAGGAGGAAGTGTATGTTAGGCAACCCCTTGGCTTTGAGAATCCCAAGCACCCTGATCATGTTTTCAAGCTATCCAAAACCTTGTATGGTCTTAAGCAAGCCCCTAGAGCTTGGTATAGACTTAAGACCTTTTTGCTTAAGAATGATTTTGAAATGGGAAAAGTTGATAAGACTCTTTTCATTCTTAGGCATGGCAATGACTTCCTGCTTGTTCAGATTTACGTTGATGATATTATCTTTGGTGGTTTCTCTCATGCTCTTGTTTCCAGTTTTTCTGAGACCATGTCCAGAGAATTTGAGATGAGTATGATGGGTGAGCTCAACTACTTTTTGGGGCTTCAAATCGAGCAATGCAAGGAAGGGATTGTCATCCATCAAACGAAGTACACCAAGGATCTGCTCAAGCGCTTCGAGATGAGTGACTGCAAGCCGATCGCCACTCCCATGGCGACTTCGACTGCTTTGGATCTAGATGAGGAAGGAGAAGCCGTGGATCAACGAGAGTACCGCAGTATGATCGGCTCTCTTCTATACTTGACGGCCTCAAGACCGGACATCCACTTCGCGGTCTGCCTCTGTGCGAGGTTTCAGTCGTCTCCGAGGACTTCACATCGCCAAGCCGTTAAGCGCATCTTCAGGTATTTACACTCTACCATTCAATATGCCATTTGGCATTCCTGCTCTTCTTTGTTGTCCATTCGGGGGTTTTCTGATTCTGATTTTGTGGGCTATCGACTAGACAGGAAGAGTACCTCTGGCACTTGTCATTTTTTAGGCACTTCTTTTGTCTCTTGGTCATCTAGAGAGCAGTCCTCTGTTGCACAATCCATCTTTGAAGAATATGTAGTCTTTGCTAGTTGTTTGCAGAATCGATTTTGTGGATGGTGTCCACTCTTAAGGACTTTGGGTTAAATTTTGCTAGTGTTCCTCTTTTCTGTGATAACACTTCTGCCATTAACATTGCTAAAAACCCAATGCAACATTCTCGGACCAAGCACATAAACATTCGCTATCACTTTCTTAGAGACCATGTAGAGAAGGGTGATATTGTATTGCATTTTGTGGAGTCCGAAGCTCAGTTAGCTGATATCCTCACCAAGCCTTTAGACCCAACAAGGTTTGCCACCTTGAGGAGCGAGTTAGGGGTAATTTATCCCTATGGGTTGGTTTGAGGGGGAGTTGGATCTTTCCTGATCTTTCCTTGTTCATCTGATCTTTTCTTGATCTTCTTTTGAACTTGTTGATCTTTTTAATCTGTTTAGGCTTTTTGAGCTTTTCTTGCATCTCATTGTATCATATTGCATTCATATGTAAAATCACAAAATGATACATTGTAATATAAACTTTACTACTTGTCTTTTAAAATTGATGAAGCTTTACTTATTACCCTCTTGAGCTTTGGTATTTCAATCCTTGCTCAATGCCATGTCTAGTTCTTTGACTTGCTAGAATTATCATGATTTCACATGTGTAGCTAAGTCTTTGCTGAATGAGCTAGAACTCTAAAACAACTTGAACTAAAAACTGCAATTTGTGGATGTTTTAGCTAGTTGCGCAATTAGTGCTCCTTTTGTGACATTGGCCCTGTCAAAATTGCTTTGTTAGTTCTTGAATCTAGAATTGATCATTACCTGAGCTTCTTGTTCTTCTGAGAATCTAAAACTGCTCTTGTGCAAAATGAAAAATAAAAAATCAATTTCAAGATTGTCTTGCGGTTAAAATGTACCAAACTACTCTCACGAGACTGCATGTCAAAGACATGAACTTGGAGATAGTTTGATGATCCAGACGATCTCATAGGGACTGCTTGTCAAAACTGACATGAACCTCAAGATTTGTCGCCTACAGTAGCGACTTAGGAAGAGTTTGTGGATGACTCCTAGTCCAGGATCTTCTTCACTAAGATATACCTTTAATCAACTTCTGGTCGAAACTTAGGAAGAGTTTGTGGATGGCTCCTAGTCCAGGATCTTCTTCACTAAGATAGACCATTAGTCAACTTCAATATTCATTGCAAATGAAAAACTGTTGAAAAATGGGCGTTTGAGAAAATTGAGCAAAATGATTCAATTCAGGACCTGCTTGTCTCTTAATGTGGTCATTATTAGCTTTTTGATCTCACATTGATATTTTGACATGGCCAGTATCATTTTAGGATCCCTGCTGATGAACTTGCTAAATTTAAAGTTTTGCTTAAATTGTTACAATTCATTGCTTTACATTGAGCCTTCTAGCTTAGCTTTGATATATATGTATTAGCATGATCTTGCTAGCGCTTTCAGGCTTGATATATGTTATGCAATATTAGAAATGCTAGCTTGTTCTTTTGGGTAATCTCCAAAGCTTCTTGTACTCAAAAATTGAAAAAATACAAAAAATAAAGCTACTTCATTGCATTTCATGTATGCTCTTTCTTATGCTTTTTCCTCATTCTGCATTTGTCATCTCTGGACGAGAGGAAGGCGTGATTCCTTGATGACTCCATTGTCAAAGGGGGAGAAGATGTAACAAAAATGTTTGAAAGGGGGAGCCTTTTGGAGAAAATTGGAGAATTTGAAATTTTCTGAACTATGAGGATCATAGTGAGGGGAAGTATCTTATTTGCATTCTTATGGTCTTATTGCTATTTTTAAACTTGAATTGCAATTCTTGCAACCTCACAATGATCGAAGATCAATTTGAACAATTGTTCTTTCATATGGATCTTAAGTGAGATTTTGACTCTTTTCTGGAAATTGAAGTGTTCTCGCTTTCTTTTGCCTTATCTTACTTGTCTATGCTATTCTGAAGCCAACTTGGTCATTTCCTTTGCTTTCTCTTCCATTTGGACCAAGTTGTGCCTTTGCACGAAAACGTTAAGTTCTTTTCTTTTCAAACCTCAAAATTTGTATTTTTTGGAAAATTACCAATGTGTTCATCAAGGGGGAGATTGTTGATATCATGGGGATATGTGCACGATCTTAGGATGATGTTACAATTGGCAATGGCGTTGAAGGTTTGTCGAAACACGTGTTTTCGTCGAAGTTTGAACTGTTGTCATGCAAAGGCGGTTAGACCGGCATTCAGGGCGCGGTCAGACCGGCCTTTGAATGGCGGTCTGACCGGTTTTATACTGTTCATCGGCCAAAGTGGCGATGAGTGTTTGGATTAGGTTAAGTTCATGAGTTTCAGTGCATATGTGTTGCATGATGCATGTTTTGACTAACTTGGGTCAAGTTGTGAAGAACTTGTTCCCGGAATCGATTTCTTTGTCTATTGTTGTGCAGGTTGCTTGGAGGTCAATGACGGTCAACGGCGAGGATGATCGGGACTAAGTTTGGAGAGCTGAGGTATAGAATGACCGGAGATGTCAGGTGAGGTCTACGGAGTCAAGCATAGCGCAAGAGGGACAAAGGTGACTGAACGGGCAGTCCGGTGCGACGGATTGGATCAAGGTTTTGGTGGGAGCCGAATGGGAGAGACTTACCGACATGATGAGAGCCGCTGGATCAACCTACATGTGGCGAAGATTAGGTCAAGAGGAGATGAAAACGATGCTTTAAAATACGTGCGTGAGTGAACCCGTTTGTGTGTGGGCTTAACGGGTGCCTATTAGAGTTCAATCTTCTACAAGGTTTGGCCTCCACTATAAATAAAGGTGGGTGCTGGCTGCACCCCTTCAACCCTTTCATTGTTTTGAAACCCTAGTTTGCTTTGGTGCTTAGGGAGAGGATAGTTGGAGGTTAGGGTTCTAGAGAGTTGGATTTGATTTCATGCTCATGTGTTGAGTCTTTGTCTTCCTTGATGGAGTGGCTGTAACCAACATCATATCAAATCAATCCAAAGAAAGATTTCCCAATGATGTATCTCTGTGGATATCATGGGGATATGCTCATGATCTTAGGATGATGTTACAATTGGCAATGTCGTTAATGGTTTGTCGAAACACGAGTTTTCGTTAAAGTTTAATGTGGTGTCGATCAGAGTCTTGGTCGGTGGCGTTAGGCGCAGCGGTCGACCGCCTTTCAATGGCGGTCTAACCGGGTTCTTGCTGTTCATCGACCAATCGGTGGCGATGAATTTTGGGTTAGGTCAAGTTCATGGGTTTCATGGCATATGTGTTGCATGATGTATATTTTGACTAATGTGGGTCAAGTTGTGAAGAATTTGTTCCCGAAATCGATTTCTTTGTCTATTGTTGTGCAGGTTGCTTTGAAGTCAATGACGGTCAACGGCGAGGATGATCGGGACTAAGCTTGGAGAGCTGAAGTCCGAAACGATCGAGATGCCGGTGAGGTCAATGGAGTCAAGCATGGCGCAAAAAGGACAAAGTGGTAACAGGCGATTCAAGATGACGGAGTTGGATCAAGCGGTGCGGGGGTCGGTGCAAGTGCCATGGTGGTTTCGATGGAAGCCGGATGGGAGAGACTTGCTGACATGATGAGAGCCGCTAGATCAACCTACACGTGGCGAAGCATGGAAGTGCTTCACGAAGTCTTCTGCTGTACTTGTAGATTGATCTTCATAGTTTCCATAGCTACTGCAGTGAAATTCGTGTTGAATCCGATCAAAGTGAAAAAGTGAGCGTACTCCTATTCACCCCTCTCTAGTCACCTTTTCGGTCTAACACATTGACTCTAGGACCTCTTCCTGCAAGCAAGCCAGTGAGACAACAGTATCGAGGTCCTTTGGCTGATGTAGAATCACATCAGCTCTAATTTCACTTCTTAATCCATCTATGAACTGCGTCACAAAGAACATGGGAGATGAGTAAGGAGATTATGCATAGATTCATTGAACTTTTTTAGCAAACTTAGTGATTGTCCCACTTTGCTTAAGTCGATTGAAACAACGAAGTTGTTGCTGGAACTCTTCCCTACCAAAACACAAGCTAAAAACATCAACAAATTCTTCCTAATTGGTACATCTAGTATGCGCTTGAGTGGATTGTACCCATAACACCACAATTTCCCCAAAATGCATGGTGGCTATGTTAACCCATAAATTCGGCAGTGTAGCACACACCCGAAAATACACTTCGCATTTCAACTTCCACGCCTTTGGATTTTCGCCATCGAATTGGGGGAAATCCAATTTGATGGCGCTAGATGATGGTAATGCCCTCCTGAGTTCCTTCCACTCCAATCTCCTGGATCAGATGGAGGCATGGGTAGAGGATGTAAACCATATGTACCATTGCTCGGTGATGGCCCTGGAATGTGATTTCCCATGACTTTTGCCTGGTTCTGAGTTGCTGCGCCTTGGACGTTTGCCCCGTGACCTTGATCACCCTCCACCTTGGACTCCTTGATTCTCAGATGCTCCGGAATTGACAACAATGGAGGCAGTCCGGTCGCCTTGGGCGCTTCCCAAGCCATCTGCTTGACTTGATGGCACAACTCCCCAACTTAGCTGCGCAGATCCTCCACCGAGGCAACCATCAGTGGTTTTCACTCCTTTAGTTCTAGGACCACCGGCTTGATCTCTGCCACCGATTGCACCAGTGTTTGGATGGTGGCATTTTGCGCTTGTATTGCCCGAGTAAGTATTGCTATTTCTTGCTCCATGGCCAACGCCTTTTCTTGAGCTCGAGTATGGTATTTGGGTTTCTCCTTATTGTCTTCTTGCGCTAGGATCGATGCTCTGGTACCAAATATTACGTTCCCGAATGTTTAAACTGGTATCATCATCAAGGATAGAGTAGAACGAGTTCTGGAGAAGAGGAAGGAGGTAGTTCTGGAGAGGAAGGAGGTAGATGGGTTGAGATAGATTATGTCTTTAAATTCCTTACCCTCACTGGCACAACGCCATACTATTTAAGATACGACAATACTCTTCGTAGCGCCTACGTTACTGCTCCCAGTCAGCCCACGGCTAAACGGCCCGGTCTTCAAATGCGTATCTTGGGTTGGGCTTGAGGCCTCGCTGACTCATCCTTCTATTACCCAGCTGCTCTTCCCGCTCCCTGTTAGTAGGGACCATGATAGTATTACGACAACACTAATTGAGAAGAGGAATACCCTTCAGAGAAGAATCGAGAGGAGGAATGGCACGCGTGCAATAGCAACATGAATCTTGACGTACGTACGTGGAGATTGGCACGTGTCGTTGGGGAACTGAAGATGGTGGTGTTCAAATAGTTTGAGCTGGCTAGGCCTAGGCCCTAGGCAACACTGTTTTGCATTGTTGAAGTAGGCGTTATGGAATAGAGATGCATAGCAGCAGCCAGTGTGCGTATCGATCACACACGCTAGCACCTTTGCGAATCTCGTACTGTACGTTATCCGTACATACACATACACTGCCCTACCCACATTGTTCTCGTATTGTTCTGTCCTTTCCCGCTCATCAACTGTAAGTTCATCCAATAGCGTACTCAAGGAATCGATGATCCGATCGATGCTGCACAATGCTGATGTGCACATGCATTGCTTTCACAGATCGACCTGTTGGGATGGCACAGAGTGGTGGCATAGGCGGAGGGAGGGTGCTGGCAGGGCAGGGCTCCTTGTTATCTAAATTTTGCCGGTACATTCATTTGTTATTCATATAATTTTATTATGTGGCATTCCTCGTATAATGTAATTTCACTGTATAACTTGTTCTTAATAGCATACTCAAGGAATCGATGATTCGATCGATGCTGCACAATGCTAATGTGCACACGCATTGCTTTCACAGATCGACCTGCTGGGGATGGTACATAGTGGTGGCATAGGAGGAGGGAGGGTGCTGGCAGGGCAGGGCTCCCTGTTATCTAAATTTTGTTGGTACATTCATTTGCTATTCATATAATTTTATTTATATTTTTATTACGTGGCATTCCTTGTATAATATAATTTTATTATATAACTTATTCTGCTTCTCTCGTCTTTTTTTTTAAAGGGAAAGAACCCAGCTTTTATAAAGCATATAACTGTTCTTTACAAAAAAAAAAGGAGAAGCCAAACAACTGGGATTACCAGTTTTCGCTACAGGAACAGGCAAGCCAAGCCAACCAAAAGGAGAAACATTACAAGGTTATCTGATGTCTGATCGGGTTTGTTGATACTACAAAAGTGCTGTGACCAATCTTTGATATCCTTCACGAAGTCATCCAACTTACTATGATCAGCCCCTGTGGTGAGAGCTCGCCAAGACTGCAAACAAAATATAAATTTGAAAATCAACTCCATAGGTTGCTGAGGATAACTCCCCTCAAACGCCACTCTGTTTCTAGCTTTCCAGATAATCCAAGCAGAAGCTGCAAAACTAAACAACATAACATTGTAATCAGTAGCCCCCCCTCCTATCTAACCAATTCAACTGGAAATCTTCAACAGAAACTGGAATGCGTTCCCAGTTAAGAGTCTCTTTGATGCAAAGCCAAAAAAATCTGGCCAGGATGTAATTGAAAAGGATATGATCAATGTTCTCTATCTCATCACAAAGGCTGCAATTAACACCCCCTTTCCACCCCTTTTTGCTAAGCTGATGCAAAGTCTGAACTTTATTATGATAACATTGCCAAACGAAAATTTTAACTTTTAGAGGGATTTTGCACTTCCAAAGCTTCTGCAACTTTCGGCAAACAATACCCCCAAAGAGGAGATGTCTGTACAAAGATTTGACTGTGAAAATCCTAGATTTCTCAAGACACCAGATAGCCCTGTCATGATTGTTGTCAAGATCCACTTCTGTTAACAAACATTTCAAACTCTCCCACTGAGCAGCTTCTTCATTACCAAGACATCTTTTAAAAGGAATGTGCCAATTCTCATTAACTAAACCATCTGAAACACTCATGTCAGGAGAATGACAAATGTTATAAAGACTTCTGTATTTGATATGAAAAGGGCAATCACCAGACCAGACATCACCCCAAAAAGAAACATTATGTCCATTCCCAAGTTTATAAAGAGCACCCCAGTTAAAGATGGTGTTAGCTTTACTCAACTGTCTCCAGAACTGAGAGCCCCTGTGAAAGTTTGCTTCCCTAAAAGCACATCTGGGAAAGTATTTTGCCTTAAGGATTCTAAACCAAAGTTCGTTATCTGCAGAGTGAATATGCCAAATCCATTTAGCTACCAAACAGTCATTCATAACCCTGGTGTTAATCACCCCCAAACCCCCAAAGTCTTTAGGCCTGCACACGACATCCCATTTCACCATATGGTACTTAAAAGTATTATTAGCACCCCTCTAAAAGAATCTAGATCTGATGGTGTCCATTTGTTTGTGAACCTCCTCATTCAATTTGTAAAAGCACATGGTATATGTAGGGAGACTACTTAAACTGCTATTAACCAAGATTAATCCGCCCCCAGAAGATAAGAATTTGTTTTTCCAGTTGTCAAGCTTTTTAGTTAACTTGTTGATCACATTATCAGCTGCCTTCACCCCAATATGTCTGTCCCCAATTAAGATCCCCAGATACATCATAGGTAAAGAGGCCAATTTGCAATAAAAAATGTTAGCTACTCTAACAGATTCCTCCTTAGACACCCTAAGTGCAAAAACTTCACTTTTTTGATAGTTTATTTTTAGACCAGACATCCATTCAAAACAGTAAAGGAGAAATTTCAAATTCAGAAATTAATTCTCATCAAACTCCAACATAAGAACTGTATCATCTGCATACTGCAAAATTGAAACACCCCCACGGACCAAATGAGAATCTGCTTCTCTCGTCTTCAACTCCTGGCTCAGTCGCCGATTGGTGGTGCTACGTACACAAGCTCTAGGATTCATCTTCAATCCTCGATGCAACAACATATACACATGCAATTTATTACTGGTCGAAAAGGCACTCCAGCAGAGGGGACAGACAGTGCCCGGCAGGTTCTTCATCTAGGAAAAAAATGCCTCCAAGTCCATGTGTGCTTCTTTGTGCGCAGCACACGGTGACAAGTTGAGCGTCACGCGCTAGACGCGACAATGCGGCAGGCGGACAGCCGGCCGGACGCGCGACGTCGTGGCCGGGACCACGCGCAGGGAGACGTCGTTTTCTGGCACTTGTGCCGTGCCGCCCGCCCAGAAGCTAACCCGCCGCGGCCAGCGCCGCGCACCGCGCGAACCTGGTAGCGTTAGCTTTCTGCGCCGCACGCCTGGGCCGATCGACGTGAAGGCCCCAGCTAGCTAGCCATGCTACGTTGCGCGCAGGAGCAGTACGTACGTGCAGTGCAGCCGTGCAGGTGCCGCCTAGCCGAACGTACTGCTACCGTGCTACGTGCCTGCCCGCTCGGTCGAGCTATCCAGGTCACTCACTGGGCCCTGGCTAGATCAACAAGCTGCTGCCAACCACTTGGACCGACCACCATTGCGCATCCATCCCATGTTGTTGCTGTTCGCCTTGCTGTGCATGTCGTGTACTCGTGTTGGTATACTGTACATATGGCTCCAGTTACTAATCTTTAATTTCCTCCTACTCCAAATATAGTTGATGCATGCATGTCATGGACAGTACTGTTTAGCAAATTAATGTACCTGTCACAGAGAAGCTGGAGCGAGGCAGGCATGCATGGATGCTGCTGATCTGATCCAACTCTGCGTCGGTCTCCCATAGGGTTTACCGGGAAAATAACCTGGGAGCACAATCTAAACGAAGATCTTTATTGTTATGGACATAATAAGTATTTGGATAAAAATACAATGAGAATGTAATGACTGCGTTCAGAGAGTTATGAATGTGTGTATTGCGGATATATTACAGTATACATGGGCTACCTTTTTTATAGCTATTGAAGGGGTGATAATTAATGCTGTTAAAGGCGTCTTATATCTTTACACACGTTGTCTATTGAGGCCCTATTTGTTTAGGCTTTTTCTTTAGCTTAAAAATAAAAAAACCTAAGCCTAAACAAAGGGGTAGCTTTTTCATCCAGCTTATAAAAAACTTAAGCCATTTTAAGCCTAAAAGTCAAAAACTATGGGAGAGATGTTTTTTTTTTTTGGCTTTTGCGGAATGGAATAACCGTTTGCCACTGAAGTTTGCTGAAATTACCCACAAAATGCCATTGTATATAAATGCAAATCCTTTCATTTTTTTTCATTCCATCCTCCTCTCCCCCCGATTCACTTTCCTTCTTGGTTTCTCAGAGCCTTGCCTCAAATCCTCCCCTCACCCCCTCCCCCGGCCGCCTCCCCCCAACGCCGCCACCTCCTCCCTCCTCAACGAGGAGAGTAGAAGATTATGATCCAAACGATACACAAACTGGATCATTTGGAGGGCACAGTGTCAATGGATCAGCAATCGATGATGGAGATGAGTGTCTTTCGGGATAGTACTGCTACTTCTTTAATGGTCGCAAGAGGATAAATATATTACATTAATATGATATCTTCGAATATTATTTTGTTACTTTGTTATTTTGTTTGGTTGGCTAATATATGCCTTTCTATATTAATTTTTTTCATTACGCAATATCCAAATTTAATACTTGCATGCACGGACGAGAGAAATCTATTTTGTTTCATATGTACGCTAGCACGTATCGTCATATTTTTAAATCCTATGCAAAAATAAGTTTAAATACATACTTAACAAGGTTCTTTAAACACTCAAGGGCAATTTAGACTTTTTATCCTTCACACACAACCAGGGGTAGAACTAGAGCGAAAATGACCAAGGTTCACTACTTCATCATACATATAACATCATATATAATTTTCAAGCAACACTATATTAAATAGTAATTTATGCAGCAAAAGACTGCAAGAGACCAGAGGTTGGACTGAACCGAGGTGCACAGCTTTTAGGCTAGGGACTGCATGCATAATATATACACGATAATATCTACTATTTTTTTTGGGGACCTGGTGTCCTGTGACACCGGGTGGACCCATTTAGTTCCGCCCCTGACACAACTCAATAAACCAATATCCTATAAAAAGCCAGATTACCAAACACCAAAGGTTGGCTTAAAAGTTAAGGGGCTTATAAGCTGATTAAGCCAAAACGTTAGCTTTAAGCTATAAGACAAAAAGTCTAAGCCTAAACAAACAGGGCTTGAGTCTTGAACCATCACGTCTCTTAGCTAACTGTTATAAGTTTTCAGATGTGCCAATAACCGCTCTCACGTTAGTCACGTGGAAAACTTTCATGTTTCCCGACCAGTTTGTCATGTAGTGTCCATGACTGGTTGTATCATGACTCAAATTGGTCTGCGACCAGTTTAACCGTAAAAAAAGGAATTAGACTTCATTTTAATACTGGTCGTAAGTTCATAACTGTTATAAATTGAGTCTCTAATACATGGGTCTACTTTTACAGAGACTCTGACTTTAACTAAAAATGTTGATCTGATCAAGAATCCTCATCACTCTATATATACATGAGGACCTAATTAAAGCCAACAACTCTACGTTAGAGCCATGGAGAATAATTGGATGATAGATAATACAGCTCCAGATTGAGTGATTGACCTACCTTTTGTTTTTAGCCCAGCAATGCTGACCCGAGAATCAGCGAAATCTAGCGATTACGAATGCATGCGAAGACGAGGGACCGCACGAACGTAGCTTAGCTGCATAGCTGGTACACATTGATGGAAATCAAATCCTTGTGTTGTGGTGCAGCACTTTGACTCTTCCCCGTAATGTCCCTTTTGTGGCTTTCCTTGAATAGCTTGCTGTGGTTAGTTAAGGGCTTTTATATATATATATATATATATATATATATATATATATATATATATATATATATATATATATATATATACTCACATTTTGGACCCTCATATAACCTCAAGATTCACGCATGTAACCCTAACTAACCCACCTCCTCTCCTCTGATCTCACCATCGATCCCTCCCACAAACATCTGCATCCCCACCCCACTAGCTGCGTGTCGCGACCAACCCCCAACGGTCACCTCTCACAAGAGTAGTTGTCACCACCAACAGAGTTGTCAATGAATCACTATCGATAATCGTGAGTTGAATGCAGAGGACACGACTCTCAAGATTTCGCAAGAAGAGATGGGAGTTTTTTTAGATAGGTTCAAACCTTCTCCGGAGAGAATTACCACATTGATCATATGTTCTTGTATTGAATGAGATTACAAAGCACAACAAGCCACCGAAACTAAGCCTAAGGATCAATGGCTTGTGTATGTGTGTTCGTCTCTGTTGGACTCTCTGTTGATCATCCCCTCTGTCTGCCAACACTGTCCTTATAAATCGTTCGAAAGGGTGGCAGTTGCTGTGTGTCAGGAGGCGATTTGATGGTTGCTTGAATACGCACGTTGATGATGGTTGTTGTTAGTGAGACATCCTCCTTACACATTCGTTGAGTAGTTATTGTCAGAGACGAAGAGAGGTGTGTGCGGTTATGTCAGAGACATACATGCGCATGTGTTGTATTAACTACCACGCTTAGCCGAGCGTGGTGTACAAGGCCCCTAGTCAATAAGGTCCATATGTCTGTGGGATTTATCGACCATAGGGTGGTCGTTATTTGACCAGGTCATAACAGACCTTTCGACCATAGGATGGTCGTTATCTTCCCTGGTCGATGCAAGTATCACCGACTAGGGGTATATTCGAGAGCTATTTAGAATACTATTATCGATAATGAATATTATAGATAAATAGTTTCATTAATTAAGGATTATTCAATCCTCGTGAAGAGTCATCCATGACCTTCAACTCTAATTGCCACCGCTACCTCCAACATCTCCTTCGATCGCCACGCCACCACCTCCCTCGTGGGTACTGTCACCGTCACCAGTGTTGGGTCAACCACCATACCTGTACTGCACCCCCCTCCAACCCTACCGTGCTTGTCGGTGTTGCCATTAATGGCAATGCTTACAATGGCGGAGCTAGTATAGGAGCATGGGGGTACAGCTGTACCCCCAAATTTTTTGAAAAAATATCTGTTATATATAGTTTGTATATTTACATGTAATAAATTTTGGTACATCTAATGAAATTTGTGATTATGTGTAAATGTTAGATTGTATGTTAGTATGTAGATTTGTATAGATTATGTATTATGTAGAAATAGAACAGTTAGTAGTGAGTCATTCAGTTAGTCAAGAGTTAGTATAACTATGTGTTAATTAAGTTTGCATCCACATCGTGAAAATTCTAGCTTCGCCAATAAATGCTTCCCTCCCTTGTTGGTTCTGCCACCTCCCAACCCTAGTCGGCCGTCGCCTACCTCTCGATCTATGATGGCACCACCGCCGTTGTCAACCGCCTTTCACCACCCCTCAGACCTAACTTGATTCATCGCCATCGAGCCTCCTAGGCCATGGCAGTGGTTCATGCTTCCCTACCACCCACCGCTAGGCATGAAATCTAATGTTGTGGTCTGTTAAACTCAAAAAACCTACACGAGGTAAGATCTAATGGCACAAAAATTGCTTACTTTTCTATCAAACCCCTTTCTGAAATATTGGTTTTTTACCCCAAGCACATGTTGGACTCCTAAATCCTGTTAACAGGCGCCAGCACGAATACATCTTGTCTGACTTTGGGAAGAAAATTTGCTAGGAGAAGGCCTCCCATTCCATCTCTAGAGGCCCTGCCTAGGATCTCTATCACATATACATTATACAATGTAAATCTCAAAACAACTCACCCATTTGGTCACTCCACTCACGCTTTTTCCCTGCCTCCACAATTATCGCTCTTCTTTGTAGCTCTACTTCCAGCTAAAAGAACCCGATCTCTTTAGGACCCCTTCCTTTCCATCTTCTGTGAGCTTGTCGGCTACGAGCGGGAGGGGAATCCATCCTACATCTTGTCCTTGTCCATAGTTGTTTCTCTTCTGCTCCCTGCTTTTGTCCTTACTTTTGTGTTTTTTCCCTTTAGCCTTCCCGATTAGGTTATGGCAGCTTCTTCCCTTATGGAATTTCTGGTGCGATGTCAGCAAGGCCGGCATCAACCTCTTCGATGAAGATTTGGCACACTACATGCTCTGGATCTGCCCCTAGTTTCCTCTTGTCCCAGCTCAAATTTGTCATATCTGAGGCAGCGGATCAACCAATAATTGGAGTTTCCTTGCCGAAAAGAAGAGGAGCGCTTATCAATTGGGTCTCCGACAAGGCCTACCTGCCTCGCGCGTGTTGGCACAGATGCCCTCATGGGCCTCATGAACTGTGTACCGTCTGCAGCAGCAAGTCAGCTTCTTCTCAATGGCTTGTGCGACTTGTGGTTTTTGGGGAAGAAAGACATGAGTGCTTTTATATTTGGATTTTTTTTAATAATCTATTTTTTAATCAGACTTATAGAAATAATACTACTTAATTTTTTTGCGAAATAATCATCGATCGGCCAGACAGGTTGGGCGACTTGACTAATCGCCCAATGGTTGGGCGACTGGCCATAATTTCCCAACAACAGAGCGCCAAGTGTTGGAGTCACGCGGTAGTTCAGCGACTTGACTAAGTCGCCCATTGGTTGAGCGACTTAAATCAAGTTGCCCAACCACTGGGTGATTTCAAGTAGTAGCTGTATTGTTTAATAAATCCGTTTGGAATAATTCTCTGGGAATAAATGTTACATTTTGTAGGTATTATATTTAGCAAATCCTATTGTAGGATTTTTTTTTTGGAAAAACAATGTTGGTTAGTCCGTTTGTGAATTTTGTAGAATCTCAAGGGTACGAAATTTGTCAATTTCGTAGAATCTCAAGGGTACAAAATTTGTCAGACTCATAATAACATTTTGTGATCGTCGTATGTTATTGTAGTGCGCTCAATTTCTGAAAATTTTTGTGAGAACGAT
This sequence comes from Phyllostachys edulis, assembly GCA_036346405.1. NCBI lineage: Eukaryota > Viridiplantae > Streptophyta > Magnoliopsida > Poales > Poaceae > Phyllostachys > Phyllostachys edulis. Next base: position 51,946,518 of record CM070554.1, on the reverse strand, counting down.
AGAGGTAGCAATGATTCGTAAGTACGAAGGTAAGTGATATTACGATGCGCCAAGAAATTCATACACAGTGGAGAACTTTGGAGAAATGGTGTAACGATAATAACACGACAGTTGATCCAACAAGGGGTTACATGGCAAGCAGGCTAACAAACCAATGATTGTACATGCATGCCTTTAGCGAATTAGAAATACATCGGACATATGGACGAAAAGGGTCGGACTACTGCGCGGACCAGGGCCATTTTCCCTTCCTTGCGAGCTTAGCATTGTACTCCTCGCCGGTCGCCTTGGCCTAGGCCGCCAATTCCCTCTTTTTCTCACACTGCCTGCGCCTGCATGCCTCTAGATGGGCACGCATCTCCCGTTGGATATGCTGGTTGTGCTCTTCGGTGCGACGCTCCTCCTTCCTCCTCCTGCGGTCCCTGTTGGTATCCCACTCCTCGCAGTCGAGAGTCCACTGGTCATGTGGGTGGATCTCTAGGTCGATCCACTTGTGATAGCCACATAGCGGATCTGGGGACTACGGGTAGACGGGAGAGGTTGTTAGTACAGACTTTGAAAGAGAAATAGTAGGGGAACATATTGCCACCTGTCCTTACCGGCTGTCGATAGCATCTCGTGTCCCAACGGCGGTCGGGATAGTCACTAGAGTTGTTCGCGCAACCCCAGTAACGCATGCCTAGGCTTAGCTGGCGTTTGGACTTGAAGAACTTGCATCTGTCCCTGCATCAACAGAGAGACGGCGTCTCCCCCTCGAGTGGGTGTTGCAGTGAATGCTCGGCTAGGATATTGTGGTAGGGGTTGCTACTACGGGGGATGGTGTCATTGCGGGTAGGTGGCCTCCTGGCACGCTCCCTTTGTTGCTCCTAGGCCGCATACTCCCTTCGTATTTCGCGGACCTCCTCCCAGTGCTGGTCCATCTGAGCGAGATTGTGTTGAAGTCTGGATCACGAGTACCAGCGTGGAAGGGTAGTACTTATGTCTTAGAGCAGTCTTTGCGTATCTTGTTGAATTGTAATTCAATTGAAGGAAATTCGTGTCCACGAGGCAACGGCCCTGAAAAGTTGACTCGTCGGCTCATGTCATCCTGAAAAAGTTGGCTCGTCAGGTCACATCGTCCTAAAAAGCTGGCTCGTCGGGTCACATCGTCATGAAAAGCTGGCTCGTTAGGTCACGTCTTCCTAAAAAGCTGCCTCGTCGGGTCACGTCGTCCTAAAAAGCTGACTCGTCGGGTCACGTCGTCCTAAAAAGCTGACTCGTTGGGTCACATCCTTCTTTGCAGAGAATGGTCATGTCCTACTTTCACAGTACTTTGCATTTCAATTAAGACGAGATATTGACACTTCAAATAAAGTTAAAATTTACAATTACGATACAATTAGTTTCATAGTGCTTACAACAACCAAAGTACTAACTGAAATACAAGTTACAACATGCTAGTAGTTCTAATCTTTGTACCACTATGCACCCAACAAGAAGCGGTGCTGCACTTCATGCCGGTGTTCCTACGTGTCGGCAGGCGCCTTGCAAGTTCTCACAGTGTGGCCTTCCTAGCGGCAGCGGCCGCAACGTCTACCCGTCACTCTAGCTTCCCCTTTGTCCATATCGTTCCTAATGTGATGACTCTGCCGACGGCCCTTCCCCCCATCAACAGGTCAAGATCTGGAATCCAAGTCCTATGTGCAGTATCCAACGTGGCGAAGTTGCCCACAATCCTGAAGCCTCTTAGCTCGCCGCATCATGCCTGCTGCACCCTCTCCTTCATGAAGTACTATGATATAAAGTTAGATGGGTACATGTGGATGGTCCCACATACGGTGAGGACATGAGAGCATGGCTCGTGAAGGAGCTTTAGTTTGTTACATGTGCAGTTAGGTTCATTCACATGATTTCCAAGGCATAACTCGTGGGTAACAAGAGACCGAGCCATCCTAAATCCGACTCTGTCTTGAAGGACCACGTCGAAATGATGCTTCGTATTGCAAATTACGAAGACCATGTGCGACTAAGCCTTCTCGGTCTTGGCCTCTCGTGTACGCTGTAATCTTCAAGCAGTACGGTGTATGTGGGTTGGCTGCATGAAGTGCCACATTTGCATGTCTTTTCCTGAAATATTCGATTATACCGTGCAGAACGCCTTCCATGATGGCGACGAGGGGCTGAGAATGGAGGCTCCTAATAACCCAGTTGTACACCTCAGCAAGGTTAGTGGTCATTATGTTGTACCTTGCACCATCCGTGTCGTGCAGTAAGGACCTCTTCTCTAATGGCTTTGAGAGAAGCACCTGATGTCCCTCAACGTCCTCCACGTCAAATGGGGAGGGTCGAGCTCCCGTAGTGGTGTGAGGCATTCGGGTTGCGCTGCCCCAAGAATGAGTGGACGCTTGTTCCTCTTGACGACATGCTTCCTGGTGTGCTCCTCCAACATTTCCCACAACGTATCAAATTTACGCTGCTGGTTCTGCATAGCAAGCTTCTTGAACAGCTTCATCAACGATTGCTGCCTGAACTGTTTGAAGAAGTTCGCCCCCAAATGGCGAATGCACAATCTATTTCTCATGTCTGGCCAAGGGAACGGCTCATCGGGGTATTGCTGAAGTTTTTGGATGGCCTTCATCATCCTGGGGTGGCGATCATGGATTATGCAGACATTAGAACGTGCTCCAACTACTCCCTCCTTTAGATGTCGAAGGAACCACAACCAGTTGTCGAAATTATCACTTTCGATGAAAGCGATGGCTAAGGTCATAATCTGATTGTTGCTATCAATGCCAATTGCTGTCAGGATCATGCCCTTGTATTTTCTAGTTAGAAAAATCCTGTCCACTGAGATCACGGGCAACATGTGTCTGAATGCATCGATGCAGGGACCGAATGCTAAGAAGGCCCTCTGCAATATAAGAAAACCCAGCGGCGGTCTTTTGGAGCATACGAGGAAGGTTGTCATAAGACGCCTCGAAAGAACCGAACCTCCTTTCCAAAGCCTTCTACTTAGTACGCCATACCTTCACGTAGCTAATCTTGTACTTGAATTTCTGCTCCATAGCCACCATGATGTGCTTGGCCTCCAGATCTGTCTTCTTCACTATCTCTCCATACATCACATTGGCTATAAAGGTGAACGTCAGGTTGCGATGCCTCAGCAAAACACTACTGAATAAGCAGGAGTGCGCCTCCACCTTGGAGACAATCTAGTGAGTCTTATACTTGGGTCTCCGTGTGTGCACACGCCAAGGACACCCAGCCTGCTCGCAGACCACGGTGTACTACTCCTGGCTAGATTTGAGGACACGAAATATCCACTGCATGGATAAGGCCTACAGCTTAATAGCATCCTGCAGCGATCTCTTGTCAGCAAACATTGCATGAAGCCAAACCTCCATCCCATGGTACTCCCACAGTGATTCGTGCTTGTCGTGCACAGCAAGACCCTCAACGTCCACCCCTATTCCATTCCTGTGGGATGGGACATTCGTCCTCCTTAGAAGAGTCATCACCATCCTCTTCTAAAGCTTCCTCCTCCGCCCAAGCTTCAAGTCATCGATCTCCATCTGACGCATTGTGCTGTCGACATGCTCCCCTACATCTGCCTGTGCACTGGGCTAAGCGTGCGGTGTGCGATATTCCTCTTCTGCCTCAGCAATATGGGTCACCGCCTCCTCTTCTGCCTCCGCAACATCAGACACCTCGTCCTCTTCTACCTCCGCAACATCGGCAACCGTGTGTTCTTCGTGAACCATGCGCTCTACGTCTGAGCTACTCCCACCAACCCGATGATAGCCGTCCGAAGGGCCTCCGACGACTCCCTTCAAACATGGTTGCATGAGTAGCACGCACTTGAAGCCACGGTGCCTGCAGCCTTCCAGAAATCCCTTTCATGCAATCGTGCGCATCAATCTGGTCAACTCTGATGAGGACATTGACCCTAAGGATGCAACCACTACTTCAACCAGATCTTCTCCGATAGAACTTTTGTCTACTGCAATGCCATATTACCCAATTGGACCGAGCTACGTCTACATACCATGGTGCCACATCTACATACCATGGTGCTACATCTACATGCCATGGTACTATGTCTACATGCCATGATACTACTCCACGTGCCAAGCAAGAGTTCAAGCTGGACCACCAGGAGGTCCTCCAGGACCACCCAGGAGGTCTTCCACGACCACCCGGGAGGTCCTCCAAGATCTCCCCAGGACCTCCTCCAGGACCTCCTCACCAGGACCTCCTCCAGGACCTTCTCGCGGCTTCCTCAAGACTACTCCAGGACTAGTCCTACGACCAGGTCTTTGACCAATCGTATTGGTCGTAGATAAGTTATAGTATATATCTTTTAGATGGAGTCAGTTGTAATCTTTCTATAACTGTATTAGGAAAGAATCTTTGTGTGATACAGGAGTTAGAGATAGAATCGACATTAGGTCGTATGTGTGTTGGCCTCACCCTTGGGTGCCAATATAAGGCCAAGCATCGCCCATCTAGTTCGGTGGGTTTTGTTGATTGAAGTTTAGCTTTGCTACTTTATACTTTGTCCTCTTGATCGGTTAGATCAATAGTGACATTGTTCTTCAAAACCCCACTTATCAATACATCCCATTCCTATTCGTAATTTTAGATTGCTTATTTATCTTGTTCTTGCGTGCTTCTTCGGTGTATGCAGGAATTGATCTTCGTGATCAGGTCATCCGGGTATTCATGCACGGTTGATAATGACTTGTCGAGCAGTTCAGCGATTGCGTGGTTTCGAGCCTTGCGATTTCGTAGCCAGGATCATGAGAGTTGAGCGACTACTATCGAACTTACCTTCTCATCGAAAGATCGGGCCAAAACAAGACCTTCGTGGCTCATCAAGTAGTATCAGAGCTACAGTTCATCGGTGAGAAATTCTAGTATTCTAGCAATAGATTCGTTTTTCATACCTAGAGTCCAGAAAATTGTCCAAAATTTTTTTTGTATCTATCATCTATCCCGAGCCCTTTGAGCCCATGCAATTTTGCTTTTCGGTTTTGCATGTTGAATCTTCGGTTGCATCGTCGTGTCGTTTGCTGGTCTTAGTGTCTAGTTCCTTTAGAGTTTTGAGTTTTGCTCACGTTTGGTCTCACTGTTGCGGTTGGGTTCGATCTGCCACGGCAAGGGGAGAAAAGGAGGAGGACACCGACTTCAGCAAGGAATCGGACACACCATCTAGGAAGGCTTTGCCCTAGTTGGTCTCGGATACGGTTTTTGCCCTAAGGATCCAATTCGGAGACAGCCAAAAACAGCGTGTGTTCAGAAAAGAAAAGGAGAGCTCCCTGAACCAATCGGGGTCACACAAAAAAAAGGGCCTGCAAACCTAGAAGAAAAATCAAGTTTCTCGGAATTCGTTCAAATTTGATAGAGCCCCTTTACAAGTGATTCTAAGGTACCCCATGAAGATGGCAGGAGGTTTGTCACGACCACCCAGGAGGTCTTCCCAGGACCACCCGGAGGTTTCCTAGGACCACCCAAGAGGTCTTTTAGGACCGCCCGGAGGTCTTCCACGACCACCTAGGAAGTCTTCCCAGGACCGCCTAGAGGTCTTCCACGACCACCTAGGAGGTCTTCCAAGGTCACTTCCGAACTCCGTGTGCGACGTACTCTAGCCTGCCGCGCTGTGTTTTCGTTTGTGTTCTAGGCTCACATCTCTAGTACGGACTAGCCTAGGACCAGCACTAACTGGCGTTGAATGATTTTTCAGCTTACATTAACTGATTTGATTATTGCTGATCCTTACTACCATATTGAAGCCTTCCAAGCTCCACTTCCTACTAACTCAACAGGTACCGTTCCTCGCAATCGTTGGACTCTTCACAAGTGAGAATATCGTGAACCAGCCACCGGTTGTACCACTTCCTTGTTGCATTGGAAGAGTTTGTAAGAACTTGGTATAAGCTTGAGTGTGAGTGACTGTTGAGATACCAGAACTTAGTAGTTGATAGGGACATATACACTGTGATTTGTTCTTTATTTTCTACTAACGATGTTAGGGTCATGGTCACAAGGGGAGAATAGCAGGCCCAACATTGAGGAAGATGCACCTCTCACGCCTTGCACGAAAGACATCATACAATGCTTTTCACACTTGCTGAATCAACATTCGGAGCATATTGAGGGGGTTATAGATCGCACTAATAACGATCTTGCTGCGATTGCTACACATGTGGAGCAGACTAGACAGAGCTCCACCTCCTGTTGCCATCCCCGCTGCTGTCGGCGTTGCACAACCGCACCAAAACCCACCCGTCGCTAGCTCATGGGCAGATGAGGTGGAAGAAGAAGATGTGAACCACTACACTGTTGATACAGAAACAGATGGAGTCAATGTGCCCAATGATCGCAACCATCATCGGCTTTGTCATAATCATCAAGGTATGGGAAGAAATCTATGTGAGGTACGTGACCATAATGATGACCCTACGGTCGGATTAAGCCGCCGGGGTGAAGCGGTGACACGTAAAACCGGTTGCGGAATCACGAAGATCAATATGATTGGTGAATCGGAATCTAGATTGATAATCGATGTTACGTGATCATCTTTGCTAAGGTCGTGAAACAACATACCCTACGGTCGGATTAAGCCGCCGGGGTGAAGCGGTGACCGTAAAACCGGTTCTTTGCATGCAAAGATCAATACAAATTGGTCGAATCGGACAATGGTCGATTTGTGGTAAATATGATTTGCCGATCAAAATCCTAAGTAAAAATTGCATAGATTGGATCTCTGTTTTTTCTGGTAGAAGCGCCTTCGCCTTGAACCCATGAAACCCTCGACCCCTTATCCGGTGATTGCGATTCTATGCATAACTTGTTTTTGCGGGATGCATGTGACGATATGGCCTAATGTGTATGTGATGCATGTTTGTAATATTTTCATGACTGCGTGTCGTGGGTTAAACAACAATTTGGAGCCATTGTGTTGTCAAAGTATTGTATTAACGGCTGCGTGCCCGACTTGTGATGATTCCTTGTAATTAGCCAGAAGTTGGCAACCGATTTCATTTGGCATCTCTTCCACCTAGCTATGGACATTTCATTTGAACTACCATATGCATGGGGTGGAAAAAGGCCTTAATGAGCTTTGTGGGATGCTCAAAAGCAGATGACATTAAAAGTGTGCGAGCCCTAGCCATGTGATGGTATTGTCTTGAGAACAAGTCGACTTCAAGAAAAAGGGTAGGAAGCCATGGGCAAAGAATAAGGGCAAGGCTAAAGATATGATCTCGAAAAGCGCCTAAGCCTAATCTTTGGACACAGGCTGAGACGGTATGCTTCTATTGTAAAAGCGGCCTTCCTTTGGAAGCGCAAGAAGTGCACGGATTCCGAGGAATGCAAGAAGAAATTTGAAGTAAGACTTCCACCCAAGGTACCTTGTCATAAATGTTTTAGACATTTTCTCTGATTCTCCTATTAACTCTTGGGTATTTGATCTGGATCGGTTGCTCACATTTGCAACTCGATCACGGGCTAATAAAGAAGTAGAGGAGTGCAAGAGGTGAAGTTGATTTTCGTCGGAAATAAAGCAAGGAGTTCTTTGCGTTGACCGTCGGCACCATGCAACCAGCTTCGCCTTGAGATTTATTATGGAATTGAATAATTGTTATTATGTTCCTAGTATGAGTCGAAACATTTTATCCCCTCATGTTTGATGAGAGATGGTTATTCATTTGCAAGTAAAGACAATGGTTGTTTGATCTCTAAAATGAAATGTTTATGGCTTTTGCGCCCATTGTGAATGGGTTATTTATTTTAAATCTTGATGATCGCCCATCTTTAACATAAATGCTAAAAGACTTGACCTAATGATTTGAATCCACCTATGTTTGGCATTGTCGTTTGGGTCACATAAGTGAAAAGCGCGAAGAAGCTCCATGATGATGGTCTTCTAACCGTTTGATTTGAATCATCTGAGACATGTGAAGCTTGTTTGCTTGGTAAGATGACCAAGTCACCTTTCAAAGGTTCTTTTGAGAGGCGTCGGACTTGTTGGAAATCATACATCTTGATGTATGCGGACCATAATGAAACACATTGCTAGAGGTGGATTTCATTACTTCATAACTTTCACTGATGATTTTTAGTAGATATGGCTATGTCTACTTAATGAAGCATAAGTCGAAACTTTTGAAAAGTTCAAGAGTTCGAATGAAGTTGAAAATCAACGTGCCAAGAAAATTAAGGCTCTGCGATCGATCGTGGTGGCGAGTATTTGAGTCATGAATTTAGCAATCATCGAAGAGTTGCGGAATTGTTCCTGACTAACACCGCGGAGCGCCTCAAAAGCGGGGTATCCGAGCGTGTCGGACCTTGTTGGACATGGTTCGATCGATGATGAAGCGGTCGGATCTACCATTATCATTTTGGGGTTCACGCTCTAGAAAGCGGCGGCTTTCACATAATAGGGCACCGTCTAAATCCGTAGTTAAGACACCATATGAGATATGGTAGGGAAGAGTCACGGTTTGTCTTTTCTAAAGATTTGGGGATGTGAGGCGTTTGTCAGCGACTAAAGTCGGACAAGCTCACACCCAAGTCGGATAAATGCATTTTAAGTGGGATATCAGAAGGAAACCTTTGGATATTACTTCTACAACCGACTAGAGGGCAAAGTGTTTGTCGCTCGAAGTGGTGTTTTCCTAGAAAGAGTTTCTCAGCGAGGAGACAAGTGGAAGAAGCAGTGCGGCTTGAAGAGGTTCAAGATGAACCAATCGGGAAGACTTCGGCGAATGATGCCCGTGGCGAGAACAAGTTGAGAACCCATGGCAAAAGAAGCACCACCACCACGAAGGTCGGAAGGCTCCATGTCTGCGAGATATGTTATTGTTAGACAATGATGAGCCTCGACCTATCACGGAAGCAATGATGGACCAGACTACGAGAAATGGCATATTGCCATGAGATCGAGATAGCATCCATGGGAGACAATCAAGTTTGGAACTTGGTTGACCCTTTGATAGTGTTAAAACCATAGAGTGCAAATGGATCTATAAAAGAAGATTGATATGGATGGAAATGTTCATATCCATAAAGCTCGACTTATGTAAAGGTTTCGGCAAGTTCAAGGAGTTGACTACGATGAGACCTTCTACTTTGTAGCGATGCTTAAATCTATAAGGATCATTCTAGCTATTCTTGCATATTTCGACTATGAGATATGGCGGATGGATGTCAAGCGGCTTTCCTTAATGGAAATTTAACGAGGGCGTGTATATGATACTTCGATCAAACAATGCTAGAAAAGTATGCAAACTTCAAAAATCCATTTATGGATTGAAGCAAGCATCTCGGAGTTGGAACATTCGTTTTGATGAAGTGGTCAAGGGTTTGGCTTCATCAAAAGCGAAGAAGAATCTTGTGTTTACAAGAAGGCAAGTGGGGCTAAGCTCGTATTTCTAATCTTATATGTAGATGACATACATTTGGTAAAATTAAATTCATTATACCTTCTTTTCTTGGAAAATATGATCCTCGATGCTTATCTCACATGGGAGCTTACCGTAGAACAAAATTTTGCTCGTCATGAATTCCCTGAAGATAAGAAAGTTAGGGCTGCTACTAGCGAGTTTTCTGATTTTGCATATATTTGGTGGAGTGAATATGGTCGTATTCATCAAGACATACCTAGAACATGGAATGCTTCGAAGAGAGCAATAAGACATAGGTTTGTACCTTCATATTACTCACATGATTTGCTTAATAAATTATAGCGCTTAAGACAAGGTAGTAGTTCTGTAGAGGACTATTATCAAGAATTGCAAACCGGTTTGTTGTGTTGTGGTTTAGAAGAAACTGAAAATGCTAAGATGGATAGATTTTTGGAAGGATTAAATCGTGAAATTCAGGACATACTTGATTATAAAGAATACAATTCTATCACTCGCTTGTTTCATCTTGCTTGCAAAGCTGAAAGAAAAGTGTAGGGTCGACAATCTCACTCTAGGGGCAATTTTGGAGGATCTGTTGCAGGTCGTCCAAGTCAGCAACATCACATGGCACCGTCCTCCACTTCTGGCCGTGATGCACCCTCCTCAAGCCATGCACCCCCTACTGCTCCTTTCACTCCTGCACATGTCCCTAATGCAAGCAAATCAGCCAAGGTACAAGTTCCCACAAAAAGTGCTTCTTTTGTTGCTTCTATAGGGCGATCTAGAGATGTACAATGTTACTGTTGCAAAGGATTTGGGCACTTGATGCATGATTGCCCAAGTCAACGAGCTCTCTTGATAAAGGATAATGGTGAATATACTTTAGCTAGTGACATTGAGGAAGAACATGTTTTGGTTGCAACTAACAATGCAGGTGATGAAACTGAGGAAGAACATATAAGCCATGAGGCATCTGGCATGTACCAAAGCCTAGTTGTCTAGCGTGTGCTAAGTGCTCAAATGGAGATTACTGAACAAAATCAATGTTACACCTTGTTGCAATCAAAGTTCGTCATCAATGAATGTTCATGTAGAGTCATCATCGATAGCGGTAGTTGCAACAACCTTGCTAGCACAGACATGGTTGAGAAGCTTGACTTGACCACAACTCAACACCCTCATCCTTATTACATTCAATGGCTAAATTCTTGTGGTAAGTTGAAGGTGACTGAACTTGTGCACGTACGTTTTTCTATTGGATCATATCATGATTATATTGATTTCAATGTCGTACCTATGCAAGCATGCTCGTTATTATTAGGTAGACCTTGGTAATATGATAGATATACTGAACATCATGGTAGATCTAATCATTATACTTTCATTTATAAGGAAAAGAAAATCACTTTGCTTCCAATGTCTCCTGCTGTCATATTAAAAAATGAATTAGAAAGAACTGAGAGAACAAGTAAGGAGAAGACAAAAGTTGATCATAAGATTATAGATCCAAGTGAGATTAAATTGAAAGCTCCTATTATGTTAGCTACAAAATATGATTGCATTGACATGGAAAAACATGAATCTGAATGTCATACTATGATTTGCAAAGAATCTCAGTGTCCATTAGAAGAAATGCATGTTTCTTTGCCTCCTGTTGCTGCTAACCTTTTGCAGGAGAGGGATGACTTGGAGAAAACAAATGAGTCAAGGACGAGTCAAATTCAAGAAAGGGAGGATGATGAGGACATTGACCCTAAGGATGCAACTACTATTTCGACCACATCTTCTCCGATAGAACTTTTGGCTACTACAATGTCATATTACCTAAATGGACCGAGCTATGTCTACATACTATGGTGCTATGTCTACATACCATGGTGCTACGTCTACATGCCATGGTACTCTATATCTACATGCCATGGTACTACTCCACGTGCCAAGTAAGAGTTCAAGCTAGACCACCAAGAGGTCCTCCAGGAGGTCTTCCACGACCACCTGGGAGGTCCCCCAGGACCACCGGGATGTCCTCCGAGACCTCCCGAGGACCTCCTCGGGACCTCCCTAAGACCTCCATCTAGGACCTCCCCAGGATCTCCTCGGGACCTCCCTAGGACCTCCCTAAGACCTCCTCTAGGACCTTCTCGTGGCTTCCTCAAGACCACTCCAGGACCAGTCCTACGACCTTGTCTTCGACTAGTCGTATTGGTCGTAGATAAGGTATAGTATATATCTTTTGGATGGAGTCGGTTGTAATCTTTCCATAACTGTATTAGAAAAGAATCTTTGTGTGATACGGGAGTTAGAGATAGAATCGACATTAGGTTATGTGTGCGTTGGCCGCACCCTTGGGTGCCAATATAAGGCCAAGTATCGGCCATCTAGTTCGGTAGGTTTTATTGATTGAAATTTAGCTTTGCTACTTTATACTTTGTCCTCTTGATCGGCTAGATCAACAGCGACATTGTTCTTCGGAACCCTACTTATCAATACATTCAATTCCTATTCGCAATTTCAGATTGCTTATTTATCTTGTTCTTACGTGCTTCTTCAGTGTATGTAGGAATTGATCTTCGTGATCAGGTCATCCGGATATTCATGCACGGTTGATAACGACTTGTCGAGCAGTTCAATGATTGTATGGTTTCGAGCCTTGCGAGTTCATAGCCAGGATCGTGAGAGTTGAGCAACTACTACCGAACTTACCTTCTCATCAAAAGATCGGGCCAAAATAGGACCTTCGTGGTTCATCAAACTCCCACCGAATGTGCGTGGCAAACCGACTCCAAAGCCCTTGTACGATGACACTCCACACCTCGGGGTCCAAGGAGAAGCTTCCGATGAGCCAGCGTAGGACATCTCCGATTCGGGTATTCTCCACGTCTTGGTGTACCATACTAACTTGCTGGAAACCACTTAGATCAACATCGTATGGACCTTCACGAACCGTGCCAATACCAGAATGCACTTTCAATCTTGTGGGCTCCGACATGACTGATTTATCACTGTAAATATTTCAAATATTGTAACCTGTGATTTCTCAATATACATTCCCTAAATACGTGCTAAACCAACAAGTATCTACACATCGCCTACATTCGGCCGAGAACAAGAACAAACAAGACTATTACCTTCACGTGGAGACCTTCTTTTCTTATCAATGAGCTTCCTTCATCTTTCTCTTTCACGTCTTGAGCTCCTCACCTCCCAAACTGCCCTCTCCCGAGCTCCGCTCCTCCCCTTGTGTACCTTTCCCAAGCTCCTCTCCTCCCCTTCTCTCCCTCTCGAGCTCCTCTGGTTCTCTCTCTCCCTATCTTCTCCCCTCTTCACTCTTCCTATCCTTCTATGCCTCCCCTTTTCTCCTCTCCCGATCTACTCTGGTTGTCTGCTGAGAGAAATGGTGAAAGAAATCGTGATGGAACCGGGTCTAGCTTTCTATACAACCATCTAGTCACTCAACCGTTGGACGACTTGGCAGTAAGTACTGGCCCAACGATTGAGCAACACGTGGACTAGTCGCTCAATCATTGGACGACTTGGCAGTAAGTACTGGCCCAACGGTTGAGCGACACAAGTCGCTCAACCATTGGACGACTTGGCTAGCAGTGGGCCACTTTTTGCTACCAAGTCATGTAGGATCAAGGATAACCGACTAGAGGGGGTGAATAGAAGGTTTTTAAACTTTTTGACTAATTAACAATTTAAGCCAATTATGAACTAAGTTTAAACTAGATACAATTCTAGCTAAGCAATTCAACACAAGATATAAGCTAGAAATGTAAATGCGGAAATAGTAAAGACAAGAAATAACCACAAATGAGACAATGAAGTTTTTCCTGTGGTATCGAAGACTTGCTAGTCTTCACTAGTCCACGTTAAGGAAGCTTGAACAAATCAAACCGGCTCCATGAATTAAACCTTCTCTCGATCACTATTGGTTGTTCTTACTCCGCTTCGGAGATGGCGAACACCAAGCCACTCACAATCTTGGCACCAGGCCTCTTCATAATCTTCTTGAAGAGATCACCGTGCTCCCACCACCAAGCCGTCTAAGTGTTTGGCAAAACACCAAGAGTAATAAACCGATGACCTTCGCTTGACGGCACTCAAGTGCAAATGGATCAACTAGAATGAATGAATGCACTTGAATTGGCTCAACTACCTCACAATGAATGCACAAGAGTATTTGAGGTGTTGGAATGGTGCTCAAGGCTCTAAGGATGTAAAATGTGATCTTGCTTGCTGTCCTTGAGCAGGTGGAGGGAATAACCCCCACAACAAATATGACCATTTGGAGAGAAATCCTAACTTTTCAGCGAAATACGGTACTACCGCCAACCAAGGTGCGGTACTACCGCATCCCACCAACCACTCCATAACGGCTATAACAGGAGCATTAACTCCCTCTGACATAGCCGTTTTAAACGCAGCGCGGTACTACCGCCAACTATCATGCGGTACTACCACTGAGACCGGTCGTAACGCACATTGGAGCGGTACTACCGTTTGCTGGGTTTTCAATCTCAGCCGAAAAGGGTGCTTCTCTGAAATTACGTACCGCCATCTAGAAAATGGAACAACTGTGGAGCAGTAGTTCCGCCACGAAATCTCGGTACAACCGCATCACGCGGGAGACTAGGACCAGCTTACCCAATCAACCTTGCCACGTGGATAGCTCAGATGCATTGGGCCGTTCGGACCACCGTTTTAACTACACGATTCAAGGTACATTCGGACGGTTCGAACGTGCACCGGTAGTACTGCCAAAGGATATGCGGTCATACCACAAAACGGTAGTTCCGCCAAGTATTCTCCGGTAATACCGACCCAAGGGAGAGGCATCGAACCAAAAATGGTGTCTCTCTGGTTTTTACGTACCGCCAACAAACAAATGGAACGACCGGGCTACGGTAGCACGGCACCACGAGCCGGTCGTATCGCTGAGCGTCTAGAGCAACATGGTTTGATCAGACTGAATACGTGGACGGCTCAGATTCATTGGGCCATTCGGACCACTCATCTAAACCACACGATCAGGTGATGTTTGGATGGTCCGAACGTTCCCCGGTAGTACCGCCAAAGGAAATGCGGTCATACCGCTAAGCGGTAGTTCCGTCAGAAAACTACGGTACTACCGTTTGTGCTGATAATTGCACAGAAGGCTTTTCAAAGCAACGTCAAATGCATGCATGATCCTAAATTGATCCAATTTGCACAAGAACAAGCTATCAAGCTACTAGTCACGATCCCTCTTAATAGTACGACACTTAAGACCAGTAAAACACAAAAGGATCCTAGACTACTTGTACCTTGTCTTTGAGCCATGTAGATCTTCATGTTGTCCATTAGCATGCATCTTCAAGTTATCAAACTCACCAATGGGACTTAACCTTGTAAATACTCAATAAACACGTTAATCCCATATTCACATATTATCATTAATTACCAAAATAATTTTTAGGGGCCTAGATGCTTTCAAGTCGTCCAACGGTTCAGCGACTAGGTCACGAACGATTGGAAAGTAATCTATGAATAAGTAATAGTACAATGCTAGAGGGAATGCATAGACAACCATGTCATAGTAACTACGAAGTAGAATACGTAAACACATAATACAAGTACACAGAGCACAACGAAGACTCCCTACTAGCCACCTGCTACGCCATCTGTAGCACCTCCTCCATCGTCGCCACGTCCCACACCCGGTCCGTGCCCACCAATATGCCCCCGCTTGGGCTTCCGAAGCGCGGGGTGCCTAGGCGGGGCCCAGACAGGAAAAGGCGCTCAGGAGCCCTGTTGATCCGTGCTCCCAAGGCCTCGAGGGTCGACTTCACCTGTGCCTACATTATTTTTCACCGACAAATTTTTCCTCCATACGAACTTCCAAACTAATTATATTAATCATGCTATCTCCAAACTAAGATTTTTAAATTAACCTACTATTATTTCATTTGCTAACAATATGTCAATACACATGATGTTGCTTGCTAACCTACCATGGTTTCAAAAATACACACATACAAAATAATGCTAGAGACTCATCATGCCGTTAAATGCCGATGCGAAGAAACGTTTTTTCCTCCTCTCCCTCTCCCTCTCCTCTCTCTCTTCTTTGTTCTACTCTTGGCCGTCGCTTTCTCAAATAGCTTTCGTTCACACCGCCTGCCATGCATGATATATTGCCTAAGTCGCCCAATGGTTGGACGACTAGGGTCCAACGGTGAGCGACAGGTGTCCTAGTTACTCCATTGTACAGCGACTAGGACCGAGTCGCCTAATCGTTCAACGACTAGGAGGCGAAAGGTCCAGTCGCTTCACGGTTAAGCGACTTGGATATCTATCGCTCATCCGTTGGACGACTAGCCTAAGTCGCCCAACCGTGAAGTGATACGTGATTATTTCTGACAAAAAAATTAAGTAGTATTATTTCTATAATTCTGAATAAAAATAGATTATTTTTTAAAAAAAATTCGTTATATTTGTGCGTGTCACATATCAAAATAATACGAGGGCCTCTTTAGCTGTGCAGTTAGGCTCTGTTTCAGCAAATTTTCTACCCTGACTTCTGTACTAGGCTAATTCATTACTGCATGAAGGTTTGACACAAGCAAAACTGTACACTCTAATTCATTTTTGCCCTTTAAAAAGAACATTTAAGTTCATTTTTCAATCTGAAGTTCAGACACTACAACTTGTAGTGGTACAATGGAGCAATGGACAACGCATATTGCAGTTTTGCTGTATGGTCCGGTTTGGAGTAGCAACTTTTTGGCGCCGAAAGTTTGCAGAAAGATCTTCTGTGCATAATTGTAGTTTGCACCGTCTTCTAGACAAATTGTTCTCAGATATACTATTGGCTGCATGCTTGGGTCAAGGGACAAACGAAGTGGAGCGTGAAAATTTAGCGGTTTCAATTTATTTTTAATCATAAAAAACCAAATTTGTGATGGGGTATATGTTAATGCTACGTCAGAAAATTCTACGCATCAATACTAATGACCAAGGCTGGCGCTCGGTGGTTAGCAGCGGGGTCGCCTGCTCTGCACGTCAGAGATCGAGTTTTGGGCTCATCACTGGTTGTCTCACCTGGGTATTAGTGAGGCCTGAGTTGGGACTTAGGTGAAGAACTATACAGGAGTATAGTGGTATAGAAGAGTTTTAAATTTTTGAAATCGTCGCGATTCGAAAGATCGTTTCGTGAGCGTGTTACGGATAAAGTGTTTCTTCTTCTATAATGTGAACTGGATGGAGTAAAATCCCGGACTTAAAAAAAAATACTAATGAGCAAGGTAAAAAAAATGTACTAATGACCGAATCACCCCATCTATAAGATACTTTGTAGCAGTTGAATTTTCTCCAAAAATTGCATTCGCTGTTGGGCCACTACAAATCACTATCCGAGAGATACAGACGAATTCGATATCTCTGACTGAGATTTGTTTCTCTTCAGTGAAAAAGGCTTCGGCTGCACAGGACGTGTTGGGTGTCTGGAAAATGATTAATTTCTGGCACCAACATGTACACGAAATTTTCAGATGATTATGCCTTTGGAACTTTCTTCTGCACATGCGCCTCCCAAGAATCGATCAGTTGGTGCAGAAGAAGTCGTTTGGAGACGGAGTAGGTGTTTCTCGCCATATCCACCAGAAAAGTTCGTATAGTTGTACTACTGCAAGCGTAGTGATAGCTCAGTTGCTTCACCAGAAGGAAGAATCATGGGTTACCTACTTTCTAAGGCTGTCTGCTCTAGGAATGACCAATGGGCTGCACTTGATTATAAAACACGGCCACATCCATCAATGTAAAATCCACCACTGTGAGAGCATCAACGCCCACTTTGCTCCCTTGATGACGATGACTAATGGCTATGAATAGAGAGAGGGGAGAATAAGGTGAAATCATTGACTAAGCAACTTGGAAAAGATCTTCAGTGGAGTGACGCTCACGCCACTGTCACATTCTGGAAGTAGACAAGTAATCGTAGTATAAACTTCAGAGACTATTTTTTCGTCCTAGTTCTAGAATTTTATGTGGTATATGTGAAGCGAACTTGAGGCTATCAGCAAAAAAAAAATTGAATATAAGGTAACCTCTGGTAAAATCTGACGAATGAAAGCTGCATCGATCCACGTTGGGAGATCATGTTGACAACTTAGGCTCTCGATCGAGACTGAAATAGTTGATGTCATTGCGTCCCAACTTGAACCACTGCCCTCTATCTTTCTTTCTTTTGCTTATGCCGCTACTTCACTTAACCAATATATTAGTTGGCTAGGAGCCTAGGACCAAGGAATCATCCTATCACAAAAAAGCTTGACGTAACAACCGGAGACCCATGAAGTGCTGATGTGTAACACTGGGTTCCATTTTTCATTTTTGTGGAAATACTAGCCCCCCACCAGTGCTTATTAGACCTTTGATCGTTTTTTTTTCTTTCAATATTTTCTTTTACATCTTCTGCATAGCTATCTTAAGGCTAAAACAACCCAGATGTTATGTGATCAAATCCAAAAAAAAAAAAATCATTAATAACCCATCAGTGCAAATCGAATTACAGCGTGTAGCTGTTTCATTGCCACACTGGCTACTCCTCATACCAGCAGTCTTGATCTTGGCCATTACTGTCGGGAAGTCAAATCCTATTGTAAATTTGCCAAATTGAATAAATGAAGAGGAGTCCATGTTTTCCAGAAAGAAAGTTTCCAAGTAGTTGAATGACGAATGTACTTCAGATGCAGATGCTGTGTTTAGAGTGATAGCAACAGCTACATCGCACACACAAAACGGTTGAAACCAACTTGCACGCAGCAGCCCGGCCACTCCGGCCGTGAATGGGGAGTGGGGACGAGCGACGAGGAACGCGAGACAGCCAAGCTTTGCTTCGCCAGTGTCGTCCAGTAGATGCACAAAACACTAACACTTACTACCTTTTACAAGAAATCATAAGAATTAGTGCGATATGAAACAAAAAAAAAATGAAGCGTCGTCCGGAATGCACGGACATCGCAGGAATTTTCGAGTAGTTGTAATGTTTCCTAATCTTTTTTAAAAAAAAACTTAAATATTTCAAACATGCCCCAAATCAACTAATTATGTCTACAGTGCTTAGTGTTGGATATTTTTGGGTCGTTTTGGTAATTTCTCATTTTGAATGAGTTTTGGTGAAATGACAAATCTAATTGAGACTAACACTTTTATTGATATACATATTGTGTAGTTTTATTTGGATATAAAGGTGAAAATCATGAAAGCATGCAAGTGATTAATGACAAATCAAATTCATTAGATAAACAAAAGGAAAAATCCAAACAGATATGCATTCATAATGATAAATCTATTTGTGAGACTAACTTTTCTATTTGTCTTATCTCATGATTAGTCTCGTTTGGAGAGGCGTATCCTTTGAATATAATTAACTCCTGTAGTTATCGGTGGCAAAGAAGAAGGGATAAGGCTAGAGACCTAGTTCATGTGTACTCACATATCCTTGTCTGCGTGCTCATATATCCTTTGCCCCATCTAGATCTACATTCAATTTATTTGTTATTGAAGTGATTATCATCAATTACCAAAAGGAAAGCTTGTCCCACCATTATGAGTTAATAGTATGGTGTGGTAATTAATGATAATCATATTGTGGAACTAACATTTTCTATGAGTTGGATAAGCGGGTTAGGTTCCAAGAAGAGTGCATCATGTGTTGATGCATATCAAGACTCGAGATGGAGGATGTCATCATGTGTTGATGAGCATCAAGTCAAGATCCCAAAGTGAATATTCATCATGTGTTGATGAAGATCAAGTGAAGAAATCATCATGTGTTGATGAGCATTCAAGTCAAGAACCCGGACTTGAAGTGAGGATGTGCGTCATCAAGCTTCAAGTGTTTGCGCAAAGCAAAGGTATGACTAGCTAGGGCTAAGGATGTGTTCCTAGTCTTTTACCGGTCTCGGTGTTTGGATTGGGAGACCGGATTGCTAGTATAGGTTTGTCGTACTATTAAGAAGGGTCTTGTCTAGTATCTTGAGTCTCATCATGTGTTGATTGCTCAATCTTGCTTGCTCTAGCTCTCCGTGGCATGATGCTATTATTTGCGAATGGGTTTTGCAAATAGCCGAGGCTCATGCATTTAATCCTTGTAGCATGTGACTATACGTTGCAAATGTGTTTTGCAAATGGTCGAAGTCCATGTACCTACTTTTTGTGGCATGATCTAAGTTTGCAAATGTGTTTTGCAAATTGTTGGGATTCATGCATTTTCCCTTGGCATAGTCTAAGATTGCTTGTTGCTAATACTTTGGACCTAGACCATGGTAGTGGCTCCTTGAGTTGTGCTTTTTGATTTGATCAAAATGTGTTTGAGATCAATCAAATAGGTGGGTTGTGTAGCCCTCTGAATAAGCTTTCCATAGAGTCCAAGATCACTCAATTCCGACATTGAAGTCAAAAGTTATGACCGTTTTTCCGAGTGTCGCCTGTGCTGAAATCTAGGGCCGGACTGATCGCCCACATGCCGCGGACTAACCGCCCTCATGCTAGACCGACCGCCCTTATAAGGCCGGTCAACATTTTCCAAAGGGCATGTTTTGGTTTTCTTGCACCCGAAGGCCCTGATGACTAGGGTCGGTCGATGAATCTGTGAGGCTGGATTGATCGAATTGCATGTAGCGGCTATTTTTATAGTTGCAGATCAGAGTCTTGACAAGCCCTATGCTGTGATCTGGCCCGGGTTTCCCGATTTTCAGCAGATTCTCCTCTAACGGCTAGTTTTTATGTGTGGGCTATAAATACTCACCTTGGCCGGTTGGAGGGCAACTCTTGACATCCCATTTCATTATTTTGAGCTAGTGTGAGCTTCTCCTCTCAATTGTGCATGTGTTGCACCTTGTGAGCAAAGGGAGAGACTCTAGTTGCATGTGTTGCAACTAGAATTGGATTGAGCGTCAAATTGTGCATGTGTTGCACTTGGTGAGAGTCAAACAAGGGGCTTGGCTTATTACTCTTGGTGTTTGCCAACACCTAGATGGCGTGGAGGCGTCGTGCGTCGGTGATCTTCTCAAAGAAGCTTGTGAGAAGACCTAAGCGGTTTGTAAGTGGTGTGGTGCTCACACATCTCCGGAGTGGAGGAAAGAGCAACCTTAGTGGAGCGAGGTGTTGGTTCGGTTTGGAACCGGTCCAAGTGGTTGGACTTACCTCGGAGGGTTTGGCTTAATTCGTGGAGCCGGTCCAATTGATTTTGGGCTTACCTCGACGTGGATTCGGGGAGACCGGCAAGTCTCCGAACACCACGGTAAAACATCGCATGTCATCTTGGTTTGCATTCTTGGTGCCCCACCCTAGCCCTTCGGTTCTCTTCTTTAGCATGCCTCCTGCTCCTCTTTCTTGACGAAGAAAATCAATGAGTTACTCCCCAATTTGGTGTTCTTCTTCTCCTCCCGATTTGGCTTCGATTTTGGGGCATGAGACCTCCCGTGCCGCCGTGCTTGCCTCGGTGCTATTGGAGGTGAGATTTGGACCTCCCGTTTGTGCGATTTTCGGCTGGTTCCATTCTTGCGCCACTCTTCTGTGGGCATTCGTTTTGAGAACCACGAATTTGCGCATTTGGGGTTTGGTTTGATCGTCCATGTCTTGGCTTCGGTGAGGGAGAAGAACTTCGGTTCGGTTCTTGGTGACTGGTGTTCTTGGAATGCATTAAGCGGTGCATCCTCTGTTGGTCTTGTGCGGCACTTCTCTATACCTCGACTTTCAATAGTTGTTGTAGCAGTGTGTATACTAAGTTGGTTTGATTCTAAGCTCCGTGACCTTGGTGGTCTTCTGTCAAATTGATAGACTCATATGCTGCAATGTGTGATCCTTTAGCTCTATTAGTCTTTACTTCTCTGTTGACTGAAATGCTAAAGTTGTGTTTCTGTGATTCATTGCGTTGTAAAGCAAATTTAATTCTCAGTTGGTTGAAAGTATAATTGTTGTTTTGAGATAAATCTTGACATATATTAGTAAAGCATTAATTTGAGCTCAAAGTCTGATTTGTAATTGTCATATTTAATTAGTGAAGAGATATTGACATAAGTGTTGTGAAGGCCAAGATTATGTCTTATACAACTCGATATCTGTGAGCAATAAACAAACTTTTAAATATGAGCATTATGCTGATTTTAGTTGTCCACATGTTCTATGTTTTGAGTATATTATCATGTTTAAATGACTTGGAGAATTTAAATGTTTATATGTTAATTTTATCATTTAAATGTTACTGGAAATATGTTTTAATTATTATTAATAGTGCTAGAATTAATTCTGAATATTTGCTGAAACTGCCCTTTTTACAACACCTAGTTCCTCACAATTGAACCGCATGGTATATTTGCCCATATACAGAAATTATACACCTTAGTCTTTTGCAGGTCAACAAGATATGCAATGCTTTCATATGTTAATTTATTCCTACACGCAGAAACTCTGATCCAGAAAGCTAATGGAATACTTAGTATAGTACTAGTATTTCTTTAGAATGGTCCAAAACAATTGCTGATTCTTATAAACCGCCTTGCCACCCCAAGAAGAGCTATCTGTCAGCGATGGTGATTAATCAAACACTAGACTCAATTAGCTCGCGATTTGACTCAATTAGCTCGCGATTTGTTTGATCAATGCAGAGTGCAATAGTAATTAATGCGCCACGGAATGCGGGAGATGATCAATGGGCCGTGGAAATCAAGAACTGGGGGCTCGAAATCAGATGGGGATTCTCAGGAAAGTCCATGCGTCTGCTGCTTGGAAGATGCAGTAAACCGATTTTATATTTGTTGGAGATCAGCGTGGATCAGTCCAATTAATCCCTTCGATCAAGTATGGATCAGTCCAATTGATCCCTTTGACTGGTTAGATCAGTTTACATGGAGTACGGGCGTGTTTGCAGGAGAGGACCTGCAAGCTGCCCGCCATGCGTTTGGTTGCCTCACAGGCGTAGAAAACAAGCGCCCTTCCAGGCTGCTCCGATCGATCCAACATTCTATTTTTCATTCACCAATTTCAGACATATACTTTCAACCAAACAACTCATCTTCAGATTTACCTAGCTAAGCAAAAATTATCTACTTTCTAGACTACCTCTAAATACCACTTTTTTTCAGACATGGAATCCAGGGCACCAACCAAACAAGCCCTACTTGTTTGATCTTGCGGTGAAACTGGAGTTAAGATGGACTGCAATTTTAAATCATGAGCATATTATTGGATTTTGTTGTTTGACAATGATTATATTCCACAAAGGACTTTTTGGGGGCAATTCGGTCAATAACACTAGAAATTATGCAAGTTGAAAAATAATATGGGTGTGTCATTGATTAGTGGCTTCAGACCCACTTTTAGCCTCACAGTGGAACTTATTTCAAACTTGTACATTTTTAATGCTGCCAGCTAATTTTCCTTGGGTTTTGATCATCATCACCCGGATGGAATCAACCCAATAATCATCCAAATTTCTGACCTTTGGATCCGCGTTGGAATTCATGCTCCAACAGAGGCGACATATTCGAGGAGATGACAACGGCGGTAGTGGGAGGGGGAGGGGTGGCGGCCAGCTCCAGCACCGGTTGCCTTGATGGAGGTGTTGGTAGGGGGTGGGACTGCGGCAGTCGGAGTTGCGAGAGGAATGGGATGGAGGAGATTAGTTGGTAGGGTTTTAATCCAACAGTTGTTGATCAGATGGGATGGCTGAAAATTCAGATGTTTTTAAGAGAAAGAACACTTCGGTGATCCCTACACGCACCCTTTCCTCATTTTCCCCATTTTATCTTTACTTCAAAGCAAAGAGAGATAATTGTATTATTAATCATCATCAATGTTATTTCTTTAGCTGATGTACTAGTATGCACCTTAATTTCCTTTGCTCCATCTTATACTAGTTTTTTAATCCTTGCCCACAAAGTATTCCAATGTTACTACGACTACGTAGAAACAGTTTTTGGCCAACCATCTATGCCCTGCTTCTCACAGCTCCTAATCAATCAGCTGATCAACACATTAGCAAACAGGATAACCAAACACTTTTCGTTGTCCACATTCCACTGATTCTCTCTCTCGCTCTCTCTCAACCGAAACACTTTTCATTGTCCACATCCCAATGATCTCTCTCTCTCTCTCTCTCAAGTTGCAGTTAGTCTTAGTGAGCCGTTGAGGAATAAAACGCGGTTAACTTGGCATTGCCCTTGCACAGCTCCCTTGTCCGTTTCTACCAACCGGAATCTCGCAGCCAGTGCACGCGCCCACTTTCCAGCCACTACACCACCTTCTTCTAGTAAACTGTAACGATCAACTAGTACTGCTACTACGACGACGAAAAAAATACTCCTACCCAGATAAAGACTACATAAAGAAGCTCAAATATAACGAGTTAAGATATCTCTCCTTGTACAGGTAGGTAGGCGTCAATGGCAGAGCTGATACTACTCAATTACACGATCAGAGATACGTTTGTGGCCATGAATCCATCATGGATGGGGATGGGGATGGAGACGGAGATGGCCAAATCACAATAATGTCTCGCGCCTATCTGGGGCACATGTTGTGGCCATGAATCATCCTGCTCTCCCTCTTCTTCCAGTACGTCGTTTGATGCCTTCTTCCCTTTGACTCTACCCTGCCCAATTGAACAGTGAGAGAGAGAAAGCTAAACAACACTAGCTAGGAGGAAATGAGGATCTTTTTTCAATAGCGCGCTGCTATTCGCTACTCGTACAAGCAAAATACGTATAGATTCCTTCCGGGGAGGAGGGCCGGGGTTGCATGTCAGCGACCCATTCAATGGCATTTCCGTCGCTAATATCGTCTTCTCGTCCACAGTTTCAGCCTGAGTTTTGCGCTTGAAAATGTGTCTATTTCTGCTTTTCCAACAGTCATGATATAGTTTTTTTTGTCCCTTCAACGGCTAGTAGATTATCACTAACAAGATAATATATCCCCTCCCTGTCAGTCATAGCTGTCCCCCAGGTGACACAGGCCCTGAAAAAACCCACCAAGCAAGCAAGGCATGTGTTCCATGTCTTGATACCTTCCTATCAAAGTCACCTAAACAAAATCTTCCTCACCTCCATTCTCCATTCACCCATGCATACTCTGTTACTCCATAGCCCATCATAGGCCACCTTTTTTGAGAAAAAAAAAGGGGTCCCATAAACAAACAAGCAAACATAATTACCACCACCCTTGTAAGTATGTGTCCTACTATATAACAATCCCCTAAGCACCCCTGCTTTTAGTTGTCCCATTTCTCCTCCTCCTCCTCTTTCACTGAACTGTGAGGCGTGGAGTGGAGCTGCCTACTTTTGTGACCATGGAGAGGAAGAGGGCCTTCTTGGGGTGGCCGCCGTCGTGCCTCCTCCTGTTGCTGGCCGCCGCGGCGGTGGCGGCGGAGCCGTTGCCGCGGTACTATAACGCCATGTTCAGCTTCGGCGACTCCTTCTCCGACACGGGCAACTTCGTCATCATCAACTCCGGCAAACTGCCCAACATGCCCAAGTTCCCGCCGCCGTACGCCCGCTGCTCCAACGGCCGCCTCGTCATCGACTTCCTCGGTACGTGCGTGCGTCGTCAGGCCGGGCGGCGAATATATTCATACGAGTTCTTGAACCGAATCGCGTCGTCTTAAATGGATGATTGATTGATTTGGTTTGCGCGCGCGCGTGCTGCAGCTGAGGCGTTCGACCTGCCGCTGATGCCACCGTCGGCGAACAAGGGCACCAACTTCAGCCAGGGCGCCAACTTCGCGGTGATGGGCGCCACCGCGCTGGACCTCAAGTACTTCAAGGACAACAACGTGTGGAGCATCCCGCCCTTCAACACCTCCATGAGCGTCCAGCTCCAGTGGTTCGACGAGGTCAAGCAGACCGTCTGCTCCTCCCCGCAAGGTAAGGCCGTCCGTTCTTCTTGTCCTCCGCCGCCGCCGTCACTAGAGCCGGAGCCAGGATTGGGCATAGGGGCCGAGAGCGAGAGAGAGACGTGAATTTGTTTTCTTTCCAACGCTTTAATCTATTTATAAAAAAAATAGAAGTTTTTTAGTTGATTTTTTTTTATAAAAAATAAACTGTAACACAAATTACGAGTATGATAGATGATAACTTAGGTTTGATCGAGCTCGGCGCACATACACACTTTATCGAGTTATGGACGGTGTCACAGGAGCTAGACACAAGAAAGAAATGTTTACATATAAAGAGATGAGACACAATACTGGCTTAAAGATTTAAAAGGAAAATATAATCTAGATGCTAAATAAGAGGGATTTATGTGTTACAAATTAACTCTTAGATTTTTTAAATTTTTTTACCTTAATTGATTACTTAATCGTATAATTGAATAAGGAAAGGCTTTACTCCTAGCCAAGTTCCAATGGCCTATGTTTTAACGAAAGGTAATCAACATTAACGAGGGGGGCAAGCCCCGTCTCTCCGCCCCTGGCCGTCACGTCTGTTCTGAGTTCGCCGCTGTTTCTTGAAAATTAAATGCAGAGTGCAGGGACTTCTTCGGGAAGGCGCTGTTCGTGTTCGGCGAGTTCGGCGGCAACGACTACAGCTTCGCTTGGAAGGCGGAGTGGAGCCTTGAGAAGGTGAAGACGATGGTGCCCAAGGTGGTGGCTTCCATGATCGGCGGCATCGAGCGGCTGCTGGACGAGGGCGCGCGTCACATGGTGGTGCCCGGCAACCTCCCCGCCGGGTGCATCCCCATCACGCTCACCATGTACCCCTCCGACAACCGCGGCGAGTACGACCCCCGCACCGGCTGCCTCAAGAAGTACAACAGCGTCGCCCTCTACCACAACGCCATGCTCCGCATCGCCCTCGACCAGCTCCAGCGCCGCCGCCCCGAGTCCCGCATCATCTACGCCGACTACTACACCCCCTACATCCAGTTCGCCCGCACCCCTCACCTCTACGGTCAGTCCCCTCCTCCTCCATCCGTGCCTACATCATCTTCTTCAATTCCTCCTTCGATCACTACGGTAATATATGCCTCTGTGTCTGCTCTGTTCCAACGAGAAATGGCAGTACTGTCACGAGCACGGAGAAACATATCATTCTGTAGTAATATCACGGATGAACAGTGTCATGACACTGCATACAGATCACCGGATCGGAAAGCTGCCTCTTGATCTAGACTGTTCTTCTCATATCCAACGACTTAGATTTATCGAATGTCACCGCTCACGGTGTCTAATGGAATGTCAGGGGATTCCGATCCCACGAGCACTGACCGCCTTTATGGAGGTTAGTTTTGAGCAGTTTCAACCTTTCAGGGGTTGGTCACTTGGTCACGTAGTGCACTCCAGGTAGGAACACCGGTACTGTGTATGCAATCTAAATGTTCAGAGTAGCTAGTGACTTTCCGGTTACATCTCAGAAACGTACCAGTCATCCCCTGTCCGGCTGGTGCCTAAGCGCCGTGCGGCGCGCTTTCTAGCGTCGCGTGTTAGCCTGATAGGCGGCGCAACTCGCCACACCTTTTTTTGTCATGTCACGTTTTCTTCATATTTGGTGGTAACCAACCAAACATGCCCGAAGCTTTTTCGCACGTCGTGGCAAGTTCTCAGGGTGACTGTAGCGCGCTACCTTTTTGTTGTTTTTTGTCCATGATTATCGCCACCGCGCGAGGATCTCTGACCAGGGCATGCAGGCTGGTCCTGATCAGAGCGGCAGAGGTGGTGGCGGTGTTCGTACCGGTGTCAGAGGCCACAGCAACATCGTTGTGAGTTTACCTACCAACACACATAGGCACAGCTGTTCAGTACGTATCTGCTAACTCTGTCTCTGGCTCTGCTCCAATTGGGTTTAGGATCGTTGGCATGGCCAGGCCAACTTGGCACCGTACCGTTTCCATCCATCATCAGGGACAAATTGACATCTGCTTTAGCCGAATATGCAGCCCAAATCTAATTAGCACAGCGCCATCACACCCTCATTCATTACACAAAGAAGCAAATAGGAGCGAATACCATGTGTGGTTAGGTGCGTATCTTAAGTAGGTACTAGGACGAAGAGCAGGTTGATTGCACAGGAGCAGTAGACCTGAGAACTTACAGGTACGAGAAGTCAAGAACAGAGCAGAGCAGAACGAAGTATGCCAAGGTCGGATGGTAGCTAGTAGCTGGCACTGGGCTAGGCATCGAACCGGCTCAGCCACTTTTAGTCTAAAGTCAGATTTTTTTGTTTTCTTAAAGACTTTTATCTAGTATTTTGATTCTGAGCTTCGGACTATTGCTCTGGAGATCTGAAGCCTAGCTCTTGCCCTGACCAGACCTGGCTAGTAGTAACTACGAGCTAGAATGTTCTAAATCTAACGAGCGACGTGTGTTTTCTTGCGTGCATACTGCAGGGTACAAAAAGGGAGCACTGAGGGCGTGCTGCGGCGGCGGCGGGCCGTACAACTACAACATGAGCGCATCGTGCGGCCTGCCCGGCGCGACGGTGTGCGACGACCCCGACGCGCACGTCAGCTGGGACGGCATCCACCTCACCGAGGCGCCCTACCGCTTCATCGCCAACACCTGGCTCAAGGGCCCCTACGCGCACCCGCCCATCGCCAGCGTCGTCCGCGACGACATGGTCTATTAACCGCACCACCCATCCGTGGCTCCATGACTCCGTCTATACCATCGCATGCACATCGTACGTACACGCGCGCGTAGACGTCTACATAGGCCGTGTCACGGCGAGGTGACCTCGAAACTTTTGTCGCCGATATTGGAAGGAGTGTGGCGGGGTGTTTTGAGTTGAGTTGGGGGAGCTAACGCGCGTTCTATTTTTTGATGTATATTGGCAAGTAAATCGATTAGTTTTTTTTTCTTTTCAATTATCTTTTTGGGGTTTGCATTTTGTCTAATGGAGCGGTTTTGGTGTTGGTGCTATTTTGTCATAAATTACTGTTGAACGAACTGTTTGATGTTCAACTCCCAGATATCACGTTGTTGATAAAGGAAAAGAGGTTCTTTTGGTGTTCATAGTAATATCCAAAATAGAGCCTATATTATGCAATTGGATATAGGCTATTATCCAAAATAGAGCTAAAAAAATAGTATGTACATTTCGATTGTCTATATTGTGCAATTGGATATAAGACGGTTGAGATAAGGACAAGAGAAACTCAGGACCACTATCTTTGTGACGGGAGATTGGCACGGGAAACTTAGGATGCGTTTAGTTCAAAGTTAAGTAGTTGGTTAGGGGCTTAACCAGCCAAACACACATGGGTTAATTAGGAGGGTTAACGTACCCTCTAAAAAATTTCTAGTTCAAACAAAGCACATATTTTTAGATAATGGAAGAAAAATTCTCTCTGGCCTCTGCATCCGTGATGCATGCAATTTCATTTTATTAAGTAAAAGTAACACAATGACCAAAAATGGTTAAAAAGTGATTGGAAACCTTACAACCAAAAGGTGATTAGAAATGAAACTTAATCATTACAAATTCTGTGACTAAACCGCCACCCATGAAGGCTTAAGATTTGCTTCGCCACGATCTCTAATCTGGCGCTTCCATCTATCATTGCCTCCTTCTGAGGCGAGTTCTGTAAATTTGCCCAAACACTCAGCTAATGTCCACTCAAAATGATAACCTGCAAGGAATTAGTGATAATCTTTTTGTCAAAAACAATATCGTTCCGACATAACCAAATAGACCAACATAAGGCACTAACTCCCACTAGGAGTTGTGACTTTAAAACTTTTAGAATATCGGCTAGCCAATTTCCAAACATGTGCTCTATACTCACATGAGGGGATAAATTAAATGCACATTGAGCAATCCACCATACAAGACGTGTAAAAGGGCAATTAATAAAAAGATGTTGAATTGTTTCCTTGTAAATACAAAAACAACACTTTTTGCTCCCCCTCCAATTTCTTTTAAATAGGTTATCTTTAGTTAATATCACATCTCTTTTGAGATACCATAGGAATATTTTTCACTTTTAATGGAATTTTAATGATCCAAAAAAAATCTCTATTGGGATCTTGATTAGTGCCAATTAGTGCCCCATAGAAAGATGGTACTAAGAAAAGATCAGATTTATTCAGATTCCACCTGAAAACATCTTTTTGAGAGCTTAATGTTAAATTAGCAATTCTCAAAATTAACTTATTCCAAGCATGTAACTTAGGCCCAATAATATGCCTTCGAAAGGAAATATGTAGAGGATCCGCTCTCAGTACATTTGCCACTGTATCATCCTTTCGCCTCACCACATTATAGAGTATTGGATATTGAATTTTCAGGGGAGAGTCTTCTAACCAAATATCTTCCCAAAACCTGGTTTGCATTCCATTTTTAACCTAGAATAAACCAAATCGAAGAAATTGGTTTTTAATTTTCATAAGACCCGACCAAATTTGGGAAGTCCCAGGTTTATTAACCACCTGCGAGAGACTTTTGATACCAAAATATTTTCTTGTTAGCAAAGATTGCCATACCCCTTCTTCATAAAGCAACTTAAACAACCATTTCTCTAATAAACTTTTGTTTTTTATGTCTAAGTTCTGAATGCCTAACCCGCCTTGCTCTTTGGGAGTATACATTAAACTCCATTTAGCAAGCCTATATTTACGTTTATGGCTGTCACTTTGCCAGTAAAATCTAGATCGAAAGAAATCAAGTCTTTTAAGAACCTCTTGGGGAACTTCAAAAAAAAGATAGCATAAACATTGGCAGACTGCTGAGTACCGAGTTAATAAGTACTAGTCGTCCACCAACAGACATATTTTTTCCTTTCCACCCACTAAGTTTTTTTATCAACTCTATCCTCAACTACTTCCCAATCACAATTTCTTAATTTTCTAAAATGAATTGGAATACCTAGGTATCTGAAAAGGTACCCACTTCACAACCAAATAACTTAGTATATTGTGATTCAACTTCTTTGGCGTTACCAAAACAGAAAATCTCACTCTTATGGAAATTGACCTTTAAACCTGATAATTGTTCAAAGACACATAAAATAAGTTTGAGATTTTTTGCCTGTTCTAAATCATTATTCAAGAAGAGGAAAGTGTCATCAGCATATTGTAATATGGACAACCCATCATCAATCAAGTGAGGGACTACTCCCGATAATAGACTTTCATCTTTAGCTTGTGAAATAAAAAATGGCAAGCATGTCCGCAGCAAGATTAAAAAGAATTGGGGATATCAGATCACCTTGCCTAAGACCTTTTTGAGTTTGAAAAAAAGACCCAAGTTCATCATTAACTTTTATGGCCACACTCCTACCCTTAACAAAACTTTCTACCCAGGAGCACCATTTAGGTGAAAAACCTTTCATTCTTAAGGTTTGAAGTAAAAAAGGCCATTTTATTTTGTCATAAGCTTTCTCAAAATTGATCTTTAAAACTATTCCATCCAATTTTTGTTTATGTAACTCATAGATGGTTTCATGAAGGATGATAACACCATCAAGAATAAATCCCCCTGCATAAAAGCCGACTGGGAAGAGCTAACAACCTTTTGAGCTACACCAATAATTATATTAGTAGCCACTTTAGAAAAAACTTTAAAGCTAACATTTAGAAGACAAATCGGTCTATACTGCTGTATTTGCTTAGCATCAGTTTTTTTGGGAATCAGTGTAATGATCCCAAAATTTAAGCTAAAAAGAGGCATTGAGTAAGTATGAAACTCATGAAACATGGCCATCATGTCATTTTTAATGACTTCCCAAAACACCTGATAGAACTTAGCTGGGAAGCCATCTGGCCTAGGTGCTTTGTTACGTTCCATTTGAAAGATAGCTTCTCTCACCCCCTTCTCCGTAAAAGGTTCTGTAAGTAGATTGTTTTCAGCATCTGACACTTGAGGAATATCATTCCTAAGTGTATCAATCACGGAGAAATGATTAACTGCAGATGGTCCAAATAGTTCTTTATAATAATTGGTGATATACTTTTTTAATTGTACATCATTCCGAATTATCCTCTCCTCTTGTTTGAGTTGAAAAATTCTTTGTCTTCTATGCCTACCATTCGCAATCAAATGGTAATGATGTATATTTCTATCCCCCAAAAGAAATTTCGCTTTGGACCTTTGGTACCATTTAATTTCTTCTTCTCTTAACATATGTGTCAATCTCTCATTAGCCAACTTTTTAAGAGTAAGATCTTCATGAGACAAACGCATAAGCTCAACTTTTTTATCTAGCTTATCAATAATCAAGTTGAGTTCAAGCTTTTCCTTTTTATAAGTACCACTGCAATTTTTAGCCCAACCGCGAAGAAATTGTCTAAGAGTTCTAACCTTACACTGCCAAATTTGTAAGGTAGACTGACCTCTAGTTTTCTTTTTCCACACATCAGCCACCATCTCCCTAAACACATCCCTACACAACCAACCTAATTCAAATTTAAATAAAGATTGACTCCCTCTAAAAGAGGCATCTCTTGTATTTAACAGCAACGTGTGTGATCAGACAAAGATCTTTCAAGAGCATTAACTGTGACCAAATAAAATTTAAACTCTCAGTCTAAACTCACTAAAACTCTATCTAGCTTTTCAAAGGTTGGATTATCTAACGAATTGGCCCAAGTAAAATGTCTCCCAGATAAATCTATTTCTCTTAAATCCAAATTATTAATCACAGCATTAAACAAAAAAGGCCATCTATAATCAAAGTTATCATTGTTTTTCTCATTTGCATGCCTAATAATATTAAAATCCCCCCAACTAAAATAGGAAGAGAATCTTTCCTACAGGCATGAACAAATTCAGTGAGGAATTTCTCCTTGAAATGAGTTTGAGCTGCACCGTAAATAGCCACAAGAATCCATTGGAAGTCATCCTCTCTATTTTTTAGGTGGAACTTTACATAAAAATCCCCAGCATCAATAGAACTAATATCAAAAACCCGCAGATCTACCCCTAAAAGGATGCCCCCGGACCGACCTTGAGGCGGAGAACAATGCCACAAAAATCCCAACCACCACAAAGATGATTAAGATTAGAGACAGAAAAATCTTTTTTACCAGTTTCAAGGATGGCCACAAAATCTAAATGCTGCTCCTTGACTATTTCACAGATGTAGCGATGTTTAGCTAAGTCTCTCAGACCTCTGCTATTCCAAAAAAGGCCTTTCATTTTAACTTTGCCTTGATTG
Organism: Phyllostachys edulis; assembly: GCA_036346405.1. Classification (NCBI taxonomy): domain Eukaryota; kingdom Viridiplantae; phylum Streptophyta; class Magnoliopsida; order Poales; family Poaceae; genus Phyllostachys; species Phyllostachys edulis. The sequence continues at coordinate 51,913,999 of CM070554.1, read as the reverse complement.
GTCTATTATGCGAATATTTTCCTTTGGACCTTTTTTTATTTACTACCAAAGTAAAATCAGAGTGGTCATCCTCTGTCAAATCATTATCTAAATCATGACAAAAATGATTAAGAGCTGAGATATCGTTGTAATCCATATTCTCATCCGCCAACTCATCAAACTCTACCAATCCTTTTTTTTTAATCGTCCTAATTCAAGATCCTTAATGTTTTTAATAGAACGAGCAACTTCAGAGTTATCATCCCTAAAGAAATGCCAATGCTAGCAACTTTTCTAATAATTTGCTCGTTAGAGAAAGACAAAAAAGAAATTTTATTAGTAGACTTACTTGGATCAAGTTCGAGATTACAAACTCTAGCCCATTGCGTAGCTTTCTGGACCGAGTCTTCATCACCGGACTTCTGCATCTTGAGACGATCACTCTGCCTAGGCTCCACCGGTTCATCCACTTGGATCATCGCCGATCTGGAAACCTCAGCTATTTTTGAACTCAGCAAGCTTGGTGTCCAACAAATCTACCCCACACATATAACAACAAACAAGCAACCCACATATGCTGGAGGACCAGGGGTTGTACAAAACCTAGCTGGCTGGCAACACGCAAAAGCACTTTTTGGGGAAAGATTAACGGATTTTTCTTCCATTGCAAGCCATCATCTTCACTCCCGGCCATCAAAACGCTTAATTGTGGCAAACCAATCCCCACCCCAATCCACATACACCGTATCATCGCTCTTTTGTGTGTTTTCTCTTCCTAGCGATACATTTCCCATCTTGATCCACCAGTGGTGGTCATTTCGGCCACGCGGGCGGGCGACGGCGACATTGCTGTCGCGCGCGCCACGTAGTAGCAATGAAGAGGCGTTGGTTGGAGGCGTCGAGCGTGCCTAGCCTCTTGGTGTGACTGGACGGACGTGCCTGCCGCTTCGCGGTCGAGTCAATGTGCGTCGCAGCGGATCAGATGGACAGCTTCCTTCGAAGCTTACGTGCGATTCCATGGAGCGCTGGCGCCACGTCTCTGGTTTTGTGGATTTTTATTGATCGTCCTGAAGTGAACAAGGGCTAGAGTGAATGTATTGTTGCGTATGGCTCATACATGACCAACCAGGAAAAAGAAAGGTTGTGTCTAGAAAGCGCGTCATTTTTTGAACACAGTCTTATAGGTGTTGAAGATGTAGTTGTGTGGGGTTATAAAATATTATGGACTGATAGTACATACTAAAGATCCAAGTCAAAGATGTAACTAGAGTATAAATATGTATTGCCCACCTCTTGTAACCCTAATTGTGAAAAAAAAGCTTGTACGGATGGCCACCGAGATTTGGCTTCTGAGAACTTAGGTTTTGCCAAACCTCGTAAACAAATTCTCATGTCTATTATGTGCTGGTTGTGATTGTTATTTTGCCCTAAGGACTGTCACCGGTTCCAACATGTATGGACTGAGGCTTAGACGGGAAAGAGACCGGAACTCACTAGTTGTATCCCGTTAATTAGCGTGCTTAGGTACTTTAGGTTCGTGCGTGCAACTGCAACCTGTTGGTCCTATTAATTCCTTGCTCTTCAGAGAAGGGATCGAGAAGAAGCACTGAGAGACAAACACTACGAAAGGGGAAAATGTTGAAGCAAAAGGCATACACAAAGCCATATATGCTGCATTCCTTTTTTCTTCTGTAATAATCACCAAAATGCAAGGACGAACTAGCCGCGAGGGTTGGTGCTATTTAGCTGCAAATCGATTGCCATATGAAAGAAGTGTGAGATTGAAGGGCTCGTTTTTCCCATGTTAAACAAATCAATGCAACTCTATAGGCAAAATAATCCACACTACACTCCATCTTAGTTACGTTTCGACTGAAATGGCACATGTAGTTCCCTATGTAGCTACAATTGGTCATCCGATCAGAAATTAACCTTAGGTAATGACACTAAACAACTTTCTCGCAGAGGGGATATTATTTGCACGTTCGCTTTAATAAGCTTCTACTCATTAGGCCATCCACAGTGTAGCCGGTCCCAAATTTGTCACATCACTACCACATCACACTAGTGCTAGATTTATATTTCTCTTACAGTGTTTAGCACCCCTTCTCTCTCTAAGACGGGACCCACAACTAAATAAAATATCACTTGTTTTCTTCCGCTACACACGCTCTCCCATTTTATTTACAAGTAGGCTCGTAGTTTTTTTTTTGTTAGCACCAGATGCATTTATATGCACCGGTGCTAGGAAATTTTTTTCATATCACCACTGGCCTACTCTCATTACAATGGGCTGGCAGCGGTGCTAGAGGGACAAAGGTGGCTAGTACCGGACTACCGGTACGCTGTGGATGGCCTCTCTTAGCTCAAGAAATACAGTAGCACCCCAAATGATTAATCGGCAGGTGCATTTGTTGGATTGGCCCTTGCATAAGGTGGATACCCATTTGTGCAGGTTCCAATTACAGTCCACCGTATTATGTGTTTCCAAAAGCAGCATTGATGTTGCACCACAGCCGAGCCAGTGCATGCATGGACCTATGAAACGATCATATAGACCATTCAGTTGGAACTGCGTAGAAGGAAAGGCAAGTTGGATTCTCTGGCATGCCAAGTGCAGCTGTTTGGTACTGCAAAAAAACTCAAAAAGCGTCGATCGGTTGGTGAGTAGGGCCGTGACTGATTCTGAAGTTAAGTTAGGAATTGAAGTCCAAAAGCAGATCAACAGACGAACTTGTCCTCGTTGGCGCCGTAGCCTTCTCACTGTGGTGCAGTCTGTGCAGTGCGTTTCTTTCTTTTTTTTTGTCGAGTTCAACTTTCCTTACCTGCTCTGTACACTTTTGGTTAAACTTTAAAGCATCGTTTGAAACATGAGAATTTGCATTTCTCCCGGTTCTTACGAGTATTAAACTATTTTACACGGAATTCATGTGTTTATAAATAAGCCCCAGAGCATCTACAGGCCCAATTCTAACAATCACCCACCAATTCTAAGGCAATCAGCAAAGAGGAAGATAAAGACTATTGTGCTGAAGAGTTATTAATATATTAGTCTTTCAGTGTAAGTCCTGTACATGTTGAACTTGCACCTAGAATAACAAGATTCATCTTCTCACAACTGATGAATGGACTATACCTTGAATTCACAGTCTTTCGTGATTAGATTTCACTTGAAATCTCAACTGATACTAGGCTGTCAATGAACCAAGCCTTACCGGAGCTTTATTTGGTCATGCTCCCTTATCTACTCACGAGCTTTCTAGAGAATTCTCCTATTCTCGTGAACTGCGACCTCAGCTAAGCTCAAGTAGGTGTATTCATTCTAGGTATCCTGTAAGCTAATACATTTTTCCCTCATTGGACACTAGAATACATTAAGGCTTTAAGTCATCCTCTTCCATACAGTTAAGAGTACTTTGTCTATCAGGACACGGGTACATATTTTATTAAAATGTACTGTCTTGTTCAAACATCAACTTGTTTTTCCCATTGTCTAAGTCACGGGATCTCCCATCAAAAAGGTATGGGTTACTGTTGAGTTGTAACTCCAATGAGCATCATTCCCATGTCCATAGACGCAACGGAAATCGCCTTCCATGCTAGCCCCTTTGTGAAAGGGTCTGCCAGATTTTTCTCAGTGCGAATATAATTCACAGTAATCACTCCGGTGTTCCTCAGTTTTCTAACAGATTTAAGCCTACGCTTCACATGTCTAGAGGACTTCATGTTATCTTTAGTACTTGTAAGCTTAATCAACACTGTTTGATTATCACAGTACATTAGGATTGCCGGTATTGGTTTATCAACCAGTGGTAATTCCAACAGAAGCTCTCTAAGCCATTCAGCCTCAACAGTAGCTGTGCCTAGTGCTACAAGTTCTGCTTCCATAGTTGACCTCATCAATATGGTCTATTTACACGACATCCATGAAACTGCAGCACCTGCAAGGGTAAACACATACCCACTTGTAGCTTTGATCTCATCTGCATCAGAGATCTAGTTTGAATCACTGTATCCTTTTAATACATATGGATACCCAGTATAGTGAATTCCTTATGAGGTTGTGTCTCTCAAGTAGCGCAACACTTTCTCAAGTGCTTCCCAGTGATGATCTCCTGGGTTAGACGTAAACCGATTTAATTTGCTCATAGCAAATGATATGTTAGGTCTTGTGGCACTAGATAGATACATAAGAGACCCAATAATTTGTGAATATCTCAATTGATCTTTGTCTAATCCCTTATTCTTTCGAAGCTTAACACTAGCATCATAAGGAGTTAGGGAAATCTTGCAGTTCTCAAAACCGAACCGGCTCAAGATTTTCTCAGCATAATGGGATTGGTTCAAAGTGATCACATCCTCATTTATGATCAATTTAATATTCAGAATAACATCTGCTTCTCCTAGGTCTTTCATATCAAAGCATCTGTGAAGAAGTAATATCACAGACGGTTCATGTTGAAAACCGTCTGTGAAGTATCATAAACGGTTCTTGTTCATAATCGTCTGTAATAATTCATAGACGGTTTTCGACACGAACCGTCTGTGACTTCCCGTCCTCATCACAGACGGTTTGTATTAAAAACTATCTATGATAAGTATTTCTAATTTTACCATAGCTTGAAATACCAATCCTCTACCGCGCCCCTACCGTGGCACCCAATTCTTGGCCGCGGTAGGGTTTGGCAGGGCGATGGCTTACCGCGGCAGGGCTTGGCAAGGGCGTGGCATAGGATTAGCTGCCCAAACCCTACGTGGCACCAAATCCTCTGCCACGGTAATGTTTGGCAGGGTGACAGCTTGCCGCGGTAGGGCTTGGTAGGGGCACGACAGAGGATGGGGTGACACGGTAGGGGCGCAGTATAGGATTGGTTGCCCAAACCCTACCGTGGAACCCAATCCTCTGCCGTAGTAGGGTTTGGCAGGGCGACAACTTGTCGCGGCAGGGCTTGGCAGGGGCGTGGTAGAGGATGGGGTGCCACGATAGGGGCGCGGCAGAGGATGGAGTGCCATGGCAGGGGCGCGGTAGAGGATTGGCATTTCAAGTCATAGTAAAAACAGAGTATTAGTGATTTCAAGTCACGGTCAACACAGACAGTTTTTGTATGAAACCGTCTGTGATTCACAACGCGGGAGGGCGAAAAAATTTGAACGCGTGCGCGGGAGGCAAAATGTTTTGACGCTGTCCTTATATATTATAGCCACCCTAGCCTTATCTTCCATCAGTCTCTCCCTCTCCCTCCCCACGCTGAGCTCCGGCGACCACCCTCGATTCCCCGTCGCGGTTCGGCGAGGAGACACGGCCGACGACGAGGAGGAGGAGGGATGCGGAGGAGCTCCTTGCCTGCCACAGGAGATAGACTGCCAGAAGGTACGTGTACATCCCCAAAGCATATACAATTTGTTGGCTGTTTGTTGTAAAAAAATGATATTAATTTTGTTACCTAAGGTAGGAGCGCCGCCGGAGGTTTTTAGTCGTCTCTCCTTGCCGATGAGCTTGAGTCAAACTCAGACGACATGGAAGAACAACTTGTGATATGCTGGTGAGGTACAGAGAGGAGCTCACAAGACCAATCCAAGAAGCCGATGAGTTCTTTAGGAGCTTGGAGGCACATATGGTTTCTAGCTAGTTTAACTTTGTAACTTTATTCTTTTTTTCCCATTCGGAGGGTACGTTAATGTGTTTGCCACCAGAATTTTAATTAGATTTTAGTTGTCTTCCTAGAGGTTGCATATGGAAACTACTGTCTAGCAATTGATTGGTTTGGCTCAAAATCCAATTTTTTTTGTAATAGAAAAAACTATCACAGATGGTTCTAAACCGTCCATGATATCTTTTTTCACAGACGGTTCAAAAACCATCAGTGATGACATCATGTCATCATTGACCCATAAACTCATACGGCTCACGAAACCGTCTGTAATGACGTTTTTGAACCGTCTGTGAATACCTTTTCTGTAGTAGTGATTGAAACAACGAAGTTGTTAATGGAACTCTTCCCTACCAAAACGCAAGCAAACAACATCAACAAATTGTTCCCAGTCGGTACATCTAGTATGCGCTTGAGTTGATTGTAACCATAACACCACATTTCCCCCAAAATGCATGGTGGCTATGCTAACCCATAAATCTAACCATGTAGCACACACTCGAAAATACACACACGCTAGCACCTTTGCGAATCTCGTATTGTACATTGTCCGTACATACATATACATTGCCTTGCCCACATTGTTCTCGTACTGTTCTATCCTTTCCCGCTCTTCAACTGTAAGTTCATCCAACAGCGTACTCAAGGAATTGATGATCCGATCGATGCTGCACAGTGCTAATGTGCACATGCATTGCTTTCACAGATTGACCTGCTGGGAAGGTACAGAGTGGTGGCATAGGCGGGGGGAGGGCACTGATGGTTCATTCATTTGTTATTCATCTAATTTTATTTATATTTTAATTTTGTGGCATTCCTCATATAATGTAATTTCACTGTATAACTTGTTCTTAACAGCGCACTCAAGGAATCGATGATCCGATCAATGCTGCATGGTTCTGATGTGCACATGCATTGCTTTCACAGATCGACCTACTAGGGATGGTACAGAGTGGTGGCATAGGCGGAGGGAGTGTGCTGGCAGGGCAGGGCTCCCTATTATCTAAATTTTGCCGATACATTCATTTGCTATTCATATAATTTTATTTATATTTTTATTATGTTGCATTCCTCGTATAATGCAATTTCACTGTATAACTTGTTCTTAACAGTGTACTCAAGGAATCGATGATCCGATCGATGCTGCACAATGCTAATGTCGACATGCATTGCTTTCACAGATCGACCTGCTGGGGATGGTATAGAGTGGTGGCATAGGCAAAGGGAGAGTGCTGGCAAGGCAGGGCTCCCTGTTATCTAAATTTTGCCGATACATTCATTTGCTATTCATATAATTTTATTTATATTTTTATTATGTTGCATTCCTTGTATAATGCAATTTCACTGTATAACTTGTTCTTAACAGCGTACTCAAGGAATCGATGATCCGATCGATGCTGCACAATGCTGATGTCCACATGCATTGCTTTCACAGATCGACCTGCTAGGGATGGTACAGAGTGGTGGCATAGGCGAAGGGAGAGTGTTGGCAGGGCAGGGCTCCCTGTTATCTAAATTTTGCCGATACATTCATTTGCTATTCATATAATTTTATTTATATTTTTATTATGTTGCATTCCTCGTATAATGCAATTTCAATCAGATAACTTGTTCTTAACAACAGTACTCAAGGAATCGATGATCCGATCGATGCTGCACAATGCTGATGTCCACATGCATTGCTTTCACAGATTGACCTGCTGGGGATGGTACAGAGTGGAGGCATAGGCGAAGGGAGGGTGCTGGCAGGGCAGGGCTCCTTGTTATCAAAATTTTGCCGATACATTCATTTGCTATTCATATAATTTTATTTATATTTTTATTACGTGGCATTCCTCGTATAATGTAATTTCACTGTATAACTTGTTCTTAACAGCGTACTCAAGGAATCGATGATCTGATCGATGCTGCACAGTGCTGGTGTGCACATGCATTACTTTCACAGATCGACCTGCTGGGGATGGTACAGAATGGTGGCATAGGTGGAGGGAGGGTGCTGGCAAGGCAGGGCTCCCTGCTATCTAAATTTTGCCGATACATTCATTTGCTATTTGTATAATTTTATTTATATTTTTATTGTGTGGCATTCCTCGTATAATGTAATTTTAGTGTATAACTTGTTCTTAATAGCTTACTCAAGGAATCGGTGATCTGATTGATGCTGCACAGTTATGATGTGCACATGTATTGCTTTCACAAATCGACCTGTTGGGGATGGGACAGAGTGGTGGCATAGGCGGAGGGAGGGTGCTCGCAGGACAGGGCTCCTTGTTATCTAAATTTTGCCGATACATTCATTTGCTATCCATATAATTTTATTTATATTTTTATTATGTGGCATTCCTCGTATAATGTAATTTCACTGTATTAACTTGTTCTTAACAACGTACTCAAGGAATCAATGATCCGATTGATGCTGCACAGTGCTGATGTGCACATGCATTGCTTTCACAGATCGACCTGCTGGGGATGGTACAGAGTGGTGCCATAGGCGGAGGGATGGTGTTGGCAGGGCAGGGCTCCCTCTTATCTAAATTTTGTCGATAGATTCATTTGCTATTCATATAATTTTATTTATATTTTTACTATGTAGCAAATCCTCCTATAATGTAATTTCATTGTATAACTTGTTCTTAACAGTGTACTCAAGGAATCGATGATCTGATCGATGCTGCACAGTGCTGATGTGCACATGCATTGCTTTCACAAATCAACCTACTAGGGATGGTACAGAGTGGTTGCATAGGCGGAGAGAGGGTGCTGGTAGGGCAGGGCTCCCTGTTATCTAAATTTTGCCGATACATCCATTTGCTATTCATATAATTTTATTTATATTTTTATTATGTGACATTCGTTGTATAATGTAATTTCACTGTATAACATGTTCTTAACAGCGTACTCAAGGAATCGATGATCCGATCGATGCTGCACAGTGCTGATGTGCACATGCATTGCTTTCACAGATCGACCTGCTGGGGATGGTACAGAGTGGTGGCATAGGCGGAGGGATGGTGCTAGCAGGGCAGGGCTCCATGTTATCTAAATTTTGCCGATACATTCATTTGCTATTCATATAATTTTATTTATATTTTTATTATGTGGCATTCCTCATATAATGTAATTTCACTGTATAACTTGTTCTTAACAGCGTACTCAAGGAATCGATGATCCGATCGATGCTGCACAGTGTTGATGTGCACATGCATTGCTTTCACAGATCGACCTGCTGGGGATGGTACAGAGTGGTGGCATCGGCGGAGGAGGGTCTTTGGCGAAGCGTGGCTCCTGTTATCTAAATTTTGTCGATACATTCATTTGCTATTCATATAATTTTATTCATATTTTTATTATGCGACATTTCTTATATAATGTAATTTCACTGTATGACTTGTTCTGCTTCTCTCGTCTTCAACTCCTGGCTCAGTCACCGAGTTGTGGTGCTACGTACACAAGTGTAACATCCTGTTTTCAAAAAGGGAATAGTAATTTCTTTCAGTTCTTGGTTTTCAAAATTTATGTCAAATTATCAAATATTTTCAAAACTTTTAAGCTTCTATCTAAGCTCGGGTTTGTGTTTCAAACCTCCTTGGTGTTCCCGAATTCAAAATTTGGATTTGAATTCGCCTTTTCAAATTTGAGCCTCTTCTCAAATTTGCTTCTGTGTTCAAACTTCGAATTCAAACTTCAAATTTGAACTTCAGTTTTGAAATTCTTTTTCCCCTTCTGGGCTAGGCTCACTTTCCTTCCCAGGCTCAGCCTACTTCCTTTTTCCCCTTGGGCCCCCGACCCATTTTCTCCCCACTCTCTTGCTGGCCCATCCGGCCTAGCCCTCCCTCCCCCTTGTCTTCTTCCCCAGCCATGTCCTCCCTGCCGCTTGTGCCGCTCCTCTCCCATGTGCCTGCTACTGTTCCCTCTGCAGCCGTGACGCCACCCTCGTGCGCCTCTGCCACGCCCATAAGCGCCCGCCTGCCGCTCCGTCCCCTCCACCACCTGCTGCCCTCCCATCCCTGGCTGAGCGCCCATGCCACCAGCCACGAGCATCCACGCACACGCTCGCGTCAGCGCCCTAGCTCCCCAAGTCTCCGCCCTCTGGCCCTCTGCCACCCGCACCTGCCCCTACGGACCAAGCGAGAGCCGCGTCACGCCCGGCCTCCGAAGTCACCATACCACGCCGCTTTGCATTGCTGCAGCATCATCGCCACTTCCATATTATCGCATCGCCACGCCAGAGCCGCCCATGCCAGCCCCCAGCATGCCCAACGGCTCATTGACCTCCCCCGGCACTATAAGAGAGCCCCAAGCCCCTCTTTTTGCTTCCCCATTCCCTTCTTCACCACCGCGCGCAAGAGCCAGAGTCAGAGCTCCCTTCCCGTCATGGCCGTGCCGCCTCCCCGCCATTCAGCCACTCCGGCACCATCACAGCGCCACCGCCCCCATCACAAGGTGCCACCGGAGCCGAGGATGTCGTTCCCCTCCTCCCTTCGCCTTTCCCACCGCCGAGACGAGCCGCCGCCCCTCTTCCTCCGCCCTAGGCCACCGCCGCCGGACTGACTCGGTCGCCCCCACGCCACCCGGACCACCTCCCCGGTTTCCACACGTCGTCGCGCAGCTCGTGCACATGCCGCCGCCCTCCACACGCTGCCCACCGGGCGCTTCAAGCCATGGTGTCATTGCCGCTCCGCCCTCTCTGGCGCCGCCGTCGCCTCCAATAGAGTTCCCACCCTCATAGGACTTCGTTTAGCCGCCACAAGACCACCATCATACCAGGTCGCCCGAGCACCTCCCTGCTCCCTGCTCTCTCTTTATCTCCTCTCTCTCTCTCTCTCTCAATGGCCAAGCCCCCCATGTCATTGGCTTTTGACCCCCCCCTTTTTCCCTTGGCTACCAAATGGGCCCGGCCCTGGTCGGTTCACGCACGCCCGTGCACCCGTGCGTGGACTCGGTCCATCCGGTTCCCCGTGTGCCTGTGAGGCTGCACCGTGGGCCCCACTACCGGCCATCTCTCTCTCCCTCTTTTTCTTGTATTTTTTTAAAGTTTAATTCAAACCCCAACTTCAAAAGTCTCATTCTCCCTCATCGTAACTCCAAAAATTATGAAATTTATTGCTAAAATTTTGTAAATTCAAGATCTTACTAATGGCATAGGTTTCATTTAATTTGGAGTTCATTTGTTTATTCCTGTGTATTTATTTGTTTTGTTTGCTTGTTTGTGCCTTTTTCCGGTACATTCGTCTAATTAGGATTAAAAGATGCGGAAGATCTTCAACTTGATCAAGCACAAGATTATCAAGACTCTCTTGCCTTTACTCCAAGCGAGTCAATACTTTGATCATATCGATCCTACATTTTATGTAAATTATATTCATTTAAATTACCAAAATTGCATGCTTTAATTCTTTAATCAAAGGTATGTTAAAGCTTAAGGCAGTTAAATACCCATTTGATGATTAATTAATTAATATGCCACCCCTTGATAATTGAATCCCTTATTCCATGTCACCCTAGTAACTATATGGTAAATACTAGTTATAGGTTGTACTTAGACGACATGCTAGTCTTGCTTAAATACAGGGACATTAAATGTCCTAATCATCATCTTTCAAACATAAAAATAGTTTTGGGCAGTCATTGTGGGTAAATGATTGAGATGGTTGAGTTGATGTATTTTACTCCTCAAAAACCCTATAACTTGTTGTTAGTATCTAGGCGGATGACATGTTGATGGGTGCTAATGCAGCCCAAGGTGGAGGGTATATGAAATACACCGCCCAGATAACTCCTAAGGACTTAATCTCGTTATGACCTCCCGTGTAAAACAAGTACGACCACAAGTCTGCAAAATGCAACTTGGCTTAGTAAACTTACCGAACCCTGAAAGTCATCTCATGGGCGGAGGAGTAAAAATGTGCAAGCACATGCTAAGTCCGGCTTGAATGGGACACCGGTAAAGGGTGAAGTAAGCCAGTCACTGTGGGGGTAGTTCAACTACTCTAGATCGCCGAGGAGAACATCCCGCATAACGTATGGGCGTAACCCCATATGGGTGAGATGACGAAAGAGGCGAGGTAGTTTGAAAGGTTATTGGGACGGTCGCTCAACTACATGACTAAGGAATCGTATGAGGGTAACGAGGATGACTATCTCTTGTGGGTACAGTGTACAACCTCTGCAGAGTCTAAACTGTTTAAACAGCCGCGCCTATGGTCAAAGGTGGACATGAGAACTTTACTTGAGTTAGTTCTATTTTAAAAACCTTTGTGGGTGGTATAAAAAATGTGGTGGGCTCACCTAGCCCCGAGATTGGATTTTCCTTGAGTTTTCAAACTCAGTGATGCTAATGAGTGGAGGTAGCTCAAATCAAAAGAAACATATGGTATAGGTTCCGACGGAGGGAACCTCTACTGAAATAAATATTGCACAATTACTCTCTTTAATAAAATGCAATTTGGTTAAAATGCTAAGTGATAGGAATTTGTAATTATGATAATTGAAAATATTGCTTTAGCAAATAAAAGAATCCGAGCCATCCTTGTTAAGCCTTGCATATATTATTATTGCATCTTGTGTGTTGTGCTTATTCTCGCTCTTTCCCCAAAAACCCTCAGAAGCAGGAAATCTTGAAGATTACGACTACTTCGAGGATCCAGACATTGGAGGCCCAGGAGATAATGAAGAGTAGATTTGTTCTTTTAGTCTAAGTCTCACCCCAGTCTAGTTGACTCCGTTGGTGCTTGCGTGCATCCTATATTATCTGAGTCTTTGGGTAATATCGAACGCACATGGGTTTCCCTGGTCGCTTGTCTATGGAGAGATGTGCTCTCACCCTTTTACTTCCGTTGTTGCTTCCGCTACTTTTGTAATGTAATCGGTTTGGCTTGTTCAGCCCTTATTGTAAAACTTGATCCGATGCGGTCTATGTAAACTCTGATGTGTTAATTAATGAATGGTATGGTTTTACGTCATATATGAAATGATTCAAAGAATGTAATACATGAGTCTTTATCTCTCGATTCGAGAACAACACAATGTTTTCACAGAAGATTCGAGATTAAAAAATCCGGATCCGACAACAAGCTCTAGGATTCATCTTGAATCCTCGATGCAACAACACATACATATGCAATTTATTACTGGTCGAAAAGGCACTCCGGTAGAGGGGACAGATAGTGCCCGGCTGGTTCTTCATCTAGGAAAAAAAAAAGTGCCTCCAAGTCCATGTGTGCGCAGCACACGGTGACAAGTTGAGCGTCACGCGCTAGACACGACAATGGTGTAGGCGGACAGCTGACCGGACGGGCGACGTTGTGGCCGGGACCACGCGTGGGGAGACGTCGTTTTCTGGCACTTGTGCCGTGTCGCCCGCCCAGCAGCTAACCCGGCCCGCCGCGGCCAGCGTCGCGCACTGCGCGAACCTGATAGCGTGAGCTTTTTGCACCGCACGCTTGGGCCGATCGACGTGAAGGCCCCAGCTAGCTAGCCATGGTACGTTGCGCGCAGGACCAGTACGTACGTGCAGTGCAGCCGTGTAGGTGCCGCCTAGCTGAACGTACTGCTACCGTGCTATGTGCCTGCCTGCTCGATCGAGCTAGCCAGGTCACTCATTGGGCCCCGGCTAGATCAACAAGCTGCTGCCAACTTGATATGGATATGAATAATAATAACTCATCATATTTATTTTTATATTTTTTCCCGGATGCGGATATAAATACAGATACCCCGGATACGAATACATATGCGAATAATATCGAATACGAATATAAAGCGAATACGAATCGAAACAAATACAGTTACAGATATTTTTTCGGAACATGAAAACTCTTTAAATTGCATGTCAGAAATTAACGAAAACATATAACTAGTTTGTTTGATGCAAACATTCATGAATTGTTCATATTTTCAGTACCCACACATAGCATTGGCACTAGCAAGGTGCATTAATTAGTTCATCACAAACATAACACTTAGTGTACCACATTTAGCTCATAAGTCATAACTCACAAATCAACATACATAAAAATTAGTTCATCACATACATAAAACGTAGTTCACACTTAGCTCATCACACCTAGTTCATTCGTGACATACATAGTTTAATAATACCAAGAATCCAAGATATCATGTCTTAACAAGCAGCAGGCCAGCAGCATCTCGCCATGTCTTTACAAGCCTCCAACTTCGGCCCTGGAAAATGCATGAGAAGCATCAGATGTCATCTTTTCTTTCTTCTTTTATTGTTATGCAAAAGATCTAGCCAAGATGATAGGACAGTTAAAGTATCATATTAAATGCATGGAAGTTTTGGCAAATCTATCATTAAAAAAAAACTATCTCCATTGTTGTAGACAAAATTGATCGGTTACAGTCGCACATTCACAACATATACAACTTAGTGGGTTGAAGGTAATCTTCACAAAAATGGCAATAAGCAAAGGCCAAAAGGTACAACTATGTTTTTTTAGGAAGACATCTACAAATCATAGTAGGAAAAATTATCAGGTAAATGATCATTCAATAAAGTGCTCAACGATATTAAAAGTCAAAAGAGGATCTGTTGAAGTGCTAAAGATGTCTACCGCATGATATCCATTTAAGAAGCTATATTTGTGCACTAGGTAAACTGTTTTCGTCAAGTATGTGTGCATCTTAATACCACCTTAATACTGTATCATGAAAAGCAATTACTAAATAAAAAATTGATATTTCTGACATAATGAACAAACCTAGTGGTTTAAATATCATTCTGATAAGTTAGCTATTATCGTTCTGGCCATTAGATACTTAAGTTTTCACTATCGATAATAGATTTAAAGCTAGTGTGGTGAGGATCAACTCATCAACATATGAGCCTACCACCCCACAGTGGACTTAAGTATGAACTTAAGTTCAATTTGCCTTTAGGTCAAACACTTCTGTGAGATTACATAGTAAATTATGGCTTTATTGCTAGAGCCTGTAGTGCTATTGTTTACATTATTTAAGGCTATGGACTATGGCGCCATATCTAGACAAGACCAATACAGAACATCAAGTACTCCAACAAGTGAATGGAATTTCCACACTAACCATGATTCTACAGTAAGTGATATGGAAATTTACCTAGTGATTGGTCATTCATCCATATCCTCCAACACGTCCTCCAAATCATCCGTATCCGCGTGCTGTTATAACTACAAGTTGTAGTTCAACGAGTATCATTTATCAAAGTGACATTAAATTAAGCCAATGAGCTAGATAGTTAGGTAAAAAAAAAAGCAAACCGTTGCCAAGCTTGCAAATCATCGCTCAATGCCCTCCATGTCCATCTCAGTGAGGATAGATCCACCAATATCTCCATCTTCATGTCAAAAGATTAATTATGCTCAAAGATTTCCTCACATACTACACATAAACCAATCAAACACAAGTGTAGAACTCAATATTACCTTTTCGAGATGTTGCAGTCCAATCTTTGGTACAAATCAAAACTTGCACGACTTCAGGATCAAGACGACTGTGAAATGGATCGATAACATGTCCACCAGCACTAAAAGCTAACTCCGAAGCAATAGTCAACACTTGAATAGATTAAACATCACGTGCAAGTTGGGAGAGAATAGGGAGCTCAGGTTGCTTGAGCTTCCACCATGACAAAACATCAAATAAGATTTTGCCTTTTGTTTTCCATTCCACTAGTGGTTGTTCCATGTACACTTCCAACTCAGTTTTGGTACCTTGACCTATAGCACTAATGCCATGCAAGAACCTTTCAAGATCTGCATCAAGGTCATCATCACTCTCCTCATCCTCAACCTCTTGGTCTAATGGTTGAGAATCAACTGTTTGCACATTTGCAGGTGATGTCTTCTTCGAAGTTACAAGTGGACTGGATACATAAGCCTGGAACAACTGGTTAATAACACTCATGAATCTATCAACTTCTTTTGGAGCATTGTCATGGTAAATCTTATCTGCAAAATAGTGTACCGGCTTTGTCTTGTATCTAGGATAAAAAAAAACATGCTACAGCTAGAGCCATGTTGGACTTTTCCCAATATGAATAAGCCATAAAAGATATAATAGGATCAGTACTATCACACCAGTCTGCAATGGCAAGCTTAATCTTGCAAAAAGTATTGAAAAATAGATTTGTTGTTAGGTATTTAGTGTCAGAGAAGATCTCAGTAGCATCATAAAATCTCTTCAAACATGTACATATAGATTTTGCCATAGTCCAATTTTCAGTAGTCGGTGCACATCTCATATATTTGCTTCTATGTCGAAGGAAAAGCCTACCAAAATAATGCCTATAGTAAATAGCTTGCTTCAACATGAGATATGTGGAGTTCCACCTTGATGGAACATCCAAAGGGAGACCATTTGTCACAACTAAGTCACATTCTGATGCACACTTCATAAATTCCTCATACTGCAATGGAGAATTCTTCACAATTGCAATTGTATTTTTGATATTTGCAATAGCTGGTGTAATTTGCTTCAAACCATCTTGGGCAACAAGGTTCAAAATATGATTCAAGCATCTCACATGAAAAAAGATACCATCACAGATCAAGGGAGCTGACTTATTGAGTTTTAGTACTACCCCCTTAGCACATACATCATTGGCTGATGCATTATCTAAAGTAAGGGCAAGCAATTTCCTATCAAGATTCCAGTCCTCTACACTATCATGAAACTGTGCGCACAAGTTTCTTCCCATATGGTGTCCTTCTACATGCATAAACTTAACAATTCTTTTCTGCATGTTCCAATTGTCATCTATCCAATGCACAGTGATACACATGTAACCTTTATTTTGGTTTGATGTCCACATATCCATAGTTGTACTAAAGCGACATGCAAGTGTTTTGAAGTAATCATACAACTTCTTCTTTTCCTCTAGAAAGATATTCAATATATCTTTTCTGGCAGTAATACGGCTCTTAATTGGAAAACTAGGGCGCAGTGACTTGATAAAGTCCACAAAGTACTCATGCTCAACAATATTAAAAGGATATTCATGCATGATAATTGCTAAATATAATTTTTTCAAACTGGCAGCCTCATCATACCTATAAGTCTCAATAGATCTTGATCTTCTTTGTCATCTCCACTCTTCATCAATTTTAGAAGCTGCTGGCCTCCCTTGATTTGGGGCTTGCTACCCAAGTGATTCCAAAAGACTGATGTGCCTCTCGAACTCTCACAATGAGATTCATACCTGCACTTGTTGCATTTAGCCCAATACTCTGTAATCATCTTGCCATATGATCCTTTCTTCTTTTTCTCATATTTTGTGTAGTGCTCCCAAACATCAGAGCTGCACTTCTTTGCTCTCTTCGTAGTAGGAGCAGGAATGTCGGTCTTAACACCAGTCTCACCAATCAAATCAACTTCATTCCTTAGCACCAATGCACCAGCAACTGGATCATTTGTAACAGTGGAAGGTGGTTGTGGTTGTGGCACCAGCAAAGCAGGAGATGTATTGCTTACACTTGCACTGCTACTTCCAGTTGTAGATTCCATTACAAATCTAGCACAAGATAGTGAAGGGAATACATAAGATATCAATGATGCATGCATATTAATCAACAACATAACATTTTATCATAGAAGATTTGTTGTCTTAATTTACTGTGTTGGTAGCAAATGCAATAAAAATATAAGTGACCTGAATACATAACCACCAAGTTAACTGAGATCCCATGCGAAATTCCAACTATGACATTCAGATCAAGTAATGATATTTGGATCATATCACATCAGCATTCATACTACAAGTCTACAAAACCACTACAAATCCATCTACAAATTTGTTCTACAAGACGATTGTTGTCAGCCAGACTTGAGGACCATATTTTTGTATGATTCAACCAGGAAAAAAAATGCAAAAGAACACATACACTGATAAGTAATTCTAACTAAAAAAAATTCAAATGCCCGTCCCTGTATGTTTACCATAAACAATTTACAATTGGGGTGCTGAATGACTGATGAACATCCACCCATGAGGATGACAAGTTCAAAGTTCAAACATCACATATTCACATGTACATTGAGACATACAAGTTACCAGTGGCGACGAACGCACAGGGGAGCCGGCGGACGCGCTGCAGCCGTGAGGGGGAGCCGACGGAGGTGCTGCGGCCGCAAGGGGGATCTAGTGGAAACCTCATGGCGTGAGAGGGGAGCCGACGAGGCGCCGACGATCATGAGGGGATCCGGCGAGGCGCTGCGCGCGAGGGGAACTGCAGAGGCGCTGCGGCCGTGAGGCCGCCAGGCTGCGCCGCGGCCGAGGGGATCGATGGAGGCTGCCATGACCGTGAGGGGAGCCAACGGAGGTCTTTGCGGCCGTGAGATCCGGCAGGCGCCATGGCGGAGGAGTCGGCGAGGCGTTGCGGCCGTGAAGTCGGTGAAAGCGCGCGCGAAGAAGGCGGTGGAAGCTATGATCGCGAGGGAGCCGTGGAGGCGTTCGATGCGAGGGGATCCGGCGAGGCGCCGCGCCACGAGGGGATCCGACGGAGGAGCCATGAGGCGGCGGCGTGGCTAGCGGTGAGGCGAGGTCAACCTGAAGTAGCCAAGTGGTGGCGTCGCCGGCGTGGCCCCTGTCGGCTGTGGATGAACTGAAGAAGGAATGCAAGAAGAGTAGAAGACAATAACCCTAAGTTAGGTCAAGGTGACTAAGTGCCTAAGTGGAGTAGTGGACCGTGGTGGGCCGGCTAGTGAGTGGGCTGGGCTCAGTTGTTTCGAAAATTTCGGATATCCGGATGTGCTCTATCCGGATGATCTGAATCTGTATTCGTATCCGCTGGATATCATGCCTACCGTATTCGTTTCTGATAAAAAAAAATCCGAATCTGTTTCCGATCTGAAAATTACCCGGAAAAAATCCGATCCGGGACCATCCAAATCCGTTTCCGTCCAGATCAGACAGAAACTATCCGATCCGTTTTCACCCCTACTGCCAACCACTTGGACCGACCATTGTGCATCCATCCCATCCATCCACCTTGAAGAAATCAACATGTCATTGCTGTTCGCGTTGGTGTGCATGTCATGTACTCGTGTTGGTATACTGTACATATGGCTCTAGTTACTAATCTTTAATTTTTCCTCCTACTCCATATATAGTTGATGCATGCATGTCATGGACAGTACTGTTTAGCAAATTAATGTACCTGTCACAGAGAAGTTGGAGCGAGGCAGGTATGCATGGATGTAGCTGATCTGATCCAACTCTACGTGGATGATCGAGGAATTTTTATTATTAATTAACCCTTTTTTTAATTTTATTTTAAAGTTAACCCTCCGTGAACTTTATTTCCAATTCTGACCCCTTTGGTCACACCACCACCCGTGGCGTGACAAAACAATACTGTCACACCAGCTCATATCTAGGCAAGCTCTTGTCATGCCACCACCTATGGCGTGACAATGTTGTTTGGTCACACCATCACTAGTGGCGCGACAAAAAGTGCTATTTTAGCAGACTTATCCTATGGTGTGACAATGTTATTTTGTCATGCCACGGGTGATGGCGTGACCAAAGAGGTCAGAATTGGAAATATAGTTCTAGGGGTTAACTTTAAAATAAAATTTAAAAAAGGATTAATTAATAAAAAAAATTCATGATCAAGACACAGGGTCTCCCGTCGAGTTTACCGGGAAAATAACGTGAGAGCACAATCTAAACGAAGATATTTATTATCATGGACACAATGAGTGTTTGGATAAAAATACAATGAGAATATAATGATTGCATTTAAAGAGTTATGAATGTGTGTATTGCAGATATATTACAGTATACATGAGCTACCTCTTTTATAGCTATTTAAGGGGTGGCAATTAATGCTGCTAAAGGCGTCTTATATCTTCATGCACGTTCTCTATTGAGGCCATGTTTGTTTAGGCTTTTTCTTTGGCTTAAAAACAAAAAAAAAACCTAAGCCTAAATAAAGCGGTGGCTTTTTCCTCCAGCTTATAAAAAGCTTAAGCCATTTTAAGCCTAAAAGCCATAAGTCATGGGTGAGTTTTTTTTAGCTTTTGTGGAATGGAATAATCGTTTGCAACTGAAGTTCGCTGAAATTGCCCACAAAATGCCATTGTATATAAATGCAAACCCTTTCGTTTTTTTTTTGTTCCATCCTCCTCCCCCCGATTCGCTTTCTCTTCGGTTTTCCGCAAGTGCTGCCTCAAATCCTCCTCCTCCCCTCCGCCGTCGCCTCCCCTCCCCTCCCCCAATGCCATCGCCTCCCCTCCCCCAAGCCGCTCCTCCTCTAGCCTTGCCGCGCCTCCCTCCTCCTCAATGAGAGTAGAAGATTATGATTCAAACGATACACAAACTGGATCATTTGGAGGTCACGGTGTCAATGGATCAGCAATCGATGATGGATATATGAGTGTCTTTCGTGATAGTATTGCTACTTCTTTAATGGCCGCAAGAGGATTAATAGATTACATTAATATGATATGATCGAATATTATTTTGTTACTGTGTTATTGTGTTTGGTTGGCTAATATATGCCTTTCTATATATTAATTTCTTTCATTACGCAATATCCAAATTTAATACATGCATGCACGGATGAGAGAAATCTATTTTGTTTCATATGTACACTAGCATGTATCATCATATTTTCAAATCCCATGCAAAAATAAGTTTAAATATATGCTTAACAAGGTTCTTTAAACCCTCAAGGGCAATTCAGACTTTTTATCCTTTACACACAATTCAATAAGCCAACATCCTA
Source organism: Phyllostachys edulis (assembly GCA_036346405.1). Classification (NCBI taxonomy): domain Eukaryota; kingdom Viridiplantae; phylum Streptophyta; class Magnoliopsida; order Poales; family Poaceae; genus Phyllostachys; species Phyllostachys edulis. The sequence goes on along the minus strand of CM070554.1, from coordinate 51,893,643 downwards.
TAAAAAGCTAGATTACCAAACACCAAAGCTTGGCTTAAAAGCTAAGGGGCTTATAAGCTGATTAAGCCAAAGAGCTGGCTTTAAGCTGTAAGCCAAAAAGTCTGGTTTAGGCTATAAGCCAAAAAGCCTAAGCCTAAACAAACAGGGTATGAGTCTTGAACCATCACGTCCATGGTTATTAAGGCGGTAAGGCGAGGCGAGGCGGTCCACCCCCCTCACACCTTTTAAGCGGTAAGGCGTAAGGCGAGGCGACGCCTTACTCTCGTCATAAGGCGGCAAGGCAGCGAATAAAATGAACATTTTAGCAGCACATGTACCTTGTTGTTGCCAATTCTTGAGATCATGTAGCACCCATCCCTCCTTTCCAATTGCTCTTCTCCCATGTAGCATCCATCCTCCTTGCAAGTTTCAATATATAGATTGTTATAAATGTAATAGATACAAATTGTATTCCAATTAATTGATTAAATACAGATTGAGTGACATACCTTGTTGATAATCTCTCCTCCCTTCTCTTCTCCCAAGCAACAATGTGTATGAATAATGAGCAACATAAGTTCACAATAACAATTAAGTGAATCCGAGAATTAAATATGAGCAACATAACAAATTAACAAGCACGATATAAGCAACATAAATCCACACAAATAACATAGGTGATAAGTCCACAATCTTATAGTCTAATAGCATAGTAGTAGTCCATAACACAAAAGTAGCATAGTCCAACTCTCTCATCTCTCAATATCCATCGTCGAACTCATTGGAATTGTTAGTAGAATCCAAGTTTTCTCCACCATCTTCGGTAGCATTGGGAGCTTCGTCACAATCGCTCACATCCGCATCATCATATGGATCTTCTTCCTCATCTTCTTCATTGCCCGAATCTGAGCCTTGCCCTTGCTCATCTAAGCCATCTTCTTCAACCACCATTGTTGTAGATCTTGGACGCCTTTGGAAGGCCGCAGGCTCACCAGGAGTATACCTATTAGCTTGCCTTGGAAGATTACGACCTCGAAGAGAGCGTGATGCACCAATGGCTTCATCAACATCATCCCATGTAAGGCCACACTCACGACCACCTTGAGATGGTACAACCAATGAGTCGGTCCATTCATTGTCCCAATCAAAATCCTCAATGACCAAAGGGTCATAGTTTGTGCCCGCTTTCTCCCGCCTCTTTTGAAACCTTGTTTTCATCTTCCGGTTGTATGCAACAAAGACCAAATCATTCAATCTCTTGTGTAGTAACCGGTTCCTTTTCTTTGTATGCATCTACAAAAGCACAAAATGGCAAGCAAAGCAAATAAAATGAATAAATAACTTGCTGAAATTAATAAGCACATATAAGCTACAAATTGAGTAAATGGAAATAAACACAAAGAAGTTACAAATTGACTCACAAATTCAAAGGTACTCCAATTTCGCTCTGGCCGGATGATGAAGCACAAAGACTAACAACACGTTTAGCAAACCTTTGTAGGTCAATGGCTCGCCCACCATATGAACGCCACCAATCAACTAGAATGGCAAATACTGCATATATTAGGAATTAGGAATGAAATAAACATGCTGAAATTAACAACACTTACTAGGGCTCCTTGACTCGAGTTTTTAATTGCAATTTTGTTTGAAAAGACATCTCCTCGTTGGTCCTCATAATGCATGGCTTGTTCATCAATCTTGTTCGAATATCATCATCTTGTACCATTCTTGCAAGTACATCATTGAAGCAACTCCTTAGCTCCCCAACATAGGTATCATCTCCACTCTTTTGGATGGCATAGAATTTCCCTGGGTTCAAATAGAGTGCAGCCCCATACAATGGATGATCCATTTGTTTCACCCAACGTCGCTCAATAATGTTAATGATCTTCTTGAGCAAACGTTGCTTGTTTTGGGTAGAGAAGCTAAGATTGATCTTCTCCTTTGCATGAGCCATTAATGCTACAACCTCTGGCATTGCGGGCTTCTCATCACCATCAACCACCCTAAGCACGATAAGAAGTGGGGCTGAAGCTCTAAGGCAATCTTCAATTGAATTCCAGAACTCCTTAGAGAGCACAATGTCTGTCACATGCATACCGGCCTCCGTCTTTGACAATTTGATCCTAGTCCATGATTCACTCACAAATAGACACTTCAAAGCATCCTTGTGCTTGTACATGCTCTTCAAAGTAAGGAAGGCTGTGGCAAACCGAGTGGTCATGGGTCTCACAAGATCCATCCCGCCTGTCTTCTCCCTCATTGCACTAAGAAGCCTCCCATGCCTATAAATGAATGTGGTGACACGCCTGGCACGTGCAATAGGCTTCCTAAATTCCTTCAACTTTGCAATGTCTTCCAACATAAGGTCCAAACAATGTGCAGCGCAAGGACTCCAAAACAGTGTAGGAATCCTCTCCATTAGAAGCTTGCCCGCTGCCTTGTAGTTAGCACCATTATCAGTGACAACTTGAACAACCTTGTCTTTTCCAATAGCCTCAATTCTCTCCTCTAGCAAATTAGCTATCATAGTTGCATCATGTTGTTCACTTGATGCATCAACGGACTCCAAGAAGAAAGTCCCCTCCGGGCTGTTGACAAGAAAGTTGATCAAGTGGCGTCCCCTCCTATCGGACCATCCATCCGACATAAGTGTGCAACCATATTGCTTCCACGCCCGCTCATGCTCCTCCCTCAAAGTACTTGTCTCCTTGACGCACTCCCGAAGCAATGGCTCCCTCAGCTCATGGAAACTAGGAGGCTTGTACCCAGAACCGTACTGCACACTGGCCTCACAAGCAATCTCAAACTGCCTTGAGTTTGCGGCATTAAATGGTATGCCACACTCATAGAACCACAATGCCCATTGCTTATTCACATAATGTCTGTCATCCTTGGTCCTTGTGCTGGCCTCCATGGTGTTTTGAAAAGACCCAGAACGTCTTTGATCTACAATATCTTCAGGTGTTCTTCGAAGCATACCAAAGAATCGACTTGGTCTCCTTTGTTCTTGCCTTGAATGAAAAGGCGACCTTCCTTCTTTGGCTACCGTCCTCGAACTTGGCTTCAAGATGGAGTCTTGGGACCCGATGCTATGTGCTACCACCTCTACATCTTGACCTCCCCCTTCAACATCATCATCATTATCACCTAGGAAGATTGGCCTACTTCTCTTGTTTTTTTTCAAATAATCTCCCATCTCTTTTCTGATTTCTGTGGTAGTATTGGAACACATTACCACATCTGAATAGCCACCCGCAAGATGCTCCTTCAACCTTTTAATCCCTCCTGTACTTGGGGTGTTACAAAGGGTACACATCACCTTATCTCGGTTCCCAATTTCCGACCAATAGCCATATTTCCATCCTGGATCATTAGACTTCGCCTTCCGTTTTGGATCGGTCTTTGGATCATAACCAGCCTCGGATGATGCAATACTTGCACTTGCACTTGCCATTTTTTTGCTTCTGCATTAGAGAGATATACAAGTATGAAGTAAAGTACTAATTACTAAAGCAATAATCAATTAATCGACTTATCGGCGACGGCTAGCTTCATCAATTCGGGCATTGACCTGACAGCAAGCTAGCGACAATTGACCTGATGGCAATGGCCGGCGGTTGCAAGATAAAAAGCCAAGCCCTTTGGATGGGCGTCGACCAACTCATCCTCTTCACCATGGACGCTCACGGCTCACGCGACCAGCGCGGCGGCAGGCGCCCCTCCTTCTCCCTTCTCTCGGCGACCAGCCACCGCCCTCCGCCTCCCTCGCCCGGCTCCCCTCCTGCCGGCCTCCACCTCCTCCCTTCTCCCGCCTCCCCTCGCTCCCTTCTCCCGCGGGAGAAGGGAGGGAGGTGGAGGCCGCAGGAGAGGAGCAGCTGGAGGAGGCCGGGAGCCGGGGAGGAGGTCATGGTGGAGACCGAGGAGAAGGAGGAAGGAGGAGGAAGAGGTGGAGGCCGGGAGGGAAGGATGGAGCAAGCAGACTGGATCTGGAGCGGAGAGGGCGGCGCCGATGGGGATGGAGGGGGACGGTGGCGCGGCGGTAGTCACCGGCGCGCGCTCCGAGGATGGGCGGCGCTAGGGATTCCGGCCGGTCCTTTGGCTTCACAAGACGCCGCAAGCGGCTTGTTTTTCCTTGACCTCCTCATCCGTCTCTTTATCTCCTCCACCCCTTCTTATGGCGTCCGCCTCGGTGCTTACCGACGCCATACGCCGCCTTCTGGACGCCATGGAGACGCCTTGAGCTTGAGGCGGACACCTCAGGAATCCTTGGCAAGGCGACCGCAAGGCGGAAGGCTCCCGGGCGCTTCACCGCTTAAGCGTCGCTTAAGCGACGCCTTGATTACCATGATCACGTCTCTTAGCCAACTGTCGTAAGTTTTCAGATGTGCCAATAACCGCTCTCACGTTATTCACGTGAAAAACTTTCATGTTTCCCAACCAATTTGTCATGTTGTGTCCATAACCTGTATCATGACTCAAATTGGACTGCTACCAGTTTAGCCCTAAAAAAAGGAATTAGATTTCCTTTTAATACTGGTCGTAAGCTCATAACTATTATAAATCGAGTCTCTAATACGTGGGTTTGCTTTTACAGAGACTTTGACTTTAACTAAAAATGTTGATCTGGTAAAAAATCCTCGTCACTCTATATATACATGAGGACCTAATTAAAGCCAACAACTATACGTTAGAGCCATGGAGAATAATTGGATGATAGATAATACAGCTCTAGATTGAGTGATCGACCTACCTTTTGTTTCTAGCCCAGCAATGCTCCAGCCCTAGGAATCTAGCGAAATCTTACTGATTCTGAATGCATGCGAAGATGAGGGACCGCATGAACATAGCTTAGCTAGTACACATTGATGGAAATCGAATCCTTGTGTTGTGGTGCAACACTATGACTCTTATTCGTAATGTGCCTTTTGTCACTTTCCTTGAATAGCTTGGTGTGGTTAGTTAAGGGCTTATATATCTTCATAATTTAGATAAACAATACGCCTTATTTTTTTAAAATAGTATATCATTCACATTTTGGACCCTCATATAACCTCAAGATTCACACGTGTAACCCTAACTAACCCACCTCCTCTCCTCTGATCTCACCATCAATCCCTCCCACAAACATCTGCATCCCCACCCCACTAGCTAGCTGTGTGCCGCGACCAACCCCCAATGGGCACCTCTCACAAGAGTTGTTGTCACCACCAACAGAGTTATCAATGAATCACTATCGATAATCGTGAGTTGAATGCAGGGGACATGGCTCTCGAGATTTCGCAAGAAGAGATGAGAGTTTTTTTAGACAGGTTCAAACCTTCTCCGGAGAGAATTACCACATTGATCATATGTTCTTGTATTGAATGAGGTTACAAAGGACAACAAGCCACCGAAACTAAGCCTAAGGATCAATGGCTTGTGTATGTGTGTTCGTCTCTGTTGGACTCTCCGTTGATCATCCCTCTCTGTCTGCCGGCACCATCCTTATAAATCGTTTGAAAGGGTGGTAGTTATTGTGTGTCTGGAGGCGCTTTGACAGTTGCTTGAATATGCACGTCGATGATGGTTGTTGTCAGTGAGACATCCTCCTTACACGTTCGTTGAGCAGCTATTGCTAGAGATGAAGAGAGGTGTGTGCGGTTATGTCAGAGACATACATGCGCATGTGTTGTATTAACTACCACGCTTAGCCGAGCGTGGTGTACAGGGCCCCTAGTCAATAAGGTCCATATGTCTGTGGGATTTATCGACTATAGGGTGGTCGTTATTTGACTAGGTCGTAACAAACCTTTCGACCATAGGATGGTCGTTACCTTCCCTGGTCGATGCAAGTATCACCAACTAGGGGTATATTCAAGAGCTATTTAGATTACTATTATCGATAATGAATATTATAGATAAATAGTTTCATAATTGAGGATTATTCAATCCTCGTGAAGATTCAGCCATGGCCTTCAACTCTAATTTCCACCGCTACCTCCAACATCTCCTTCGATCGCCACGCCACCACCTCCCTCGTGGGTACTGTCACCGCCACCAGTGTCGGGTCACCCACCATACCTGTACTGCACCCCCCCAACCCTACCACGCTTGTCGGTGTTGCCATTGATGGCAATGCTTACAATGGCGAAGCTAGTATAGGAGCATGGGGAATGCATTGTACCCCAAATTTTTGAAAAAAATATATGTTATATATAGTTTGTATATATACATGTAATAAATTTTGGTACATCTAATGACATTTGTGATTATGTGTAAATGTTAGATTGTATGTAGATTTGTATAGATTATGTATTATGTAGAAATAGAACAGTCAGTAGTGAGTTAGTCAGTTAGTCAAGAGTCAGGTTAACTATGTGTTAATTAAGTTCGCATCCACATCGTGAAAATCCTAGCTCCGCCAATAAATGCTTCCCTCCCTTGTTGGTTCTTCCACCTCCCAACCCTAGTCGACCATCACCTACCTCTCGGTCTATGACGGCACCACCGCCGCTGTCAACTGCCTTCCACCGCCCCCTCAAACCTAACTTGATTCATTGCCATCGAGCCTCCTAGGCAATGGCAGTGGTTCATTGCTTCCTTACCACCCACTGCTAGCCACAAAATCTAATGGCACAAAAAATTGCTTACTTTTCTATCAAACCCCTTTCTGAAATATTGGTTTTTTTACCCCAAGCACACGTTGGACTCCTAAATCCTGCTAACAGGCACCAGCACGAATACATCTTGTCTGACTTTTGGAAGAAAATTTGCTACGAGAAGAGCTCCCGTTCCATCTCTAGAAGCCCTGCCTAGGATCTCTGTCATGTATACATTATACAATGTGAATGTCAAAACAACTCACCCATTTGGTTACTCCACTCACTCTTTTTCCTTGCCTCCACAATTCTCGCTTTTCTTTTTTAGAAAGGAGATCTCCTAACTTTTATAGAAAGCTAATATCCAAAAGGTTACAAAATAGGACACCAATCAACATCTTTGGGGATGCCGGTGATCTAGAGTGAGCAACAAGACAACAAACCAAAAGGACCTCATCACCCGACCCCGAACAGAAAGAACCAAAACACAACAAAACAAAAAAAAACTGCTGGAGTTACATCTTATCTTGCGAACAGAAGTCTTTCAACCAAGGTTCAGCAGAGGTAACTAAACTATCTAGCTTCATTTGCTCGCTCTTCTCTGTAGCTCTACTTCCAGCTAAAAGAACCCGATCTCCAGCTCCGGTGAGCTTGTCGGCTACGAGTGGGAGGGGAATCCATCCTACATCTTGTCCTTGTCCATAGTTGTTTCTCTTCTGCTCCTTGCTTTTGTCCTTACTTTTGTGTTTTTCCCTGTAGCCTTCCCGATTGGGTTATGGCAGCTTCTTCCCTTATGGGATTTCTGGTGCAATGTCGGCAAAGCTGACATCAACCTCTCGATTTGGCACACTACATTCTCTGGATCCGCCCCTAGTTTTCTCTTGTCGTAGCTCAAATTTGTCATATCTGAGGTAGTGGATCAACCAATAATTGGAGTTTCCTCGCTGGAAAGAAGAGGAGCGCTTATCAGTTGGGTGTCCGACAAGGTCTACCTTCCTCCGCGTGTGTTGGCACAGACGCCCTCATGGGCCTCACGAACTGTGTACTGTCTGTGGCAGCGAGTCAGCTTCTTCTCAATGGCTTGTGCGACTTGTGGTTTTGTGGGGTAGAAAGACTTGAGTGCTTTTATATTTGTGTGTCACATGTCAAAATATCTGAGGGCCTCTTTAGGCATGTCGATTAGGCTCTGTTTGACAAATTTTCTTCCCCGACTTACATGATAGGCTAATTCATTCTTGCATGAAGGTTTGACACAAGCAAAACTGTACACTTGTAACAACCCTTTTTCAGACAGTGAATAGTACTAAAGAACTTCATTTGAATTCAAAAGCTCAAATCCAAAATTCAAGTTTCAAACCTCAAATTTGGTTTCAGCATGTTTTGTAGTTGCTGTAGAGAATGTATTTATGCAATTGCGTTGCTACATGAGTCGACTGTAGAGTCTATCTATGATGGATTGCCGATGAAACGTCTGACGATCAAAACTTACATTTGTCCCAAGATCAAAATGTTGATGATGGATTGGTTTGTACCATCGAATGATGGAAGAGAGCGTAGCGTCCTTTCACCACTTGATTTGCTATAAGAATCGTGGGATCCCCTTCAAATATGAATTCCATTGTTCTCTCTATCACAACCGCTGTATATCAGCAGTCTTTTCCATCATGTGTAATCAGCTCTCTTGTTTAGAGAGAGAGAGAGAGAGAGAGAGAGTCAAGCTGCTTCTTTTTTTGAGAGGATCATGGCTAATTAGCTAGTGGGCTAATCTATTGTTGGGCCAACTAAGTCCACAAAATCACTTTCCTTCCCATTTTCCCTTGTTTAGTAACATCTTGTGATAATGGGCTTTTGGATGGAGCCCTACTTGTTTTTGCCGCTCAACACGTGAACATTCCGGGCCATGCAAAATGAACACACTTTTGGATTGAGGTAATGTTCTGCAGAGCTTCACAAGAGTGCTTCCATAGGCTGAAGATATTTATTAGGCTAAAACCATTTAGAACTGGCATAAATTGCCTTCTCTCTAGAAACAAACACTATATTTCTAAGGTGACTTAAGCTTTATTTAAATCATTAGACCAATCTAGAATTAGACATACACGTCTCAAAGCTAATCTGAAGGTTAATAGAATCAACCTTTTCGAGTAAAACAAAATCAGGTAACATACAAATAGCAAAACCAAAAAGAAAAACTAGAACAAATTGCCTTCTCTCTAAAAAAAACCTAGGATAATTGCCATCAACATTCAAGCGCTATTCTCATTTTATAGATGCGAAAAATCAGGTATATGAATATCTGAACTGAACAGCATCTGTACCGAACAACATCTAACATCTATACCGAACAACATCTAGCTAACTATAATATCTACGGCATATCTCTATCTCTAATTGCTTGTTTAACAGCCTCCCTCAACCACAACCTCATGCAACCAGGTTGAGATTGTGCTTAAGTGCCGAGAATTGTCAGTTAGCCAACAGCTTGGTTAATGTAATATCTCGACTCGTTTGAGAGAGAGAGAGAGAGAGAGAGAGAAAGCGATTTGAATTAGAGAAATAATTAAATGATTTTGAGGGGTGTTTTCGCGTATGAGGCACTACAACACCAACATGCCTCTCCCAACGCATACTTTGCAACGAAAACTACTAAGCATTGTAGACCAATTCATCTTCCACGTCTATAAGTCACGTAAACAAGTTTGACCTGGTCTCTCTGCTTCCTCAATCCATCCATGCTCTGCCACCGCCCCTTTTGCTTCTGCTCATGCCAAAGTATAGAAACCACTACTCAACTCCTCCACTATCTCCTCGGCCGCGGCCACCTCGCCTACCATAGCACTTAGCACTGCTTATGTCTAGGACCTCTAGCATCTCTACAGGCATGGTTGCCTTCGCTAGATCGGCGCTGTTGTTCCGCCCCATCTTGACACCGCTAGTCCATATCCAATTGGATCTGGATCGAGTCGCCTCCCTCACTCGGAGACATAAAAGTTTTACCATTGGTTACCTGCGAGCATGTAGTCCCCTGATCCCTATTTTGTATTAATTCCCCAATCCCTATTTCTCTACTTTTATTGGTTCCCTAATCCCTAATTTGTCTATGTTTGATTGTTTCTGAAGATAATTATGGATGCTCTCCTTCAATATGCAGCTCTAGGTGAACAATCCCAATTACGACAATGCCCCACGCTGGCTGGTGACCTTGGACGACAAAGTTGTGGTAAATAATTCTAACCCATTGATGTCTAATTGTTGTTTGCACTCTGAAATGTTAGATGTGTGAAAACTATGAGCTAGTGGTAGTCTAGTAGATGACTACGTGTAGTCAATTATATGACCCTGTTAACCCAAAATGTACTATGTACTACTGTTTGTGGTTTATGTTTTATGTCAGGACTTACGCAATCCACTAGCACACCAACTTGCATTATCAGTGCTTCGAGAGAAAGTGAGGGGCACACCATGTGTTTGTTAAAATGCTTCAGAGAGAGAGATAGAGACGCCATATGTTTGTTAAAATTATTTCACATTTTTCTGCAAAGAATCTACTAGTGAGAGACACTTAGCACCAAATCTAGATGATATAAGAATCACTGCAAAAAAATAAAATCCTTAAAGGCTTGATGCATGGTCTCTTGACCTTTCCTAATGTTTCTTAAGAATGTGTAAAAACATCGGTACTACTATAAAAATGGTAAGTTCTACCCATTCCTACATCCCCCATACTGTGTACACAATTTATTCTTAGTAGTTGCTAGGCCATAGCAACTGGTAAGGAAAAAATATAAGTTATTGGATCCTTATTAGTAGATTTTAGCATTAGTGTGAGAACATTTCTAGAAATTTTTATCACCCAAAGGCTTGACTGGTTATTTAAGATGATATGCTAATATCAATTATGCTTCCTAAGTCTGTCTTTTAGTTTAGTAAAATGTCTTCTTAGCTTTTAGCTAGGAACTCTTTCTTGTGCTTCCTATTTTTTTTTAACTCCAATCTACCTGCAGTTCAAATTGTACCATGAAGGTCATCTATTTATCATGCATCTATGTATCCTTAGGTTAGATTTTCAGCAACATGGTGCATTTTGTTGAATTAAACTAGTTGTGTCAAAGCTATCATTCTCTATTTTGTTTTTAGTTTCTGTTTTGTTAGTCGGATTGCGTTAAGCAATTCCGATGTTAGTTTTTTGTTTGAGTTAAGTTAGCTAATTTAGCTTGTTGAAACAAAGCATATTTCTAGCAGGAGTCGGATTTAGCTTCTTCAGTAGGAATACTTTCAGAGTCCTACAGTGTTTCTGAAACGTATTCAAACTATAAGACTATATATGACAACTGAAAACACAAAAAGGCTGCAACGATTGCAGCGACAACATCCAAGCCTTTTGAGATTTTGATTTGTTTCTTCTGTAGTGAATTGCGTAGTCTTTTGGTTCCGAGATTTCGTTTTTTAGAATCATTAGAACTATCAACTCTAAACTCAGAAGTTCAGAATTTTTCAACAACTCTGTCACATTTCCTGGCAATGACCTTCTTGTGTATTTTGTCTAGGTCACATGCAGCTATGCTATGCTACCACCTATGCATTTGCCTCAATATATCATTTGTTTAGGCAAAGTTGTGTGCTCAGACATTTTTAGCATATGCTTCTTGAAAGATAATGTTACTTATATGATGTCATTTTTCAGTCAGATTCTTCAGTCTAGGAGTTATGTAGTACTATATTAAAGTTCAATAAAATATTCTTTGTTAAATAAATATCGTCTAACTCTCATTTTTATTATTGTACACAGAGAGTATATTGTGATTTTCCCGGTCAAGAATTTAGTATGGTTGAGTAGCAAAATAATACGATGGTAGTGGAAATAGTATTATTTTCCAACTAAGGTTTAAGAGAGTATTTATTTCTTCTCTTTCACTACAAAGCAAGCAAAATGATTTCCAGGATGACGATTAGCAGCCACCAATCAAACACTCCTCTTCAGACAAGGTTTGCTCATTTATATAATGTTCGCAACTCACTGTGGGTGAGTAGGAATACATTATATTGTTATTGTTTGCAACTATCAACGTTTACTATTGGTTGCGCCAATCTTCTAACATGTCTTTCATTATAAAACGAAAAAACTTTGGTCCAGAATGACAATGTGCAACATGGAAAGAAAAATTCTATTGCATACAAGGTTAGTTCACTTCTCTACTGTTTGAAACTCATGAACATGGTAGAGCATCAAAATAATATAATACACTGCTCCTTTTTGTTTTGTTACTTTAATATTTTGATTTTGTTTCTTCCTGATGGTGCATTAATGGACTCCAATTTTTCATTGTAGGTTGATAAGATAAATGGATGATATGTTGAATGAAGGTGGAGAATGGTGACATAGGCAGATGAATTTTATTATGTTTAGATTTCATTCTGTTAGGAAATGATGTTCAAAAAAAATATTTATATCATGTCTTATGTGGATGGTTCTCTATGTAACGCAACAATTTCTTTTTAATATATGAGTGTTCTTTTTTACTATGCTATGACCGATAATGATTTTTTTTACTTTGACTTCTAAACACATATAATCGTTGCAACAACCTAATTATATCTGTTGCCAAAATAGCAAGTCATTTGTGTATGGTAAGTATCAGCGTTTCTATGCGTTGTGACAATATAATTATATCCATTGTCAAAATAGTAAAAGTCATCCATGTATGGTAAGTACCAACGCATATAAGTGTAGTTACAACCTGACTATATCCGTTGCGAAGTAGCAACGCCTTTTCATATCTATTACCAACGCTTGTTTATCTGCTATAATAGACCCTCGTAAGAGCCTCAATGGCATCACATATTAAATGAGTTGGTATAGACCATAGCAACACTTATTTGGATTTTTACCAACGCATATCTGTGTTGGTAAAAGGGTGTTCATCTTGTAGTGAGGGAGGATTTGGGTTGTGGGCTTTTAGCCCACGGTGATTAGCCCACTTGTGGTTGGCTCAAGAGGGGGGGGGGCAGCCAACCCTAGCCCCTCCCCTCTCCCTTGCGCCCTCTCCCCTTTCTCTTTCCCCCTTGGCAGCCGCCTCCCCCATCCCTCCCTCTCCCTTGCGCCCTCCTCCCTCACCTCCCCACCACCACCATCCAACCCTAGTACCTTCCCCACCATTGTAGCCCAAGCAATCATCTCCCTCTTGTGGTTTGGGAGCTGTTCGGCTAGGAGCAAGGTTGGGAAGAGAGGGATGGATGAAGAAGAGGAGGGAAGAAGAAGGGGAGAAGGAAAAAAGAGGAAGGAAAGGAATGAGCCTCGTTGGGTCTCGGTGTTCATCATCTTGTTCTCTAAGGGTAGCAATCGATTTTCTCCTCTTTTGTGTTCAGTCTTTCCTATTGGTATAGATTCGTTCAGTAGATCGGGTAATCTGTAGTGCCTATTGCAATATAGTTTCGAGCACTGTAGATGTGAAACCAGGGAATGTCGTCTCCTATACATTTGTGGGTAATGTCAATATCATTCCGTAGAGTCTTTGTTCACAGCATTTGGATGAATTGATCTCGAGGTATGAATTTTACAATGCTGCTGTCCAGAGATTCTATCAGGATTCGTGCAGATGTAGTGATCTGTAAACTAAAAATAGATAATGAGCTAATTAGGGAGGTTGATCAACATGATTATTGTAGCTAATTTTCTGAGGTTTCCAAAAAATCCAAGAAGGAAATTTTTGGATAAACGTACTGAAAGTTATGAATAGTTTAGTTCTACTGTCCAGAATGTCTGTCAGATTATGGTAGTCGTAATAATCTGTATATTAAAAATAGTTAATGACAAAATTAGGAAATCTGACCAACTAGACTAATGTAGATAATTCCATAAGATTTCCAGAAAGTCTAAGAACTCGATTTTTGGATAAATAGAAGGAAAGATATGATTTTTGGAAGGCGACTGTTCTGTCTTGGGATAGAGCGATGTTCAGAGGGGAACGACGTGTTGGGTTGCGCTTGGGAGCGTTGATAGTTATGTAATTTTTATGTAATGTTGTATACCCTGGAATATCTCCTTAGTATGTTATTAATTGTTTAGGTGGTGGTGTGAATCCGGGGATAGCACCCTCTTCCCGTCATCCTACTCCACACGGTTGATGCAAGTACAATAGTGGGTAGAATATGTGGAGAGTATTCATGAAATGCTAATGCTTTGCGAATGTGAATTCTTATTCATGGCCTTACGGTTGTTGTTACATTCTCATGTTGATTAAGTGTAGTGGCTCATTTGCATCATTACATTATCCTTGAATCTTGGACTACGTGGTAGCGAAGTATTAATATATTTGAGGTCCCCATCATGTTTTAGACGGGCTTGAGGTCCCCACAATCGTAGAGTGTGGGATTGAGGTCCCTGTGCTAGAAGGCATATACATGGGTATGCATCGACGGATGCATACTCCGCATTACCGATAAATGCAAAAAGAAAAGTATGTGCATTTGTGGCATCTGCATTGCATGGCAATGATAGTTGAATTGTTGTGATATTATTGTGGATGAGTGATTGTGTTAGAAGTAAAGTTGGTCTATGAGATTTGGTCTATTGTCTTAATTGTACTTTGCTGAGTCTTAGACTCACGCTTGTTACTTGTTTATTTTATTTTAGGTACCCTTTGTGAGGATGTCATGCATGGGAATGGCTAGAATCATCTGATGCACCCTTTACTTCAATAAACACCAGTCTTAATAATTCAGCAACTTAAGTTTAATTGGAGAATCCTAGAACATAATCTTTCAGTTTTATTAATGTCCACCCTTTGAGATGTTTTTGATTGATTGTAATAAGAGTCGGATGGTGACTCCATGGTAATCCTTAAGATTGTTATCTTTAAAGCTATTACAGTATTATCGTACTTGGATTTATGTTTGATGCTTATTAATCTCCTTATATGTTAAAAGTTACAAAGGAGACTCTGCCGAATTGAAGAGAAAAATCTTAGTTTATTATTCTGTTATGTTTTCTTTAGTGGCATTCCAGACTCATGTGGGCTGGGGTGTTACAGTTAATACATCTGCAAGTTGATCTTTGGATGATATGAACTTGATTTCAAGCATCTTCTGAGCTACTCTTTCTCGTACGAAATGGAAATCCACCTCAATGTGTTTTGTCCTGGAATGAAATACAGGATTCACAGTAAGATATGTAGCTCCCAAATTGTCACACCATAACCAAGGAGGATTACTCTGAAATACCCCAAGTTCTCGAAGCAATGACTATATCCAAATTACTTCTGTTGTTGCATTTACTAGAGATTTATACTCTGATTCAGCACTAGACCGAGACACGGTTGCTTGCTTGCGAGAACTCCACGAAATCAGATTTGTTCAAAAGTATATTACATATCCTCCAGTGGACCGTCGATCATCCAAACATCCAGTCCAATCCGCATCAGAGAATGCACTGATTACAGTTGATGCTGATTTATGCATATGTAATCAATTAATCATGTTGTAATATTATGCTTCAAATACCTGAGTATTCTTTTGACAGCAATCCAGTGACTTTGCATTGGAGATTACAAGTATTGGCATACCTTGTTAACCGGAAAAGAGATATCCGGTCTAGTTATGGTCAAATCCTGCAATCCTCCAACTAGGCTTCGTTATCTTGATGCTTCTCCCTGACTCAGTAACTCTCCTTCTAATTTGGGTACTAGCTAGTTTGAAATTAGGCTCAGCAAGATTCTTTTGGCTTGTGGATCGCGAAGCTACGACCTACGACCATGCATGCTAGCTAGCAGCTGTAATTTTGTTGGGTACCACAAACAAATTGACACCAAGCTAGGTCAACTCTATAAGCATATAAACACGAGAACTTATCTGACGTCCACTCCAAAGCTAGAAAAGTTTGGTTGCGCACATCTATTCTGCGATGACATTTGCTGTCCTAAAAAAGTTGCGAAACATTGATAGTAGCAGGGAAAACTTTAATGTTTTGGGATTTTTTTCGACCCGCCGGTAGAACCGGTAACCGCTGGTTACTGGATATTTCGGCAAAATTTGGAAAAAATTTTGAATTAAAATTTGAAATTTTCAGATGTAAAGACAAAATTTATCTAAATTTTGATTTTGGAGTTTGAATGAAAATTAGATAAATCTGAATTTTTTTGTTCGATATGAAATATTATCGGACCCTGCGATAACGCTTTTTGCCGATTGAATTTTCCCTGACAGTAGTACGCAACTTTTGGCTTGGTTTTCACCTCTCAGGGTTCACCAAGGAGCCTGTCAGAGCGTGCTGCGGCGGAGGCGGTGCCGCGGTGGTACAACTACGACCCTGGAGCAGCATGTGGTTTGCCTGGCGCAGCAGCTTGCAGCGACCCATCTGCCTACGTGAACTGGGACGGCATCCACTACACGGAGGCCGCCTACTAGAAAATAGATCACGCATTGCAGGTGAAGTTATGACCGTTCATCACAGCTTAGCATAAAGGAGTCAACTAATGAAGTTTGTGAATATGGATAAGCAGTTACATGCATTTGTGTTAATCTGGCATCTCCGCATCTGTGTTGCCAAATAGTACATGACAATTTGCTATAAGCAGTTCCAATTATGACAAAAGTGGGAAAACATACCTTAAGGGCACCAACTCCATCTTTTCTTGATTCGATTACAATGCCAAGATGATCAATTCTTTTCTTTATTATGTCATGTCTCTGCAAAGTAGATATTCAGCATCTCAAACAACAGATATATGCAGTAGGGTTCGCGAAACACTTTACAAGATATAAAACAAAACAGAAAAGAAGGAATATGATGAAAACTGTCTGTACATACTATATCATATGGTTGCTCTCCACTAACATCAGCTGTATCATTATATATATGGGCTACTTCTATGTATTTTATTTCCAGCAATTCTAGGGGATGTACATCAAACTATATGGAAATATGAGTTAGAAATAGACATAAGGAAAAGCACGCATTCACAATGAAGCTGGTGGTGATTCTGAATGTTCTTTTGCAGTATAAAAACTGCAAATGCTAAAGTTTCATGCTGCAAGAATCTTATAGTAACAGGATGCTAAAGCTTCATACTTGCTGGCGCCACTACTTTGAAAAAAAATAGAACTACTAGCTGCTGCTACTACTCTTGAAAGTGCTAAAGATTCAGGATGGAAGTACATGTACTGTATGGCAAGTTTGATATGGTGATCTTTAGACAAACACAGAATATGACCCACTTATCTTTTCCCATGATAAAAGTTGCATTACTCAGGTGATCTTCAGCGCAAGGGCATTACAAAACAAAGTGGACGTATATAAGTAGCCAAAGCTGTTCTAAATACAAAAAAAAACAGTCTAGTACCATGGAATAGTCCAACTGATTTTCTGTCCAAATATCATATTAAATATCAATGTGTAATTACAATGAAAGCATACTGTATGAAAATATCAATGTGTAATTACAATGCTCTGACCAGTAGGACACAAAAGCTTCAGCATGCATACACTTAAGACTGAACCTTCACATAAAAGATATGAAAATTTGATGCTCATCTGTGACAAGCAAACAGACTGGATCTTATTGCTAATTGAGAAGAAAGAGCAAACAGACTGAAACTTTACAGAAGTAACGGATCTAATTCCCAACCTACAGAAGAATTCATCATGTTCCAATACTATAGCTATCCATCTTTGTGGTGAGTCATTGTGATGCTACCAGGAGCTACAGAATTGAAATTTCTGACTAGATTATAAGATATCCATATCCCTATTTCACCTACAGTCTGACAGATCTCTCATACCACATGTCATGTTCGTGTACTGAAACATTACCAATATGCTAATCATAATATTTATCAGAGACCAATCAAAATAAAGGTAGCAAAACGATTTGAGCATCTTACAAGCAGACTCTGCCTAATGTTCAAACCAAGAACAAAAATGCAACCTCTTCTCTGTACATGGTGACCTGGTGGGCGACAGAACATGCATCTAGCAATCTAACATCAGAAAGAGAGTATTGTTTACAGATCCAGCACATCATATAGCCCCACAATCTAACAGCAGATTAACTGGATGCAACCCACATTTGGATCAGCCTACTTTTGCCAGCTTGCCTTCCATTACAGAAATAAAATCTCTACAGAAATTACAGATCTAATACTAATCCCCATTCTCTGGTCTTGTAAAACGGACCGGATGGAGTAGTCAACCAAGAACCATCCACTCCTGTCTAATAGTGATCCCCATTCTCTACAAATGTACTAAAGAAATTCGTACCAAGAACCATGAACCGGATGAAGTTCAACTGGGTTAATTCTGAGTTCAGAAGGCCCCTCCCTCTGGACCAGGGGAGTAGAAGAGCCCGACTTTACTTGGCTGGCGCTGAGCGGTCCCCACAACCAACAGGGGCGGAGGCGGCAGCGGAATGCACGGACGAGGCGGCGGCAGTCGGCGTCGAACTCTGCGGCGGCGGCAGCGCCACAACTCTAGACCGGCGAACCATCGCAGGCGTAGGTAGCGAATCCTTGCGCTGGGCGATAGAGAGGAACTGGGGAGATGGAGAATGGAGTGCGCCGCGATAGAGAATGGAACTGGGGAGATGCAAAGAGAGGAACTGGGGAGATGCAAAAAACTTCGCGCAAAAAAAACCTTCAGCGAGCATCCCTCCGTCCGCGCCCGGCAACATAAAAGCGCGTCCGAAACGTCGAGTGCGCTCCTCCGTCTTAAGCACTAAAGAATAGAGCGGGCGGACCATGAGATAAAAGGAGGCTGCATGGGCATCTACGGTAAGTGGGACTCACCAAAGCGGTCTCGGAGGCAGGCGGACGACGTGTGTCATGGGCAGCTTCCCATGGTGGCGATAGCCGGTCAAGGTAGGGGCATTTTGGTCATTTTGGAAAAAAGCCGGTCAAGGTAGGGGGATTTTGGTCATTTCGGAAAAAAAACTGAAGGTTGACAAATGGGCTTGGATGACAAGATTACGGCGATGGCATGGAGTGAAGAAAATTTTAAAAGCGATGACATAAAATGAATATGCAGTTATTCGATGACAAATCCAATGAAGCGCTTTAATGTTGTCAAAGTAGTTGAACATCCAACATTGTCGAAGTAGTCGAATGTCTAATGTTCTCGATAGCCGATCGTCTCCATGAACCAACCTTCTCCTCGAAATCGTCCCAATCAGCGCCGCAGTTGCATCAGTACTACCACCAGAGTCCACACGTCTAGGGGTGAAACGTCGTGCATCGGTGTGCTAGCACCAGTGTGCACGACTAGGGTTTCAAGGTGGCTCAGGTGCTAGGGGCGGCTAGGGTTTCTAGGCTCTGACGTACATGCTCTTAGCCCCACACCTCTCTTTATATAGAGCACCCTAATGGATCCCTACGCTACAAACTCATTAGGATTCTTAACCACGCACAAATCATAATCCGATTTATGCCATTTACGGTTCTAAATTGAACTAGTCATTCCAATCCATTAAGTGTGTAACCCTGTAGATTCATGCATACTTGGGCCGCAACCCAGAAACCCCTTTCCTATCCACAAGTCATTAACGGTCCCTAGCAAGACATATCGAATCTCGAATACACATAAAGATCATATCAGACGAACCTATATAGTGCTCATGTGGGGATTCCTTTGCCTCATGATACCAGATGGAACTCAAAGCGAGATGTGTGTCATCTTATGAAAGCTCGATTCTTCACTTGCTCTTGTAGTGGATTACTCTGTTGCAGTGGACTCTTCAACCACATTCGGTATGGCCATACACTTTCCTGATCTAACCACATCGAAGGGTCTAGAGATATCTCTCCTTTTATATAGGAGGGACAAACCACATCTTGATCGCTCACATTCCTCCGTATATTTCATAGTAAACTCGAAAGCTATCTTTATGACTATCAGTTACAGAGTTGCGTTTGACAACCCCTAAGTAAACCAATACACATGTAGGAAACCATGACAATCTTAAGTCTAAGGATCCAATGTACACTATGTATGAGACTAACTGATAACACTTAAGAATATAACAATTCCCGCGGTGTCTCAAGGTAGGTCAATCCAACATCATGTTCACCAACATATGTCCATATTATTGATTTGAAATCTCATATCTACGATCTGTGAAACATGATCATCAATCAATACATGTGTTTATTTCTAAATTATTAGTGTCCCACGTAATGATATAAGATCAGAGATATTTAGAATAACATCATAAACGTGAATAAAGAGTTTCACGAACAAGTCACATACTTGTTAATCAATATAAATGATAGTCCATTCAAGAGATAAAATAACATATTATTTAATTGTTCATAAACATAAAAGTGATATAATCATCTCCATGATTGCCTCTAGGACATATCACAAACATTAGGTGCACAAGATTACTTCGAAGGGTTTTACAACGGTTTCAACAAGATAAACAAATTTGCCAAAAGATTGGTATATGCACATGATATGTTCTCTCTATCCTCAATACTAATTGGGTAATTCAATGCAAGCTACAATATTTTGCCAATCCTAATTGGTATTTACGTTATAGCATATTCTATCCAAAACCTTGAGAAAAAAATCTATACAAAAGATGGTCACAGCTAATTCCACAATTCTACACTAACTTCCTTGGAACGAAAAGGCCAGAAGGTCTGCCATTTCGAGCTCTTCTGAATGTTGCCAAGTACACATGGCAAACGAGTTGCCATAGGGTAGGGGAATTATTGAAACGGACGAATGATCCTATCACATCTTAATATCTTATGAACTTCAACTAGATCATGTGATCTTAGGCAAAATTGGATCCAACCTAAGGCTGAAAACAAAATGAGGAAATACAAAAGTTGGTTTCATATATGTTGACACCTGGATTGATTGAATTGATCAATGATGGGTAGCATTACACATGTTTGTTTTTCCATACTAAAACAATTCAAAAACTAACTACATGACTACATGAGGCATGAAGAGTAGTAAGCAATGAGCGGGGCATTTTTGTCCTTCCGAGAGGTACACGTGACAAATCTGGCTTTGTTCTTTGGCCTGCACTAGCGCTTGCGTGAGACAGAATTGAGATGGGCAAAATCTCTGACACACGCCAACTCGATCCATGCTGCATGGTCGTAGTTGGACTTTTTATTTATTAATTAACCTTTTTTAATTTTATTTTAAAGTTAACCCTGCGAACTTTATTTCCAATTTTGACCCCTTTGGTCACACCATCACCTGTGATGTGATAAAACAACATTATCACGCTATAGGATAAGTCCGCTAAATTAGTATTTTTGTTACGCCACTAGTAGTAGCGTGATCAAACAACACTGTCACGCCGCTGGTGATGGCATGACAGATGGTTCTATTATGGAACCGTCTGTGATATGAGACATCACGGACGGTTCTATTATGGAACCGTCTGTGATAAGTATCACTAACGGTTCCATAATAAAACCGTCTGTGATATCTCTTTATTAGTAGGAGCCTATCACTAACGGTTCTATAATAGAACCGTTTGTGATATCTCTTTATTAGTAGGAGCTCGCTAGGGTTTGCACCCTAACTCATCACTCCCTAGTCCCTAGAATCATTACCCTCGCCACCAGAGTGCCCCAACCTCGATGCCGCCGCCCCGACATCAATGGTGCCGCCCGAGTCATGCCTTCTCCCCAACCCTATCACCGATGCCCCCTTGCCAAATCCACCTTCCCGCCACCAGATCTGCCTTCCCCTCTTCATCCTCTCCCCCTGGTATGTGCAACCCCGCTACCTCCCTAGCTACCTCTCCACCGACCTCAACGCCGTCGTCCCCGACATCGACGAACTCCGCCCAAGTCGCGCCTTCTCCCCGACACTTGTGCCTCCTTGCACTCAACTCTGACCCAGCTGTGGTTTAAGGCCCGGTTGTTTGGAGATTCCTGCTCCTTGGACTCAATCCCCTATTCCCCCACTTCCTCTTTCTGTTATTTTAGTTTCATGCTTGAGCTTATTTTGGTTTATTGATGTGAGTTGATTATTTACTAATGTGGGTTAATTTATTGATTAAGCATAGTAAATGAAATGGAGGTGGTGTTAATGCATGGTGGAGGTGTTGCCGCCGGTATTGCATCGCACTGAGGTAACGACTACCCTCTACTCTCTATCGCTTTCCCTCCCTTTCTCTGTGATGTAAACTGAGGGCTACTGATGTATGTGCATTCTGTGCATCTTGCTTAGTTCATGCTATGGGTTCAAATCGACAAAAATGAATGGGACAAAATGGTGGGTTTGGTTAATGCTCTCTAATGGATACTGAGGGTTATTGATGCCGGTTCTTTGTGCTTGGTTGGCTTACATGAGATGTGGTTCGGATGGTGCAAAATATCAGTCTGTACACATACAAATTTTTGTACATGTAACTAATCTTATGGTATGTTCCTATATGGTATTCTGCTTTTGAAAGGTGAAATTAACTCTTCATATTTGTAAAGTTGCAATTAACATACAAATTCATGGAATTTTTACTTAGCTTGTGTTTCTGATCATCAATCATTTATTAATTGGTGTGTATTCTATTCCAAAACAAGACAAAATAAGTTAAAAACTACTACAACACCTCTTCACCTGTCTCTCGCCATTCCTTTCACCTTTATGCGTATGTAGTGTTCATGCTTAGGTCAAGTTCTCCTCCCTTGCGTCCCAAGTACAACCTACCATTTCATTTCGATCTATTCTCCATAAAGTCTCCAGCGGTGGTGCTTGTGCCTTCAAACTTCATATATATATATATATATATATATATATATATATATATATATATATATATATATATATATATATATATATATATATCATAGTCTCCTAGTCACTTTTGGGGGTCGTGAGGAGGATGTGGCAGTAGTCACGGGCAACTTCATCGAGCACTGCAAGTTCAAGCAGCATGGTGTCGGGAGAGCGCGTGGATATACAATTACACGGATATCATCGATAGGTAATTGGACTTGACATCAAGAAATAGTTGGTTCTTGACATATGAAGCCACTTCGATCGAGTACTGCGGCGTCCATGCCACTTTCTAAACATGGTGTGGATGCCCAGGAACTCTGACTGGGAAGTGGCTTCATGTATCAGCAACCAACCTTTCCTTGATGTCAAGTTTAATTACTTATCGACGACATCCAGGTAATTGTATGTCCACGCGCTCTCCTGGTAGCCATGCTTTTTAAACTTGCAAGCTCGATGAAGTTGCTCGTGGCTGCTGTCTCATCCTCCTCATGACCCCCGTAAGTGGCTGGGGCACTACGAATAATACACACACACACACACACACACACACACACACACACACACACACACACACACACACATATATATATACACACACACACACGAAGTCAGTTTTAAAGGCACAAGTAGCCACTGCTTGGAGACTTTATAGAGAATATATATCACAGACGATTTTATCTACAAACCGTCTGTGATACATTAGCTATCACAGACAGTTTCATCTACAAACCATCTGTGATAGTCAACTATCATAGACATTTCTGAGTTAATAACCATCTGTGATAGTATGCATCACAGACGTTTCTAAAACCGTCTGGGATGACCTCATGTCATTACTGACCTATAAACTCAAACGGCTCAAGAAACCGCCTATGATGACGTTTTTGAGCTGTCTACAATTACCTAGATATCGTCGATAGGTAATTGGACTTGACATCAAGGAATGGTTGGTTGATGACACATGAAGCCACTTCCTAGTCGAGTACCTACGCATCCACGCCACTTTCTAAACATGGTGTGGACGCCCAAGTACTCTGACTGGGAAGTGGCTTCATATATCAGCAACCAATCATTCCTTGATGTCAAGTCCAATTACCTATCGACGACATCCAAGTAATTGTATATCCACGCACTCTCTTGGCGGTCATGCTTCTTGAACTTGCGGGCTCGATAAAGTTGCTCGTGGCTCTTGTCTCATCCTCCTCACGAACCCCGAAAGTGGTGCACTCGATATATATATATATATATATACTATATATATATATATATATATATATATATATATATATATATATATATATATATATATATATATATATATATATATATATATATATATATATATATATTATGCACCTGTAATGTGGACTTCATTGTAATGTGGAATGGTAATATTATGCACTTGTACAACCTATTTGTCTCATGTCCTAATATGTCAAATATGATGGACTTAATGTCTCCTTGCTCTTGTATGGCTTATAAAGGTTCATGTGCTCTCATGCCAAATTATGGATTTTTATTGTTGTGAACTAGTATGCTATAGAATACTTGTTGCAAATGTCTCTGATTTTTTTAATTTGGCCCTGTGCCGAAAAATATAGTAGCTATAGAATGAACTATCATATAGTAGCATATCATAGATGGTTTTATTATGGAACCATTTATGATATACGACCATATCATAGACGGTTCTATTATTGAACCGTTTGTGATAAGTAATCACAAACAGTTCTATAATAGAATTGTCTGTGATATCCCTTCATTAGTAGGAAACCACTAGGATTTGTGCCCTTATTCTCTTCACTCACCCGTTCGACTACCCAGAGCCACTCTTGCATGTTAGTCTGTTACCCTTCCCACCCGAGCGCTGCCGCGGCCCAAAGCCTCCTCCTCCATGCCGGAGCCACACCGCTCGGCCTCCTCCTCCACGCCGGAGCCACACCGCTCGGCCTCCTCCTCCACGCCGAGCCATGCTGCTCTACCTCCTCCTCCACGCTGAAGTCCTCCACGCTGGAGCCATGTCGCTTGGCCTCTTCCTCCACACAGAGCCACGCCGCTCGGCCTCCTCCTCCACGCCGGTTCTTCTTGTTGGTTTCAATTGCCTTCACTCGGTGAGTATTCCTGTTAATTATTTGTGCACCACTTTGTGTATATATAAGTGGGTTGTTCTGGTTCATACCTTGAATTGGAATTGGTATTGAGATATTATGCAAAGTGATGTCAGTGGATTTCAATTGACTTGCTATGTGATCAAATTAGTCATATACTGAAATTGATCAAGTCAACTAGTTCAGACTTGAGCTCTAGTGATTTACTTGTTGTTGTTGTTAGACCAGCTCGTTATTCTATTACTTCTAGTTTTATATATTTATTTTGAATCTACTGATTCCATTGATCACTTCCATTATAGTCTGATTACTCTATCAGCCTATTTGGTTTTATTCCTAGATAACTCCGACATGTATAGGAGTAGGAAGAGATCCAAGGCCGAGCTCGAGGACCGGTTGGTACAGGTGATTAATGCGAGACTTACTACAAAATTTCAAGGGCAGATAACAAAATTGCAAGATCAAATGAATCAACTCCTCAATCAGTTGCAAGCCGCCCCGTTATTTTGGGAGCCAGTCCTCCTCAACATTGGAGTAGCGTCGCATCCACGCAAAATTCTGAACATGACGATGTCCAATTACCTATTGACGACATCAAGGTAATGTACATATTTGGAATGCTCCAAAGATAGACCTATAGGACGCCTTAGCTAATTGTGTATCATTTTGTAGGAGTCGATGCCCTGCAAGATCCAAGCGAGGTTGGTTAGGTCTATTTCTATTGAGGCTGGACGAGGGATGGCATATCCATGCTAGGAAGAGACAGTGCAGCACGGTGCCCAGCTAGCACAAGGTTACGCTAGGGTCCAGGTGGACATGGTATATTACAATTTCATGGGTGTCCCGCTGGAGATTCACCCAAATGAAGACATTAGAATACTAGGGGATGCCGTGTACACTTTTATCTAGTGGCCTAAGAAGGACATCGCTTTGGACCCTACAGTGCCACGATCTCAACACGACCATACCTCTCCAACAGGACTCTCGGTGACTTCACCTCAACCTTCGCTTCAGAATGCTGCCTCATCGGTTCCCAAGTCATCTCACGGGAAGATGTGTAGCGAGCGAGTCGTTAAGGCTAAATCAAGATTGAAGAACATTAAGGCGCCTCCCAAGCCCAGGAGATACTCCCTCGAAAGTCCGTTGGCCGCCGACATAGTATTAGTCCACGTTGGAATAGGTTGCTAGTCTTTGCATGTCTGGTACATGCGGAAGACCAAATTGAAGGGGTGAGATACTGGAATCACCGCCAAATACACGAAGAAGCATTTCCTCCATGAGTCGGGCCACTTCGTCGTGGGCTTCGACAACTTATTCGACCTATTCAACCTCACTGTCCTCAATGCCACACTTCTACGATGTTGGACATTGTAAGTGTGTACAATCAAGTTCTACATTCACTTAATACCGACAAATGTCACAACTAATTGCTTATGTATAGATACATAATGAAAAATGCCCAGCAATAGCAAGAACCGATGGGTTTCTCGACCCACACTTGGTCTCTGAGCAATGCATCACTCAAGACGCATCCTACATCGAGAAATACATAACAACGGGATTGCTTGCTCAGGGCGACAAGGACTACATACTGGTGCCCTACAACCAGAAGTAAGTGCTTCACTACTTGCTATACAAATTTCATTTGTACTTTATACACAACACGAACTTAGGTTTAATGACTATAGTGAAATACATGAGTAGGTTCCACTAGATCTTTTTAGTCATTGTGCCAAAGAGCAACAAGGTAATATACCTTGATTCCCTACTCAACAAAACCCACGATTTCACCCTTGTGTAAGGAATACTCGACAGGTATGCTCATTTCCTCCACACATAACTCTATTGTAGTCTTCTTTCGTTTGAAATGGCCGAGGATAACTTTTTGGAATCACGTAGGTAGTTCAACGCCTATGTTGTCGAGGGAGGGACACATAAGGAATCGAGTGCCACACTACAACACAGGACGTGATTTTCGGTATGCACTCTAGTACAATAATCCTATATCACATTTCATGATAATACATCTCGAACTAACTATATCTATAAATGTAATTCTAGTAGAATAAGCCAGATCACCTATGTGCATTCTACGTTTGCCACCATATACAGCAAATCATGAGTGCTAAGATGAGTGATCCAGATGTTTGTCGATCTTGCAATAATTATTTTCTAATTATAAATTTAAATATATATCCTTACTACTTTACTCATGCTAGTGACATGGCTTGAACATAGATTTAGATGCATTCGTTATGAGCGAGATCTTGGAGGTTCGAGGGATACTCTGCGGCTTCATCAAGACGGAGATCGTTAACTCCAGTAGAGAGTTTCACTCCGTCAACACCGCTGAACGACCTTCAAACAATTGATTTAATTGTAATTCACTTTGAGTAGTTGTAATTCAATTGTAACTCTAGCGACAATACTTGAACATATTCTTTTGTAATTGATTTTGAGTTGTAAATGATCACTTTGAGTTGTCAACAATTGATTCATCTGTGATTTAACTATTTTCTGCTTGCTTATTTTTAGAGGGCATGGCTAGAAATTCTTGAGGCTAGCTGAAAATCGAAAAAAAATTAGTTAGATATAATGAACTATCACAGATGATTTTTGGAGTCGAATCCGTCTGTGAAGGCCTACTATCACAGACGGTTTCTACCAATAATCGTCTGTAATATGTCGGATATCACAAACGGTTATTTTTACTAACCGTCTGTGTTATGTTTCCAATCACAAATGGTTATTAGAAAGAACCGTCTGTGATATCCGACATATCACAAACGGGTTTTAGTGGAAACTGTCTGTAATAGTAGGTCTTCACAGATGGTTTCAACAAAAAACCGTCTGTGTTGTGACTTATCATAGGCAGTTTGTGAACCACATGTTATCACAGACACATAAATTCGGACGATTCAAAAACCATTTTTGATGAAGGTTACGAGCCATCTGTAATAACGCTGTCTGTAGTAGTTAGGGATGGGAAATGGTAAATGATAATCCGTTTTACCTGATATTCGTATTTGAGAAAACGCAAATGTGGTAAGTAAAATCCGCATTCAAATGAAAAACGAATACTATCCGAAAAAAATAGATAGTATCCGTATCTGTATTCGGTGTTATTCATATCCGAAAAAAAACATATCCGGAAAAACGAATACTATCCGTTTTTTTCCCAGATACGAATACAAATACTATCCGTTTTTTCTCGGATACAAATACGAATACGAATACTATCCGTTTTTCCCAGAGCGTTTCTGTTTCGACGGGGTCTTTTGATTCGGTGCTGAATCTGTGGCAGTTGGGTGTTGCTACGACTTGTGTAGATAGTAGACTGTAGACGTGTATTCATGTTACATAAATTTGTTCTACCGAGATTTGTCATAAAAGTTGTAGGATATTCGCATTCGACCGAATTGAGTATATATTCGATTCGAATTCGTATTCGTTATGACATTCGATTCGTATTCGAGAATGTTTGAATTTATATTTGTATTTGTTTTAAAAATATAGATTCGTATTCATATTCAAAACTATTTGATTCGTATTCGATCCCTAGTAGTAGTGTAGTCACCTCGTACAAATTGAGATTCGCTCGCACTACTACAACTGAAACTATCAGTCGTAGACAAGAGTCGCAGCAAAAAGCTTATACTAGGATAAGGATAGTATTAGTGTAAGTACTATACCACTGTTGCTACTGCGCGAGTAAACACCAGTGACGTACTAGCTTAACCCGCTCACCTACTAGTGCGAGCGACTCAAGTGTAGCATTCCTCGCTTATTAGTGTAAGTACTATATAATTTGTTTTCTACTGCATGCGCGAGTAAACACTTCAGTCTAATAAAAAAACAACCAATTCTGATGGATTGTTTCTTGAGCGACTCAAGTTTAATTATTCCTCGTTTCTTCCACTCCTTAACCTCACGAGTTTAGGTAACCATCCCCGCCTTAACCACCCCACCACCCCACTCAATGCCCCTTCAGCTCCGTTAGCCACTCAATGCCCCTTCAGCTCCGTTAGCCAGGTGCTCGGCGAAATGTCCCACCGAGCGCCGGCCCCAATGCTGGGCTCCTCCCTCTCCGACGCCCTCGCCGCCGCCGCGCTCTGGGACAAGCCCGACTCGCCCCCTCCGGGTCGCCTTTCCCCTGTGTCGCCCCTCACCCACTCCAAGATCCCCACCCCCAGCTCGTCGTCCGGGTCGTCGGGGTCCGTGCCGAGAACGCTGGGGGTTTCCTCGCCCGGCATTGTCGCGCGTCGTGGCCACTCCGGCGAGGCCTCCCTCCCGGCCGACGCGCCGGCCTGTGGGTACCCGTGCTCGGGGGTGCCGGCCCTAGCACCGCCACATCGCCGCTCACCAACGCGCTCCCCGCAGGCAACATCTGCCCCTCCGGCCGCCTCGCCTCCGCGGCCACCACGCCGCCCGCGACCCCTCCTCGTGCCGCCCGCCGCGACGTGCTCGGCTCCGGAACTGGCAACTACGGCCACGGCAGCGTCGTGCGCGCGCGATGTGTCGTTCCCTGCGCCGGCGCTGGCGCCGCTGCAGCCGCCGCCGACGACTTGTCGTCGGTCAGGAGGGCCATGGCGGGCGCGGACGCGGACGAGGTGCGGCGCGCTGGAAACGAGCAGTACAAGAACGGGTGCTTCGAGGAGGCTCTGCGGCTGTACAACCGCGCGCTCGCCATTTGCCCCGACAGTGCCGCGTGCCGAGCCAACCGTGCTGCCGCGCTTATCGGGCTCAACCGCCTCGGCGAGGCCGTCAGGGAGTGCGAGGAGGCCGTCCGGCTCGATCCGTCGTACGGCCGCGCGCGCCAGCGCCTCGCATCGCTGCAAATAAGGTGATCAGTTTGGCGTAAAGATCCATTCTTGGATCCTTGGATGTTGCGTGCATGCGATTCTTGTGTTGCATTGTCGGTGGAAATAGTTTTTTTCCATGCACACGCCTAACGGTCTAAGGCTATCTGATAGCGGTACAGATAATGGGTGTACCGGTCCGTATCACTTTATTGACTTATAATGAGTTATGACTCTTTTAGTTTTTGGAAAAATATTTGTTATAGACAACAACTCATACAATAGTATTTTGTGTTGTCTATAAGGGTTTATATAATATGCATTTCTGATGACCTCTCTTCTTGTTCTCTCTCATCCACGTCATTAAAAATCTTATGTGGCAAGATTATAGATGTGTCACCCACTATACATGCTCTAAAGTGGTCTCTCCGTTCTTTTTATTACTTTTTGCGGTCTTTGAGATACGGTTTTATCGTTATTTTTATAACTTGTAATAAAATTATAATATTATGATAGTATTTTTAACGACAAATCTAATGATATAATTTTTACGTAATGAATCTAGACAGTTTTAAATCTTTTGGCCACAGTTTTAAATCTATTGGTGGCCAAACTTTAGAAAGTTTGACTGTACGAATTCTAATAAGCCAAGTAAAAAAGAACAGATGGAGTATATTGTTATGGCAGTGTCCCTATATGCCTAGATTGAGACGTTAAATCTGTATTTTGTTTGGTAGTTTAAGGTAACAAAACCGCATGGAGATTGTGTTGCTGAATTCTTGGTTGTTCTTGGCGAGGTGATTGAGGAATGAGGAGTGGCATAGACGCTTCCTAGCTTAATTTAGAAAGATTGACATCCTAGTAGTTGATCATTTTGCGGAATCTAGTTTGAGATTGTAAAGAATGAGCAGAAAGGGAAAATACCGGTTTTGGGTAGTAAATATTAAAGGTAACCATGTGGCCTATGTTATTGTGCTTGTATTTGATGCTGCCGTTCATTTCTGTTTTATTTTTGTGGGGATGGTGGGGGTGGGGGTGGGGGTTCAGTAAGCTATTTTGCACTTGGCATGGTGGATGTCATGAATCACGATCATTTTCAGCTATTGGGTGGCTACATTTAGTGATATTTTCTTCTTCTGCGTACAATATTTAATATGATCTTACTAAATTGCAGGTTTGGACGCATTGTGGATGCTCGGAAGCATATCTCCATGGCTGGCTTGCAGCCTGACATCCTCGAGTTACACAAATTAGAAACAGTTGAGAAGCACTTGGGGAGATGTCTTGATGCACGGAAGCTTGGCAACTGGAAGAGCGCATTGAGGGAATGCAACGCGGCAATTGCGGGAGGAGCAGACTCCTGTGCTCTGGTCAAGTGCTATCCTTCATTTTAATTGCTATCGGCTAGCCATGTCCTTATTGAAGAATGTTCTTTATATAATGTACCAAATGCAGCTATTTGCTTCTAGAGCGGAAGCTCTTCTCCAGATCAATCAGCTTGATGAAGCTGATTTGGAAATCTCCAGAGCATCCAAGCTTGATTTTTCATTCTCATACACCCAGGACATGAAGTTCTGGGGGTTTCAGGCCAATTCGTATCTCTACTATGTACATGCCCAAGTTGACATGGCATTTGGAAGGTAATTTTTTGAACTTTTTAAATCATAACAAAGTAAACAAACATATAAGTTTGGTCATCATCTCTTTCCATGTTCCTGCTCGAGTATAGAGTATAGAGTATATATATACATATACATATATATATGTTTTGAACAAACAAGTATAGAGTATGTTATGATGCCTATATATTACTTTTGTTTAGGTCGCCATAACAAATGCAATTGGACAATAAACTAGATTGTGGAATCATTGGGTTAAAACTGACTCAACAAACTTATTCAGTTTATTTGAATTCATTACTAATCTACAAGTTGGCCTGGTCCAGTTTTGATAGTCAATATCTGTGAGTACCTTACACCAGTAAATATTTTGCAGGTTTGACAGTGCGTTCTCTTCAGTAGAGAAAGCCAGGAGAATAGATTCTAGAAATATTGAAGTAACATCAATGCACAACAGTGTGAGAGCTGTGGCCCAAGCACGGTCCTTAGGGAATGAGCTCTTTCATTCCGGACAATTTGCAGAAGCTTGCCTAGCATAAGGTGAAGGGCTGAAGCATCACCCTGCAAATCCTGTCCTCTACTGCAATAGGGCTGCTTGCAGGTTCAAGCTAGGGCAATGGGAGAAGTCTATAGAGTACTGCAATGAAGCCCTTAAGATTCAACCCATATATACAAAGGCTCTCCTAAGGAGCGCAGCTTCCTATGGCAAGGTAACACATTGAACATTCTAGATTCTTTCATGGACTTCTTGATTGAGTCTGGAGGACTTAGATGTTTTGCACTTTTGCTCTTGTGGTGATTAGATTGAACGATGGGCAGAT
Source organism: Phyllostachys edulis (assembly GCA_036346405.1). Taxonomy (NCBI): domain Eukaryota; kingdom Viridiplantae; phylum Streptophyta; class Magnoliopsida; order Poales; family Poaceae; genus Phyllostachys; species Phyllostachys edulis. Next base: position 51,861,997 of record CM070554.1, on the reverse strand, counting down.
TCCGTGAAAGATTATGAGGTTCTTAGGAAGGAACTTCCTGGTGATGGTGAGGTGGCAGAGGCACATTTCCATGCCCTGGTTGCTCTTAGGTCATCTCGAGGTGAGGAGGTATCCAATTTGAAATTTGGAGAGGTTGAAAAACTCGTAGGATTGGAACAATTCCAGATGGCTACAACTTTGCCAGGTATATGCTTTTGTTATCAGCTGTATCTTTTGTTTCATAACATTACTATTAAAAAAATACCAGATTTAGTTTATTTATGTAGCACTCTCCTGAAATAATACAAAGACAGACATTCAAGATTCAACTCGAAAAGCTACTTTCTCGGCCTTTAATTGATAGATGATTGCACTTCTGCAGGTGTTTCTTTAGTCCATTTCATGGCACCTTTGAACCAGCAATGCTGCAAGATTTCCCCATTTGTGGATGCGTTGTGTACCAGATATCCATCTGTTAATTTCCTCAAGGTAACTAGTAGCTTCTGATAATTTGTGTGCTTCTACTTTCCAACATGATCTCTGTTGACGTGGTGATGTGGTTGTCTGGTTGACATAGGTGGATATAACTGAGAGCCCCGCTGTTGCGCGATTAGAAAGCGTGAAGATGGTTCCAACATTCAAAATTTACAAGGATGGCACAAGAGTGAAGGAGATGACCTGCCCCAGCCATCAGCTGCTGGAGTCCTCACTGAGGCATTACGAGATTTAGATGATGGAATCAATGATTTAATATTTCGTTGAGCCTCCAGCATCCTGAGAATAAACGCAGGCAAGCCAGAGCAAAGAAGGCAAGGTTGTTGATCTTGGTGAAGGCAAGCATGAAGATCATGTGAGTGAAGTGCAGATTCCTCCATCTTTTCCATCCCAGATAATTCTGTTCGTGATCCTCTCTCCATTTGTTGCTATTCGTTCTATTTATCATGTATGTACGTGTGCAATTCCTTTAGAACAGGAATATCATCCCCCCATTCTTGCATAGAATGGGCGTAATTTTATTCTCATGTTTATGACGCACGAAATAAGGAAAGGAAGGTACATATGGCATTTTAGTTCATTAAACGCATATATGTAAGAAGAAAGTTCTTAGGTCTACATTGTCTTACAACGTTAATATTGTGGTTTCCACAAACCAATATCTACAATTGTAAGCCTTGTGCAGACTAGCAGTTAATTACTTGTGTTCAATTTGTACATGAATCATATATAGTATTTATTATCACAGATAACATATTCGGTTCAATGAAAGTAATTAAGCTTTCCCTTCTCACATTTTTATCTGCATGGTTCTGCATCTTATGGGCTCCTGATTTGACGGTTTAGTTAGTTAATCGTAGCGACGTAGTTTTCAGTAGCGAGTAGGTGGAGTGTCCATGATGCTGACATGATAACATCAGGCTGGTCCTTTGGGTGTGTTAAGATCGACGGTTTTGGCCTTTCCCATCGTCCAGGTCGGCGTTCATTGTTATCCTGTCATTATCCATCCATGGAGCTATCAGTGGACAGTGGACTGGTTTTGGAACTGAATGCTCTGTTGCTGTTTGGATGCGTTGTTATCCTGTAACTGTCCATGGAACTGTCATTGGACAGTGGACTTGGTTTGGCTTTGAATCCTATGTTTCTTTCATTTCAGTGGCAAATAAAAATGTGACGTTCACATGCATGTTTGTGCATTTTTTTTTGAGGGAACATGTTTGTGCATTTTGATCTGGGGTTTTCTGCGCTTTATTGGCTTATTTAGCTAGTGCATACTAACCCTACTTTTCTTGCAACCTGATGTTCCTGTGGATTTCTTTTATATATCAATAAAGTGCCTGTTAAATGCATTTTGAGATGCAAAGCATGCCTTTTTAGTTACATGTTAGCTTACCTTTGATGGTGGAAAGATGCATCTCTAGGAGGATGATTTGATGGTACTGTCACTATTTCCCTTTTTCCTACGGCAAAGGTTTGTTTGAACGGTGTTCTATCTTGGTGCTAAGTGCTAGCCATGTGAGTATGTGACCTTCCACTAAGGGCAGGTTCAACTTAATTTTCTAACTGTTAAGTAGGAGTGAATATTTCCTGCCCAATCCGGAGCTGGGAAGGATTTCACTATCCAGTCGGATTCGGGATGGGGTTTGGATAATTGAATCTAGATTCGGGATAGGATACGGAGCAGACGATATTCGTCAAATTCGGGATAGGAGCCGGATATCGGGAGTTTTCCATGGTGGATATCCGACAACTAGCCTCTCCTATGAATCTTGGCCCAACCCACTCTAATCTCCATTGCTATTATTTGCTAAGACCTAACCATAGTCTCCTCTCAAGTCTCACCTAGCCGCCACACTCCTACACAGTACAAGGCCACACCACCAACCGCAGGCGCCGACTCGCCGTCCCATCTCCACTCGTCGGGAGCCACAGCTGCCGTCACCGTCCCATGCCCATCCGCCAGGATCCACAACCGTTGCCACCTCTCCGCTCTCCAATAGTCGCCTCCTCTCGACCTCTTGAATCGTCGCTACCATCGTCGCTCCAGCGGCCCGCCACCAATCTACCCATCATCGCCATCCCTTGTCCACCCGCTAGAATCCATAGCTGCCCTCACCTCTCCACTCTCCAGCCGCCCGTCTCGGCATCTCCAATCGCGCCGCCGCCATTGTTGTCCCATGTCCATCTCACCGAGATCCACAGCCGCCGCCTCCCCGCTCTCCAGTAGCCACCCCCTCTCGGCCTCTCTAATCGCCGTCGGGAGCCGCATCTGCTCGTCGTCGCAAGCTCCAAGTCAAGGTTAGTAAGATCCTTCTTGTGGGATAACACTAGATAACTCACCATTAAGTCCTCCCATCTTCTTTTAGATAATAGAAGAGATAAAATCTCTCCGACCTCTGCATCCAAGATGCACACAACCCAATTTATTACAAAGATTCGAGTTCCAAAGTTACCAGAAAAGTTAAAGAGGTTCAAAGCCTTACAACCAAAAGACGACTGAACTTTAAATTCAATCAAAACTAAAGTGGCTCAAAGCCTTACAATCAAAAGACGATTGAGCTTTAAATTCAATCCAAACAAATCTGGTGACTACACCTCCACCCATGATTGATGAAGATTTTCTTCGCCACCATTTCCAACCTGGCACTGCCACTCAACATTAACTCTTTCTGGGTTGGTTTCTGCATATTTGCCCATACCCTTATCCAGTGACCACTCAATAAGATAACATGCAAGGGATTAGTGATAGCCTTTTTATCAAAAACTGCATCATTCCGACATAACCAAATAGACCAACATAAGGCACTGGCTCCTACAAGGAGTTGTGTTGTTAAAATATTTGGAATACCGGCTAACCAATTTCCAAACATGTTGGCTATATTCACTTTGGAGAGATAGATTAAACGCACATTGAACGACCCACCAAACAAGGCGTACAAAGGACGATCAATAAAAGATCTTTGGATTGTTTCTTGAATTACGAAACAACACTTTTGCTTCCTCCAATTTCTTTTTAGGAGATTATCTTCAGTTGATACTACCCCTCTTTTGAGATACCATAAGAAAATTTTCACTTTTAAAGGAACTTTAAGTCGCCAAAAAAAGTGCTTATTAGGAACTCGATAATTTCCAATAAGTGCCACATATAAGGACTGTATTGAAAAATGTCCAGACTTATTTAAATTCCATCTAAAAATATCTTTTTGAGAATTTAAATGTAAATTACTAATTCTCAACGTTAATTCATTCCAAGCCTGTAACTTAGGTCCAATAATAGGTCTGCGAAAAGACATATTTAAAGGAATCGATCTCATAATATTTGCTATTGTATCATCCTTTTTCCGCACCACACGATAAAGGATTGGATATTGTCTTTTGAATGGCGAGTCTCCTAACCAAATATCTTCCCAGAACTTAGTTTGCATGCCATTTTTAACTTGGAATGAACCAAAGCGAAAGAAAAGATCCTTAATTTTCATGAGCCCCGACCAAAAGTGGGAAGTCCCAGGTTTATTAAACACCTGTGAAAGACTCTTGTCATTCAAATATTTCCTTGTTAACAGAGTTTGCCAAACCCCTTCCTCATTAATCAACTTAAAAAGCCATTTCCCTAACAAACTTTTGTTTTTTTTATGTCTAAATTCTGAATTCCAAGACCACCTTGCTCTTTAGGTGTACACACTACACTCCACTTAGAAAGTCTATATATTTTTTTATTATGACTATCACTTTGCTAGTAAAATCTGGATCTATAAAAATCAAGTCTTTTGAGAACCTCTTTAGGAATCTCAAAAAAAGACAACATAAACATAGGCAAGTTTATTACTTTGTTTATACTCTGCAGTATAGGAACTAGGAAGAACACACCATCTGCCTCTAGTGCTAGTGCAAGTGTAAGTGTATCATCCATAATGCCAAGTCAAGATGTACCAACCATGGGCAGTTGCACACAAGATATAGATGTTGTTGCTATTGTAGATGTTAAAGAGACAAAGGATGAGCCTCAAGGAAAGAGACACAAGAAGAGCTCCTCACCTATCTGGGATCACTTCACCAAGTATTAAAAAACAGTTACGGAGAAAGGCAAGAAAGTTATTCAACTTTGGGCCAAATGTAATCACTGCATTCTAACTTAGCTATTAATTGACAATTTAACATTACAAAATTGTAGGATGAAGAAGAAATAGCTAATGATGAGGAGGATTGAGCAGTTGTACCATGAAGATGTCTATTCTATGTTGGCCTTTTTCTTGTTGCTAAGTTCTATGGTGGCTGCGAGCTTGCGACACACATTTGCTTTTTTTAATATTGTGTTCATGTATGATCAATAAAAGTTCCAGTTGAAACGACTCTGGTTTGGTTGATGTTATGTTATGTATGGTCATTGGTTTGGTTGATGCTATGTTATGTACGGTCATTGGTCGGACTTATGTTATGTAATAACTAATATGTATGTACTCGTGTTATGTATGGTTTGATCGGTACTTATGTGGTATGGTTACTTGGTCAGTACCTATGTATCAATGTATGGACTCATGTCATGTTTAGTAATCAGTACTCATGCTATTGATGTGGTTTGGTTGATAACTTGATATTATGATCATGTACTCATGTGGTTTGGTTGAACATATGTATGCAGCTATCCGTCTATTTTAATCCATTTCGAACCTGATCCCATTACGTATCCGCTCATGTCCGTATTTCAATAGCCGAATTTGTATTCGTATCCAGTTCGGCTCTGAATTTAGGAACAAAATATGGATAGGATACGGGAAAAACAATATCTGCCTCTATCGGCCCGTTTTCACCTTTACTGTTAAGATGGAACTGTTGTTAGTGGTCCTAATTGCTGACAGTGACCAATCAACCTGGAACCGGTATATACCTTCTAAGACTTGGCAGGCACTCGAATGGCTCAGTTAAAGTGTAGCAAGAGCTGTACAAAATTATGGCAAGGATCATGATTTGCAAAACTGTAGGTAGCCAGCCGGTAAATCCGAACAGGCATGGTTACATTTTCCAAACCCTAGTCAGTTCATCCGCAAACCTTATTCTTTTGATCCCCCTGCCATTGGAATATGCTTCTAATACATGTTCCAAACTTTAAACTTTGGTGGTGGCGATGGCTATCGTATATACAAAATCTAGTTTCAAAAAGGTTTTAAAATCTTTTTCTCTTATTTCCCACCATTTTTAGGATTATTACTGAATGATGGAAGTAGTGTATGTGAATTGCATAAATTATAGAAAGCTGGCCTGTGGTGTGAGGACACCCGAATTTCAACTGGTATCTTGTAATCATATGACTGTCTAGGATTTCAGTCACACACATATTGATACAAAAGTACATGCTTTCGATTACATTACTATAGAGTTCTTACACAAAGTACGACATATATGTTGTCGGATATAGGGTTTTATGGGCCTCCAGGCCAAACTTATTTATACTACAGACAAAAGACCCAAAAGACGACAATAACCACATGTACACTTGAGTGTAGGCGTGACCTAGAAAGTGTGATCTTTACCATTGTAGAACTCATCTTCAGCTGGTGCATACTCTTCATAATACTTATTGTCTAACCAAAATATGCAAGAATGAGTACATTCATACTCAACAAGCCACGATGGTAAATATTTATAGTGCGAGGAATTTCAATGGATGCCCAAGGAGGGTTTAGTAGGACCTATCACCTTTAATACCCATATAGTTTTGTTTTGCAAACATTTTCATTTAAACCAAAATTAAGTTATAAATGAGTTTTTAAGAGTATAAGTAATGATTCGACATCATCACCAATTACCACATTTCAATCATCAAAATACTACTTATGAATTATGACTTGAGTACATAGTTCCATTGACCAGAAACACGACACATTCGAATGATTTAGATCTTTGCATAGAGTTCCCATCTTTACCTACAAGATACCCACAACTTGATTAGAGTTGGGATAACAAGGTTGTGATACTGACCACGACAATTCGTACTTCTGTCTGGCGAATTCCAGTGACTAGTTAACCAGAGTGGCAACTGCCAGATCTAAGACATAAGAGTTATCCATCTGTTAACATCGCCCCCACCATTGTGAAGATCGGAGCGTACCGCATACCAACCTCCATCCCACTTCTACATATAATCATATCAATCGGGCGCCTCGTAGGCCATCCCGTGATTCAAACACTTTCGAGTGCCTCGCAGGCTATCCCTTAATCCAAACACTTTTGGGTGCCTCGCATGCCATCCCCACAATACAGAAGTTCGCCTTATCCAGCCAATACACATACCAGGATTGATAAGTCGATCATGCGGTTGAGCGACACTTATGTTCTTTACATGGCACAAGGTTCTAGTCCTTATATGCTTCGGATGAGGCATACGTGTGAGGTACACGACCCATCACACATCTTATCCTTGTCTTTGGCCAACATTTCCAAATTATCAGTCTCGCGAGTTATCCACATTTCATACATCATAATTCATAGATTTCAACGAGTCAACTCGTAACGATGGACCACAATGTGATAACATTAATGTTTTGTCCTTCCATTACTATATGAATGTAAAGTATGCTACTGTATCTCTAGGTTTATAAAGGATGAATGGATTAGTTCATTATCAAGGCCAACAAATATACAACATAATTAAAGGCAATAACTACCAAACAAGATTATTTAAAAGTAATTGATAGCAAATATCATTGATAAATAAATAATGCTGGAAATACCATATATAATATACACAAACTAATTGATAGCAACATGATCAATAATCGTGACTTGCCTTCTGGCTCAAAGTCGTCGTTTGTTCCTTCAAAAGCTTCTGGATCACCTTTGCTCCGACGGGTCATTCCTCATGTTCTAATGTGAGGCGAATAACACCAAATAAGTAAAGAACCACCAATAATTTACTTAAGAATAAGTACTAATAATTTTAGGATTTTGAAAACTCGGGCCAAAAACTATCGGCAAGGAAAACCCGTGAACGAATGGTTTTGGATGGCTTGATCCTAAGAAAATACGGTGGACATGGGCACTAGGAAGCTATACAGGGATCTAGGTTGGTCTATAGTAGAGAATTGGTGCCTAATTAGTTAAAACCAGTCACAAACCGAACAAACCGACGCAAAACCGGCCTAGGAGGGCCAAATCGGCTAAACCGGTTTGGACTTAGTGGTTTGTCTCAGGTCCGACTCAACTAGTTCGGTGGATGTGGTCTGGCTCGATCCCTAAGGGGTTTGGGTTTGGTCGGTGTGGTAGACTCGGTCAAAGTGAGTCATCTCTATGCCTGATGGATGGAACTATTTAGTTAGTGCATTGCAAGGAGTATGCAATCGTTGAGGTGAGAACGGTTACATTGGAGATGTATGATGGAGCACATTGCACACCGACGGGAGTTCGGTATATTCCCGACTTGAAGAAGAATTTAATATATGTGAGGTCACTTGAACTTGATGGTTGTGAGGTTTCACTTCGAGGCGAAGCCATACGAGTTACTTGCAAAGAGCATGTAATCAAGAAAAGTATCGGGAGCAATGGAGGATACCGATTGATATGTAAACCCAGTGTTCCCCTAGGTGCTGGGCGCAGGCAACACCGCGACTCGGCCTCAATCAGGCCCCTAGGCGCTCGACCCGCCTAGGCGGTCAACGCTGGTCCAAGGCGGACCTAGGTGGGCCGAGGCTAGCAAGGCGTAGCAATGGCTGGGTGGTCCGAGGTGGCGCAAGGTGGTGCGAAGCGGCGCTGGCGGGGTTAGGCGGAGCTGGGCGCACGTGGGAGAAAAATAAGAGGTAAGTGAAGACTGAAGAGGACTCACCCGTGGCATCGCCTCCTCCCTAGATCCCCGTTGCGCGTTGCCTCCACCCCAGACCCCTGTTGTGCGCCGCCTCCTCCCTGGTCCCCTTCGCGCGCTACCTTCGGGCCGGGTTCCCCGTTGTCGTCGCGCCTCGAATCCTCCCCATCGTCGTGCCTCGTCCCATCGTCTCCTAGGTCGAAGGGATGGAAGAGGGGGAGAGAAGGAGATGAGGAGGTGGTGGCGGGATGGGAGAGCGGAGAGAAGGAAGAGAGAGAGAGAGGTGGAAGCAGAGAGGGAGGCGGTGGCGGGATGGGAGAGCGACGTGGAGACCTGAGCCTAGAGAAGAAACACAGCAAGTGATGGGTTGATGGGCTGGCCCAACCAGCCAGCCAGTTAAGTCTTTTCTTTTTTCTCTCATCGTTTTTCTTCTCCCTTTCCTTCTCGTTTTCTTCTCCCCCGACTGCTTGTTCTTCTTGTCGTTTTATCTCCCGACTGCTGCTCTGTTTTGATGCCTAGGCGACGTCTAGGCAGGCTAGGCGCTAGGCGGCTACCCTCCGCCCACCTTCCGCCTAGCGCCTAGGTGAACATTGGGTAAACCTAAAGGAAGGGCAACATATGAGAGGTCTTATAGAACTCCTGGCCAGGAAAGAGAAATTGTGTTGCTAACGGTAGGTACTCAGATCTCATCAGCAGTTATGTGCGGAACTGTAAATATGGTTGCTAAATCTAAGTCACAAAGGCGAATGTGCGAGCTGTTGGAAGAAGAAAGACGTGGTGGGACCAACCACATGGTACTGATGAGCAGGTGGAGCTCGAAGGTGGTAGAAACCTATGGTATGGAGGGCTGCAGGAATTGGAGGTGTAATTAGCCAAACTACACAAGGAAGAACTCTTAGGTGGAGGGTCCGGGCTGCCAAGTCTGGGCATGACACACATATTGCAGTGATGTATATGAGCCCCTGTGGTGGGGGCATTCTCAAAGGTGGGAAGAGGAAAAAACAAAAGGGGGGGAGGCAGAGCCAACTTCGACCGAGTTCTTAGAGCAGCACGGTGACTTCAACAGATAAGAGTCAAGGTGGAGATTATTGAGTATGGTGACTCATATCCTAATCTACTAGGACTTAGAGAGGTGTTCTACAAGGAAAGCTAGATAAATCCTAATAGAATTAGGACTTCTACTTCTCTTTAGTGGAGGATTCATACTTCACTTTGGCAGAGGACTAGGGCACTTCACTTTGGCGGAGGACTAGGAGGACAATATAAACCCATGAGGGGTGGCCATAGAAACCAAGAAGCAAGCCAAGCAAGAGGTACTCATCGAAAGTAGAGGGCGCACGAGAGGAATAGAGGCTAAGTTATTCTTTAGCACTAGATTCTTGCATAGGGCAAGGATCCAAGGGTTGTGAGAGAGCGACAACCCGTTGTACTCTTTTGAGATCGTGCTTAAGGAATTTGCGGTCGGCTTTGCCAAATCTTCCTCTCTCTCGTCGTGGTTGGTTTGTCACCGTTATTTTAGTTCTCTCTACGAGATTCATCTACTTCGTTGTTTAGTACAAAAGATCATGTATCTTGCGTATGGTTATATTACGAAGTTGTTGCATTTCTTCATACACAAACGTGGTTTGCTTCACATCTTGATAGAATGATCTCCAAGACAGCTCCTTGAAAATTTCTTCACCTACGGTTTCAAGACGGACTTCTTCCTGCAGTGGTATGAAGTCATGTGCCATCAATAATCAGATCAAAGTCTCCACATCAATCTTACAATCGTTGGGAAAAACGGCATAGAATGTGAATCACTGCTTCATGTGTGATGGTAGGTCGTCATAGCTGAGCCTAAGTATTCTCGAAATTTTAGTCGTGTCATTGCAAATGTTAGCTCTGGCCATGGGAGGACTATAATAGTCCTACCTAACCTAGGTTGAGTCAAAATGCTGACTTGATCATGCTAGCCAGGGAGCAGTGCTGGTCGAGCCATGGTGCTAGCAAAACCCTAATTGTCTATTCATTGTGTTTAATGCATTGCATTGCATTCGATCGCTTGTTCATTAGTGGCTCGTTTGTACGTTTGTGCGCTCGATCGTTCAGTGTTGATTAGTTATAGAGCTAGAAATTAGAATAACATTTAGAAATCTTTCCTCAGGCATCAGTTGCATTGCATTAGTCTTTTCTCTAGAGGAATCAAGTTTGCAAAATTAATTTAAAAGGGGAATGTATGTGCACTCTTAGAGTACACATTTTTCCGTAGGAGGAAAATGTTTTGGTTTGAAAAAAAAATCATAAGTATAAATAAATTTCAAAATAACCTATTCCGCGGATTCCCGCTAACTACTAGAACTGCACCGACCAATGGGGCACAATTTTATCAAAAAGGGCATTCCAAGCAAATAGGAAAAATTTATTATTTTGGTTCAGTTTCAAAAAAATAATTCCAGAAAGTATGTTTTACAAAAGGCCCAGCATTCGACCACTTTGCAAAAAAACCCTTATGCTTTTAACATTTTACAAAATGGTCCTTATCCATTTTAAAACCAAAAAAAGCAAAAGTAGGGGCCTCTATGAAAAATGGTTTCAGAATTAAAATATTTTAATATCAGCCTTGGAGAGCTCCAATGAACTATCAAAACTACCCTTTGACTATCCAAGTTTTACAAAAATGCCATGGGAAGTGTTTTTCACATTTTACCCTAAATGCAATGTGTCCCTTGAGATGGCAAGAGCTAAATCAAACCAAATTTTTCCTTTCACAAAGTTAAAAAGAAAATTTAGAAATTTCCTTTAGGAGAGATGCATTGCATGCCAACATAAAGAGCACCTGGCCTGCTAGGACAAAGCATTTGCTCTGTTCGGCCAAAAGGGGGTAAGCTCATTCATCTCCTTCTCAATTCTTCCTTCTTTCTTGATTCATGGCTAATTCCTTCCATGTTTTGCCTAGCATTTATTCAAGCCATAAAGCATCTCCTAGTCATCATCATCACCAGCATTTCAACTCATCACAAACATCAGTCAACATCTTAGCATTTCAGTTTCTTATTGAAAACAAGGTAGGCTCAAACATCACTTCTTGTATAAAGTGTAAATTGAACTATAGTGACCATGCGTGTGTTCTAGTAATCTAAAAATAACTAGCATGGATAGGACTTATTCAGTTCTTCAACTATGCGTCATGAATAGTTCTTACATGTGAGGACCAGACCATGCTAGAGTCATAAGAAATATGCATCAATGCTTAGAATACCTATTCATCACTGCATGTTGTTATTTCCCCTATTAGTGATTCTATTTCATCAAGAAGAGTCACTGATAGAAGGGAAACTTAACACTAGAATGTTGCTAAGTTAAATCATGATCTCAATACATGATTCATGCAAGCATCATGCTTAAAAATCATACCTAGATCATCAATGAGTACCATGGCAGTATCAAACATGCAACCATTCATCCATCCATCAATTCATCCATGCATCATGCTCAAATCAACCAAATAGGATATAGGAGCTAGAGGTAGAAGAAAGCCAAACCTGGAAGGTTAGGAGTTGACTAGAATTGTAGCGGTGTTGAGAACCACGTTGTCTCACGGCCGGCAGCGTTGGTAGAACCGAGGTGGAGCAGGCGAGGATGAGAGGTAGGATAGGGCAAGACCAGGGGAGGTCGTGGTGGCGAGCCGAGCTAGCTCGATGTCGGGTGTGTCAGACCCCCGAGCGTGGAATACCCGTGGATCTTATGTGTATACTGTGCTAGTCCCAAGAATAAAGGCTAGCACACACATTCACAACATTTGGCATCACATTCATACATTCATAGTCTAAAGTAAAGCAAAAAGGGACAATCTACTTAAGTTATTACAAACCACGGCCGACCGGCCAAATAAAAGAAGTCATCAAAGTAAGTACAGTCGTAGCGAAAACATAGTAGTAGTAGTAGCAAAAGTCCAGCGGCATGCCCATCTAATCCCTCAGGCAATCGACAAGAAAACAAGGCCTAAGTAGACCCGTCACCGAACCCCTCGGTGCCAGGTGCAAAGAACTCATCGCCAGGAGTCGGCTCATCTACAAATTCTAAACCAACAACAACAGAAGATTGAGTACTTGTGTACTCAGCAAGACTTGTAGTGTATCACAAAAACATATTAGATGCAAAGCTATCAAATGTATGGCTCTACCCTACAAGTTCTTTTGCTCAAAGCCAAGTTTATTTGCAATAATCATGAGTAATAATTTGCAACGGAATTTGAAAGAGCAGTTTATGAAGGAGTAAGTACAGGATGGTAAGTAAAGTAATTGATCAAATAACAACAAACACTCACAACCCTACTTGGTTGTAAGCAAAAATATAATAAGGTTTTGCCATAGAAATGGCATTGACAAATTCACGTTGAACCATAGAAATGGCATTCCTGCTATAGAAATAGCAAATTAGTCATAGAAATGACAATCCACTATAGACATAGCAACAAAGCCATATAAATGACAGTTAACTCAACAAAAGAAAAACCCCATGCCATTACCCCCAATCTTTTGTGAAAAAACAGTTTAGAAAACAAAGCTACCGCCATACCAGCCGCACTAAGCATTCTCATGACCACGAGCACGGCTATTCAAATAGTTATCACTCTGCAGAGGTGTACAACTTTACCTATAGTACGTGGTATTCTAGTTGCCTGAAATATCTCTATATCGCTGCTCACTGCCGAAGGTAAGCAACCTAGAGTTTGCGACGTAGCCTTTACATTATCTAGTCCTAACCTTGCACTAGCCCTGCGAATCTTTATCCTCATCCGTCGGGATAATGATAATAATAACACTGATAGTAACAAGGTAACACATCGAATGAGGAGCCTCACTCACCCAGATAGAAACCCGTTGAGTGAGTCCCTCACTTCACCCGGATAGAAACCCGTCAAAGTGAGGCATCCACAGTTGTGTCGGTATGCCGGTCCTTTGGCAATGCGGACACTACTTCTGCCTACTGTCATACAAGGCTAAGATTTCGATAACTTAGTTAGCTACGACCATCCCATAATAGCACATATGGTTGTATGCGATTAGGTCTTAGTCCCGGATTCTTTGGTTTTAGTCCTTAATCGACTACTAAAGGCGAGATCTCCACCGATCTACTAGTGAGTCGCACTCCTCACTCTTCTAGAATACAATATAACTCATCCGTGTCTTAAAGACTAAAGTTTACATGTCATTTTCATACAAATAACAGAGGTAACCCTTTGGACATTTTTCAAAATAATCCCAAACTCACAAATTAACATATTGTCCTTCAATCGATTTTCAAAAATTCTATTGCTCTACTTGCAATTTTGTATGACAATCGTACTAAAAAATTCCCATTTGACATTATCTATTGTCTAACCCATATTCTAAAGGTTACAACAGTAAGAGGTCAATAATCCAAGGAGACAAATGTAGCAAGTAGGATTTACACTACCAATTTCCCAATAATAGCATTTTCATACAAGAAATACATGCATGCATAATAGGATTTACAAAACAAAGTACAATAAGTAAAATACTAGGATCAATATAATCAAAGGGGGTGCTTGCCTTGCTCTTGATGTGCTGGAGGTATAATGGATTGGTTGTCACAAGAATAACCCGAATAATCGATGTTTAAAAAGAGCCGGAAAAGAATTAAATAGCAACCAACCAAAATAAATATTTTTACATATTCAGGTAGGTTATGATTTTATACGAATTTAGAGACAAATTTCACTCAATTTGGAGTTACGTAGCAAAAGTTATTAAGGTTTTGCTCCATTCGATTTGATAAATCCAGATTAAATGGAAAATACGTTTTCTAACGGAGAAAGCGTATTCTCGCGTCTGTTATAACGGAGTTTACGCCTTCGCTAAAAGGAAAACGTATTCTGACTATAACTGAAAGTGTATTTTCTATTTTCCATTGGATTTCCGGTTAAACCGATAGGTGGGGCCCATTGTCAGCGACTAGGTCCACGAGCACAGTGCGTAGACCGGAGGTCTATACGTGCAGGGTGCACGAGTCCACAGGGATTTTCACTGTGCACTTAAGCTGTAGGGCCCGCATGTCATAAACTCACATGGGAGTTAACGGTTTGAGTTAACTTAATGGCTTGGTCCCACATGTCAATGACTCATTACAATTAAACCGGTAACTAAACTTTGATTAAGTCCTAATGATCGTAGTTAGACACAGTGATGATGAGCTACAGTGTCGCCATCGCCGTGCCGCGCGTTGGCGATCACACCCATGTGACTTGCCGGCGCGGTGAGGCTCGGCGAGGCCAGTGGGTGCTAAAAATAGGATCTACACACTATTGCGCACCTGCCGGCACCGACGGTGTGGCCTGGGGTGGCTCAACGCGGTGGTGCGCCGGCGACGAGCGGAGGAGCAGGTACGACAATGGGCGACAAAGCAAAAGAGCTACGCTCGTGACAATCTAACACGCGCACAAGCTTCTACGGACTACCAGGGTCATACTGGAAGGATGCGGGAGGGACTGAGGTGGTCGGAGCTGGGCTGTTGACGGTGAGCTGCGGCGGTGATGTCGGTCGCACGTGGAGAAGAAACCCGGGTGAAGGAGAACGAAGTCCAATGGTCGGGGAAGCTTCAGTGAGTCCTGGCGATGTCTCAGGTACGATGAATTGGCCCGAGACGCAGTGAATCGCCGGCGAGCACGAAGTGACAACACTAGTCGGAGACGAGGAAGAAGGGCCAATCGGGGCGATCCTATGAATCAAAGACCGAATTGAGTGAGGGAAAGAAAGCTTGTGCACTAAGGCAGGAGATGACGTAACACCCTAATTTTCAGAATCAGGATGTTAATATTTAATTTGGTGATATATTAAATTTTTGACTATGTTTTCAAAATTTTTCCATAGTTTAATCAAAACGTTGCTTTAAAAAAATCAAATTATTTGAAAGACCGCTTTTAAAAATTAAATTATTTTGATCTCTTGTTTTCACATGCATTTCAAAAATCATACCATGATGTATGCATTAGTATCATCGTTTTATTTTCCGACTCGACCGACCGTAGGCTAAACGCTTGCATGTTCCATCTTTTCCGGTCATCTCTTTTTTTCCTTCCCTGCTAACTCTTTCCGCTTCTTTCTTTCAAATCTCATCCAAAAACTCAAAACCAAGCCATGCATGTCATACCATCGCGATCGTTATCGAACGACCAACCCATTTCTACAATTTGATTTCGCATGCATGGCAGTTTGAGTGAATTCGCGAAAGGAGAAAAAGAAATAGCAGATAAAATACCCGCGTGTTTATTCTTTTCCCTAACTTCTCTCCTCGCAATCACATCCGAGAATCAAGAATCCGAGGACGCATGTTATACCGTTGCGATCGTCATCGCGAGAGCATTCCATTTTAGCGTTTAGTTCGCGCATGCAAGATCGCTGGAGCGAGCCGAAGAAAAGAGGAAGAACTGTACTGCTATTCATCTTCCAGATAAACAGGAACTTCAAAGATTTTTAGAGAGCAACACACTCTGGATAAATTCCTAAAAATTTTACCTAAGCATCAATATTGTGTCAGGAACCTTCCATAAAAATTTTGTGATTTTTAGAGCTAGGCAACTATGTCTAAAAATTCTTTCCCCAAAACTGAACACTGTTCATTCGAAAATTGTACTACCAACGGAACCACTCTCATCCATTCATTTATTTATTCTCCCCAAGAACACAGCACAACCACTTATCCCACTGCCCATTTCTTTATGCCCAGCATCATCCCCTTGCCACCATCTCAATAGAGCTTTCACTGCCCATTCATTTTTTCTACTCCTAAACCGAACACATGCCCTGCCAATTTCTTGAAGCTCAGCCGAACACCTCCCTCCCCACTGTCCTCTCTGCCATTTCTTGCTTCAAGGGACACAACCATTTTTTTTTCTTATGCTCAGCCAAAGCAGTGCCTCCCCTCTGCCAATTTTCCTTCTACCATCATCCTTGCCCATCTCTCCCCACTACTAACCCCAACCGAACCAAACTCCCTGCATACACTGCCATTTCTCTTCTCCCAACACCAAAAGCCTACACAGCCACTTCCTCTTTTGTAGTCACATGCCACTGCAATTTCTTGGTGCCCACAGCCGAATCATCACCTTGTTCTCCCCAAACAGAACCAGTTCGGTTCCTTTTCTCCACCATGAACACAACAGCTATCCTCTCCAACACAAGCTCATTTCTTCTCTTCTCTCCTCACAATCCCTATCAAAAACACAAAACCGATCCTTGCATGTCACACCATTGTATTCCTCATCTCACAAGCTTTCCACTGATATAATCGGATTTCACATGCATTGACATTTGAGCAATCTTGAGGAGAGGAGAAGAGAGGGAGTGGTAGGAGCTGTTCATGGCAGCATGCTGCACATGCATACATGCAGTGCATGGCGTGAAGCAGCAGGGGCAGCATGCAGCAGCCACGGGCACCAGTGGCAGCTCGAGCAGCAGCCAGGCAGGCGGCCGTTGCTTGCTGCGGCAGCCTGGCCATGGTGCGGCAGCAGCCCAGCAAGGGTACTGGTGCATGCCACCACCAGCAGCCCATGGCGTGGTGACGCACCAGGAGCAAAGCAGTAGCAGCGGCAGGCAGCAGCCCAGGGAGGAGTAGCAGCAGCGGAGGTGCGGCGACCAGCTCGGACAGCGGCGGCCTGGACGGTGGAGCAGTGGAGGCGAGACGAGGTGGCCGGCGCCCAGTGCGCGGCGCGGAGGAGGCCGAGGCGATGTCGTGTGGCACGGTGCGCAGCGGCACGGCGTCGACGGAGGAGCCAAGAGGGAGAGTCGCGACGGAGGACGGTCAGGCGCAGACGCGGACGAGCTCGGCGACGACTACGGCGGACGCAGAGCCGAGAAGACGTCCGGTGATTTTTCGCACGCCTAGTGCCGTGGTATAAATCTTTGGGAATTGCTAGAAATCTGTCGACTGAAATTTTCTTGGAAATCAGTCAATTTCTAGACCGTTGGATGCGTTTTGTGATTAGTGACAGAGAGGGAGAGGCCGTCTGATGCACTCTGTGATTGGTGAGAGAGAGGGAGAGAGGGTGGGAAGTGAGATTGGATTGGGGATATAGAGGGGGGTGATATCTGGGGCATTAGATCTCTATCCGATGACTCAAAAAGTGACTGATTTCCAAGAAAAAATCAGTTGAATGTTGTATAGACGCACCCTAAATCTTTAGTGTCTAATCGCGTTTACGATATTTACTTGTGCATGTCGCATATTAGTCATGAGCATGGCATCTATTTATGCATGTTTAATTATAAAAATGATTTGGTAACTTAAGACCGGTTTAATTCGCTGGTTAGGTCGTATTTGTGCGTAGGAGTGATTATGTATCGATATATTGGTGAATGCAAATAATTAGATTTTGTGGTGAAGTGTGTGTGTGTGTTATTGTTCGGTAGATGCTAGATTAAATGTATGATTGGATTATTTGATCGGATGATGTTATTTTGAAGTGGCATAGCTGTTAGTGGTGATCTCTGGATAATATATTAATTGGAGATTTTTCCTCATGTTGGATTAGTAATTTTAGGAGATAGGACGTATACGGATTTTATGATTTATTACTTGATGGATAGCTCTTGTGATGATATTGAATGAGATATGGAGGTTGACTTGAATAATTTATTTAATCATGAGTAGATTGATGGGATGTCTTAAGTAATAGTTTTGTGAGTAATTTGTGCTAGAATTTAGAGAAGGTAGCGATTGATCAGTTGGTTGCGAATAAATATTTGGATTTGCCATGCATTTAGTAGGTAAATCCCATGTGCCGAGTCGGTAGAATTGTACTATCTATTGGATTAGTGGACAAATGATTATTAGTCGATCGTAGAGGCGCATATGTGATTGGATTAGTAGTTGTCGTACACGACTAGTCCGGTGAAATGGATGTAAGTTGATTTATTAGTGTGCTATTAAATGTTGGATGTGTTATTATAATTGTAAAGCTCATTTGGTGTCGGTAAGTCAAATAAACCTTGATCGGTGGAAATATTGGTGTTTACAAATGTGATTTGCCGAGGCAAGACTAGTAAAGCTAGATAGTTAGTATTATCTTAAAGAGTATATCGGAGAATGATTGATGGATTTAGTCATGGTCATATGCCCATAAGTCGGTGGATTTCGTATAATTATTGGATAGGTTGTATAGTTGGAGTATCATGGGTTCGGACATCACTCGATGGATTGACTACCTTGATAATGCCTTAGTGAAGGTTAGTACGGGATTTAGATCAAGGTATGAGAATATGATCGGAGAGTGTTATGCATGTGAGTGGATTCAACACCGGAGAATCAGTTAAGTCAATGATCATGAGGATATTAGATTTGCCGATAAATGTTTTCCTTAGGAATTAAATGGAATAGAAAAGAATATTTGTAGGCCTCATTTGTCACGATAGAGACTAGGTTAACATGTGTGCAAAAAGTATTAAATGATTTTGAAAAATTCGGAATACAATTATTTTTGCACTAAAAATGCTTTTACTTTAAAATTCATAACTATTTCATAAAAACTCCAAATAGGATGAACCAAGTTATTTTGGTCTTATATTAATATTCTCTATCCATCCATATAATCCTAATCCTCACCACTGCCCTGCAAATTTTGGCCAAATAATTAAATTAAGTGAACGATGCTAAATTGAATTAAATTGGAATTTCTGAAAACTGATTTTCAAACCTTCATAACTCTCACATACTAAGTCCAAATAGAATAATTATTTCACCTAAAATCATCTAAAATCATCATCTAGCTACTGTAGAAAATTCATGCCTTTTTGAGCACTTTGAATTTTTCGGCTTTTCTCGATGTTTATTCGATATCGTCTTTCTATAGATTCCGAATTGCCGGAAGTAAGCGAGTACGTAACCGAGAGTGAACAACTGAACTACCAGCAAGGCAAGCATCATTTGAACTTTCTTTTGCATCATATTTGATCCCGGTTTTGCTAAGTTAGTGCAATGATAATTGCTTGCATGCTATTTTTGATAATGTCGCTATTTTTGTGATGTGTAGTTTAGTTATCTCCTAATTCATTGAGGTTATACTTGAATTATTCCAGTACCACATGCTTACGCTTGAATGGTTGAAATATATTGTTCGGGTTTGCTTAGCCACGCAAGTCTAGAACCGGTAGTTGATTGTCGGGAATAACCCGACAATTATGGGATAAACGCAACTATCTTTATATGCTTTTGTTTCAGATCGTCATATCTGTTTTATAAGTTAAATTTTGTCATTTTAAATGATCGTTTGGTCTGGACAAGTGATGGTTAGTGATGGTGCCTTTGTGTACGAGATTTGGGTAAGTGGTTGACTTGTCTGGACAATTAAGGACCGAACTTTGGTAACATCTTTGATTCAAGTAAAACTCGTCTTTGCCACCACGATTGTATGGGCACTTTGCTTGGTTAAGTAAGGGGTTGGTATTGTTGAGTTGATGACTGGTGGTGTGAGGCGTATATGTGTTCCATCGCATATGTGTTCCATAAGGGTACCGATTGCAATTCTTTATTGTGAGGGCAAGCCCAATTTAAGCTTTATTAATTGGGTCGGTACTTCCGGCACAACTTGCGTGCCGTTTAGATGTAGGAGGCTAGCCTACACTTAAACGGGGTTACATCGCTTGGGTGATTCAACTCAATAATATCAAATTGCTGAAAAATACTAAGTCTTGGTTTACCCGGCCGGCATACCATAGGAAGTATGCTATATTCGGAGGCATCTGGAGGCTTACGGGCTAATCAAGTCGTGTGGGTAAAGTAGTACACCCCTGCAGGGTATAAATCTATTCGAATAGCCGTGTCCACGGTTATAGACGACCACTTGAGTTACATGGTTGCTATTGTTAGACTCGGAATTAAAATTGTGGTATAACTTGGTATTGTCATGAATGGGATGTTCATGTTTGTTGTAGTATCAAAGTGGACAGCCACTTTGTCATTTGTATGGTTCATTTGTTATTCAATTTACTACTTATTCACATGCTTTACTTCTACTTCAAATCTGATTTCTAAATGGCACTTGAAAAACTAGTATGTGTAGGTTGTAAATTGTTGCGTCTCTTTTGCAAAACTAAGCCAATATGAGCCATCCTTTGGAACAACCTCTAGAATAACTAATTTTTATTTGTGTAAGACTTGCGAGTGCCTTTGTACTCAACCCGGTTGCTACAATTTCAGGTGAGGAAGTGTATGAGCCCGTTGAGCTTGTTAGCGCCGATTTTGGCGACGCTAATGAGTAATGCTATCATTTAACTCCCAGTCGGTTGCCGATGGGTTATGGGGCATACCATGCTGGACCTTTTGGTTTATTTACTTGCTTCGCTGCTACTTAAGACTCTTATTTGAATTTGGCGGTCGGCGCTTGTAATAGATGTAAACTTTAACTATTACGTTGTATGTCTTTTGAACTATCTATGTATGTTGTTGTATGGATGTGATCAACGTTGTATGAGAGTATGAGCATATTGGTCATTGATCTTGGGAGTCAATATGATTACATACTCGCTGTTCGTGGCTTCCTATTTAACTCACTAAGTGTAGTGCTTGACTTGTTGGAGAACCGACAATCATGTAGTGCTCGCAAGGAGCAGCGCCGCATGATCGCCGGGGCTCTAGTTTGTAGTTAAGCCTCTCACTAAGATCGAGTTAAGTTGGAATCCATTTACTTGAGGCTCTAGAGTTATGTCCTTAAGACCATGTTTAACCTCGGTCTTACGGAGATAACCCGGGGGTCCTCACATGATAGGATCGACTAGGAACCCTTCGGTTGGCCGTCAATGGAGGTGGTGGCGCACGGCCGTTTTAGGGTTTTTTGCTTTCTGAGCTCTAGAGCTCGAATGAGTGAAAGAGAGGTGGAGTGAGTGAGAGCATGGAGTTGGAAAAGAGAATGCGAAGCTCGGGGGTGGAATTTTATAGACGATGCGGCGAAGTGAAGCGAGGTGGAGCTCGAGCAGTGGCGGTCAACAGGGATGGAGTTCTCAGCGTTGTACGGGCAGAGAAAGGTTGGTGCAGGCAGGTATGGGCGCGGCATTGAACGATGAAGCGACGCGGGTGGTTGAGGGGCAGCAAAACCGCTGGCGGCGAGGAGAAACCAGGGGCGTGGTGGAACTTTTGCGCGTGGGCGTGTGCTGGTGCTGCCGAGCGCGAGGTGGATGATGAGTCCTACGCACGGGGCCCACCAGCCAGCGAGGCAGCGAAACGGTATGAGTTGATCTAATCTCTACGGTCCGATCATAAATGAACGGCCCAAATGAAACGAGCTGTTCGGATGGTTTGATAGTTCCACTCAATTTGGATGGTCGATTTCAAATCCAATGGCTCAGAATCACCGGTCCGACCCACTTATGGGGATGGTCTAGTTCGACCAGGCTGTTTGGACTCGAGCCCGAGGAACAGTACAGGCTTTTGATTTTTGAATTAACAACTAATTTCTTTGCCGATTTAATTCACTGATCAAATGAAGTCCAAAATTAATAAACATTTATGTGTAGGCTACTGAGCACGAATAGTTTCTATAGTAATTTTTTAGAGGCTAAAACCTTACATGAATTTCTACAAAATTCAACCAAGGTGTTGTTCCTATGTGTTTGTAATTATTTTTCTAAACAAGTTTTCATGTAGAATTTTTGTTGAATAGTTTCTAGGATAATTAGCCCGAAATAATTCTCTCATATGGAAAATTTTTCTTTGTTTTATCTATTTTCTTTTTAGCACCTATTTGTTTGTAGTTCAAGTTTTACTTTAAATCCAACACAAGATTTTTTTATGGCAAAATTTATATGCAAATGTTCAAAGAAATTTTTCCTAATGCATTTATATTACTTAATCCCAAGATTAGGATTTTGGGATGTTACAGGGTGCAACCCTAGGAGCAACAGAGACACCAACCGAGAGGCAGTGCCCGAACAATGATGGCGGATTTTGGCCGATGACCCTACAGCTAGGGTTAGGAGTGGCGGCGCCATAGGAGCATGATGGACAAATCCAGGCCAGGAAGGGCGGGAGTCCATCCCGCGGCAACAGAGGTCGATGGACGACGGGCTGGAGCACGATAGCAGTGGTGGGTGAGGAGAGTAGAGAGAGGGAGAGCCGAGAGGTGTGCATGTGTGTGTGTGCGTTTGTGTTGTGCGTGTGTGTGTTGTGTTGTGCGCTGGTCCAGATAGCTGGCTCAGTTGGGTTGTTTTCTTTCTTATCATTTTGTTGTTTTTCAAACTTAATTCTATTTTTGAAATAATTTAAGTAAAATACACATCAAGTAAATAAAATTGTTAATCACTATTCCTTCCAATTAGATAAACCCTTTTATCATTAATTACTTATTAATTTGTAATAAAATAAGTTTTATTTTATAAAAAGAAAGGAAATCATTGTCTTCTTCAATTAAATATTTTCTTGTTTTTCTCTTTTCTTTTCTCCTTCAAAACTTTAGTCTTTCGAGGGAGAGTGCTGCTCAATTTAAAATGATAGACTAGATGCGTAGACTTATTGTCGACATCTGCATGGATCTCAATTTGGTTCTTAGTCATTATCGGACTGCGTTGGTATTTTTTTAGGAGTCGGTGCATTGGGGAAAGTTCTTATTGAACGTAAGCCTCAATACTCCAATTTTCCGTGTTTATCAGGCAAGTTCAACACCTTTGATCATACTACTTCGGACTTAATTTCATCACAAATTACTTGCAATCTATTTTATGTTATCACCTGCATGTCAAAAATTTACTTTATAAATTCCTGAATCAATATGACATCTGGATTTGGTTATATGGATGGTAGCTAGAATCACTGGATGTGTTTATGAAAGTGCTATGATTCCACTACATATGGGATCATCATATAAGGAATAAGTAACAACTACCATAAGACATTCGAGCGTCGTTAACTCGCGCTGGCCACATACCTGGTTATCCTGGCTTTGCCAAGTAATTATTCTCTAGGTGGGATTAAGGACCCTCTGTTGCTTCTACGGAAGTTAGATGGTGGAAGCCGCGGCTTTTTGCTAGAGATATATCCTGGAGGAATATTGAAAAGACACATTGAAATCTTGGTCTTGGCAACACACTAAAACAAGTGTGTATATCTGGTTGGCAGTAAAGACAGAGACATTTGTGGGTAAAATAGCGCACCTCTGCAGAGTAAAAGTGTGATTGTCACTCCCTGGTTTTGGGTAGAAACTGTGCTGCGGCAGGAAATGGAACTACCATAGTTCTGCCTATGGTGTCTCATGAACAGTAGAAATTCATAATTAAAACTTGATCAATTTGACAACCAATGTTTAGAAAACTATCTAGCACATTCTCAAGGATGTGGGTCCTTTACTAGTATAGGTTTGGTATTACTGGATAGTTAGAGCATATAGTGGTGAGCTTGTTATGGTTGAACTTGTTGAGTATCCTCTGTACTCATCCCTATATTATAATTACCTTGGTTAGAATTTGGAGAGTTCAACCTTGAGATTCTCGTTACCGAGGAGCAAGACGGAGTTAGGCATGGAAGAGGCTCAAAAGGATCAAGACTTCGATGGTTCCACCTTCGGTGTCGAAGATGAAGCTTGAGAGTCATGTAGTGGAAGTAACTTTTATCCGCCCTACGTGGCGAGTATAGGCATGAACTTGATGTTCAATGTCATGTATTCTAAAACCTTATGTTTAAGACTATGTTCTAGTTGTAAGATAACTATGGGTCCGCTACTATTGTTTCTATGCGATACTTTGATGTGCACACTTTTGGTAAAGTTATACTTTATCAGGTGTGGGTCGTAGATTGATATGCTACCCAAGGTAGTGGCATGTGTGGGGTCGTCACACATAAACTGAGTGATGACATTGTTAAGATCATAAGGGTATTTATGGTATTTTCTATTGTTCTAGGGTTTAGACTTGTGACCCTTTGTACCCTATATATATATTACCCATTGGGCCTCTTCAATATACACACAATATTCATAACATGGTATCAGAGCCAAAGTTAGGGTTATGGTTTCTTACCGCTGTGCTGCCTCCTAGCCTCCGGTCGCCGCCATCGCCACTTCCCCTAGGAGGAGCAATCTCCGCTCCCGGGGGCAGCCTCTCGTTGCTTGGCTATGCGTCCTTTGCCTTGGATCCGGCTTTGGGGGCGTCATCTGTGCTCGAAGTCCTCCTTCGGCGGGATCTGTGCCACCTCTGCTTGGTGGCACGGATCCGCGCTGTCGCTTTGGATCGGGTCACCTCCAAGCCTTCTCCCATGGCTTTGGCTACTGCCATGGTCCTCTGCTCCTAGGGGTGGCCTTCCTTCCCATGGCGTCGTTGCTCCAGATCGTCTCGAGCTACAGCCCCGCCCTGGATCCATGTCGACTTCAGGTGTCGCTTGGTCCTCCCCATCGCCGACCTCCGGAGCTATCGCACGATGGATCCTTTGCTTCGGACCTTCGCCTGGCTGCTCCGCCAGCACTCGCCCTCATCGCCAGCTCCCCTCGCTCTGAGTGGAGAATCAATAGAGGAGAGGAGTTGGCTGCGCTGCTTTTGCTTGGGAAGGAGAGGAAAGGGAGAGGATTGTGATGGTTGGAGTTTGTGTTGGCCCGATGAGGGATGGCTCGGCTGTGCGGCTGTCCTGGTCACATGGTTATGCTGCTATGTGCCTGGTCACATGGCAATGCTTATGATAGTTATGCATCGCTGCTGCTAGTTATGCAAGTCTACCGCCACTGCTAGCTATTCTTGCTGCTACCGCTAGCTATTCTTGTTGCTACTGCTAACTATCTTTTGTGTCGTTTTTTTTTTCGTTGCGTCCATCCAACTCCGTACCACTTTATCTTTGAGTTCGTCTAATCCATGTGAGTCCACAAATTTGTTGTCAGTCATAGAAGCACAGGAATTTCTTTGCATGACAGCAGCCGCGGCTCTTTTCTTCGAGCTGCTGCAGATTGTCGTTATGATGCATCCGCTCTCTCTTAGCCGCCGTCTTGGATTTTGATCTACACCGTCATACTTCTATTTATTCCTATTCTGGCTTGACTTGATAGCTTTCTCTATATTTGTCGGTTTCATCATCTTCGTTGTGTTGCTGCGGTCGACTTTGCTCCTGCACCTTGTGCTTTATGAGTTGTTGTACGACCCCGGATGGGAGAAGATCCTTTGTTACTCGGCATATTTTCTAAGAGCAGCATGCTACGACGATATTATGAAGATTTGGATTTTGGTTTGTTCCCTATTTTAGTGTCAACCCTTTCTAAATGCAATGCTATTGCATACGCCTTACATTTGAGGGGGAGGGGGGGTGTTAAGGATATAATGATATTTGTGGTATTTCCTATTGTTCTAGGGTTTAGACTTGTGTCCCTTTATACCCTATATATATTGCTCATTGGACCTCTTCAATATACACACAATATTCATAATAGACACCATGTATACAGGTAAGTTAAGATCAGTAAGGGTACCAATAGTAGAAATTAGTCCTATACTATTGCGGAGCGAGCCCCCACTCAACCCTATATGGATCAGCCCCTGAATCTGACGCTCTTGTCTTGACAAAACTTACTTCGTACTAATTGCTTATACTCCGTCTTGGCAATGTCATGGCAACGCGGCCAAAACTAAAGATACAAAAAAATCACCCATTTTTTTCGTAAATAGTATAGAGAAAATCATCAATAACATGTTATGCCTCGTCTTCATAAATGCGATGCACTTCAGTTTACTTAAGCTGTTTGAGGACTGACGGCCAATCTTCAATGTAAGACTACAGTTTTACACGGACACATAACCATATAATACTTCAGTTCCTATCCAGCTTTGTCCGTCCATGCTTCACATATTCTGCATTTTAGGTTGGAATCGAGTTTCCTTGGCTCCATGTTACACTTCTTTTGGCAAAGGGCCGTGTATGTATTTACATTCATTTTCTCTTCTTGTAATGTGTTGCAGTTCTTCTCGGAGCCGATGTGGTTCTCACTGACCTCCCTGACCGCCTCAAGCTGCTGAGGAAGAATGTCGAGCTTAACGTGGGGGATGCTCATATTCGGGGCTCAGCTAGGATCACTGAGCTTGTATGGGGTGATGATCCCGAACCTGAATTGCTTCAACCACCACCAGAATTCGGTGAGGATAGTAACTGTGATAATGTCAAGTTTCATTCAAGACCTCAGATTATTGACATACATAATATGATTATTCTCTAATGTCCAAATTTAGCATTGGCAGCATGTATGTGAGTTTCTGTAGACCAGTGGTCATTCGTATTAACTGTCTAAGTTTGCTGGCTTATTTGGCAAAGAAAAATAGAGTACGATATAATAAATTAATCAGTCAGTTGGATATTCGGGAAGTAATTTAATCGTTTGACTTTTTTCTTATTTTATTAGTAGTCTTATAGTAGCCTTAGATTTTTCATTTTGATGAGCCTCGTTTTGAGGATATCTTGCCTGCATTGTAAGTACAGGCAAGCTGTAAAATGTTGAATGACTCTGCCTCCTCTGTCTGTTTCAGTACTAGGCTCGGACGTAATTTATAGCGAGGAAGCAGTACATGATCTGTTAGTCACCCTGAACCAACTTTCGGGACAACATACAACAATATTACTGGCTGGAGAACTCCGCAGTGGTAAGGCATTTAACTAATTTTGTGTTTGTACTTGCACGCACATGTTTCACAAACTGCACTGTCATGTAGTTGCATTGCTGTTGTAATAGCTAGCATCTGTTATTCCAACTGCTGAATCTACTACTTTTGATAATTACATTAGATGTGTTGGAGTGCTTCTTGGAGGCAGCAATGGAGGACTTCCTCATTGGCTGCATCGAGAAAGGTCAATGGCACCCTGATCTGACGTCCACAGTAACCGTGTGGCGCTGTTCGTCTTGGTGAAGAAACCAGGGAGCATAGAGCAAGACCTTGGTTCATAATCAGACGTCTAGCGAAGCAAGATATCTTTTTCTTTTTTCTTTTTGTAAGATGTGTGGCATAACATTTGGATTGAACTGGCACCAATGATGTTTATCCCAGTTCTGGGACGAATTTTGTAGGGTGTTGCTTACTGCAAACAATGGGCATTTTCAGTGAGTATTACATATTGGGGAGCTGCTACAGGAAGCATGCTCCAGTTGAGTTTCAAGTAAGTTTCAAGCAAGTTTCATCCGATTTCGCAAGTTTAAGGAACGTTTCATCCATGTTTCAGGAAAGTTTCAAGCATGTTTCGTTCGTGTTTCTGTAAGTCTTAGCAAGTTTCATGTATGTTTCAGCAAGTTTCAAACTAGTTTCGCGAGTTTCAAAGAAGTTCCACCGGCTTCACACAAAGTTCAGCGTATTTCAACCAAAAATAACCAATACAAATCTAAAGAGGAATCGCAAGTTTCAAACATGGAGATCATGGATCCAAACACTGGAGCTCACGCAGAGATGACGAGTAGGATGAGATTTGATGGACCTCCTTGTCGGCGTGGTGGCGGAACATGTCACGCTGGTCGTCACTCGCGACCTGCGGTGCCCGCGCACCAGCCTGCATGCTTGCTGCCCCGACTCACTACCGCTTGTCCGCGACGGCTCGTCCATGCTCGCCCACTCGCTAGCTCCGCGGAGAGTCAAGCATGCTTTCTCCTCGCCACCGCCGCTCCCTCACGCCACCCGCCGCCGCTCGACGCCGATCACACACGCCAGTCGTCGATGCTACTCGCATGCGACGCCCGCTTGCAGCACCCGATTGCTACTCCTGCACATTGGTCGCCGCCGCCCCCCGGCACGCGCCGCCCTTGCGCGCCAGTCGTCGCTGCTCCTTGCATGCGTCGCTTGCCTGTTGGTCGCACCGCTCCCGTATGCGCCGCTGCTCACCGCTTTGTGTAGACACGAACGGGGCAAGTGCTGTGTAGATGCAGTATGGTCGTGTTGTTGGAACTAATCTTGTTGTTTATGTGTTTTTTGTTTATTTATGATTGAGTGTAACATGTATAGTGGCTAAAGTCCAAGTTAGTTGAAACGTGTAGCATAGCGTAGCGGGTGATTGGCAGTACGTAGTGAGCTGATCAGCAGCCAGGAGTTGAGTGCACGTGTGTGTTACTTGGAATTAGCCATACATGTTATTTGTTGGCCTAGTAGTTGGCCGAGTCTTCGATGGTGAGTGCTAGACTACGCGAATGGAGATGAGGAGTCTTCAACGCAGGAAGATGAGGAGTCTTCAGCGCAGGAAGATGAGGAGTCTACATGCAAAGTAGTTAAGTGTATGTGTGAGTATATGTTTGCATGGCTGCTGCATGTAACTGCATTAAATGCATACGTGGAGTAGTGGCGTAGTGCTTGCATGTGTGTGTTAGTGGCAGATATGAAGAAGTGGCCTGCATGTGTGCGTGTGTGGCTATATAAAGCCTATTTATCAATAGTTAAGGTGAGGTTGTTACTCCCGTCACAAAAATTTTGTGCGTACTGTGTTCTTCTTCCTTATACTTGAGTGTGTGTGTGTGAAGAACACAAGTCCAAGAGAAGAAGCAAGCCATGATTGAGTTTTCTCCTGGGAAATCCCAACAATTGGTATCAGAGCCGTGCGTCGGTTCTGTGGAGATGTCCGGAAGCGATGAGATCAACCTTGGTGGCAATGGAGGCCATGGGGCGACTCCGCGGCAGCGGCGGCTACTAGTGGTGCAGCAGAGTCAAGGAGACGGGGGTGGCGGTGCGCTATCCCATGCTCACGCGGACAAACTACACCGAATGGGCTCTCTTGATGAGAGTCAACCTGCAGGCTCAAGGAGTTTGGGAGGCCATCGAGCCCGGCGATGCGAGATACCAGCTCAACAGGATGGCGTTGTCAGCCATCCTCCAAGCGGTGCCACCGGAGATGTTGGCGACGCTGGCGGCGAAAGACTCCGCCAAGCTGGCGTGGGAGACTGTGCGCATGATGCGCATGGGTGTCAAGCGCGTGCGTGAGGCAAAGGCACAGACTCTACGCAAGGAGTTCGAGACGATCCGCATAAGTGACGGCGAGTCCATTGACGACTTCGCCATGCGAATGATGGGCCTTGTCAACAACATCCGTACTCTTGGGGACATGCTAGAAGAGGAAAAGGTGGTAAAAAAATTTCTTCATGTTGTTCCCTCCAAGTACACACAGGTGGCCATCTCAATCGAGCAAAGGAGTTTGGGAGGCCATCGAGCCCGGCGATGCGAGGTACCAGCTCGACAGGATGGCGTTGTCAGCCATCCTCCAAGCGGTGCCACCGGAGATGTTGGCGACGCTGGCGGTGAAAGACTCCGCCAAGTCGGCATGGGAGACTATGCGCATGATGCGCATGGGTGTCGGCAGCGTCGCGAGGCAAAACACGAACTCTCGCAAGGAGTTCGAGACGATCCGCATGAGTGACGGCGAGTCCATTGACGATTTCGCCATGCGAATGATGGGCCTCGTCAACAACATCCGTACTCTTGGGGACACGCTAGAAGAGGAAAAGGTGGTAAAAAAAATTTCTTCGTGTTGTTCCCTCCAAGTACACACAGGTGGCCATCTCAATCGAGCAACTAATCGATCTGAAGACATTGTCCGTCGAGGAGCTCACTGGAAGACTCAAGTCAGTGGAAGAGCGGTACGAGCTTGATGACAACGGTGGTGAAGGTGGGCGTGAAAGTGGCCGCTTACTTCTCACGGAGGAGGAGTGGCTAGTGCGCATGAAGAACCGCAAGGGCACCGGCAAGAAGAAGAGCACTTTTGACAAGGCGAAAGTGCGTTGCTATAACTGCCAAGAGTATGGGCACTATTCTTGGGAGAAGAAATGCCGTGAGTCGAAGAAGGAGAATGAGGCGCATCTCGTTTTGGCGGACGCCGATGACGAGCCAACGCTACTTTGAAGACCGACGAGGAGGTGCTCAAAAAAAATAACGACAAAAAGATTAGAGGGGTGATTGTTGGAACTAATCTTGTTGTTTATGTGTTCTTTGTTTATTTATGATTGAGTGTAACATGTATAGTGGTTAGAGTCCAAGTTAGTTGAAACGTGTAGCATGGCGTAGCGGGTGATTGGCAGTGCGTAGTGAGCTGATCAGCAGCCAGGAGTTGAGTGCAGGTATGTGTTACTTGGAATTAGCCATACATGTTATTTGTTGGCCTAGTAGTTGGCCAAGTCTTCGATGGTGAGTGCTAGACTACGCGAGTGGAGATGAGGAGTTTTCAACGTAGGAAGATGAGGAGTCTGCATGCAAAGTAGTTAAGTGTATGTGTGAGTATATGTTTGCATGGCTGCTGCATGTAACTGCATTAAATGCATACGTGGAGTAGTGGCGTAGTGCTTGCATGTGTGTGTTAGTGGTAGATATGAAGAAGTGGCCTGCATGTGTGCGTGTGTGGCTATATAAAGCCTATTTGATCAATAGTTAAGGTGAGGTTGTTACTCCCGTCACAAAAATTCTGTGCGTACTATTTCTTCTTCCTTATACTTGAGTGTGTGTGTGTGAAGAACACAAGTCCAAAAGAAGAAGCAAGTCATGAGTGAGTTTTCTCTTGGGAAATCCCAACACGTGTGAGGTGTGCACAAGCAACGAGTCCTGCCGTGTGGATGCGAGTGCAAAGCAGAGTCGAAATCAGATGGTTGGGGTCTATCGCGTAGGGGCACGGAACGGTAGATTGATGTTCCGTTCGTTATGCTTTGCCCAGTATACCTGCTTTAGTTCTTCTCCTTGTCAATATAACCAGGATTTCATGGAAGAGGGAAACATTGAAACAGACCCGATAGGGGGCTAAGGAGGACAGAGCACTCCATACAGTCAACGACCATAGATATGACTTAAAGCTTAGCTGCTCTAGGTTGAAGAACATAGAAATGATTTGTGTTGGAATTCTCTTGTATAGGCTGTGTTAAGCTAAGTGTTGGTCATTGCTCTGTTGGGCCAACTAGCCAAGCCCACCAAACCCATCGAGTCCCACTCCAATCCCTAACCAATTTCCTAATTCCTATCATGGCGAACCCTAGGGACTAACACCGCGGCCAGCGTGCGGGCGTGAGCTTGGATGTGCTTGCAGCGCAGTAGCCGACAAGGTAGGTATTCAGCACCGACAATCGGGTAGTCGGACCGGTGTGCCAGGTAGGCAGGCGGCAGATAGTCCGCCACTAAGTTCATGGATAATTGGGCCTCAGGCTGACGATTTTTTTTATTAATTAATCTTTTTTAAAATTTTATTTTAAAGTTAACCTCCGACGCACTTTATTTCCAATTCTGACCTCTTCGATCACGCTACCACCCGTGACGTGACAAAATAACGTTGTCACGTCAGTCCGTATCTAGGGCAAGCTCTTGTCACGCCACTCTATTTAGCGGACTTATCCTATGGCATAATAGCGTTAGTTTGTCACGCTACGGATAGTGGCGTGACCAAAGAAGTCATAATCGAAAATAAAGTGTATCGGGTTAACTTTAAAATAAAAATTAAAAAAGGGTTAATTAATAAAAAAAAGTTCCAGGCCGACCAACTGGGTTTACCTGTTAGTAGGCCATCTTCCTACACTTCTTCGGAAACAAACTTTCAAACTTCTTTATTACGTGCACCATATACATGCTAGTTTAATTTTTCTTATACTATTCTTGAGACAATACTCCTTTAGAAAGAACCGTAACCACTAGCACAAGATAAGAGGTGCCACAGCGGCTGGACAAGCCATTAAGAGAGTGACAGTATTTCACTTGCACCGTGAGGCCTTCCACACGAATATCGATCGCTTTCTGACTCGAGAACAACAGGCAGCTCTAATATCGACCAAAGATATGAGTTGAAGTAAATTAAACAAAATAAACTAGTCCTATAGTTTTGTTTTCAAGCACTAATTAACTTGGGGAACAAATCAAATGTCGAGCACCTACCTGGCAATTTCAGTTCCATTTTTACTTCAAAGACAAGTAAGCTAGCAAGCATTTGGAAATCGAAATGCTAGCTACAATTGATTTTGTTCGATGACCAGGTTTTCCCCCATATATCTGGCCGACGATCGATATTCTCCGTGTCTTCCTATATATGTATAGCAAAGCAGTGAAAAGTCTCCTGTATACTCTGTCAAATCAAAAGATAGTCGTTACGGGATAACGGGAAACATGGCGTCAAACGTTTAAATTTTAACATCTTTGCGAATATTCAAGTCCACCGTATCGTATCGTATCGTATCGTATGGATACTTTCCTATATAATGCTATAATTTTATTGGGTTTAACAAGCATATCAGAACTGAAATCACAGGGAGTATTAACTAGTGTATAGCATGACACCTAACGCGTATGCATCAGGATAGCTCGTACACAAGCACATCAGTTGCTTTTTGAAACGTATTTGAGACCAAGCTTAATTAATTTTCTTCTTCTTTTTTTTTTCCAGAGAGAGAGCAGCAAGCTTTTTCGATAGACCTTGCGAATGTGCGCGGCAAGTTCTTTCGATACACGTGTTATATTGACATGTGCATGCATGCATAGTCAACGGTCAGGTGGTATAAGTAACCGTGCATGGATGAGACCATGCAGTACGTGACAGCACATGTCCCACAGCCACATGCAGTCCCAGGCTATAGTCGTATAGGATTTGCGTAGGTCAAATTAAATATTAATTAACCATTCACAACCACCAGGTACATAAAGAACTAGAACTTTTCTTAACACAACACGGTGGAACGGTGGAAAGGTCAGAGCCACTTGTACAATCCAAATTGTGCAAGCCAGTTATATACTTATATTGCAGTATTTGTATTGCAGGGGTGATCTGGTCTGCACCCAGTCCCCATCTCCGACCGAGCTCAACATGGACTACTTCCGGGACCCTTCCTTCGCCACCTTCCCTCTCACAAAGTCAAACCTTCTCTCTCTCTCTCCTCTCACAAGTCAACCCCTCTTTCTCTCTCTCTCTCTCTCTCATGCCATGCATCATGCATGTACCAGCAACTAAGGCTCCTCTCTATATATAGTTAATATCATCAGTTCATCAGAGAGCAAATTATTACTACCTTTTCGATTTAGTTGTAGAGGAATCGATCTTATTAGCTTTTGCAGCATGGAGGAGGCGAAGCCCATGACGGTGAAGTTCATCGTGACCAAGTACGTCGAGGCCGATGCCACGCACTTCAAGTCCGTCGTGCAGAGCCTCACCGGGAAGGACTCCACGGTCGCCGCGGCGAGTGCCGCGACGGCGAGGGCGGCGGGCGTGGCGGAGATGGCGAGCCGGCAGTGCCAAAGCGGCGCCCCGGCGCCAAGTGGATGGATGAGAAGCAGCAACGGGGGCTTCCTGGACGCTGTGCCTTCCATAGAGGAGATGGTCGAGTTCTTGAGAGATTGATTTAATTAATTTGTTAGACCTGCATGCCTCCTGTATTACATTGACACATACTTTGTATTCTATTCCCCTTTTCCCGAGGATAATTTGTATATTTTTCATTGTTTTTCCCCATTATTACTGATATATATACTTTGCATTCTTTCCTTTGTTCTCTCTGTTATTAACAAAGGATGATTTTCTTGGTGGGTTCCTTTGTTAAATGTTTGTATAGCAGTGAAAATGGGAAACGTTTTGAAATAATGTATGTAATGATTTTCAGTCAAAATATTTCTATTCTCTTTTTTGCTTGTCTGCAAATCAATCATTTCATGTCTGCATTAATGCATATTCTGATATGAAAAAATAATACTAACAAACTTTATATCCAATGACTTCAAATATCAACGCAATGTGGGGAAAAGTAGCTCAGCATAGAAGGTCTTGTTTGGAACGCATGAATTTTACATAGATTTCATATGAAACAGTTCAATGTTCCCACATGAATCAGAGAAAATTTCCGCATTTCAAACATGGCCGAATTATTATTTTACAATACTAGCTGAATGCTCGTGTGTTGCTATGGATAAAAAGCATATATTGAAAGGGAGGAGTGCTATACACACAACATTTCACGTCCAATACTCGTACGATGCACCCAAGGAGGAGGGAGATGGCGCACGCGGCTGGCCATAGGAGGAGGAGGAGGCGGGCGGAGGGGTGTGGGGGTGGCTGAGCGGAGGTGCGAGTAGGCAAGCGCCATGCCTGCCCCCGGGAGGAGGGTGGCGTCTTGAGGCCGCCGGAGGAGGAGGAGGCGAGCGAACACCGCAGATGCGGCCCAGGCAGGTGGGAGGCGATGCGCGGGGCCAGCCGGAGGAGGAGGCGAGTAGGTGCAGCCGGGGGTGGCGCAGGCGGGCTCACCGGGGTGTCATATGCGCATACGCTGATTTTTCATCATACGCAAAGCATTTCCAATTGAAATATTATACAAATTTGTGAAATACATAGCTAACCAAATAGCAGATATGCAAATGATTACATCAGGTGTTGTGCTAATTGGAAGGTATGATTGTATAAATCATCAATAAATATAGTACAGTTGAAAGCATCTAGGCCCCTAAAAATTGTTTTGGTAATTAATGACAATATATAAGTATGGGATTAACATGTTTATTGAGTATTTATAAGGTTAAATCCCAATGGTGTTTATGACAACTTGGAGATGCATGCTAAAGGACAACATAAAGATCAATATGTTTTAAAGACAAGGTACAAGTAGTCTAGAATCCTTTTTATGTTTACCGGTCTTACGAGAAAATGATGGAAGACCAGATTTTAGGTTAAATGTCGTACTATTAAGAGAGATCTTGACTAGTAACTTGATAACATGTTCTTGTGCCATTTGGATCAATATAGGATCATGCATGCACTTAAAATTTAATTTGAAAGCCAATTCTGCATTGTCTGGATAATTGGTAGTACCGACGTTAAGTCGGTGGTAGTACCGCTCAACGGTATTATCGGGATAGTGGTGCGGTACTACCGCAACCCGGTTGTACTAAAAACAGTTGGCGGTACGTAAATTCCAAAGTGACACCTTTTTGGACTTGGTTGAAAACCCTGAGAGCAGTAGTACCGCATTTGTTCAGTGGAACTATCGCACCCCGGTCCCCGGTATTACCGAAAATCCAGCGGTACATTTTTTTTTCCAGTAGGTACCCTTTTGGGACTTTTGTGAAAACGGTAGTACCGCTCTTATTTTCTGGTTTGACCGGCCAGCGGAACTATCGCATGATGGTTGGTGGTAGTACCGCGCCGAATTTTCCAACGGTTATGTCAGAGCAGTTAATGCGACTATTATAGCCGTTCTGTGCCGTTAGGTGAGGTGCGGTAGTACTGACCATTACATGGCGGTACTACCATATTTCGCTGAAAAGTTGGTGTTTCACTCCCCAACGATCGTATTTTTTTGTTTGGGGGGGGGGTATAAATACCCCTCCACTTGTTCAAGGACAGTGTGCTAGACTATATTTACTATCCTTTGAGCCTTGAGCATCCTCTCAACTCCTACAATACACTTGTGCATTCATTGTGAGGTAGTTGAGCCAAATTCAAGTGCATTCATTCTAGATTGATTCATTGCACTTGAGTGTCGTCAAGCGAAGATCATCGATTTATTACTCTTGGTGTTTTGCCAAATACCTAGACGGCTTGGCGGTGTTAGCACGGTGATCTTTTCAAGAAGATTGTGAAGAGGCACGGCGCCAAGATTGTGAGTGGTTTGGTGTTCGCCATGTCCGGAGCGGAGGAAGAACAACCACTAGTGATCGAGGGAAGACTTAATTCGTGGAGCCGGCTTAATTAGTTCAAGCTTCCTCAACGTGGACTAGTGAAGACCGGCAAGTCTTGGATACCACAAAAAAACTCCATTGTCTCAATTGTGGTTATTTCTTGTCTTTACTATTTTCGTATTTACAATTCTAGCTTTTATCTTGTGTTGAATTGCTTAGCTAGAATTGTATCTAGTTTAGACTTAGTTCATAATTGACTTAATTTATTAATTAGTCAAAAAGTTTTAAAACCTCCTATTCACACCTCTCTAGTCGGTTATCCTTGATCCTACAAGTGATATCAGAGCTTGGTCTCTCATTGATTTAGAATTAATCGTCTAAGAGAGAAAAGGATGGCTAGTGAGGGAATTGCTATAGGAAAGGTTCTTTTGTTTGATGGCTCAAATTATGCATATTGAAAAATAGAATGTCAATTTATTTAAAGGCCATGAGTCCAAGCATATGGAAAATCGTAAATGAGGGTTACGTTATGCCTCTTAATCCACTACTTCCCACGGAACTAGAGGGACGTAATGCCCATTTAGATGCTCAAGCTATGAATGCTCTTTTTGGTGCTTTGAATGCGGATGAGTTCAATAGAGTGAGCAATTTGGAAACCACTCACGATATTTGGACCATCCTCTCGAAAATCCATGAGGGAACATCCACGGTCAAAGAAGCCAAATTGCATAGGCTTTGGATCAAATATGAGGCATTCATAATGCTGCCTCATGAAAGCATCACCGAGATGTATTCAAGACTTAATAACATTATGAATGAACTCAAATGTCTTGGCTCTAACCTTCTTGATGTTGATGTTGTGCACAAGATGCTTAGGGCTCTACAGGACAAGTATGAGACGTTGGTGATGTTATTCCTCAACTCTCCCGAGTTGCCAAGAATGACGCCAACGGGACTCTTGGGCAACCTCATAACAAATGAGTTGTACAAGAAAGACAAGGAAGAGCTCTTGGAGTCATCCTCCTCAAAGAAGAAGATTACCGCTTTCAAGGCCAAAGCGGAATCAAGTGATGATGAGAATGAAGAAGGAGACTCCGAAGAAGAGTTTGCTTTCCTTGTGAGAAGAATGAAGAAATTCATGAGAAGACGCCCACATCGAAGCTTCAACTTTGATAAGAACAAGAAGGGGCAATCCTCAAATAACAACAAGCGTTATAGCAACATCCGATACTATAATTGCAATGAGAAGGGGCACATTGCCTCTCATTGTCCCTTAAAGAAGGATGACAAGGGCAAGTCATTCAAGAAAAAACTTTTCAAGAAGCTTCGCAAGAATGGTAAGAATGAAGCTCATATTGGAGAATGAGATTCTGATGAAGAGTCCATCGACTCCGACTCCGATGAAGATGAGTCTCCCAGGAAGAAGGGACTTGTCGGCATCGCCATCAAGGAGGCTCCATCGCTATTCTCCACTCTTACTTGCCTCATGGCAAAAGGAGATAAGATAAAATCCATTAATGATAATGAACCATCATATGATGAATTAATGGATATGCTTGAAGATTTGAATGAATATCTTGAAAAAGAAATGTCAAAATATAAAGTCCTAAAGAGAGAGCACATCTCTCTGAAAGATTCTTATAAGGAGCTAAAGGAAGCTCATGACTTGCTTATCCAAAAAAATTCAGGCAAGTCTTGCACTAGTATAGGAATTACATGTGATATTCTTGATGAAATGCCTAGTATAGAAATTGCTAGTACTAGTGCATCTACTTCATGTAATGATCTACTTGCTATGCCATGTTGCTCAAATATTAACTCTAATCATGATAATGTTGAGTCTCATGATGCAAAGCTTGTTGTTGAAAACAAGCTAAAGGAGCAAGTGACCAAGCTAAGCAAAAGCTTATAATGGTGCTTCAAAGGTAAGGCCACCCTTGATGAGCTCTTGAATGAGTAAATGTGTTCATTCAACAAAGAAGGACTTGGGTACGTGCCTAAGAAGGGTAAGAAACCGGTAAACAAGCCCGCAAGGTTTGTTAAGCAAAATGATAAGTATTGTCATAAGTGCCGGGAAATAGGACATTTGCAACAAACTTGTCCTATTGGTAAGACTCCATCTTTGAGTATATATGATTCATGTTATATGCTTAGAAAAACTAAGGATGGTAAAGTAATTGCAAGATTTGTTGACACTTCAATTCTAGGCGCTAAAAAGAATACTATTTTGGTGCCTAAATCCTTGGTCACTAACCGCCAAGAACCCAAACAAATTTGGGTAACTAAAAGAACTCAATTCTTGTTTTGTAGGTGAATTACAAGACAGGTGAAAAACATTG
This sequence comes from Phyllostachys edulis, assembly GCA_036346405.1. Taxonomy (NCBI): domain Eukaryota; kingdom Viridiplantae; phylum Streptophyta; class Magnoliopsida; order Poales; family Poaceae; genus Phyllostachys; species Phyllostachys edulis. The sequence goes on along the minus strand of CM070554.1, from coordinate 51,823,847 downwards.
GGTGCTTGATAGTGGATACACTCAACACATGACCGGTGATAGAAAGATGTTTACCATATTTGAGAATGGTAAATGAGTTGACAAGATCACATTTGGCGATAATAGCAAAGGAAACGTAATAGGATTGGGCAAAATCGCTATCTCAAATGACCTTTCTATTTCAAATGTATATTTAGTTAATAACTAAATTTCAATTTGCTATCCATTGCACAAATATGTGATTGTGGCTTAATTTGTTTATTCTCTAATAAAGGTGTTACAATTTCAAATGAAAAAGATAATTCTTTAATTTTCAAATGTTTTAAATTTGGAAATCTCTACTTGGTTGATTTTACTTCAAATGAATCATGCTTAAAAACTTATTTAATTGCAAAAACCTGGCTTTGGCATAGAAGGTTAGCTCATGTTGGAATGATTCAACTTAAAAAGCTTTCCAAACATGATTTAGTTGTTAGCTTGAAAGATGTGAAGTTTGAGAAAAATAGACTTTGTAGCGCTTGTCAAGCCGGTAAACAAGTTGCTAATTCTCATCCTTCCAAGAGTATCATGTCAACTTCTAGACCATTGAACTCTTACATATGGATTTGTTTGGATCAATAAACTATAAGAGTATCGGGGATAATAGCTATTGTTTAGTCATTGTGGATGATTACTCTAGATACACATGGGTATTCTTCCTAGATGACAAAACCAAAACCTCTGGCATTTTTAAAAGTTTTGCAAAAAGGGCTCAAAATGAATTTGATTTCAAAATTAAGAAAATCCGTAGTGAAAATGGTTCCGAGTTCAAAAATACTAAAGTTAAAGACTTTTGTGATGAACTTGGAATAAAGCATGAACTTTCCACAACCTACACTCTAGAGCAAAATAGAGTTGTAGAAAGGAAAAATGGAATATTAATTGAAATGGCTAGGACAATACTTGATGAATATAATACTTCCGATAGTTTTTAGGCAGAAGCAATTAACACCGCTTGACATACCATAAATCGTCTTTATTTACATCGTCGTTTGAAAAAGACTTCTTACGTGCTTCTTGTTGGAAGAAAACCAAACATCTATTACTTTCGTGTATTTGGTTACAAATGTTATATTTTAAAAAAGGGTGTTTATCTTTCAAAATTTGCAAGTCGTTGTGATGTTAGTTTCTTGCTTGGTTATTCATCAAATAGCAAAGCTTATCGTGTATTGGGTGAATGCAATGCATGAAGAACTCAATAACTTCACCCGGAATGAAGTTTGGATATTAGTGGATAGGCTCAAGAAACACAACGTATCCCAGTCACATGAAATCATGATGTCATTTGCTAGGAAGGGAAACAAATAGTTCACTAAGGGTTCGTGGCATGGCAAAAACACTATGTCATGCCGCTGTCCCAGGAAGCTTTCATGCATGATCTTACTCATTAGCTCAAAGGCACGATCAAAGTTGCCCCCTTTTACGCTGCCCATCAATTAGCACGGGAACTAAATAAAAGAGTTCACTAGGCTCTTCGCATCCCATCCGGGAATTCCTAGAGTAGTCACAGCGCCGAGAATTATGGAGGCGTTGTCGAGGCGCAGCACTGCGGGCAAGGGAGGACATTAGCGACAGACGTGCGGAGGAGGGAGGTCGGGCGTTGGCCTAAACCCTTAATGAGTGTCTCTTAAGAGTGCCTCTTACCTAGAGTGGTCCATATGGTTCTAAACTTCACATATTCCAAGTCACATGAAATCATGAAACCCTAATTTCAAAACCTAAAACCCTAATTTTTGAGACCTAAATCCTTAATTTTTGAGACATTTTCAGAACATATGAAATTCTGAAAAATATTACACAATCAATTCCACTATGTAAGGAGCCTTTTAAAAAAAATTCGTAATGTTTAGACCTCATTTTCTATATTAAAAAATTCCTACAAACAGTATACTTAAATAAATTTTTGAGAAAAATTCGGAATGGGTAATTTTTTATTTAAAATTACACAAGCAAGTATGTCATAAATTTTTGAGAAAAATTCGGAATGGGTAATTTTTTATTTAAAATTACACAAGCAAGTACACTGTCTCAAGAGGCAAAACAAAAATTCATAATTTTTGGAGCTTATTTTCTATATTTAAAAATTCCTACAAAAAGTATGCATAAATGATTTTTTTTAAAAAGGAAAAAGATTAAAAAAAGTTGCTACAGTGTTCCCGCACAGCGACCATGTGGGAACAGCGACATGGCGGGCGGGGAGGGGTTCCCGCATAGCGGCCATGCGGGAACAGTGCTATTTTTGCAAATACGGTTTGGGGACTATCATTTCTGCAATTACAACGCGAAAAAGTGTCAATACTGCTAAAAATTCAATGTTAACTTTGTAATACAAGTATTCACTACTACAAACACAGGCAATAGTAGACATCTCATCACAAACGGTTCAAAAGGAACCGTTTGTGTTGGTCTGTCGGGACTAGGTATTTGTAATGCCAGCCTATCACAGACGGTTCTTATCACGAACCATCTGTGATACGCACATTTCACAGACGGTTTTTTAATAGAACCGTCTACGATAATTCACAGACGGTCTTTGTTAATAACCGTCTGTGATAATCTCGGTATCACAAACGGTTCTCAACAAACACCGTCTGTGAATTATCGCAGACGGTTCTATTAAAAAATCATCTGTGAAATGTGCATATCACAGACGGTTCATAATAAGAACCGTCTGTGATAGGTTGGCATTACAAATACCTGGTCCTGATAGACCTCCCTGCCCATTCCCATTTGAGCTGCCAGTAGGTCCTGCCCTATTGCGCCGCCGACAGAGAGGAGAAGGAAGGGAAGGAAGGAGGAAGGGAGGAGAAGGAAAAGAGGAAGGGAGGAGAAGGAGAAGGAGAGGATTATGTGAAAGGTGGGTTCCGAGGGTAACGATCTATAACCCTTTATGTTTGCTATAAGTTAATCACTAATCAATTTAAGTATGTTTGGTCAATAGGAAGAGTACGTACTTGCGGTTTATTAATTTAATTTGACACTAATTTGTTATATGCATGCGTAGCGTAGATGGACCGAAACTGGATGTACGGTGTGAACCGTGTGAGTCAAGAGGACATTAATGGCGTGTTCGCTTTTAGAAGAGCCGCCGAGCAAGATATGTTGAAGAAGGGGATAAAATTTATGTACTGTCCATGCATTGATTGTGGTAATCTGAGATGTTTAATAACCCAACGCAGATCGAAGCGCACTTGATTCGAAGGAGTTTCAAGAAAGGGTATACATGTTGGACCAGTCACGGTGAAGAGCAGATTATACAAGAAGTTAATAATGACGACATTGTAGAGGAAGTCAGCGATATGTCGGATGTGGACTGTGCTTTTGATGAGGATAGGTCGCATGATGACAATCTAGATCAGATGCTACGTGATGCAAAAGAGAACTACAATGAGAGAGAGTTTTGTAAATTCGAGGGCTTAATGGAGGACTCGGTGAGACCTTTGTTCTCTGACTGCAAGCCGGAATATACAAGGTTGTCGACCGTGCTTGAATTGCTGAAATTGAAGGCAAGCAATAGTTGGTCCGACAAGAGTTTCACGGGCATGTATGTCCCATGTGCAAAGCATCCTGATACAAGAGTAAGAATACTGATAAGGTGAAGTAATGACCTCCTGCTAAGAGGTTGTGGTATCTTCCTGTGATCCCACGTTTGAAGAGTTTATTTGTGAACCCAAAGGAGGCAAGATTGCTGTGTTGGCACTCGGAGGAGCGTAAGAAAGATAGAAAGCTAAGACACCCTACTGATTCTACCCAGTGGAGAAACTTCGATCGGAGCTTCGAAGAGTTCGGTGCGGAACCGAGGAACATAAGGTTAGGGTTGAGTACAGTTGTGACATGGCAAGGATACGACATAAATGGGTACACATTTTATACGACAACTCAGGATAGGAAGAGCACAGTCCAGAACAGCGGTGTTCGCATAGATGTGTTTCACGAGCAGTTCAATACCGCCGGGCCATGTGGTTTGAACTCCTACTATGGGTTTATGGAGGAGATTTGGGAGCTCGACTACGTACTTTTCAAGATCCCCCTGTTTCGATGCCATTGGGTTAAACTTCCGCAAGGTGTGAAGGTCGACAAGTACGGCATCACTATTGTGGACCTAAAATGTGTTGGATAAAAGGACGAACCATTTGTACTAGTTAAGCAAGTTGTTCAAGTTTTTTATGTAACAGACCCGGCAAATAAGAACCGACACGTAGTTCTTCATGGAAAAAGAAGGATTGTCGAAATTGAGAATGTCGTGGATGAGGAAGAGTACAATCAATTTGACGAGTTGCCTCCTTTCGGAGGCGGCATCAGGCTCGAGGAAGAACCCAGTGAGGAAGCTAGCTATATGTGCGTCGATCATCATGAAGGGCTATATTTTAATTAAGAATTTACTCCATTGTAATTTATTCCATAACATGAGACATGTCAATGCGGACTTGCCATGTGTTATGGACTTGTAATCTCTTATATAGTTTGATATCAACGTGGAATTGTCATGTGTTATGGATTTGTCAGCTCTGATTTTGATCTCAATGTGGACTTCATTGTAATGTGAAATGATAATATTATGCACTTGTAATAAACAGACGATAAAAAAGACCATATCCTTTTTACATCACAAACAATAAAAAAAGGATTAGCAATCCTATCTTAGCCTTCAAATCTTTGTAAGCCTTCTCGTCGGCTTTAGTGGTGGCAGGATCAGCGACTGTCAGATCAAACGCCTCCACCTGCGACCTTGCACGCTCGATTCATAGCGACGTTGGTGCGATCGTGATACAAAGAGACACATGCATTGCGCGGGAAAACGAAGAGACTTGTCACCAGGTTCATGTGGATAGGTATTTTCATCAGGTTATCACAGACGGTTCTATAATAGAACCGTCTGTGATATCCCTTCATAACCCTAGGGCTCACCCGTTCACCTCCCCAGTGCCCTTAGCCCCTTAAGCTCTTGACGGTTCCTTAAGATCTCGCTCGTTCGCCTCCTCTAGGGTTCGCCCGTTCACCTCCCCTTAAGACCCAACACCGCCGCCTCCGACCTCAACGCCGCCGCCCCCGACATCGATGACGCTGCCGTCCCCGACATCGACGACACAGCCGTCGCCTCGACACGTGGCCTCCTCCCCGTGTCGGCCTCCTCCCCTACACCGCCTCCTCCCGCCGACCTCCTCCCCGCACCAGCCTCCTCCCCGCGGCCCCCTCCCTTGCACTGGCCTCCTCCCGTGCCGTCCTCCTCCCCGCGTCGGCCTCCTCCCCTGCACCAGCCTCCTCCCCTGCACTGGCCTCCTCCTTGCACTGTGAGTATTGCAACCTTTCTTGTAGTTTTAGCTTCTTATTTTGCTTTACTACATTGATTCCATGTATGCTTTGTTTGAGGTTCTTGTGCGGCAATCCTCTATGTGAGTATTCCTATATTACATTTGTGCATCACTTTGGCTATATACTTATGTGCTGGATTGGCTTTAAATTCTAAAATGATATTGTGATTATCTTGATATCATTGCTCTGTTCTGATGGTTAGGGTTTGGGATGCTAGATATGATGGCCATGGTGGGTGTTCTTGGGCATTGAGGGTGATGGTGGCATGGTTAGCTTCAGTGGGCATAGTTTCATTCTCTGCTCCATTTCTTCAGTGGGCATCCTTTAAATTCTTGCCTAATCAAAGCTCTCATTGATCAATTAGTTCACTAAAGTACTAAACCATTGGTTGTTCACTGTTGGTTTTGGACATACATATCACTATTTGATTTCAGCTTGATTTGTCCTAAATAATAGCCTCAAGGGTTATTAGCACTAGTTGGCTTGCCGCTGTTTAGTTTAATGTCCAAAGCTAATTGAATCAATAAAATTGCTAACTACTTGTTGTAGCAAAGTCTTTAGCTTACTATCATTCCTAGCCATCTTATATTGTCTTCTCTTTTTATTGCATTTCATAAGAAGGATTTTCCATATTGAGGTACTGTTAAATAAGTTTTGTCACTTGATTCAATTATCTTTTTGTCAAATGTATTTGGCTGATCCAACAGTCATTACAAAGTCTTATTAGCAAATTCATTTGGTCTGTAATCATCTTCACTGTCCATCATCATTTAACATAACGTCTTTTCTGATCTGAAATGCTACCATCTAAACTTCTCTCATTTTTAAACTTTAATTTTTGGTAATCCAATTGAGTGACCTAGTTGTCAGCCACAAGATTGTTTAGTAGTTTACTGTTATTTGATTATCCTCATATTGTCCTCTTGTTTTCTTGGCTGCTAAAGCTACTAAGTATTGCAAAACATGTTATCTGCTGGACTTAGGTATTAACATGTGATCTGCAAATTTGAATCCTCCGGTAGTGGTTAATCCTAGTTACTAATATTTGAACTTCACACCTAATGGACTGGCATAACGCTTGTTAGCATTTGATAATATGTTTTTGCAAATTGATTTCACTAACAAAGAATGTTAATACATTGATTCAAAGTATGTTGTTTATATTTGCTTGAATGAACAAACGAATGTTAATTATATATAGCACATCTATTTTGACAAGGCAATTTTAGTTAATTAATTGGGTAACTTCTATTTTTTTATAAAATATGTTTCCATATTATGTGCAAATTCTTCAATATTAATGGTATTTGTGCTAGATATGATGAGATTATGGCCATGGCGGGAGTTCTTGGGCATTGAGGGTGATGGTGGGTCTTCTGCTCTATGATGAAGATGGTTAAATACTGAAATTGAACTGATAAATAATTCATCTTGAACTAGTTGTAAAGCATTTTGGCTCTGGTGGTTACTAGCAGTCCTGTTGGTTAGACTTTCTGTTGTCCAGGTAGCAAGCTTGCTGATCTTGTGCCTTGTATTCAGTTGCACTAAAGCTTTTCAAGTCCTGTTGGTAGTAAGATGTTCTGTGTATAATCAATATTGGTTCCCTGTTTGACCCAAAGTTTACTCTGTGATCTTTTGATTTTGAGGTCATTTGTGATCGAAGAAAGTATTATTTAGAGCTCAAATTTTGAATCAGATTGTCATGTTTACTTTATGAAGAGTATAGACTGAGATGGCAAAGACTTGTTCTTTTGCAACTCTCCTTCTGAGAGCACACACTATCATCAATCATCTGTGCTTTATGCTATTTATTGATGCGTTTCTGATGTTAATGTTGAGGCTTTCGGCTGTGACTCTTTGCCTTGCCCTGTGCATGACCATACTACCCTCCCCTTATCCCCTTCACTCTCACAACTCACTATTTGGGTAACTTCTATTTTCTTTACTATGTATTCTATATTTAAGTTCAACAGTAACTTCTATTTGTTTATATAATTAATGTGTTTACAAGGCAATTTTAGTTAATTGGTTGGGTAACTTATATAGATAGCAAGTAAGCGAGATGGCGTCTGCACCGTCTTCGCTGCCGACACCGACATTGCCGAATACGTCTGGATGTCTGACAGAAGTGATACGTAGGAGAGATGGCAGAGGAATATCAAAATTGCTTACGGGCCAACTGACCATCACAGAGGTTAGTGCCTTTGGGTCCTTCTGAGTCCGAAGATAGCAGCAGCGAGATTCCGGACATCTGCGGGATACTTGCAAGGGAACGGGTCCCTATCACCACACCAAGCTAGAAGTCTCTGACGGCCATACAGAGAGGCCAGCTGTGGACAGAACTTTCAGCCTCGTTCACTATCCCAGAAGCAGACAAGGCACGTGTGGAATGGTAGGCGTTGCTCGCGACGTGTCACGCGTGGAGGACCTTCAAGAGCATGCTTGTCACGAAGTACGTGAACACGTGTCGGACGCCCTTCACAAAGTATCGATTCTTGTCGCGGAAAATATGGGACACCTTTGTGGCTATGAAGACGACGGCCGAATTTCAGGAGCAAAGTGCGGCGCACAAAGCTCTCTAGGCACAAAACACTCACTCCCCACAGACTCGGCACCACTGGGTACGCGGGTAAAGCCACAGAATGGGTGGCAGAGGACCAAAACGCAACCGGACCATTTGCTGGGATCACAGACAAGCGTGCCCTAAGTTGGTTAAAAGCAAGGGTAAAAGTCGCGTCTTTGGGCAAAGCATCTCTTTCACAAACCCGGTAGACGAGGCAGTGTCCCGACGTCTGGTAAATATGTCGAACTACCTAGTTGTTAATAAGTCCATAACTTCATTGTGTCTATAATAATATGATGACCTCTTACAGCATACATTGACTACCGAATCTTCCCAAGACTCCTTCCAAGCAAACAGGGAGAAAGATATACCATCTACGGCCCTGGGAAACAAGGAGCACCCAGGTCATACGCGAGGCATGGGGGTTTACGTACCTTGGGGTGATGGATTCCAACACGACTCTAACGTGTATAGGAGTAGTGTAACACCCCAGCCTAACAAAGGCCTAGGATGCTACAAAAAAAATAATTTAAAACATATACAAACTAAAACTTCATACAAAAATTCGGCAGAACCTCATTTGTATAACTAAGTATACTGGGAGGTTCCGTCGATGCATAATTTATTATCAATATCTCAATATCTAAAATCCATCAAGCAACCATAGTGAATCTATTCAGCTAAAGCATAAGTAAGCATAATCAAGATTTACCACCCTCATTATTACAAATAGTTCAATGCATTCAAGCATAACCAAAATTATTCCTTAAGCAGTTTGCTTTTGTTAAGGTATGAACTAATGATGATCATCTCTAAAAGAATGTGTGGTAGTGAGTGCATCCTTAGCAAATCCTACTCCCTCCCATGTATGCCGTTCTTGCAAGAAGTACCTAAAAACACAACAAAAACAAGAGGTGAGCCCAATGACTCAGCAAGTATAATAAAAGGCATCAACAATGAACAACCATGTAAATCAGCATTTAAACCTCTCAATTTCACATATCAACTATCTTACACATGCATGTATGCAATATGCTCAAAAAGACAATTCTCTTCCTTCTCTTTCCCTTTTGCATTTTACCGGTAATGCAAAGTGCGCATCCGTCGATGCACACCCATGCCTGTACCATCTGGTACAGGGACCATTGCCCATACACCACGCGTATGGGGACCTAAGCCCATGCTCTTCAAGCATGGGGACCTTTAGCCCGTCATCAACATGACGGGGACCTCAAGAGATGTTTGGTCATCACGTGACCAAGACTTCAATAATTCAGCATAATGCATATGTAAGAACTCTCAAAATTATCACAACATGCATCCACATCAATATTTCATATGAATATCCTATTCATAAAGCTCATCAACATAGAACTCACAAATTATCAGATATCCATGATTAACACGTAAATCACAACTCTAGCAACCATGAACATTATCAAACATGCCATCATCACGATCATGAACACACAATGCCAATCAGCAATATCTATTATAACCGCTCATTATACTTGCCTTAACCGCGAGAGAGTGAAGGATGCTTGAAGGTGCCACCCCAGACCCGCCCACCACCTGAGTAATTAATATAACGCATACTAAGATAGCAGTAGCGGAACAAACCAAAGCATACAACAACAATCGCTAACTTGAAGATCGTCTAACTCGATCCCAACCCCAAATCCTTCACGTCGATCTGTCCCCTCGGTGGACTGTCAACTTCTAAAATTCATATCTATTGATTCAGAAGTCCAATTAAAGTTTTCTTAGACTTTCTGGAAAGGTAATTAAATTATTCAACTAAGTCTAGTTGGTGAACCTCTCTGAATCGACCAAATAATACCCCTACCAAGCCAGTTAATAAAACATCGATTTCCCGTCAAGCTCTCTGGACAGAGCACTAAAAATGCCATAACTTTCAGTACATGTATCCAAATCCCATGTTCTTGAGCTTTCTGAAAATATGAGGCACTGATCTACAACTTTGGTTGTACTGAGCTTCTCTGATTTCCCCTTTAACTAGTCGTTTAAACCAGATTACTAAAACCTGTCAGAACACCAACGATTCTACAGAACAGTCCCACTAATAAAATCATAACTTCTGCTACAGGGGTCCAAATTACGTGTTCTAGCCCTTTGTGGAAAGATGGCGACGTCCTATACAATATCCTAAGAGACGTCCTGGACCAATTCTGCCATCTACTGCCCTATCAAGCCAAACTACAGAACATCAATTATCACGTCGGGTTCTCTGGACAGTTCACTAAAATTATCATAACTTTTGCTACGAAGGTCCAATCCTTACGTTCTTTAGCTTTCTGGAAAGGTGAGAAATTATCCATCTTTTTCATTATAACGAGATCCTCTAATTTCGTATTTAACTAATATATTAACTCAAATTTCTACAGACTGTTTGAATGCCGACAGATTGTCGTGACAGCGACACTAGAAAATTCATATCTCCCGACCGTTAGGATTTGGGCGTTCTTGGCGGCCACGTAAAGTTAAGGACATGATGCAAATATCTCTAAGAGAGTGGATCCCAGATTCTGCTTCTAAATACATGAAAACCGTCGCGCAAGGTTACGGGCCGAACCGATCTAATTCTATGAGAACAACCGATTTTACTAACATAGCAACGAATTAGCATCTAAAACGAAACCAACAGCGAAGAAACCCATCGTTACCCTTGGAGAACTGATGTAGATCACGAAGAACACCACGCGATCCCACTTCCCTCCCTTCTCTCCTTGGTCGGCAAGACCGAGGAGGCTTCTCCTTCCTCCTTCTTGGCTAAGCCGAAAGCTAGGGGTGGGAGGGCACCTTTGCTGCACGCCATGGTATCTGTGTGCACGGCGGCGTGATGTAGCCGTGCTACTGTAGCAATCCTAGGGTTGCCCCTCTCCTTCTTATGTGGTCAACTACCCCTTCCCTTGGGCCTAAATCTTTGTGGGCCTAAGCCCACAACCCAAAGTTGTCCAAATTATCGTAAACCCCTTCTCATCTCTGTTAAAACACTTTCCTAATTGGTCATTCTCTCTAATTTATTGCTTCTCTCTCGAATACATTTGGGGTATTACAAGTAGGAAGAGATCCAAGGCTGAGCACGACGCCCAGTTGGAACATGTGCTTATTGCAAAATTTCAATGATAGATAACAAGATTGTAGGATCAAATGAATCAACTCCTCAGCCAATTGCAAGCCGCTCTTGTTATTTTGGGAGCCAGTCCTCCTCAACATCGGAGTAGCGTCGCGTCCACTCCAAATTTGAACATGACGACGTCCAATTAACTATCGACGACATCAAGGTAATGTACATCGCTGGAATGCACCAAAGATAGACCTATAGGACGCCTTAGCTAATTGTGTATCGTTTTGTAGGAGCCGACGCCCTGCAAGCTCCGAGTGAGGATGGTTTGGTCCATTTCTATTGAGGCTGGGCGGGGGATGGTGTATCCATACCAGGAAGGGACAGTGCAGCACGGTGCCCAGCTGGCATAGGGTTACGCCAGGGTCTAGGTGGATATGGTACATGACAATTTCATGGCCGTCCCACTGGAGATTCGTCCGAATGAAGACATTAGAACACTAAGAGATGCCATGTACACTTTTATCCAGTGACCCAAGAAGGACATCACCCTGGACCCAACAGTGCCGCAATCTCGACATGACCATTTCTCTCCAACGGGACTCTCGATGACTCCATCTCATCCTTCGCCTCAAAAGGCCACCTCATCTGTTCCCGTAGAGAAGACACCGAAGGAACAAGAAAAGCGTGCCGCCGTATCGGTTCCCGAGTCGTCTCGCAGGAAGACATGTAGCGGGCCAGTCGTTAAGGCCAAATCAAAATCGATGAACATTAAGACGCCTCCCAAGCCCTCGAAATACTCCATTGGAAGTCCGTTGGCCACCGACACAGTATTAAGCCGCACTGAAGTAGGTTGTCAGGCTTTGCATGTCTGGTACATGCGGAAGACCCAAGAGAAGGGGTGTGATACTGGAATCACCGTTAGATACAAGGATAAGCATTTCTTCAACGGACCGGGCCACTTCGTCGTGGGCTTCAGTGACTTATACGACCTATTCAACCTCACTGCCCTCGACGCCTCGCTTCTACGATGTTGGACACTGTAAGTGTGTACAATCAAGTTCTACATTCATGTAATACCGATAAATATCACAACTCATTGCTTATGTACAGATACATGATGAGAAAAGCCCGGCAATTTTCCGAACCGGTGGGTTTCCTCGACCCACACGTGGTCTCTATGCAAACCATCGAAGAAGACATATCCTTCATCGAGAAATACATAACGGCTGCATTGCTTCGTCAGGACGATAAGGACTACATAGTGGTGCCCTTTAACTAGGAGTAAGTGGTTCACTATTTGCTATATAAAGTTCATTTGTACTTTATGCGCAGCACGAACTTAGGTTTAATGACTATAGTGACATACATGAGTAGGTTCCACTAGATCCTTTTAGTCATTGTACCAAAGAGGAACAAGGTAATATACCTTGATTCCTTAATCAACAAAAAGCACGATTTCAGCATTTTGAAAGGAATACTCGATAGGTATGCTCATTTCCTCCACACATAACTCTATTGTAGTCTTCCTTCGTTTGAAATAGCCGAGGATAACTTTTTGGAATCATGTAGGTCATTCATCGCCTATGTTACCAAAGGAGGATCATACAAGGGATCGAACGCCACACTAACACATAGGAAGCGATTTCCGGTACGCGCTACAACATAATAATCCTATATCATACTTCGTAATAATGTGTCTCGAACTGACTATACATATATATGTAATTCTATTTTTGCAGTGCCGCCAGCAAAAAATAGATCACCTATGTGTATTCTACGTTTGCCATCATATGGAGCAAATCATTACTACTAAGATGAAGGATCCCGAGGTTTGTCAATCTCGAAATAATTATTTCTTAATTATAAATTTAAATATATATGCTTACCACTTTACTCTTGCTAGCGACAGGACTTGATCATAGATTTAGATGCACGCGTTGCGAAAGAGGTCACGAATGTTCGAGGGAGGCTCTATGCCTTCATCAAGACACAGATCATTAACGCCAACAGAGAGTTTCACTTTGTCGCCGACGCAGAGTTTCACCCCGTCAACACCTCTCAACCACCTGCAAACAATTGATTCAATTGTAATCTAATTGTAACTATAGCGACAATACTTGAAAAAATTCTTTTGTAATTTATTTTGAGTAATGATCATTTTGAGCTGTCAACAATTGATTATCTGTAATGTATCTGTTTTCTACATGCTTGTTTTCAGAGGCTATGGCTAGCAATTCCTGAGGTTGGCCAAAAATAAAAAAAAGTAGTTAGTTTAAAGAACTATCACAGACGGTTTTTTGTTGAAACCGTCTGTGAAGGTATGTCGGTTCTATTTATAAATCATAAAATTAGTTAGGTACAAAGACCTATCACAGACGGTTTTTTGTTGAAACCGTCTGTGAATGTATAGTATCACCGACGGTTTCCATTAAAAACCGTCTGTGATACGTGGGATATCACAAACGGTTCTATTTCCAAACCGTCTATGATATGTCTCAAATCACAGACGGTTTGTAAATAGAACCATCTGTGATATCCCATGTATCACATATGGTTTTTAATGGAAACGTCTGTGATACTATACCTTTATAGACGGCTTCAATAAAAAACCGTATGTGTTATGCCGTATCACAGACAGACGGTTCAAAAACCGTCTGTGATGGCAGTTCTGAACCGTTTGTGATGAGCCTGTATGTACTAGTGATTGAACGTTGATAACATAAGTTTGCTGGAAAGTAAAAATATTTATCAATGGTATAATCAAGGGATCGAAGGTTACATAAGGAAGAAAGTTTTTAAAAATAATCTCAAAATCATATACTGATATTTATTTGGTAACAAAATTTAAAAGCTAGAATAATATGTATTCCAAAACAAGGATATGCTCCTCGCATGGGCAGGTAGAACTTTTTTTTTTACTAATTAACCTTTTTAAAATTTTTATTTTAAAGTTAATCCCGACGCACTTTATTTCTAATTCTGACCCTTTAGTCACGCTACTATCCGTAGCGTGACAAAACAACGCTGTTACGCGGTAGAATAAGTCCGTTAAATAGCCGTGGCGTGACAAAATAATATTGTTAAGCCACAGGTGGTGGCGTGACAGTGTTATTTTGTCACGCCACAGATGATGGCGTGACCAAAGAAATCAGAATTAGAAATAAAGTGCGCCGAGGATTAACTTTAAAATAAAAATGAAAAAGATTAATTAATAAAAAAATTCGGGCAGGTACTGCCAAGCGGGCAACCATTATGCGTCGGAATACAAACTCAAGCAGAGTCTGACTCCAAAATTCATGTAATCCTTGCACTGAGTGGTACAACCTACCCCTCACTCGTTGCATGCGCATCTCTCTCTCAACAGTCAACGCACAAATGGGCAACATGCTGCCATGCTTGGTCCAATCCAGAACAACCACTCTCCCACCCATGAACACCAAGCACAGGTCTCACTCCATCAAGCTTCTGACAAGAACCCTCCACGACATGAAGAGGCGCCGTTGCAACCAAGCCAAAGTCACCAAGCAGGAAGCATCAGCAGCAGACCAGAGAAAGCCCAACTCCATGGCCGCCCCAAGAAGAGCTCACAAGAAGCAAGGCGTCGTCAGAGTCAAGGTCGTCCTGACGAGGAAGCAGGCTGCGCGGCTGCTGTCCCTCACCGCGCACGGCGGGAAGACCGCCGCGCAGGTCGTGCGCGAGCTCAGGGGTACGGAGGCCGGCCGCGCCAATGCCGCGACGGCGTGGCGGCCGGCGCTGGAGAGCATCCCTGAGGAGTGGTAGTGTCTCTTGTGTGTTACAAACTTGTTCATGATTTTCTTCTGTGTTTGTTTGTCTGGGTTGTGAGGTGAGGTAAACAGCAAATGCTCCCCCTCCGGTGCATGCAAGCATGCAGAGGCACATCACATTCACATGGACATGGGGTTTGGTTTTTTTAGATTCATCACACTGCGCTGGTAGCTGACTCCTGCATTTCTCCTTTTGTCCTTAAACTTCTCATATTCTTCTTGATCTCATATGTAATCATGTATGTATATGTCCTTCCAAGTGCAAAGAAAATGAAATCCTTCCTCTGTATTGAGCGTGCAAAATGTACAATTTCTTTTTCCAGGGGTTAGATAGGATGTAATTTGCTTTATTTTCAAGATATACTTTTCTTTTGGAATAATTTGATTATATGATTTGGTTTTTTTAGTGTCAGTATGGGTTGGTGAGCTGATATCACTCGCAATGCATGTTTTTCTTTATGGAGAAGCGTAATTTATGCAACGGATTTATATGTGTAGTTGTTCTTTTGCTAGCAAGGAGACGCGAGTGACGTGGTACTAGTGGGTTAAGAGGAATCTCAGATTATCCTAGCTTAGTGTCGTGGTTGAGAGGTGGTGGACATCACATGGGTCAACTACGAGAACATTGTTTAGTAAAGGATTTATTTCCTTCACATTACGTACGTACGCGTACGCAGCAAGTGGTGGCACGAAGTGGATATGAAAATTCTGTAGCTTTTTATCTCGAAGATGATACTGTTATAGGTTAGATGATTTATAATTGTTAGTTTGGAAAGAAAGATGTTTTATGACTGTTAGATTACCATTAGAATTCCGTGGTTAATTACAAAGAAAAAAAAACTTTCCTTGATAGCAGAACAACGATTTTTTTTTAAATAATCTAATTTTTATTCGAAATTACAGTAATAATACTACCTTTTTTCTTTTTACAGAAATTATCATCTGTCGCTTAACGGTTGAGCGACTTGGACACTTGTCGCTCAACTGTTGAGCGACTTAGTCTAGTCGCCCAATGGTTGAGCGACAGATGATTATTCCTGTAAAAAAAGTGGTATTATTACTGTAATTTCGAATAAAAACTAGATTATTTTAAAAAAATTTGCAGAACAACTACACACATGTATATATCTTGTCACAAACATTATTATTCCCTCCGTTCTTTTTTACTTGATGTCCTAGATTCCGTGCCGTCAAACTTTCTGTGGAGGTCATGGGTAGATGATAATCTTAGTGTGTTGAACAATTGACAATAGTGTCGAGGTGTTGAGATAAACCCTAGTTTTCGGGAAGTTCACTTGACTGTTAGGTTAGAGGTGATCTGACCGGCCTTGTGGGTGGTTGGACCAACTGTTGATGCCGATTTTGTCCGAAATTTAGAACATGAATAAATGATTATGTAAAAAAAATGTTATCAAGTAAATAAACTATACCGGTGGCTAAAATCCGTCACAATATAAAACAACTGAAAATTGTGAAGTAATTTTCTTAAGCGAAAATCGCTATGACATATATGGACTAACACATGGACACCGATTTTGTCCGGAATTTAGAATATGAATAAATGATTATGTAAAAAAAAATGCTATCAAGTAAATAAACTACACTGACGACTAAAATCCGTCACAACATAAAACAACTAAAAACTGTGAAGTAATTTTCTTAAGCGAAAATAGCTATGAAGTACATGACTGAAAGTGCAGCCATTCCAGAAAGTCGTCAGTTACCCAGTACTCTCTCCACTAATTAATTAATAAATTAACTCACGCAAGACTGCTGACTGCTGCATGCAAGAGGCCATGCCCCACTTTCCCCACGTCAAGCGCAACCGCATGAAATCAGCCACGCTGAACTGCCCACAGCAAAAGAAAGAAATGCAAAGAAAAGAAAATTAAAGAGAGGAGTTGCTACAACTTCCTTTCAAGAAACTACCTCGCATCCTTGCTCTGTAAATAGAAGTGAATGGTTCAAGAAGAGAGAACTTTTGGGCAAACACTTAGAGAGGGAGGAAACACTCGAGAGAAGAGAAACAAAGAGAGCACACCAACGTTCGCGAGAAAGCCGGAAGTGCAAATATGAGATGTTCTTTTTTGGCCCTTAGGTTCAGTCATCGCGATACGAATCAAAGAGCCTTCTTCTTCCTATCTCTCTTCGCCTTAGGTTCGGTCATCGCGATACGATCAAAGGAGCTTTCTATTCTCCCTACCCTCTCCCTTTTTTTTTATGTTTTTGCCCCCCTTAGGTTTGGTCCCGTTAGTGGATACAAACCAAGAACGAGTGCTCAAATCCTTGGTTCATAGGTTCGGTCCCTACGCATGGATACGGACCATGGTTGTGTATGAAGACCTCATCTCCTCGGTTCGGTCCCGTTAGTGGATACAAGCCAAGAACGAAGGCTCAAAACCTCATTTCTTAGGCTCTGTCCCTATGCATGGATACAAACCAAGGGTGAGAAGCAAGAAGACCTCATCACCTCGGTTCGGTCCGTTAGTGGATATAAGTCAAGAACGAAGGCTCAAAACCTCGTTTCTTAGGCTTAGTCCCTACGCATGGATACAAGCCAAGGGTGAGAAGCTAGAAGACCCCGTTTCTTAGGTTTGGTCCCTTAAAGCCAATACGGATCGTAAGCGGGCGTATGCTGAAAAAAATGTGCGGTGGAAAATCGCTAAATAACAAAACATCATACTTCAGTTACTCTCGCACATGGGTTCCATATTCGCGAATACCATGTCATGGGTAGTAACATAGACCAAACAAATAATAAATTATACCCCATTACATTTTGCACATGGGCTCCGTATTAATGAGTACCATGTCATGATTTAGTAGTCCGGGTGAAAATAATATAAAGATATAAAAAGCATTGTCTCGGTTGCGCTCACACATGGGTTCCATATTTGCGAATACCATGTCATGGGTAGTAACATGGACTAAACAAATAATAAATTAAACCCGATTACAATATGCAAATGGGCTCAATATTAGTGAGTACCAAGTCAAGATTTAGTAGTCCGGGTGAAAATAATATAAAGATATAAATCAACCATCATCTCGGTTGCGCTCGCATATGGGTTCCATATTGATGAATACCATGTCATGAACGATAACAGGGTCGTAACAAAATTGAATAAACCACGTGTCTCAATTACGTTACGTGCACAAAATCTATGTCACGCTAGTAGTAATACAGACATTAAAAACAGTCTCTGCTTCGGTTACGCTACATGCAAGCGCTCAACATTTGCGAGCGCTAGTGCAGGTGGGAGTAAAATAAAAAAAATACAATGTGCATTAATCATGTTGCGTGCATAGTTCCTATAAAAGGAACACTATGCCGCACTATATAAAATAATATCAATCAAATTAAACCTACCCCGAGAGATAAATAATTTCTGTCTCGTTTACACTTTGCACATGGGTTCTTTATTCGTGAATACCATGTCATAATTAGTAACACGGACGTGACAAAAAGGAATAAACTATGTGTCTCATTTACGCTACATGCACAAAATATGTATCATGCTAGTAGTAACATAGAAGCACAAAATATGTATCATGCTAGTAGTAACATAGACTTTAAAAGCAACCTTTGCTTCGGTTACGCTACATGCAAGTGCTTAATATTGGTGAGCACTATGCAATGCTAGTAGTAGTACAAGGCGGAGTAAAACATAAAAATAAAATAAACGACGTGCATAGGTTCTCTAAAAATAAATACTATGTCGCGCTAAAAAAATAAAATGAACACAATTAAAATACCCCCCCCCCAACCCCCAAACAAGCATCCATCAGCGACGTCCAGAGGGCTTTTTCTGTTATATTTTGTAGTGGTCATATATTGTAATTTGTTGTAATATTTATGTTGGAATTCTTAATCAGGGGTTTTCTCGCAAGAGAGGTAATTAACATAATTTTTATGTAAATGTATGAATTCTGGAAGTAATGTACATGTAATCTTTGATTCTCTTTGTGTCATTTTCACATAAAACTAATTAACTTGTCTCTAATGACGTGGAGGCGGGTTCACACACGTTTTCCCATCATCACCAAACGGTGACCGGTGGTCTAACGGGCCTTCGGCTGGTGGTTAGACTGGCCAGGGCACGACGGTCAGACTGGCCATAGGCGATGATCAAACCGGCCAAAAATGAAAAAGGTGAATTTTTGGGATTGGCAAAAAATCATGTGTGCAGGAAGTGAGAGGATGTGTTTGCACTTGGTCTCATTGAAAATAGAGTTTTGAGGAAAAACTAGTTAGAGTTTGAAATTTTAAGAGAGAGCACAAGTCTAAGACTCAGGAAAATTTCCTAAGTCCCAGACGATCTGACCAGCCGTTGGTTGGCATCATATCGATGAAGGCGATCGGACCGATTGGTGGCGGTCGAGATCGATCGAGGGCGGCGATCGACCGTCAAGAGTGTTCATGCACCGAGAAGGCGATGAACTTTGTGGAATTGACCAAAGTCATGGGTTTGAGTGCATAGGTGTTGCATGATGCATGTTTTGACTAACGTGTGTGAAGATGTGAAGAACTTGTACCTAGAATCAATTTCTTGGTCTATTGTTGTGCATGTGGTTTGGAGTCAACGACGGTCAATGATGAGGATGATCAGGACTAGGCTAGGAGAGCTGAGGTCCAGAATGACGGGTGATGTGGTTGGACTCAAGCTTGGTGCAAGATGGACAAGAGCGACCGAACGATGAGTTCGATGCGACGGGTTGCATTAAGTGGCTTGGGGGTCGGTGCAAGTACCATGGTGGTTCCGGTGGGAGTCAGATGGGAGAGACTTGCTGACATGATGAGAGTTATTGATAAACCTACACATGGCGAAGCATGTGATTTCTTCACGGCGATTGGACTTGGTCTTTGGAGAAGGATCGAGAAGAGGTATTTTGGTATCTTCGCCAAAATACTGGGTTGGTGACGTTTGGACAAACCGCAACGCAAGGAGAGACGGTTTAGGTCAAGAGAAGATGATGATCAGGACGGGACAGATTTAGGAGACCTAGTTCTTCAACTGCTTTGAGAAGCGTGCATGATTGTAGACCCATTTGTGTGGGCTTAACGAGCGTCCCATAAGGTTTTCTATCTAGACCTAACCTCCACTATAAAAGGAAGAGATGTAGGATTTGCACCTTGAACCCTTCCAAGTCAAGAAATCCTAATTTGTGATTTGGAGAAAGTGAAAATAGAGGAGGCTAGGGTTTAGGAGAGATGGATTGCTTGAGTTCCCAAGTGTTGAGCTTTTGTACTCCATGGTGGAGTGGCTATAAACAAACAATCACTTGAATCAATATAAGCAAGGTTTGCCCAAAGATGAGTTCTATCTTGTTCTTGCTTTCTTTTTTATGCTTTTGGGATTTTATGTGTTTCTTAGGTTTTCCTTGGGTCTTTTTGCTGTGATCTAGCTTTCTAGGACCCGTGGGAATTGATCTAGAGTCATCTTGACCATCTTCCACCCACAAGCAAGTTGTTGGATCAAAGTTTGCAAGAAATATGTGGAACATTGGCTTCGATCGTCCCAATCGTCGATTGGAATAGGTTCCTGGCCTTCTTGATGAGCTATGGTTGAAATCTTGGGGGATTTGGATCTTAGAATCAAAAGTTAGGTTGAATTGAGATCATCGCGGGCTGTTGTCTCTGCAGTCGGTGGTCAGATCGGACAGGTGGATTTTGCCTCGAGAATTTTTGGTTTCAACACAAGACTTCCGTTGTGCTTGTGTTTCTATTCTTCATAGCTTCCATAGCTACTGAAGTGAAGAAGAAATTGAATACCGTTGGGGTTGAAAAAGAGTAGGTGCTCCTATTCACCCCCCTCCTCAAAGAGTAGGTGCTCCTATTCACCAGGCTTCATCGTGAACCTCATGTACGATGAGATCGTGGATAATCTAGATTTTGAGCCACAATCCATCATTCAGGTGATTAAAGCAAGGTTCCAATACATAGTCAGCTATGCCAAGGCGTGGAGGGCAAAACGGAAGGCATTGAAATCAAAGTTTGGTATGTTCGAAGACTCCTACCACAACCTCCTTGGACTACTCCGAATCATACAAGACAGGAATCCTGGCACTCATGTCGATATTTAAGATTCCACGCATCCGAAGTGGACCAATAAAAGGGTACTGAAGTGAGCATTCTTCACCTTTGGTCCATGCATCAATGCATTCCAGCACTACCATCCAATCTTGTACGTGGATGGCACATTTCTAACTGGAAAGTACAAGAGTTAGATACTGACTGCAATAGCGACGGACGGGAACAATCAAGTTCTTTTTATGGCATTCGATTTTGTTAAAAGCGAGAACACGGATAGCTGGTTGTGGTTCCTGAGGAATATGAGGATTTCTGTTGTACAGGGCCGTCCAAACATATGTGTCATACATGATCGGCATGCGGGCATACTGATTGCAATAACTCAGCTACAACAAGGAGAGAATAAACCACTTCCATGGGTGGATCTACAGAGCAGGTGGTGCATGAGACACTTGGGTGCAAACTTCTATAAGAAGTTCCGCAATAGGGACTTGATGAACATGTTCAAGCGGCTGTGCAACTAGAACCAGCAGCGAAAGTTTGAAGCACTCTTAAAGATTCTGGATGAGTAGACCGAGACGCACAAAAGAGAGACAGCGAAAAAGGCCGCTCCATGCGCTAACCAGACCCTCGAAGCATTGCCACAGCTACCCACAGATGGTCCTAGTGTGGCGAGGAAGACGGGGGCACAGGTGAAATGCTTCTCGAGTTAGATTGAGCACGAGCCTAAGGAGAAGTGGTCGCTGCTACATGACAGGTGTGGTGCTTGATATGGTGTTATGACAACCAATCTAGCTGAGGTGTACAACTGGGTCGTACATGGCGCAAGGTGCCTCCCTTTGGTTGGTATTGTGGAGGCAATTCTCCGTGGTACCACAAATTACTTTGTTAAGAGAAGCAACAATGTGTCGCTCGCCATGGCAAATGACAGAGTACTCTACTCTGCCATGATCACCAAGTACATGGAGGAGAAGAGCTTGTCATCAAGTGATCACTCCAAGGTGGATGCTCAAGGCAAAGGTATGACTAACATAGGCTAAGGATTTGTTTCTCAGTCATTTTACTGGTCTCGGTGTTTGGTGTGCAGACCGGATTATTAGTATAGGTTGTCGTACTATTAAGAGGGGTCTTGACTAGTAGCTTGAGTATTTCATGTGTTGATAGCTCTTAGTGCTTGCTCTAGCTCTCTTTGGCATATTGTCGATATTTGCGAATGTGTTTTGCAAATAGTTGAGGCTCATGCATAATCATTGTAGCATGTGACTTTCATTTGCGAATGTGTTTTGCAAATGGTTTATGTCCATGTACCAAATCCTTGTAACGTGATTCTAAAAGTTAGCAAATGTATTTTGCAACTTATTGAGAATCTCGCTTTCATCCCTTGTTTGCATTGCGCATCAACTGCAAATGTGTTTTGCAAATTGAGTTGAAGCAAATGCAAAGTCTGTTTTTCAGCTTTCTAAGCTAGTGGCGGTCAGACCGTAGCCCTTTGGCGGCCTGACCGACCTTTGAGGAGTTTGACCAGGCTGAGTGCCAGTCCAAACCTCTTGGTGGTCTGACCGGTGGGCAACCGGTCTGACTGCCATGTGTTGGCCGGTCTAACCAGCCCCACAGTTAGCCTCCCGATCAGCTTTTTTCCAAAGGAGGTGTTTTTCTGGTTTTGGTTAGCTCCTTTGTGGAGCGGTCTAACCGCCCCCTGGCGGTTAGACCGGCCTTGGTCTAGTCTGACCGGCCCATGTGAGGGTGGTTAGTCCGGTTGAGTGTCCAACGGCTAGTTTTTATAGCCGTTAGAGCTAGGACGGTCTGACCGACCATTGGTTGGCGGTCAAACCAGGAATCCCTGATTTTTTGCAGATTCTCCTCTAGCGGCCGGTTTTCTTGTGTGGGTATATAAATACCCCTTATGGCCAGTTGTGGGAGAATACTTGTGCTATTTTTGTTCAACTTGAGCAAAGAAGCCCTCTTCTCTCCTTTGTGCATGTGTTGCACTTAGTGAGCTTAGTGAGCAAAATTCTAGTGCATATATTGCATTAGGTGTTGGATTTAGTATCCATTGAGTTTAGACACTTGATTCGTTCAGGTGAGTGTCTCCGACTTGTTTCTCTTGGTGTTTGCCGACACCTAGACGGCTTGGGGGAGTTGCGCCGGTGATATTCTCAAAGAAAGTTGTGAGAAGACCCGTGCGGTTGTGAGTAGTTTGGTGCTCACCATCTCTGAAATAGAGGAAGAGCAATCCCGAGTGGATTCGAGGTGTGGGCTTAATTTGTTGAGCTGGTCCAATTCTTTTGGGATTACCTCAACGTGGACTAGGGGAAACCGGCAAGTTTTCGATCACCACGGGAAAAAATTCAAATGTTTTTGTGGTTTGCTTTCTCGAGCTTTACTTTCTTGCAATTTACATTTGTAGAATTAAATTGTTTACTTGTCTCCTTAGGATTACAATCATTGTCTTAGTCTTAGCTTCACTACTACAAAAAGGCTAATACTGGACGCCTCATCACAGACGGTCTACCAAAACCGTTTGTATTAAATACAATCATAGACGGTTTTGGTTTAGCGACCGTCTTTGTTATTGGCAATGCTAAAAACCGTCTGTGAAGAAGTAATATCATAAACGGTTCATATTGAAAAACGTCTGTGAAGTATGACAGACGGTTCTGAATAAGAACCGTCTGTGATATTACTAAATATCACAGATGAACTCTCTGATTTTACCATGACTTGAAATACCAATCCTCTATCGTGCCCCTACTGTGGCACCTAATTCTCTGCCACGGTTGGCTTTGGCAGGACGACTGCTTGCCGCGGTAAGTCTTGGCAGGGGTGTGGCATAGGATTGGCTGCCTAAACCCTACCGTGGCACCCAATCCACTGCCGTGGTAGGTTTTGGTAGGGCGATGGCTTGCCACGGTAGGGCTTGGAAGGGATGCGGTAAAGGATGGGGTGCCATGGTAGGGGCGCGATAGAGGATTGGCTGCCCAAACCCTACCGCGGCACCCAATCCTCTGCCGTGGTAGGGTTTGGCAGGGACGCGGTAGAGGATGGGGTGCATGGCAGGGGCGCAGTAGATAATTGGCTGCCCAAATCCTATTGTAGCACCCAATACTCTACCGCTGTAGGGTTTAGCAGGGCGACGGCTTGCCACGGCAGGGCTTGTTAGGGGTGCGGCATAGGATTGCCAACCCAAACCCTACCGTGGCAGAGGATTGGGTGCCATGGCAAGGGCGCGCAGAGGATTGACTGCCACGACAAGGGCGCGACAGAGGATTGGCATTAAGAACTGTCTGTGATGATATACATATCATAGACGGTTCGTGATACGAACCGTCTATGATATGTCGTCACAGACGGTTTTTGTATGAAACCGTCTGTGATTCGTAGCGCGGGATTTCGAAAAAATTTGAACGCATGCACGGGAGGCAAAATATTTTGGTTCTATCCTTATATTTTATAGCCACCCTAGCTTTGTCTTCCATCAGTCTCTCCCTCTCCCCTTCCCACACCGAGCTCCGGCGACCACCCTCGATTCCCCGTCGCGGTTCGGCGAGGAGACACAACCGACGACGACAAGGAGGAGGGATACGAAGGAGCTCCTTGTCTGCCGCAGGAGGTAGACTGCCAGAAGGCACGTGCACATCCCCAAAACATACACAATTTATTGGCTATTTGTTGTAAAAAATGATCTTAATTTTGTGTTACCTAAGTCGGAGCGTCGCCAAAGGTTTTTAGTCGTCTCTCCTTGCTGACGAGCTTGAATCGAACTCGGACGACATGAAAGAACAGCTTGTGATATGCTGGTGAGGTACAGAGAGAAGCAGTGTTGAACCAATCCAAGAAGCTGATGAGTTCTTCGGGAGCTTAGAGGCACAAATGGTTTCTAGTTAGTTTAACTTTGTAACTTTATTCTTTTTTCCCCATTCGGAGAGGACGTTGTGAAACCTTTTGGTTTCTCTTTCCTATAATGTGTTTGCCATCAGAATTTTAATTGGATTTTAGTTGTCTTGCTAGAGGTTTCATATGGAAACTACTGTTTAGCAATTCATTGGTTTGGCTCAAAATCTGATTTTTTTCTTTTTGAAATAGAAAAAACTATCACATACAGTTCTAAACAAGAACCGTCTGTAATAACTTTTTTCCTAGACGGTTCAAAAACCGTCTGTGATGATTCATGTCATCACTGACCCATAAAGTCAGATGGTTCAGAAAAACCGTCTGTGATGAGTTTTTCTGTAGTAGTGCTTGTTGGTGCACTTAGTCTTGACTAGTTGATTTAGGTTTTAATTAAGCAAAACCGAATTTATTTACAATTCCGCATAGAACTCGATTTTAGGAATAATAATAATAATAATTTAAAACCACCTATTCACCCCCCTCTAATTGGCCTCCTCAACCTTACAACAACGACAAAGGAGCAACCATTGGAAAAAGAAATATCTTTTTATGTTTCTAGAGCTAGACCAAGTATCTGCTTCAATGCTAGATAATTCTTGTTAGCCTCTTTTACTGCAATGGCTAGAACCAAACATGGCCAAATTGGTGGCACAACCCATTTTAGCATGGGTCGTGACGTGCCGACCCATGTGCCTAGGTGGCGACCAAGCACGACCCGAAGGCCACTCGTGTCGTCTCGTGCTGGCCCAAGTCCGTTTGGCCCAACGGGCTGTTTACAACCCACTTAGTCCAAAAATTCAATAAAAAATCAAAATAAAAAATAAAAAATCAGAAAATTTGAAAAAAATCAAAAAGATATGTAGAATTCAGAAATACATATGAAATTTTTAAAAAAAGCTATATAAAATAAAAAATACAAAATAAAACCATATAAGTATTAAAAATGGAAATAACACCATATAAGTATTAAAAATACAACATCGGTCCTATGGCCGACTAGACGAGGCGCCACGTGTCACGCCACGGCTTGTCCATCCCGTGGCCAGATGAACAAGAGCATCATTTTTTCAATTGCGGTTGCGAGAATGCTATTTTTGCTAATCCCACTTCAAATAGTGACATTTACTCCAAAAGCTCCCCTCCTCTTAGAACAACAATGAAAAAGCCCGATTTTTTTAAAATAATTTTTTTGTTCTAAAATACAGTAATATACCACCCTTTTTTATTTTACAGAAATAATCATCCGTTGCTCCACCGTTGGGCAACTTGGATCTAGTCGCTCAACCATTAGGCGATTGATCCAAGCCCCCAACGGTAGAGCTGAAGGGGTACAGGTAGGCTACACTAGCTAGCAATTCAAAAATTCTACCATGTAAACCAGGAGGCCATGCAAGTAGAAGATCATAGATCGTTACTACTAGATGCGCAATGCAGCGAAAAATGAGTTGGAGCAGCCTTATCTAACGTAGTTCGCGTCGATGTAGTGGTCGTAGTCGATTGTCCACCGTAGTCGATCGTCTCCTCCAGCAACCAATCGCATTCCTTGCGAAGTTGTGGATTGTCCTTGAGCGCAACAGCAATCGCAGCAGCGCCTCTACGTTATCCACACGTTTAGGGATGGAACACCGTACGCTGGTGTGCTAGTACCAACTCGCACGGTAGGGATATCTCAAGAAGATGGTGGCTAGGATTTTGGTGGAGAAACTCACATTCTGTGTCTGTCGTATATGCTAGTACCAACTCACACAGTAGGGATATCTCAAGAAGATGGTGGCTAGGGTTTTGGTGGAGCAACTCACATTCCGTGTCTATCGTATATCTCCCAACAGCCTCATGCATCTCCGTATATATGGCCCATGACGGATCCTATCCGAACACGTTTCTTCCAACTCGTTAAGTGCGTGACCCTGTAGGTTCATGCGTAATCGATTGTGACTCAGAAACTCTTTTTTGACCATGGGTCATTAGCGGTTCCTAGTAAAACATAACGATTCCCGAATACATATAAATTATATCAGACGAACCTTAATGCAATATGATCTACGAGTAAGTCCTTATCACTTTCAACCAACTCGTATCTCTATATGACCAGTTCATATTTAGTCATGACCAGTTCATAACTCCTTACGACTAGTTTACGACCGGTTAGTGATCATGTTCGACCAGTCTATGACCAGCTCGTGTCTCCCTACGACTAGTCTGTATTTGATTGAACTGAAGGACCTGCCTGTGTATTTTCCCTTTCCCTCACGATATCTGGTTGAACTCCAGGTGAGATGTTTTGTCATCCATGGACTATTCAATACTTTCTCGATCAAGTGTTGGATAACTTCATATGGTCAACTCTTCGACCACTAGTGGCATGGCCATGCACTTTCTTTATCCGACCACATCGAGGAGCCCAGAGATATCTCTCCTATTATGTTAGGAGGGGCAAATCCCATATATGATCAGTCACATCCCTCTACATGTTTCGTAGTATACCTGAAAGCTACCTTTATAACAACTCAGTTATGGAGTAGCGTTTGGCAACCCCAAAGTGCACTATTACATATGTAGGAAACCATGCTGATCTCAGGTCTAAGGATTATACATCATCATTGCTTGAGACCAACTGATAACACATAAAATCATAACAATCTCAATAGTGTCTCAAGGTGGGCCAATCCAACACCGTGTTCTCCAACATGTGTTCACATTATTGATTCGATATCCCTATAACCATGACTAGTGAAACATGGTCATCAATCAATACATGTGCTGGTTGATAAGTCACTAGTGTTCTAACCAATGACATTCGATCAGGGATACATTTAGAACGACATCATATAAGTTAAAGAGCTTCACCAACAAGTCACGTACTTGTTAATCTTTATAACTAATGATTAATTCATGGAACATAATAACATTAATTCAATAACTCATAAACATAAACGTGATACAATTATCTCAATGATTGTCACTAGGGCATATCACCAACAAGAGCTACATGTGTAGTAGTCACCCGGTGGTTGAGCGACTTATGGTAGTCGCTCGACCGCTGGGCGATTTAAAATAATAACATTATTATTTTATTAATCTGATGGAAATAATTGTGTGGGAATAAATGAGATTTTTTGTAGGTAATACATTTAGCAAATCTTCTTTGTAGGTTGTTAATTTTTTTTGGAAATAAAAGGGTGGTGAAAAGGTTGGTTGGTATGTTTGTGATTTTCGTAGTATCTCAAGGGTACAAAATATGTTAGACTCGCAATAACCTTTTGTGATCGTAGTATGTTGGTGTAGTGCGGTAAATTTCTGAAGAATTTTATGACACTACTACAGAAAAGGTCTTCAGAGACGGTTCAAAAACATCATCATAGACGGTTTCGTGAGCCGTCTGAGTTTAGGGTCAGTACACTACAAGATGAACACCCCTTTACCAATGCATACGTTACAACGCTCTGTACATACGTTACGAAGTAATATTATGGCTACGCATAATATGTGTTGCAAAATCTATTCATCATAAATCATGTGGATGACTACAGATAACATATGTTACGAAGTAATATTATGGCCACGGATGCCGATCCAGCGCTATACACGAGCTACGACTCAATTCTGGTTCAATCGAAATTGAATATTTTGTGCAACTCTCAAAACTACTTTCATCTCCCTCCAATCCTTCCCTCCATATTTTCTCGTGTATTTTTTTATCCCACCATTTTCCCTTTCTCGCAATCTCCAATCCCACCAATTTTTTGGTTGTGCAAGGTAATCCTCGGGTATAATTCAAGGGAAAGTTTGTCTGCTGCCCGATTGCCTACTGCTGTCCTTCGCGACCCTGCGATTTCTTTTTCATTTTGCACGCCTACTTTTCCTTCGTTCGCTCGCTCGGCCTGCTTCTTCAGTCTTCTCGCTCTCATCCCCTCCACTTCATCTCATCTAGCTTTCCCCCACCATCCCCCTCACCTTCCCCCGTGCCCCCGCCCCCTCCTCTCGACCTTCACCGCGCTCGGCCTCTGCTTTATTCCCACACCCCGCACTCCTCCCTCCCTCGGCACCTCCTCCCTCTTCCTAGCCTCCCCAATCTCCACCGCAATAAGGACCCGCGCCCACTCCACCCTACCCCACCCCTCCTCCCCTTGCCTGGCTCGGCCGTACCTGTGCCTCTGGCAGCCATCCCTGGCGGTCGCGGTCGTGCTCCAGGTGGAGCCCCGCCTCCAGGTTCGTCTACCTCCCCCCTCTCCCCCGTTCCCTATTCCAAGAGCAAGAACCGTGAGGAGATGGCGGTAGCGGTGGCGACGGCGCAGCCGCACGAAGGGATGGACACGTGCGGGTGGGACGAGGCGGTGTACCACCGGCGCATCCTGCGGGAGCAGGACCTTTCCTACCGCACCCTCTTTCACACTGTCTTCTTCGACCACCACGATGACCCTGACCCCTTCGTCCTCTTCACCTCCGCCTCCAGCGACAGATCCCCCGCCTCCTTTTCCCTCTCCTCTAGCATCTCCTCCTCCTCTACCCAAACCACTCTCCAGGTTCGTCTCCCTCTCCCCTCTCCCCCGTTCTCTATTCCATTCCATGTATATACCCCTGTGCACCTAGAATTGCTTCCAAGAATGGCCAGTGTTTCAGTTCTTTATTTGATTCAGTCGAACTCCACCGTGTTGGCTGATCCCGTTTATTTAGAGATGAAGCATCGTGTTCTTCATGTCAGTTCTTGATTTGTTTTAGCCGAACTTGATATGATAACTCACCTATTCATCTTTTTCGCATTCTTGAATCAGTAAATTCATTTGGAGTTTATCCTAGATGGTGTGGTAATGTCGTTTTAATAGCATCGTGTAAGATTGCCCAATGTGGGATCTCCTCTCGATTGGTTGGTCAGGAATTTTTATTTTTCTAGTTGATCCTATTGATTTTCATTCTACACCAATGTTCATGCTTGTGCATTGTATGTTTACCGATAGTTATATGTCCTTCCCCACATGGAAGATAGTATTTACATGCCCGAGTTACTGGCGAACATGCAAAGATGCAAAGTATGCTCGCTTTCCTGTTTCAACACAAATACTCAATGTACATCATTACAATAGTGATGCTTTATTTGTTACCATTACAGCTTTGCCTACGGTATGTTATGCGTGCGCTACATTTGAGTTCGCCACTGATGTTTTGTTGTTATCATTGTCATCCAAGAATCTATAGGAACAATGGTTATTTGATGGTTTCGTGCAATGGTGGGGTTAACCAGATGTGAGCTGCAATAAGTATTGCAGAACCTCTATTCTCGTTTCATGAAACTCCTTCAAGAATGTGCTCTACAGCTTTTTACTCTTAATATTGGCTTCTTTCATTCTCAACTTTTTGGTTTCATCAGATATGTAACATAGTTGTAATAGCAAGATATTTGAATGTCACTTTGGTCATGCCAAGGTTGGATAAGACTTCATTTTGGAATGATCCAAGGTTCAGTTTGCTACCTTGATATTAACTTCCTTTGCCTAATTTATTTCTTGAGCTATTAATGGATTTTGTGCTTGTGAGTGATCCATTCTATCTTGCAATGAGTTCCAAGATATATTTGATGCTGAACACTTTATAACTTCTTTACAAGATGAGGTTCACATACTGAGAGAGCTGCCCCCAAAAGTAAAGCGAAGAGTTGAACTTGCGATGTTCCACTCAATGCCACCTATCAGTTGGTCTCATATCTCCTATTACCATAATCAGGTAATTTGCATCTTTCATTGTACTAAGGCTGTTATGAGTAGAGTGTTTATTCAATAAGCTAATATTTGATTAAATCTGAAATAGATTCTTCCATTGATTCGGAAGTACAAGGTTCTCCATTTAAATAGAACTGATGCCAGGCTAGCAAATAACATTTTACCTATGGAGATTCAGAGACTACGATTCATCCATTGTTTTTATCAGAGTGCAGTATTTGAATCTCCGCAGGTAGATAGACGCCACGTAGCGATTCTAGCAGATACATTGACTAAACAAATTGCTAATGAAACTAAGTACTACTTGTTTTTTTTTTGTGTATCTTATTAGATGCATTAGATATATCCATAGTACATCAAGCTTAGTAACTACCCCTCAAATATTGTTCTTTTCCTGTTGAGCACAATAGGCATCATGGTATTACTGAGATCTAGAATAAAAGGATGTTATTTCCTATTGTAAAATTTTATGATATTCGGTCGAACATGGCTACTAATAGATTGTTAATCCTGTTTTTATGTGATGTGTAATGCCACAACTAAAAGATGCTTATGCCATACCAGGTTAAGAGAACATATAACGTAAGAGCTAGTAGTATGGTGGACACATGCAACTTTTCTTAGCAACCTGAATTAAAAAATTGTTCTGATGTTGTTTTACGGTGGTAAACCAGAGTCCCTTAGTTCAATTACTAATTAAAAATGATTTCCCTTTCAAGGATTAATAGCATAATTGAGTTGCCTTTTATGAAGGACTATTTGGAACTAAAGATTGATATTATGATCTAGAATTCGCTGATGAACAAATTGTTCAACCATGTGAAGTTATGGACATTTATTAGCATTATTATGTGGAACCTTGCTTGATTTCAGTTTTTTTCTTTATTTTGCCGAGTAACTTGAATTAGATTGGTCTTTTTTTAAGCATCATCGTGTGGGAGAATCTAACTACTTCTTTCACCTATGTATCCCATTTATTATTTTCTTGGTTCCAATTTGCATTGATCTTACATTTTTCTGTGCAGGACCATCATTGTATTTGGATTATCAATTGTGTTGGACATGAGAACTACAAGATTTTCCTAGTCTTTGTTCGTATCTTTGTAATTGCAAGCTTCTATTCCATGGTACTTCAATATCCTCCATTACTTTAGCAACTATGGCTTGTCGAGTTTGAGCATAATAAGATTCAGTATTTATATCGTGTTACGATAATAGGAGGTGTTGTGCATAGTTTACCTAAAGATGAACAGACCGCAGTGATTCTTCTAGGACATCAATTGTAAGTAACTTGAAAGGGTTGTTTTAGTTGCCAGCACATAAGACCCTAATTGAAACTATCATAAAAAAATTTCATCCGAATAATTAACACATAAATGTTTTCATGTGCAGATTATTTGTGGTGTCATTCTGTGTCCATTAACTTTGGCATTGACAGGCCTGTTGGGTTGGCATGTTTACCTCATCTTGCATAATAAAACTACTATCGAGGTTTGAAAAATAGAATCTCTTGTCTTGAAGGGCATTATTTTTATAGATTTATAATGGTAGTATGTTGGTGGTTTGAAGTACCATGAAGGAGCCTGGGCAATGTGGTTGGTAGAAAAGGCTGGAAATCTTTATCATCATCCATATGATCTCGGTGTCTATGAGAATCTTGTTTCAGTACGAACTATTTTCATCATTTCTCTTTTTTACATCTCAAAAAGAAATTTAGTGTCCAAGTATGTTGCCATGCAATGATGCAAATGCCCTTTTCAAGATACAGTGTTGGTATAAGATCATCTTTTCCTCATTGAGATGGTACACAAAAATAACTTTGGTGGTACCCATCTCTATGCCCATCTCTGGGCCTTCTATTTGTCCATTCAAAAGGATTAGATGGACAAAAACTAAATCATATCATTGGTATACATAAATAAATGGATCTGGGATTCTTTTTGTTTTTTCTCACCTTTTTTTTGTCACGAAAAGATTGACTCTCTTGCATTAAATTTAATTCATCTTGTTTTGTCTTCATGTTCAAAGACCTGTACAAAATTGAGGCTTGCTGCAGACGAGGATCTTCCTTTAGCATACATTGAGGAGTTTAGGTATATTAACTCCGCTACTTTCTGTTCCTGATTTCTTACTTTTCCATATCACATTGCTGGCCAATATATGATATGTAATTTTATGTATTTTATACAAGAGTGTTTTAGGTGTTGAGTTGTCCAAATACGCTGCTCCTTTCAGCTTTGTTACTTTAATATTGTGATTTTGTTTCTTCCTAATGGTGCATTAATGGACTCCAATTTTTCATTGTAGGTTAATAAGATAAATGGATGATATGTTGAATGAAGGTCGAGAATGATGACATAGGCAGACGATTTTCATTATGTTTAGATTTCATTATGTTAGGAAATGATGTTCAAGCAAAATATTTATATCTTGTCTTATGTGGATGGTTCTCTATGTAATGCACTAATTTCTTTTTAATATATGAGTGTTCTTTTTTTACCATGCTACGACCGATAATAATTTTTTTACTTTGATTTCTACACTTATAATTGTCGCAACAACCTAATTATATCCATTGCCAAAATAGCAAAAGTCATCTATATAGTAAATACCAACGCTTCTATGCGTTGTGATAATATAATTATATCCATTGTCAAAATAGTAAAAGTCATCCATGCATGGTAAGTACCAATGCATACAAGTGTAGTTACAACCTAACTATATCCGTTGCTACTTCGCAACACTTATTCATATCTGTTACCAACACTTGTTTATCTATTGTAATAGACTCTCACAACGGCCTCAATAGCAACGCATACTAAATACGTTGGTATAGACCGTAACAACATTTATTTGGACTTCTACCAATGCATATATGCGTTGCTAAAGGGGTGTTCATATTGTAGTGGTAATGACATGAGGTCATCACATACGGTTTTCGAACAGTTTGTGATGTAGACTATCACACATGGTTTATTAACTCAAAATCGTCTGTGATAGTAAACTATCACAGACGGTTTGTAGCTAAAACCGTCTGTGATAGCTGATGTATCACAGACGGTATGTAGATTAAACCATCTGTGATAGTTGATGTATCACAGACGGTATGTCCTAAGGAACCGTCTGTGATATTCTTTTGTATTGCTAAATCTATTTTTGTTTATTGATTAGCCTCAGGAAATGCTAGCCATGCCCTCTAAAAAAAGCTGAAACACAACAAGTACATGTATACATCCAATTGACATTCATTTCAAAAACAAGCACATCCAATTCACAAATCAATTAACTAAAATTAACAATTCATGTACATTTACACACATGCACCATTAAGTTCAATCTTATCCCAATCAAGTTCAATCTACATCGTGGAACTTCCCATCAGGATTTATGACATCATGGTTCAAGAATGCCACAAACTATCCTCGAATGTTAATGAGTTGGCCCTATTCCAACGCAGTTGTATTGATGCTCGCAACCTGTCGCTAGGAAGATTAAATTCATGCATATATAAATTGATAAGTATGAAATAATTATTGTAAGATTGAAAAACGTGAGGATCATTGCTCATAGCGGAACCGATGATTAGTTTCATGTTGTGGTAAACATAGTATCCACAGAGGTTGCAGGCCGGCGGCTCCTGGTGGCACTGCAAAAATAGAATTGGTTAGTTTGAGAGACGTTACTACGAAGTGTTATGTATGATTAATGTGTAGTAGTGAATACCGGGAAATTTAGATTGTATCACAGAATCCTTCCCTTGCAATTCCCTCCTTTAGCAAAGTACACGACAAATGACCTATGTGATTCCAAGAAGTTAGCCTTAGCCATTCCAAAGGAAGGAAAGACTACAATAGAGTTATCTATGGAGGAAATGTGTTTACCCATCGATTAATTGTCAGACAACTGTGAAGTCGTGTGTGGCCCTCTTTAGGGAATCTAGGTATATTACCCTATTCCGTTTTGGTATAATTGTTGGTGATATGCCCTAGAGGCAATCATGGATATGATGATATCACGTCTATGTTTATGTGTTATTGAATAAGTGTTATCCTGTTCCGTGAATGAATCATTGGTTATGAAGATTAACAAGTATGTGACTTGTTGGTGAAACTCTTTTAACTTATATGATGTTATTCTAAACAAATTCTTGGTCGGATGTCACTGGTCAGAACACAGTGACTCTATCGACCAGCACATGTATTGATTGATGACCAGGTTTCACTGATCATGGATAAAGGGATATCGAATCAATAATGTGAACACATGTTAGAGAACATGGGGTTGGATTGACCCACCTTGAGACACTGTTGAGATTGTTATGATTTTATGTGTCGTCATTTGGTCTCAAGCAATGATGTTGTATAATCCTTAGACCTGAGATCAACATGATTTTCTACATGCATAAGAGTACACTTTGGGGTTACCAAACGCTACTCCGTAACTTGTGAAAGCATCTATGCCCCTAAAAATTGTTTTGGTAATTAATGACATTATGTGATTATGGGACTAACATGTTTATTGAGTATTTACAAGGTTAAGTCCCAGTGATGAGAATGACAACCTAGAGATGCATGCTAAAGTTCAATACGAAGATCAATATAGTTCAAAGACAAGGTACAAGTAGTCTAGGATCCTTTTTGGTTTTACCGGTCTTAGGAGAAATGGATGGAAGACCAGATTGTAGGTTAAATATCGTACTATTAAGAGGGATCATGACTAGTAGCTTGATAGCATGTTCTTGTGCCTTTTGGATCAATATAGGATCATGCATGCACTTTGAATTTGTTTTGAAAGCCAACTTTGCACTTCTTAGGATAATCGGTGGTACCGGCTTGATGTTGGCGGTACTACTGCTCAGCAGTATGACCGGGATAGTGGTGCGGTACTACCGCAACCTGGTCGTACCGAAGATTAGTTGGCGGTACGTATTTTCCAAAGTGACACCATTTTTGGTTTGGTTGCTCACCCGATGAGCGGTAGTTCCGGATTTACTTAGCGGTACTACCGCATCGCGGTATGACCGCATTTCTTCTACGGAAATACCGCACCCTGGTGTTACCGAAATGTCAGCGGTACGTTTTTTCCAGAGAGTACCCCTTTTGGATTTCGAAGGGGAGCGGTAGTACCGCTATTGGATTTTGGTATGACCGCACAGTGTAACTACCGCATGTTACATGGCGGTAGTACCGCGCTGACATTTCCAATAGCTATGTCAGAGCAGTTAATGCGTCTACGCTAGCCGTTACTATGCATTTTTTGGGAAGGTGCGGTAGTACCGGCCATTGCATGGCGGTACTACCGCATTTGCTGAAAAGTTGGGGGTTTTGTCCCCAACGGTCGTATTTGTTTGTGAGTGTATAAATACCCCTCCACCTGCTCAAGGACTGGTAGAGAGACTTCATTTAACATCTTTGAGCCTTGAGCACACTCTCTATACCTCCAATTCATTTATTGCATTCATTGTGAGGTAGTTGAGCCAAAATTGAAGTGCATTCATTCTAGATTGATCCTTAGCACTTGTTTGCTATCAAGTGAAGATTGGGATTTATTACTCTTAGTGTTTGCCAAACACCTAGATGGCTTGGCGGAAGTTCGCACAGTGATCTCTTCAAGGAGATTGTGAAGAGGCCCGGTGCCAATTGTGAGTGGTTCGGCGTTCACCATCTCCGGAGCAGAGGAAGAACAACAAGTAGTGATCGAGGGAAGGCTTAATTTGTGAAGCCCGACTTGATTAGTCCAAGCTTCCTCAACGTGGACTAGTGAAGACCGGCACGTCTTCGATACCACTAGAAAAACCTCATCGTCTCATTTGTGGTTTGTTCTTGTCTTTACTATTTCCGTATTAACTTTTCTAGCAATATTCTTGTGTAGAATTGCTTAGCTAAAATTGTATCTAGTTTAGGCTTAGCTCATAATTTTTTTTAATTTGATAATTAGTGAAAAAGTTTTAAAACCTCCTATTCACCCCCCTCTAGTCGGTTATCCTTGATCCTACAAGTGGTCTCAGAACTTAGTCTCTCATTAATTTAGACTTAACCGTTTAAGAGAGAAAAGGATGGCTAGTGAGGGAATTGCTATAGGAAAGGTTTCTTTGTTTGATGGCTCAAATTATTCTTATTGAAAAATTAGAATGTCAATTTATTTAAAGGCCATGAGTCCAAGCATATGGAAAATCGTAAATGAGGGTTACGTTATGCCTCTTGATCCATCACATCCCACGAAACTTGAGGGGCGTAATGCTCATTTAGATGCTCAAGCTATGAATACTCTTTTTGGTGCTTTAAACACGGATGAGTTCAATAGAGTGAGCAATTTAGAAACTGCTCATGATATTTGGACCACCCTCTCGAAAATCCATGAGGGAACATCCACGGTCAAAGAGGCCAAATTGCATATGCTTCGGATTAAATATGAGACATTCATAATGTTGCCTCATGAAAACGTCACCGAGATGTATTCAAGACTCAACAACATTGTGAATGAACTCAAAGGTCTTGGCACTAACCTTCTTGATGTTGATATTGTGCGCAGGATGCTTAGGGCTCTATCGAACAAGTATGAGACGTTGGTGACACTATTTCTTAATTCTCCTGAGTTGCCAAGAATGATGCTAACCGGTCTCTTGGGAAATCTTATCAGCAATGAATTATATAAGAATGACAAGGAAGAGCTTTTGGAGTCATCTTCCTCAAAGAAGAGGATTACCGCTTTCAAGGCTAAAGCAGAATCAAGTGATGAAGAAGATGAAGAAGAAGAATTCACTCTCCTTGTAAGGAGAATGAAGAAATTCATAAAAAAGACGTCCATATCAACGCTTCAACTTTGATAAGAGCAAGAAAGGGCAATCTTCCAATGACAACAAGCACTATAGTAACATCCGTTACTATTAGTGCGATGAGAAGGAGCACATTGCCTCTCATTGCCCCACAAAGAATGATGACAAGGGCAAATCATTCAAGAAGAAGGAATATGATGTTAAGAAGAAGCTTTTCACGAAGCTTCACAAGGATGGTAGGAATGAAGCTCACATTAGAGAATGGGACTCCGATGAGGAGTACACCAACTCTGACTCCGACGAGGATGAGTCCTCCAAGAAGAAGGGACTTGTCGACATCGCCATCAAGGAGGCTCCATCGCTATTCTCCACTCCTACTTGCCTCATGGCAAAAGGAGATAAGGTAAAATCCATTAATGATAATGAACCGTCATATGATGAATTAATGGATATGCTTGAAGATTTGAATGAATATCTTAGAAAATAGATGTCAAAATATAAAGTCGTAAAGAGAGAACATATCTCTCTAAAATATTCTTATGAGGAGCTAAAGGAAGCTCATGACTTACTTATCCAAGAAAATTCAAGCAGGTCTTGCACTAGTGTTGGAATTACATGTGATATTTTTGTTAAAATGCCTAGTGTAGAAATTGCAAGAACTAGTACATCTACTTTATGTAATGATTTACTTGTCATGCCATGTTGCTCTAATATTAACTCTAATCATGATAATGATAAGTCTCTTGATGCAAAGCTTGTTGTTGAGAATAATGAGCTAAAGGAGCAAGTAACCAAGCTAAGCGAAAGCTTGGAACAGTGCTTCAAGGGTAAGGCCACCCTTGACTTTTGAGTGAGCAAAGGTGCTCATTCAATAAAGAAGGACTTGGGTAAGTGCCGGGAAATTGGACATTTGTAACAAACTTGTCCTATTGGTAAGACTCCATCTTTAGGATTATATGATTCTTGTTATATGCTTAGAAAAACTAAGGATGGTAAAGTAATTGCAAGATTTATTGGCACTTCAATTTTAGGCGCTAAAAAGAATGCTATTTGGATGCCTAAAATCTTGGTCTCTAACCTCCAAGAACCCAAACAAATTTTGGTACCTAAAAGAACTTGATTCTTGTTTTGTAGGTGGACTACAAGACCGGTGGAAAATATTAGGTGCTTGATAGTGAATGCACTCAACACATGACCGATGATAGAAAAATATTCACCACATTCGAGAATGGAAAAGGAGTTGATAAGATCACATTTGGTGATAATAGCAAAGGAAAGGTAATAGAATTGGGTAAAATTGCAATCTCAAATGATCTTTCCATTTCTAATGTATCTTTGGTTGAATCGCTAAACTTAATTTGTTATCCATTCCTCAAACATGTGATCTTGTCTTAATTTGTTCATTCTCAAATGAAGGTGTTTCAATTTCAAATGAAAAAGATAATTCTTTAGTTTTCAAATGTTTTAGATTTGGAAATCTTTACTTGGTTGATTTTTCTTCAAATGAATCATGCTTAAAAACTTATTTGATTGCAAAATCGTTGTTGGGTTGGCTTTGGCATAGAAGGCTAGCTCATGTTGGTATGATTCAACTTAAAAAGCTTTTCAAACATGATTTAGTTATTACCTTAAAAGATGTGAAGTTTGAGAAGAATAGATTTTGTAGTGCTTGTCAAGCCGGTAAACAAGTCGCTAATTCTCATCATTCTAAGAGTATCATGTCAACGTCTAGACCATTAGAACTCTTACATATTGATTTGTTTGGGCCAACAACCTATAAGAGTATCGGGGGTAATAGCTATTGTCTAGTCCTTGTGGATTTTTACTCTAGATACACATGGGTATTCTTCCTAGATGACAAAGCCGAAACCTCTGGCATTTTCAAAAGTTTTGCAAAAAGGGCTCAAAATGAATTTGATTTCAAAATTAAGAAAATCCGTAGTGATAATGATTCCGAATTCAAAAACACTAAAGTTGAAGATTTTTGTGATGAACTTGGAATAAAGCATGAACTTTCCGCAACCTACACTCCGGAGCAAAATGGAGTTGTTGAAAGGAAAGATCGAATATTAATTGAAATGGCTAGGACAATGCTTGATGAATATAATACTTCCGATAGTTTTTTGGTGGAAGCTATTAATACCGCTTGTCATGCCATAAATCGTCTTTATTTGCATCGTCTTTTGAAAAGGACTTCTTATGAACTTCTTGTTGGAGGAAAACCAAACATCTCATATTTTTGTGTATTTGGTTGCACATGTTATATTTTGAAAAAAGGTGTTCGTCTTTCAAAATTTGCAAGTCGTTGCAATGTTGGTTTCTTGATTGGTTATTCTTCAAATAGCAAAACTTATCGTGTCTTCAACAAAAATTTCAGTTTAGTTGAAGAAAGACATGATGTACAATTTAATGAAATTAATGGCTCTCAAGAAGAGCATGAGAATTTGGATGATGTAGGTGATAAAGCCTTAAGAAAAGTCATGGAGTACATGCAAATAGGCGACATCGAGCCCAAAGACAATCCATCATCTTCTATTCAAGTTGAACCTCCTACCTCTTCCATTACAAATCAAATTCAAATTGATGAAAATGACAACAAAGAAGATGATGAACCATCCAACTTACCACCAAGAATCCACAATGCAATTGCAATAGATCAAATATTGGGTGATGTAAGTAAGGATGTTCAAACTCGATCTCGTGTCACTTCTTTTTGTGAATATTACTCTTTTTGTCTCTTCCTTTGAGCCAAAACATATAGAAGAAGCACTTGATGATCCGGATTGGGTAAATGCAATGCATGGAGAATTCAATAACTTCATCCAGAATGAAGTTTGGACATTGGTGAATAGACCCAAAGACCACAACGTGATTGGCACAATATGGGTATTTAGGAACAAACAAGATGAAAATAGAGTTGTAGTAAGAAACAAGGCAATGTTGGTAGCACAAGGATATTCTCAAGTCGAAGTTTTGGATTTTAGTGAAACCTTTGCTCCCGTAGCTAGACTTGAGTCAATTCGGATATTACTTGTTTTTGCATTATGATTTGATATTAAATTATTTCAAATGGATGTCAAAAGTGCTTTTCTAAATAGAAAAATATCCGAACTTGTCTTTATTGAACAACCTCTCGGTTTTGAGGATCGTAAGAATCCAAATTATATCTATAAACTCTCCAAAGTGCTCTATGGTCTTAAACAAGCTCCTAAAGTATGGTATGAACGCCTTAGAGATTTTCTAGCATCAAAAGGATTCAAAATCGGAAAAATTGATTCAACTTTATTTACTAAAGTTTTAGACGATGATTTCTTTGTTTATCAAATTTATGTTGATGACATTATTTTTGGATCTACTAATCAAGAGTTTTGTAAAGAGTTTGGTGATATGATGTCCAGAGAATTTGAGATGTCAATGATTGGAGAACTTGGCTTCTTCCTTGGACTTCAAATCAATCAACTCAAAGATGGGACATTCATAAGTCAATAAAAGTATGTGAAGGATCTACTCAAAAGATTTGGCATGGAAGATGCAAAACCTATCAAGGCTCCCATGGCTATAAATGGTCATCTTGATTTAAATGAGGGAGGTAAATCGGTAGATTTAAACCTTTATAAGTCTATGATTGGTAGTTTGCTTTATCTTACCGCATCTAGACTCGATATTATGTTTAGCATTTATATGTGTGCACGCTTTCAAGCAACACCAAAAGAATGCCATTTGATGACCGTAAAAAGAATACTAAGATATTTAAAGCATTCCTCTAGCATTGGCCTATGGTTTCCCAAAGGTGCTAAATTTGATTTAATTGGATATTCCGATTCCGATTATGCGGGTTGTAAAGTGGATAGAAAAAGCACCTCGGGTAGTTGTCAATTCTTGGGAAGATCCTTAGTGTCATGGTCATCCAAGAAACAAAATTCCGTAGCTTTATCTACCACCGAAGCCGAATACGTTTCTGCGGGAGGTTATTGTGCTCAATTGCTATGGATGAGGCAAACCTTGATAGATTATGGAATTAAATTTGATAAAATGCCTATTTTGTGTGATAATGATAGTGCTGTGAAAATAGCCAATAATCCAGTCCAACACTCAAGAACCAAGCATATAGATATTCGTTACCATTTCTTGAGAGATCATGTGAGTAAGGGAGATATTGAAATTAGCTACATCCGGACTGAAGATCAATTAGCGGACATTTTCACCAAACCATTAGATGAAGGCCGCTTTTGCAAATTGAGGAATGAATTAAATGTCATAAACTATTCAAATGTTGTTTGAACTCATGCCTCATGCACTTTGTTCCATTTGGTATTATTTGAAGTTTTTTTTAAAAAATATTTTGAAATATTTTACTAGAAACCTCTATGATTCATAAAAATTATGTTCTTAGATAGACATTAGTCTATTAAATGCATAATGATCCTAAATGATATTTATTTGAGTGCAAAACTAGGGATCATTTGCATAATTCTCAAATCCTAAGTCTATCCTTGAAGTTCCAAGATAATCGGAATTACCGGCTTGTTAATCGCGGTACTACCGCCTTGCGGAACTACCAGCGATATAACAATAGTACTACCTCGTTGCGGTACTACCGGCTTCTAAACTGCGGTACTACCACTGCAGTTGTAAAAAGAGCATTAACTGCCTTCTCTCAGGTTTTTACCCTTTTCACTTCTTCAACTGAGCGGTTCTACCATTTCATACCGCATGTTCGCCTCTCTCTCCCAAACTGAAGAACTCTCATTTCTCCTAAAAAAATTCCTCAAATTTCTTTGGGATTTCTTCAATTCTTGTCGATTCCTTGCAATCTTAGGGTTCATCTTCCTCGATTCACAAGGTAAAATCAGTTTTAATCTTTTCTTTACCTTGGTTTTGAACCCTAGGTCTCAAATTAGGGTTAGTTGACATGTGGATGAATAAATCGATTTTTCTTGAGCAAATGGAACAATTGGTGTCTCATGATGCTTGCGCATCTATTTTGTGGATTCACTCCATAAGAAACACTGAAAAATCCGACAAGATTCGTGCCCTAGTTCTTGTTCAGAAAAAGTGCTACTACCACTATTCATACGCGGAACTACCATGGTGCGTTCGTACCAACCAGATAACGGCGGTACTTCCACATCCCGGTACTACTGGTGCTTGAACTGTGGTACTACCGATTTTCCTGACAAAAACAGAAAGAACATTCCATTCAATTTCAAATTAACTGTGTTTGATCTTTTATCTTTTCTTTCTATCCGAAGATGCCAAGGACTAGGATTGTCACTCACAAATCCGTTGGCTCACCAAGAGGTCAATCCTCTTCCCAGCAATTTGCAGCTCCTGATCAAGATGAAGAAGTTCCAGAGATTCGACGCAAAGCAATTCAAGACAAAGGCAAAGGTCCTACAGCTAGTGACTTAGAAAATGAGGAGACTTCATCCCAGGCTGGATCAGATTCAGAGGCGGAGACTGAAATTCAAACTGAGTCTGATGAAGAGATGGGAGAACCTGAGGAACAACAGGTGGATTTAAGGACAATATCAGCAGATGACTATGCTCTTCTTTGACATAGGAATCAATTTGTGCTTCCACCATCATCTGCAGATTCTAGGTTCTATACTAAGTTCAAGGAATTAGTTTATGAGCAGTTATATGGCCCCCACCGGCAGTTTGCAGATCATAAGTGGGTGAGGTGGCATCATATTAATTCTTTGAACAAGTATGATGGGACATATAGGCTTTTTCAGCAAGCCGGTATTCATGACCTTATGGCACTCAAAAATAACTACGATGATGAGATTCTCTGGCAATTCTATGCCACCTTGTATGTCTCTCTAGATTTCACTAAGTTGGCATGGATGACAGGGAGTCGATATTTGGATAGTAACAGACGTGAGTTTGAGCTTGCTCTAAGGTCGGAGTCAAGCAAATATGAGAAGATATATGATAGGCCTGCTTTTTTGGTCCCTGCCTGGACAGTTTTTTATGATCAAAATGTTAGGTATACTCCAGAAAAAATAGGTGGTCTCAAACCTATTCCCAGTTTGATCAATAGGATCATAAATCACACTATTCTTCCTAAGAGTGGAAACTTCGATGCTATAAGAGGACAAGCTTGGAACATCATAGATAATATTATGCATGGACAAAAGTTTGATGTGATTGATGTGATCATTAGGGGGATAGCTTCTTCAAAGGATGATCGAGTTAAGAGAATCTACTATGCTCCCTACATCATGGCCTTGATCCTCATCAAGGTTGACTACCATGGAGGTTTGGGATCTACCCATAACCATACAAGCCACAAGAGGGTCCTCCTATACCTGCAGATGTTCGTTCTTAGGCTCAGTAGAGGGAGGTTGGTCAAGAAGCTGCTCAGGAAGATGCTCCCATGGCAGATGCTCCAAAAGAGGGTCAGGTATCTCTTGCTCAGATTTATTCAGCTATGTTGGAAATTAGGAATACTCAACAAGAGATTAGAACTGCTCAGCAAGAGATGAGAACTTATCAGCTAGAATTCCAGTCTGAAGCCAACAACAAGTTGGCTGCTTTGTCAGAGAGTGTGACTGCTTTTGAGCAAGTTCTTATGACTCCTCAGCGTTTTGGACGTCATCGCCCTATCACACCTCCTCGACAAGCATCGATCTCTCAAGCTCTTCCACCTCCTTAGGATCTGGCTGCTTGATGTTTCTTTTTGGTACTTTGATGCTAAAGGGGGAGAAGAAAGGAGAAAGATTAAGGGGGAGACAAGAAGCTTTAGACTGCTATTATCTACTATATTCTCTATGTTGAACATGTATGTTTAATGGTTGGAACTTGTGTGCTTATGTGTGTGCTTGTAATAGCCTAAGTTTTAAACTTTGTTATGGTTTTATGCTATCTTGTCTAAGTGGTATCTTGTTGAACTTGGTGCTTAAAATTGTGGTTATATTATTCTCATGAATTGCAACTTTTATCTCTTGGTTATTTCTAGAATTGCAATTCTCTCAAGTCTCAACTAAGCAAAAGAAACTCTGCCAATTTTTTCAAAAAAAAAAACT
The DNA here is from genome assembly GCA_036346405.1 of Phyllostachys edulis. Lineage (NCBI taxonomy): Eukaryota > Viridiplantae > Streptophyta > Magnoliopsida > Poales > Poaceae > Phyllostachys > Phyllostachys edulis. The sequence continues at coordinate 51,779,638 of CM070554.1, read as the reverse complement.
CTACATGTGCTTGCAAAAATCTCTTCTCATTTATATGCACATGTTTAGGGGGAGCTTTCCTTATAATGACTTTCACAAGAAAATAATTCTCAAAACTCTATTGAGCTTATTGCAAGAATTATTTCTTTGTTAAGTCACAACTAGAATATACAACTCGTTTTACAACAAGTGGTATAATCAAAACCTTATCTTTCTCACATATTGATTGGGTTGTCATCAATTACCAAAAAGGGGGAGATTGAAAGCATCTATGCCCCTAAAAATTATTTTGGTAATTAATGACATTATGTGATTATGAAACTAACATGTTTATTGAGTATTTACAAGGTTAAGTCCAAGTGATGAGAATGACAACCTGGAGATGCATGCTAAAGGTCAATATGAAAATCAATATGGTTCAAAGACAAAGTACAAGTAGTCTAGGATCCTTTTTGGTTTTACCAGTCTTAGGAGAAATGGATGGAAGACCGGATTGTAGGTTAAATACCATACTATTAAGAGGGATCATGACTAGTAGCTTGATAGCATGTTCTTGTGCCTTTTGGATCAATATAGGATCATGCATGCACTTTGAATTTGTTTTGAAAACCAACTCTGCACTTCTCAGGATAATCAGTAGTACCAGCTTGATGTTGGCGGTACTACCGCTCAGCGGCATGACCGGGATACTAGTTTGGTACTACCGCAACCCGGTCGTACCGAAGATTAGTTGGCGGTACGTATTTTTCAGAGTGACACCATTTTTGGTTTGGTTGCTCACCCGATGAGCGGTAGTTCTGGATTTACTTAGCGGTACTATCGCATCGCGGTATGACCGCATTTCTTCTGTGGAACTACCGCACCCCGGTGTTACCGAAATGTCAGCGGTACGCTTTTTCCAGAGAGTACCCATTTTGGATTTCGAAGGGGAGCGGTAGTACCACTATTGGATTTCGGTATGACCGCATAGCGGAACTACCGCATGTTACATGGCGGTAGTACCGCGCTGAAATTTCCAACGGCTATGTCAGAGCAGTTAATGCGTCTGTGCTAGCCCTTACTGTGCATTTTTGGGAAGGTACGATAGTACCGACCATTGCATGGTGGTACTACTGCATTTGCTGAAAAGTTGGGGGTTTTGCCCCAATGGTCGTATTTGTTTGTGGGGGTATAAATACCCCTCCACCTGCTCAAGGACTGGTAGAGAGACTTCATTTAACATCTTTGAGCCTTGAGCACACTCTCTATACCTCCAATTCATTTGTTGCATTTATTGTGAGGTAGTTGAGCCAAAATTCAAGTGCATTCATTTTAGATTGATCCCTAGCGCTTGGTTACCGTCAAGTGAAGATTGGGATTTATTACTCTTGGTGCTTGCCAAACACCTAGACGGCTTGGCAGAAGTTCGCACGGTGATCTCTTCAAGAAGATTGTGAAGAGGCCCAGTACCAATTGTGAGTGGTTCGGTGTTCACCATCTCCGGAGCGGAGGAAGAACAACCAATAGTGATCGAGAGAAGGCTTAATTTGTTGAGCTGGATTGATTGGTTCAAGCTTCCTCAACGTGGACTAGTGAAGACTGACAAGTCTTCGATACCACAGGAAAAACCTCATCGTCTCATTTGTGGTTTATTCTTATCTTTACTATTTCCGCATTTACTTTTCTAGCAATATTCTTGTGTAGAATTGCTTAGCTAGAATTGTATCTAGTTTAGGCTTAGCTCATAATTGTCTTAATTTGATAATTAGTGGAAAAGTTTTGAAACGTCCTATTCACCCTGCTCTAGTCGGTTATCCTTGATCCTACAATTGAGTTGTTATAAAGGTAGCTTTCAAGTATGCTGTGAAGCATGCGGAGGAATGTGACTGGTCGGATATGGGATTTGCCCCTCCTAACATAACAGAAGAGATATATCTAGGCCCCTTGATGTGGTCGAATTAAGAAAGTGCATGGTCATACCACTAGTGGTCGAAGTGTTCGACCACGTGAAGTTATCTGACACTCGATCAAGAAAGTATTGAACAGTCCATGGATGACACAACATCTCACCTAGAGTTCAACCAGATATCGTGAGGCAAAAGGAGAATACACGAGAAGGACTTTTAGTTCGATCAGATAGGACTGGTCGTATAGAGATACAAGCTAGTCGTAGGCTGGTTGAACATGATCACTAAGTGGTCGAAACCTGGTCGTAAGGAGTTACGAACTGGTCGAGACTAAATATGAACTAGTCGTATAGAGATACGAGCTGATCATTACTGATATGGACCTGGTCGTAGATTATATTGCATTAAGGTTTGTCCAATATAATTCATGTGTATTCGGGAATCATTGTGTTCTACCAGGAGCCACTAACGACTCGTGATTGGAAAGGAGTTTACGAGTCACAACTGATTACGGATGAACCTAACGGGTCACACACTTAACGGGTTGGAACAAACCAGTACAGATATGATTCGTCAAACGTGTTCGGATAGGATCCGTCACGGGCACTATATAAGGAGATGCTTGAGGCTGTTGGAAATAGAGAGGATACACGTGAGTTGTTCCACTGAAATCCTAGCCGCTATCTTTTTGAGAGAGCCTTTTCGTGCGACTTGGTGCTAGTACACCGGCGTACGGTGTTCCTTCCTTGGATATGTAGATACCGTAGAGGCACTACTATGGTTGCTGTTGCACTTGAGAACGATCTGTAATCTTTACAAGGAACTACAGAGGTTGCTAGAGGAGACAATCGACTTGCGAGGACACTGAACGATCATCTACGACCACTTCATCGATGCGATCTTCGTTGGACCAGGCTGCTCCAACTCTTCTTCCACTACACTGCGCATCTGGTGGTAACGATCTATGATCTCCTGCTTGCTTGGCATCCTAGTTTATATGGTAGAATTTTTGAATTGTCATCTAGCGTAGCCTACCTGTATCCGTTCAATAATTACAATTAGAATCCAATGAAACCTACACAGGTATGTCTCCATGGTCATTAAACGTAAGTCTGTGTTGCTTATAAAGTACAAATCAACAAGTATAGCCACTAGTGTAGCACTTACTCCTGGTTGTAGGGCAAAAGTATGAATTCCTTGTTGCGGTGAGCCAACAATGACTCCGTCATGTAATCCTCGACGAATTTTGCATTCTCCATAATGGTTTGCAAGGAGACCAAGTGTGTGTCGAGGAAACCTACCAGTGAATTGCTTAATTAGACTTGAAATCATATATATACATATATATATATATATATATATATATATATATATATATATATATATATATATATATATATACACACACACACATATATATATACTAGTTAAGTGCCCATGCGTTGCTATGGAACAACAATTGTGTATGCCGTGAGATCGTAGTTATGAAAAAGTTAATTTATATATAAAACATTCCATTTGTACTGAGATACTAAATTCGGTAGATCTATTAGAGGCATATATGTTAGCACAAGTAATAATGTGATGAATCTGTTAGTTCAACATTTGTCACAGAGAGACCACGCAAAAAGAACAAAACAAAGCTCAAAATTTTACAACACTTTAAAATGCGCCACAACTCACGAAGTCATTGTAATGCAAGTTTGTTCTAACAAAGCTCAAAATTTTACAACACTTTAAATGCGCCACAACTCACGAAGTCATTGTAATGCAAGTTTGTTTCCGACGTGATCAATGCAATTCTATTGGTGGAAGCATGTCTCAACATATTAACACTGATTTATTAAAAACAGAGGTTTAAATTAAACTGTTGTCGCATTTAATGATTACTAAGTTGGTCTTCAATAGCAAATCAAGGATTGAGCGGACTATTAAATTGAGGCAACCACTATCAGGCTATGTTGAGTATCGAAAGAAATGCACACTGAAAAAAAAAGAAAAGAGTATAAACAATGGAGCATCTAAACCAACATACAATTGGATGTGTTGAATTCATGGATTTTTATGCATGAATCAAAGTTAGCATGACTTGACCGATTAGTACACATTTGAATAATAATAAACTTTTGCAAAAGCAATATTTCAATAAGAAAAATATCAATCTGAATGCATCTTCTTACAAACCATGACACCTCCGGTATATAATTTACAATTTGCAAGATCAGGGAACATTAATCAAGGAGCTTTTTTATATATGTGTCCTTTCATGAACCAAATCTTCTAGGCAGTGAGTTCTTGTACAAGGCATCAATATTTCTGCATGCCAAATTTTCTTTTCCCCACAACAGTAATACTGCAGGAGAACCACTTTGGAAAATGACCTGTAGGGTGTAGAGCATACATAAATCAGTTACGATATGTTTTAGGACCATATAGCAAGAAAATATTCTCATGTATTAAACACATTAACTCAGCAGCATTTGTGATGACATCTAATTAGTGCTCGACACTCATCACCCATTCACACTACAGCCAGGAGGTATAGTGCTTGGCATTTCTCATTTCAAAAATCTTCAAAGAAAAAAGAATGGGGACAGAGCGAACCTTAAGCTCAGTACGGACGAAGTCAACTCCCATCTCCATTATGAAGAGAAGTGCCTTAGGTCATGATTCATCGACTCCTTCACTGGTTTGGGCTACGTAGCCAAAATCAAACAACCTCGAATTAGCAAAGTAATCAAAATACAATTAGTAAAGGAATTATGTAATTAGCAACCTAGAATTGAAACACGAGTAAGCAATACATCGTCTATGATGTGAGGAAGTCTCTTTAGACGATGTTCCTCGTGTACGTCCCACAACTTGGACCGCTTAGTCTTGTCCTTATCATTGACGACGAGGATCTTAATGTTCCTTCTTGCGGTGGCTCTAGAAGGCGTGATGTACAACTGACCGTGAGAGAACACCGGATCGGGTGGTTACATTTTAAGATATAACAAATTTTGCATTCCATTTGACCTTGAAACCAAACACAGATCTTTGGAAGTGCAAAGCTTCTGTACAAACATGACTTTCCACACTCCTAGAAAAGAGACCCTCCCCTCTTGTTTTCCTCAAATAAAACTTAGCCAGATATCAGGAAGTTAAAATGGATGGTGATACTGCTGCACTGGAAAGATCAATGATTGATAGCTTGGTAGGACACAATAGAGTCACGTAATAGGAGCCAGAGATGAGGTTTACGTTTATATTGGACTACACATTTTGATGGTAATGGTCATGTCATTGATGGCACATTCATATACCAGCTGGGTTTCTTTCAAAATTTATGGATCCTCAGCAAACGTTAGATGGACCACAGTCAACATATCAACATTCCCAAAAAGTGTGCAATGCTATATCGTCATAGAGAACATACAAACCCACGAGTACCTTGATATCCCTTCTGGTGTAGTTTCTGCTCCTAGCTGCTCCAATAGCTCCTCGGCTATGGTTACATAACGCAATTGGAGGATGTCGGTGCTCAGATACAATCCATTCAAAATGGCAATGATTAAAGAGAAGATTTATTAGCCATCACCTATTAAAATTGAATAAAGACATAATGAGGCCAGCAATGCCCCATCACCCAATTTTCCTAATAATTGTTTTAGCAACAACAACAAAAAAGCAAAATCATCATTGAGGTTATATCTTTCTTCTCCTCTTTTAAATTAAGTTATAGAACAGTATATGCTCAGGCATTGAGTAGAAACAAATCATGATGGAAATCTAATAAATAAGAGGAGCTACGCTTACATGGACAAGCTTAGCCTAATTTTGTTGTCGAGGAGCCGCCTCATGCATGCTTCTCAAGTTCACTTCCACTTTGCTGAGCCTCATAATCGAAGATAATTAACACCTACTGAATCATTAAAAAACACTATTATCTAACACCCAACACACGACGATCAAACTAATTTGAGATTTCCCCCTCCTAACAACAATTGGTTGCCACACTTGAAGTAGCATAAGCACTACAGCATAATCACACCCCCAATAGCAACGGTGGGGGATGGGATTCCAGACAATATCAGCAATTAGCTCAAGAACTTTTCAATCCGTCGAGCAAATGAACCGTAATTAAATGGAAATAGGACGTTTCGGTAGCAAGCTTACTGATGGCTCGATGTCACGCACCAAACGATCGGCTACGAATGGTGGATCCGAACGGGCTCACCACGGACAAATTGGATTTGTTCCCAGCGGCGGCGTACAGTGATGACGGGGAACTCATGAGAGCCGGTGAGGTCACCGTGGAGCCCTTTTCCTCCCCGTTTCGTGCCTTCTTAAGATGGGAGCAGATCGGGCGGCGGCCCAGCGGGGGGCCTCGCCTGCAACATAGTCCTCCCGGGCAAGAAGCAGGCGTCCGTACCGTGCAGGCCGTCCATGGCGACGGTGGCCAGGTCGGGATTCGGCTCAGGCACCAATCGGGAGGAGCCTTCTCCCTCGCCTGGTGGTCGCCCCTCGGTGGGCCCCTCGGCTCGACCCTCCTCGTCTTGCCTCCTCCCGTCCTCCTCTCCTCCATCTCAGGATAGAGGTAGACACGAGCAGGCACGGGCGCCACCACAGCACTCGTGGGAGGTCCTCCGCAGGCACCTAAGCCTCCTCCGTGAGGAACTGCAGCACAGCCGTGATGGTCTCCACGGGCACGGACAGCAGCTCCAGGCACATCCCCACCGCACGCTGGAGATCCGCGGGCAACACGCCGGCCGCGAGCAGGACCGCCACGGCGTTCGCGACCACGGGCGGCACAGGCTTTGTGGCCGACGCAGGTGCCGGCGTCGTGGTGGGCGGGAAGCCCAGGACGGCAAGGTTGGTCGGCCTAGTGCGCAACGCGACGGCGACAACGCGAAGGCGAGAGGGGCGAGGCAGGCGAGGGAGGCGGTTTGGTGTGGCGTCTACAGCGGTTTGGCGTGGCGTGGCGTGGGGTGACGATTTCCCAAGTTAAGAGAGCGTGGGGCGATTGTTGTGGGATGTGAGAGAGATCGAGAGGAGGTCGACCACGTGAATTCATCCGCCATCTATTCATCGCTCTCGATCGGACGGACGCCGAAGAAAGTGGGTGGGAGGACACACCACCACCAACTCTAATATTTAAGTAGTGTATATATATATATATACATATACATATACATATCTTAACTACTATAATTCTCGGCCACCTCACAGCCGCTAATCATCCACCAGCCGCAGACAATCGATGGAAAAACCGCTGCTTCCCGTCCACCCACCCACGACCCAAAGACACGCTAAAAACGGACAAAAGCGGCCGACCTTATCTCTTGGCCACCCTCACACCATCGCCTCACCGCTCCTCGCCACCGCCGCAATCATCGCCCGTCGCTCTCGCTTCGCCGCACGGTCTCGCCACCCACCACTCGCGCTCGCCACGGATCCGCCTCGCCCCGCCACCGCCCTCGCCCCTCGCCCCAACCCGCCGAGCCTCCTCAACTCTCGCCCTAGCCCACTCATCCGCGGACGATCGTCCACGCCCACGCCCGCACGAACCTTCTCGCCCAACCACCCTCGCCTCGCTGCCTCAGCCAAACCGTCGCCTGACTCTCGCCCAACCCACCGCCTCGTATCCTCCTCCCCACCCTCGTTCGGTTAGACCATGTCGCCTCTTCTCCCCCACCTCTCCCTCCCCTCCCCTTCCCCCCACCCGTGCCCAGCCGCCGCCGCCCCTGCGCTCCGTGCGACTCGACCGCCTGATCCCCACCCCTGCCGACGCCATCGCCGAGATCGGGCTCCTTGCCGCCGCCATCGAGCACCTCGAAGGGATCCCGCCAACGACGCCCCACCCATCAAGCTCTCCCGTGGGAGCTCCACTGTGCTCGCTCTACTTCAGCAGAGTACCGCCCCACGGAGTTGGAGTTCGTCGACCCCATCGCCTTCATCTCCGCGTGGAGCGGAGGCCGCCACCACGGATCTGCAAGGTCATCCCGCCTACCCCGCCACTCCCGTCGCTTTGTGTTCGCCCACCTCAACCGCCTCCTCGTCACCTCCTCCGACGGCTCAATCCTCTCTTCTCTTCTCCTCTCCCGCTTCCCAAATCGGGCGAAAGCAATGAGACGCCAAGAAGAGGAAAAGAACGGATTCGAGGATTCTCCCCCCGAATCTCACCACCTGCCGCAATCAACAGACGATGATCGCTCCTCAATTTCATTTCTTTATTTCTCTAAATTTTCAATTAGAATTAGGGTTCTTGAGATGTTTTGCATTTCGGCGATTCCACGTGATTGCAGAGGGGGGGCATGCTTCCAACAGGTCAAGAGCAAGGTGCACAACCTACCCTACATTTTTAGAAAGCAAGGTACGGTTAGTTTTGAACTCCACAAAACAAATTTAGTTGCACAATCATATTCTGAGTTGTATCTTTTATTTAAAATTGCAAACAGAAAAGGAAATCAATCAGCAAAGAAGCAAGCAAGCAATCATATTCTGCTTGGTGCTTCACATTGGGCATTGAGTGACATAGCAAGTACTGCAACAAGGAAATTAGCAGCATTGTAGCATCTCATATGCAAACAACGTTATCACTTCTTCCATGATTGGTCACCAAGACTTCTGTTGTCAGTTTATGATGCACCAAATTCTAACAAATCAAGCCTCGGCCGATGCATATTGTGCATCTGCTTTTGTGGCTTGACGCTTGCAACATCGCAGTGTGCATTCAATCTTCTTTTTAACTCCAATCTCCTCTTTTTCACTTTGTAGGTCTTGAGGAAAGTGATGGATTTTGTGACAAGAAGGAACCTTATTATAGAGAGCAAATTATGTCAAGGTTAGTACTTTGGTTGTTTCATGTATTACAGTGAAATGAATGAATGCTAAAGTCAAAGCTAAACCTCACTGTCATGCAGATTTTATACTTCCTATCTTCGTTGTCTACATTCGGTTCTTTCAAAACCCAAAGGTACACTTTCAGGGCATGTAAGTATATATATAAATTCTGTGATTATAGCAAATATGCTAGATTTTTTCTTTCTGACTGTAACGTCGTGCATAAAACTTCAAGGAAGCAGGGTTTGTAGCAAATTTGCAAATATTTTTTGTGTATGGGCTAAGGTCATCTTCGTCTCCCGCAATAACTCCAAAGGAAAATACTATTCATGCACATTTGGCTCAGTAGTGTTGCACAAATAAAAAATCTCATCGAGGCCTGACCTTTTCTTCTTCTCTATGGCTCACTTGGCTTAGTAGTGTGGTTCTGGAAGGTTCCATCTATTCATTTTGTGTGCATAGGGCAGAACAGCACTGAAAATTTAGCTTGGTTGGTCTTGCAGAAAAAGGAAGCATCACAGTTGTAAGTCTGAAACTATGTTGTATAGCGAAGCTGGCTGGTGTTGTTGCTGTCATTCAGGTATAACAAAGGACATAAATGCCATGTTATCTGTTTTTTGTTCTTTTCCTTAATTCAATGTTGGAAGGAAGGACGATGGGATAACTGTAATCTATGGCTTGTTACTTCATAGGTGGGAGCACAAACAGAAACGAACTAAAAAACAAGTTGAGAGTTGAGGATGCCCTAAATGCAACTAAGGTAAGTCTATTGATGTAATTAACCATTTTGAGCTTTCAGCTTCATATTTGTTTTGTAAGAAGCAGAAAGTCGATATATGTGTTGCTTCCTGAACATGAAGCTTTTTTCAAGTTCCAGCAGTGGATTTCAGACCCAAGAACCAAAATATGCTTTCAACTTTTTCTTTGAATTTTGTGGCAAACTATAACACTTGATATCATTAAGGGTAGAGTCTAGGGAGTAGCAGGAGAGGTGCAAACTCAGTAACAAGGATTCATTTGCTTCGATTGATGTTCTCTTCTTGATGAACATGTATGTGTGTAGGTTACCATCAACTGTTACTGATTTCTTGGTTTATTCACTGAATCTGATCAGTTGTTGCTTATCTATAGCTTCATTGCATAATACTTTTTAGTGCGAAATAAAAGGATTAGAGTAGTAATTGATCTCATAGAAAATATTGGAAATGTCTCATGTCATTTCAAATTCAGATTGAGTCAGACTTGAGTTCGCAATAGGTCTGTATGGTTCTAAACTTGTGATCAATACTTCTCGTTGTATCCGCCTATCTTGAGGTATAAATCATACTATGTTGATTTTATTTTCTTTCTATTACTACAACTGGTTATCTTTCTTGATTCTAAATTTCTAATAAAACTTCCCTTCATATTACAAGTAAAAAACGAATTTCCATAATGATTATCTCTTTTATTTCGGAAAGGTACTTCTGCATAAAAGGGATCCTAAGCTACTAGCTGAGGCAAAAACTCAATTCCAAATGAAGTGCAAGATTGGAGTTTTTCAGCTTCAAGCAATGTTAGGATTTCATCTTAACTTATTTTTCATGTGTCCTATCGACTTTGAGTGCTATTGGTGTACCCTTTGCTATGTTCTTGCCATTTGCAAATCTAGAATGTTTTGTACCATTTGTATCATCTGTAAAGTTAATGTTTCGTATGGAATGAAATTGGTCAGGTTTTACACTTCTTCCAACCTAGAAAATATTCTACAATGGAATGTTCAATCTATATTGTTAACATACATTACGGGGGAGTGCGAGCGAGGAGAGGACCATCACCGGGGGAGAGCTGTTGAGGGAGAGAGGCGCCGCCGATGGTGGAGAGCAATCGAGGATAGGAGAGGGAGGAGTCCCCTGCGGATATATGGCCGGCGCTGGAGATGTCCCACTGTCCGGGCCACGAGTCCTTGTAATTGGTGCGAAGTCTCGGTGAGTTGGTTTGAATTATTAATCCTATTGGACTATGAGTGGTCACTTAATTCATTTCAGTCTAATGTAGTTCATTGTTGAGTAGAATGGTTTGAATTATTAATCCTATTGGACTATGAGTGGTCACTTAATTCATTTCAGACTAATGTAGTTCATTGTTGAGTAGAATTGAACTGGTTCTTCTACAATACTAAACTCTAATGTATGAATCATCATTTGTAACACTCGACTTAGTTTCGTATGGTATTTCGCACTTTTATATTTTCCATTGAAATGTTGCACCTTATGCTTTTGGACGGTGCAAATGAGAGCTAATATATTGCAAGTGCACATAATGCAAAATATGAGCATGATGGCGGATACGCGATACAGGCTATGACGGAGTTCGGTCTGGCACAACATCCAAGCCGAGGACGTCACGCAGGCCGATCAAGACGATAGAGGTGTGACGTGTACAATTGAAGTACGATGTTAAAAAAATGTTGGGATGAAATGCAAAATGGTAAGGTATTTTTATTTTTGAGAGCATGTACTATTTTTTTTAATCCGTAGCAACGCACGGGCACATGACTAGTATACATATATATATACACACACAAAAGCAAGGAGTTATATATAACATTTATCGGTATTACACACGAACATTGACCATGATTGTACATACTTACAGTGTCCAGCATCGCATGAGTGAGGCGTCGAGGGCATTGAGGTTGAAGAGAAAGAACAAGTCCTCGAAGGTCACCGTGAAGACACAGTCTTGAACCACGTGGTTAAGATGATCCTTCTTGAACTTGACGTTGACACCCGAGCGTTGTTGTCCATCCGTCTTGTTGGCCTGTTTCATGTACCAAGTATGCAATCTCGTGCAAGAGAATCCTAAGGTACGGTCAAGCTCTATCGTTTCGACCAACGGCTCGCCTAGCACAAATTTTCAGGCCAACAGCAAGAAAAGGATATCATAACAGGAGTCGACCATCTTCGATTTGCCCTTTCTACCTCGCTTTTTATGGTCGACTTCATGAGAGTCGATCGAGCACGAGGTGTAGATGCATATGATGCATCGGGCCCTTGCCGCTTCGATGTAGGTAGCTCTAGTGCAGGTAACTGCCGTGGACTTGACACCGTTGTAGGACATTTCCATGAAGTTGACACCGGAGCAGGTAGCTCCAGGTAGATGTCCCTCTTGGGCCACTGGATGAATATTCCAATGGCTTGCTCTAGAGTCATGACCTCGTCGTTTAGGGGAATCTACAGCGGGACGACTGCGAAATTGGCATAAACACCGCTCACATTCACTTTTGCAAAACCCGGCATTGGATTTATACCGTGCACCAAATCCCTGACACCGGATGGATACATCTGACCCCAAGTAGCATCTAGGGCAACGGAGTCATATCGTACTTGGAGGTTGCACTTCATAGCCACCTACATAATGGTACAAAATTAGCTACTCCAACAGGCCTATCAATGGATCGAGCATTCCAGAGATAATAATTATTACCAGGATGTCATTGATAGGAAATCTGTCATCGCCTTTTGGGGTAGGCTTAGGGTTAGATGCGTAGCTACTCGGAAGTTTGGGGGGCTGGTTAGCACAGTAGGGGCAGGGGCTCGCAACTGATTTTCCCTAAGCCTTTCCTCAAGGCTCTCCATCTGCCATCGTGTCTCAACTCTAACGTGATTATTGATCTCATCTCCGATGGATTTGGTGATCTCATCTCTAAGGGATTCACGAATCTCCTCTCATAGCTTTGCATCGCTCTCGGCTTTGGCTCTCTTCCTACTCCGGTATACTTTGGAGTCCTCTCGGAATCTATGTTTCCATGAAACATAAAGACCAAGACCTCTCGTGCGACCCGGGCGCTCATTGTTTTTTAAGGCCACGGAGAGTATATCTCTCTCCCTAACTACTTGGAATGAGCCTTGGAAAGATTGTGCACTCAGTATTTCCTCGAATAGCCTGACATGTTATTTCACTTCCTATGAAGTTATAGAGTAATTACAAACTAGGTAGTTCGATATCTTACTAGGCGCTAGGACACTTCCTCTTCTATAGGGTTTGGAAAGGAAATGGCCCCCGAAGACAGGGTAGATAACCTCGCTCTTAGCCAGTTTCGGGCGCACTCATTAGGGATCCCGACAAATGGTGAGGAGGCATTCGAACGATTTGCCTGCTGGTCATGATCCCTCCATTGTGGGATTTTACCTACATGCCCAGTGATGCCGAGTCTATGAAGGGTGCGTGTTTTTTGCTTGGAGGGCCCTGTGCACCGCACTTTCACTCCTAAAATCATCTGTCGTCTTCTTCGCCACAAAGTCTTCCCAGTACTCTTCCAAGAACGGATACTTATGGAAGGGCCTCAGATCCTTCTCCACGTAGTTCTTGACAAGCGTGCTCTTGAAGTTCTTCCACGCTTTGCACGCCTGTAGCAACGCGTGTCGTCGCACGGAGTCCTAGTGTTGTTTCGGGATCTCGAACGATTGGAAAATATCTGTCAGCAGCTCACCTTTCTGAGCTTTGGTCAACTCCTTCCATGAATCGTAGGTGATGTTAATCCATTCCCATGCAACTATTCCGACCGTTCTTCGGAATGCGGACGCTGCTCGGCGAGGATTGATAGGGGTCCCAGACTCATCGATCTCCGTGTAACAGCCCAAAGTTCTGTTACCAAATTAAAATTAAATAAAATTATTATTTTACTGGATTTTCTGAAATTTGAAAGAGTTTGATTGCTTTATTTGAATTTCTGAAGTTTTAAAAGTCAAAATTAAAGTTTTTTAAAAGTTTTTGAAGTTTAATTTGAGTTAAAGTTGAAAAATAAAATTAATTAATTTTTAGAATTTTCTGAAATTTTAAAAGCTTTTCCCTAATTATTTTAAAGGCAAAATAAATTATGAGCAAAAACTATTACCATTTAAGTTGGAATTATTTTTATTAAGTTCAAAATAATTTTAGGAATTTTTATGAAATTTTCTAGAATTTTTGGACTTTATCCGCTATGTTTTAAAAATAATTGATTTATGGTGCAAGTCTGAATCAATTTCGAAAATAAAATAATAAAAAAAATACTTTTTTTGTTCCCATCGGGTCACCCATCTTGGGCTGCTCCCATAGCATGTGCGCTTAACCCCAAAGTCAAGTGCATGGGCTGCCACTTCTTCTATTTCTTTTCTTTGTTTATTACTTCACCTCTTTTTCCTTTGTTACTTCTCTTTTCTCTCCCATCCATCATCTTCTCGAACGTTTTTCCTCTCGGTTTTTTTCTTTCAACTATGCAAACAAGCAAATGGCCGACGCCCATGGCCGCCACCACCTCGCCGGCTCGGCCACCGCCGCACCTCACCGCCACCCCCACCTCCACCACCCGCACCATTTCTCCTTCCTCCCTTGCTCCCGCCATTAAAATCAAGCATGGAGCTTCAGCCCATTAATGGCTGCCCTCCGCCCTCTCATTCTTTCTCCTCATTCAACGATTAAAATGGAATCCGCTTGAATGAGAACATGCGATAACGCCACGCACGCCGCAAAGACCTTCCATTGCACGCTTCCATCACACGAAGTTAATTTAATCGTTTCATTTCGCAAGCAAATGTCATGCTTGTAGCTCTTCGTCTCCCCGACGCTTGGCCCTCCGCCCCTATAAAAGGAGCACCAGTGCCTCTCCACAACCACAACCCACCCTCAAAATCTCTCCTCCTCTCCCCATGGTTTGGCCGAATTTGAAGTTGAATCTTGTTGGCGAACACCGTTCGTCGGTCAATTGCGCCTCCTACGGTGAAGCCCCGCACCATCGACCACACCACTAGCTTCGCCGACGCGTTCTACGCCGTGCTCCCTCGCCTTCGCCGGAGCATCGTCGAGCACCGCCGCCACCGTGAGCCCACGCCACACGACGTCGTCGCCCCGCCTCGCCATCCGTGCACATTCCTCCGCAACCGAGGTGAGCACCGCATCCCCGTCCTCTCCTCTCTCCATTCCACACCTCGCCGCCGTCGGAATGCCTCCGTCACGGCAATATCGCCATCTAAACCTTAGACCGAAGCTTTTTCTTTTGTGGATTGCGTCGCCGTCGAGCTAGCGCCGGCCGCACCGTCTCCACCACCGGCATCACGATGTCGCACTCTTCGTGATGCTCTCTTTCCCTCGCCGGTGCCGTCACCGGAGCACCACCGGCACCATGCCCAAGCCACCGGCCAAACTTTTGTATTCTGTTCGGTTGGAGAAGAACATGAATAGTAAAAATTATCTAGTCCATCCACCCTTTGTGCATACACATTTAATTCCTTCCAAAATTTCGTTCTCCCACATGAAAGCTCCAAATGCGTTAATTCCTTCACCTAAATTCATCTACTATTTTTAGTATTTATTTCATAATTTTTAGATTTTATTTAATTTCTGTTAATTATTGGTCCATTTTGCGCGTCGTCGCCGCCACTGGCCGATCGTGCGCATTCCACCACAACCAAGGAGAGCATTATGTTCCCCGCGGTTCCATCTTCAAATCGCCACAAACCTCATCCGCTAACTCCTCTCCGTTTGGCCGCAATGCCGACGTTCGCCATTGTCTGCCAAGATTTTCTCTGCCAGATCAAGCCGCCATCGAATGTTATCTGTTCGAGCCGCCTACACCGCTGAGTTCGCCTCAACGTGTTCTACGTCGTACTTTCTCTCCATGGCCATAAAGATTTTTCTTTGTTCTTAGCCATCCGAAACAACAAATTTCGATGAATAGTAAAACTTTCGGAATTTTATTATTTCATGTGACATTCAACCTTCCGGAATTTCGTTCTCCCTCATACGAACTCCGATTTCGTCGATTCAACTTCCTAAATTCATATAAAATCGATACCTTCCTAGCAGTATTTATGTTATAATTTTTGGATTTTATTTGGATTTTATTTGAATATTATTTGAATTCGTGATCGCTTACGCCAGATAGATTTTAATTTACTTGGACGACGGATTTCAACATCATCTGAGAATAATCCATTAAGCAAGGCAAGTTACATTCTTGATCATATTACACCCATTATTTCAAATTATTTAATTCATTTTTAAATTATTATTGCATGCTTATTTATATTCAAGAATTTAAATGCCTGCTTTAAATTCATAGATATTCCTAATTCCTTTGTATGGCCAAAATTTGATAATTGAATCCAATACATTGTCCCCCTAGATAAAACCTAGTTGATACGATAGTATGAACTAGGATCATTTGAAAATGTTGCAAAGACATGCTTAGACCCAAAATGTTGATTTGGGGAATTTCAGCCAAAAATCAAATACTGTTTAAATTGTATCCATGGCATCGGTGTGTTATAGAAGTTTATAAATGATCTTGAAGAAAATGAAATAAAGTGATGGTTTGTACTTGGGCGAAATGGTTGTTGGGTTGGTGCATGTCAATGCACGGGCTCAATCTGGGTAGGGTTGAGGCCCAAGGGTTTTGTGGAAAGTCGCCGAAGTCAATTGAGGACCGGCCTCTGAGCGTTCCTTTGCTATGCCTATAATGGGCTATGCCTCACCGTGCAACCACATGTCCTCAGAATGGGGTGTAGGACCTGGCTAATTAATTTGCAGAGTTCCATCGCGGTTGATCCTCAGATGTACGTGGGTGGTCTTTCATGGCCTGTCTTTCATGACTACTTTATTCCCACCGGCGCAAGAGGGGCTAGGAACTCTGCGGATTTCTATCCAAAGGGGGCGAAACCTTAGCGAGGAGATACTGTGGTGGAATGATGCATTGTAAAGGCCTTGGCATGTGCTCTAGACTGCTTACCTAAGGTAGTGAGCGGTGGCATAGATATATGCCGGATAAACTAGAGAATTCGTGTCTTGTGGGTAAAGTGTACAACCTCTGCAGAGTGTAAAACTATTCGATAGCAGCGTCATGATCATGGACATGCTAGCAAAGCCACTCAAAGTTAGACTTGGATTTTGATTTAAAAAGACTTCATCAACTGGTTTATCCAAATGGGATTTGGGCGGGAAGCCATGTGATAGGAGGGTATCCTTCACCATTCATGTGTGAATGTTATCTGACTATAAAATTGATTTAGAAAATGAATTTTAGTTATGTAATAATTGCTTTGGGACTTAGTACAAGTATTTAAAGAAAATGCTGCTTTATGCAAATTCAACCATATTAAGCCTTCCTTTGAGATATCCATGTATGCATGTCATTCTCATTATTTGATGGGTGTAACTTGCGCAGCAGGTAGTTGTGCTCATTCTTGCTTAATGCAAATAATTTCAGAGGAGAAGAACTTTGCTATCGGTGTGGATCTCGACGACTAGGCCGCTTCCCCAGTTGATTGCCTGTGGCAGATTAACAGGACCCTACTACTTCTTCGTCTTCCGCTGTGTTTATTTTATTGTTGGCCTGTAAGCCTCCTTTGTAATCAACTCTGTTGTTATTTATTAATAAAGTTGTGATATGATTTTGTTACCATATTTGTTTACTGTGTGAACTAGCTACTGATCATGGGACTAGTTCAGAAATGCACAGAGGATTCGGGAGTGTTAATCCTGGGTCTTACAAAGTGGTATCAGAGCCATATCGATTGTAGGTCGTGACCTAGTTAGAATGGCCGTTAGTTGAAAAACTTCAAAAATTATTTTATATAACAAGAAAAATAAATTGTTCTCTTCTCATTTGAGTCATCTATCTTCTTTCTTACCTAATTATCTTTTCACCATTTTACAATGTTAAATGGATCCTCTTCTCCTTGAAAATCTCTATAGATGGTCAACATGATTATTAACCCTTACGATCAAGACTACAAGACATGGAGCTATCGAGAAAGTATCATCGTCGCCACCATCCAACGACAACGAACAAGACTTACTGAAGATCACAATGTCAGCCCAACCATATAGTTTATGTTTGCCAAGACTCATTCTGTGTACTGAGTCGTTTCACCAGCTTATGAGTATCGATCGAGTAGAACGCTGAATTGTTCCTTTATTTGTATGGTGTATTTTCTTTTATTACGTCGTACGTAGATCTTTTGATCTTGTGTACAACGTTTTCTTTAAATGGGTAGACTTCTCTCCTCATAGTTTTCTTTCTCATCCTTTGCTATTTTGCTCTTCTCTAACAATCCGTTGGACTTCTAACCTATCGATGCACAAGGGACTTGAAGGACGGATGGATACCTTAAAACCTTGAACAACCCAATACCCTTGACGTGAAGCCAACTTGAAAATAGACTCTCTCTATCTCTCAATTCATTTGTCCTTTGACCGTCTTCTTTCTTTCTAGCCTCTCCGAATCTTGGGGACGAGATTCCTTTTAAGGGGGGTAGTTTGTAACAGCCCAAAGTTCTGTTACCAAATTAAAATTAAATAAAATTATTATTTTACTGGATTTTCTGAAATTTGAAAGAGTTTGATTGCTTCATTTGAATTTCTGAAGTTTTAAAAGTCAAAATTAAAGTTTTATTAAAGTTTTTGAAGTTTAATTTGAGTTAAAGTTGAAAAATAAAATTAATTAATTTTTAGAATTTTCTGAAATTTTAAAAGCTTTTCCTAATTATTTTAAAGGCAAAATAAATTATGAGCAAAAACTATTACCATTTAAGTTGGAATTATTTTTACTAAGTTCAAAATAATTTTAGGAATTTTATGAAATTTTCTAGAATTTTTGGACTTTATCCGCTATGTTTTAAAAATAATTGATTTATGGTGCAAGTCTGAATCAATTTCGAAAATAAAATAATAAAAAAATACTTTTTTGTTCCCATCGGTCACCCATCTTGGCTGCTCCCATAGCATGTGCGCTTAACCCCAAAGTCAAGTGCATGGGCCGCCACTTCTTCTATTTCTTTTCTTTGTTTATTACTTCACCTCTTTTTCCTTTGTTACTTCTCTTTTTCTCTCCCATCCATCATCTTCTTCAGAACGTTTTTCCTCTCGGTTTCTTTTCTTTCAACTATGCAGCAAGCAAATGGCCGACGCCTCCATGGCCGCCACCACCCTCGCCGGCTCCGACCACCGCCGCACCTCACCGCCGCCCCCACCTCCACCACCCGCACCATTTCTCCTTCCTTCCCCTTGCTCCCGCGCCATTAAAATCAAGCATGGAGCTTCACCCATTAATGGCTGCCTCCGCTCCTCTCATTCTTTCTCCTCATTCAACGATTAAAATGGAATCCGCTTGAATGAGAACATGCGATAACGCCACGCACGCCGCAAAGACCTTCCATTGCACGCTTCCATCACACGAAGTTAATTTAATCGTTTCATTTCGCAGCAAATCATCGCCTCGTAGCTCTTCGTCTCCCGACGCTTGGCCCCCTCCGCCCCTATAAAAGGAGCACCGGTGCCTCTCCACAACCACAACCCACCTCAAAATCTCTCCTCTCCCCATGGTTTGGCCGAATTTGAAGTTGAATCTTGTTGGTCAACGCCGCTCGCTCGGTCAATTGCGCCCTACGGTGAAGCCCCGCACCATCGACCACACCACTAGCTTCGCCGACGCGTTCTACGCCGTGCTCCCCACGCCGCCGAGCATCGCCGAGCACTGCCGCCACTGTGAGCCCACGCCACGACGTCGTGCCGCCCCGCCTCCGCCATCCGTGCACATTCTCCGCAACCGAGGTGAGCACCAAGATCCCCGCCCTCCTCTCTCATTCCACACCTCGCCGCCGCCGGAATGCCTCCGTCACGCCGCAATATCGCCATCTAAACCTTAGACCAAGCTTTTTCTTTTGTGGATTATGCGCTGCCGAGCTAGCGCCGCCGCACTGCCTCCACCACCGGCATCGCGATGTCGCACTCTTCGTGATGCTCTTTTCCTCGCCGGTGCCGCCACCGAGCACCACCGCACCATGCCCAAGCCACCGCCAAACTTTTGTATTCTGTTCGTTGGAGAAGAACATGAATAGTAAAAATTATCTAGTCCATCCACCCTTTGTGCATACACATTTAATTCCTTCCAAAATTTCGTTCTCCCACATGAAAGCTCCAAATGCGTTAATTCCTTCACCTAAATTCATCTAAATTCATCTACTATTTTTAGTATTTATTTCATAATTTTTAGATTTTATTTAATTTCTGTTAATTATTGGTCCATTTTGCGCGTCGTCGCCGCCACTGGCCGATCGTGCGCATTCCACCACAACCAAGGAGAGCATTATGTTCCCCGCGGTTCCATCTTCAAATCGCCACAAACCTCATCCGCTAACTCCTCTCCGTTTGGCATAATGCCGACGCTCGCCTCATTGCTCGCCAAGATTTTCTCTGTCAGATCAAGGCCGCCATCGAATGTTATCTGTCTCGAGCCGTCTACACCGCTGAGTTCGCCTCAACGTGTTCTACGTCGTACTTTCTCTCCATGGCCATAAAGATTTTTCTTTGTTCTTAGCCATCCGAAACAACAAATTTCGATGAATAGTAAAACTTTCGGAATTTTATTATTTCATGTGACATTCAACCTTCCGAATTTCGTTTCTCCCTCATACGAACTCCGATTTCGTCGATTCAACTTCCTAAATTCATATAAAATCGATACCTTCCTAGCAGTATTTATGTTATAATTTTTGGATTTTATTTGGATTTTATTTGAATATTATTTGAATTCGTATCGCTTACGCCAGATAGATTTCTTTTACTTGGACGACCGGATTTCAACATCATCTGAGAATAATCCATTAAGCAAGGCAAGTTACATTCTTGATCATATTACACCCATTATTTCAAATTATTTAATTCTGTTTTAAATTATTATTGCATGCTTATTTATATTCAGTAATTTAAATGCCTGTTTTAAATTCATAGATATTCCTAATTCCTTTGTATGGCCAAAATTTGATAATTGAATCCAATACATTGTCCCCCTAGATAAAACCTAGTTGATACGATAGTATGAACTAGGATCATTTGAAAATGTTGCAAAGACATGCTTAGACCAAAAATGTTGATTTGGGGAATTTCAGCCAAAAATCAAATATTGTTTAAATTGTATCCATGGCATCGGTGTGTTATAGAAGTTTATAAATGAACTTGAAGAAAATGAAATAAAGTGATGGTTTGTACTTGGGCTTAAATGGTTGTTGGGTTGGTGCATGTCAATGCACGGCTCAACTGGGTAGGGTTGAGGCCCAAGGGTTTTGTGGAAAGTCGCCGAAGTCAATTGAGGACCGGCCTCTGAGCGTTCCTTTGCTATGCCTATAATGGGCTATGCCTCACCGTGCAACCACATGTCCTCGTAATGGGGTGTAGGACCTCAGCTAATTAATTTGCAGAGTTCCATCGCGGTTGATCCTCAGATGTACGTGGGTGGTCTTTCATGGCCTGTCTTTCATGACTACTTTATTCCCACCGGCGCAAGAGGGGCTAGGAACTCATGATTTCTATCCAAAGGGGCTAAACCTTAGCGAGGAGGTACTGTGGTGGAATGATGCATTGTAAAGGCCTTGGCATGTGCTCTAGACTGCTACCTAAGGTAGTGAGCGGTGGCATAGATATATGCTTGATAAACTAGAGAATTCGTGTCTTGTGGGTAAAGTGTACAACCTCTGCAGAGTGTAAAACTATTCAAATAGCCGCGTCCGCGGTCATGGACATGCTAGCAAAGCCACTCAAAGTTAGACTTGGATTTTGATTTAAAAAGACTTCATCAACTGGTTTATCCAAATGGGATTTGGGCGGGAAGCCATGTGATAGGAGGGTATCCTTCACCATTCATGTGTGAATGTTATCTGACTATAAAATTGATTTAGAAAATGAATTTTAGTTATGTAATAATTGCTTTGGGACTTAGTACAAGTATTTAAAGAAAATGCTGCTTTATGCAAATTCAACCATATTAAGCCTTCCTTTGAGATATCCATGTATGCATGTCATTCTGTTATTTGACGGGTGTAACTTGCGAGCACGGTAGTTGTGCTCATTCTTGCTTAATGCAAATAATTTCAGAGGAGAAGAACTTTGCTATCGGTGTGGATCTCGACGACTAGGCCGCTTCCCCAGTTGATTGCCTGTGGCAGATTAACAGGACCCTACTACTTCTTCGTCTTCCATGTGTTTATTTTATTGTTGGCCCAGTAAGCCTCCTTTGTAATCAACTCTGTTGTTATTTATTAATAAAGTTGTGATATGATTTTGTTACCATATTTGTTTACTGTGTGAACTAGCTACTGATCATGGGACTAGTTCAGAAATGCACAGAGGATTCGGGAGTGTTAATCCCGGGTCTTACAAAGTGGTATCAGAGCCATATCGATTGTAGGTCGTGACCTAGTTAGAATGGCCGTTAGTTGAAAAACTTCAAAAATTATTTTATATAACAAGAAAAATAAATTGTTCTCTTCTCATTTGAGTCATCTATCTTCTTTCTTACCTAATTATCTTTTCACCATTTTACAATGTTAAATGGATCCTCTTCTCCTTGAAAATCTCTATAGATGGTCAACATGATTATTAACCCTTACGATCAAGACTACAAGACATGGAGCTATCGAGAAAGTATCATCGTCGCCACCATCCAACGACAACGGACAAGACTTACTGAAGATCACAATGTCAGCCCAACCATATAGTTTATGTTTGCCAAGACTCATTCTGTGTACTGAGTCGTTTCACCAGCTTATGAGTATCGATCGAGTAGAACGTCAATTGTTCCTTTATTTGTATGGTGTATTTTTTTTTTATTACGTCGCACGAGATCTTTTGATCTTGTGTACAACGCTTTTTTTAAATGGGTAGACTTCTCTCCTCATAGTTTTCTTTCTCATCCTTTGCTATTTTGCTCTTCTCTAACAATCCGCTGGACTTCTAACCTATCGATGCACAAGGGACTTGAAGGATGGATGGATACCTTAAAACCTTGAACAACCCAATACCCTTGACGTGAAGCCAACTTGAAAATAGACTCTCTATCTCTCAATTCATTTGTCCTTTGACCGCCTTCTTTCTTTCTAGTTTCTCCTAATCTCGGGGCGAGATTCCTTTATGGGGTAGTTTGTAACAACCCAAAGTTCTCATACTAAATTAAAATTAAATAAAATTATTATTTTACCGGATTTTCTCAAATTTGAAAGAGTTTGATTGCTTCATTTGAATTTCTGAAGTTTTAAAAGTCAAAATTAAAGTTTTATTAAAGTTTTTGAAGTTTAATTTGAGTTAAAGTTGAAAAATAAAATTAATTAATTTTAGAATTTTCTGAAATTTTAAAAGCTTTTCCCTAATTATTTTAAAGGCAAAATAAATTATGAGCAAAAACTATTACCATTTAAGTTGGAATTATTTTTATTAAGTTCAAAATAATTTTAGGAATTTTTATGAAATTTTCTAGAATTTTTGGACTTTATCCGCTATGTTTTAAAAATAATTGATTTATGGTGCAAGTCTGAATCAATTTCGAAAATAAAATAATAATAAAAAATACTTTTTTTGTTCCCATCGGGTCACCCATCTTGGGCTGCTCCCATAGCATGTGCGCTTAACCCCAAAGTCAAGTGCATGGGCTGCCACTTCTTCTATTTCTTTTCTTTGTTTATTACTTTACCTCTTTTTCCTTTGTTACTTCTCTTTTTCTCTCCCATCCATCATCTTCTCCAGAACGTTTTTCCTCTCGGTTTCTTTTCTTTCAACTATGCAGCAAGCAAATGGCCGACGCCTCCATGGCCGCCACCACCCTCGCCGGCTCCGACCACCGCCGCACCTCACCGCCGCCCCCACCTCCACCACCCGCACCATTTCTCCTTCCCTCCCTTGCTCCCCGCCATTAAAATCAAGCATGGAGCTTCACCCATTAATGGCTGCCTCCGCTCCTCTCATTCTTTCTCCTCATTCAACGATTAAAATGGAATCCGCTTGAATGAGAACATGCGATAACGCCACGCACGCCGCAAAGACCTTCCATTGCACGCTTCCATCACACGAAGTTAATTTAATCGTTTCATTTCGCAACCAAATCGTGCCCGTAGCTCTTCGTCTCCCCGACGCTTGGCCCCCTCCGCCCCTATAAAAGGAGCACCAGTGCCTCTCCACAACCACAACCCACCTCAAAATCTCCTCCTCTCCCCATGGTTTGGCCGAATTTGAAGTTGAATCTTGTTGGTCGAACGCCGCTCGCTCGGTCAATTGCGCCCTACGGTGAAGCCCCGCACCATCGACCACACCACTAGCTTCGCCGACGCGTTTCTACGCCAGGCTCCCCACGCCGCGGAGCATCGTCGAGCACTGCCGCCACCGCGAGCCCACGCCGCGCCGACGTTGTCGCCCCGCCTCCGCCATCCGTGCACATTCTCCGCAACCGAGGTGAGCACCGCATCCCCGCCCTCTCCTCTCTCCATTCCACACCTCGCCGCCGCCGGAATGCCTCCGTCGCGCAATATCGCCATCTAAACCTTAGACCGCTTTTTCTTTTGTGGATTATGTCGCCGCCGAGCTAGCGCCGCCGCACTGCTCTCCACCACCGCATCGCGATGTCGCACTCTTCGTGATGCTCTTTTCCTCGCCGGTGCCGCCACCGAGCACCACCGCACCATGCCCAAGCCACCGCCAAACTTTTGTATTCTGTTCGGTTGGAGAAGAACATGAATAGTAAAAATTATCTAGTCCATCCACCCTTTGTGCATACACATTTAATTCCTTCTAAAATTTCGTTCTCCCACATAAAAGCTCCAAATGCGTTAATTCCTTCACCTAAATTCATCTAAATTCATCTACTATTTTTAGTATTTATTTCATAATTTTTAGATTTTATTTAATTTCTGTTAATTATTGGTCCATTTTATGCGTCGTCACGCCATCGGCCGATCGTCGCGATTCCACCACAACCAAGGAGAGCATTATGTTCCCCATGTTCCATCTTCAAATCGCCACAAACCTCATCCGCTAACTCCTCTCCGCTTGGCATAATGCCGACGTTCGCCATTGCCGTCGCCAAGATTTTCTCTGTCAGATCAAGGCCGCCATCGAATGTTATCTGTTCGAGCCGCCTACACCGCTGAGTTCGCCTCAACGTGTTCTACGTCGACTTTCTCTCCATGGCCATAAAGATTTTTCTTTGTTCTTAGCCATCCAAACAACAAATTTCGATGAATAGTAAAACTTTCGGAATTTTATTATTTCATGTGACATTCAACCTTCCGAATTTCGTTTCTCCCTCATACGAACTCCGATTTCGCCGATTCAACTTCCTAAATTCATATAAAATCGATACCTTCCTAGCAGTATTTATGTTATAATTTTTGGATTTTATTTGGATTTTATTTGAATATTATTTGAATTCAGATCGCTTACGCCAGATAGATTTCGACTTTGACGAATCGGATTTCAACATCATCTGAGAATAATCCATTAAGCAAGGCAAGTTACATTCTTGATCATATTACACCCATTATTTCAAATTATTTAATTCTGCTTTTAAATTATTATTGCATGCTTATTTATATTCAAGAATTTAAATGCCTGCTTTTAAATTCATAGATATTCCTAATTCCTTTGTATGGCCAAAATTTGATAATTGAATCCAATACATTGTCCCCCTAGATAAAACCTAGTTGATACGATAGTATGAACTAGGATCATTTGAAAATGTTGCAAAGACATGCTTAGACCCAAAATGTTGATTTGGGGAATTTCAGCCAAAAATCAAATACTGTTTAAATTGTATCCATGGCATCGGTGTGTTATAGAAGTTTATAAATGATCTTGAAGAAAATGAAATAAAGTGATGGTTTGTACTTGGGCGAAATGGTTGTTGGGTTGGTGCATGTCAATGCACGGGCTCAATCTGGGTAGGGTTGAGGCCCAAGGGTTTTGTGGAAAGTCGCCAAGTCAATTGAGGACCGGCCTCGAGCTGCCTTTGCTATGCCTATAATGGGCTATGCCTCACCGTGCAACCACATGTCCTCGTAATGGGGTGTAGGACCTGCTAATTAATTTGCGAGTTCCATCGCGGTTGATCCTGTATGTACGTGGGTGGTCTTTCATGGCTGCCTTTCATGACTACTTTATTCCCACCGCGCAAGAGGGGCTAGGAACTCATGATTTCTATCCAAAGGGGCGAAACCTTAGCGAGGAGATACTGTGGTGGAATGATGCATTGTAAAGGCCTTGGCATGTGCTCTAGACCTGCTACCTAAGGTAGTGAGCGGTGGCATAGATATATGCCTGATAAACTAGAGAATTCGTGTCTTGTGGGTAAAGTGTACAACCTCTGCAGAGTGTAAAACTATTCAATAGCGCGTCATGATCATGGACATGCTAGCAAAGCCACTCAAAGTTAGACTTGGATTTTGATTTAAAAAGACTTCATCAATCGGTTTATCCAAATGGGATTTGGGCGGAAGCCATGTGATAGGAGGGTATCCTTCACCATTCATGTGTGAATGTTATCTGACTATAAAATTGATTTAGAAAATGAATTTTAGTTATGTAATAATTGCTTTGGGACTTAGTACAAGTATTTAAAGAAAATGCTGCTTTATGCAAATTCAACCATATTAAGCCTTCCTTTGAGATATCCATGTATGCATGTCATTCTGTTATTTGACGGGTGTAACTTGCGAGCACGGTAGTTATGCTCATTCTTGCTTAATGCAAATAATTTCAGAGGAGAAGAACTTTGCTATCGGTGTGGATCTCGACGACTAGGCCGCTTCCCCAGTTGATTGCCTGTGGCAGATTAACAGGACCCTACTACTTCTTCGTCTTCCGCTGTGTTTATTTTATTGTTGGCCTGTAAGCCTCCTTTGTAATCAACTCTGTTGTTATTTATTAATAAAGTTGTGATATGATTTTGTTACCATATTTGTTTACTGTGTGAACTAGCTACTGATCATGGGACTAGTTCAGAAATGTACAGAGGATTCGGGAGTGTTAATCCCGGGTCTTACACTCCGTGATAGTAAATCGGCCCCTGAGCCTTTTCGATATTCCTCTACCGTGTTTGGATATTCCAGAGGACGGCGCATCAGACACATGAGGCGACGATGACGAAGAATGAGCGGAAGACATCTTCACAAGAAATAAAAGTTCTGACACGCATGAACATATTATCATAAGATTCGATCTCTATGTGTATAGGTATACACACCAATTAATAAATAATTGGGATATGTAGGGAAGAAATTAGGACCAATACAATGACATAATTGACATATAAACATGTAAATCCTCCAAGTCATTTAAAAGGAATAATATGCTCAGCACAAACATCATGTGAACAAATGAAATCAGCATAAAGCTAAGATTCCATTTTGATATTGCTCTCAGATGTGGAGTAAGCATTCTAATTAGAGCTCAAGTTCAAACCCGATTTTCAAA
This sequence comes from Phyllostachys edulis, assembly GCA_036346405.1. Lineage (NCBI taxonomy): Eukaryota > Viridiplantae > Streptophyta > Magnoliopsida > Poales > Poaceae > Phyllostachys > Phyllostachys edulis. The sequence goes on along the minus strand of CM070554.1, from coordinate 51,752,696 downwards.
ACAATTTCAATACAAGACTATTATCATCACAAAGCATTCATCTCAAGCCCACCACACCACATTGCAATATATTCCAGTAGTAGTATCAAAACAAATACCATATGAATCACTGATTAGAACAAATACAAATTCCTAAAACATGTACAACACCACATACTACTCAGTGTTTGAACCAGATACCAGCGCAATTATCATGAGTCCATGAGGACCATGATAGCATGACATATTATTGATAGAAAGAGTGAGGGAAAGGGCGTCAAGGTCGGCAACTCGGCATCGGTTACCTTTGGGCGTCGAGGAGAAGGATGAGCAGGGAGCAGTACTGGTGCAGTAGGGTGGCAACGAAGGGGAGGCGCACCGGGCTCAGGGAGGTGGCGGCGTCGAGGACGGCGGCGACAGGCTCGGGGGAGGAGGCGGCATCGAGGACGGCGGCGACGTGCTCGAGGGAGGAGGCACGCCAGTCTCGAGGAGGAGGCAGAGTCGAGGACAGCGGCGACAGGCTCGGGGGAGGAGTCGCGCCAGGCTCGAGGAGGAGGGGGCGTCGAGGACAGCGGCGACGGGCTTGGGGGAGGATGGAGAGTTGAGAAACTTAATTGTTTGAGTGGGGGAAGTGAGCAAACCCTAGAGTCCGAATATAAATAGGGTTAGACAGACGGTTCCAATAAATAACTATCTGTGATAGTTGTGTATCACATACGGTTCCAATAAATAATCGTCTATGATAGATTGTGTATCACAGATGCTTCAAATAAATAACCATCTGTAATATATTATCACAGACGGTTTGTAGATAAAACCAGCTGTGATATTCTTTTGTATTGGTAAATCTAGTTCTGTTTATTGGCTAGGCTTAGGAAATGCTAGCCATGCCCTCTAAAACAAGCAGAAACACAATAAGTACATGTATACATCCAATTTACATTCATTTTAGAAACAAGCACATCCATTTCACAGTACAAATCAATTAACTCAAATGAACTAAAATTAACCATTCAGAACACATATACACACATTGTTCAATCTTTAAAAATTAGCCCTTCATGATGATCGACACGTATGTAGCTAGTTTTGTCACGTTGTTCTTCCTCAACCCTTATGCCGTTTCCAAAAGGAGGCAACTCGTCAAATTGATTGTATTCTTCCTCGTCCACTACATTCTCAACTCCAACAATCCTCCTTTTTCCACGAAGAACTACGTGACACTTCTTATTTGCCTGGTCGGTTACATAGAAGACTTGAACAACTTGGTTAGCGAGTACAAATGGTTCGTCATTGTATCCGACATGTTCGAGGTCCACGGTAGTGACGCCATACTTATCGACATTCACCTGTGGGAGATGGACCCAACGGCACCGAAGCAGGGGGATCTTGAAAAGCATGTAGTCGAGCTCCCATATCTCCTCTATAAGCCCATAGTAGGAGCTCCTCAGACCATCGGTACTGAACGCATCTATGCGGACACAGCTATTCTGGTTAGTGCTGTTTATATCATGAGCCTGCGTATAGAATATGTACCCATTTATGTCGTATCCTTGCCATGTCACAACTGTAAATGTTGGCTCTTTTGCCAACCATGTCAGCATATCACTTAACGAGCTCCTAGCGAGTTGATCCTTCAACCATTGGTTGAACCGACTATTGTACTGTCTCGTGATCCAAACATCCGGCCACTCCAGATTCTGTTGCCGAAACACATCCTTGTGCTGGTCGATATCCGAGGACACTTCTGTCATGTGTTGTAAGGTCGTGAAATGAGCTTGAGCATATGCATCCATATCTGGAGTGATTGCTTTCCTTCCGATGGTCCTGATACCCTCGAGCCTCCCCTCATGGCAATATCGAGGCATACCTATCGGTTCGACCTGAGCCATGCAATCGACACAAGACTCAATGACCTCTTCGGTTGCATAACCTTTGACGATGCTGCCCTCCGGCCAAGATCGATTCCGTACATAGGACTTGAGATTTCCCATGAACCTCTCGAACGGATACATGCTACATAGGAATACGAGCCAGCACATCTTTATCTCCCTCACAATGTGAACAATGAGATGGACCATGATATCGAAAAACGACGGAGGGAAATACATCTCAAGATCATATAGAGTCGTCACCGCCTTGTCCTGCAGAACATCTAGTCCTTCGGGATCGATGACCTTATGAGCAATTATGTTAAAGAAATAACACAGCCTCATGATTGTCTCTTAGACATTGATCGGCAAAATACTTCTAATTGCAACATGGAGCATCCGTGTCATCAACACATGACAATCATGAGACTTCATGCCAATTAACTTAAAATCTTCCATCAAAACATGTTTCTTCATGTTTGCGGAGTAACCGGATGGAATTTTCACACCATGCAACCACTGGCATAGTTCGGTTCTCTCGGCCTTGGACAGAGTGTAACAAGCAGGGGGAAGGTACGTTCGTCCTTTATCGGTCTTTGTCAGTGCTAACTCAGGTCTGATGTCCATATCAACCAAGTTAAGTCATGCGTTGACACCATCCTTTGTTCTGTCACGAATGTTCAGTAAGAGACCAATCATGCTATCACATACATTCTTCTCTACGTGCATAATGTCGATGCAGTGGCGAACTTCTAGGTGCTCCCAATAAGGTAAGCCCCAAAATATTGATCTCTTCTTCCATATGTTCCTCTCACAGGTCCTTGATTTACGTCCCTTTCTGAGCACATCATCTAAATCCTTAACTATGTCATAGACCTCTTTTCCGCTTAAATGCCTTGGAGCTAAACTGTCTTCCTTCTCTCCATCGAATTGTTTCTTCATCCTATGGCATGAGTGAGCCCTCCAAAGGAACCTACAGTGACACATGTACAAGGTTTTGTGCGAGTGCTTCAGCCACACACTCTCGGTATCATCTAAGCAGTGAGTACAAGCTTTGGCCTCTTTTGTACTATGGTCGGACAAGTTAGCAAGGGCAGGATAATCATTTATGGTGCAGAACAACAAGGAGCGTAAAATGAAGTTCTCTCATTTGTACGCATTCCATACCTATACCCCTTCAATCCACAGTATTTTTAGATCTTTCATCAATGGTGCTAGGTATACATCAATATTATTTCCAGGTTGCTTTGGCCCTTGGATAAGTATCAACAACAAAATATACTTCCGCCACCTTAGCAGGAGGTCCTTTATTCACCTCGATTCCCTCGCTATCATCTGGTTGATTCTTATACTTGTATTGTGATGCGTTGCACACGAGACATACATACATATTTGCATACTTGTTACGGTAGAGGATACAGTTGTTCAGACATGCATGTATTCTTTCTACTTTTATTCCCAATAGACAAAGAACCTTCTTGGCTTTGTAGGTGGTTTTGGGCAACTCGTTTCCCTCTGGAAGCATGTCCGCTAAGAGACATAACAGCGCCGTGAAACTCTAGTTAGACCAACCGTTGCTTGCCTTCAATTTCAGCAGTTCAAGCACGGATGACAACCTTGTGTATTCCGGCTTGTAGCTTGGGAACAAAGATTTCTCCAAGACCTCCGTCAAGCCCCGAAATTTAACATACTCCCTCTCATCATAGTTTCCTTCTGCATCGCGAAGCATCTGATCTAGATTGTCATTGTGCAGCTTATCCGAATCAGAACCACAATCGATATCATCCGGCGGTATATCGTCAACTTCGTCGGCGATGTCGTTATTACTACCTTCCTGTATGAGCTGCTCTTCACCGTGACTGGTCCAACTTGTATAGCCCTTTTTGAAACCCCTTCGAATCAAGTGTGCTTCGATCTACACTCGGTTCTTAAACATCTTTAGATTCTCGCAGTCATTGTATGGACAGTACATATATTCCACCCCCTTATTCAACATGTCCTCCTCGGCAGCTCTTGTTAAAGTAGACACGCCATTAATGTACTCTTCACTCACACGGTTGCCAGCGTACATCCAGCTTTGGTCCATCTACGCGATGCATATAATAATTTGGTGTTAAATATTGAATTAATTAATTAGTATCTATATATGCAACTTCTGATATATCATTTGAAATATGTATTTCTAATGAACTAAAAAAACACCAATGCACCCTAGGGTCAGGTTGTTCATCACAAACACATTATAGATAGCCCATGCCCAATTTTAGATGGAAAGAAGCCAACACTTGCAAAACCACACGAAATGCTAGATCTAAACCATCTTCAATTCTCTCTTTACTGATCTAAACCATCTTCAATTTTCTCTTTACCAAGCTAGATCTAGAATATAATGCAAGGAATAAATTAATTATATACTAACCATCGATAGTCAAGAACAAATTACCAAATTCGCGGTCTTCTTTCACCAAATCGCCTTAAAGCCCCACCCCCAGTAGTAGTAGCGAGAACAGAGCAGAAATTTAAGATAGATCGATCTGTGAGGGTCGGGTCTGCAATAAATGAGATTATCACAGATGATTTTTAATACAAACCATCTGTGAACAGGACGGAAAGTCACAAACGGTTCTTGTTGAGAGCCATCTGTGAAGTATCATAGACCATTTTCAATATGAACTGTCTGTGATATTACCTCTTCACAAACGATTTTTAGTGCAGAAAGTAACACAGACGGTCGCTAAACCAAACTCATTTGTGATTGTGTTTAATACAGACGGTTTTGGTCAACCATCTGTGATCAGGCATCCAGTATTAGCCTTTTTGTAGTAGTGTGAGGACATTTGAGGTAGCAATGATTAGTAAGTAGGAAGGTAAGTGAGATTGCGATGAGCCAGGAAATTCATACTCGGTGGAGAAATTCGGAGAAATGGCGTAATGATAACAACACAACAGTTGATCCGATAAGGGGTTTACATGGCACGCAAGATGACGAACTAAGGATGGTACACACATGCCTTTAGGGAATTAGAAATACGTGTGACATATGGACAAAGAGGGTCGAGCTACTACGTGGAACGTGGCCATTTTCCCTTGTGACCCAGTTCGGTGTTGTACTCCTCGCCTTGTGCCTTAGCTTTCGCCTTACTCATTTGACATATTTTCCCTTGATCATTGATTTTGTTTTTGCCACCGGTGAACGGTGGTTGAGGTCACATAACTTCTGGAGGGAAACTTCCTATCTTTGGCGACATTTTCTACTGTCGTTGGGCTATATATGGATGCTTTAGCTGCCATTCACCTCACTTTTCGGCTCCTCTTCTCCTTTCTTCCAGTCTTAAACAGGATGTCTTCGGCCTCATCTAACTTTCGAGTGAACAGATAATTAGAATCTCTATGGCAACACCTACTTTGCCCTCATTGTAGAGATCAAGCGAATGTGTTCACCTCGCATACGCCAATGAATCCATCCTAAGTGTTCATGAAGTGTTAAAATCTTACAGTAACTTGTGGAAAATCATCCCAAATGAATTCCATTCGAAATAGCATGTTGTTTTATTTTCACTTGAAGCTGAAATTCTTTTTCAAAACACAACATATCGGTTTTGACAGTGGGCAGATAAAGTTGTCCCAGTGGTTCGAGATATTGCAATGCAAATTGCTTCCTCACAAGAAGACTCTCGTGAAGACTGGATGAAAGGATGGAAAGAATTGAGAAAATGTTTCAAAAATTAGTTAAGATAGTTAGTTTTGCGGTCTTTCTTTTATTATATGTTGTTCTTGCCAAGTAGAAGTTCAGTTGTAATGAGATTGTAATGTCCACTCTTTATCTATGCATCGTAGTACTTCATGAATGAGAAGAAGCCAGTAACATTATCTATGCATGCATTACATAACAGGTCCAAATACATAGCAAGTCCTATTCCACGCCCTCTCGGCCTCGCATCGCCTGGCATGCTCGCGCTCCTGCTCCTTGTGTAGCCTCTCTCTCGCCTCTTCTTCTCCTCTATCTCAGCCTGCATCTCTTCGAGGCCACGTCCTGCTTTGCAGAGTGAGGTCACATCTAGCTTCGCAGAGCGAGGTCACGTTCTACTTTGCAAGGAGTGGTCACGCCCTGCTTTGTAGAGCGCGGTCACGTCCTACTTTGTAGAGCGAGGTCATATCCTGCTTTGCAGAGATAGATAACGACGATAGATTGACACTGCAAATAAAGTTAAAGTTTGTAATTACAATACGAATTAGTTCCACACTGCACACAATAAGCAAAGTACTAACTGAAGTACAAGTTACAACATGCTAGCATTTCTAATCTTAGTACCAGTACACACACAATAAGAAGTCGATTGATCTTCACGCCGCAGTTCCTACTTGTCCGCAGGCACCTTGCAACTTCTTGTAGTGCGGCCTTCCTGGCCGTAGTGGCCGCAACATCTACCCACCGCTCCAACTTCCCATTTGTCCATATCGTTCCTAATGCGACGACTCTGCCGACGGCCCTTCCTACCCTTCAACAGGTCAAGATTCAGAATCCAAATCTTTTGTGCTATATACAACATAGTGAAGTTGCCCACAACCCTGAAGCCTCTTAGCTTACCGCACCACGCTTGTAGCACTCTCTCCTTCATGAAGTACTCCGATATGAAGTTCGATGGGTCCATGTTGATGGTCCCACATGCGACGAGGACATGAGAGCATGGCTTGTGAAGGAGCTTTGGCTTGTTGCATATGTAGCTAGGTTCATTCACATGATCTCCAAGGCACACCTCGTGGGTAGCAAGAGAGCGAGTCGTCCCAAATCTGGCTCTGTCCCGAAGGAGCACATCGAAATGATGCTCCATATTGCCCATCACGAAGTCCGTGTGCGACTGACCCTTCTCAGTCTTGGCCTGCATGTACGTTGTAATCTTCGAGCAGTACAGCGTATGTGGGTTGGCTACATGAAGTGTCGTATTTGCATGCCTTTCCCGGAAATATCCGATTGTACCATGTAGAACGCCTTCCACGATGGCGACGAGGGGCTGAGGACGAAGGCCCCTAAGAACCCAGTTGTGCACCTCCGTAAGGTTAGTGGTCATTATACCTTACCTTGCACCGTCCTTGTCGTGCAACAAGGACCATTTCTCCAATGGCTCGGCCTCAATCCAATGGGAGAAGTTCTTGATGTCCCTCGAGGTCCTCCACGTCACACGGGGAGGGTCAAGCTCCCGCAGTGGTGTGAGGCATTTGGGTTGCGCCGCCTCAAGAATGGGCGGACGCTTGTTCCTCTCGACGACGTGCTTCCTAGTGTGCTCCTCCAACATCTCCCACAATGCATCAAATTTACACTGCTGGTTCTACATAGGTAGCCTCTTGAACAGGTTTATCATTGGTTGTTGCAGGAACTTCTTGAAGAAGTTGGCCCCTAGATGGCGAATGCACCATCTGTTCCTCATGTCTGGCTAAGGGAACGGCTCCTCGGGGTCTTACTGAAGTTTTCTAATGGCCTTTATCATCCTGGGGTGACGATCATTGATTATGTAGATATCAGGACATGCTCCAACTACTCCCTCCTTCAGATGTTGAAGGAACCACAACCAACTATCGAAATTCTCACTTTCGACAAATGCGATGGCTAAGGGCAGAATCTGATAGTTGCCATCAATGCCAATTGCTGTCAGGATCTATACCTTGTATTTCCCAGTTAGAAACGTCCCGTCGACTAAGATCACGGCAACATGTGGTTGAAAGCATCGATGCCCACACTAAAGGCTAAGAAGACTCTCTGCAATACCGTGAAACCTCGCGGTCTTCTAGATGCTTGTCCTTCATAGCAATGTATGTACCCAGGTTCCTGTTGTGCAGCACCTGGAGCATACAAGGAAGGTTATCGTAAGCTACCTCGAAAGAACCGAACCTTCTTTCCAAAACCTTCTGCTTCGCATGTTATGCCTTCGCGTAGCTAATCTTGTACTTGAATTTCTCCTCCATAGCCACCGTGATGTGCTTAGCCTCTATGTCCTTCTTCTTCACTATCTCTCCGTACATGAGATTGGCTATGAAGGTGGACGTTAGGTTGTAATGCTTCGAGAAAACACTACTGAGCACGCAGGAGTGCGCCTCCACCTTGGAGACAATTCAGTGGGTCTCGTACTTGGCTATACGTGCGTGCACACGCCAAGGACAACCAGCCTACTCGCATACCACAGTGTACTGCTCCTGGCTAGATTTGAGGACCCAAAAGATCCGTTGCATGGACAAGGCCCACAGCTTAATATCATCCTGTAGTGATCCCTTGTCAGCAAACATTGCATGAAGCCGAACCTTCGTATTGTGGTACTCCCATGGTGATTCGTGCTGGTCGTGCACAGCAAGGCTCTCAACGTTCACCCTATTCCATTCCTGTAGGATGGGACCTTCGTCCTCATTGAAAGAGTCATCGTCATCCTCTTCTAAAGCTTCCTCATCGGCCAAGTCCGTCAAGTCATCGATCTCTATCTGACGTACTATGCTATCGACATGCTTCCCTACATCCGCCTGTCTAATAGGCTCAGCGTGCGGTGTGCGATCTTCCTCTTCTTCCTCCGCAACATCAACCACCACGTCCTCCTCTCTCCAGGCCGTTAAGTCATCGATCGTCATCTGATGCACTATGCTGTCGACATGCTCCTCTGCATCGGCCTGTCCAGTGGGTTCAGCGTGCGGTGTGCAATTTTCGTCTTCTGCCTTCGCAACATCGGCCACTACATCCTCTTCATGAACCACACGCTGCGCGCTTGAGCTGCTCCCACCAACCGGACGATAGCTGTTGGTAGGGCCTCGTGCGACTCCCTTCGGACATGCTTGCACGAGTAGCACGCACTCATATCCACGGTGCCAACAGCCTTCCACAAAGCTCTTCATACAACCGTACGCATTAGTATGCTCAACTTTCACCGAATGTGCGTGGCGGACTGACTCCAAAGGCCATGTAGGACGACACTGCACACCTTGAAGTCCAAGGAGAAGCTGCAAGTGAGCCAGCGCAGGACATCTCTGATTCGAGCATTCTCCGTGTCTAGGTGTACCATACTAACTTACGGAAAACCACTCAGGTCAACACCATATGGACCTTCATGAATCGTACCAACACCGTAATGCAATTTTAATCTTGTAGGCTCCGACATGACTGATTTCTCACTGCAAATATTTCGAACATGACAACTAGCCATTTGTCAACATACATTCACGAAATATTTCGAACAAGAACGGATGAGACTATTACCTTCACGCGAAGGCATTATCTCCTTATCAACGGGCTTCCTTCTTCTTTCTCTCTTGCCTCCAGAGCTCCTCTCCTCACCTTCTCTCCCTTTCCCGAGCTCCTTTGCTTCTCCCCCCCCCAGTTATTCTCTCTTCTCCTCTCCTTCCTCACCTCTCCCGACCTTCTTCCCCTCTTCACTTCTCTTCTCCTTCTCTACCTCTTCACTTCCCCTCTCCTTCTCTCCCTCTCTTTTTCTCCTCTCCCGAGCTCCTCTCGTTCTATATCGAGAGAAATAGCGAAAGAGACAGTGACGAACTTGGTGTGCCTTTGTATACAACCATCTAGTCGCTCAACCGTTGAACGACTTGGCAGGAACTAGTGGCCGACAAGTTGCTAAAAAGCTGCTGCCCCTACTCGCCCAACAGTTGAGCGACTAGAGGCAGTGACTAGCACTAGTCGCTCAACTATTGAGCTACTACTCCATTTGTAGCTCCACTATTGGGCGACTTGGATTAGTCACTCAATGGTTGAGCGACTAGATCTAAGTCGCTCAACAGTAAAGCAACAGATGATTATTTATGTAAAAAAAAGAGGTATATTACTATATTTCAGAATAAAAATAATAATTTAAAAAAAATCGCAAAAGCCTTGGCTATCCAACGATGAACTTTTTTTTTATTAATTAACATTTTTTGAATTTTATTTTAAAGTCAACCCCCGACGCACTTTATTTCTAATTATGACCCCTTTGGTCACCCCACGGGTGGTGGCGTGACAAAATAACACTGTCACGCGCCAGAATAAGTCTCCAAAATAACACTTTTTGTCACGCCACTGGTTGTGGCGTAACCAAATAACACTGTCATGCCACTTCCAGTGGCGTGACAAGAGTTTGATTAGAAATGGGCTGACGTGACAGTGTTATTTTGTCACATTATAGGTGGTGGCGTGATCAAATGGGTCAGAATTGGAAATAAAATGCGTCGGGGTTAACTTTAAAATAAAATTCAAAAACAGGTTAATTAATAATAATAAAAAATTCTCCAACGGCATCATCGTTCCCTTATTCCCTTCACGCCACGCCATGGCTCCCGTCCTCACCGCCCTTCCCGCAAAGCTCCCACCGCCGCCGCCGCTACCACCATCCACCACCCCAACCTCTCCTCGCCACCCCAAACCCCTCACCGCGACACCCGCGCTCTCCTCCGGCCATCCCTCCGACATTGTGTCGCTCCTCGCCGCCGCCGCCCGCGCGGGCGACCTCCGCCTCGGCCGCGCGCTCCACCGCCGCATCCTCCGCACCGACCTCCTCTCCACCGACGCCATCGTCGCCAACTCCCTCCTCACCCTCTACTCGAAGTGCCGCGAAGTGTCCGCCGCGCGCAACGTGTTCGACGGAATGCGCGACCTGCGGGACCTCGTCTCCTGGACGGCCATGGCCTCCTGCCTCGCGCGAAACGGCGCGGAGTGGGAGGCCCTGCGCCTGCTCGGCGAGATGCTCGAGTTGGGGCTCCGGCCGAACGCGTTCACGCTGTGCGCCGCGGCCCGTGCCTGCTTCGCGAGGGAGCTATTTGACTTGGCTGGTGGCACGGTTCTTGGGCTTGTACTGAAGATGGGGTTCTGGGGAACCGACATGTCGGTGGGCTGCGCCTTGATTGATATGTTCGCGAGGAATAGGGACCTGGCTGCAGCGCGAAGGGTGTTTGATGGGTTGATCGAGAGGACGGTGGTCACCTGGACGCTGCTGATTACGCGGTATGTACAGGCGAAGTGTGCAGATAAGGCGGTTGAGCTGTTTCTTGATATGCTGGAAGACGGTTTTGAGCCCGATAGGTACACCATGAGCAGTATGATTTCAGCTTGTGCGGAGTTGGGATCAGTCAGGTTGGGGCAGCAACTGCACTCTCTAGCACTCCGGCTGGGGTTGGCATCGGATGGTTGTGTGAGCTGTGGGCTCGTGGACATGTATGCAAAATCGCATATAAAACAGTCTATGGACTATGCAAGGAAGGTCTTCGAACGGATGCCCAAGCATGACGTGATGTCGTGGACAGCGCTGATATCAGGATATGTGCAATGTGGAGCACAGGAAAACAAGGTGATGGCCCTCTTCTGCAAAATGTTAGATGAAAGTATCAGACCAAACCATATCACATACTCAAGTATTCTTAAGGCCTGTGCAAACCTTTCTGATCAAGATTCAGGCAGACAGATTCATGCCCATGCCATCAAATCCAGCCTAGCACCTGTAAATGTTGTTGGGAATGCTCTGGTCAGCATGTATGCTGAATCTGGTTGCATGGATGAGGCTAGAAGGGCGCTCGACCAGTTCTGTGAGAGGAACATGGTTTCCTTCAGTTGCGATGGTGATGGAACTGACAGGAGCAATGCTTCTCAAGATTATCAGATCGAGAACATGGATGTGGGAATCAGCACTTTCACATTTGCTAGTCTGATCAGTGCTGCCGCCAGTGTAGGGTTGCTAACCAAAGGTCAGCAACTGCATGCCCTTTCACTGAAGGCGGGATTTGGGTCTGATAGAGGCATAAGCAACTCCCTTGTTTCCATGTACTCTAGGTGTGGAAACTTGGAGGATGCTTGCCGAGCGTTCGATGAAATGAATGACCATAATGTGATCTCATGGACTTCAATAATCAGTGGCTTAGCGAAGCATGGGTACGCAAAACGAGCGCTGGTATTGTTTCATGACATGATCTTGGCTGGTGTCAAACCAAATGATGTCACATACATTGCTGTGCTATCTGCATGTAGTCATGTTGGTCTAGTGAAAGAAGGGGAGGAGTACTTCAGATCAATGCAGAAGGATCACAGACTCATACCGAGGATGGAGCATTATGCTTGCATGGTGGATCTGCTTGCGCGATCAGGCCTTGTTGAAGAAGCCCTAGAGTTCATTAATGAAATGCCCTTGAAGGCAGATGCATTGGTTTGGAAGACTCTTCTCGGTGCTTGCAGGACCCATGACAATATTGAGATTGGTGAAATTGCTGCTAACCATGTCATAGAACTCGAGCCACGAGATCCAGCTCCCTATGTCCTGCTGTCAAACTTGTACGCTGATGCTGGTTTATGGGATGAAGTCGCAAGAATAAGGAGTGTGATGAGGGACAAGAACTTGAGTAAAGAAACTGGCTGGAGCTGGATGGATGTTGAGAACACCATTCATGCGTTTCGAGCTGGTGATACCAGCCATCCTCTTGCAGAAGAGATCTATGCGAAATTGGACACATTGATCACAGAAATCAAAACCATGGGGTATGTACCAGACACAAGCATGGTGCTCCATGACATGTCGGATGAGCTCAAGGAGCAGTATCTGCTTCAACACAGCGAGAAGATTGCTGTCGCATTTGGTTTGATTACTATATCAGCAGCAAAACCAATAAGGGTATTTAAGAACCTCCGTGTATGCGCAGATTGCCATTCCGCGATCAAGTATATCTCTATGGCCACTGGAAGGGAGATAATACTGCGAGATAGCAACAGGTTCCATAGGATGAAAGACGGGAAATGCTCATGCGGAGAATACTGGTGAGTTGTGACTAATGAGCTGCGCGTGTGGTTTTGCTGAAGAAGCAAATGCAGACTTCTGGCTCAGCAGAGCGTTTCTGGTAGTAAGTAGCAACTGATGTTCATGTTTTTTTTGTAGATCATGGATCATGCAAAGCAATATTTGTTTTATAGTTGGTTTATCTTAACCGTTGGATAATTTGTGCAGTTATATGAACACTACGACTTCATTAGCAGAATACCTTTTTTCTCTCTTCATGCCTTAGAAACACAACTTTTGGAACTAAATAGCTGGTGGCTGGTTACAAGAAAACAACGTTCATTTAATTTTGATTTTTCGAATCAATGCAAACACGTCCAAAGCCAAAACAACGCAGTATTCAGAGGAAGTCTCATCTATGCTTGCCCTCTCATTTCGTCCAGTGAATGAATCCACATGTCATTACTTGTATCATGCGTTTAATTATAGAAGATATGATACGGAGTAGGCTACAACATCCCGGGTACAGCGATGTAAATTTCCACTAGATGGTCTTAAAAAAACAGTGGTTAGATCAGGCAATTCTCATTGACTTTATTGAGTTTCCACCCATAAAGTAACAAAATGGATGTGAATAGAGTCCAAGAAAAATATTTACACGGCCCATGCTACACCTCAATGAACTCCTTTCGTTACAATGTGCCCATGGGCCAGAGGCAAGTCTATGCTAAGATTGAGAATAATCAAATGGCAAATCCACACAAAGTATGAAGACAAATAGCACCACAGATCGGCAAACATCGACCATTTGGATCCATGGTCACAGCTGACAGCCTAACACAAATGGCCCGTAATGACAGCCGAGCTGACTTAAAGCATTCTTCAGGATCACGACCATACAAATTATGCAAGATAATTCTCCATATTGTCTAACAACAGTAGGCCAATTTGCAGTAGACAGTGAGAGACAACCACCAGCCATCTTTTCCTATAATATAACTATGTTTAGCTAATTTTAAATTGTCACATCCCAAAACAGAATGGCTGAACTATGGCAAATGACAAGCTTGAAGTGCATGACAAACTTGTTTCATTTGATCCTTTGCAGTTCTGGTGGAAGCCGCACACCATGCATTACCGAATTTGATTGGGCAAGGTGTTGCAGTTCCATCAATTCCTCCTTGCTGTATGTTATCCTTTCATCTGTTCAAATCAAAAGGGAAACTTGCTGTCAATATCTTATAAAATGCACACCTCAAACTGAGATTACATTCCTATTTTCTAATTGAAAGTGGAGAAACCAGAGTGAATTTATAGCATCCTTACCTACAAAGCAGATACCAGGAAGCCTGCTAGGGCCAGCTGAACTGTTAACCACTTTTGCTTTCACCCGTGGAAGTTGCCCAGACTTGTGGACTAGGTAAGTACCACCACGATTTGCCTGAAGTTCCTGCATAAGTTATGCTCACCTCAGTCATTGGGTGACGCTTACAAAATGTTGAAATAGCTTCTCCTGTTAAGATCCAGCAGTCACTTAAATCCAACACACATAGCTTGGCAGGGGGTACAAATTGCAGAAGCCCAGAGTTTGATAATATATTCCCACAAAATCCAAGATGTATCAAATTTGAGGCAGAAGATAGGGCATGCAAGGCAGGATCAGACAAGAAATCACTTTTTAGGAACAAATATTTCAGTGCTCTACAGGATGCTGAGGTATAACTTCAGCTGACAGTGGTGTATCCTCCAGATTTAGGCTTTCCAGGTATTTGAGATGCTCAAGTGCAGACATAGACAATATTTTATCTGAGTTTGCTTCAATAAGAGTGAACCCTGTTACATGATAGAATTCAGTTTTCTCGAGGAGAAAGCATGTTGATTTAATCAAGAAAGGGAAATAAATGCTAAGCAAGAGAGCAACCTTTGATACTTGTGTGACTTAGATCTATCATATCTATCATTCTCAGCGAAGGCATCATGCTGATATATGCTAGCGCAGAATCATCAATTTTTGTATGAGCTACAGACAGCGAAGCCAGGTTTGGAACTGTTCCTGCCGAAGCACATATTGCCTGAGAAGTTATTCCAGTATTCTTGAGGTTCAGATTTCTCATGTTCATTCCAATATTTGCAACATACTCAATTGCATCATTGATTATTCTGCTGAAGACAAGGTCCAAATGCTCTAGATTTTTCATCTTCTCCAAAATGTACAAGTTGCTTAAAGAACAACCAGACATGTCCAAGTATGACAATGAGCTTGCTTGGATGCTAGAAAACACTTCATCAATATTTCCAAATGAGGCTGCAGAGATAATAAACTTTTCCAGAGGAACAAGAACTTCAGAGTCCCCATCATGAATATAATGAATTGTGCAGTTGCTCATATTTAGGAATCGCATGGTCGGAAGAACTGATACACGAGTCACGTTTGTCCAAGAAACATTCAAGAAGCTCAATCTTGTATACGCTTTGAGGACAGAAGCTCCCTCATTAGTAGTTTCACTACCCCATATGTCAAGGTGCTCAAGTCATGTCAATACCTAGAACAATAATCCAACTATAAGAAATTAATACTCCGGTACATGTTATTCAAAAGAAAATAGCAAACAGTGACATACTGATATGTACATACACAATTAAAAAAATGTGAAGACTACTAAATAACACAAGGTTAACATGGGATGATGTGTCAGTGTAGTCTACATTTCATTAATAAAATAAAATGGTTGTACACTATATACCTGTAAAGACCGTAGGGATTTGTCAGTCATACGAATTCCCCCCAAATCTAGCAAATGTAAGGTTTTTAGTGAAGAAATGAGCATCACCCCATTGTCGGTCAATCCAGTCTCAGATAAATGTAGCTTCTCCAAATTTTCAATGGAGACTATATGTCTGATGCCGGCATCAGAGATCTTTGAGCATCTCGACAAGTCCAAGTACTTTAACGTACTCATGCCTGAAGCATCAGAAGAATTTTACGAAAACTAGTTAGATAATCTCTGTAATCAAACTAGAAAGTCGTGTAAGCAAACTAAAGACTAGAAACCAAGATACAATCATAATAGAGCAAGCTTGCGAGTTGAACCAGAGAGCGCCCAGACCGCAGAGTTACTGACGTTCTTGCAATCCGCCAGCTTGAGGACACTGAGGTACCGGAACGAGCCGAGGTAAGCCAGCCACTCCGCATCCACGGCGATGTAGCCGCTCAAGTCGATCTCCTCCACCGAGTGCTCGAAAACCCTGCAGACGCTTGATTCATCCACACGCCACAGGAAACAAAGGGGTCGAAGAAACAGAGCAAATCCATCCCATGGTAGAAAACAAAGGAAAGATTCGCGCGGTCTCGGGCATTTCGACGCGGAGGAGGTGGACGTTACTCGAGGAGGGCGGGGAAGAGGAAGCGGCGGGCGGCGAGGCGGTGGAGGAGCACGTCGGCCAGCTGCGCGGGGAGGCGTTCCAGGGAGCGCCGCTGGCGGCGCCAGGCCTCCACGGTGGCCGCGCCGCGCGCCGCTGCGTCGATACAGCTGTCGACCAGCCGCGTATCGCAGCCACCGGCGACGGCGGCGGAGGCGGCCGCCATGGGTAGGGTGGCGCCGGGCGTCAGGTGTGGCGGTGTGCGCCAACGCTCAACGGGAGGGAAGAAACGATGGGATCCTCAAGGCCTCGCTGCCGGCCGGCACGGCGTTGGACACTTTGGGGCTGTTTGGTTGGGTAACGTGCAATCCAATCCAAATCTCGGTAAGGTGAACGAAAATTGGTCGTTATTTGGTTTGCTATTCAAACTTGATAATATTTATAAAAATTTCATAATATTAATGAAATCTAATGTCATACGCGAGCAATCCAAAAATGAAAAAATTGCTCACAAAAAATTTGGTAACGCTAAAATTTGGTTTGACCACAATCCAAACAACATTATTTTGTCAATATTTAGTTTTGCCATAGCCAAAATTTTAGCTTGACTTATTTTAGTCATCAACCAAACAACCTATTTTTTGGTCGGTCTAACACACGAGCTCAGGGCTTCCATAGTGCTACAAGCTAGCCTATGGTTTGATAGCTCCACATCGGAGCCGAGCAGCTCACCCTAGCCGGTGGTAGGGCTATAAAAAAGCTCGAGGCTCACGAACTGCTCGAACTCGACTCATCTGGGCTTGATTTGAGCTCGGCTTGAGTTCCAAATGAATCGAGCTTGAGCCTAATATCAAGCTCGCGAAATTTAGCGAGCTGAGCTCGAATAGCTCGATTGGGTTTGTTATTTTCATGACATGCCTGTAAGTCGTTGACTGTTACCAGCTTCTCTCGAATAACCCTCCTATCTTGTTGAAAATTGCTTGAATATCCCTCTTATCTTGTTAAAAATTGTTGTATGTTAACTGTTACCGAGCTTCTTTTGAGTTCAAGCTCGAGCTTGAGCCTACTCGAGATTTTCTAATTATTGAAAATTGATGCATGTTGTTGAATGTTATCGAGCCTACTCAAGCTTGAGCTAAGCTGAGCTCAAGCCTAGGAATCTTTTTTTTTATTTGGCCTCATGGTGCCTCCGTAAATGCAAACATAACCCCCTTGCTATCGTTTTTACGAAAATAGCCCCCAAACGAGCGCGAAATCACTGGGGGCCGACGCGGCCACCTCCCGCGGTGGGGGAGCGCGGAAGCTCGCCCACCTTCCGCGGTGGAGGAGCGCGGAAGCGGCATGCCGCGGCGACCTAGCGCGGAAAGTGGCTAGGACCCCACACCTCCCGCGGTCACGCGTGTCGCCGCGTCGAAGAGATTCCGTGGTCACCGAGCACGGAAGGAGACACGCATCGGCTCTCCGGTGATTCTGCGCTCGTTTGAGGGATAGTTTCGTAAATACGATGGTAAGAGAGCTATTTTTACATTTACGTAGCTCGTGGCACCACGTGATCAAATCAAAAAAAATTTCAAACCTAGATCTAAGCTCGATCCCTAACTCAGACTCGCTTGAACTTGTACAAGCTTGAGCCGAGCTCGGCTGGTTTACAACCTTAGGCCGTGGCTTGATTTGAAGAGCAGCGGAGAGAGACCCGCAGAGGGAGTAGCGGCTTGCTGACAGAAGTGGCTAAGAGATGCAAGCGAACCGGCTTCGAGAGCAGCATTGGACATGGTAGTACCATGCTATGTACTTTTGTTGTTGACAAAAGCAGTTTTTGTGGGTCCCACCTAGGGCGAATCATGAAGGGGCTTTGGGCTCGAGCCCACCCGTGTGGCAAAGGCACGCTGAAAATAGAGAGTAGGCTAAAAAAATAAACATACTATTAAAATGCTAGGTTGAACCATCCGACAAAGTTAGTGCCAAACTATATTAAAAACTAAAGAGTGAAAAATTGCATACTAACTATATAATATTATCACTACCATCCACTAGAGTATATATGGTTATATGCTAAAGACTACAAGCAAAGAATATATACCACCACCACCTGCACTGCCGCAGGCCCGAGCTGACCAAATTTCCAAATCAGCAAATCGCAGGCGGCCAGCCTACCAGACGCAAGCGCGCATGTAAGCCCGCAGACCCGCTACGCCGGTGTAGCGTCACGCCGCCCTATCCTTAGCTCTTCACGCTACCTCCTCCTCCGTTTGGTCTCCTCCCCTTCCCTGGCTCGTCGCGCCGCTGTCCCGATTGCGTCTCCTCGCGTCGCTTCCCCGGCTTCTTTGCTCAACCGCGTGCTCACGCCACCTCCCCTCCTCCTTATCGCGCTGCGCCACCGCCGCCTGTCTAGGGTTTCTTCCTCAAGTGCACACCGACTGCCAGAGACAAAGCCCAATGGGCCCACCCGGTGTCACAGGATACCAGATCTAAAACCAATTTTAGCAAAGATTAGCCCATATATACTATGTGTGTACCCCCTAGCCCAAAAATTGTGCACCCTGGTTCAGCCTAACCTCTGGTCTCTTGCCGTCTCGTTGCTACGATCCCACTGGCCGCAGCTGGGCTAGGATGAATGGGTGACGTAGTAGTGCAGCTCAGTTGACACGAGTAGTCAGCACAACCCAATAGCACCTGTATGTCTTGTATCAAAGCCAACAGCCCAGCACTGCGGCTGCATGCGTCCCTCCAGACACGTCTCGCGTGAATGTGTTGCATGGTTGTGGAGTTCACGTCAGTTCTTCTCCCTCTCAAGTCTCGCCCCCGTGGCTCACAATTTGCCTCACCTCGCCTGGTCGGTGGACGGTGGCCGCAGCTGCCAATGCAGATTCTAGAGGGAGGCCTCGGCCACCGCCCATGGCGTCCCTCGCCCAGTTGCTCATTGGAAGGACTAAGTCATGAATCGCGGAATCGGCATGGGATATGTCCCACATCTTCGGTTCTTCCATTTTTTTCAAGCAAAGAGGCTAAAATTGTGAGTTATGGTTTTCAATGTGATGATTATTGATTATTTTTGTCAGAATGTAGGGTTAATACTTAGGGTTTGAATTTGGATTTTTGAAATACTGTCCTAGTTCGTTGCAAATCGGAGGCAAAACTACAAGTGATATCCATCATCGATGTGCTCATGTTGGACCATGCTTTGTATTTGACTTAAGAGTTTTTTTACTATAATGTCAAGTATGTATGTTCCTACTCCTGACGTATGTTTCTATTATATTGTTCTTCAACTGTTAAACATACCGTGATTTCAATATATTATGGGAAAAAAATCGAATAATCAGCAAATGGCAGGTAAATTTATAGAAAAGTTTCTGAAAAGGAAAGCGTCAGATATTGCTACTAATGTTGTAGTTCGTCGCTTAGGAACTTGAAAGAGCATAAATACTGTATTTATTTTTATTTTATCATTATACTATTTTTACTTCATAATTTAAGTCATTTTTTCTCTTTTTATAGGTCATTGAGGCCGGATGATGCATTTTGCTAATGTTTGCCGTATAAATTACTATTTAGAAGAGTGTTGCTTGAAAATTATATATGTTGTTATATGTATGGTAAAGTAGTGAACCCCGGTCATTTTCATTCTAGTTCTGCCCCTGCCGACTGCTCCCCATCCTCATCTCGGCTCTCATCTCATGGCATGCTTCGATCGATCCATTCGATGGGGTGCCTAGGTGGGGAATGTAGGATTGGGCCGTAGGGTGGATGTGAGGCCGCCGTTGGGCCTTGTGGCTTTATGGGCTTCGGCAAAGGCCTAGAAACCGACTCATTCACTTCTTTGTTCTTCTCGTGTTCTTCCTCGTTCCTCACTATGTTCTTCTTCGGCGCTACAGCACGCATGGAGTGGAGGCCATTGCTAGCGTAGGGGAGGTACTGGCACCGGCGAAGGGTAGGCTCAAGCCTAACAAAGCTCCCCTGGTGGATTCGCCCTTGAGGCCATCCCCCGATGCTAGTAGCCCCCCGCCCCCAGCTAGTCCGCTCGAAAGCTCTAGAATGTTCTTTCTTCTTCTTCTGTTTGAAGATGGCACCGAGTCATCGAGTGTCCTAGATATGATTGTGAACTTCACAAGCATGATACATAAATCGACTTGTTTGACAAAAATAGCCATATTTAGGCTTGTCCTAGTTAAAAATTTGTCATACACCCTCCACTGCTAGACAAAATGTGAGCTTGTGCGTGAGGTCAATGGTGCTGGTGTAGGCCGTGATGGTGTTAAGCATACGTGGATCAATCTAAAGCGTCGACACAGACGGTCGGGAAAGCTTTGGCCTATGAACCCCCTCCATTTTTTTCCTGGTTTCGTCGCTCGCCCCACCTGTGTTGTAATAGCCCCAAAATTTGGGACTGTTAAACCTTTCACAACCGCCCAGGATGTGCAGTTGTGAAGTAAGTAGTATCTCAAGCAAGTTTTCGATTACAATAAAAACCAAACTTTTATTACACAAGGTTAAGGCTTATTAGTAGGTTTTAACACTGACACGGACATCCAAGCCCAAAGTTTAATATATTACATGACAAAAGAACTTTCAAACTAAAGGCATGCTTGAGCGTGGTCGAGACCTAATAATAGTAATCATTGCCATCCGGAGGTCCACCAAAGTCTTACTCATTAAGATCCTCAGCATTTTCCCAGGTTTTCTCTGTAGTTGATATTGTAAGAATGAGTACACAACCATACTCAGCAAGACATATGAAAAAGCTAATTAATTACATGCTAGGAGTTCAAAGGAATGATTAGGTATTACCATAACAGGTATATGTGGATGCATTTTTTATTTAAAGTAATTTAACTTTAAAACAGTAAAACAATAATAAATATAACATCAAGGGGTTTACTCAACAATTACAATTACTAACTTAACATCTCAAAATCTCTACTTATGCCTGGTGTATTGGAATCACCCATGAACACATCTTCATTAACCAGAAGCACGACATATTCGAATACCTTTGATTATACTTTGCAGAGTTGCCCGACTTTACCCATAAGATATCTTAGGCTCATACTGTCAAGCTATTGACACGCAACATGTTAGCGTGCGATCGAGCCGAGGTAACAAAGCATTTTCACTAATCAACATTTTTAGTCCATACAGCCCTCAGGAGACCATCGACCAACAGTGGAACTTGTGGCCCAATGCTGACGGGTCCATACCATTGTGTAGACCAGCGAGTGTCCCTTTAGGCCCACTCCTATCCCACCCCAGTTCCACGTCTGCTCTATCACACAAGAGCTGTCGTCTTTCCTGTAGATATTCAATTGGAAGAGCAGTGTACTAAGCTAGGTTGGAATGACCACACCTGTAGTTGAACGATTTCTGTGTCGGCTACTTGGCACAAGGTTCTTGTCCTTACCTGTCATCCAGTGAGAAAATGGACCAACACTAACTCGTGGTTGTCCACCTGCTTAATCTCACCTTTGACTTACTTTTTAACAAGTCTATTGGACTGTCCAACCTCCTGGTCTCAATCCTCAACTCTCCTTTGCACTAAGATGAGGCTTCGCACGCCATTGATGCCAGGTCCGACAGTCCCACCCCACAATGATCACCTCCTTTGCTTCCATTCTTCCCTCCATTGTCGCCATTGACGTTCTTGGAGCTCGAGGCGATAGTGGTGCGTGTGCTTAGAGAGAGAAAGAGAGATCCCCTCCAATTCAAGGTAGTACGGAGGGGTACGGTGGAGATGGTGGCTAGTGGCTGCATTGTAACTAGCTCTTTATTTCTAGTGTTCTCAATGCAAAATGTTGTATGTAAGTGTAATTTGTGAGAACGTAAGGGCTGATGCGACAAAATGTCAAGCTAAAATGAAAAATAGCCTATAGGCTATACGGCCATCTAAGCCACGATTTTTTTTAAATAATATAATTTTAAAAGATATTTACAAAAATAAATAGTGAGCCCCAAAAATTACAAAAATGACTCCCTATCGCCGGTTCAACTGGCGACAGGGACCCTCTTACCCTCCTGTCGTCGGGCTAGGTACCTGTCGCCAGTTGAACTAGCGACAGCGACCTGTCGCCAGTTGAAATGGCGACAGGTACCTATCTCCATTTGAACTGGCGATAGGTACCATAAACCCTAAACTGATTGGTCTGTTTGTGATTTTCATAGATTTTCAATGGCACAAAATCTGTTAGACTCATAATAACATTTTGTGATCGTCATATGTTGTTCTAGTGCGGTGAATTTCTGAAGAAGTTTTCGAGAACAATTGAGGTATCAATGTGTAACAACCCAACCCTAGGGCACCCGAGAGGTCCTCTAAACCTTCTGGAAAGTCCATCAGGACCTCCCAGGAGGTCCCAAAAAGGACCTCTCGGACAGTCCACCAAGACCTCCCAGGAGGTCCAGCAGGACCTCCTGGAAGTCCAGGAGAACATCACCCAAGAGGGTCTTGGAGCCAGGGAGCACCCGAGGATCTTCCACAGCCAGGTCAAGGAAAAACGAGGAGGTCTGAGGGCACCTCAGGACCACCCACGACCCTCCAGAGGAGGTCAGGGAGGTCTGAGACCACTCCAGAGCCTCACGCGTTCGTTCCATGGATTGGACATGGAGGTCTGGCTTGCTCCAAGGTTCTCTGTGAAACCCGAGCTAGTCCCAAGGATCATGGCTAGCTCTTCACAGCAAAAATACAACAGTGGTGACATCCAGAACGCAAATTTATTATAGCAAAATATCAACAGAGTTGTTTACAAGGTGGCCTTGGGCCAAGCATAAATACAAAAGAGCAAAAGAACAACAGGTCCATTAGCACGCCACAGGCAACTGACTGGAAGGCACAACCTACTCGCTTTGGTCTTCATCACTGCCAAAGTCCTCTCCTGGCAAAAATTGCAATGAGCAAGAGTGAGCACACAACCGTGCTCGCAAGTTACACCCGTGGATTAGCAAGATGATATGCATAAATGGATAATCAATGGATGGCATAATATGGCTGATTTGCGCAAAGCCAAGTTTCTTTCAATTACAAATATTAATTTCTAAAGCAGGTACTCGATAGATAAAATTTATTTTCTAAACTTGATTTTCAGTTGGATAACATTCATCAACAAGTTGGTGAAGGATACCCTCCTGATACCAGGCTCCCTACCCAAACCCATGGGATAGAGAATCCCAAAACAGATTTGAAGACATTTCTGGAAAACCCAAAAATCAACATCTAACTCTGAGTAGCCTTTGCCAGCACGTCCATGACCGCGGACACGGCTATTCGAATAGATTTAACTCTGCAGAGGTTGTGCACTTTACCCACACGACATGAGTCCTCTAGTTTGTTTGGCATGCCGGAAGGGCCCCCCTCCCCCCGCGAAGGTAAGAGGTCTAGAGTTCATGACAAGGCTTTTACAATGCATTATTCCACCACAGCCTTTCCTTGCTAAGGTTTCACTTTCCTATGGATCGCAATCCGGCGGAAAGCCCCCTCTTGCACCAGTGGGAACAGTAGGTTATAAAAGACCATTGGCCATACAAGACCTCCCACACCTCCAATAGAGCAACTTATGGTAGAACTTTGTAAATTACTCAGCCAGGTCCCACGCCCCATTCTGGAGACATGTGATTGCACGATTGTGGCATAGCCCATTATAGGCATGGCATTGGTCGCTCAAAGACCGGTCCTCACATGACTAGGGCGACTTTCACAAACCCCTGGACCTCCACCTTAGCCAGGATAGAGTCCGTGCATAAACATTGCACCAGCCAAGCCAACTGATTCACCCCAGTCCAAATCCATTTTCATTTTCTTTGCTTCCCCAGCAACATTTTCATCCCTCCATGACAACCCAATGTCATGGTGAAAACATTTAAAACAGTGTTTGGTCATGATGGTAAAGATTTCCCCAAATCAATACTTTTGGTCTAAGCATGACTAAGCATATGTTTTTCAAATGGTCTTGGCTCACACTATGGCATGACCCAAGTTTGATCTAAAGGTGACAACATGTTCAGTCCAAAGTCAACAGTGGCCATACAAAGGAAGTAGGCATAACTATGAATTTAAGACAGGTATTGAAATAACTTGGTAAAAATAGGCATGCAGTATACATTAAAACAGAACATAATAAATTTGAATTATTGGGTGCAAAATGATCAAAAGTGTAACTTGCCTTGCTCACTATCCTGAGAATCTTCCTCTCCTGTGCACTCAGACTCCTTGGAGTCTTCGCAATCAAGAGGAGGGTGGTCTTTTAGCAAAAGACCCCAAAGGAGTGATTTAAGCGACAGAACAGGAGGTCCTGAGAAACGGTCCTTACGCCAAGACCAGGGAGGAGCTCCTCATATAACGACCATAGAAATCCAACAAGAGGCCCACAAAGGGAGGTCCAGGGAAGGACACAACCAACTCAGAGCAATGGCAAGAGTAAGAGTGGAGCAGATCACCAAGGGACTTACCAGGGACAAGAAGGAACTAATGGATGGAGGGGAGGTCGTGGGCAACAAGGTTTTCCCTGGAAAGCCACTGAGCGAGAGCCAAGATGACGAGTGTGGAGAAGGTTATGTGGGAGAGTTCCCTGGGCTAATTATAGCCAACATGGGCGAAGAAAACTAGAGGCATACGTACCCAGGATAAGTATAGGGATGGGTCAAAGGTAGGTGAGTGGCAGGGCAGGTGTCACCACCACCTTGGGTAAAAGGTACGAGGAAGGACAACGTACGTGGCTATGGGAAGGAACAAGGAAGGATGTCAGGGTACAGCTAAGTGACCAAATTCAGAGTAAACGCCACGCATATGGATGTATTTAATGTGACATGACATGCATTAAATGCCCAAGATATTAATGTGGCGGAGGAAATGAGAATGACCAAGTCTGGCAAGTGGGGCCAGTCAATTTTAGAAATAGTCGGGTCAAGGAGGGAGGTCTTGCCCCGCAGGGGAGGTCCGAGAGGCTTAGGAGGTCCTAGGCCCAAAGGACAGGGAGGTCTAAAGGTTGAGGAGGTCCAGACATACAGAGGAGGTCTGGACATCGAGAGGTCCTGACGGTCAGGATCAACAAAAGAAGGTCCTGATGGTTAGGATCTCATCAAGGGAGGTCTGGCAAGGAGGTCCAGAGGGCTACAAAAAGGTCCCGTGGTTGGGGTTAAGGGCAAGTTGAGGTCCGGGTGGTTGGATCTCCGAGAGGGAGGTCCAACAGCCAAGATCAAACGTGGAGGTAAGGTCCTCAGAGGGATAGGGCACGGGGAGGTCTGGACCTTTGGATTCACAATGAGGAGAGGTCCAAACCGTTGGATTCAAACAAAAGGGAGGTCCAGGCGGAGGGTTCCAATGGAATACAAGGAGGTCCGACTGAAAAGAAGTCTGGGCATAGGAGAGTGCCCAGGCAACAAGAAAGTCTAGACTTAGAAGAAGTCGGGACAGAAAGGAGGTCTGAATCAAAGAGATTCAAACCAACAAAGGGGTCAAAAGTGACCAAACTCAAAGGGAAAGGCCTGGACATAAAGATACGTCCAAGTGAGAAAAGGCCTGAGCCCCAAGGGAGGTCTAACCTCGAGAACCCATGGGGAGATCTAGGCCACAGAGAAGGTCTAAACCTCACATAACCCAAAAGAGTTAGGCTAAGGGAGGACCTGCCGAGCATACCAGAAAGGATGCATCAACAACTCAACCTCTCCAACCGAACCAAACTTTGAATTCTCATCAAAACAAAATAGTTTTAATTTGTTTTACACATTTTAAAAGGATTTAGAAAATCAGAATGTTACAAACCTACCCCCCTTAAAAGAATCTCGACCCCGAGATTCAAACAGAATCAGCGAAGAGGTAGGGGTAGTTAGTCTTGAGGTCTTCCTCTTTTTCCCATGTAGCTTCACTTTCTAGATGATGACTCCACTGTACTTTGTAGGACCTGATAATTTTGCTCCTGGTAACTCGTTCTGCAACATCCAGGATTTTAATTGGTTGCTCCACATATGTGAGGTCTTCCTGTAAATCTATGTCTTCAACTAATGTGTGGCCTTCAGGAAATCGAAGGCACTTCCTTAATTGTGATACATGAAAGATGTTGTGCACTGCCGACAGGGATTCTGGAAGTTCTAGTTGATAAGCTACTTCACCTTGCCTTGCTAAGATCTTGTATGGTCCCACAAACCTTGGTGCTAGCTTTCCTCTGATCCGAAATCTCCTAACTCCCCGGATGGGTGTTACTCTAAGGTAGACATAGTCTCCAACTTCAAAAGATAGATCTCTACGCCGGGTGTCAACATAGCTCTTTTGCCGGGATTGAGCCACTCTTAATCGTTCCTTTATCAATTTCACTTTGCTCTCTGCATCTTTGATCAGGTCCGGCCCATAGAGTTGATGCTCTCCAACTTCATCCCAGAGAAGGGGTGTCCTACAGGGCCTACCATACAAAGCCTCGAATGGGGACATCTGTAGGCTAGCTTGATAGCTGTTATTATAGGAGAATTTGGCATAGGGCAAGTTCTTGTCCCAGATTTTCCCAAAATCCAGGGCACATGCCCTGAGCATGTCTTCCAAGATTTGGTTCACTCTCTCTGTTTGCCCATCTGTTTGAGGATGATAAGCTGTACTAAAATTGAGTTTAGTACCCAGAGCTTCATGCAAACTTTGCCAAAACCTTGAAGTAAATTGAGACCCTCTGTCTGATACTATTCTTTTGGGCACTCCATGTAAACAAACAATTCTTGCCATGTACAGATCTGCCAAGGCATTACTAGTATAGGTGGTCTTGACTGGTATGAAATGTGCTACCTTGGTTAACCGATCAACCACCACCCATATGGAGTCATACCCGGATTGGGTCCTAGGCAGTCCAGTAATGAAGTCCATGCCCACTTGCTCCCATTTCCATTCGGGAATTGGCAGTGGTTGCAGCAGACCAGCTGGTTTTTGGTGTAGAGCTTTAACTCTCTGACACACATCACATTGGGATACATATTTAGCGACATCTTGCTTCATACTAATCCACCAATATCTTTCTTTAAGGTCTCGGTACATTTTGGTGCTGCCCGGGTGGATGGAGTATGGTGATCCGTGGGCTTCCACCAAAATGAGCTGCTTGGTCTCTTGGTCATTTGGCACACAGATTCGGCTACCAAACCATATTACTCCCTGCTCGTCCTCAAAGAAATCTGGGGCTTTACCCCTCCTCATGTTCCTCTTGATTTCTTGAATATCTTCATCCTTTTCTTATTGTCCTTTAATCTGATCCAGAATGGTTGGATGTACCTCCAAGGTGTTCACACACCCTTGCTCTACAATCTCCAAGTTGAGGTACTTCAACTCTTCATACAGTTTTGGTTGTTGTTCTTGAACCAAGAAG
The DNA here is from genome assembly GCA_036346405.1 of Phyllostachys edulis. NCBI lineage: Eukaryota > Viridiplantae > Streptophyta > Magnoliopsida > Poales > Poaceae > Phyllostachys > Phyllostachys edulis. The sequence goes on along the minus strand of CM070554.1, from coordinate 51,725,438 downwards.
GTATTACAATAACTTTTTCGGCTCAAGGCATCTGCCACTACATTGGCTTTGCCTGGGTGATAATGAATTCCAAGGTCATAGTCTTTAATTAATTCCAACCATCTCCTTTGTCTCAAATTAAGCTCTGGTTGTGTGAAGATATATTTCAAACTTTTGTGGTCCGTGTATATCTCACAGCGGTTGCCAATAAGGTAGTGTCGCCAAATTTTCAAAGCATGCACAATAGCTGCCAATTCTAGATCATGTGTTGGGTAGTTCTCTTCATGAGGTCTCAGCTGTCGAGATGCGTATGCTACTACCCTTCCTTCTTGCATTAGTACACAGCCAATACCTTGATGAGAAGCATCACAAAACACTTCAAAATCTCTATGGATGTCTGGCAGGATCAGGACAGGAGCGGTGACAAGCCTTTTCTTCAATTCCTGAAAGCTTTGCTCACAGGCTTCAGTCCATTCAAATCTCCTTTCCTTTTTCAAAAGTTGTGTGAGAGGTCTAGCAATCTTAGAGAATCCTTCAATGAATCTCCTGTAGTAACCAGCTAGACCAAGAAAGCTTCTTATTTCAGTCACTGTCTTAGGAGGTCTCCATTCCAGGACAGCTTCTACCTACGAAGGGTCTACAGCTACCCCCCTGGCCGAAATAATATGACCAAGGAAGGCTACTTGACTTAGCCAAAACTCACATTTACTAAACTTAGCATAGAGCTGCTGCTCTCTAAGTCTTCCCAACACCATTTTAAGGTGGTCTTCATGTTCTTTTTCATTTTTAGAGTAGACGAGGATATCATCAATAAACACCACCACAAACTTGTCGAGGAAGTCCATGAATACTTTGTTCATCATGCTCATGAAATAGGCCGGGGCATTTGTCAGTCCAAAAGACATCACAGTGAACTCATATAGTCCATACCTTGTGGTAAAAGCAGTTTTGGGGATGTCCTCGGGTCTAATTTTTAGTTGATGATAACCAGACCTTAGGTCTATTTTGGAGAACACACTTGCCCCCTTTAGTTGGTCAAAGAGATCATCTATCCTTGGCAAAGGATATTTATTCTTAATGGTGACCTCGTTGAGTGATCTGTAATCTACACACATCATCAGGCTATTGTCTTTCTTTTTGACAAATAGCACAGGTGCTCCCCATGGTGAAGAGCTTGGTCTAATAAATCATTTGTCCTTCAGTTCTTGAATCTGCCTCTTTAGCTCTACCAATTCGTTTACAGGCATCCTGTAAGGTCTTTTTGATATGGGTGCAGTCCCAGGGACCAAGTCAATTAGAAATGATATGTCCCTATCGGGTGGCATACCTGGTAGTTCCTCAGGGAACACCTCCAAGTACTCTCTGACCACTGGGAGGTCTTCCAGCTTCACTACTTCCTTTATACTGGTTAGCAAAGGTTCATTGGTAAGGGTTATAGACTTGGTGGCACAGTCGATCTGCCCTTTAAACTCCACTTGAAGGTGTGCCCAGACTCCCTGCAAATGGAGCACTTCTTTATACGACGTTTGGTTTCTACTTCGTCCATGTCGTTCCTGATGCGTCGTACCTGTCGCCGGCCAACCTTTCCCTTAAGCCTATCAATATCCGCGGCCTAGATTAGTTGCTCCCAAGTCGGATGACTAGTGAAATGGCCAACCACGGTGTAACTATACATCTCCCCACTCCAGGTTTGCATCACCGCCTCCTTGGTGAAATAGTCAGAGAGGTACTAGTCGGGATGCTGCACCACCGTCGAACAAACGGCCATGATATGGGAGCAGGGCCTATACAGAAGAAGGGGCTTGTTGCAAGTGCATATGCAACTACCGCAGTGTAGCGTGCACTCGTAGATGACCCTCTCATGGTTCATCCCGCGACGTCCTTTATCCCTGCACATTATCTCAAAACGAAGCTTCTTTGTGCCCATCTTGATGCCCAGTGCATCTCACCCTTCTTGCCCTTCTCCTCCATGTACTTGGTGACCATGGTGGGGTAGAGTACTCTATCATTTGCCAAGATGAGCAACGTGTTGTTGTTTCTATCAACAGAGTAGTTCGTTGTATCGCAGAGAATTGCCTCCACAATACCAAACAAAGGGAGGCACCTTGCGCCGCGTATGACCCAGTTGTACACCTCGACTAGATTGGTTGTCATGACACCATGTCAAGCACCACCCCTGTCATGTAGCAGCGATTACTTCTCCTTAGGCTCGTGCTTAATCCAGTCCGAGAAGCATTTCACTTGTGCCCCCATCCTCCTCCTCAATCTAGGAGCATCTGTGGGTAGCTGTGGCAATGCTTTAGGGGCATGGTCAGCGGTTGGGGCGGCCCTTCTCACTGCCTCCCTTCTGGGTTCGCTCATCCAGAATCTTCCAGAGTGCTTCGATCTTCCACTGCTGATTCTGGTTGCACAGCTGCTTGAACAGGCTCATCAAGTCCTTGTTACGGAACTGCTTGTAGAAGTTTGCACCCAAGTGCCTCATGCACCACTTGCTCTGCAGATCTAGCCATGGAAGTGGTATGTTCTCTCCTTGTTGCAACTAGGTTATTGCACGTAGCAGGCCTGCATGCCGATTATGTATGAGGCATACGTTGGGACGGCCTTACACAACAGAAATCATCACATTCTTCAAGAACCACAACCAGCTGTCTGTGTTCTCGCTTTCAACGAAAGCGAATGCCATGGGAAGAACTTGATTGTTCCCATTTGTGGCTATTGCAGTCAATATCTAGCCCTTGTACTTTCTAGTCAAGAATGTGCCATCTACACACAAGATTGGACGGCAGTGCTGGCATGCATTGATGGATAGACCAAAGGCGAAGAATGCTCGCTGTAGTACCCTGTTATTGGCCCACTTCGGATGTGTGGCATCTTGAATGTCGATATAAGTGTCGGGATTCCTGTCTTGTATGACTCAGAGTTGTCCGGGGAGGTTGTTGTTGGAATCCTCGAACGTGCCGATCCTTGATTCCAATGCCTTCTGTTTTGCCCTCCAAGCCTTGGCATAGCTGATTGTGTACTAGAACCTTACCTCAATCACCCAAATGATGGATCGTAGCTCAAAATCTAGATTATCCACGATCTCACTGTACATGAGGTTGGTGATAAAGCCTGATGATAGGTTCCGGTGGGACTGCATTGACTCAGAAACGACGCATGTGTGAGGGACCACTATAGAGCACTTCTAGTAGGTGTCCCACTTAGGCTGAAATGCGTGCAATCGCCAAGGGCATCCCTCTATGCTGCACTTCATGTCGTAGCATCTTGGGGTAGATTTGACGACTGTGAATGTGCGCCGCACCGACAAGGCCCGGAATTTGATCGCCTCCTGCACGGCCTCCTTACATTTGTACATAGCTCCTCGCCTGACCTCGCTCAGGTCATGCTCCCACGGCACATGGGAGCCTTCGTTGACGACGAGATTGTCGAACTGGTATGTGTTCCACTCGGATGGAACCACCTGCTGGTCCACATCATCCTCGTCGTCGAAACCTTCATCTTCAGACAATGCTATGTAGTCCCGGTCTTCAAGATCCATCCTTTGCACTACGGTCTCCACCTCCTCACCCTCGTTAGCAAGACCACTAGCTTGCCTGACCGAAGGATCTACTTTTGCAGGGTCTTCATCAACAGCATCAACAACTCCGGGAGCTTCAGCCATTGTGTGCGCTGCGCTGTGGCTAGAGTCCCCGACTTCTTCTTCGGCATCAGCACCCCCTTCTTGTTCAGCTGCGGATGGAGGAGTGGACTTGGCATATGCCTGGGCCAGAAGGACCAATTTCCACCCTCCCTACCTCGCCATGCATACATATGACTGCCATGAATTTATTCCCTTCAGCTGCACTAACTCCCAATATGTGGGATGTGCTGCCTGCGGGGCAAGGCAACTCAATCTCAGATCGTATACATCACGGTCCAATTGGAATGTGTGGAACAACGACCGCATTATAGCGTTCCATGTACGTTGCTCTGGTCTTGGTAGGGGCATGGTCGCCGGTTGGAAATAACGTAAATCAATCCCCTCGGGACCCTCCATAATAGTCCTCTGACCAAAGTAAAATTTGAAATTGGCGACGTCGGACATATTTGACGCACTGCATCATAAAGAACATTTTCACGATTAACCACATATCTAAAACTAGACTACCCACCGAAAAGTATTATGTAACCATACATCTAAAACTATGTAATCCATTTGGTTAAAAAAATTACCCGAGAGGTAGGCAACCAGACAGGCAGCGCTTCGCTAGCTTCTCTTGTCCCCTCTATTCCTTTCTCTTCTCTCCTTCTCTTTTTTCTAAATAAAAGTGAGTCATGTGCCAAATTTTAGGGTTTCAAGAGACTTTTATAGGGTCACGCTTCCCTATCGCCATTTGAACTAACGACTGCTACACATCAACATTTGGACTAGCGACTACTACCTATTGCCATTTGGACTAGCGACTGCTACCTGTCGTCATTTCAATTGGCGACAGGGAGATGTCGCCAGTTAAACTAGCGATAGGACCCTAAACCCTATGCTGGTTGGTATGTTTGTAATTTTCATAGATTCTAAACGATACGGAATATGTTAGCGGTGCAGCAGCTGGAAGGTAAGTTATAATGTGATGCGCTAGAGAATTTTGTGAGGACGATTGAGGTATTAACGATTCGTAAGTAGAAAGGTAAGTTATATTGCGATGCGCTAGAGAATTCACACACGGTGCACAATATTGGAGAAATGGCGCAACGATAACAACACGATAGTTGATCCGACAAGAGAGGTTACATGACACGCAGGCTAATGAACCAAGGACGGTACACGCATACCTTTAGAGAATTAGAAATATATTGGACATATGGACGAAGAGGGTTGGACTACTACGTGGACCAGGGCCATTTGCCCTTCCTTGCGAGCTCGACGTTGTATTCCTCGCTGGCCATCTTGGCCTCGGTAGCCATTTCTCTCTTTTTTTCGCACTCCCGGTGCCTACATGCCTCGAGATGGGCCTGCGTCTTCTGCCGGATACGCTAGCTGTGCTCTTCGGTGCGACGCTCCTCCTCCCTCCTCTCGCGGTCCCTGTTGGCATCCCACTCCTCGCAGTCGAGAGACCACTGGTTGTGTGGGTGGATCTCTAGGTCGATCCACTTGCGTTAGCCACATAGCAGATCCGGGGACTATAGGTAGATGGGAGAGGTTGTTAGTGCGGACTTTCAAAGAGAAATGGTAGGGAAACATACTGCTACCTGTCCTTACCAGCTGCCGATAGCGGCTCGTGTCCCAATGGCGGTCGGGATAGTGGCAAGAGTAGTTCGCACAACCCTAGTAACGCATGCCCAGGTTGAGTCGGTGCTGGAACTTGAAGAACTTGCATCTGTCCCTGCACCAACAGAGGGGCGACGTTTCCCTCTCGGGTAGATGTTGCGGTGAACGCTCGGTTGAGATGTTTTCGTAGGGGTTGCTGCTACGAGGGCAGCGTCATTGCGGGAAATTCGGCTGAGGGAAATTCGCGTCCACAAGGTAGCAGCACTAACTCGTCGGGTCACGTCACTACACAAAGTAAGGGGGAGTGAAGACGTAGAAAGATGGTGGTGTGGGGTGTCCCGATGTAGAATCGTACATGTGGTCGCGGTTTTCAAGAAAGAAAAGATATATTGAAACACGAGACTAGCATAATAATAGTTGTACAGAAATTAATATTTACATGGCATGACTGATATTTGGAGGAACAAATATCTACTGGTGGCCTCTCTTGGGGCGCACCTCGCGTGTCGCCCCTAGCCTCGCCCGACGATGGTCCGAGTACATCAGAGGATCAGGCTACCTCACTACTCGACCGGTGCGAGTAGCCTGAGGTGGTGCTAGGAGGAGGGGGTCCTACGTCGGTTGGGTTGATCCTGGCGCACCATGCAGCTAAGAAGCCCCCACGGAGAACTGGGTGTCAAGCTGGTCCATGAAGAAGTCCTCGAGGTGTGCCTTGACGTGTGACAATGAATCGTCCTCCCAAGCCGCTTCTGTGAAGCATTACGTTACACACGTAATCATAGCAAAAACCACGAAAAAGGAGGTTACGCAAGTAAGCAAGGTAGTCATACCTGGTGCCCCGAAGGCGTGCCCCGACGACTCCGCGTACTCCTGCCTCGCGTACGGGTGGAGCTCAGGACCTGCAAGAGAAGATTGCCGTTAGTAATTAGTGGGGTTCGAAATAAAGAAGCATTACGTTATGCACGTAATCATGGCGAAAACCATGAAAAAGTACGTTACGCAAGCAAGCAGGGTGGTCATACCTAGTGGTACGAAGCCGTGCCCCGATGACTCCGCATACTCCTGCCCCACGTGCCGGTGGAGCACATGATCTGCAAGAGAAGATTGCCATTAGTAACTTGTGTGGTTTGAAATAAAGAAGCGGAAGTGAATGTCTCATGCTCACCTCCAAAAAATATCCCGCGATGCTCCCACCAAGGTGCCACGACGACACACCCGGCATATATGGGCAAGAGCCCGTGGTCGTGAACCACCTCGGCTGACCCCTCGTCCTCGCACTGGTCGGTCCACTGGGTCCCTCGACGTGTGACAAGTCGCGATCTGGATGCCTCATCTCGCGGCCTCCATGATCCGCTGCAGGACCCCTCTAGTGTCCCCCAGCGTCATGTGTTGCGCGGAGGCTACCAACTCGAGAACCTCCCAGTGTAGATCCATCTGCACAAGTAATAAACAAGTTGGAAACCTAAATCTGGCAAATTAAATATGAATTAAGGACCGTTCAATACGTACGGAGGCGAAGGAAAGCGGTCCGGTTTGGGTAATGCGTGTCGGACATCGCAGCCTCATGTCGTGGTGGGTCAACCACGACCCGGACGCAGCGAAGCCTCGTCCGACTAACGTACCACTCCATGTACCCCTCGTACGTCTCGGAGTCTTAGGAGCATCCGTACACTGGATGAGATCGTCGTACGCGCCGTTCCAAGCCTCAACACAAGAGGACATCTTGTCCAACCAGGACATCGTGCCACGTACTACCTTCCTAGTGTACCTATGGACAACAAGACAACTATTTGGTTGGCACGTAACGCACATTGTACGAAAGTAAAACGTGAACTTACGCGTGGACGTGCGCCGACACCTGCGTCCCCCCAAGGGGCTAGGACCTCCTGTCGCAGACTGAACTGGCGCATGACCTGCTGCACCTAGTACTCCTCCACGAAGACATCACCAAGGCCCTCCACGTGTACCAGTACATGTAGTCTCACGTGCACAGGCTCGACAGTACTTCGGGCGCGCACGTTCACCCTCTCCTGAGTGTACGGTGTCCAGATGACGCGGTCATTAGTCAGCTGATCGAACATCGCAACGTACTCCGGGTAGGACCCCTGCAAAGTGATCGGCGTGTAGATGATCTGTGCAATAGAACACCGCAAACTTAGCACACGAAATTGTCATTATAATACAAAAATAATAAATGATCATGAAACTAACCCGTCAGTGGCACCACACCGTGCCCATGGTCGACTGGTCCATGTCGTCGTCCTGGGCGTACAAGCTGGCTGCGTACGCTCCAAAGTTCAACTGTGGTCGTTTGACCTGGAAGCACTCGAAGGACCATAGCTGCAGAAGTAGTAGGCATGAAGACAGGATGGAGCTATCCTGGGCACGGTGGCATGCGTCGCATAGTCTTGTGATGCGTCGCGCCAACACGACCGCACCCCGAGGCGTAAATGGATCTATCTCGCCCACCAAGTCCGCTTGACTCATGTGCATACTGGACGTAGTGCTTGTCGACGCTGTCGCCGTGGGGCCCTAGAAACATGACCTACCCAAACAACCACAGTAGGTAGGCCTCGAAGTGCCTCCTAACAATAACGTCCCCTGCGTTCTCCGCCATACGCTCGGGCTACAAGAAGACATGTACTCGTCAGCAAGGTTCACATATGAATTGATGCGAGAGGGTAATAGTTACGAAGACTTACATAGAATTGGCAGATCTACCTCAACGTCGGCCCGTGCGGGCTGCTGAACTCTGTGTACCCACTACCCGGCGGCAGCACATTGTGGAACCTCGCTAGGAGGTCCGTGCGCCACGTGGCCGGGATGCCGTACGCCGCCATGGGGGAGCCTGTGTAGGGCAACCTGGTCAGGAAGCTCACGTCCTGTAGCGTCGGCGCCATCTCCCCGCATAGAAGGTGGAACGTGTGCGTCTCTGGCCTCTAGCGGTCAACCAGCGCTGTCAGTAGGGCCCGGTATGGAAAATGCCTAGACATACGACCAGGACCGTGGTCCTGGTCGTCCTCCCTCGTCGCCTCCACCATCCTCGCTAGTGGAAGGAGGTTTGCCACTCTCAACCTGCGTCGAAACGATTAAGAACAAATGCGACTGCACGCAAAGTAGTCAAACCGTGATTAAGTGTATGAAGGTCAGAACTACACGTACCTCGGAACCCAGTCTGGGTGCAGCCTCCATGCCATGATGGGCATGCACGGCCGCAACGCGCCAAGCTCAATCGGTGCCTCGCCTTCCAGGGGGAGCATGGTACTGAGGCGGCTACGATGATGCGCGTCAATCACCAGGTCAAGCAACTCGTACTGGCTTGCGCTCGCCATACCTACAAATTAAGTGCATGCATTGTAAAGACTACGAAACATGTACAAAAATCAAAATTTCTACATTAAAAATAATTTTCGGTGTTAACATAATAATTACCACACAAAAATGTAAACCAAATTTAGGCTACTCAGCAATTTAAACAGATTTGTAATAGGGTCTTCCAATTTCGAGGATATTTTTAAATATTTTTTGAAGTGCAAATATAAACAATAAACAAAGTTCTTCCTATTTTCCTAGTTCGTAGTTTAAAATTAATTTTTGATATTAACAATATAATTACCACGCACAAATGGGAAGCCAAATAAAGCTGAGATTATTTTTTACATATTTCTAATAGACGTCTTCATATTTCTGCTGATTTATCCTAAATTGTTCGACTGCTGTAACATTCATAACATGTGTACAACGAACTACACTATACACAGCTCAAATAATGTAGTACATAATTTGACTACAATTATCTAATCTACTAAATTCTACTGAATTCTATGTCGCTATTCTACTTAATTCTATGTACTTAATTCTACTTGATATTCTACTTAATTCTACCCGCTACAGATCAAATGATGTACTTAATTCTACATAATTTGACATAATGTACAAAATTGCAAAAAAATGTACATGCAAGTTGGCCGGCCGACTGGATCTGATGCTCTGTCAATCTCTCTCCTCTGCGACGAACCAGCAGAGCTTCGTTACCTTTCTTAGAGCCCTCTCCTCCTCTCTTTTATTTTTGTTTTCTGGAATTAAAATGAGTTTTGAAGGATTTTTTTTGGAATTTTATAGATGGCATCCTGTCGCCAATTGAACTGGCGATAGGAAGACTGTTCACTTCCGGTTACCAACTAACGATAGGTAGCGGGACCGGTGACAAGGGTTCCTGTCGCCAGTTCAACTGGTGACAGCTACTTGGCGACAGCTAGTCATTTGCGTAATTTTTTGGGTCGGCTATATTTTTTTAAATATCATTTAAAATAATATTATTTTTTTAAAAAAATCTCTAAGCCACTATGTATTATGTATCGTGGAAGGTTTTTTTTTTTTTTTTTGCGTGTATAGTAAGTAGCTTGAGCTTACGAGGAGCACCATATCTTCTCAAATCGCCACTTTAAGCCATCATGCATTGTGAATACTGGATATCGTTAGTGCCTGTTTGGAGTCTCACAAGATATCGAATGAATTTCACCGTAGACCATCATTGTCCACGCCTCCACGAGACCTTAAAAATAACTGGCCCAATTTCGGTTCATCCGGTTCCGGTTCAAAAATCTTTTAAATTCAACTTCTATACCAAACGGTCTATAATTGAATCTAGTTTATAACCCAAACTTCAAGGTTGTTAAAAAAATTAAGAAAAAAGCGAACAGTTCTCGGTCCAGTTTCACGTTCAAACTAACTAGTCCAGTCAAAGCGTTATGAAGCGACAGAATGGATGAGAATTTGAGCTCACGTATAACATGTACATTGTAAATTGCTGCGGAAACACAAGTCACCACTTGCTAAATTTATTTCATTACTAAAATTTCAACAATTGTTGTCCGAGGACAGCAAATAGGAAATTCCTTCCATATCACGACTTAGGAACGTCACGCAGCTGTAATAACGCTTAGTCTAGTGCTTTTCAGTGAGACTCGTACCCATTCTGACCTTAACCTTCAACGTTAAGCATCTGAAGATCATAGCAGATTCTTCTTAGCGAGTAAAATCCCTACTGTTGTACATAGGACAACAGAGAAAAGGCCATCTCTTGATCTCAGGCGTTCCTTCCATGTTAGGGGCTCAGAGACTTTCCTCAACACATCTCGAAACTGTTCTTTCGTGTCATCTAGCGAGCCAGAATTGTTGATTACTATGTCGGCTTCCGACTTCTTCCAGTCCAGTGGAAGCTGCGCATTGATCCTATTCCGGGCTTGTTCCTCAGAGCACCCATCTCTTGACACGAGCCTCTCAATCTGGGTTTCTGGATCAACCCATACAACAATGACTGGGTTTGTCCAATGGTCCATCTTTGTCTCAAACAACAGTGGGATGTCGAGGATGATAACCTTGCATCCTTTCATCCACAGCTTTAGTATCTCCCAAGATATGCCAGAAGAAATATGTGGAGCCAGAAGACTGAAAGTAGCCAATAAGTTATCAAGGATACGAAATAATATTAGCAATGCTGACTTATGCCAACTACTGATAAAGGATGGTTATTCTGTAGATATGCCAGAAGAAATATGTGGAGCCAGAAGACTGAAAGTAGCCAATAAGTTATCAAGGATACGAAATAATATTAGCAATGCTGACTTATGCCAACTACTGATAAAGGATGGTTATTCTGTAGTTATCAGTATATATAAGCAACTTGACTCAGGAGTACTACATTCGTAGAAAAAGGAACCAAATAAGTTAGGGAGAAGTAGTCAGGAAGAATACACTATTATGAACGATGACTCTAAATGCCACTATTGCATAAACAAGAATCTTACATTCACTGGACAAAATATGAATTAGTTAACTAATTAAGCTAATTATACAATTATCTCTGTCATAACAGAATAAGCATATTAGCAAATAGCAGCTAAAAGAGTCCTTATGATCTCAAGGATTAGTCATGAATAAGTATCAGCGTGCAAATAAGTGTAGACCGGCCAGTATCATAATTATAAAATATTTAATGTTGTGTTTTTTATTTTACAGTCTGAGACATAGCTAGGTTAATACCAAATCATATCACATTTCATTATTAGTAATAGTATATGAAACATAACTCGAAATTTATGCATAACATACTGCTAATATGAACAGAACAACCAACTAAACAATGACATTTCTCGCTAAAAAATATAATGATATTTTCATAGAAACAAAAACAATATGGGATGTCAGACCAGAAATAGGTGAAATTGTTTTTTTCCTGAAGTGGTTATTCTGTTGTAATTATCATGTAAATAAACTGGATCACAAATATATAATCATAGAAAAAAATAAAACAAAAGAAAAAGAAATATTTAAATTTACTAGAACTGTACCGGTTTAGAAGTTGGCGTTTTGCTGGGTCGGAGAAAACAATCTGACCTAAGCGAGCTCTGTCAACTTCTCCATTTTCCAACAAAATGTCATCCCCAAAAGCTTTTACAATCTTCTTCCAACCTCTAGTGCCTTTCTGCACTACATTCTGTACATGCATGGCTCCATAATCAGCATAAAGTTCATAACACAAACATGGATGTCACTTGTAAAAGGTTCACAGCATCTGGAAACATATCATAGTAAGTCTAAAATAGTAATAAACATGCTTTGCATTCTGAAAGTCAAGTGCTAAGTCCTGTGTGCTACCTACTGCCAAATGTGGTTTGAAATTACAATGCTCTTGTCATGCGGGGCCGGGTGTACACCCAGCGCCGTACGGCCCAGGCCCAACCGGCGGCCCAAGAGGTGGCGGTGCAAGAGGCTTACAGATAAGTCTCTCTTTACTTTGCTTGCAAGTTAGAATTATTCAGATTTTGAAAGATTAGATTGAGATCCTTCTGATCCCTTTAGTTTCTAAAATTGTAATTTCTCTATTTAAAGGGGAGAAGATGAAGGAATAAAGCAAGCAAGATTAGTTTATCTAATCTCTCTTCACCCTAGCCCCCTCCCTCCGCCGTGTGCACCCATGCCTCCACCCCTGCTGTGTGCACGCCAGCCCCTTCTCCTGTCATGCGCCGCCCCTCTCCTCCACTACGGCTCCCGGGCGCAAGCCCAAGCCGAAGCCTCCCACCTCTCTCTAATACCCGATTCGATCTATTCCCAAAGCACATAACAACTTGGTATCAGATTCAGGCGTTGCCCTCTCCACCATGGTGAGCGACAGCGACGCTGTGTCTGCATAGCTTGCAACGATCCTAGCGTAGATGAAGAAACTCCACACCATTGAAGACAAGCTCCAGCACTTGGAGATGGCGCAGCACACAACAACAATCCATCACCCGACTCGAAAGCAGCCAGGCTGTCACCATGGCCGATAGCCATCTCAAGGCTCCATGCTACTACAAGCGGCTTCTTCCGAGCGCCCTCCTCTTCGCTACTACAAGCTAGACTTTCCGACCTTCGATGGCAAAAATGATCCGCTACCCTGGGAGAACCGATGCAAGCATTTTTTTCGCGGGCACTACACCTTGGAGGAAGAAAAAGTATGGCTCGCCGCCTACCACCTCATTGATGGCGCCCAACAATGGTACTATTGGCTGGAACGCGATGGCGGGATACCAAATTGGAGGCGCTTCACCGAGCTCATCAATCTCCGCTTCGGCCCACCCCTGCGCAACAACCCCTTGGGGGAACTGGCATCCTGCCGGCGCACGGGGACAATCGCTAACTACCAGGACTGGTTCCTGACTTTGCTCAATCGCGTCGGCGACCTCTCCAAACTACAGCAGATACAACTGTTCACTATGGGACTTAGCGACCCATTGCGCACCGACGTCGAGCTCCAATGCCTGAATAACCTGGAGGTGGCCTTGAGCCTAGTGAGGGCTTACGAGCTGCGTCAGCAGATGCTGGCCCTACCGCCTCGCACCGCGGGCCGTCCACACGCCTACCGTCCTCCGACGGCATGGGCCTCCTCCAGGACGACCGGCGCCACCCCTGGTCCGACCAACACCTCCCCCGGTCTGATCTGTGTGTCCTCCGGCGCACCCGCATGACAGACAACCTCCACAAGCGGCCGCTTCTTCCGCTGCCTCACCGTTCCGAAGATGGAATAATGGAAGCGCTTGGGCCTCTGCTACAACTGTGACGAGTTCTCCCGCTTCCACACCTGCAAGAACCTTTCTCTCCTGGAGGTTGACTACACCATCGACACCAAGGAGCCGATCGAGGAATCGGAACCCAAATCTCTTTGCTTACCATCATCGGTGTCCGTACCAGCGAGACGATGTAGATTGAGCTCAAGATCGACGACATGAGCCTTGTCGCTTTACTCGACTCCGAGTCGACACATAACTTTGTGTCTGCCGAGGCTGCCCACCCGTCGTCTCTCTTTCTCGCCACGTGACAACCTCCGGGTTGCCGTGGTCAACGGCGAGCGGGTTACCTGCGACGGGGTCTGCCGCCGTCATCTCCATCAACGGGGAGGTTTCCATCATCGACCTCAACGCAATACCATTGGGCGAGTATGACGTGGTGCTCGACACGCAATGGCTCGCCATGTTGGGGCCCATCCTATGGGATTTCGGCCTCCTCACCATGTCATTCTGGCGACATGACCACCAAGTCCAATGGAGCGGCCTCCGTCACACGATGCACAACGTGAAACTGCACGCAATCGACGGTTGCGAGCTCTTGGATGCCCTTCTCTAGGAATTTGACGACGTCTTCTCCGGCCGGCCGGCCCTCTGCTGTCTTGCAGCTGCTGCCATTGCATCCACCTCTGCCGATGCGCGCTAGTAGCGGTTAAGTCCTTCTGCTTGCGGATGGCCTAGAAGGATGAGATTGAGTGCCAATGCAAACTGATGACGAAGCAAGGCCTCATTCGCCAGAGTATGTCCACCTTCTCCTCGCCTGTCCTGTTGGCGCGGAAACATGACCAATCATGGCGCTTCTGCATCGACTACCGCTCCCTCAACGACAAAACAGTGAACGAGAAGTTCCCAATTCCTGTGAAGGACAAATTACTTGACGAACTCAAGGGCACTCATTACTTCACCAAGCATGATCTCCGTTCCGGCTATCATCAAGTCCGGATGCACCTACCTGACATTGATAAGACAGCTTTCCGGACTCACGATGGCCTCTTCGAGTTCCTCGTCATGCCCTTTGGTTTGACAAACGCGCCCGCTACGTTGCAAGCTTTGATGAACGACGTACTACGACCCTTCCTTCGTCAGTTTCTGCTTGTTTTCTTTGACGATATTTCAATCTACAGCACTTCTTGGTCGGCACACCTTCAATATCTTCGGGCCGTTCTTGATGTTCTTTGCCAACACTAGCTCTTCCTCAAACGCAGCAAATGCTCCTTCGGCATGACAACAATGTCCTATCTGGGGCACGTTATTTCGGCCGCCAAGGTTGCCATGGATGACAAGAAGGTACAGGTAGTCATGGGGTGGCCGGCTACTGCGACGACTCACGCCCTGCGTGGCTTTCTCAGCCTCGCCGGGTACTACCGCAAGTTCATCAAGGCGAATGGTACCATTACCGTACCCCTTACTCAACTCTTGAAGAAGTACAGGTTCGCATGGTCACCAGTGGCACAGGAAGCCTTCGACACTCTCAAGAAGGCGCTAACTACCGCGCCAATCCTGCAACTTCCGGATTTTTTAGTACAGTTCATTGTGGAGTGCGACATGTCGGGAACAGGACTCGGCGCAGTCCTTCACCAAGGCTGCAGCACCATCGCATTTTTTAGCCGACCGATTGCGGCCTGGCATCATTCGTTGGCGCTATGACGTGGTGATTGAGCTTATCTGGTGTGTGTGGCACTCTTATCTTGAGGCGTTAGTTCCTTGTCATACGGATCACTATAACTTTGAAATTTTGCTAGATCAACGTCTCACCACCATCCCCCTGTTAGTCGCTGGACTCTTGCTCTTGGTGATAGCAAGATCCTTACTCTCATCGAGAGGATAACACTTGGAGATGGGGCAATTTTCTTTGTTTATTTCTCACACAATGCTATGCCGCCGCTCGCTCGCGTTTCTCACACAATGCTAGTCTAAGATGCCATCCTAAAGCAGTCAAGATCTTTGTCCTAAAGCGATCAAGATCTTTGTCCTAAAAGCGATCCAAGATCTTTGTCCTAAAGATCTTGTCCTTGGAGGGCGGCACAAATAACAACAAAGACTTATCCATCATTCTCCCCTAAGTCTTGTGCGTCGTCTTGTGGGAGAGTTGAACCATCCGATCTGGAGCGAGCTCGAGAATTTGACCTCCCAAGAGGCTTGGTGGCGAGTCCATAAGGCGATCCGTGGTGTTGATGTAGCTTCGCCTTGATCTTGCCTTCATCCAACGACCTCGGATGAAGTGGTACCGCCGGATGTGCTTGCTCCGTTCATGGAAGCGGGGTTCTTTGCGAGCAGGCGGACTTCTTTATCCCTGGCGCCACCGCTTGATGTCTCTGCCGAGGAGATCACCAGCGATCGAGCGAGCAGGCGCTGAGTTGAAGCGGTGGAGGCGCTATGTACTCGGCCTCCACGGTGGGCAGAGGCCACCGCTTTCTTTGCTTGTTGCTGCCAACTAACGAGGCACTTGCCGAGGAAGAAAGAATCCGCTTGTGCTCTTCTTTGGTGTCGATGTCGCTGCGTGGTCGCTGTCATTGCATGCAGATGAAGTCTTGTGCCATGACACCTCGGGTAGTGCAAGCCGTGGTCGGAGGTGCATAGCGTAGCGGAGGATCCTCTTCCGACTTCTTGATGCTCGTCGTCGGTCATTGCATGAACCGTGGCGTGGCCGACAATGAACGCCAAGTCGATCGGCGTGTGGACAAGGTAGCGAAAGTCGCCCACAATCTTGCCGTCTTGCGTTAAATCCGCCTCCTCCGCCGTCTTTGTCGCGGCTCGGCTTGACCTCTCCTCCATAGGAGTGTGGGTTGGGTTGCGATCGGCGAGCCCGCCACTTCAACGATGCGCTTAGGCGTGGCGGTCTGGCGAAGGAGATCTGGGAGCTGTCTGGTGGACCTCGATCCCGGTAGTAGAAGGAGCCCCAAGTCGCTCATCTGGAAGGCGGTCTTCATCTCGCCTTGAGCAGCCGACCTCGGCCTCCTTGGGCCGGTGATCCTGAAGTCGTCGGCGTGAAGCGCCCGCCAGGGCGTTGCCGCCCTGCCCGCCGGTGAACCCTTGACCTGCGTGTGCGCTCTGCTGGAACCCGTTGCATAAGGGTGGAGTCGGCTTAGCGTTCGAGCTCGTGGTGCTGCCGCAAGGCCGTGAGGGGCCTTGCGTGGCGGAGGACCTTGCCACCTTCTTGGGGATGGCGAATCCGGCGGTGACGGACGTAGACCTCCTCCTTCAAGTCGCCCGTTGAGGAAAGGCGGACTTGGCGTCCATGTGATGGGCGTGCCAACCCTCTGAAATGCGCAAGTGCGAGAAAAGCGAAGCGGACTCCATGCGCCACGGCGGGTGCAGCGTCGTCGAAGTCGATCCTCCTGCGCATGAAGCCTCGTGCCGCCAAGCGAGCCTTGTGCTTGCGATGGCGGCGGCCATCCGCTTCGGTTTGAACACCAGCTTAAGGGTGATCGGCGTGGTGGCCGGCGGAAGATCGCCCGGCTCCGCGTCGGTTCCGCTTCGGCGGCGTCCATCTCTTGCTTCATCGCGACCGCCCGCGCGCGTCTCCTCCGCCTCGGCAAAGGCGGGGCTCGCGCCGTCGTCGCCGCCCAAATGCGACTCATGCTCGAAATCGTCTTTGCGCCGATCGAGGGCAGGCGATTCGCGAGAGATATTATCCATAATGCGGTAGCGCGAAGGCTGCGCCGTCGTGGTAAGCGTCGGCGATCCTCGTCGTGGGGACGTGAATGCGAACTCCACGTCTTGTTGCTAAATCGTGGACCGAAAGCTGTTAGGCGATCGATGGTGTGGTGCCGGTGCGAGGAGAAGTGGTGGCCGGTCTTGAGGAGTGGCCGTGAAAAGTGGGCGTGGCTGGTGCGAAGGTGGTGGAGCACTCATGGGAGGTGGCGGCGAGATGTCGAGCTCGGTGAAGGCAATTGCTAACTCCCCGACTCTCTCGAAATGGGCGTAGTCGACAGAAGTCCACAGGAATCGAAGTCGATAAATCGTCGATCCACCGCCTTGTCCCGTATCGGCCTCGCATGCCCGTCGAACCTGGCGTCCACGCGAGATCTTGGACCTTGTGTGTGTCGAGGTCGAGGATCGCGGTGAGGCCTTGAGCCCTCGCGTGGCCGATGAACACTCCGGTGCTCTGTCGTCGAGCTTGCGAAGTGGCCAAGCTCCTTGGCGAAACGAGGGAGGAAGACCCAAGTGAAACCGCGGCTTGCGCCCGTGCCAAACCTCGTCTGGCGTCCTGTAGTCGAGTGCCTTAATAAGCGGCGGTTGAGGATGTGAGCAGGTGTCACCACCTCTCTCCCAGAAGGCAGTAGGCATCCTGCTTGAGGAGGCAGAGCCATCCCATGGCCGTCTGGTTCTTGCCAGCTCGACAACGCGCCGTTCTGCTGCTGAAATTTGTCTGGTAGCGGAGTAATCATGTTGAATACCCTCATCGGCCACCATCTGTGTGAGTCATGGCCGCCGTGAATTCGCCGCCGTTGAATCTGTCTGCTTGACCTGTATGACTCTGACGCTCTGCCTCCGCGGCGACTGCGTGCGCTTGATGGCGTCCATGACCTCTCTCACTTCTGCCGGGGACCATCACCCGCATGTGGCGGAGAGGTCGTCGGCGGCGGCGAGAAATGGCGTCGTCTCCGGTGTGGCGGTGTCACGCGAACCACACAGAATCCGTCTGCGAGCTCGAGCCTCTCCTTGGCTCGGAAACTTCGCTTCTTTGAGGAAAGAAGTCGCCTCTGCGCCGTCAACCTGTGAGCGTCATGAAGCGCTCCACATGGTCAAGGGGCGGCGGGCCTCGCACCATCTCCGTGGCCTTGGCAGCCGCCGGGCCTCGAAGTGAAAAGTGCCAGCGCTCGATGCCCGCTGCCACGCCTCGTCGTCCGACGGCGGCGAACGAAGGGTTGTGCCTGCTGCGTGAAGGATGTAGAGTCTATTTGCGCCTCTGGTTACCTTGGCAAGAAAGCGTGGCGAAGATCCCAAATCCGCGACACCGTGCTCGATCTCGACCTGTGAGCCGTTCTCGTCCAGTATCCCAAAGGCGATGATGGAGTTCTGCGGTCGGGGATGTAGTAAGCGCCGGTGGCGGCTGTGCTTTCGCCCGGAACTGGCGATGAAGATAGCGGGCAGGCGCCGCCAGATTTTCCGCGCGGGCGTCCCAAACAATGAACCTCGAGCGTTTGAGTCGAGCTCGAGAAGTACTCCGCCGCCGGTCATGTGGTGGGTGGCGGCGTGTCGAGCACCAACCGTCGGTCTTGTCATTCTGGAGCTGTCGTAGGAGGGCATGTGCTTTTGGCTCGTCAAGGTGGAGGAAGGCAGCTGCGGCCGGTCTGTTGGAGGTAGTTCGATGCTCGCGTGAGCAATGAACGAGCCATTGCTCCTCCTCCACTTGCTGCGACGTGGGCTGGCAGCGTCGTGGTTGTCGACAATCCTTGGCCCAATGACCAAGCTTGCGCGATTGTGGCAAGAGTAAATCTCATGGCAAACTTTTGCTTGCCGGCGCGCATACAGGCGCCTCCACAGTCATCGCCTCGTGGTATCGACAATCCTTGGCCCAATGACCGAGCTTTACGCGGTTGTAGCAAGAGTTGTCTCGTCTTGAAACTTTGCTTGCCACGCTTGCGGCCGCTGTCGTGGAAGAAGCTCCCTTCTTCTGTCACCTTGGCCGTGGCCCAGCTGCTCCAGTGAGGAGGAGCTTCCGCCATGGTGGCGGGTCGAGAAACAGCGTGGCTCATCATCATCCAACGACCTTGAGCGACCGCGCCTCCTCGATCGTCATCGTGGAAGGTCTAGCGAGACTTCGTCGGCGAGCCATCTGCTTGTACTTCTCGAGGGGCGGCGGAAGAAGCTTCTCCACGGCTCTCTCCTCGCCGTGGAGGTGTCATCGCGGCGCACCAACCGCAGCGAGTGTTGAGGCGGAGAGCAAAGTCATCAACATCCTCACTTTGGCTTGAAGGCGGGTTCTCCCTCGCTCCTGCGTAGTGCAATGTAGACTTGCGGGCGCGGTGCCGCTAAATCGTCTTTGCGGCGATGGCGTCCCAAGCCTCTTTAGCGATCGCTTGTTAATAGCGAAGCGCATCTCGGGCGGGGCTGCGGCGATGAGAGCATCGGCGCCGTCGATCTGATGCGTGGTCGGCGTCTTCGTCTGCGGTTGCATCCGCATATCTGCGCGCTGGGCTTTACCCTCATCGCGCATGACCCGCTCGGCGTAGTTGGTCTTGGTGAGGTAGGCCACCCGCCGCCCGGGGACAACGTCCTGGCAACGACTGGTACTCGTGGTGACCACGATGCGAGCAAGGAGAAGAAGGCTGCGTCGCTGTGAAGGCCGCTTCTCCGTCGACCCGTATCTTCGCCAGCGTGCCGTCTCTCTCTCTAGGAAGCGCCCGCCCGCTGCCGTGCCGATGCGATACGAAATGCCGCCGCGCTCATAGGCGTCTTGTGATTGCTTATTCTTGTACTTCGCCTCCTGTTGCCTCCTCTCTCCGTGACTCGAGGTCCGTCGGCTATCATCGGCCGAGATGGGCTGCTTTATTCTTCTGCGTAGAACCTCGACCTCATTCTTTACCTTGCGATCATCTGCCCGCCGCATGCCCTTCCGCCTCACTTCATTGCTTGCCCGCTCATTCTTTGCCGACCTCGGCATACTTCATGCCGCCGCGGCCTTGTCTGCCGCTTCGCTCGCGTTCCTCATTACTGAGTTAAACTTCTTCTTGCCAGCCAGGTGTGCTTTCGAAGCGGCCGTGGCTGAGGCTATCCTGCGGACATGGCGCGCCTCAGGAAGCTAACTGCGTGGAGAGGAGGCTGCTTCTCTTGGTTGAGAAATGCTGCTGAAATGAAGCGAGTGGAGAAGGGATTGAGCGGAGAGATGCTCGAGTTGCGAGATACTCTGACTCGATACCACTTGTTAGTCATTTGGACTCTTGCTCTTGGTGATAGCAAGATCCTTACTCTCATCGAGAGGATAACACTTGGAGATGGGGCAATTTTCTTTGTTTATTTCTCACACAATGCTATCTGCCGCTTCTTCGTGTTTCTCACACAATGCTAGTCTAAGATCCGTCCTAAAAGCATCAAGATCTTTGTCCTAAAGCGATCAAGATCTTTGTCCTAAAGATCTTGTCCTGCGGTCAAGATCTTTGTCCTAAGCGATCAAGATCTTTGTCCTAAAGATCTTGTCCTTGGAGGGCAGACACAAATAACACAAGACTTATCCATCACCCCAACATCCTTTGGGTCGACAAGTTCTTTGGGTTTGACTTCTCCGTGGAATATCGACTCGGGCGGCTCAATACAGTCGCCAATGCTCTCCTACCATGACACCGACGTGGGAACCGCTTTTGCCTTATCCACTTTGCGCCGACCTCTTCAATGCCGTCGGTTGTGCCACTCTGAGCCGGCATTGGTCGCCCTCCGCCACCAGATTCTGCTTGGCTTAGCGGCTCCATAGGCGATGGTAGATGGCCTTGCGTTGTTCAACCGGCGCATCTACATTCCGTCAGCTTTTCCCCTTCTTGGGGACACCCTCGCCGCTGCACATGATGTTGCCGAGGCGTCGAAAAGCCTTGCCAGGTTGCCGCGCGACTTCCACGCCCGCGAGCTGGTCCATGGTGCAGGACTATGTCCGGGCGTGTGTCACTTGTCAACGCAACAAGACCGAGCACCTCCATCCCGCAGGGCTTCCGCGATCTTTGCCGATTCCTTTGCGCGTATGGGAGGACATTGCAATGGATTTCACTGAGGGCCTCCCTCGAGTTGGGTGGCAAGTCCGTCATGTGGACCGCTTCTTTAAGTATGCACATTTTATCCCACTGGCGCGTCCTTACTCAGCGGAATCAATGGCGCGTGTGTTCTTCGCCGACATTGTCCGCCTTCACGGCATACCTTCTTCAATTTTCTCGGATAGGGACCCTATGTTCACTTCAGCTTTTTGGCGGGAACTCTTTCGGGCGTCGGGTTCATACCTCCACATGACTTCCGCGTTTCATCCCCAGTCCGATGGACAATCCGAGGCCGTCAACGAGGTTATCGCCATGTATTTACGATGCATGATAGGTGATCGGCCCCGACAGTGGGTACATAGGTTACCATGAGCCGAATATTGCTACAATACATCCTTTCATACTGCCTGTAATGCCAGTAGAGTGCCTAAGAGAATGAAAGTGAAGTTTGAGAATGATGTTACCAATTTACCTCCCCACAATAGAAGAAAACTAGCAGGGGAGGGAGGAGGAGGAGAAGAGGATAAGACCAAGCCACGAGGTCGATCGAGCTTTTCCCATTAGCCACGGAGGAGAGCACTCGCGGGAGAGCCACCGAGGAGCTCGTGGGAGGCGGCGATCTTGTGAGGCTCCGCGGCGGGAGGCGAGCAGTCTTGAAGCCCGTGAGGAACCCTGGCAAGCCTTCTCCTGCCTTATCGTGGGAGGCGATGGCCAGCGCGCCGGGCTTCGAGGCGGCCTAGCACAAAGCGCCAGGCGACTCGGCGAGTGGTCGGCGTGAGGCCAGCCAGTAGAGGCGAAGGCCACAGGCGCGTCGGCAGTGGCGTTAGGCTAAGCGGGCAATGACCAAGAGAGAAGACCAAGCGAGGTGGCGCCGTGGGGAGAAATGGCCATGGCGCGCCGTGTCGCGGAGACAGCTCGGTGAGGCGACCGGCGAGAGGAGGCGGCTTCGGTGAAGCCGTCGGCCAGAAGAACCACTGCGGGAGAGGGAGAGAATGAGTGGGTGAGGAGAGGGAGGTGGGAGATAAGGCCAAAGGCGTGGGTGGCTTCGGCTCGGAGGAAAATGGGAGGATGAAAGAAAAGAAAAGGGAGGGGAAAGAACGAAGAAAAGAGAGAAGGGGTGGAAAGAAAATTAGGGGTGCGCACCTAAATTTTCAATTGCAAGGTTAGACGATTCAAACTCTAACCTATTGTTATTATTTAAAATTTGGCACTGGGTTAGTGGAATAATGCCTGTGAGAGGGGCTGTTCGCGTCGTTGTGCGCGTAGGATCAACGACGTTCATATGAGTACATGTATTGCTACCATGTGTTGAGTCTGGTTGAATGCTTATTTAAGTGGAGGTTCGGGAACGGTGTCATCCGCACGTTACTCCACTCCGCTTGGTTAACAGGCAAATGCATGGTACAGCGATAGCCGTAAGTGCTATGAAATATGTGATGTTTGCGTGATATGATAATGTTTACATGATGATGATTACATAACAATGTTTACATGATGATGTTTACATGATGATGTTTACATGATAATGTTTAGTTGATGAGGCTTACATGATAATGTTTACATGATGTCAATAATGATAGGACAAGGTGAGCAATGGGACTACCTTGTTAATGATGACAATGATGAATTATGTTAATGACAACGGACATGTGCATTTGCATCATGGTAAGAATGCATGAGCCAGGTCGGTGAGAAAGTCATGTAACTATTCCGGTGAGGTCGGTGAGAAATATACATGACTAATCCGGTGTGCTCTAGATGAAGTCTTATATCTGTAGGGACTAGATAAAATCCTACAATGTAAGGACCCCATCCTAACATTGATGGGGAAGAGTGTCATCGACGGGTGAACATTCCGCGATACTGGTATCAGCTGATAAGATGCATATGAGTATGAGCATGAGCATGATGGGCATGATGGTGCATTCGCATATATGGACAATGAAGTGAGCAAATGAGCATGTAGAATAATGATGCATTGCACTAATGGAGAGTTAATGATGGAAATGATGAAATAGTTATGTTATGTTTGTATGGCAGTGCTTATCATTTCTATTATGTGCTTGCTGAGTCTTCGAACTCAGCATTGCTTATCATTGGTTTTTAGGAGAACGTCGCAGATGACAAGCTTCGGGAAGGGGAGAATAGTACATCCACGTCACATGTAGTTACTAATGCAACTCATTCTCCTTAGATAATCCATTTTTTGCTATTTCATGTCTAGTTGTTAACTTAGCTACGCAAGTTTGTAATAAATAATGTGTGGTGGTAGCATTCTGAGCCCAGGAGGCGGGTCAGGGTGTTACACTGCCCTCAAGGACACACGTTCCATGTTGCGTTTGGTTGTGAACCTCCATCCATCCGGACCTATGAGGAAGGTGATGCGCGTAATGTGGCTGTGGATGCCACTCTTCGGGCTCGCGACGACTTTCTTGCCGATGTCTAGCAACGACTCCGACAAGCTCAGCAACACGATAAGCTTCACTATGACGGCAAGCATCATCCTCTCCATTTCGACATGGGCAATTGGGCATGGCTCCGGCACCATCACCGGCCGACAGCTTCGTTGGGCGTTGTAGCTCCTAAAGGCAAGCTCACCCCTGAGTACTACGGACCATACCGTGTCATCGCCAAGATCGACTCTGTCGCATATCACCTCTCGCTACCAGCTCGTGTACGCATTCATGATGTTTTCCATGTTGGCCACCTCAAGAAGTACCATGGGATCCCGCCTGACCAGCCGCCTACTCTCCCAGTTTTACTTCACCGCAAAGTACTCCCTACTCCAGAAAAGGCACTTCGTGTCTAGCTTTCCCGTGATGTCCACCAAATTCTCATCCAGTGGCAAGGCCAACCCGCCTCGGCAGCTTCTTGGGAAGATCTCATCACTTTTCAATTTATCCATCTTTCATTTCGAGGGCGAGCATTCGTTGAGAGGAGATGTCATGTGGGGTAGGGTGTATACCCGGCCGTCGGCTTCGAGCCCAACCGGTGACCCAAGAGGTGCCAGCGCAAGAGGCTTAGAGATAAGCCTCTCTTTACTTTGCTTGCAAGTTAGAATTATTCAGATTTAGAAAGATTAGATTGAGATTCTTCTTATCTCTTTAAAGATTAGATTGAGATCCTTTCGATATCTTTAAAGATTACATTGAGATCCTTCCGATCTCTTTAGTTTCTATAATTGTAATCTCTCTATTTAAAGGGGAGAAGAGAAAGGAATAAAGCAAGCAAGATTAATTTATCTAATACCTCTTCACCCTAGCCTCCTCCCTCTGCATGCGCACCCACGGCTCCACCCTTGCCGTGCGCACGCCGGCCCCTTCTCCTGCCGTGTGCCACCCCTCTCCTCCACCACGGCTCCCGGGCACAAGCCCGGGCCGAAGCCTCCCACCTCCCACCTCCCACTCATACCCGATTCGATCTATTCCCGAAGCACGTGACAGCTTTGTATGCCCAACTAGTCCAAAGCCTAAAGTCGAACATAATCTTGCTTCATATCAGGCACTGTGGTGGCATTGATTTTTGTTCCAGTAGGTATCCCATCTATTCTTAAAAATTCATGGAAACAATGAATAAATAAATACATTTCATTGCATAAAATCCAGTTTGCTCAATTGACGGATCCAGCAGTATTCAGTTTTGTGCAGAACAAGTTAACAAACACAGGCGGAAAATGGCCAGTTACTGCTAGCAACCAGGAATCCCAACTGACTCAAAACTGTTCCCCCTAACCTGCTTGGTTAGGAGATTTCAAATTAGATCCTTTATCCAAGTTACTCTGAGTGTCTAAGTCCAACTTGGCTGAGCTTGACATTATTTTACTTGTAAACATAAAATTTCATAGTTTTATTAGAAAAATAAGTGATACAAGAAAATGAACTCGTTACTTTTGCTTGTCACCCAAAACTAACTGACAACCAGCCAGTTTACAACTGAATTGCAGACATTATATTTGGTAACAGCAATTCCCAGGGGGATGAAATAGGTAACGAGCATCGAACTCCAAGCAATTTGGTACCAATCTCAAGTTCTTGGTTCTTGGTATGGAGAGGAGGGTACACTTATGTACCAAGTATAGGAAATGTCACCACAGCTTGTGGCAATTAAACACAATTTTCCTAAACCCTCATACTGACCTTAGGAATGGGAATTTATCGAATATTACAATTTCACCCATTTTAGTCGAGCCTCCTTCGTGTCACCTGCTACAGTGACCATGTCCCCCATGCGCAGCTTTCATATCACTCGACTGTAACGCCCAACCCGAGAGGTCTCTAGACCTAGTCGCGACAGGACCCAGGAGGTCCTGTCATGGCCAAACCAGGAGGTCTCCAAGTCTGATCATAACTGAACCCAAAAGGTCCCAGTTACGATTGGACCTAGGAGGTCCCTCAGGACCATCCAGAGGTCCCCAAGACCACCCGGGAGATCTTTCTAGACCACCCGGAGGTCCGGAAATGGGTAAGGGACATGGGGTGATCCCAAGTGCCACGACCAGTCCCAGGGGTGGTGGTGGAGGGTGGGGATCACTCTAGGGTCCTCTTGTGAGCCGAGCTAGTCCCAAGGATCAATGGCTAGCTCCTCACAGCATATAACAGTGGTAACATACATCAAACGCAAGCTTTATTAATAACAAGGGAGTTGATTACAAGAGAGCTTACAAGCCTACAAACAAAATACAGCAGAAGATAAATAAGTAGATCACCCGATACGCCACAGGCAATCGGCTGGAGGGCGCCTCCTAGACCTCCTCAAGCTTTCTTTTCTTGCTCAATAAGAATATCAAGCAAGAGTGAGCACAACAACCGTGCTCAAGTTACACCCGTCAAGTAACAGAATGACATGCATAAAATGGATATCTCAAAGGAAGGCTTAATATGATTGATTTGCATAAAGCCAAGTTTCATTTAAATACAACTACTAAGTTTCAAGGCAGTTAATAATAATTAAAATTCATTTTCTAAATCTCAGTTTTCAGTTGGATAACATTCATCAATAAGTGGTGAAGGATATCCTCCTGTCACAAGGCTCCCTGCCCAAACCCATTGGATAGAAATCCAAAACCAATTTATCAAGTCCTTTTGAAAACAAAACCAACATCTAACTGTGAGAGGCTTTGCTAGCACGTCCATGACCGTAGATACGGCTATTCGAATAGTTTTACGCTCTGCAGAGGTTGTACACTTTACCCACATGACACGACATCTCTAGTTTGTTTGGCAACGGTCGATGCCGCCACTCACTTCCGAAGGTGAGAGGTCTAGAGCACGTGACAAGGCCTTTACAATACATCATTCCACCGCAGTCCATCCTCGCTAATCGCTCCACCCTACGGATAGAAACCCGTAGAGATCAACGGCCCCCTCTTGCGTCGGGCGAGACTTCATAAAAAGACAGGTCATGAAAGACTACCCACTGCACCAGCAGGATCGACCGCTATGGAACTTTGCAAATTAGTCAGCCAGGTCCCCTCCCCACACTCAGGACATGTGGTTGTACGATGAGGTATAGCCCATTATATGCATAGCAAATGATCGCTCGCAGACCGGTCCTTAACTGACCTGGACGACCACCACAAACCCTGGGCATCGGATAACACGATTCCCGTGCATAGGCATGCACCAACCAAGCAACCAGTGTCACCCAAGTCCAAATCTTTTTTTTTTCCTTTTCTTGCTTTTCAAACACATTTACAAACCTCCATGACAACCCAATGTCATGGCTTAGCTTTTAAAACATTTAGACAACATTGGCCTTGGCAGTAAAACTTCCCAAAACAAGATTTTGGTCTAAGCATGACTAAGCATCAGATTTTACAAACCATACTAGTTCATACTATTGTATTAGCTAGCTTTTACTAAGGTGACAATGGGTGATCAGTGCAATTATCAAGATTGGTTGTACAAAGGAATTAGGAGTAACTACAAAGTTGAAACAGGGATTGAAATACTTGAATTGAAATAGGCATGCAGTAATAATTTGAAACAAGATATAAGTACTTTGAAATACTGGGTTCAATATGATCAAGAGTGTAGCTTGTCTGGCCCGAAAGCTTGAGCAACTAATTGGGAGAACTCGAGCTCCCCAAAGAGTCGCAATCTATACGAGACAAAGCAAAGCAAAATCAAATAACAGCCAATAAGATCCAAATGAACTCCAAACAAACCCAAATAGCAAAGAACAGAACAAGATGAACTAAGAAAGGGCTCTCAGGAGGACGTCCAAGAGGTTGAAGGGAGGTCCAACAAGTTGGGGGAGGTCCTCTAGAGAGGGTGGTCTTTGCAAAAGGTCAAAGAAGGTGGTCTTTTGCAAAAGATCAAGGCAGGTGATCTTTGCAAAAGACCAGAAGGGCGACAAAGACCAAGAAGGTGGTCTTTGCAAAAATGATGGTCCTAAGAGGCAAAGGTCTCTAAGGAGAAGGTCCAGAAGAGGACCCAAGAGGGTCGTCTTTGCAAAAAGGACCGAGAGGGTCGTCTTTGCGAAGAGACCTGCAAAGACCGAGAGGGTGGTCTTTGCAAAAAAAACTAGCAAAGACCGAGAGGGTCGTCTTTGCTAAGGGAGGTCTTAAGGAGTTCAAGGGACGTCCTGAGGCGGATGTTCCGAGGAGGTCAAAGAGGTCTTTGAGGAGGTACTGAGGAAGAGATCATGAGGAGGTCCTGAGAGGGCAAAGGAGGTCTCTGAGGAGGAGGTCTAGAGGAGGACCCAAGAGGCTCGTCTTTTGCAAAAAGGGGCCTTCAGGAGCTCCAAAGGTGGAGGTTCAATAAAGGCCACAACTATGCTGCGTAGTCGTAAGAGACATACGACTATGCAACATGGTCGTATGGATCCAAGGAAAGAACAAGGCACGGAGGTACTTACCAAGGCCGAGAGGAAGGTAGAAGAGGGGGAGGAGGTCGAGGGTTCGGTGGCGACGGTTGAGGACGGCGCGGGTGCCCCGGCAGACTCCTACGGCAATGAGGTGGTGGCGCAAGCTCCGGCGGCCTTCTTGTCGATGAGGAGGCGACGGCGTAGCCTCAATAGACTCCTTGGCGAAGCTTCAAGCACTGAGCAAGCTGGACAAGAGCTAGAGAGCTAAGTGGCCAAAGGTGAGGAAAGGAGGGCTCCTCAGGCTATTTATAGCCAAAGAAGGAGGAGAAAGAAGGTCACTGAGAAACATACGGGTCAAAGGTAGGTGAAGGAGGAAATAGGAGCGGGTAAAGAAAGAGACAAGAGAAGGAACGGGTGCTGCCAAAAGGTGGTAGCATTTAATGCGACATGACAGACATTAGATGCACAAAGACTTTTGGGCGCCAAAGGTACGGTCAAAGGAAAAAGAAAATGAACGTGACTGACAAATAGGACCAGTCAAAGTTCAGATGGGAGGTCATGCGAAGACCGTGAGGAGGTCTCGTAGAGGTCAAAGGAGATCTGTCCCAAGGTGGTCTTTACAAAAGACCGAGGTCTGAGGACAAAGAGGTCGAGAGGAGGTCATTCCATAAAGGTGGTTTTGCAAAAGACCGGGAGGTCGTGACATGAGGTGATCTTGACCGCCAAGGTGGTCTTTGCAAAGACCGAAATCGACCACAAGGGTGGTCAGGCCATAAAGGTGGTCTTTGCAAAAGACCAAAAGAGGTCCTGAGGGCTAAGAGGCCCAAAGAACAAGAGGGTCCAAAGGGAAAAGATCCAACGGAGGAAATCCAAGGAGGAGGTCCTGAGCGGTCCTGATGAACTCAAAGGAGATCCTAACGGTCAAGATCAACTCAAGGGGAGATCCTGACGGTCAAGATCAATAAAGGGAGGTCCTGACAGTCAAGATCGGTCAAGATCAACAAGGGGAGGTCCTGACGGTCAAGATCGACAAGGGAAGGTCCTGACGGTCAAGATCAACTCAAGGGGGGTCTTGACGGTCAAGATCAGCAAGGGGAGGTCCTGACGGTCAAGATCAGCAAGGGGAGGTCCTGACGGTCAAGATGAGACCTAAGGAGGTCTCAACAGTCAAGATGAACTCCAAGGAGGTCTTGACGGTTGAGATGAAATCAAAGGAAGGAAGCGATAGCGAGGAAAAGGGCGCAAAGGAGCGGAGCTGTCGGATTTCAATCGGACGAAGCAGAACGATTGGGCCGTTCGGACCAGCCGAACGTGACAACAAGATCAGGCCGCCCGATGCAAATCGGATGGCTCGGAAAGGTTGGGACGTTCGGACCAGCCGAACGTGCCAACAAGATCAAGCTGTTCAACACAAATCAAACGGTACAAAAGCGATAGGGGTTTGGATCAAGCGGGAGGCTCGAAGGGAAGCGAGGGAAGTTCAAATGAGGTTCAAAAGGGCTCGAGAAGGTCCTAATGAACACAAGGAGGTCTAAATAAACACAGGGAGGTCCAAATGAACACAGAGAGGTCCAAATGAATGCAAGGAGGTTCAAATGAACAAAAGGAGGTCTAAATGAACACAAAGAGGTCCAAATGAACGCAAGGATGTTCAAATGGACAAAAGGAGGTCCAAATGAACCCGAGGAGGTTCAAATGGACAAAAGGAGGTCCAAATGAACCCAAGGAGGTTCAAATGAACAAAAGGAGGTCCTAATGAACCCGAGAAGGTTCAAATGGACACGAGCACGAGGAGGTTTTCAAAGGAAGGTTTGAACCGAGGGAAGGTCCAAACGAAAGGAGGAAGAGGTTTTCAAAGGGAGGATAAGAAGGTTGAAACGAAGGAGAGGTCCAGAAGGGGAGAGCTTCAACCCGAATGTTAAATTTCGGAATTCAAGGATATTTGAAACACAAACCCGAGCTAGAATGCCACGCGGGGGGGGGTGGTTGTGACCCAAAGGGCAGGTCAGAACCAAAGGAAAATTCAAACGGAGAAGGAGGTTTAGATCACATAGAGGTCTAAACAGGGAAGAAGGTTTGGATCAAAAAGAAGGTCTAAACCAGCGAGAGATTCAAACCAACAAAGAGGTCCAGACTTTACAGAGAGGAGGTCTGGTCTAAAGAAAAATCCAAACAAAAGATACAAGGAGAGGTCAAAACCGAAGGAAGGCCTAAAGGGCACAAGGAAGGTCCCGACAAGGAGGAGGTGCGGACACAAGGGAGTGTCCAAACACAAGGAGGTCGAGAGAGGTCAAGGAGGTGCAGAACCAAGAGGAAAGGTGAGGTCTAAACCACGAGGAGGTCTAAACCGCAAAGGAGTCAAAGGGAAAGGTCTAGACACGAGGGGTCTAGATACAAGGAAGTGTTCAAACCGGAGGAGGTGCAGGCGAAAAGAGCTAGGCCAAGAGGAGAGCAGAACAAACAGAGAGGGGGGGGGCACACCAGAGCTCAAACAGCTCCTCAAAAACCAAACTTTAGGATTAGTTGAAGTTTGGTTTATTCATTTTAAATACTTGAATTCTGAAAATCTCAAGTTAAGCTTTGGGACTTTCAACAAGATCGAATGGTTCTCTTTATTTTGAAAATTTCAAAAAGACTCAGAAAAACCAGGGTGTTACACCGACGTGTTGCTGTGCCTCCACCAGTCATTGCTTTGCTTGCTGCCAAGACTAAAATTCTATCTAATGTGCCTGCCTTTGAGACTCGTTTAACACTAGCCCATGGATCTGACAGTAGCCAGTCACTCGTCCATGGTGGCTTGTGAGTTTGTTTGTCTTTTCCTTTCCCTTTCTGAACCTAGGCTTGCGAGTTTGTTTGATACAAATGAAAGGTGATGAAATGAGAATAAATATTCTCTCGATGGATACTTTTTTAACTACAACATGTAATTTATGATGCTTCATTTATTTTCAAAAGCTACGACAAAGGATAATCGAGTCAAGTAAAACTTAATTCTGAAATCTGAATTCCCATCCTACAATCCACAGTTTCACACTGCCTACCAAAAAACAAGGGCATGTGACTAAATTTGCTATCCCCATCACATCTCTCAACTCCCCATCATATTCCTAATTGCAGCCAAACACCCTGTTACTGTGAGTAGCAAGAAGGGTGCAAAAGCTCAATACGAAAACCAATTTGTACATTTTCCCTCCACATAAAGCTGAACTGAGCAATCTGTTCCACGTTGCAAAACTTTGTTACGATCAGTACCAAGTGTTGCCAGTAGTTCTCAGGGAGGAGAAAAGGTAACAGGCATCGACTGCAACAGAATTGGTACACTTGTGTAATGAGTAACGCAATGCCTAAACCTTAACGTGAGGAGAAAGAGGGATGCAAAAATTCAAATTGAAAACAAATTTATATTTTTCCCTTGCACATAAAGCTGAGCTGAGCAGCCTGTTCCATGTACTAATAAAACTGTGTTACAGAGTTAAAATTGGTACGTTCTATAGTACCATAATTGCGATGCAAAGCTTAAGGGTATTTTTTTTAAAGATAAACAGTAGGACAGAATCCTAATGCATATATGTTATATAAAAAGGAAAAAAACAAGAATGTTAGATACAAATTAACTGAGACTATCTAATCACTCTTGAATTTTGGGAAAGTATTTTTTTCTTTTGCCCTATGGAAAAGCTTAAGAGTATTGGCTATAGGGAATGAATCTATCAAAAGTTCAAAACAATAACATTGTTTACGAAAGCACGCCAAACATTTAAACTAGCGTAAACAGAACCAAGGGAAAGATTTAAACTAACGTAAACAGAACCACGGGCGGATCAAAACCAAGAACAGGACAGTGTCAAATTTGAGACCTAGGAGCAAAGTTTGGACAAAACTATCCAATAAGTGTATGTTTTGGTAGGACAATCGTGCCGGCCACTGCTTACCCGAGCAACGATGTCGGCGTCGACGACAGGGATGCCGGTGGACTTGAAGAGGTTGGAGACGGTGCTCTTTCCTGACGCGATCCCACCCGTCAAACCGACCAGCCTCATCTAAAATTCAGTTTGTAAAAGACGATGTGGAGAGCACAGAAACAGAAACCAACCCTCAGTTTGTAAAATGCAGTCACTACTCACAAAACGTCAAAACCTTATGAACACATAAGCATATTATAAGTACTGGTAAAGGGGCAGGTAATGTATTCATCAAAGAACAACCAAGTAATCTCATAATGCCTAAATTTTATAACTCACATAAGGTGCTTGTAAACATGCATATGCTCGTTGACCAATTTAATTAGCATGTCATACTCTGCCAAACTCTATACTACTACTACTGATCGATCCTCTGGTGTGCAAGACTAAAAACCAAATGTAGTGCGGACTCGATAAACAACATCCATATCACTTGAATTTTGAGACATCCAATGAAATACATGAAATTAGAGCACTTTTACAACGTATTACCGGAGGGAGGGGCGCGCGGGGGTGGCGCCGGCTGTGAGGGGGCCGGGGGGCTGCTGACCGAGGCTGACCGGTCGAGGGAGGGGCACTGGGGAGCGGCGCCGGCGCGGCCGAGGGCCGAGGAGGAGCGCTGGGGGCAGGGGCGGCCGAGGGCCGAGAGGAGGCTGGGGGGGGCGCCGGGTGAGTAGAGGAGGCAGCCAGGCAGGGGCACTGGGGGCGGCGGAGCAGAGGGCGCTCGGGCGTTGGGGGGTGGGGGCGGCGGCTCGTGTAAGGAGAGGAGGCAGGGGCGTTGGGGCGTGGAGGCGGAATGGTCGGCCTCCGGCTGGGCCGCAAACATCGGGTCAGACCACTGTGGGCTGAGATTTGTAAATATGTGTAGTGGGGGTTGTTCTCTCAACGGTCCGAGGCCATCTCCGCCCCTGATACCGCCCATCGCACAGCCCCGATCGGACGCTGCAGCCAGATGGAGAGCGAAAGCACAATCGTACTATTCCCTCTACCATTTCAATTAGGACTTGCACAGCCATTAATTGATAACTTGAAAGGGCAAGGAGGATGAACAATTACATCTCCATCTCTCCAAAATTCACATCCCTCTCTCTCACACACACCTAACCAAACACTCCAGGAGGAAGAGGATGAGCACTTGCATATCTTTAGTCTCTTCACTCCTTCCTCCCATACACTCTAGGTCCATGAAACAGCCCACACCCCCAAGGAAATTTGCTGGGGAAGGGTCTCACGCGAGAGGATAAAGCATTGCGCGAGACCCCTCCCTGTCAAAATCCCCCACCCACCACACACACACCCCAAAACTCTAATCCTAGCACAACATAACTTCAGAGTTCAGACCAGCTTGTAGCCAGTGACCCACACATTCGCCGGAGGGGCCGACTGCACATACACAAACCTGACTCTCCGGCCCGCGCGCAGCGCCGGCAGCCAGCGCGGGGGAACGTACCCGTACCGTGCCTTGTCGAGACCCCACAGCCGGCCGTGGAGATCCGAGACGCCGAGGTGGAGCTCCCGGACTGTCTTCCGGGACCTGTTGGTCACCGTCACCGAGTACCTGTAGTATGTCTTGCGCCTCATTGCCCATGTCCTCGTCACGTTCTGCTCAATCTCGATAGGCGACGGGTGATCAGAAGCTGCAACCACAAGGTGAAAGAGAGAGAAAGAAACAGAATTAGTTTTGTGTTCTTGCACTTGAATCAATTAGGCGTGTTTTCTTGCACTTTGTTCAGTTTCAGTTCAGTGATTACCATGGTGATGAGATGGTAGTAGTGTCTGGTTTGCATGTGGAGGAGGAGCCACCTCTGGAAGTGACTGGTCATTCTCATTCAGTCCGCCGCATGCGCCGGCGAGGCGGGCGAGGACGCCGACCAACGGAGCGTTGTTGTAGGTGGCCGCCTCCGTCTGCTCGTAGTTGTTCCTCTCGTCGGCGAAGTCGTCGTACTCGTCTGGGCCGCCGACAATGGCGCCATCGAGGAGGTTGGGGTTGCCGGCCTGCCTGCCGTACCAGCTGGAGTAGCCCTCCTGGCAGCTGACGAACGAGGGGTCGGTCTTGATCGACACGATGGAGGCGCCCCGGTGGTGCACCTGCCGCGGGTAGTTCGTGCCGTACCCGACCATGTAGCTAGTCGCCCTCGGATTGTCACCTAGGATGTAGTTCACCTGAATTTTTTCTGTGTTAGCGTAATGTTCCGTAAAATAGTTTTTACATTTTTTTTCAGAAAGAAAACTGAACAGATCGTAAAACAGCGGACGGGCAAGTTGATGCCTATCCATCAGTACTAATCGTAATGATATCTTAAAAAAGGTTCAGGTGCTGAACATTGCCTGATACTTGACAAATGTGAGGATCTCAAAGGGCTGCGCGGCTCCGGCCAGACAGCGCACGGCTCCCTTGCCGGATACCGTGGCGTAGTCGGCGTATACCGTGAGCAAGAACGACGCGCTCGTCACGAACTGGAGGTTGTTCCACCTCTGATGGTACATCATGCCGCCCGGAGTCCTTGGGACATTGACGGCGCCCTTCCCGACACACGAGCACACGAAGAACTCGGCGTTCTGCCGGTACCTCTGCAGCGCGGCCGCGTGCTCACCGGCTCTGCCCTGAAGAAGGAACTGCACAGCATAGAGTCAGGCAGGCAGGTAAACTCCCTGTGCCGGAATTGGAGTAATTGACCAAAGTACTGTAATGTAAGTACTTTGGTCCGGCAAAATATGGTACTATTCACTGTAGCGCTTCATGTACCAACATACCTTGGCTGCTAGGACCTGCACGCCGGGGTACTTGACGTCCCAGCCGAACTTGTTGATGGACCAGCCCGTGCCTCCCAGTGCGTCACCGTTGCTGGCTAGGTATTCCAGGTAGAACCGGTCCTCCGTCGCCTCGAACAGCCACGCCGCCGCCCATAGCAGCTCATCCTGCACCGCACCATGTACCACATTGAAGGTCAGAGTGTTTGTTTGGAGCTCACCATCTGATGATGTCTACATCTCTTCTTCTACATTACTTACTCCGTATCCGTTGAGAGACCCGTAGTAGTTCCGCGCGACGGTGATGCTGGCGTCGTACTTTCCCCGGTACTTGTCGGCAAAATCGAACAACTGTACGCGCCAAAGAAGCAGGCAACATTGTAAATTTATACAATTTTGGTTAGGTTTCAGGTTCAGTTAGATTCTGGGTTGGGACCAAACCTGCTTAGAATGTCCAAGGAGCAGGTTTGCATAGCCTGGATATGTGTCGCGGAAGACCATAGATGCCGCGGCCATAGCCGCGGCGGTCTCTCCGGCGAGGTCTGACCCGGGGTGCTGGGCATCAATGCGGAAAGCCTGACGGCTCGTCGTCATGTCCTCCGGCCGCTGCCAGCAGCTGTGGTCCGTGTCGCCATCACCAACCTCCCCGTAGAGCACGTCAGGCTCAGGGTGCGCCTTGATGAAGTAGTCCGTGCCCCACTTGACGGCGTCCAAGGCGTTGCGGAGCTCGCCGGCGGCCGCCATCTGCTTGCCGTACTCCAGGATGCTCCAGGACATCATGGTCACCGTGAACGCCATTGGCAGCCCAAACTTCACATTGTCCCCTGCATCATAGTACCCTCCGACAAGATCCACCTGAAAGGAAAGAACACAAAGATTGCAGACACCATTCGGACCAAGCGTGCTTGCCATTGGTTCAAATGTGACACACCCAAGGAACAGAAATGGCATCATGCTTTGATCAATGCTAGGAAGATAGATATATAGCACATACTCCATTGGCCTTGCCATCAAAGAGGCCGGAGTTGGCTCTCCAGGTGATCCTCTGGTTAGGCGGCAGCGCGCCGGACCTCTGCGCTTCGAAGTAGAGGATGCTCTTCCTCAATGCCATGCCATAGTCATGGCCACCAGCTCCAGAAGCCAGCTTCACCACTGATGCGAGTGCCAAGAGGCCAAGGAATGCAGCAACCACATGAACACCACCATTCTTGGCCATTGCAATGCACCAAGAAGGTGTGTGAGTGAGAGTGTGTGAAACAGAGTGGAAAGGCAGGGGATTTGGTTGGCTTTGGAGGGAGTTGGGGAAGCTCAAAAGAGTGCCTCTTTATACTGGAGGGAAGAGGAGACAGGACTAGAGATTCAAAGGATGCCTGACTAGTTGTTTACTCTAGTCCACCTTTCATGCTTTAGCAAGTGGTTGATGCCAAATATTGTACATGCAACTGGTGCCCCAGGTTACACCATCCTACAAAACAGCAAGTTTGTACATCTGTTTTTAGTTATTTTCTCTATGTATCAATTAACTACAGTAGTTGACTGTAATAGTTGTAATAAGTGTTAGCAAGAGTAAGATTTCAGTACAGGTCAACAAAAACGATGAACTTGTTCATCCATGATCCCTGTCTATTGTGAGATCCACACTTCAATAACTAAGCTAGGCATTGGCCATATGAGGGTATTTTTTATATTCCTTAGGTCTTGTTTGGCTAGTGGGAAAATCTATCCATGGGAGAAACAATCCAAGGAGAGATTAGGTGAATCCCCCTCTCTCCAGTCAATCCCCTCCCACTTTGGATCTAATCCCCTCCCATCTTGGATCTAATCCCTTAATTTTTGTTTGGGCAAATAGTTGGATTGGTAGGGATTGCATATATTAAAAGGATTGCATATATTAAAAAAAAATCTGAAAGCAAAAAAGAATATAGAATATTCCAAAAACAACATTAAAAAATTGGAACAATTCAGAAAATTTCCAAAACCAAACAAAAAAATTCGAAAAATATCAAAAAAATTTCACAAACAGTCCAAAAAAATGAAAAAAAAAAGTGCAGAAATTCGAAAAAATCATAAAAATAAGAATAAAAGGTCTATAAATTTCAAAATAAAAAAACAGATTATATATTTCAAAAAAATATTAAAATTTTGAATACAGCCTCTAGAAAATTGGATAACAAGTGATACTATTGCAGAAACATCTGATATCAAGCTTGGAGTTAGCATGCCATTGGTACATGTTTACTGAGTTGCTAAATCGCATCAGCATAGAAAGGAAGCAACAATCATATCAAGTTCATGATGGTCTAGGCAAAAAAACTATGACATCAAGAGATCTTAAGGATTTTGTTTCACAGCATCAAAACTCTAAACATGTCTTGCATTAGAGCAACTCATGACTTCCTGATAATCCAACTAAACATGTCTAGCATTATAGCAACTGATGACTTCCTGGTAATCCAAATCAGTCCACAAGGGTGTCCAATATGTCATGCTCTATGAAGAGGAGGTACCTGAAATTCCACAAAGCAAAGATAATTAGAGCATTGGCTCCAATACAACTTAGATCGGTAACATAACTTAGGTTCTAGTTGATAGCATACTGCAACACTAGACTATGTTATGCACCGTCAAGTGTCCATTTAGTGTCAGCCCCATTAAGATGACATGATAAATGAAGATGAAAAAACTGGGCCAATGGACAAATGGTTAATGGTGGACTTAACTTCCAATATTACATGGACTTTGAAGAACAAGGGAGGCCTTCGGATGTAAAAGGGCTGGTCCAGCAACCACTGCAAAACATAGGTATCAACAGATGGCAAAGCATTGCCTTTCATTAGATGATATCAAAAGTAAAACATGTCTAGAATGCATCTGCTCTTGGCTTAGCTTATGATTCACATATAGTATGCATCTGCAGGGGTGAACATGTCTAGAAATTGCCAGGTACTATGAATCTCCACCAATGAATAGTGATTATTACTAGCAATTGGCAAGCACGGCTAGTTCCAGATAGAAAACTAGTGACTTCTTTGGCTTCACTATTCTATACCATACAACAAATAATATGACTGATAAGTATGCTCATAATTTCATATTTGAGCCACAATGGTTCCCTTTTTACCGATTCACACTGACCACATCATTTTAGATAGCTACTTCCCTTTTTGGATGGTTAGTTCGTTTGTTAATGTTCTCCTACTAGATCAAAATAAAGATCATCTAGGAACCTCACTCAGAACTGAATGGAACACTTCAATAGTGAAGGTATTCACAATTCAAGCTATAAAGGCAACAATTGTACCAAAGCAAACTGCTTCTCCACTACATATTTTAGCAAGTCAGTTCCAAATTCATTGTAGCACATCCACAACAATAACAAATAAACAACAATTGGTGCTCTATCTACAACCCCACCTGAAATCATATTTCCAGGAAACATTTCCAATTCATCATGGCATCATCATGTTCATGCCCCCATTTCAGTTCAATACCCCAGCCACTGACCACGAAACTAGACTAAGATCATTTTGCCCCGGTTAAAACTGGCTAGGGACCGACAGTACCTAGGATCACCTTGGCCCAAGCGTTCTCGAATCAAAACCCGGAGGCCCGGTGTGCGTCCCTTCAGGACGCCAAGATCGCCTCCTGGATGCGCTCCTCCAAAGGCCGTGGCAAGCGGTGGCCATGAGCCGCACCTCAAATCCTTCTGGCGCCCAGCCCCCCGACCCTCTCCTTGGCGAACTCCATGAACGGCCGTAGAGACTCCCCCACACGCGCCGGGTCGGTGGCGAAGGAGGAGAGCCCCGAGGAGACGCGCATCATGGCAGAGCGTGCTAGATCCGGGTGCCTATCGGGCCTCGCTGCGAAGACGTGGGCCCGGGTGCCGGTGCTGCCGCCATCTATGATGATGGAGAAGCGCAGGGAGGGGGCGGGCTGCGGTGGCGGAGTCAAGGGGGAGAAAGGGGGAGGCGCCGCCGTTCGGAGAAGTTGCGACGAGTCGCGAGACACAGCGACAGGGAAGAAACACTCGTCCGAGGCGAGGCACATTACCCCCATGGATTGGGTTGGAACGGGAGAGGAAATCGTGATCCCGGGGGTTACCCAAGACATGAAACAGATTGGTCTGGGAAAACTTCCCCCGCCGGGGTGATCCCTGTGGATGGATTCCGATCCCGACCGATCCCAGCCTTTCCAAACATGGCCTTAATTAGCTTGCGTGAACTCAACAAAGCTACAAGTAGGATGGATGTTTCAAAATGGGAATGCAAATGATCTCCGCCGCTTGAAGCATGATGCAAATCTGCAACATGCCCTGGTTTTGACTTTTGAGCTAACAAAATCCGGCTAAACTTGCTAGAATGCTGATGATAAAGCTTTACTCACACTAGACATATTTAAACGTTTACATTCTCTGCGGCCGACAAGGGGCTGACAGTTGGCAGTTTATGTATGAGTAGTTTTTGCCTCTATGGTTGATTAATGAAACGGCGATATATCAATCCCATTCAAAAGAAGTAAAAAATACACATTAGAGCAGTATTGCATGTGTTCTTGTTGGAGAAAAGTTTATAGCTTAATTAAGTACCTCATACTTGAACAACAAGCGATCCTGGTACTCTTAGAAAAAAAAATGCAGGCTCTTGTGTTGCAATTTTCTGGAGTATCTGCAAAAGTTAAAAAAAAGGTAAAGGATATCGTTTTATAAAATTCACTGACCAACTTTCTGTGACAATCGACGGTCTTCAGTAGTTTTTCTTTTTCTTTTTTTGGACCATGCTATAATTTGGCTTTAGTAGTACAAAGTTATAATATAATGAAGTCTTCTTAATAATATAATATGCATACATCATTTTCTCATAGCCAATCTCGATACCTGTAGATATACCAACACCTATAATGCACGGACACGGATATGTCGACATAACATGACACCGACATAGGGATTCGCCATTTTCCCAAAAATACCGATACGGCGACATGGCTATATATATTTAAATAATAAGAATAAATTACACATATATATTATTTTTTATGTTTCTTCATGCTTGTCAAACTGAAATATTGTAAAGTCTAAAGTAAACTTGGAATATGTACCTCTCATCAGTTCTTGGCATTTTAGCAGCACAAATACTCTTGAGAGCAAGATTGAGAGTATGAACAACACAAGGAGTCCAAAAAATATGAGTGTACTTCTGTTAAACAATCAAACCCGCACCTTTGCAATTTGTAGCATTTGGCGGTGATGACTTGGACAACACTTCTTGCACCCACATCTTCAATAACAGCAATCAACTTCTCAAAAATGTACTCCTTTGTCTTCACCTCGCCTTCAGCATTGATAGCTCGCAAGAATAGATACTGTCACCTTAGGACATATCTTGTATCCACCATTACTAATTTTTAGCAAATGCGCTTTGACTCTAGAGTAGCTACTAGTGCCAACGTATTTGCAATACTTGCATCTCCATTTCACATTTCCTCCCCCTTGACCACCCTTGTCTAGAACGTCAATATGATTCCACAATGGAGGCTTGAACCTATTGTTGGTGGTTTGCACCTCTCTAGCACTAGAATTACCGATTTCCATTTTTCTAAAATGATGAAAAACAAGTGATCAATAACATATTAACATAAGAACAAGCATCAGTGCATCATTGCATTTATTTATAGTTCTCTGCATGTATGTATTACACTTCTCAATTGCAGTTTGCAATGTTCCAGACTTCTAATAGCCATCAGCATCTAGAACATTTATTTAGAGAATCAAGAACATAAGAGGGAGACTGAAGAATGAAGATCAGTGCATCAGCATTACTTACGTGTTACTGGGAGATGGAGGCCTTGAGGAGGAGTCTTTGGCGGTCTGATGAGCCGACAGTCGAGGAGGAGGGCGTCTTGAGTCGGCAATGTGAGAGGGCGTCTTTGGAGCGAGCCTCGAGGAGGAGGAGGAGGATCCGTGACCGAGGAGGGCAGCGTGAGGAAGGAGGTGTGGGATGGGCGCGATCGCGCGATAAGGGCGATGGGCGTGCGAGAGGCAGACAACGTCGGGGGGATTTGGGATCGAGAGGGAGTAGAAGGAAACTAGGGTTAGGGTATGCCCACGGGTGGGCTTGGTGGGCTGTGTCCTAGGCCGTGTCGGACTCATCGTCATGCCGTGTCCGACATGTGTCAGGAATTTTGAAAATTAAAATTTGTTTTTAAATCAGCCGACTCACCACCGACACGTGTCCGCGATGTGTCCATGTCGTATCCGTGTCAGACACGGTGTCCGACACGGATACGGCAGTTCACTGGCATGTTCATGCTTTAGAGACCAACATGATTAAAGTACAATAGTGACATTCTTGTTTCACTGGATAGAACATTGCGTATTTGGCATTGTCATGTCATTCTGAAAGCATTTTTATTGTGTTAATTTTGGATAAGTGTACTTATAGATCTTTCTTACAGCAATACATGAACTATCACTACTACAAAAAGGCTAATACTGGACGCCTTATCACAGATGGTTGACCAAAACCGTCTATATTACATGCAATCATAGACGGTTTTGGTTTAGAGATCGTCTGTGTTACTGGCTGCGCTAAAAACCGTCTGTGAAGAGGGAATATCACAGACAATTCATGTTGAAAACCGTGTGTGAAGTATCACAGACGGTTCTTGTTAATAACCGTCTGTGATAATTCTACATATCACGAGGCGGTTTTCAACAAAAACGTCGTGAAACATCCTGAATGATTCTTAACAATAAGCATGCGTGATAATATCGCTCTGACCCGTCGTTTCTTAAATCGCCGTCGTCTCTTCGTTGCATCGATCCGCTTCGGCTCCCGTCGTCTCTTCGTCTCACACTCTGAATTTATACCTTGTTTTATAAAAAGGACCATCCGCCATCGAAGATGATCATCCCCACATACTTATAAAAAAATAGAAATGACTGTCTCTTCCTTGTCGCTGGTATTGATGGCCTACGACCGCCTTTGTATGAGCACCTCTCTCATTTGTCGTTGAGCCGTCTTTGCGGAAGAACCTTGTTTTAACAGTGTCTTCACTCCTATGTCGACCGAGAATTTGCCGGAGCAGGTGACGGCCACCTTCCGCCGTCTTGACATCCTCCTCCGCCGCGTCTTCCGGGTGATCTCCCAGTTTCGGTGAGTTTACCACGTCATCGATGTGGTCCTCCAAAATGATGTTGCAGGTCTCCAAGAGGTTTGCCGTCACTTAGATTGCGTAATCGAGGCGGCAGGCGACCGAGTTGACCAGGCCGAGACCCCTCAAGCAAGGGAAGAGAGCCTATGGGCTCCATTCTTCTTAGTTCAATAGTCAGGGTCTTTGGGAGACACTTTCGAGCAAGCGATTAAGCGGGAGGGCGTATTCGAGCTTCGTTCGTGATGATCGAGAACTATCCGATCTTGGCGCCGCCTATGAAATATTGAAGATGGAGATAGCAACCTACCTCCGCCACTAGAAAAACTTTGTTTATTTATAGATTTCTACTTTTTTTAATCTTTTGTGCGGTAACGCCACGCTATTTGGCCATATGAAAATTCAAAATGAAAAAAAAAGTTTGGAGGTGAAGTTACTATATTAATTATATGTTGAATTATTACTATATATATATAGTTAAAGGAAATTTTCAGCGATATTTAAATGACAAAATTGACATATAAACATGTAATTTCTTCATGCCATGTAAGTGTATATATAAGATAAATATACTTGAGAAAAAACCATTTCACAGAGCGGTTCCATGGAACAAATGCGTGATAATATCACCGACGGTTCCATAATAGAACCGTCTATGATAAATCTCTTTATTAGTAGGAGCACGGCGCTAGGGTTTGCGCCGCCTAACTCTCGTCACTCCCGGCGCCGCTAGGGTTTGCGTCGCCCTAACTCATCACTCCCAGGCGCATTTACTCTCGTCCGTTCCCTCCCACCTCGGCGCCGCCGCCTTGCCGTCGTCGTCGCCGCCGGTTGTGACACCACTCTGCCTTTGCACAAGACACTCAATGCGATAGTAGTGTCTTGTGCGATGTCGTGGTCGTCCACAACTTCTGATAACGCCGCCACCCAGCGTGTCGCTTTCTTGTATGCCATGGCTTGGTTCTCTGCTCGGCCTCTGCGCTCGGGCCTGGCAGCTTTGCTTTCCCTCCTCTATTCTACTCTAGATCTGTTAGCTTAATGTCTTTTGTTGAGTTTGATTTTTATGCTTGAGCCTTAAGTTGTGTCCCGATGTTCGTGTGATTTATGCAAGGTGAAGGAGATGGATGAGGGTTGTCTTTGGTGGTGGGAATCGCCGCCATGGTTGCCCTTATCTTGAGGTATCACCCTACCTTACTCCCTCTCTGTCTCTACCCCCCTTGCTCTGTGATGAAAATGGCTAGTGCTCTACGATGGATGCTGAGGGCTACTACTGGTGTGGTGGTTTTGAACACCCTTGGTCTTGTTGTCTTATTGTTGAACTGCTTAATGATGTTAATAGTCTTATGCTGAAATTGAATTGATAATTAGTTCATATTAATAGTCCCCTTGCTCTGTGATGTAATGATGTTAATAGTCTTTATGCTGAAATTGAATTGATAATTAGTTCATATTAGTAGTCCCCTGCTCTGTGATGTAATGATGTTAATAGTCTTATGCTGAAATTGATAATTAGTTCATATTAATAGTCCCCTTGCACTGTGATGTAATGATGTTAATAGTCTTATGCTATCTCTCGCCATTCATTTCAACTTTGTTTGTGTAACTGTGTTCATGCCGGTCAAGTTCTCCTACCTCTTGCGTCCCAGGTACGTCCTACCATTCCATTCATAATCTCTTCTCTATAAAGTCTCCAAGCAATGGCTGCTTGTGCCATTAAAACCGGCATCATATATATATATATATATATATATATATATATATATATATATATATATATATATATATATATATATATATATATATATATATATATATATATATATATATATATATATATTTTAAGTAGTCCCCGACCACTTTAGGAAATTAGATCCCTTGACATGAGAAGGATGAGGCGGTATCCATGGGCAACCTCATTGAGCCCTGCAAGTTTAAAAAGTATGGATGCAAGGAGGCGTCGGGACATCCAATTACCTGGATGTTGTCGATAGGTAATTGGACGTCGCTATATTAAGAAAGTGACGTTGATGCGCACGTACTCTGACTGGGAAGTGGCATCATCTATCAGCAACCAACAATTTTTAAGCATGTAATTGTCTTTAAACCCAACAAGAACACCAAGCAACAAGTTGAGAATTCTTTTGAAATGTGAGAATGATTACTTGGTGTTCTTGTTGGGTTTAACGACGATTACATGCTCAAGAATGGTTAGTTGCTAATACATGATGCCACTTCCCAGTCGGAATACCTGCGCGTCCATGTCACTTTCTGAACATAGGTCGAATTACCTATCGACAACATCCAGGTAATTGGATGTCCTAACGATCTCCTTGCATCCATACGTTTTAAACTTGCAGGGGCTCAACGAGGTTGCCCGTGGCTACTGTCTCATCCTTCTCATGCTGCGTGGACGATCCCCCCAAAGTGGCTGAGAGACTACGAACAATATATATATATATATATATATATATATATATATATATATATATATATATATATATATATATATATATATATATATATATATATATATATATATATATATATATTTAATTTAATGGCACAAGCGCTTGGGGCTTTATAGAAAAAGTCATCACAGATGGTTTGTGGCTGAAACCAAATGCGTGATAGGTTCCTATCACAAGCGGTTTGACCACAAACCGCAGTGAAAGTATGCATCACAAGCGGTTTGAAAACCGTGCATGATGACCTCATGTATCCTTGACCCATAAACTCGGGCGGCTCCTGGCTGTTTTGTGATGATGTTTTTGAACCGTCTGTGAATACCTTTTCTGTAGTAGTGTATAGTACTAGAACCATAAAAAAATGTAAATTTTCTCTTGCAAAAATAGTAAAATTCAGAAAATACAAGTTTTATGGTCATAGTTGCAGAAAAGACTATTTTATTTTTTCTAGTGGCACTTAACCCCATGTTTTATGGTTATCAGGTTTCACAAAAATCCACCCTAAATAAATCTCTGATGAGCTTATCCACCATCGTCAATCCACACAGCTCGACGACCTCGATGCTGACGCCGGTGAGCCACAATTTGGTTAGGGTAGAATTTTGTGAAACGTTGTGACCATAAAACTTAAGGTTAAGTGACATTAGCCAAAAAACTTAGGTTTTTCTGCAACTATGACCATAAAAATATGTTTCTCTACAATTTACTCTAAAAAATATATATGTAACTTCACGTCACAACAAACCACAATCATATTGCATAATACCAAGCTAACCTAGAATATACATACATTACATAGACTGACGAGTCACAGAGAACGAAGCACATTTTGAGGTCCCGT
The DNA here is from genome assembly GCA_036346405.1 of Phyllostachys edulis. Classification (NCBI taxonomy): domain Eukaryota; kingdom Viridiplantae; phylum Streptophyta; class Magnoliopsida; order Poales; family Poaceae; genus Phyllostachys; species Phyllostachys edulis. The sequence continues at coordinate 51,680,452 of CM070554.1, read as the reverse complement.
TTGGAAATACATGGAAATTTTTCTGATTTATGTGGGAATTTAACCGTTTCGTGTGAATTTCTTGTAAAATTAATGCAACATCAATTATTGTCAAAACTATTTTATTTAGATTTTATGTGCTTGGATATATTTTCTAGATTTTTCTAGAATTTTTCCAAGTTCATTTGTTATTTTCTAATTGCCATTAGAATTTTCTAGTATTTCTAAAATACAAAAATTATTAATAATCTCATAAAACCTCTTGGGCCAAAATCCAACCCTTCGGCTCATTCCTATTTCATTCTAGCCCAACTCCACCCGTAGCTCATCTCCCTCTCACCTCATGTGACACCCAACCCATCGATCGGCCTCTCCGTGCAGTGTGCAACATGGACTCGGCCGAGCCATAGACGCTGACAAGTGGGCCCACCAAATCTCCTGTTGATCATTCCCAAATCCATTGAGGATTTGGTTTCTGCCATCGCATGGTTGTTTTGGGTGTGCCCTAGACTCTCCCGAGCCACCGGGTACAAGAGGGGAGGGACCCCTCGGCCTCTGAACCTCAACCCTAGTCTCCAAGATCCGGGAGCGAAACCCTAGTTGCTGCTTTAGCTTGGAGAAGAATCCTCGCCGCCGCAACTCTAACGAGCGATTGCTTCGTCGTCTGCGCCGCTCGAGCTTCTTCATTGCCGCCGTTGGCATCGCACAGACGAGAGCTTCTCCCTGGTCGCCTTGGTTTTGCCGGAGCATCATCGGAGAGCCGATCCCGTCGAGCCCGAGTTGACTCAGTCGCTCAAACCTCGCCGCCGGTCACGTCAGTCGTCCTCTCGCCCAAGTGAGCATGTCTATGAGTTCGCTGTGGTCTCCTATACCCGCTAGTACCACCCACAGCTGGTGAAGCGCCGCCAAACGCCGACGACCATGGGGACCCAAGCCCTCGCCGTCGGTTGTGACGTGGCCATCCACCTCAGCCGCCACCTCAGCATCCTAGCCTACATGTCCGCTTCACCATGAGCCGTCTCTATGGTAGTGGGTCCCATTGTTAGGTCTACTGTTCTGTGAGCCCACGAACCCGTAGACCCTAGGCCAAGTTTCGTGGACCCAGTCCTTGGACCGAGCTTTTCTCTGGATTTGTTTTAATTTAGAAAATCCTAGGGCTGACGTCAACTTACGTCATATTCTGATTTTTCAGTAGAAAAATAATTCGGAGTAATTCTAGAAATTCCTATTTGAGTATTTTCTTTAGAATAGATCTTCCAAAAGCCATATCTTCTTCATCCGAACTCCGATTGATCCCATTCAAATTTCTAAATTCATCTAAATTTGAGCTCTATTTTACTAAGATTATTATTTAATTTTTGGATTTTGTTTTCTTAATTATTTATTTATTTTGTTTATTTGGTTTCGTTTGCGAGTAGACGTTGATTCTTTAGGAAATTTTGAAGGAGAATGTAACATCCCAAAATTTGGCTTTTCAAAAATCTTTTGAGTAGTTTATGTCTCTAGAAAATTTCACCAATCTTATTTGAATTAATAAAGCTTAATTCGAACTTTCATAAATCAAAAACAATTTAATATGATTAATCTCAACATCAACTATTATCAACACTATTTTATTTGGGTTCTATGTGCTTGGATATATTTTCTAGAATTTTATAGAATTTTTTCGAGTGCATTTGCTATCTTTTTATTTGCTATTTGGCTTTCTAGTGTTTTCTAAAAAGAAAAAAATATTATTAAATCTCAGATTGTCTTGGGCTCATTTTCCTTCGAGACCATCCTCCTTCGGCTTGTTCTTTTTGTCAGCAGCCCACTTCCCTTGATCCGGCCCACCAGCCTTTTCCACTTTCCTCTGGGCCGATCGCTCCTTAACCATCCAAAGTCCAAACCGTAGCCACCCCGCTTTTTGCCAACCCAACAAGACAATAGAACCCTAGCGACCACCTTTGCTTTGCCCGATCCACTCGCCAGATGGCGCTGCTGCGTCAACGCGCGTCACGCGCGCGTGAGCAACTCTGACTCACGCCACCGCCGCTCCTGGGCGTTCGTGCCCTACAACGCCCCTCCCCACGCTATAAAGGGCACCGCCTCTCGGTCCGCGTCACCCCCGAAGCCCTAGACGTCGCCGCCGAGGAGCCGAGTCGCCGCCGCCAAGCGCCACCGGATCTTCGTCTTCAAGCCCGACGCTGCGCCCCTGTCCGCCGTCCCCCGTCGTGGCGCCTCCTCGCGTCGTCGTGCCCGTGTCACAGAAGCTGTGTCATCCCCTCTCCTCGGTGCGCTCACCATCCGGAGCCCCCAAGCTTTCCAACGCCGGCGCCGCTTCGTCCTCTTCGCCTCCGGTCAGCCCCGTGCACCCAAAAGCGTCTCTGCCGTGTCCCTCGCTTCTTTGGTAAGCCCTCCAAGATCCAACCGTGTCACCATGCGCCTTACCTCCTGATCTATCCATCCCCACTTTCAATTCTGTGTTTCATTTATTGTAGCCCGAGTTTTCCCTCTTCTTTGTCAACTCTGGCCGCCACCTTTCGCCGACCGATTCCTCCGTCTCCGGTGACCTCCGCCGCATATGGCCGCCGCCATCGTGATCGCCGCTTGAGGCTCTAACCGCTACCCTTTCCAATGCATCGGAGCTCCTCCGCAATGCCGTCGTCGTCGAAGCCGAGCGTGCGCCACTGTTTTCTTGTTTGCCACCGGTAACTGCTGCCAATCCACACCCCCAGACCCGCGCTGCATCGCTTGCAATGCAACTAAGTACAAAAATGTACTCGCAAGACTTACGCATAACAAACCTATACATAGCTACATGCAAGCTGATTCAAAGGAGGAGTCATAGTGTTCATTTCAACGCATAAAGCAATTTTTCATTTGCAATAGATAATAGATTGAAGGCAGTTTGACCAATCTGTTTTTATTAGATTAAATAACAGTGAGACAACATTTATAAATATAATTAACATCCTAGAGGTGACTTCCCAACAGCCACCACAACATAGCACGAATTACCCATTCGTACCACCCAAATTCAAGTTTTATCGAAAAAGTTATAGTCTAATTCTCACGGGGCGTATCCGAGCGTGTCCATAACCTAGGACGAGGCTATTCGAATAGTTTATACCCTGCAGGGGTGTACCAATGTACCCACATATCAGACCACCTTTTTGCCAAGCTATTAAGCACACTTCCTTAGGTATGCCGGCACGACCAAGTCCTACGAGACGTTTTTCAATATTGTGTATTAACTATGAGTCGCCCACATAATAGAAACCATACGTTGTGTCAGAGTCATCAGCAGAGAGATAACTTACCGTTGCTCCTCGGGGTAGGGAACTTAAACCCAGAACCCATCCCGTCACACCCAACACTCATAGATCATTTCCTTTTTCACACAACATGTAACCACCACCTGCGACTCGGAGCTAACACACGCCAAAGTACTAAGTCAAGAGAGGTCCCATATCCCTCTCATGTGGTTAGGACGCAAAATGCTCATTACAGTGGCGCAAGTAATTTGGTCCTTGTTGACTCGGGCACCATCCATGCACACCCGACAATCACACCATCCAACCAATGTGCCTAAGTCTAAAACATTTTATTTTTAGTTTTAGTTTTCCAAATACAAGACATACATGGGTACCCTGACCCAAGTAATATAAAGTGATGATATAATAACCATCGCCGAAGTGATGATTCCCATTCTATTGTTCTAAGCATTGCTAAGCGAGACAACTCGTATACTACAATATAGAGTGACTAGGGCCCATCCATCGAGCTCTAAATCACAACAGAGATAATCCTAGGCTCAATAGTAAAGGATAGATGTTTACCTACAGTTCATTTAACTAATTAGGTAAACTATCGCGACTGAGAAATAATTTGTCACATAGCATGCATACATATAGTTGAAACATTTGAAATAATAACATGCGCAAATAATAGGATCAATGTAGGACCAAACAGTGACTAGATTTGGGGGGGTGAATAGGGCGCCTAATCTTTTGCAAAGATAATGGATTCAATTAAATGATTAGCAAATCACTCCAATAGCTATGAGAGCTATGAAGATGAATGCTTAAGCACAGTGAAAGACTTGTAATGAATCCACTCCTAAACCCTCAAAGCACAGCAGCAAACTCCCTAAAGAAGTTCTGAAAAATCAGGAAAATCGGTACTACCACAGTGAAACCAGCGGTACTACCTATAATCGGTACTACCGCGATGTATGAAAGCGAGACTATCAAGCATGCAGTACTACCTCAGAAAATGAAAGGTACTACCGATTGTCTTGGAGTTAAATCTGGCAATTTGAAAAACCAAAATAAAAATTGGCACAACTTTTGATCTACAAGGGCAAACTCCACGAAACTTGAAACACAACTTCTCTAAGAGGTTAGGAACCTATTCCAAACAAGGATCGAATAGGTCCACAAAGAAAGTTCCAACCTTTTTGATTAGAGTGAAGTCTGTTCAAGAAGCGTGCAAAATCTGGCCCAATCAAAGACTTGCTTGTGAATGATTGATGATCCGGATCATCCTAGATGTAATCCCACATATCATAGCAGGCCAGAACACAGCAAGAACAGAAGAGAAGATTCACAGATCAAAGAAAGCCCCAAACACATGAAATAGACAAGATGAACAAAAGGGACTGAACTTGAGAAAAGCTGATTGGATTGATTGCAGATGGATGGATGATTGTTGTTTACAGCCACTCCAATCCTAGAGGACAAAGCTCAACTCGTGAGCACTCACTCTCAATCCAAACCCTAGAATCTAGCGCTCCCTTCTTTTCTCCTCAAAACCCTAAAACCAAAATAGGGCACATCAAATGGGGTTTGGCTCTGGCGGCTCTCCTCCAGCGGCAGCAGCGGCAACAGTTAGCACACAACACCCCTATTTATATGGATACTAAGCATCTAGGGAATATTCCATTAGGGCACCCATTAAACCCTAATACACAATGGGTTAACACACGCACGCATCTCAAAGCGCCGTCTTCATCATCAATTGACCTAAACCGCTTCTCCACGCAGGACCCGCCCATGCCATTTAGCCAAAAAGGTCACCAAAGGCGGTATTTGGTGAAATGACCAAAATACCCTTCTCGATCCTTCTCAAGAATCGAGTCCACAGATCGTGAAGCAATCCCATGCTTCGCCACGTGTAGGTTGATCAACGGCTCCATATCGTCAAGTCTCTCCGTCCGGATCCCACCACCACCATCGAGCACTTGGAGCGACTCTGTGCCGCTTGATCCAACCAACGATCGCACCAACCGCCTGCTCGGTCATCCATGTCCATTCGCACCTGCTTGAGTCCTTTGACCTCACCCAAAGATCCTTGATCGTTCGGACCTCGGCTCTCCAAGCTTAGTCGATCCACCTCGCTTGACCGTCATAGACACGCAAGCCACCGCACAGCAATAGACTAAGAAACAATTTTCGGGAACAAGTTCTTCACAACTTGACCCACGTTAGCCAAAACATGCATCATGCAACACATATGCACTGATAAACATGAACTTGACCAAACCCAAAATCAATTCTCCAATTGAAACAACATTTAGCACAATTCAATTCAAAATGTGGTATTACCCCCATGAAACCACCCAGTATTACATACGCGTCATACCGCTCAATCAACTATGGGTCGTCTGTAACTGGAAAATCCCAAAATCTCCAAAACACCTCCTCTGGAAAATCCATACCGCACACATGCGGTCATTCCGCCATGCGGTACTATCGGCAGGCAAAGCACGGTACTACCGCTCCTCGAGGAAACCAGAGCACCATAACACCTTCTCTGGAATTTTCATACCGCCACTCAATGGTCGGTTCTTCCGCTGAACGGTACTACCGCTTCCACAAAATGGTATTACCGCATCGAGGTATTACTGCCACACCCAAGCGGTACAAATGTTTGACAAAACCTCTCAAGCGCTCATAAGCCACGTGGACACCCCAGATTGCATGGCCGTTCGGACCACATCTCATAGCCGTCAGATCTAGGCACCGTTCAGACGGTCCGAACGTTTCACATGATCTGCGCCGTCCGATTTCAATCGGACGCTTCACACGAACCCTACACGTTCGGAACCGACACTTGCGGTAGTTCTGCTCCATCTTGCGGTTATACATTTATCAGTAATACTGCATGCCACAATGCGGTACTACCTCAAAACGACACTTGTTTGAAAACCACAGAATTCAACAAACTTTTAAAGCAATTGCCAATTGTCTCATCACCTAGGATCATGAGCATGTCCACATGACATCCACAATCAACATGCATCAAAGGAAAACTGCTTGCCTTGCTGGATATACTTTCTTACTGCATAGGATCACTCTCATACTCAACGAATTCGTCGGAACCTATAGAAAGAATCGAGAAGAAACAATAAGAACGAATAACACCGAAAATACTCAAAAATTCAAAGTCTTCCAAAAATCATGAAATTTATGCAAAATGTAGAGTATGATTTTAAATGAATTTAGCAATAAAAATCAATTGATTTGGATGTTTCATGCAAAAGTTATAGCCAAAACAAAATCAGCTTTTTGATAAAATGTTGAAAAATCCCTTTTGGGTACTGTTCATCCAAAATTAATTTTTTGGCAAAAATTTTCAGAGAGGTGGTGAATATGAAAATTTTATGGTGTACAGAGCACCACATGAGATGAACAATGGAATTTGATTCACCTCATTTGGAGCTAAGATGAATTTCTTATGATTTTTCAAAGTCATGAAAGTAGTGCACAAACCATATGTAAAATAAGCTTTTCAGAGATGGTGACATGCTCAAAACCTATTCTACAATAAAGTATAGTAACATAGGAAACCAACAAACTTGAGTTTGCTCAATTTGGAATTATAGAGAAATACTTATGCATTTTTCAAGTTAGACGATTTTTTATTGCAAAAATAATGCTAAATCGAAAGTAATTCTACTAACAACATTTTTTGGAACAACAACATGATTCAAAAACCAAATCAAAATAAATTACACTAAAAATATAACCCAGCAAAATTTGAATCATCCGAAAAGGAGTTAAAATGAATTACTTATGCACTTTTGAAGTTTAAAACAATTTGCAGTACAAAAATAAAGCACTTCGGAATATATATAAGCATATAAAACTTTTTATACCAGCACTGAGCTAGCCGCAGTGCATGACCGGTGGGTCCTACGTGTGAGGGCTGCCGAGCCAAATTTGACTCGGTCAACTAGGCCTTGGGCCCACGCGTCAGCGAGCGAGGCAAGTGGCGTTGGATCGTTTTAACGAGCGGGATAGATTTTGACCGTTAGATCAAGATCAGATGGTCCAAACGAGAGGGACGTTCGAACGGTCGGAACGGCCCAATTGATCTAGGCGGTTGATTTGAAATCGGACAGTCCAAAATGAAGAAATGTTCGGACGGTCCGAACGGCCCAATTGATCTGGACCGTTGAATCTAGATCGGACGGTCCAAATGAAAACGAGACATTCGGGCCCTGACTCACGCGAACTGACAGGTGGGTCCTACTCGTTAGAGACTCTAGCTTTAATTGACGCTTAAACGTATCGTTTGCTATATGCGGGCCCCACATGTAATAGGCTCATCACCACCTTAAGGCAGTGTTTTAAAGACTAATCAATCATTAGCTTTAATAAGCCGGATTAATGTCCTAATGGCTTGGCTACAGTGGCGGTCGGAATGCGCCACGCGTGAGCTCTAGCAACCGCGAGCTTGCTCTCCGGCTCGCCGGTGCTATGCGTGATGGCAGCCCGAGTGAAAGCTCAAAATGGGATCCTAGAAGCTATGCGAATCTAATGGCACCGACAATGAGGACTAAGGTGGCCTACAGTGGCGGTGCGGCGAGCTACAGCGGCGGTGTGCTACGGCCAACAATGCATAACGCGGAGCGATGGCGCCAAAGGCAAACCAACGCGCACGTGAGCATCAGGGGAACTCAGTGAAGCTACCTGAGAGACGGGGTTGGACTGGGGTGGTTGGAGTTGAGCCGGCGGCAAGGAACCGATGCGGCGACGGTGCTTCGACATGGAGAGCTCAACCGGAGCAAAACGGAAGGAAACTGGAGGTAGGAGAAGCATCAGAGAGGTGTTTAGATGGTTAAACTACAACCAACTGGGTATTGACTCACCGTGGTTGGAGCTGAGGACGAAAGCGGCGATTTCGGTCGGAGAGAGGAGAACTCAAATTCCGGTGAACTCTGTGCATGAGAATCAAAATTGATTTAGGGGTTTTGAAGATGGAGATCAAGGGCGCATGGTGACACAAAAAGAATTGGAAAAGAACCACTGTGACGCCGAAACGGCGTTGAGGACGACGACGGCGCTTCGGGCCTTCTCAGTTTCGAGCCCAATTGAGCAGTAGAGAAAGTGGGGAAATGCTCGGTGGTGTCTAGAAGAAGTAGTGGAGACTCCGGGTGAGCTTATATAGACTCTAGGGTGGAGAAACACAAGATTGGAGCTCCTATGGTGAACTCGGTCCATGGCTCCGCCGTGAGTGATAGTGACACGATGGCGAGGTGATAGGAGCATGGGCGGGTGCGAAACCGTGGGCCAAACCATTGGCGCGCGTCAAAAAACCAGTGGCGGAGCCGTTGAAGGTGACGCACGGGCAGAGCTTGGCCATGGCGTGCACAGGCGAGGTGGCGAGGGGGTGCTGGCCGCTTGGAGAAGAAACACAGGCAAGTGGGGCCCACGATCGAGGAAAAGATTTTACACCTGGCCGCACCTTGGCTCGGTCGGTCTGATTAGGGGTTGAGTCGAGTCATTTGGACCGTTTGATTGAAAATGGACGGCCCTGATTGAGATGAACGTTCGGACGGTCCGAACGTTCCCAAGCGATGCGGACGGTCCGATTGAAAATGGACGATCCAGATTGAGCGTTCGTTCGGATGGTCCAAACGTTCTCAACCAATCTGGACGGTCCGATTGAAATCCAATGGCTCGTGCGTGTTAGCTGGGACCAAGTCTGGACATGAACACAGTTGGGTTCGACCAAAAAGGCTTGGGTCCGGCTCGAGGAACAGTAGCAAGGACTAGGTTTTAAAAACAGGCTAAGCTTAGAGGAATTTTTTTAGATAGAGTTGCACAACTCCAAAATTTTCAAAAATTTTACTGGAGGTTCCTGACTCCAAGATTAACCTTGTATAAAATTCCCAGAGGTTTTTATGTACTGCAGTTTTCTCTAGAAATTTCTTAAGGTTCTGCCCTAGGGTTTGACTAAGGATCTAATTGGTTTGACTGGACTCTGAAAAATAGTAAATAATTTCTAAAAATTATGAATTTTTTTAGAGGAGTCAATGGAATGATCTAGAACCTAGGAAAAATATTTACAAAGGATGATTACAAGATTTGCTTAAGGAGTTTTCAAGGACCATGCTTCCATTGATTGAAACATTGGTCTTTGAAATTAGGAAACCCTTGGAAAAATTTCCAAAAAATTTCAAATGACATCATGAGGCATCAAAAGTTTTAATTTCTCCTCAGTTTTATACATTTGAAACACAAACCATTGTTTGGGATGTTACAGAAGCCTCGACTAGAATTTAATCTGGATGAAATTATTGTCGATCCGGTGTATCGCACCGAGCGAGACATATTTAGATCCATTGATGATGATAGAATCATAAGATCCTTCCAAGGCATGAAATCTCGCATAATAAATTTGCTTCATGAAAGTCGTGATTCAAGCTAACGCCTTAGTGATATGATTATTTTATTTTGAATGTTCATGATTATTTAAGCACAATTTGCTATTGTATCACTAATTTTTCTAATTTTGATGTACATGTTGTTACCCATTGGAACCATATTTACATGTTTTGGGATGCACTTTCTATTAGTGAGGTACCTTTATTGTATTTCTCTTTTTTTTCTTTGCTTTTATTCATGTATGAATTTGATTGCACAAGAATACAAGAATATGTTTCAAATTAGTTCAGTCATTCGAGGCTTTGAGCCCACTCTCCATTTACATTCTAGCTTCGCCACTGGATAGAAAAGATTATTATATTGCAATGCAATCCGAAGAGACCAAGCAAAGAATGTGCTAATCAAGTCTAACAAAAGTTAGACCATAATTTGACTAGCTGAACAATATTGATTTTAATTGGTTAATGGTTTGTTTACATAAATCAGTAATAGTTGCCTCGTAAAAACATCAATAATAATTGAAGAGATGATACTACTTCGGCTCGGATCGAGAAAAGGGTCCAACTGAAAGTTTTATGCAAAAATGCAAAAGTACGAAAGTGTAGAGATGCACAAATTTTAGGCGCTTTTGACATTGTCCAAGGGCTTTCCAAGGAAGATAGGGCTTATGGGCTTATTGACGAAAAAATAGTACAAGAATAATATTATTGACTCGAAACCTTTGAGCTAAGAGTGAATAAGCACTGATTATTGTTTATTGTGTCTTTAGAGAGTTTTATGATGGGATAGTAGGTTGTGATAATTCTTGCTAAGAGTGTATTACTTTGTTGTTAGCATGGTTGTCAGTAAAGGGTTATGAGGATAACGTTAAACATTTTATAAGTAAAGAAATTTGATCGCTTTTGTGATATTGATAAATGAAAATGTTTTGAATTTTGCGATTGTGATCTTTTGGACCTCGTGATTAATGCGGTAGCTAAAATTGTTTGGAACAAAGTGACGTGTTGAAAGGTTTTATTAGTTCTTAAGTGATTTGTGTGTTTTGGTCTTCAAATTTCTTCTTGTTGAAGTTGACAAGGTGATGTTGTGATAAAAGAAAGTTGTTTTCTTGGATAAAAGAAAGAGTGTAGTAGAAGAATTTGTGGTTGGAGTTAAGTTTTGTAACTTGTAATTTATTGAGGTGTGCTTAACCTTTTTGTTTTCACTGCATAAGAGTTTTCTCAAGTTTCAAAAGCAATGCTTTGATCTTATTGGTTAAGGTTTGATATTCTCTTCTTGAGGGGCATGTGCCCTCAACCGTGATCTCATCTTTTGATTTTCCGGGACCATTGCTATTTGATTATTTCTCTTGGTCTTGTGCTTACCACGAGTGGTAACGTTTTCCTGTGTGCTGAAATTTGTCTCTATTTGCCTCTTCTTTTGAGAAAGGATTAACCTATTTGTGTTGCAAAATCGTTTAGGATGTATAGTGGCAACTGAATAGTAGGTTGGTTACGAGTTGGTTGCACTGTGAATCATTTGTTTTCAGTTGTGTTTTGTTTGTAAAGGAGTTTGTCTAAAAACGAGTTCTTTTGTGCGTCCCTAGTTAAAGGAGGTGCTCTTTGTTAAGGTGAAGAGATCGATTGAGAAATAGAATAAGAGTTTTGTAGGTTATGTGCAAGTTGTGTGATTTGGTACAAAAGGGAAGATTTGCTCAAGGTATATTGGATCGTTTCCGATAGTTGCTGTGCTTTTGAAAGATGGTGTATTGCTAAGACCATCTCAAGTCTAGGCGCAAGGTACACAACGCCGTGTATATTCTGATGCTGAGTGAGTACATGAGAGATCCAGAGATTGATATTTCATTAGAGCCGTTGACCAACGAGTAAGACCTTACCATCGAATTACGTCCGTTGAGTTTACTTGGAAAGTTCGGGACAAGTGTTGAGGTGCAAGACATCGGTTACATCAAGGTGCGGTGGTCGCATCAGTCTGAGAGATATGCGACTTGAGAGTTGGAGTCTCGCATGCTCGAGTAATATCCAGAGTTGTTCACATCGGGTACGTGTTAATTGTTGTTTAATTTCAGTTGTGATTGTTCTTCCGTGTAGGATGGCGAGTAGAATTTGGGGTTGAATTCTATTTAACAGGGTAGAATGTGATATCTCGAAAAGCTTTTTATAGAAAGCGAAAAGCTTTAGTGGTGTTTTCTGAGCATAACCCTCTTGAGGAGTTGTGCGTAATTAGATAAAAGGGGATATGTGAAAATGAGATATTTTGAAATTTTTAGGGAGAGTTGTGACGAGGATATAATAATTCTCATTTAATCATTTATCTATAATTCATTTATCTATAATTCATATTACGGATAATAATGACGTCATATAACTCTTGAGTATACCCCTTAATAGTCATACGGGAGAAGCTGGAGGTTGTAAGTTTTTCTACGACCACCCCGTAGTCGTAAGTCCTCCTACGACTACTCCATAGTCGTAAGTCCTCCTACGACTATGCCACGATCGTAAGTTCTGCTACGATCAGTCTGTGGTTGTAAGATCTTCTACGACCACCACCTAGTCGTAAGCTCTCCTACGACCAGTCCCTAGTCGATAGGGTTTACAGACATGTAGGCCTAGTCGACCAGAAAATCTTCTGCACCATATTTAAGATATGGGTAGTAAATTACACTGTTATTCCCTAGAATAATGGCACGATTTAAACTTCCTGTTATGGTGATAACTGTCTGGCAACGTGAAAACGTTGCTACTCCCACAATAACCTCAGTAACGGCTCCACGATCTAGAACATTAAGGCAGCCTTTGGACTGGAGATATGACTGCACACTTCAAGGACTATATAAAAGGCAAAATCATCAGGAAAGGGAGGAGGGCAATTAGAAACACAATCAAGAGCACAAGGCGCATCATTCTAGTCTTTCTCTTGGTATTGTAATCCAACATACTCAGTACATACACACAGGAGTAGGGTTGTTATTCTCTCAAGAGAAGGCCCGAATTTGTATAAAAATCCCTGTGTCTCCCTCTCTGCGTGATTTCGAGCCTAGGGGAACCCCCAAATGAAACAATCTTTACGTAAGTTTGGTTCTAAAACATCGACAGTTGGCGTCAACCATGGGGATCTTCTAGTCATCAGCTTTCCTTTATTTGTTCAACTCTCATGCTCTCATGACAGGAGAGTGGAATGAGGAGAACTGGTTCAACTTGGCCGATTACGCAAATATCGACATGGATGCCGGTTTCGACTACGAGCCGAGTACTACGTCATCCAATGGTGATGTCGTCTCTGGAGATCATTCTCCAGGAGACCATCCCACCGATGGAGTTGAGGAGGGATCCTTATCCCCTACAACGATACATCCAGATGAGGAACCAGCTTCCTCAGAGGGTAAGGGTCTATTCGACCACAACAAGGACTGTCTCAAGGCAGGCTCAGAGCACAGCGAGGGTTCTCCCTCCAAATGTTTAAGTCCATCTGAGGCAGTCCGACCTGGCACGACAAGTCTTAGAGGTCATAATTCCGGACCTTCATCAACATCTAGTGGTCCTCTCTCTTCGGTTAACCCAGCCAAGGATACGATCAAATACGCTTCTCTTGCGAGTTTGACCATCCCAACACAGGGCTCACCTACGCACGGAGACGGCTATAACCCGAAATTCCCCTTCCCAGAGGGGTTTACTCCAAGTCGCCAGATGGTGTCATTCAACTACTCCTCAAGTGAGGAGGCCTCAAGCGCAAGTGGAGGTCATCAACGGGAGGTCTTCATCCTTCCCTCAGGTAGCAATAACTCTCCTAGAGGTAAAACTGAGCATGCTCCCCGACGATCACACCCTACGACCATTCGTGGCAATGGCGAAGACACCTCCGGTGATGAACAGAGTCAATAATCTAATGAGCGTATGAGAAATCCTCGAGATCATCACACTTCACTAAGGCAAGCTTAAGGATCAGGTATAGATGATTCTGAAACAATCCGACGGAAACGAGTCGCGGCTCAGAGAAATTTGCTTGGGTGCGCTCAATACCAGTCGAAAGAAGCTCAGGAACTCCAACATATCAATGACTTGCTCAAGAACCCATCTCGAGAACTTTCCCGAGCACCTGGCTACGACCTCTTCGCCGAAGAGATCGCACGAAGGCTGTGAAGCACGATGAGCAAGCTTGAACGTCCCCACCAACATCATTCTAGAAGTCGTAGCAGTATGACTCCGACAGCTTCCAGTCATTCGAATAACTCACCACATGGAGAACACCGCAAGTTGCGTCGTTCCCCAAACCGAAAAAGGGTTCCTCGAATGCCTGATGGTCGAAAAGCTCTCAGGGGAGGTGATCATTCACCACTTTGACCCAGAGGTCTGCTACAGCAGACAAGATACGAGGAGTATTACTCTTGTAGGATCGAGACTTATCATAAGTCAGATTCGCCCATTGCCGGGTATCGTCAAATACGATCACCTGGCGATATCAACCCTTCTTTCTTGCAAAGGAGATGTTATGATGTGATTACTGGATGTCGGGCATTCTCGCCTAACCTCCGAGCAGTACACTGGCCGCCACGGTTTCGACTAGGGAACATGGAGAAGTTTGATGGGTCTCAAAATCCCTTTGAGTTTCTTCAAATCTACACGACCACTGTCTGAGCAGCAGGAGGAGGAGAGCGCGTCATGGCGAATTACCTTCCAACTGTGCTCGAAGGGTCTGCTCGATCGTGGTTGTTAAACCAACCACTCGAGTCGATCTACTCGTGGTAACACCTCTGTGACCTTCTACTAGTCAATTTCTAAGGGCACCTACCATCGCCCCGAGAAGGAGGACGACCGACACAGGATAAGACAAAACGACCATGAGACATTACGCCAATTCATCAGGCATTTCAATCAGGTTCGTAATTCAATTCCTGAGGTTTCTGACTCATCTGTTATCAGAGCCTTCAAGTAGGGAGTCCATAGTAGAAGAATCACGGAAGACATCGCTTTGAATCCTCCAGCTACTATCGCTGAACTCTTCGAGATGGCTGATCGGTACGCAACTACTGATGAAGCAGTCGAGTGGACCAAAATCATCGATCGAGATGACAAGCATCCTCAAGTGGCTAGCGAAGGTAGCAACAAGAAGGATAAAAAGGCCAAGAAATACAAGAACAAGGCAAAGGGCCAAAGCCTCAAGCCAATGGTTCTAAGGAGGTCCTGGCCGTAAGCGATCAGGAGCCACGAAGTTCCAATTAATACTCCGATTGAGGCAAAGGTAAGCGTACCGAACGGAAGAATGATAAGCCTAGGTGGTGTCCTTTCCATAAAAAGGAAGGACATGACCTTCGCAACTGCCGATTTTTCTAACGAAAACTCGAGAACTACTACAACGGCAAAGGACCACTTCCTACCCTTGAAGAGGTAGGGCAAGCTAGTGGTCGTACATAGTCGGACGACAATGAGGAGATGCCGTTTCAAGATCCTGAGCACACCATCGAACACATCTTTGGAGGAATATCGACATACGAATCAAAACAACAGTTTAAGGTAGTCGAACGCGAGGTAAACTCCATTGACCCTCCTCTTGTCAATAAGTTACCGAAGTGGTTGAAAATCACCATCTCTTTTAAGAAGGTTGACTACCCGATTCCTTCCACTCGACTAGGTTGCTTTCTGATCGTGGTCGAGCCCACCATGAACCATTGTCGAATAAATCGAGTATTGATTGATGGTGGTAGCTTGTTAAACATTCTGTTTACGAATACCCTGGATGAGATACAAGTAACCCAGGACCAAGGTAAGAGTAGTACGATATTCTTTTCATGGTATTATATCGGGGTCTTCGGCCAAACCCATTGGCCAAGTTTCTCTTCCTTTAACATTTGGTTCATCAAGTAATTTCAGGACAGAGAAGATCTCCTTTGATGTGGTCGATTTCGATGCAGCATATAACGCCATACTCAGATGACATGCTTTGGCAAAATTATTAATGGCAACTAATTATGGGTATCAATGTCTTAAGATGCCAGGTCTCAAAGGAGTAATCACAATTCACTATGATAAGAAGATGGCGCATACGTGTGACTGTTGATCCCTCGAGATGGTTGGTCAGATACCAACTCGGGAAGAAAAAGGGAAGCCTTCGATCAAGCAATTGAAGCCTAAAGTTGTACCTAAGCCGAATGACCAAATCAGAGAGGTTCCCCTGGATCCAGAGGAGCCCTCGAAGACTGTTCGCATCGGGGATACTTCCGACCCCAAATAGGAAGACGCCCTCATTGCTTTCCTCCGGGCAAATGCAGATGTCTTCACGTGGCAAGCATCTGACATGTCTGGAGTCCCCAGGGAAGTAATCGAGCATAGGTTAGCTCTACGGCCTGACAAAGTACCCGTAAAACAAAAATTACGGAGATTTGCCTCTGATCGACGAGATGCTATAAGGTCAAAATTGGACAAGCTACTTAAAGCAGGCTTTATAAGAGAAGTCGACCTCCCAGAGTGGTTGGCCAACCCTGTAATGGTTAAGAAGTCTAACGGCAAGTGGCGAATGTGTGTAGACTTCATTGATCTTAATAAAGCTTATCCAAAAGATGATTTCCCTTTACCTCATATCGATCAGTTGGTTGATTCTACTGCTGGTTGCGAAACATTAAGTTTTTTAGATGCATATTCTGGCTACCATCAGATTAATATGTGTCTAGAAGATGAAGAAAAGACCGCATTTATTACTCCATTTGGTACATTTTGTTACGTCAAAGTGCCATTTGGTCTGAAAAATGCTGGCGCTTCTTTTCAAGGCTTGATGCAATCGAATTTTTCACCTCAGCTAGGCCGAAATTTGGAAGCCTATGTGTCATATCTAGTCGTAAAAAGCATCAAACGGCTTAATCATGTTTCAGACTTGCAAGAGACATTCGACAACCTCAGAAAACACTGTCTGAAACTCAATCCTGAGAAGTGTGTGTTTGGAGTCTCTTCAGGAAAACTGCTTGGATTCCTGGTCTCTGTACGGGGAATCGAAGCAAACCCCGAAAAGATAAAGGCGATCATACAAATGCACCCTCCAACCACGAAGAAAGAAGTCCAAAAACTCACAGGGTGTATGGCAGCTTTAAGTCGTTTCATCGCACGACTGGGAGAAAAAGGAATACCTTTCTTCAAACTTCTAAGGAAGCACGAGGGTTTCGAGTGGTCAAGAGGCAACGCGCCTTTGAGGATATCAAGAGATATCTTACTGAGTGCTCTAATTTGGTTTCCCGAAACGGAAGAGACACTCTTAATTTACCTAGCCGCCACGCCACGCAGGCAAAGGAGCTCAAGATCGTCGAGGCGTGAAAACATCCAACGGCGCTTTACTACATAAGTGAGGAAATGCGGCATTATTTTCAAAGACAAGATAATTGTACTTGTCTCGAGTTTCCTTAGGGTGATCCTCTAGAATAGGGAAGCAATGAGACGATATCTAAATGGTCAGTAGAACTTGGAGAGTTCGACCTCCATTTCGTGTCCCGAACGGCCATTAAATCCCAGATCTTGACAGACTTTGTCGCCGAATGGAAAAATCCTGAACTTGTTCAGGATCCCCAGTGTGATACCCATGACCAGTAGACGATGTACTTTGATGTGTCACTTACTTTAAGTGGCTCGGGGGCTGGGGTGGTCCTGGAATCTCCTAACGGAGAGACCTTAAAGTATGTCATACAATTAAACTTTCAGGCCACTAACAACGTGGAAGAATACGAAGGTTTGCTAGCTGGAATATGAGCTGTGAAAGCACTGGCGATTCGACGACTACTCGTGAGAGGTGACTCTCAACTAGTCATGAATCAAGTCGGAAAAGAGTACCAGTGCTCTAATCCGACCATGTCTCGGTACCTATCATAGGTTCGTAAACTTGAAAAGAATTTTTTTGGTTTCGAGGTACAATTCATCCCTCGAAAGGATAATTTCCTCACAGACCAGCTTGCTCGGATAGCTTCTTCCCGATCACAAGTACCAAAAGGAATCTTCTTGGAACAACTCCAAAAGCCGTCTCTAGTGGAGACACCAGAGAGATCTCCTATTGAGAAAGTCTCTCTAGAATACGAGGATACTTGGATGAATCCCATCAATGGGTATCTTCAGACGGGTTCCGTACCTAACGATGATCTCGAGGAGGATCGTTTACCCCGAAAGGCCAAAATGTATACTTTGGTCGAAGGAGTCCTGTATAAACGAGGCACTCAAGGGGTACTCATGCGATACATACCACAGAGAGAAGGACTAAACCTCCTTCACAACATACATGGGGGCAACTGTGGAACTCATGCTTTTTACAGAACGTTGGTCGGAAAAGCCTTTCGACAAGGATTTTACTGGCCAACAGCTCTCTACGATACCAAATAGTTGGTTAAGAAATGTGTACAATGCCAGTTTCATAGCAGGCAGATACACCAACCAACTCAGGCATTGCAAATAATCTATCTATTTTGGCCTTTTGCGACCTGTGTACTTGACATCCTAGGACCATTCCCAAAGGCTCCAGGAGGTTTCAAGTTCCTTTTTGTGGCTATTGATACGTTCACAAAATGGATCGAAGCCGAACCTGTGACTAGGATAACAACGGAAGCAGCAAAATAGTTCATGATGAGAAACGTGATCACTTGGTTTGTGGTCCCAAGTCAAATAATCACAGATAATGGTAAACAATTTTCAAGCATAAAATTTCAAGAATTTTACGACGAGTTGGGTACCAAGCTGTGTTACGCCTCTGTTGCCCATCCCCAAAGCAATGGGGCAGTCAAATGGCTAAATAATGCAGGGAATTAAAAATTGAGTCCTCGACTAGCTTGTTAAGCGCTCGGGGGCTTGGGTACAAGAATTACCCTTAGTACTATGAGCAGTTCGTACGACTGCTAGTCGGGCTACAGGTAAAACACCTTTTTTCCTAGTTTTCGGTGTTGAAGCCATGCTTCCTCTAGAACTAAAGATCAGGTCTACAAGGGTCGAGAGTTTCAATGACTCAGCCCAAGAACAACTTCGAGCGGATGGCATTAACCTGCTCGAAGAGAAGAGAAATCAAGCCTTACTCCGTTCAGTAGTCTACCAGCAAGCCCTGCACAAATACTACGATCATAAGGTCCAACCTCGCAGCCTTACTGTAGGTGACTTGGTATTGAGGAAAATTCAATCCCAGTCTAATCGGAACAAGCTTTCCCCCAGGTGGGAAGGTCCTTACATTATTGTCGAAGTTATGTGACTAGGTTTGGTATGACTAGCAATGTAAGACGGCAGAGTTCTCTCCAATTCTTGGAACATCGACCAGTTACGTAAATTTTATGTTTAAACCGACCAACCCTACAATAACGTATCAGGTTCTTTCTATATTTATTGTCTTACTTTGAGTAGAGCTTTGACAATTTTTTCAACCATACCCTGGTCGAAGGTCCGCCAATGACTAGTTCCTAGTCGTAAGTTTTTCTACAACAATACACTGGTCGTAAGACATTCTACGACCAGTACCCAGTTCATCTTTACACTTGTCGAAAGGATGGTAACGACACCTAGTCGAAGCCTTTTCTCTCTGCACGTGGTCCTACCCACTAGAAGGAACTTCCTAGTGTCGACTCGTTCCTCTCTTTTTGCTGCCAATACAAAGAGTTTGGGTTTAAAATATGGTCGAAATAATGTCAGGCCGACTCTTAGTACCTTAGTTTATTTCTTCATTAATTTTTGAAAAACAAATTGAGCCGAGTACACTTTTCAAATTTGCTCGACTACTTTTGGTAAACTCGCTTCGTTTTAACTGGTCGGAGGAAGTTGCAACACCTAGTCGAAGACTTTTTCTCTCGCGCGTGGTCACCTTGCTCGGAAGGAACTTCCTAGCGTCGTCCTGTTTCTAACTCTTGCTACCAGAGCGAACCTACAGAGCGCACTGGAAAAAGCTGAGCGAATTTTTAAAAGGCACACCAGACGTTTATCTAACTCAAGTTGACCGTTCTTGATTTGATTAATCTAGTCAGAGATAGTAACATCACCTAGTCGAAGCCTTTCCTCTCCGCACGTGGTCTTGCCCACTAGAAGGAGCTTCCTAATGTTGACTCGTTCTTACTCTTTCGACCAGTGCATGATAATCGTGATCGAAAAACTACAAGTTAGCTAAACCTCTTTTTTTAAAGAAAACCCATTTCACACTATTTACTTGGTTTATCTAAATAAACCAAGCAAATAGTCGGGGGCTAGGATAAAGTTATTAACTTGACTTCAATTATTAGTCTTGCTCTTTTTTCCATTGATTATGTTATGAGTTACTAACTACTCGACAACATGATGTGCAGGAAGAAGAAAGGATTATATATATCAACAGCAAAAAACATGTTTTTACAGGATTCAGGTACAAACTATTATGACAAGGGGGATCTTATTTGTATATCCTCCGTGACTTCCTCGGCGATCGACTACATGCCCTTCATTAACTGCTCCGCTTCTGCTTCAGAGCAAACGAAGTCGTCTATGACGGGTTGCAGATTAAGGTTGGGGTCATGAGCTTTAAGTTTTGCCAAAACAAAACGTATTCCCTCTTTGACCGCTTCCTTTATCGAATCGACTTGGATCATCTTCAGAGTAGTCACCAACTCTTGCAAAGTTCTGACTTGGTCACCAATGGTACTCGAGTGGGCAATCATCGTGTCTTCATGAGGAGTGATTCCATCAGCATGAAGCCCACCGAGTACAATGTTCAGAAGAGAAATGTTGTCTTGGAGGATGACCTTCAAGGACTTCATCTCCTCCTAACCGCGAGTCGAAGCCTCACGAAGTCGTTTTATTTCGACTGCTTGCTCTGAAAAGAATAGGACCAGTCAAATAAAATGACCTTGAAAGGAAAAAGAAATTGATCACAGGTAAAGATTTGCTTACCAACTAGTCGAGAATCTAACTTTTTAACTTCTTCATCATGAGAGGCAGTGCTCTTTGTATAGTGTTCCTCCCACGATTGGTCCTCTTGGTCTTTTTTTGAAAAAGAATAAGAGTTAGAGAAAGAAAGAAATGTCGTAAGCGGTTTTAAGTTCAGCACTTACCGTTTATTCGTCCCTGCAACTTTTGGATTGCAGAGTTTGCCCCCTGAAGCTTATTCAGGAGGTCTTCATTCTTATCACTTAGCTTTTTCGTCTCGGCTTTCTCATAGTCGAGAGAATTAGCTAAGGTCTTCTCGTCACTCTTGAACCTACAAAGGAAAAGAGTAGATATCAGCATAAAACAAGCGGTCGTAAGTTCTTCTACGACCAAGAGCTAGTTTTAAGTCTTTTTATGACAATACCCTGGTCGTAAGTCCTTTTACGACCGGTACCTAGTCGTAAGTTTTTCTACGACAATACCTTGGTCGTAAGTCCTCCTACGACCAGTACCTAGTCGTAAGTTTTTCTACGACAATACACTGGTCGTAAGTCCTCCTACGACCAGTATCTAATTGTAAGATCTTCTACGATAATCCGCCAAGAATTGTATAAGTGGTCGAAACATAAAATGACTACGAATACCAGTTACTTACCATCTCTCTGCCTGCTCGCAGAGTACCGCCTTCTCCTGTCAGAGCTAGACGAGTTGTCTGTTGTACTCAAGAATAGTAACAATTTGCTCCAAGGCTTTCTGTATAAAAAGACAGTAAGAAGCGAGAAAAGACATGTATGTAAATACCGATCAACAGGTACTTACATTCAGAGTCGTTTGAGCGAACGAAGATACTACTCTCGTGGGGTTCTTGAGCTCATCGATCTCCTGGACTCAGTCCCACCACACCTTTTCGAGACGTTCGTCATCGAAAACATCCCCTCTGTTGGGAATGTCCTTAGGGTGAGGAACCCGAGCGAGAGATCTGAACGTGCGAGATCCCACAATGGTAGGAGGGTCAAAGAATCCAAAGGAATGTTCAAAAAACTGACATTCTTCTTCTTCTTCGACACCAGCTGCATCAGCAGCTCCTTCTTGGGAATCGGGAGAAACGTCCTCGACGACTTCCTTCCCAGCGCGATGGACCAATGATCTATCGCCTTGGCCTGATGCCTCTGCAGCATCAGGCACCGTCCTCACTTCGGCCTCTACGACCACTCCCGTGGTCGCAATTGCTTTTGGCTCCACGACCACCTCAGTAGTCGTAGCTACTTCAGCAACGACGACACTTTCCACCACTCGGACGGCGGACAATTCTTTGACCACCGCCACCATCATTTCTCCAAATGCCGGAGAGATGGCAGTGGGTTCCTTGATAGGAACATCCTTGATTGCTAAAGGAGCCAGACTAAAATCATAAAAAGGGAAAACACGTTAGATGGTAAAGAGCAAAAGGTAAATGTTGTTTTTACACTTTTGTCTTTCTACATATCTTTGTGTACCGGACTTGATCTTGAATTTGGAAAAAGCCTTCCCTAAGAAAGATTTCTTCGACTTCTTCTCAACCACGTCTGGTCGAGATTCGGGTTGAGGAATAGCCACGACCACGTCTGGTCGTGGGTCATGAAAAAGCATGGCTGCTCCTTGAGCCTCCTGGTTCTCCAAATGGTTGAGACCTGTCTTGACCACCTTGGGGGCAGCATTGATCTCGACCACAGGTACTACTGGCGTAGCAGTTTCCTTCACAAAAGATATAAAACTCTTCCAGTTCTCATTTTCTGGTCGCTTGACAAAGCCACGGGAGGCAGAAACTACGAAAGTCTTATTGTCGTAATAGAATGGTATATTGGTCTTAGGGGCTTTGCGCTTGAGGGGTTCGAGCACTTCGACCGCCGCAATCTTTGCTACAGCTAGATCATCAGCAAATTTTGCGAAAGGCCTAACAGGGTCAAAAGAACTTGAGCTTGCGCCTCCCTTGTCCGTGACTTGCACGAGCCGACACTTCTTGGCTGGGGGAGAATCAAACTGCTCTACCACCGTGCCAACAACTATCAGTTCGACTTCTTCGTCGTCCCGACAGTTCTCCATGCATACTTTTTGCAGAAATAAAAAAGAGAGACATTATAAAACAGTCATGAGTTTTTCTATGACCATCACCTTGTCATAAGCTTTTCTACGACAACCCCCTGATCGTAAGCTTTTCTACGACCAGTACCTGGTCGTAAGCTTTTCTGCGACCAGTACCTAGTCGTAAGTCCTTCTATGGCTACAAGTTCCTAAAGATGAAATCAATTCTTGATTACCTTTAGGCGCTCCACCTTGTCCTTTGGAGACAGATCAGCCAGGATTGGAGGCGCCACCATATGGGCTAGCAGTTTCTCACAGATGAGCTTGACCCGAGCGTCAATCTCCTCTTGTGAGAGATCTACAGGGATGAGAAAAATTTCAATAAGCCAAGTCTAAAAATTAACAGAAAGAAGGCTAAGCTTGAAGTTTACTTACCCTCCTCGTAGTCCCTAGTCGGGTCTTTCGGCCCCGAGTACCTCCACATTGGATGAGCCCTCTTCTTCAGAGGACTGATGCGGCGCGTGATGAAATCCTTCGCCACGTGCCATCCAGTAAGCACCTCTTCCTTCAAGTCTGCAATGGCTTGAATGAAGGGGGGGTCCGACTGAGATCATTGGGAGTCGAATCCTAGGAAGAGATCTTCTCGGCCGGCTTCCCGGCAGGGGAGAGGCTATCCTCATTGGTTATCCCCAAATAGAACCACCTCTTCTTCCATCCCGGCCACGACAACCGGGTAAATATCGGAATGTACTCCTTCGACTTCCCATCGTGGAGCTTCAGACTACAGCTACCGGCAACTCCAGCCAGCCAGGTCATTCCATACTAGTATTGGAACAACTCCAGGTCGGCAGAAATCCCCAAGTAGGCCTCACATAGGTACACGAACACACCCAACATCGTAATGGAGTTGGGAACAAGGTTCATCAGCTCCACACCGAAGTGTTCGAGTACAAGGGTGGGGAAAGGATGAGCAGGCAAGTGAAGGCCACACTCACAGAACGCCTGGAAGATAGGGATTTGCCCAATCTCACCCGACAGCCAATGCTGCCTAGCAGCCTCAATCCACTTCATGAACTTCTTCTTTGGGATCTTCTTAGTGACAACCAGAGCCTTGATTTTGGTCGCATTCATCTCCGATTCCACCCACAAGGAAGCGGCTCCAGCCATCTCTCTCAAAGGTGGGAGATTTGGATTTGGAAAGATTGGAGGAGAAGGCTCGATTTGGTCGGCGGTGGAGAACTCAAAAGCTTGAACAGTATGAACGATTTGGGGGAAAGGTAAAAGACATAAGCTTCACCCACAGTTAATATTTATAACCGCACGCCTGAGTTAAAGACGTGGCGACCCAATGGTTGCCACCGTTTCGGGAACTGCTCTAACAGACAGGTCTGTGAGAGTCGATTCAGATTCTTAAATTTGTTTGCTCGAGAAAACCGAGACTGTCTTCACACCTCAAGCGAAATTACCTTCCTGACCAAGTCTACTTCTAGTCAAAGGTAACAACAGTTAGAAAGAATTTGCTTCCAACTACAGAACTGCGACTACTATGTGGTCGTAAGATCTCCTACGACCACCTTGTAAGTCGTATGTCCCTCCACAACCTTCTTGACCAAGTCAATTTCTAGTTAAATGAAACACCAATCGAAGAGTTTTTCCTTCGACCACCTCTCTACGACCATCTACTGGTCATAAGACTATCTACTGCTCCTTTCCCAAGTAAGTTATTTTCGCTTGAAGCTAGGGGGATAGATGATGAGGATATAATAATCCTCATTTAATCATTATCTATAATTCATATTATGGATAACAATGATGTCATATAACTCTTGAGTATACCCCTTAATAGTCATAAGGGAGAAGCTGGAGGTCGTAAGTTCTTCTACGACCACCCCGTAGTCGTAAGTCCTTCTATGACTACCCCATAGTCGTAAGTCCTCCTACAACTATGCCATGATCGTAAGTTTTGCTACGATCAGTCTGTGGTCGTAAGATCTTCTACAACCACCACCTAGTTGTAAGCTCTCCTACGACCAGTCGCTAGTCGATAGGGCTTACAAACATGTAGGCCTAGTCGACCAGGGAATCTTCCGCACCATATTTAAGATATGTGTAGTAAATTACGCTGTTATTTTCCTGGAATAATGGCACGATTTAAACTTCCTGTTATGGTGATAACTGCCTAGCAACGTGGGAACGTTACTACTCCCATAATAACCTCAGTAACGGCTCCACGATCTGGAACATTAAGGCGGCCTTTGGACTGGAGATATGATGGCACACTTCGAGGACTATATAAAAGGCATAATCATCAGGAAAGGGAGGAGGGCAATTAGAAACACAATCAAGAGCACAAGACGCGTCATTCTAGTCTTTCTCTTGATATTGTAATCCAGCATACTCAATACATACACTCAGGAGTAAGGTTGTTATTCTGTTAGGAGAAGGCCCGAACCTGTATAAAAATCTTCGAGTCTCCCTCTCTACGTGATTTCGAGCCTAGAGGAACCCCCGAATCAAACAATCTTTACGTAAGTTCGGTTCTAAAACACCGACAAGTTGTTTTATGGAATGAGTGTACGAGGAGTTAAATCAGTGTTAAGGGGACGTGGGGAAGGAGGATCTAAAACTTAGAAGTCAAACCTTAGCAGTGTTTTTGTTTTTCCCTGCACCGCCACCAGTGTAGCCACTGCCTGTTTGCTCGCCCGACAGTTGGAGGCCATCGCTAGTGCTGTTGCCCGCACGTCGATGTCTGCCCACGTGGATGCCCACATGCGTGTTGCCGCTCAGTGCTGGTGCCCCTACCCGTATGCACGTTGCACACTTGGCGTCGCCATCTGCCCGCGTGCACGGCCGCGTGTCGCCGCCTGTCCATCGCTAGCGCGTTTGGCTGCCTACACACGTGGCTGCGCTTCGCCGCTTCGCCGCCGCCTGGCTGCGTGGTCTGCGCCTCTGCGCCCGCCAGAAACCAGCGCCATGTATGCACATGGTCATTGCCAGTACACATAGTCATGACTGTGATAAGTTGGCTGCATGATTTGCATGAGGCATATGCTGAGTCAACAGTAGAGAGAGGGGAAGACCAGTAAGAGAAGGAAAGAAAAAGGAGAAAAAAAGTAGTGTTTTCGGCGTTCTTCACTGGTAACGATCTGATTGTTTTCCCTCTATTTTGTTAATTTAATTAGGGATTAAAGAATCAAGATTAGAGAGGGTATTAACAATTTCTAGTAAAGGGATCGAATAATAGATCGGTTTAATCTGTTGTACTGTTGTACAGTAATTTCGGATACTGTATGGGTATAATTTGAGGATATCATTTACTAGATAATTGTAGAGAATTTTTGTAGCTTTCCGTAGAATATTTAATCATGTCGATCGGATGTTTAAATTTCGAGTTACGAATTTTGTAAGCCTGCTGTCTAGGAAGTTGTCGTTTTTGGCATCATCTTGGTAGATTATAAATTAAAATTAGTAAATAGGCTAATTAGAGTTTTTGATCTGCATGAAAGGTGTAGATAATTGTCTCAGGATTCTAGAGTGTCTAAGAACACAAATTTTGGTTGGGTAGAACAGACGTTATGAAAATAGTAAACTTGATGTCTAGAAGATGACATAATTGTCTTCTGGGTTAAAAACGGGGAGTTAAATGATTTAATTAGGAATCATGGCCAACTAAGAAATTATGGAGAATTTTGTGTAGATTCTAGAATTGGTATTGTTTGCCTTATTAAAACTTGGGAGTCAAAAGTTATGTTGTTTTTAATACCGAGACAGCAAGATGTGATTGTCTGGTAAAGGGGAAGTGTGGCAGATTTTGGGATAACGTGTAGGAGCGATGTTGTTTAATTGTTGTTATTGTACTGTTGTAGCTTATTTTGAGATTGAGTGTTTTCTGTAGGAGTGGTGTCGGGATTGTTGTCATCTTCTAATCAAACTGTTCCTCGCTACTAGTAGAGGCAAGTGCATGGTAGACAGTGATCAGTGGTTGATCGCTTGTTACCATTATTGTTTGTTCTTATATTTTATTTTAATTGCAAGCAATGTGAATGATTATGGATTATTTCGTATTGTTAGATATGAGAATGATGATCGATGATGGTAATGATGAAACTATGAAACATTTTGCATTCATAAGCATCATTGCCTATGAGAAAGTGATCATGTTGATCACAACTCTATAGGAGTGGAGAAGGTCCCCCATCCTTGAGGAGGACGAGCTTGAGAGTGAACATTGTCGCGAGTGTTCACTCATGCTATACCGGTATATGCAAAAGAAGTGCATGTGGACATATAGTGTAGAGATGTATTGAAAAGAATTTTTTTGATGATGGTGTGTGAGAATAAAGAGAAGAGGATTGCATGAATGAGCACGAAAATAAAGATAAGAGAACAAGTGATGATAATGGTGTTATTGATTACTGTTGATTTGGCATTATTTATTGTCTATTGATGTATTTCCTGAGTCGTGGACTCACTCTTGCTCTACAATTGCTTTTGTAGGACCGGAAAGGCGACTAGAGGGGGGGGTGAATAGACGCTTTCTCTATTTTTCACCTCGATCGAACTCAACACTACTTTCACTCCAATAGCTATAAAAGCTATACAGATCTGTATACAGGCACAGCAGATGACC
Organism: Phyllostachys edulis; assembly: GCA_036346405.1. Taxonomy (NCBI): domain Eukaryota; kingdom Viridiplantae; phylum Streptophyta; class Magnoliopsida; order Poales; family Poaceae; genus Phyllostachys; species Phyllostachys edulis. The sequence goes on along the minus strand of CM070554.1, from coordinate 51,653,288 downwards.
TGTGTTGAATCCGATCAAACCCCGAAGCACAAGACTGAAAACACCTCACAACTGCATGCACAGAATCCAAAGCATCCTCTCACGGATCTGACACACACACTAGCAATAAACAAATGCAAGCATCAAACCAACAGATCCGACAAGCACACGCACAGGATGTGCCACAACAAACCAAACCAAGCAGACAAGGAACGCAAGCATTCACAGGATACAATGCTCTTGCCCCAAAAACAGATGCCGAAGGCTGCTAGTACCTGCGTGTAAATCAAACAGCCGCTTGCATTTTTGTGTCTACCACAGACTGCACGCCGAGTCACTGATGGGAAGCCAAGGCAATAAAAAATATAAAAACAATGCAAGGCTCTGAGATTCACAAACCGATGGGAATCTATTAAAAAAACAAACAGCCTCTGCCAAGGACGCTACAAGCCGCCGGCTAGACTAATTCATCTGTTGCACCCTTGAAGGCAGTCAAAACCTCAAGCAATAAACTACTCCAACAGTCACTTCATCAAACAAAACCAAAACAGTAAACTGCTGCCGAGCTCCTCATTCTGCATTTCTATCACCAAGGCCGCCACAAGACAAAGCTCGTGTCTCAATACTGAAGGACCGCTTAAAACAAAGAACACGCAAGAAAGGATCGCAATGCGGACTTCGGTTCTTACGGGCAGAGCAGGGAAAAAACAAATCAAGAAAGGCATTAAAAAAAATCACAGAAAACAACCAGATTCAATTAAAAGCCCCATCAAATCAATACAGGGAAACAGTAAACTGCCAAATCTCCTGATCTAGCGGGCGGACAAGCTGCCTCCAGAGCCTCCGGCTTTTCCGATCGCTGGATGCAGTCAACTACAGCTGCAACAAGTACTCAGTTGAAACAAGATGGCAGCCAGGCTAATAAAAAAATCCAAACTCAAAGTCGGATCAAATCTGCTGAGCCGACCGGCAACACAAAGAACCAGCAGCAAGGCAAAACACAAATTGATGGGACAAGAAACAGCAGTAGCTGTCGATCAAGCACAGGAAGCAAAACGCAAGATGCAATCAAAGTCACGCTGCTAGCAGTAAACAAATCAAAACATCACACAGGAAAAAATCGGCGATCCTGCAAACATACACACAGCGAATCAGATCTTGATTTTACTGTCACTGAGACTGCAGGCCGCCGGCAAGATTCCGATTTTTCCCAAGCGCTACAGGCGCACCATTTTCTGGGGGGCGCCGCCACCTTCTCTCCAAAAACACCCCCGGCTAATTTTTTTTGAAATTTCTACAGACGCAGACCCCAAATGGCTTCAAAAGCGCCCAAAACCCTAATGTCCCATCTATCGCTTTTTATATGGCGCCACTAGCCCTAAAACCTAATGGGCTTCCGTTAAGGCCCAACATCAACGGAACACACACACACGCATCTCAAAGCGCCGTCTTCATCGTCGATTGATCTAAACCGTTTCACCATGCGCCGACCAGCGCCGCGGCCTAGTCAAAAGGTCACCAAGGCGGTATTTGGTAAAATTACCAAAATACCCCTTCTCAATCTTTCTCCAAAAGACCGAGTCCATCTGTTGAAGCAATCGCCTGCTTCGCCACGTGTAGGTTGATCAACGGCTCCATGTCGTCAAGTCTCTCCCGTCTGGATCCCACCGGCACCACTGAGCACTTGCAACGACTCCCGCGCCGCTTGATCCAACCAACAGACCGAACCGCCTGCTCGGTCATCCATGTCCATTCTCGCACCACGCTTGAGTCGCTTGACCTCACCCGCATCCTTGATCGTTCTGGACCTCAGCTCTCCAAGCTTAGTCCCGATCCTCCTCGCCGTTGACCGTCATTGACCTGCAATCCACCTGCACAGCAATAGACAAGCAAACACGAATCCGGAAACAAGTTCTTCACAACTTGACCCACGTTAGTGAAAACATGCATCATGCAACACATATGCATTATCAACAAGGATATGACCTATCCCAAAATCAATCCACTACTTAAATCAACAATCAGCACAAAAGCCGGTCAGACCGCCGCTGACCTGACAGATCTGAAACTTTATCGAAAACACATGAAACTTCAAACCAAAAGCCACATTGCCAATTGTTTCATCATCCTAAGATCATGGGCATATCCCCATGATATCGACAGCTTTTATGTGACAGTTGATGGCGTTTCGCTTGGGAGAGAATAGCGCACGTGGAATAATTACATACTCTCAAACTTGATTCATTTGTCATGAGAAATCTTCACTTCATGATGATGGAATATCTTTAAGGGCATGATAGATATTGAATAATCATAGATGATTGATTAGGACTCGTTTATTCATTCCATAGGATTTGGTCTATTGGTTTTGTGTCAGATTTGGATTATTATCTTGTTATGCTTCTAGGGTTTAATTTTTTTTTTTGTAATTGTCAAGTCTTATTCATATTTTATTGTAAATTGATGTAAATTAATTTGTTATAATAGTTTAGTGGCATTCTAGACTCAGTGTTGTGCTAGGGTGTTACATTTCCTTTGTGTGGTGCATACTCACCGTTTTTGTGTTTTGTCGCATAGGCGAGTGTGTGGCATGAGAAGAAATATATACCACCTACCTGTGTCGTAACTCAAATTTTTCGAGTTTTGTCACGTTTTAGCCGGTTAGGATAGCATTTAGTGAAAACATTGTTTTGTATGCTAAAACTAGTTTTAATTGCTCTACTATTTATTTTTTGAGTTCTGTTAAACTCTTAATTGTTTGATTTTTGTTATCCTAGTTTTTATTACCGTGGTTCTATCCTAATCTAACCAGACAAGATTTCAGATGGTCAAATTCTAAAACTAGTTGTAATCGAAAAAAAAATCCTAAACCTCCCTCTAAAAAAAAGAAAATATCCAAAAATTACTTTAAACAAACCTGGTTTTGCATGAACCCAAGATCGAAACAAACCCTGTTTGTAACATTTTGCTTCTCTTGTTTTGTGCGCTCCACACGTGGTTTGCATGCATCCAAGGTTTGGCCTTTCACCAGAACGATGGGTCGATTAAAAGATGGTCTACTGTAGGATGCGCCGGTCGGGACGCCGCCGCGCGCGCCACGTAGTACGAAAGGCGCATACATATTCGTCCGGCTCTGCTCGCTAACCACGTGCTGCCCCCCCCCCCTAATGCACCGTCCTATACCTGTAAATTATACGTTCAATTAATCACTCCTGGTTTTATGTTGGATCAACCAAAGAGCATTTTTAGTGTATTAAATCGATATCGATTTAAAGTCATGCTACGTAAACATTCTAGAAACTAAGTTTGTTTTTATCTAATGTATTGAATCGATTCCTACTAATAAGTAGGACCCATATTACATTAAAAAAAACCATAAAATAATAATATTCTCTCTCAACCGCACTCTCTCCTATATAGTTGTTTAATGCTCATGTGAGTTGTTTAATGTTTTGAATCGACTCCTAAGTAGAGTCTGGTTCTATGCATTTTTTTGTTAGAATCGATATCTCTAATGTATTGAATCGATTCTATGTCTTCTATCTCTTTATTTGAACCGGCTAAAATATAACATTAGAGATGGTCTAATATCATGTCACTAGAAAACCTTGGGGTTAATAAGGTCGTTTGGTGCGAAACAGCAGAGGTTAATTGGGGATAATGCAGAGCCGGCGCTTGAATTGAACCAAGTGCATGCCTTTTCTTCTTCCATGTGTTTGTGTTTCGACATTGATATATTTTATCAACTATTTAAGTGATATATTTCGCAGTTAATATGTCAAGTATTCAAGTGAAACATTGCTAAACACTAGGACCTATTTAGAACGGGAGAATTTTCCCCATCTCCTTCAAAATCACTGTGTTCCAAACAGGCCTAGAAGTGCATAGTATATGAAAGCAAATATATTGACTTCTTCTTTTGTAATGAACATTTTGGTCCCTCAAGTTTGGCGAAACCGCGGAAGGGCCAGTTTTGTTGCTGAGTTTCCAAATGAGCCAAATAGGTCGGGAGAGATGTCTAGTGGTAGCTGTACCAGCTATGTAAGTCAGCAATCCAGCCTACACAAACTATCCAAATGCCCCTCATATTCTTCAATACTTTTTTTTTTGCAATATTCCTATAGTTTTGTCGTTATTACCATACGACAGGACGGGCTCGGAATCACTCCTAATTTTCCATGCTTTGGCGAACGAAAATATCTGCTACTCGATAAATATCCATGAGCACTTTAGCCGTAGACTTGCGAGTTCCTCCTGAAAAAGATGGCTCGCACACGTAATTCACACGGATCATTCTGCAAGCTGCTCTGCGTGCTCACACCAATCAAATCTTTTCGTTCTTATTATCACAAAGTGCGATCATACTTCGCTGTTCTTATTAGTCAGATTTCGGACCGACCGTGATCACATCTTCCCCGCCTGGAGTCACGGTTTGACTAGAACAGGTAGTCAGTCAGCTATATCCGGCTCGAGTAGGTCGTGGACCTTCAAGCCTCGTGCCGCCTCTAGCCGATGGTCGGTTTCTTTACGTTACGCTGCTCACTTTTCTCCTTAAAGTTGGCATGCCCGTTTTATTGGTACACGCACTGATGCACCCTGGCTTTCCTTTGGGATAAGTACGAGCTGTTGACCCAGTGGAAACGACGTGACGTGAGTGCGTCGTATATATCGAGGCATGGCTACGAGGCGTTGGGGTCAGGGAACCTATTTCGTTTTGGAAAAAAATTTCAGAATTTTTTGAAATTTTTGGGCGAGTTTTCAAATTGGACGAAATTTGTTCAAATTCAAATTTTACCAAATTTAGGAGGTAATCTATCCAAAATTTGAATATTTCAGATTTTTTTGAATGAATCATAAATTTTTTTGAAATTTCGCCGAAATTGTTTTCCTTGATTCGGGTCATTGCAGTTAGGCCTCGCGGATGTATCTCTACTACTTAAATATTGGAGTTGGTGGTGGTGTGTCCTCCTTCATACGATATGAACCGTTGGATCCATCCTTCTTTGTGCGATGTGAGCCCTTTGATCTTTTGCTAAATGCACTCCCGTCTCCTATCTCCATCGAAACCGTCACCCGACCCCCTTTCTCTCGTCCCACCTCACCCACGACTCAAGAAATCGCCACTGCGCTGGTTCTCCCCATCCGCCTCGCCTCGCCTCGCCGCCCTTGCGACCTCCGCCCTCCTCGCCTCCTCACCATCACCCCCACGCCACCACCAGTCCTTGGCGTCCCCCTCCCTCTCTACTCCAGTGGCAGCCAAGTCCCTCCTCTCCCACTCGAGCTACCCGGTCCCTCCACGAGTGCTCTCTTCCTCCCCTCGTTCACGAAGCCACTGCCCCTACCGCATCCACGCCGGATCTGGCCACTTCCGACCTGGCCGACGCTACCCTCCCTCCCTCACCTCTCTCTCTCTCTCTCTCTCTCTCTCTGAATTTGCGTGGCGTTAGCATTGCGGGGAGTTTGGCGGAATCCGACGAGTGGGGGAGGAGACGAGGTGGTGATTTGCTGGTGATCGGAGCCTTATGTCTCAGATATGAGATGTATCAGATCCGGGAAGCAAGGAAGGCCGGCGTGTCCGTGGGCGGTGGGCCGCCGCCACCGCGGCATCGGCTTAGGAGCAATGGGCTCATGAGCTCGGCGATACCACTACCTCCGCATCCGCTGTCGCTTCATCAATCTCGAGCCCGAGTCTGCTAGGTCGCTTCGTCAGAGCGTGCGACAAGCGAAGGTGGCGACGCTGGTGGCTGAGATGGGCTCCCTACCCATGGCCTCGACCTTCCATGTCTCTTCGCTGACTACAAGCCCACCACCGCATTCCTCTTCCCCGGCCAGGTATGGAACCAAAAGCGACGACTTCTAGCTTGTGGGCTGTGTATACTTGCTTGTGGATTGGCCTAGGATGTATCTGATACACGTACATGACTCTACTAGCTGGAATTGTAACTAAATTATTGGGATGGTGATGATTATACAACGATTCATGCGAGGGTGTTTGAACTGAGTATATAATCTAGCAGGAACACCAAATATGGAGGAATTCGAGGAGGTAATAGTAAGTGTGTAGTCAGTTATTGCAGCTTGTAGTCAAGAATCGGGTTAAATAAAAAAGGAAGACTTTTCACCGCTTCAGTTGACATAGATCAAAATTTGGCCTTGAAAGATTAGTACTCCATATGCGATGGTTAGGTTGTCAACTTGTCATAGGAGGCTCTTTGATTTATTAGGTGCATCAGTGCTGGTGCAATTTGCATGCTGCCACATGCATAATTTGAGGTTAAATACATTTGCAGCGTGTATACTGTATTACTTCCGTCTGTTCATGATTTATTCTATTTTCAGGTTTCCTAGACTGTTGGAATGGGCGCAGAAGCTTGAGTGTTCTAGTAGCTGCCAAACTATTTGACAAGGTAAATGATATACTTGGGTATCTTCGAACCTCTTATAATATTTATCTGTTTGCTCCCATTTGTAGTACTTGTTCTTTAAATTTAATCACTGTTTGGACCGCTTCCAAAGACTAAGTAGCACTCATGCAAATGTTGTTGTGCTAAATGTAGCTATGACTTGTTGGATCTGTGCATCAATAGACCAAAAGAAAGCTTGACTCAACAAAGAATCAACAGTTTGTGGATTTCGAATCCTTGCTCCCACGGGTAGATCATTCATTTTCTTACCCATGCAAGTAGTGTTATTTGAAGTATCTGCCCTTCACTACCACTATTGGAACATGTTTCATTAGTCATATCATATAGAGCTGTATAGCATCCAACCATGAATAACTTGTAAGTCCTGAATTTGGTTGACCAAAAAACAATGCCACTGCTAGCTAAGTTCTGTTTATACCAACATTTGTGGGTTGCAGCTTGCAATGCTGATATAAATGTAGTCTAGAAAATAGTTTGGCATTTTCTTTTTCACTCAGCTATGCTGCATATACATTTGAGTGCCAAAGGATGGTATGTTTCAGATAAGTTCTTGTTCTTATCAGTTGAATTGTTTCAAATAATTTTTCTCTCTACTGGCTGTATTGAATTGTTCCCTTTGGTGACCTTTTTTTTTTGTTTTCATCCAGTTGTGACCATATCAAATTTGTTAGGGCTGGAAAACATTAGGTCAGGTGGCCTTAGTTGCCCAAAATTTACTTTGTTCTTTATCTCATTTCAGAAGGAAGGATAAATGCTTTCTTCCGTTGAGGCTTGAATAACTTAGTATGACTAACCTGGACATCTTATGTGCAAACCTTTCTAGCTACTAACTATAGTCTACTAAGTTGATGTAGCACTATCTTTCAAATAGTTTTCCTCGTCAAGGGTCCAATATATTTGGTTTGTATAAGCTCCACTGAAGAGTCACACTTAGGACTTAGGGGACAGCTAGAGCTCATGTATGGTCAGGTGCATCCACTGCTGCATTCATCTTATTATGATTAAATTTGATGGGCTTTGTACAAACTTATTCCTCCATTCTTATCCTGATTTCTCTGTCTGAAAACATGAATTCGTAGATGTTGCTTATTTTTGACAAAGTCGGTCAACAAGTGCTTTGAGGAGAATCCCAAATTTGATATGGCACCACTGCTTGGTAGCACGGATGCAGTTTTCCTATCTCTTTTACATGCATTTAGCTGGTCAGTTTTTTTTCTTTGCTTGTAATTCATCTTATGCATATTTTTAATTTTAATGCTAAATTGAAACATCAATTGAACCGTTCTACAGGAATCCTACTACGTTTCTTCATGCATACACATTCCTTCCCCTTGCCCAATCAACATGGCAGGCGGCAGGCACTGTTTTGCCGGACATTGTTGATTCAGGAGTTTTATTTGCACTATTGATGTGTGAGCACAAGGTTTGTCCAAATAGTGCGATACTAATTTTATGTGACCTTTTGAGCCATACTGTATTGAATCCTGCTTATCTGCTTAGATGTAACACTATTCTTATTATAGTTAGTTTTTGGGCACACTTGAGGTGCCACTTAAACCTTCTAGAGGTTCATACAATGGTATACCTCGCCTTTTTTGACAGTCTGTCAATTTCCTATCTTTCACCTGATCCATGCCAAGATGCCATATTTTTGGGAAGTTCTATATAAGGCTTGCCACTTGTGTTGCTATGGTATCACATATCTCTGATCTCTCCAATAGAGTTAACAACTTTTGTGCTCTGTAACTTAACAAATGGGTCCATTATAGATTGATCCTTGCTCACTACCATTAGTTGCTATGTGCTGCTAGCATCGCATCATGAAGTACACTGAGTTAGAGAGACCTCCTGGAACTTTATCGATGCCAAATGTTCCATGTATGATTCCAAGTCTTTAGAGATGCTTAAACTAAAGCTGTTTTGTTCATGTTTCTGATATATCATTCTTGGTTAATTTTCAGGTTATTAGTCTTGTGGAAGCACAGAAGGCAACTTTGCATCCTGATGATATCCTGCTACTTGCAAATTTCATATTATCCTCTGAATCTTTTAGGTAATCATGACATACTATCTGAAATGGAATCTTGACCTGGAGCCATTGTTCTAACAATTCATGTTTGTTTAATGCAGGACTTCGGAGTCCTTTTCACCCGTATGCTTGCCAAGACATGATCGATGCAACTAATATAAATATTGCACCTTGAAAGAAAGTCAAAATCAGAAGGGAAAGACTATCTACATGATTTCAGTCATTTACTCAGAAGGTTTCAAGGTTGTAACTGGGACACTTTAGAGATTTAAGATTATTTATTTTGGACATATTAAGATGATCTGAATAATCCTCCATTTATTTTGAACACTTTAGACACTACACATTGGTCAACAATGAATGTGTTGGACCGAAAAGGCAACTAGAGGGGGGGGGGGAGGGTTGAATAGGAGCATGATCACTTTTTCACCTTGATCAAATTCAATAACAACTTCACTCCAATAGCTATGGCAGCTATAAAGATCAATAAACAAGCACAACAGAATACTTGTATTGAATCCAATCAAAACCCCGAAGCAAAAGACCTAAAACACAAAAGCTCAAACCCTAATTGTGCTGGGCGGTCTGACCGGCGTGCACTCGAAGGTCTGACCACTCTGGGTAGTCTGACCGACGGCTATGATGTGGTCTGACTGGCGGGCGGTCTGACCAGAGGCACTGGTGTGGTCTGGCCAGCAGCACGATGAACAGGGAAAATAGCCCAAAAATCAAAACACAAATCGGTCTATCTTTTAAATCGTGACTCCAAACCTTACCAAACTTGAGACACACCTTCTCTAGGATATCAGGAACCTATTCCAATCAAGGATCGTGAAGATTCATGCCAAAGTTCCTATCTTTTTCGTTTGAGCGAAGGTTGCTTCAAAACCGAGTCAAAACCAAAATATAATCTAAAGACTTGCTCGTGAGTGATTCATGATCAAGATGATCCTAGATGTATTCTCACATATCATAGCAAGTTAGATCAAGGCAAGAAACCAAGATAAAACTCGTGGATCAAAGAAAGACCCAAAATCAAGAAATAGAGAGTAAGAACATAAAGAGACTCATCCTGTGAAAACTTTCCTTGGATTGATTGGATATAATGTTGGTTTACAGTCACTCCATCTAGGAGGACAAAGACTCAACACATGAGCACGAAATCAAATCCAACTCTCTAGAACCCTAACCTCGCACTAATCTCTCCAAAGCCCTAAGAATACAAACTAGGGTTTCTCCAAATGAAGGGTTAAGGAGTGCTGGACAGCACCCTCTCCTATTTATAGCGGAGGCTAGTTTCTAGAAGAGTAAACCTTAATGGGCACCCGTTAAGCCCACACACACAAACGGGTTTCACTTACACACGTATTTTAAAGCGCTGTCTTCATCTCCTCTTGACCTAATCCGCTTCTCCTTGCGCCGTCTAGTGCCGCGGGTTGGCAAAAGGTCACCAAGGCGGTATTTAGGTGAAATTACCAAAATACCCCTTCTCGATCTTTTTTCAAAGACCAAGTCCAATCTTCATGAAGCACTTCCATGCTTCGCCACATGTAGGTTGATCAACAGCTCTCTTCATATCGGCAAGTCTCTCCCATCCAGCTCCCACTGAAACCACCATAGCACTTGCACCGACCCCCATACCGCTTGATCCAACCCGTCGCACTGAACTGCCCGTTCGGTCATCCTTGTCCAAGTTGTGCCATGCTTGAATCCATTGACCTCACCCGATATCCCTGATCATTCTGGACCTCAGCTCTCCAAGCCTAGTCCCGATCATCCTCGTCGTTGACCTTCATTAACCTCCAAGCATCCTGCACAATAATAGATAAAGAAATCGATTCCGGGAACAAGTTCTTCGCAACTTGACCCACGTTAGTCAAAACATGCATCATGCAACAGATATGCACTGAAACTCATGAGTATGACCTATCCAAACAATCATCGCCACCAATTGGCCGATGAACAAACCGCATCCGGTCAGACCGCCACTTAATGGCCGGTCTGACCGCCCCTAGCCTGATAGCATTTGAACTTTGACGAAAAAGCGTGAATCGACAAACCTTCAACGCTATTGTCAATTGTATCATCATCCTAAGATCGTGAGCATATCCCCATGATATCCACAGAATGTCTTGATGTCAACAACATATGAGGCGGTTAAAGTTATTATATTAGTTTTTAGACATTTTTTTTTCTGTTTTAAGACAGCTGGATGGATCATTTGATCTCTGGTTCTAACCTTTTATCTTTCCTTTTGTAGATCTTTTTACAAGGGCAGTAGATATCCAAGAACTCAGAAACATATCTCCATAGGGTATGTATTGAATGAATTGAGATTTGGATTTTAGTGTTCAAGCTAAGAATGTTTTTGGCTTTCTGATCAAGTTGTTTCTTGTTGTTCAAAAGTTTCTTTTGTCTATTAGTTATTTTTAAGTTGTTAATTGTCACTCAAAAAAAGAGTTGTTAATAGCCTACCTGTATTTCACATTGTGTTGGTCTTCCATTAATAAATTCTTGTGGAAGACAAAGATACCTTTGAAAATTAAGGTGTTTCTTTGGCTAATAATCAAAAGAAGCATATTGACAAAATAAAACAAAACTGAAGAAAAGTTGGTGGAAAGGTCCTACCCAATGCCAGTTTTGTGGTGCTGAAGAAAACATGGATCATCTATTCTTGTTGTGCCCAGTAGCTAAATTCATTTGGAATGTTGTGAAATGTGTTTTTGGTTTCACAAACAAACCTGGAAGCATGCATGGAACTTCTGTTCTCTAATTGGCTCACAGAGTTTGGTAGCAAAACAAGGAAGCTGGTCACAGTTGGTGCCTCAGCTATCCTTTGGGTAATCTGGAAAAGTAGGAATATCGTCTGTTTTCAGAATAGATTGCCTATTCTATCTTATCTGCTATTGAACTTTTGGGCATTGCTACAGACAAAAGAAGCAAGTAGAGAGGTCATCCATGAGACAAGGGGGCAAAGGTGTTGGAGCAGGTTGCAGTTGATGACAGCAAGATGGAAGACGATGAGCTTATGGCTTTCTGTAGGAAATGGTTGTGGTTTTGCTGGAAGCCTGAAGTCCTGTTGTTTTGTTATTTTCTTCCAGTGAACTGCTTACATTTTACTGTATGAGAAACGTTAGCTAGACTTAGCCTTTGTTGAAGATGCCAGCCTCTAGCTTGCTTTCTGTTTCAATTTAGTAGGAAAACTCTGTACTGGTATTATCTGGTTTCTAATAAAAGAATCGGGGATCAAACCCTCTGTTTCAAAAAAAAAATCTCTATTAACTCCAGATCAATGATTTAAAAAAAAGAGCCGAAACTAATTACCTTGCCCTTGCCCTGTTGAGAGGCTACAGAAGCCATTTAGATATGCCAGGTAACAACAATTTAGCATGCACTTAAATAGACATCTGACCGTCCTGGATGGATGTCTCTATAGATATATTTGTAAACACAATATATTTTTTAATTATCTCATTTAGATATGTTTGACGTACTACATTTATTTTGCATTGTTGTTTAGTTAAGCCTGTAGTAAGAAAACCTTCTTGGCTCTACTGCAAGACATAGACGTTTTAACTTATGAATGATAATAGGAAGATTGGTGAGCTATAATAACATATTCTATGTAAATATTGATTCTTCGTTGCAACGTACGGGCACATGACTAATTATATATATATGGGCTTCGTTGTTGAAGTATTTAGTTGCATACACCAACCAATTCAACCAAAAGCTTAAGTTGATGAGTAAAGACGGACAATTCACTCCTACTTCAACATTCTCCCTCATGTGTAGGATCTCTCTGGCTAAGATGTTTATGGTGGTGAGAGCCAAGTATCCTATTTATGCCTACTACACTAGTGACCTAGTAAGGTTGAATAGCTGATCATGTGAATTTAGTGGAGCCAATTTTTCTATTCACCCATTCATGGCGATAACATCGTACCATATAAAGAGTTTCATACTTGCTATCAACATAAATGATTGGTTATTCAATGGGACGGAATAACAAATTTATTCATAAGTTCATAAAATATGATCACCTTCATAATTGCCTCTATTTTGGTGTATCAGTAAGAAAGGCGCCTCATTTTTTTTTCAGTACACCTCTTTTTTACAAGAATCTCAATACACCTCATTGGAGTCAGGAAAACATGTAAGACTAGAATGACTAGACATTTAGATTTTAGCACAACTGGCTTAAATTAACAATTATCACTTTTGGGTAAGTGGAAGGCCCTGCTAAGCCTACTAGGTTGGGTTGAGATGGGTTGAATGGTTTGGGTTTGGGAATGGGTTGGCCTTGGGTGGGTTTAAATAGGCAAAGGAAGAGAACCGTTTGGTTTGGTTTGGGTCCGCTGGAAAAGTGAGTTGGTTCAGGTTGAAATGCGTGGATATCATGGGGATATGTGCATGATCTTAGGATGATAATACAATTGGCAATGGCATTGTTGGTTTGTCCAATCACGCGTTTTCGGCTAAGTTAAAAAGCTGCCAAAACTGGAGCGGTCAGACCGGCGTGTTGAGAGTGGTCAGACCGGTCTGGTGCGGTTTGACCAGCCTTTGTATGGCGGTCTGACCGGATTTGTGCTGTTCATTGTCAAATCGACAGTGATGCTTGTTGGGTTAGGTTAAGGGCATGGGCTTCAGTGCATATGTGTTGCATGATGCATGTTTTCACTAACGTGGGTCAAGTTATGAAGAACTTGTTCCCGGAATCGATTTCTTTGTCCATTGTTGTGCAGGTTGCTTGGAGGTTAGTGACGGTCAATGGTGAGGATGATCGAGAATAAGCTTGGAAAGCTGAGGTCCAGAACGATTGGGGATGCCAGTTGGAGTCAATGGAGTCAAGCGTGGTGCAGAATGGACAAAGGTGACCGAACGGGCAGTTCGGTGCGACTGGTTGGATCAAGCGGCGCGGGGGTCGGTGCAAGTGCCATGGTGGTTCGGTGGGAGCCGGATAGGAGAGACTTGCCGACATGATGATAGTTGCTGGATCAACCTACACGTGGCAAAGCATGGGAGTGCTTTGCGTAGTTCAGACTCGGTCTTCGAAAAAGATCGAGAAGGGGTATTTTGGTAATTTTACCCAAATACCGCCTTGATGACCTTTTGCCAACCCGCGGCGCAAGACGGTGCGTGGAGAAGCGGTTTAGGTCAAGAGAAGATGAAGACGACGCTTTAAAATATGTGCGTATGTGTGATTCGTTTGTGTGTGGGCTTAATGGATGCCCTAAGTGGAATATTATCTAGATCCTAGTCTCCACTATAAATAGGGGGTGTGCTGGACAGCAACCCTTAACCCCTTCATTGTGTTAACCCTAGTTTGTCTTTTAGGGCTTAGAGAGAAGATGGAGAGGTTAGGGTTCTAGAGGATGGATTGATTGGAGTGCTCATGTTGTGAGCTTTGTCCTCCTTGAGGGAGTGGCTGTAAACCAGCAACAACCACGAATCAATCTATTCAAGATTTCTCAAAGTTGAGTTCCTATTTGTTCTTGCTCTCTATTTCTTGATTTTGGGCCTTTCTTTGATCCTTTGATTCTCTGTTGGTTTCTTGCCCCAATCTACCTTGCTGTGACATGTGGGAATACATCTAGGATCATCTTGATCATCAATCACCCACGAGCAAGTGTTTGGATCAAGTTTTCGTTCTTGCCTGGTTTTGAATCAATCTTCGTTCAAATGGAAAAAGGTTAAATCTTTGTCGTGGATCTACTCGATCGTTGCTTGGAATAGGTTCCTAATATCCTTAGGAAGGTGTGTTCCAAATTTGGTCAAGTTTGGCTGTGTAGATCAAAAGTTAGATCGATTTTTGTTTTGGTTTTTAGGTTGTCGACACTGTTTCTGGTCAGGTCCGATCAGACCACGCTTAAGCCGCTGGTCAGACCACCTGCTAGTCTGACCGCGCGATAGACATCGGTCAGACCCGGCCCGAGGGTTTGAACTATGAGTTTTGGGTATTTTGCTTCGGGGTCTGATCGGATTCAACACAGGTCATCCACTGTGCTTGTATATAGGTCTTCCTAGCTTTTATAACTATTGGAGTGAAAGTAGTGTTGAGTTAGATCGAGGTGAAAAATAGAGGAAGCGTCTATTCACCCCTCCTCTAGGCGCCTTTCCGGTCCTACAAGTGGTATCAGAGCACGGTTAGCTCTTCTCATAGATCTTAACCGGTCTGAGGAGCCATGGCGTCTGACAAGTATTCCACCAAACCACCGGTGTTTGATGGAGTCGATTTTGCTTATTGGAAGGCTCACATGCATGCCTACATCGAGGCTCAAGGGCACGCAATTTGGTTTAAGGTCAAAAATCCTTATGTTGTGCCAGCCAATGACGATGTGATCACTTCATATGTGGAGGCAAATAGCAAGGCTCAAAACTTCTTAATTCAAGGGCTTAGTCGATCTGAGTTTGGGCGTGTCGCTCATTTGAGGTCTGCTCATGAGATCTAGAAGACCCTCTGTGATTACCACGAGGGCTCTACTGTGATTAAGGAAGTGAGACAGAATCAACTGAAGAAAGAATACTCAAAGATCGAACAAAGGCCTAGTGAATATTTGGATGAGTTGTGGGGAAGATTCTAAAAAATCCTTCATGACTTACGTGCTATGGATCTTGTGTTCACTGAATCTGAAAATGCACGTCAGCTCTTGGGTGCTCTTGATGCGAAAGTCTAGGGGATGAAAATCACTTCCATCAATGACAACACTGTCATGAGTGAGCTTACCATAGATAAGCTCTACTCATGGTTGAAGACGCATGAGATTGACTTCATCTCGCGTCTCCCCAAGACAGAGTTGATGGCTTTAGTGGTTGACCCATCTAAGGGTAGTTCTTCTTATACTTTGGATTTTGGCTCTTCTGGGTTTTCATTGTCCGCTTTACACTCTTTGAGCGATGAGCAGCTGGAGAAGCTACTTGAGGATGACTTAGTTCTCCTATCCACAAAATTCACGAGAGTCTACAACAAGGTGAGGAGTAGAAGGAGAGGTGGCCCTGTTACCTGCTTTGAGTGTGGTGTGCCAAACCACATTCGGGCTAAATGCCCCAAGCTGAAGGGCAAGGAGGAGAAGGACTTCCGGAGGCGTCCTCAAGCTCGGGACGCGAAAGCCAAGAAGTCGAACTACAGGAAGTTCGTCAACCGGGTCCTTGCCGCTCTTGAGAATGTTGATATGAGCGATGTGGACTCGGGGGACGGAGGACGACGACAACGATTCCCATGGCAAGAAGAAGGCCTAGGACTTCACCGGCATGTGCTTCATGGCCAAGAACGGCCACGACATCGACTCCTCCAATGACGATAAGCTTTTCAGCGATCCCAACGAGGTATGCCCCTCACGAGATGAGATGAAATGTGTTTTAGTTGTTGCTGAACGAAATCTGAAAAGGCAAGCTAAAATAATTAAGAAACAAGATATCATGATTGACAACTTGAACCTAGAAGTGGTTAGGCTCAAATCCAGTAATCCTGCTGATGATTGTGATTCTTACTCTAGCTTGCATAATAAATTGACCAAACTAAAATCTGCTCATTCCTCTATTGCAAATCAACTTAAAGATGCTCTAGATGAACTAGAATCTCTCAAATATAATCCTGCATGCATGGATGCTATTGCTCTAGATGTGACTGTTGTAAATGTTATTCCTTCACCTTGCTCAAATTGTGCCTTGCTTGAATTGAAATTGGATAGTGTTACTAAGAAATTGCTGAAATTTGATCCTAGTCACACTTGCTCTCATTGTGAGGATAACAATATTAAAATGAAAGAAATGTCTGAAATGATTCTTTATTCTAAGACTGCTTCATGTGAAAACTGTCTTAAACTCACAATTGAGAATGATGCTCTAAACAAGACTCTAGAGGAGAAATCTAAAATTGAACAATCCATATCCATGACTGCTTCCAAGAAAGTTGTTGATTCTGTTTTTTGTGCTTTTTGTACTGAAATTGGAATAAATTTAGATGAGATACAAGAGGCGTTTAGAGTCAAATTCAAAGAGCAAGTGAATAGGATTAAGAATACTTCTTGTGTGTCTTGTGAGGCTTTAAAGGTTAAGGTAGCTCTTGTTAAAGAAAAGTTTGCTAGGACAATCAAGTCGAATAAGTGTGTCACCTGTAAGGATCTAGCCAAAGAAAATGATTACCTCAAAAAGACTCTTGAGAGATTTTCTAGTGGGAAGAAGAACCTTAACATGATCCTTGATCAATCTAAGATGAGTGTGAAGAATAGTGGCCTAGGATTTAATCCTTTAGAGAATTCTAAGAATCACCCACCTAAGGTTGTGAGAGCTGTTAAGAGTGGTTTGTTTGAGGTAGAACCCCCTGAGCCATCTAAGATAGTCTTTAGATCTGCAGGTTTTGCCCAAACCCCTTCTAGCAAGACAGATGCTTCTAAGTCAGCAGATCAGACCTCTCAAAAGGTCAAGTATCATTGCATCTTCTGCAAGAAGGATGGCCACATAGTTGAGTTCTGCTTCCGTAGAGCTAAGAGTGAGAGGAAGGAGAGAGTGCATGCTTTGAGGTCCATTAGAGGAGTTTCTTCACCTTCTACTATCCTTAGAGCCAGGCAACCTGTCTTTCCTACTAGACATAGGCCTAGGTTCGTAGATGACTTCTTTGACTCTTTTGGTGGCTCTAGGCAGCATTTTGGGTTAGGATATCGTAAGGAGAGACCACAGGTAGCATCTAGACAGGGGGAGTACCGATCTTTTGGTAGGTCGATTCGGAGAGGTCTAGGTGTTGCTCGTGTGCGTTCTTATGATTATCCCTCTAACCATTTTATTACTGCTTCTTCTGCTGTTCCTAAGCATCGTGTGGCTCAGTACTGGATTCCAAAGTCTTTTATCACTAACCCCAGTACTGAGGCACAGATGTTCCTTGCTTATACCCTGTAGGTCCGTCGTGCGAGGAAGGAGGACATATGTCTTGTTGACTCTGGGTGTTCTCGACATATGACTAGCGATTCTATATGGTTCTCCTCCCTCACACGTGCATCTAGCAACGAGTTGATCACGTTTGGGGATGCTTCTACCGGGACCGTGACAGCCAAGGGCACAGTGCGCGTCAACAACAACTTCATGCTTAAGGACGTCACTTTGACCCGATGCTGCAGGTACACAGGTTCCTAATATTCGAGAAAGTATCTTCATCGACGATGACTCTGACATAGAGGATGATGGTCCAATCCATCCTCCAATCATTTCTGAGATGGTTGGAGAGTCCGCTTCTACTTCTCCAGCTTCAGCTGAGCAGCCTCCTCCTACTTTCACCGGCGATTTGAGTGGCTCTGCTCCTACCTCCACAGCCCATGAGGTAGAGGCCACATCTGCACTAGGACCTCCTCTTCATATTCATCGACAACACCCACCAAAGCAGATGATTGGAGATCTCCATGAGCGAGTTACTCACTCCAGGTTTATCTCTCCAGATTCTCATGCACATTCTGCTCTTGTCGCGTCTTTTGAACACCGAGATGTCACCCATGCTTTATCTGATTCCTCTTGGGTCAATGCCATACATGAAGAGCTTGAAAATTTTGAAAGAAACCAAGTCTGGACCTTAGTTGAACCTCCACCTAATCAAAATGTTATTGGAACAAAATGTATTTTTAAAAATAAGCAAAGTGAGGATGAGTTGGTAGTTCGCAACAAGGCTAGGCTTGTAGCTCAAGGATTTTCCCAGGTAGAAGGCTTAGACTTTGAAGAGACCTTTGCTCCTGTAGCTAGATTAGAAGCCATTCGTATTTTGCTAGCTTTCGCGACAACTAAAGGCTTTAAGCCTTTTCAAATGGATGTTAAGAGTGTTTTCCTTAATAGTTTCATAGAAGAAGAGGTCTTTGTCAAGCAACCCCCTGGTTTTGAACATCCCAAATTCCCAAACCATGTGTTTAAGCTCTCCAAAGCCTTGTTTGGATTGAAGCAAGACCCTAGAGCTTGGTATGATAGGTTTAAGAGTTTCTTGCTTAAAAATAATTTCAAAATAGGAATGGTAGATAAAACCTTGTTCACTCTCAAGCATGGCAGTGATTTCTTACTGGTTCAGATTTATGTGGATGACATCATATTCAGTGGTTCTTCTCATGCTTTGGTATCTAGATTTTCAGATTCTATGAGCAGGGAATTCGAGATGAGTCTTGAATCTAATTTGAGTTTTAGATTGAGCTATTCTATTTCCTAAGTCAAGCAAATGAAAAATGATCTTTTCTGTGTGAAAAAACTGATCTAACCAATTCTTTCTCATGAGACGGCTTGCCATTGCACTAGACATGAACTCAGGGGGAGTTTTGGATGACCTAGACCACTCTTTTAAGCTTTTTGCTTAGGATGGTCGTGGTAAGGCTTGAGATCTAGCACTTGGCTAAAAACAAAACAAATTGTGAAAATTGGTTGAAGCTTAGGAGGCAGTTGTGGATGGCTCATAGTCTAGGACTTGCCTTGCTAAGATAAAACCAAAAATGAATTTTAGCAAGGGCTAAATGTGCTAAATTTCAAAGTGTTTGAACAAATTGATTCAACATTGAACTCATAGCGCTCTAAATTGGCTCAATTTTAGCTTCTTGGTTCCATTTAGTTTATTGACATGGCTTGACTCATTTTTGGATACCTTTGGCTGAACTATGATGTTGTGCACCTTAACATGCTAAACTTCCCTTTAATCACAGATTATTGCTTTTTTGGCTTTAGCTTTGTTATATATGATTTGCCATGATTTACAATAGCTTCCTTACATAATATGGCTTGGTGTAATACTTGTCTAGTCCTCTTGAATAATTTTTATGGCTCTCTTTGCTAAAAATGAATAAATTGCAGTCATTCTATGTCATTCATGCTCTATCTTCTTCCTTGCACCTTGATGAATCCATTGTCAAAGGGGGAGAAATAGTAAAGATGAAGAAATAGAGAGATAATGAAATTTTCAGGATGATCATAGTGAGGGGGGAATTTTGTTTGCATTCTTATGATCTCTTTTGCATTTCTTGGTTCCTCACAATGATCAAAGGTCAAATTGAACAATTGTTCTTTCATATGAACCTTAAGTGAGATTTTTGACTCCTTTTTGGAATTTGAAGCTTTCTTGCTTTCTTTTGCCTTATCTCACTTGCCTATGATATTCTGGAGCCCGCTTGGTCAATTCCATTCCTTTCTCTTGCATTTGAACCGAGTTGTGCCTTTGTGCGAAAATGTCAAGTTTTTTTTTACTTTTCAAACCTCAAACTTTACATTTTTTTTGGAAAATTGCCAATGTGTTCATCAAGGGGGAGATTGTGGATATCATGGGGATATGTGCATGATCTTAGGATGATGATACAATTGGCAATGGCATTGTTGGTTTGTTGAATCACGCGTTTTCGGCTAAATTAAAAAGCTGTCAGAACTAGAGCGGTCAGACCGTCGTGTTAAGAGCAATCAGACTGGTCTGGTGCGGTCTGACTGGATTTGTGCTGTTCATCGTCAAATCGATGGCGATGCTTGTTGGGTTAGGTTAAGGGCATGGACTTCAGTGCATATGCGTTGCATGGTGCATGTTTTCACTAACGTGGGTCAAGTTGTGAAGAACTTGTTCCCGGAATCAATTTCTTTGTCTATTGTTGTGCAGGTTGCTTGGAGGTCAATGACGGTGAATGGCGAGAATGATCGGGACTAAGCTTGGAGAGCTGAGGTCCAGAACGATCGGGGATGCCAGTTGGAGTCAATGGAGTCAAGCGTGGTGCAAAATGGACAAAGGTGACCGAACGGGCAGTTCGGTGTGACTGGTTGGATCAAGCGGCGCGGGGGTCGGTGCAAGTGCCATGGTGGTTTGGTGGGAGCCGAATGAGAGAGACTTGCCGACATGATGAGAGCTGCTGGATCAACCTACACGTGACAAAGCATGGGAGTGCTTCGCGCAGTTTGGACTCGGTCTTCGAAAAAGATCGAGAAGGGGTATTTTGGTAATTTTACCAAAATACTGCCTTGATGACCTTTTGCCAACCCGCGGCGCAAGACGGTGTGTGGAGAAGCGGTTTAGGTCAAGAGAAGATGAAGACAACGCTTTAAAATACGTGCGTATGTGTGACCCGTTTGTGTGTGGGCTTAACGGGTGCCCTAAGTGGAATATTCTCTACATCCTAATCTCCACTATAATAGGGGGTGTGCTGGACAGCAACCCTTAACCCTTTCATTGTGTTAACCCTAGTTTGGCTTTTAGGGCTTAGAGAGAAGATGGAGAGGTTAGAGTTCTAGAGGATGGATTGATTGGAGTGCTCATGTTGTGAGCTTTGTTCTCATTGAGGGAGTGGCTGTAAACCAGCAACAACCACGAATCAATCTATGCAAGATTTCTCAAAGTTGAGTTCCTATTTATTCTTGCTCTCTATTTCTTGATTTTGGGCCTTTCTTTGATCCTTTGATTCTCTGTTGGTTTCTTGCCCCAATCTACCTTACTGTGACATGTGGGAATACATCTAGGATCATCTTGATCATCAATCACCCATGAGCAAGTGTTTGGATGAAGTTTTCGTTCTTGCCCGGTTTTGAACCAATTTTCGTTCAAATGAAAAAAGGTTGGATCTTTGTCGTGGATCTACTAGATCGTTGCTTGGAATAGGTTCCTAATATCCTTAGGAAGGTGTGTTCCAAATTTGGTCAAGTTTGGCCGTGTAGATCAAAAGTTAGACCGATTTTCGTTTTGGTTTTTGGGTTTGTCGACATCAAGCTACAGTCGGTCCGGTCGACCACGCTTAAGCCGCGGTTAGACCGCTTCTTTGGTCGACATGATGACGACGCGTCGGTCGGTGGGCCCGAGGGTTTGAACTATGAGTTTTGTGTATTTTGCTTCGGGGTCTGATCGGATTCAACATAGGTCATCCATTGTGCTTATATACAGATCTTCATAGCTTTTATAGCTATTGGAGTGAAAGTAGTATTGAGTTAGATCGAGGTAAAAAATAGAGGAAGCGTCTACTCACCCCCCCTCTAGGCGCCTTTCTGGTCCTACAAAATGGGTTGGACCATGGAAGCAACTTCATCGAAGAATCCTTCTCAGTTCTCAGTTGCAAACTGGCAGCCTCGCCTTGGGCCTTGCTTGGCCGCTACCGCTCTTCTTCCTCTCCATGTGTCGCCTACTTCTTGGCTCGCCACCCTTCCTCCTGTCGCCACGCTGCCTTGACTCACCCTGCCGGCTCATGGTGAAGTAACGGGAGTGCCTCAAGAACCACACTGGGCCTATTAGCGGCAACACCACTGACGGGTGCGGCGAGGAGGGCTCCCTGGTGGGGCTCAAGTGCTCCGCCTGGGGCTGGCACCACATCTTTCACCGCAATGAGCTCGACGGCTTAGACGGTGACAATTGCGCCGTGTACGGCCATGCACCCAGTGCACTGGTCGTTGCCTCTGTTGGTCTAGCTTCCGAAGAGAACTCACTTATCGGTTCTCTCTCCAGTGTTTCACACAAGTACAAGGAGGAAGAAGTACACAGGCCACAACCAGCCTCTGGTTTTCTTGCTTTCTGTTTATTTATCCTCAACCTTAAACAAACATAAGTACATAGATATATATACACACTCACGCACTACTAGCACGCCTCCCCTGTAGAAGTGCTCCACAACCCACATCCTCAACTAACTCACTGACACAACTAGGCAATATACATCTACATGCAAGCTAACAGACTTGACCACTAACTCCATGACCTATTCTAGCGCCACACCTTCTCTTAAGACTCGGCCAATTACTAGGCCACTAACAAACTAACAAGCATGCACACGATTCAATCTACATGCGCACTAACTCTACTACTCCAAGTCATGCATGCTGATCACATATTTAGGAATCACTAATCCCATGTATGCAGCACCTCACATGCAACACTTCCACGTACCAACGTGATCACAAAACTAACATGTCAAGATTATTCCAACAGCCGCCTCCTCTTCCCCGCCATGCCTCACCACCACAAGAATAGCAGCAGCGGTGACCTCCTCATCAACGCCGACCGCCACGCGCGCTCTGTTCTTGGCCAGCCTCCTCGACACCGCCCCTCGCTTGGTGCACCACCAGATCATCATGCCGTTGCAGCCTGCGGAGTTGGACGAGATGGACAGCGGCAACGGCGCCATGGGTAGCAGCAGTAGCACCGCTCGGTCCTCTGGTGGTGGCTCCTCCTCGTGCAAGAGGCGCTTCCGCACCAAGTTCACCGCGGAGTAGAAGGCGAATGCTGTACTTCAAGGAGGAGATGCCCCTCTCCTAGTCTCCTCACCGGTAGTTTTCTCCTTTTCTTTCAGGGTCTGTCTACATAGAATTCCACTGTTTTCTCTGTAAAAAACTGTCACATTCTAAAAGTTCATTTACAACTCCATTATACATAAATTACAATAAATTATTTATGTAATTTTGGTTCTTGGTCACTGTAATTATTCTTGAAAGTCTTAATAACTCATATTTCCATCACATGATTCAAAATCTCACATGTACTTTGAGAGGTTGAGCAAAAACAAAGACAAAAAAAATTATATACCAACAAAATACGGCAATGTGGTGAACCAGTTATGTTCTTCACATATACTTTGAGAGGTTGAGCAAAAACAAAGACAAAAAATAAAATTATATACCAATAAAATATGAAAATGTGGTGAACCCGTTATGTTCTGAATAAAAAATCATAATAAATTCAAACCCAATTCATCAGATGGGAAAAAGTGCAAATCTCAAAGCATATCAGATGAATGAAAATTTAACTATTATTATTTTTTTCTTACATCACATCAATAACATGAATCTTATAGCACATCTAACGAACAGAAAAGTGACAGTTTTGGCTTAAAAAAACTGTCGGAAGTTATAAAGCAATTCCCTTTCTTTCACTATTTTTTTGGTTGAATCTTTTGCCACTTTTTTTTAATGTGGGCTGACCTGAATGCCTGATAGTGATTGGTGTCCTGGTTGGGCCTGGTTGGTTGGGTCTTGGGACTTGGGACATGGGAGTGGGTTGGGAAGCTCGTGGGAGGATCGGGTTGAAACGTTTTGGAAATGGGTTGAACCCATGGGTTCGGCTTGTTTTGGGTTTAAGTGAAAGGTGGGTTGGGTGGGGTTGTGAAAAATCTTGTGTGGGTTGTTTTGGGTGGGAAGTTAGCTTTGTTTGGTATGGATTGGGTTGGATTTCAACCCATTAGCAGGTCTAGTCTCGGTTCAAACTTGGGCAAGTTCCTTATTTGCCACCCAAAGTTACCAAGTTTCCTAATATGCCATTGAAAAAAAGAAAGGAAAGAAGAGAAAGAAAAAGAGGAAAAGAAAGAGAAGAAACTAGGAAAAAAGAAGAAGGTTGTTTGGGTGGTCACGGTGGTGGTGTAGAGGATTGGGACCGGGGTTCACAATTTTGATGAAATTTCGAAAATTTTGGGCCTTTTGTTACCCTCTGAAAGAAAATCAATCGTTCATTTTTTTTTCATTTTGTTTGAATTTTGAGGGTTAAAGAGAGTAAAAACCAGTAACAAAAGAACAAAATAAAAACAACCTAGTGGCAAGGCCCTGTCGGTGCTTTCCTGGTGCTCTAGCTGTTAATTTTTGCAAATATTTTGAATTTTAAATTCAAATTTGATTCAAACAATTTGAACGAGATTCTTCCAAAATTACCGAAACTTCGGTCATTTCGTTGCTCACCGAAAAAAAATCTCAGAAAAATATTTTTCCCTGATTGGGACATAGGGATGGTGCAAGGGAGCTACCATGGAGGAAGAAGGTGGTGAGGAGAAAGAAGTGCAATTGTTTCTTTTTGTAGCCAATTTCAGTGGTGGACCTAGGATTGAAATTTATGTTGGGCGAAATGAACCAATAGTATTATCCGATAACAAAACAAGACATACATAATACACATTGCAATCACAGTAAATAGAGCATATAACACTAAATGGAACTTAAAACTACAATCCGCATCATGTGAACATACAAAGATAGGTAAAATGTAGAAAATACACCTCATCAACTAAGTTTACATAACAATCCGCCTTGTTCGCAAAGCTGCCCACGTCGCCTCCTCTCGGCAAGCAGGAAGAAGAGAGTACTCAACAATAGAGAAGCTCACCAGCTACTGTTCTTGAGGTAGTTGCCGATCCGCCCTACCACCAGCCACCATTCACGCAAAGGAGAAGCAAATCAACAAATCGAATCGTGCTCCAATGGTGCTGTAGTGGATCAATCATCAATGGAACCAGTCAGACTTTTCTCACCGCTTATGCCCGGTTCGGCTCCCCATCGCTTGCGGCACCTTCTCGACGTCGTCCCCGCGTGCCCCCACCGCGCATCAGCCTCTTGAGTCTCATCCCCAAATACCGGCTTGCGGCGTGGCGGTGTCGCGTCCACTCGGCCGGTTGGCCCTCTCCACTGGATTGCTAGGAGGCGGGACCATGGGAGCTGCGCCCCTCTTAATGCCCACGTCGACGCCGGTGTGCCGCCGCCGCGCGCCGCCTTCGCCTTGCCGCAGCGCTGCGCCCACACACCCTTTCGCTTTGCCATGGTGCATCGCTTGCCCGCCTTATCTACATTGCGGTGCCACCGACACCTAGGTTAGAATTTGGGGGAAGCCGAGAAGAGGGAGTGGCAAGTGGGCTGTAGCTATGGGTAGTGGGGCTAGTGTATTGGTGTGACGAGTGGGCTGTGCTGTGGCCCGTGGGAAGGGGGAGCTGCAGTGGGCTTTGGTGCTGGGCTTTGGGCTGTGGCATGGTGCCACCGGCCAAGGTGTGGGCTGGCCGTAGCATGCCTGCCGAAGGGGGAAGGGTGGGTTACCACCGGCAGCTACCTCGGATGCCGCCTAGCCTTGCGCAATAGCCGGGTCCGCCCCTAGCCCACTTAATGGCAAGCTAACAATACATGGACGAAAATGGCATGACAGTGACGTGAAAAATTCTTCAGTGGCATATCAGGAAACTCAATTTTTTCGATGGCATGTTAGGAAACTTGATAACTTTAGATAAAATTTGCCCCTCAAACTATGGTCTAGTGCCTAGTAGGATGGGAGCAGGCTCCACAAATCACAGTAAGCATATATAGGCCAGCCAGACCAAGCTAGATTAGGCCGTGACTAGCTCAAGTGCTTTCATGAACATATTTCAGGAATGATTTGTATGCTTTGCATGATTTGTATGGGCCAAGATTTGCAAGTGGTAGCCTCACTGGGTCCAATTCGGGGAGCAAAATCCAAGCCTGCCGTGGTCCACGAAAACTAGCAGTTAGCAGCATCCGGAAAATTCAGGATTAGGCTAAAGACGGTTATACCGCTACAGTCACATTCAGACAATCTACCCAATTGCCCATCATTTTGGACCACCTCTTGGTGTTTTCTTAGAAAGAGCTGAGTTGTTTGATAGAGCCAATTTTAAGACTTTGCACTGAGAAGTCATGGGATTAAATTATGGAAAATCCACAGCCAAACCTACCGAATGTGTACTCAGTAGGTAACATTTGAAATAGCCAGGAAACATGTGTGCCGCACTTGTAAACATATGTTGAATTTTTTTTGTTTTTTCTTTCTTTCAAAGTTACTGAAGGTATCTGTTTCAAAAATTTACATTTACAAAGGTCCCTTCAGGTGTTGCGAGTTTTACACCACACGTACTTGTCTTCTAGTTCCGTTTCTTGATTCTTAGTATAGTTATTCAAGTTAGCATATTCGATACACACTTGGAAGAACAATATTTATGCTTTGTTAGAAGTTCCAGAAGTCTTTCCAATAAGTCCTTGTCTCTTGCGGAGTAGTTAGGTATTGATAGTGTTATATTGTCATTGTACTACGGTGCTTCGTGTCTGAAGATGATGCTGTGTAGGTTTTGTTGAGTCCATCTAGGACCGGAACCGGTGTTAGAAGATTTAATCTCTACTTCTCTCTATAATGATTAGGCCATGCTCCTTTCATCTGTTTCTTCTTTTCTCAGGGGAAAAAAACAAGAAGATTAAGAGTGAGAAATTGCCGCAACAATCTCTAGTATTTATGTAGAGACCATGTAATTTGATCCTAGTCTAGGTGATGGACAATTGACATTGTTGTCGAGGAGTCTAGAGAGTGAACTCTTGGTTTAGCAGATTGTTAGGTTTGCTGTCAAGTGAGCGGCGGTTTGACCGGCTATAGTTGGGCGGTCTGACCGGCCATGGGCGGCAACCAGACTAGCGGTACAGGAGTTGTCTAAATGGACACCAAACACTTGTGTGGGAGTGTTTGAGGGTGTGTTTGCACTAGGTGCCATTGAAAATAGAGACTGGACGCGAAATTAGATAGAATTTGCTGAAAAGTCCAGAGAGGAGAATTTTCTGGAAATGAGAAGCGGTCTGACCGGCCATTCGTTGGCAGTTAGACCGGCGGCAGTATGACCGGTCCCCTGTTACCTAGGAGCATGGTCAAACCGGCAAGACGAGGTTAGACCGGCCCAAAGCGGTCTGACCGGCTAAAGGGCTGGCTATCAGACTGGCCGACGGCCGACGGTTTAACCGGCCAAGGTGAGTTCATGCACAGTAAGTGTGCTGGACTTTGTGATTTGGCCAAAGTCACGAGATTCAGTGCATAGGTGTTGCATGATGCATGTTTTAGCTAACGTGGATCAAGTTGGGAAGAACTTGTGCCTGGAATTGATTTCTTGGTTTATTATTGTACAGGGACGGTTGGAGTCAACTACAGTCAAGGACGAGGATGATCGGGACTAAGCTAGGAGAGCTGAGATCTAGAATGATCGAGGATGCCGGGTAAAGTGATTTGTCTCAAGCAAGGCACGAGATGGACAAAAGCGACCGAACGAGAAATTCGGTGCAACGGATTGCATCAAGTGGCTAGGGCCATTGCAAGTGTTGAGGCGGTTCGGTGGGAGCGATTGGGAGAGACTTTCTGGTATGGGGAAAGCCATTGATGAACCTATGCATAGCAAAGCATATGATTGCTTTACGATAATTCGACCCGGTCATGGAGAATGATCGAGAAGGGTTATTTAGATATCTTCACCAAACTACTAGGTTAATGACATTGGAGAAACCGCGCCACATGACGGCACAAAGGAGAGGCGGTTTAGTTCATGAGAACGAGAAGATTATGAAGAGCCGGATTCGGGAGACCCAGATCGTCATCCGTTTTGAGAAACGTGTGTGAGTGTAGACCCGTTTATGTATGGGCTTAACGGGTGTCCGTTAGGGTTTTGTCTCTAGACCTAGCCTCCACTATATAAGAGCTGATGTAGGATTTGCACAACCAAGCCTTGAAAACCATAATTTGAGATTTGGGAAAATTGGAGAGAGTAGAAGAGGCTAAGGTTTGAATGAGATGTATTGAGATAAAATTTGTGGGATTAGGTACTCATGAGTGAGATTTTGTCCTCCATGCTGGAGTGGTTGTAAACCTACAATTCCTCAATTTTAATCCAATCATAATTGTGCAAAGATGAGTTCTCTCTTGTTCTTGTTCTTACTTTGGTGATTTTGTAGTTCTTGTGTTCTAGGGGTTTTGCCAATATTTTTGTTGTGATCTTGCTTGCTAGGACATATGGTAGTTGATCTAAGGTCATTTTGACCATCTTTTATCCATGAGCAAGCTTTGAGATCAAGTTTAGGTTTTCCCCAGTTTTGTGTCTTCTTGACCTCAATCAAGAAATTTATGGAACCTTCACTATGATCAGCTTGATCTTTGATTGGAATATGTTCATGACCTTCTTATTGAGCTATGTGTAACACACTGGCCCAACATTGAGCCCAAATTGTCACCAAACTACACTAGCTATCAATTTAAACGTTAATTAACAATAAATTACAGCAAGCATCTATAGATTAAAACCCCATCAATGGGTCACAAGATAAACAAATAACTCAAAATAACGACATAAAAATAAAATCTCACATCTTGGTAATATGTTACCAAGACAGCTCAGGGCACACGCACCAGAGAAACATCCAGGATACCCGTACCTGAGAAACGCTTGGGATACCACACCCAAGTCACACTTGAGATACACGCACTCAAGAAATGCCGAGACCATGCTCCTGGTACATAGAATGTCAACGATTAATAGTAATCAACTACTATTAAGCAAATAAGAACCTAACCAATAAACTAAGCATTTAATAAAACAAACTGAATTGGAATAATAAATTAATTGTTGTAAGTGTAAAAACCAAACACGAGTAAGAGGGCGGACGTCGGCCGTGCTACGGGCCTTCGTCCACGAGAGCGAGCATAACACGAGGATTTATACAGGTTCGGGGGTCCGAGAGGACCGCCCTACTCCTGTCGGTGACCTGCGGGGGTTCGAGGATCCCTCCCGAAGGCTCACTTAGTGACTTGCTTGTATGTATTGCTCAAGAGACCTCCCCCTCAATGAGAGGGATATATGGGGTATTTATAGGCTCCTCAGCCTGTACAAATGACCAAAGTACCCCTTGAGGTTGGCTACTCTAAAAATACAAGCGAGGGGTATTACAGTCTTTTATGGGTATAACAGCATTTCGTGGACTTGTACGTGTGTCTGCTTCAAGGCGAATCCCAAGTTTAGGTGGGACGAACTATTATTCCAACAGTAGCCCCCCTACCCCTTGGCGTTTCGAGAGAGAAGCCAAAAGGGGTAGTCTTTGATTGCGCCTTTTATGCGAAGGTTGACACTTCAGAAGGGTAGATCTTTGTAAACAGGCTATGTCGGGCACTGGGAAGTTCAGAGAAAGTTTAAATAGAGTAGGAAACCATGCTCTCTCCGATAGGCCAATATGGTGCAAAACGCAGTTTGATCCCTGCTTCTCCAACAGCATCTCTATGCTTCATTTCTCCTCACATGAACATCTTGGTGTGCCTTTGCAAGCCAGGAAAACTAAACCATACGACTCATACCACCAGGCACCCGTGGGTCCCGCCATAAGGATGCTCACTGGTGGGGAGACAAGGAAACAGGCACTGCTCAAAGACTGGCTCCTTCGGTTGGGTGTGCCAGTGGGAGGCCAGGAATCCAAAGCTTTCTTTAGCTTTGTGCAGTGAAGACCGGGAGACAAAAACGGACACCGCACTGCACACACCCACGTCTTTTTATTTCTCTCCTTCACCAGCAAACAGCCATACATACACAGGCGTCTCTTCTTGGCTTTTCCCCCATTTCCTCCGTTCATGCTCCCTGGAGCTTCTTGGGTTGGATGTCTGCCAAGGCGCCGCCTCCTTCAAGCCCGGTCCTAGACGCCGCCGCCACCAGCCAGTCCGGCGCCTCCTCCTCCTCACAGCCAGCGCCCGCCTTCGCGCTCGACTTCGGCTCGCGCCGAGGAACCGCTCATCGTCGACCTCGGCTCGGTCGCGATGGTTTAGCCAGCTCGGCGCCGGTGCACCGGCGCCGCCACAGGTGAGCTCTCTCCCATTCAAGCCACCGCCGCCTAGGGGTTCGAACTTAGCGCCGCCGTCGCCGCCTCTCCGGTCCGGCCGCCCTCCATCGGTGTCACGATCCGCCGCCTCGGCCCGTGATGCTCCATAACCGTTGCCGCCTAGGGGTTCGGGCTTAGCCGCCGTCGCCGGCCTCTCCGGTTCACGGCCGCCCCCTCCGTCGATGTCACGATCCGCCGCCTCGGCCGTGGCGCTCCATAAACCGTCGCCTCGCCTCGGCCGCTACGCTACCCACCGGGCCTTGCCGCCGACGCTTCTTCCTGATGGGCGCCCGTGCGCTCCTCCTCCCCTCCGTCCGTCCGTCGCGGTGGCGATAACTGCCCTAGAGCGGCGCTTCGCGCGTGAGCAGGCGAACGCTTAACGTCGCCCGCGGGCTTGAACGTCGCCCATGTGACCTAACTTGGCGTCGCCATGGCGTTAGCGAGTCGAACCTCGGATGGCGAATCAGCCGTCGACCGCCGACCAGAAGAGCCGCAGCGCCACCACGCAGGTGTCTTTCTTGGGACCCTTGTAGCGCCGTTTTTTGTGGTCTTTTGTTTCTCCTTTTCAGCGATTTCTCTATTTCGTGCCGGCGGAGGCGGCGAGGTGTGCGGAGGTCCACCTGTGGGTATCCCGAGAAGAAAATGGCATTGCCGGCGTCCTTGGTGGTGTTGTAGGGCTGGATCTTGGCGTGGCCCTCGAAGTTGTAGGTGAGCAGGATGCCGTTGCACCCAGGGTCGGGCGCCGGAGCTGCCGCCACTGGGGCGGTCCTCTTCTATGCCGTCGCCGACCTCGCAAGTAGGAGGACCCCGAAGAGAACAGCATGGCGAGCTATGGAGCAAGCCGTGGCTGGATCGACCGCGAGAGCATGGGCGTGGTGTGAAGTGCTACTTGGAGGGTGTTGGTGTTGGGCCGGCATAAGCGGCCTCAGGCCGTCGCCCTTCCAGTTTCGGCGTTGTACGCCGCCTGTTTGTTGAAATGCCTTCGTCTTTGTTGCAGTAGATTTTTCTCTTTTTTTTTGTCATGTTATGAACAGTGATTACGGATGTGCTTTGCTCATGTATACGTGCAGTTTGCTTGTTTATGGTGATCAACAAGGCTCGGGGCGGGGTTCGCTAGCGAAGGTCTCGGCGCGAGGTTTCTGAAGGCCTCGGCGTGAGGGTTAGCGAAAGCCTTAGGCGCGAGGTTTCTGAGGCTTGGCGCGAGAGTTTCGCGAGGGCCTCGGCGCGAGGTTTCGTGAAGGCCTCGGGCGAGGTTTCGCGATGGCCTCGAGGCGAGGTTTGCATGAGGCCTCGGCGCGAGGTTTGGCGTGAGCCTCATGAAACGAGGGTTTCGCGAAGTCCTTGAGCGCGAGGGCACGTGATGGTGCGCGAGGCACGTGGGGTGCACGGTCGTACACGACGTTCATGATGTCCTTCATGTCCAATCTATTAGCAAGATGTTACGTTCCATATAATCTATGCGTCTACCGGTGTTCCTTTGCCAAATACTTATCGATTTTTTGCATTGTTATCATCGTAGGTTCCTCTCGCTTCGTCGCCGTGGCTAAGGACTACAGTCTCTTCTGCCGGGGAAACGGAGACAAGGATCGGGCTAAAGGCGTTTGTAGCGGATCGTCATGCGATGATCTTGGCGAGGCGTCGAGATCCTCGGCGACGTCCTCGGCAAGGAGGCTCTGTGGGGTCGAGCCATCCTCACTCACTAAAGGCAGAAGGCGGCGGTGGCCCCCGGGGCCGCCTCCTGCTGACGACGTCCGGTGGCGAGCGAACAGCGCCCCGCCCCGAAAAGGTGCAGTTGCACTCAAAGCTTGGTTTGAGGTCGGCTGGGGCTTCCTATCCACCCCTTCATTCGGACCCTCGTGAGGCACTACCGAGTTGAGCTTCGCACCTCTCACCCAACCTCCTTGCTAGGGTGAGAGTGTTCATGTGGTCAGTCTTGAGGCAAAGATCGAGAACAGCGTCTAAAGCCTACCATTGCAGCCTTCGACCACTTCTTTCATCTCCAGCGGTCGAACGGGAGGTTTGGACCGCTAGGCACGCTGACCTCGATTGCCCAGAACCAGGGTGAGTACCCAGTCCATGCCACCAAGTACAACTGGAATCGCCCCGGGAAGAAGTGGTTTTATTTGAAGGTAGAAGGCTTTCCATACACCGGTGGCCAACCTAAGATAACCGAGGATGGTTATCCCGAGATTCCTCCTCTCTCGGATGCTGATTGGGAGCTTATTAGTGCCATATCGATGTTAGCGATGGAGCGGCGTTCGATTTGATGGAGAGATGACCCATACGGATGCTAGCCCCTAGTTCTTTGAGAAGCGTGACTATTCTACATTCTCCAAGAAAAAAGGTGGGCCTGGTTTGGCTAGTTATCTTTTTTACTTGTGGCTTGACTCTTGATTTGTGAATCTGAATCATCTTGTTTAACTTTGTGTAGTCGCCTGCTTTGTGAGGCGATTGAGGAGGCCGATTGGATTCTCGGGAGATGACCGTGGCGAGTATGAGGCTCTTGAAGAGGTCGGCATCTTTGATGGTCGAGGTGCTTGGCGTTGCCAATAGCTTGAAGTTGATGATGCCTCCCGAGGCAAGCTTGTCCTGATCCGACGAAGAGGAAGAAGGCCAAGGTCTCGGATCCAGGGCATTGCCGAGGCCCTTCTCGAAAGGTCGGTTAGCAACGGCCTTCTGTTGGGCGCGAGGCCTCCTCGGCAGTGGTGGCCATCCTCGTGCTCTGGTACCTTGACGACCTCCCTTGGGGCACCCTATACATCCTCCAGCCTTTGGTCATGCTTCGCGTAGGGAGAAGGCTCAGGATCTCAAGGCACTTCAGACGTCGTCTTTGCAAAAGAGGAAGAGAGAGCCCTCTAGTAGTGATCACTCTTGTGTTCATGCCACTGAGCCCGAGCGCGGGGTTGCTAAGGAGCATCCTCAGAGCCATGGGACTTCTCAGGCCACATCCTCTTCTTCGGGCTCTAGCTCCTCGTCTTCCACCGGCTCCAGCTCTGTCGGGTCCCTTGCACGCAAGGTGGAGGAGCAGATGGAGGAGGGAGAGTTGGGCTCGACTCCTCGCGATGGTTCGGAGGCACCGATTATCGATGTCGTGACACCTTTGATTCCCTTTTCGGGGATGAAGGTTAGGTGCATTTTATTTCAGTTTACTTTTGTTCATTTGTTGGTCATGGCCCATTAATGCTTTCCACTTGTCGAGTCGTTGAGGTAGAAGCACAAAATTTGGAGATCTGGGATGTGATGCCCAAAGCTCGAGCCCAAGAAGGAGAAGGCCCTTCCTAGCCTCGAGATCGGTGCACGAGGATCGCGATGAGGCAGCAAGCCATTCCTCCAGTGTATTGCCTTCCTACACCGTCTCCGCTTATCGATGATGATGATCGGCAAACCTGAGATCCGCCGTCTCACCGAGGGGCATGTCAACAAGTACATGGCTCGCTTTAAGTGATCTGCGAGGCGTTGGAGAGTTCTCCGGCTTCTCAAGGACCGGCTAGGTACTGCCGTAAACCTCTACTTCCAAGTACGCTTGCGGTCATTGCCTTCCTCTACTCAATACCTGCTTTACAACCATCCTCTAACGCTGGCATCTTGCATGCTCCTTGTAGGCCACTTCCATCTCTAACTTCATTAGGGATGAATCCCCCCGAATCATAGAGGAGATGTTTCAGAGGCGATGGGACGCCTTCGTGGAGTGCCCCACCGGATGATGAAAAGCTGGCATCCGCAGAGGAGAAGCTAAAGGCTGCAGAGGATAAACTGCGGATTGCTGAAGACAAGCTGAAGGCTACTGAGGAGAAGTTGAAGGTTTCGGAGGAGAAGGCTAAGGTCATTCGACATGTGAATGTGAGCTTGGAGGAGGACGTGACTAAGTCCTGGCAACGGCTGAACTACTTCTTCGAACTCCAGGAAATCACCCTAGCTGCTCAGAGATCCTTGGAGAGCTTGGGAGCGAAGGTTGCCCCAGTCCCATCAGGGGTGATGAGGCCAGAGGCGTGGGTTCCCCTCCTTGCGGAGCGAGTCCATCTATTCTCCCAGGCTGCAAAGGACTAGAGTCAATCCTTCGCCACAGCAGTTTTGGCGGCAGGGGCCCTTGCTATCTTCCACCACTGTGATGATTCAGGCAAGGAGGCGGTGCGCGAGGGCCTATGCGGCTCCTTTACTCCAGAGGTGAGGAAGGCGCCCCCAGGGGAGCGAGCTGCGCTGAGACCCCTTGCGGCAGAGTTCGTGAAGAGCGTTGCTTCATCCTTGGCACCGAGAGCTCATGTGCCTGCCCCTGCAGATGGAGAGCGTGACGCCCCAGCTAGCGTATGACTTCTGCCGACATGTTCTCGTTTGTATAGACTTTGTAGTGATATCATGCAAGGACGCTTAGCACTCTCTTTTTGTAGATGAGTTAAGCACGAGGGCTTATCACGACCTCCCATGCAAGAGCATGGTTACATTTACACTTATCTCTATTATGAAAATGACATGGCGATGTTATACTCCATTAGGGCATGTTTAAGAAGGTGATTGGCATCAAATATAAGCGGTCTTGTGGCGGAGGGACCGAGTGCTGGCCGTCGAACCCGACCTTATGAGGATAGCCCACGAGAGGGTGGGCGGTTTAGCCTTGGGAATGATCGTCGCGAGGCGCTTGATCCCAGATAGGCTCCTTTCGCTCCGGCCTTAGTGGGCGAGGTAATGTGGGAGTTTTAAACACTTCCTAAAAGGTGTGGGTGCCTTGCTTGTAAGGCCTTTGATGCGCCGGATGTAATAAGGAAGCGCCCTTGGGCCCGAGAGGCATGCCTCTCGGGACTGTAAATGTTGTTGGCTTGTATTATTGTTTTGCTCGTAGGTATATGTTCTGAGGGATGTGGCGTCTTAGGCACAAGCGGCCTTTGCTTGCGTTGGAGCAAAGCGAGAAGTGACGAAGTGTCGTTCGTGTGTAGCTTTGGAGGTGAAGGGGACTAATCCTTAGCACATCCATAGACTCGGGCGCTAGGCCCAAGCCGTCACTGCGTCTGGGTCGGCGGGGCATAAGCCGCCAAGCAGAGGCGGGCGCCCAAGCTGCATAGGACTTAGTTAGGGAGACCACGAGGGTCGTCGCCCTACACACCACGGGGTGACACCCTTTGTAAGGAAGGGTCAGCGGGACTTATGAGATTCTTGGGTAGGGCGGCTCCTTATGAAGCGTGTTAGGAGCAAGTCCTTACAATTGGTTATAAGCGTGCTAGTTAGGCGATCTCTGAAAACAGTGCAACCTCGACAACATTGTGTTAGAGGATGGCCTTCCAACACAGAACGTGTTAGAAGGCAAACTTTTCAATCGCCGGCGAGCATGTATTTGGGAACATACACACAAAGCAGACATGTCCCTTAACAGCGGCGTGTTAAGGAACTACCGGAATCGTGGCCGCCCTTAAGCGGCGTGTTAAGGAACTACCCGAGATCGTGGCCCGTACATATGGCGGCGTGTTAAGGAACTACCGGAATCGTGGCACGCCCTTAACGGCGTGTTAAGGAACTACCCCGAATCGTGGCCGCCCTTAACAAAGCGGCGTGTTAAGGGGCTATCCGAAATGTAGCATAATTGCATACATAGAGGATCATCTTAGGAATCTCATGTCTTCATTTCATTGAGCAACATGGTGTTTACACTTTGATAGGTGCCACGGAGGGCATACAAGAGGGTTTTAAGTGTAAAACTTGCGAAGCTTATCCGCGTTCCATGCATGCTTCAGCTGATTGTCTTCCAGGGTAGCAAGTTGGTAAGCACCAGATCCTAGGACTAAGGAGACGCGGTAGGGCCCTTCCCACTTGGGGTGAAGCTTCCCTTGAGCCGTCGGGTCGGTGACCCTTTTGAGGACAAGGTCGCGAAGAAGAAAAGCACGTTCCTTCACCCTACTGTTGTAGAACCGGGCAGCCTCCTGCCTGTAAGCGGCATGCTTAAGGAGGGCTTGGTCGCGGATCTCCTCAACGAAGTCCACCTCAATCCTATGGTTGTCCTCATTTTGGGTGAAGCTAACAGGCGATGGCCTAAGAGCATTTCCACTCGGAGGAGGCGGTGGTGGATTTCAGGCGGGAGGACGACCACGCCCGTACACTAGCGAGAACGGAGTCTCCCAGTGGCACGATTAGGAGTAGTGTGTAATCCCCATAGGACGCTGAGGAGCTCCTCCGCCCATGTTCCTCGCTTGAGGGCACTTGCCTCGAGGCGGCGTCGTATGCCTTGCGAATTAGCCCATTAGCTCTTTCCCACGGCCCCATTGGTTTTGGGTGAGCCACCGATGTGAAGCAAAGGGTGGTCGATGGAGTCACGAAATCCTGAAGGAGGAGGCATCAAACTAAGTACCGTTGTCCTTGTGAGTTCTTTGGGAACCGGCGACACACAACATTCTTCAAAAGAACTTCATGCGGGCGAGATGTGATGGAGGCCAAGGGTTACTGCCTCCACCCACTTGGTGAAGTAATCCTTGATACCACCACATGCTTGTAGCCCCTTGCTGGTGGGAATGGCGAGCAGTCCATTCCCCACCGACAAGCGGCCAGTGATCGGTATGGTGCGAAGAGGGTTAGCAGGAGCGTTGTGGTTGGCTGCTGTCCTTTGGCACCCCTTGCATGTCTTGAGGATGTCGAGGGCATCTTGCACCATCGTGGGCCAATAAAAGCCCTGACGAAGGGTTTTAGCTGCGGTTGCCCTTGGCGCAATGTGAGAGCCGCAGAGGCCCTCATGCACATCAAGGAGAAGAGAAATGCCTTCTTCTCTTGTGACACACTTGAGAAGGGCGGATGCTCCGCACTTGTAGAGCTTTCCTTCAATGATCACATAAGCCTTGGCTTTGGAGTGTAGCCTAGAGGCCATTACTGCATCCTCAGGTTCCTCTTCTCCCTGTATGCACTTGATGATGGGAGTCATCCAGGAGGGAGGAAGGAGCGAAGTCTCGTTGACCTCTGGGGGTAGCTCGGGATCGAGCACTTCTTCCACTGACGGCGTTTTTAATACTTCAAAGACTTACGGAGGAAGGGGTTCACGAGAACTGCGGCCTGAGCAGAGCGATCTGCTTTCGGTGATTATCTCCACGGGGGATCCGACGGGCTTCAAGTCCGGCAAAGTGGCATTCCATCTTCCTCACTTTGTCCAAGTATTTAGCCATTTTTTGATCGAGGCATTGATATGTTTTATCCATCTGATTGACAACCAACTGGGAATCCCCTAAGATGAGAAGGTGTCGGACACCCATGGCCTTAGCAAGGCATAGACCCAAGAGTAATGCTTCATACTCGGCCACATTGTTGGTGGGGTTGAAGGATAAGTGGGCCGCGTACTCAAGTGCCTTCCCTTCCGGGCTTACTAAGACGACACCTGCACCCCCTCCTGCCAGACGCTTGGACCCATCGAAGTATAACGTCCAATGCTTGCTAGGGGTGTTTAGGGTGTTTGCTGGTGCTTCATGGTCGACTGGGGATGCAGCCCATTCAGCCACGAAATCGGCAAGGATCTGAGATTTGATAGAAGTCCTCCCCACGAGCTTGAGGGAAAAAGGTGCTAGCTCTGTGGCCCATTTTGCTATCCTTCCTGTGGCTTCTTTGTTCCCCATCACCTCATTGAGGGGGTAGCTTGTTGGAATAGTGATAGAATGTCCCAGAAAGTAGTGACGAAGCTTTCTTGAGGCCATGAGTAGAGCATAGCATATTTTCTCTATTTCTGTGTACATTGTCTTTGCGCCTGCCAGGGCTTCGCTGACATAATATACTGGGTGTTGAATTCCTTCTTTTTCCTTGACTAGGGCCAGCGCCACCGCGACAGGGGTTCTGACAAGGTATAGGAGTAGCACATCTCTGGTCTTGGACTTGTGAGGAGCGGAGGGCCGCCGGTAGGCTTTTAGGTTTTCGAAGGCCTTCTGGGCTTCGGCGGTGCATAGGAAGCCTTCAAGTCTAGGGAGAATCTTGAAGAAGGGGAGGCCCTTTTCCGCCGAACGTGACAGGAAGCGTCCGAAGCGCCATCGCCCATGAGGCGTTGGACGTCTTTGGTGGAGCGGGGTGGTTCCATGTCAAGGATTGCGCGAATTTTTTCAGGATTTGCTTCGATCCCTTGCTGTGAGACAAGGAACCCTAGGAGCTTTCCTCCCCTCACCCCGAAGGCGCATTTTTCAGGGTTTAGCTTGACACCGAACTTGTGAAGGTTGACGAATGTCTCTTGGAGATCTTCAATATGTGACGAAGCTTGAAGGCTTTTTACAATAGCGTCATCGACATAAACCTCCACATTGCAACCTAGCTGGTCCTTGAGGATGAGGCAGACGAGACGCTGGAAGGTGGCTCCAGCATTCTTCAACCCAAAGGGCATACGCAGGTAGCAGAAAGCGCCTATGGGGGTGATGAAGCTTGTTTTTCCTCGTCTTCTTTTGCCATGTGGACTGATGATACCACAGTATCGTCCAAAAACTCATCGACTCACACCCGGTGGTGGAGTCGACGAGTTGGTCGATCTTGTGAGTGGGTAGTCATCCTTTGGACATGCTTTGTTGAGGTCGGTGAAGTCGATGCACATCGCCACTTGCCGCTAGACTTTTTACCAAAATAGGATTAGCTAGCCATTAGGATGCCAAACCTCCCGAATGAGGCCGGCCCTTGAGAGCTTGTCAATTTCATCTTTAATTGCCTGACACCGCTCTAAAGAGAGTTTCCGGCTTTTGCTTCTTTGGAGTGCACCAGTCTCGCTGCGAGGTGATCTTGGATCACCTCTCGAGGATGCCGGTCATGTCGGCGGTGTCCAGCGAACACGTCAACACCGGATTTTAAGAACTTGCGAGCTCTTTCTCCACTTCTCTTGGGAGATCGACCCGACTCTAAGAGACCGCAGTCGCCTGGCGAAGAGTCGTGCCATACTGAGTCCCCTTCGAGCGAGGCTTAAGACGACATCTCCTTTGGGGATCGTCCTTGGCGTGCCACTCGTGAGAGAAACGAACGCACTCCTTCATTTGACTCCTTAGTCTCGAGAAAGTTGATGTCGCCGGAGTCAGTTGCCGCTTTGTGGTATAGACGACGAGCTAAGTCTTGATCACCCCTCACGGAGATGACCCCACGAGGGCCTGGTATCTTTAAGCATAGGTAGTTTTGATGGACCGCCGCGTAGAAGCGGTTGAGAGTTGCCCTTCTCATGATAGCATTGAATGGGGACTCGATGTCAACGACATCGAACCTGACGGCTTCCGTGCGGTGATTCTCCTGTGTTCCGAATGTCATGAGGAGTTCGATCCTCCCAAGTGGTTGAATGGATTTTCCCGGTACGAACCCAGTGAGAGGTCGTCGGATGGCGGCGAGGATGCCATGATGATATCCTCCCGTGACTCCCACGGTTCCTTGGCGCCTGCAGAGAGTATATCTGCAGAGCTTCCTCCGTTGACAAGGATGCGGGAGACCTCGCAATTGGATATTGTGGTGGTTAGTAAGAGGCCATCGTCATGAGGGAAACGTAGGCCTTTTGCATCCTCAGCTGTGAAGCTAAGGGGGATGCTTGCCCACTTGGGAGGGATGCTTTGAGGAGCCACCCCTACGACATTGACCTCCCGGGCGTACTCCTTTCGCTTGTGCTTTGACACATGCCCGGAGGACGAGCCCCCTATTATGACGTTTACTTGTCTTTGCGGTGCTTGGAAAGGGAGTTCATGCTCGGCGTCTTGCAGGTGCTGCTCGGGGGGTAGATCACCAGGGGCCTGTGCTGGGGGCGGTGGAATTGCCTGAAGAGGCATCGCCTCCGCAGCCGTGGGACGTGGTGGCGGCCCGTGGCGCAGCTCAGGGCCGTGTTTGAGAAGCTTTGCTATTTCAACGGCATACTGGCGGCACTCATTTGTATCATGCCCACGCATCTTGTGGTAGGCACACCAGCGTCCGTCTCCTTGATTTGGGTCACCTCTTTTTTCATTGCGGCCTTCACCAGGGCGCCTCTTCCAGTGGGCTTTAGGCCCCGATTCCTTCTTGGGTCCTCTAGTGGAGTTGCCCCCACGCTCCTGCAGAGGTGCGTCGGTCATGACGAGGACTTTGGAGTCGCGTCTGCCACTGGATTGATCCTTCCGGTCCTTGCCCCTCTTTCCGGAGGAGCCTTTTGACCTCCTCCCTAGGGAGATGCTTTCATCTTGCGGGCGAAGCCCCTTCTTGGCCAGGTCATCTTCCTCCCCCCGGGCGTATTTTTCCACGACCTCGAAGAGCTCATGGGTCATCCTCGGGGGATCTCTCCCAAGCGCGCGATTGAGCTCTCCCGGGAGCAGCCCTTCCTTGCAAGCATTGATGACCATTGAGTCTGGGGCATCTGCAACTTGGCTTCTCACTTTGGAAAAGCGCTTAAGAAATTCTCTCGTGGATTCACCCTTTTGTTGCTTGACAGTAAAGAGCTGGTTGGGGAGCATGGGGCGCTTATAGCTTCCTTGAAAATTTGCGCTGAACTCTTCCCTCAGCTGGTCCCAAGAATAGATGGATCCTTTCTTTTGGTTGAAGAACCAGGAACGTGCCGTTCCGGAAAGGAACAGCAGGAGGTAGTTGCACATCTCTACTTCTCCACCTCCCCCGGCCTGAATCGTCGTGGAGTATACTTCCAAAAATTGTATGGGGTCAGAGTCCCCATCGTAAGGCCCGAGGTTAGGCTGGCGAAACTTCGGTCGGAAAGGAGTTTTGCAAATGTCTCTTGTGAGAGGATTCCCAGTCTCTGGGACGCCCCTGTCCCTTCGTGCTCGTAGTGATGGTGATCGCGCGGTGCGACGATGGCGGTGGCGGGGCTCTCCTGAGCTGGAAGAGCTAGATGCCCACCGGTCGCGGCGATGGTGCAAGCGCATTGGCAAGTTGGAGCGCCCGCACCGACTTGCAACTTGATCTGGCCGGGAGATTAGTGATTCAGCATCCATTTCTTCTTGGCGGTGGTGACCGCGCTCCCAGCCGGATCCGAATTGGTGGCACGGGACACGCTTAGTGCCTGCGAGCACATGCTCTTCGACCGCCTCGGCCACGGCCTCCTTGATGTGAATCCTTACGGCTTGATGAGTGCACTTGGGCCATGGCGGGTGGAATGGTCCTTCCACTTTGAAGGTCTTGGAGGGGCACCGGGAGCAACTTTGGCCTCACGGGCTCCCTAGCCGCCCGGCCATGTAGCACCTTGAGGATGGAGCCCAAAGACCTACTAGGGGGCCGACTCACCATCTCGGGTCTGGCGCATTTTCCCAAAGGAGGAGCTTGGAGGGGAGGCTGCGGAGCGTCCGTTCCAGGGGGTATGAACTCATGTCTCGGAGGCTGGGGCGACGGGATGAATTGCAATGGAAAGGGCTGTGCTCCTCCCCATCCAGCGTTTGGCGGGTGCATTGGCCAGTAAGGAGCCCCGCTCATCACCGCCGCGTGGGCGAGTGGAGGGGGGTTGTAAGGATGCCCCCCTGGCCCTCATCCGGGGAAAAATCCCCGCGCGGCTGGGTCAGTGGCCACTTGAACTGAAGGCGGTGCGGGGAGCGGGGAGACGTGCTGAGGGCCGCTGGGAGTGCAATACGTGGCCATCATGTAATCCACCACCTGCCTTGCGGTTGCCTCCACCATTGCTTTGCAATTAGTGGCGTCGAGCCCCTAGGAGCGATGGATGGCCCCGAGCTTGACAACATTTGGGCCTCTTGCCTTGGGCGGACACCGCGTCGGTGGTGCAATGGAGGTGGGGATGCTGGCGGCCGGGAATCTGCAGGGCGTTATGCATCCGGGATGAATAGCTCCGATCTCGAAGATAACCCATGCCTTGGGCTTCTTGAGAACGGACCGGTCGTCCGCGAGCTCCCTATGCTCTGGAGTGAGAGGAGGCCTCGTGGACTTGGAGTACTTCTTGGTAGGAGCCATAGCCTTCTGTTGATCAGCTACGTCCCCACGGACGGCGACAATTGTTGTAAGTGTAAAAACCAAACACGAGTAAGAGGGCGGACGTCGGCCGTGCTACGGGCCTTCGTCCACGAGAGCGAGCGTAACACAAGGATTTATCTGAGTTCGGGGTCGAGATGGCCGCCCTACTCTGTCGGTGACTGCGGGGTTCGAGGATCCCTCCCGAAGGCTCACCTAGTGACTTGCTTGTATGTATTGCTCAAGAGGCCTCCCCCTCAATGAGAGGGATACATGGGGTATTTATAGGCTCCTCAGCCTGTACAAATGACCAAAGTACCCCTTGAGGTTGGCTACTCTAAAAATACAAGCGAGGGGTATTACAGTCTTTTATGGGTATAACAACATTTCGCAGACTTGTACGTGTGTCTGCTTCAAGGCGAATCCCAAGTTTAGGTGGGACGAACTATTATTCCAACATTAATCAACCAAACTTCCAACTATCAATTCTAAGATAATCAAACCCAATCATGAATAAATGATGAATGAAATAATCATGTCACTAGATTACAATAAGCAAGCCAATTGATAATGACTGTGTGATTGATGCATATGATGTTCGTGTGTTACTCTATCCTATGTATGTCGTCGCCAACGGTTACCTAAAAGCAACGATAAGGCAAGAATGAGTCCATGACTCAACAAGTATAAGACAGAACGATAAACAAACAATTCATTATTCATTTAATCATCATCATTATCATAAACATGTTCAAGTATCATCAATGTCATCCTCATATTTCATGTTCTCAAATCTCATTAATTTCATTCTCATGTACTCAAATCTCATGTATGCGAATGCCAATAACGCAACTCAATAGCTGATACCGTTATAGCGGAGTGTTCACCCGTCGATGACACACTTTTCCCTCACCTTCTTGAGGGTGGGGTCCCTACCTCTGTAGGATTTTAATATGGAACACACCGAACTAGCCATAAACATGGCACTACTCACCGCCCTGACTCTTATGCAAGTGAATGATGCAATTATCCATTATTCATTATTAATATTACCATGTCATCCCCATGATAATTACATCATCATATCATAATCTCATTAAATCATCAACATCTCATGTCACCAATAGTTCATGTCATAACCTCATTGCATCATTATCATCATAAATCATGGCATTTAAATAAGCAATGGAAAGCATAAATAAATGTCTTATTAATTCAATGGTAGAGACAATGGTCAACACAAACCGATGTCCACTGCTCTACCAAGCACTTACCTTTTAACCTCTAGAAACCGAGTGATGTAGACGTTGCACTGAGCTGGAGGCAACGTTCCCTGGAAAAACAATCAACAATGCACTAAAAATATGCTACAATAGTACCATATCATGAAACAAAAAAAAATATCCCACATACATGCAAAGCTGACGCTCCTAACTCAACTTCACCAGATGACCTACCCACTGTCTCAGTGATCAAATGACCAATACTTTCATCTCTGAACTCCAAATATAGTAAACCATATGTGTTATGGAACCCCCACAAAATTATCCACAATATTCTAGTTATGCAAAACTTCTGAATTTACCGTTTAGTTTCCCATTTCTCACCCCAAATGTTAAACAAAAAATTATCAGAACAGTCAACTTCACATTTTTATATCTATTTTTCTATAACATGAAAAATAGTAAACAATAATATTTGTAAAACATACTGAGAAATATCTAGCTTTTCCAATTATGACCACAATTGAATTATTTCATCTAATGTATGTATTTAACTCATCTTTACTACGGCTGCCATTGACATCAGATTCCCGGACAACAAACTTCCCGAGGTCATATCTGTTTACTCACAACTCCAAAATTAATGATCTAGACCTTCCTGGAAGGCTACTAAAATTTCCTACAACTTTCCTAAACAGATTTAATCCTGATTTGGGGCTTAGATACCCCTAATTCTGCTCGCAAGATTCTGTAGCACAGTTCAATGAACTAGGGCTTCCCAAAACCACTACTTCCCATGACCAAACCAATCTACAATGTGATTAACCATTACTCTATGATCAATTTAGGGATTATAAGGTGGTTACCCATGAAAATTCAATGAAGAACGAAGATGAGATTCGAAGCCCTTGGTTTTCCTTCTCTTCTTCTTCCTCTCCTTCCTTCTTCATTTTTCTCCCTCCTTCCTTGCTGATATCCTCTCCTCCATGGCAGCAGAAGCACATGAGGAGGTGGATAGGGGCAGAGGAGGGTGGCTCAGCAGAGGGAGGTGCAGGGGAAGGAGGAGGCCAAGGTTGGAGGGAGGGACAGCAGGGAAGGGGAGCACAACAACTAGAGCAGTCATCTTCTCTACGTCCATCTTCGATTTCTCCCATTTGAAAACAATTCCGGCCATTTCTTGTAGAAATTTGTGTTGGATTCGAAGAGATTTGGGAAATGTTGCAATTTGGATGGAAGCATAGGAAGCACGATCTCAAAGGAGTTGAAGCGATTTGGGAAAAGTAAAAATCCTAAGTTTACACCCCAACGGCTGTGAGGACACCCCCCTGGGTTATTTTCATAAGATCGAGGCCTTCCCAGTCTTAGGAAAATTACTCTAGGCCTCAAGAAAATGAAATCCAATTTAACTCCATTTAAGTAGGAGGACCCAACTGAGCTAAAGCAATGGACACCATGCATACCGCTCCTCTGCGGGTGCTACATGATAGCCGATTCTCCAACAGCCCAAGTCCACACTTAAACAAGTAAAAAGGGATTTCAAAACAGCGGGTATGTGTCTTGTGTTGGCTCCCAAGATCAGCAATAAACACACACATACCCTTATCAACATCATTTAAAGTCATACAAAAGACATTCAACGTAATAGATAAGTGGCATACAACAAGGACAAGTCTACAACTATTACAAAAGCGGCTGACTGGCCAAATTCAAAATATTACAATAAGTAGCAGCGGAAACCAAGTAAATGAACCAAAAGGTCCAGAAAGTGTGCCCAAAACCCAAGGCAACCGACTGGGAGCTAAAAATAGCACTATTCGTTA
The DNA here is from genome assembly GCA_036346405.1 of Phyllostachys edulis. NCBI lineage: Eukaryota > Viridiplantae > Streptophyta > Magnoliopsida > Poales > Poaceae > Phyllostachys > Phyllostachys edulis. The sequence goes on along the minus strand of CM070554.1, from coordinate 51,608,635 downwards.
GTGTTCCCGAAATCGGCGCTAACGAATTGATCAAGCGTAAATTCATCCTCACCTGAACAAATGGACATTCCAGTTAAGTATAAAATTGTACTCGCAAGTGTTACACAAAATAAAAAGTATACATGCTAGAAGTTATCCAAAAGAGAGGCATTAGTGGCTTAGTTTTGCAGAAAACACACCAATTTTTCATCCTACACCTACTAGTTTTTCAATTGCCATTTAGAAAACAATTCTTTAGAAAAAAGAGTATAAATGACAAAGATAAATACATATATAAAACCATACCAAAGTAGAAGCCCACATTGATAAACTAAAATGCATGAATACCCATTCATGCCGAATACCAAGTAGAAACCATATCAAATTTTAATTTGAAGTCTAGCGATAATGACTCCCGAATCCAAGTGGTCGTTCGTAACAATGGACACAGCTATTCGAATAGATTAATTCCTACAGGGGAGTACTACTTTACCCACACAACTCGCCCAGCCCGTAAGCCAACCACACTTCCTTTGGTGAGTCAGCCGGGGAGTTCGAGACACAGTATTTTTCAGCAAGAACGTCCTATTGAGATGGATCACCCATGCGAGATGAAACCCGAACTTAGTACAAGCTATTTATAGAACTTGCTAAGAGGGCACACAAGTTGTGTTGAAGAGGCTAGTGTAAGGTAGTTAGTATGTGGGTCAATCCCCCAGCATAAGAAATAGTGCTTACCTGCACATTATAGTATTACACTGGGTTCCTAAGGAACATAGGATTTCATGGTCCCATATCCTCACACCACCCGTGGTCCAACCCAGTAAAACTCTCCCCTTACTTTACCAAGCGGTACCCATATCCCTCATGTGGAAGTACGAGTGTTACTTGAATTAACGATGTGGCCAAAGTTCGGTCCTTAATAGTCCGGACAAGACTACCACATACTTGAGTCTCGTGCACGAAGGCACCCACACTTCAAACCACTTGTCCAGACCCAAATAATTTTCAATTTGACAAATATAAACTTAACAACCAGATGTGAAGATCTAGACAAAAGCATAACAATAAAATGTTGTGTTTCCCACAATTGACGAGCTAACCCCATCAACTGATCTAATGCATCTACTAGACTTGCAAGGCTAAGCATCCAATCATATATAATAGATACATCAACACAACCATCTAATCTTAAAAAAATTTGTAATAGAAATATTAAGGATGATCAGCGAGAGTAGGACATAACTAATTACAACTCACAAAATATCAACACATCAAAATATCATGCGAGCAAGTATCATTGCATTTCAAAATACTAATTTAACAAAATCTGGGATCAATATGATGCAAGAATAAAATTCAAATGATGCTTGCCTTGCTGAAATTCCAATTGTTCTCTCTCGGTGGTGTAATCGTTCATGTCCAGCATTTAGGATTCTAAAGAAAGACGAATTCGAATAAACGTCGAGAAAAGCCCAAAAATTCAAATTGTGAAAAAATGCATGAAATTTATACATTCGTTAGTCCATGAATTTAGATAAATTTAGGTGAAAGAATTATTCCAGTTGGAGTCCATATGTGAAAGTTATAACCTTTGGAAAATCAAATTGGAAGAAAATAAAAAAAAAACTCACTGTTCTATTGCTACTGTTCGAAAATCACTGTTTTGGCAAACGCTTGTAGAACAATGATGGTGATAAGGATTAAATGGTTAGTATCATTTTTCAAACCTATTCTAAGTTTAAAAATGGAAACCAACAAAATTGGTTTCACTCAATTTGGAGTTAATTTGATTTAATTATGAATTTTTAAAGTTATTTAAATTTATGGTACAAAAATAAATTACTTCAGAAATTCTAAATACATTTAATACTTTTTATACCTGAGCTAATCTAGCCTCTACCACTGACATGCGGGGTCTACTGCATAGTGCTCTTTTTCATTTAATTTCTGAATTAAACACCTACAGACAGGTGGGGCCCTAATGTCAGCGACTCAGTCCATGGCATAGTGCATGGACCGAAGGTCAACATGCCCGGTAAAAGGTCCATGGACCATGGTCCATCGCACACTGATTTGCGTCAGGCCCGTGTGTCAGTGAGTCCAACGTAAACCAGAGTCGATTTAATCCCTCAATTTCTGTGCATGGACCCACCCGTCATAGAAACAATGTGCCATTAAATCAACAGATAACCAATCGTTAAACCTAAAGGATGGAGATTTGCTGCTAATTAATTCGCTACAGTAATTGTCAAACGTTCCGGCAACAAAGGAGCTCCTCAGCTCGATCTCGCCTGGCGTCTCGTCGGCGATGGAGACCTTGGCAGCACGGTTGAGTGACAGGAATGGAACCTCCATGTCCTTGCGATCCTCCCCGTACCGGCGGTGAGCCTCACGGCAGCGCATAGCGGTGGCGCACCGAAGAAGGGCGGCAGTGAGCTATGGCTACATGTGCATGTCACAACCTGGTGGTGTTGTGAGTGAATTAGTGCATGCATGTGCTCCTACGTGGTCCAGTGAACTCACCAGAAGGATGGAGAGGTCGAGAGGATCTCAGTGGTTGCTTATCGACGACAATGGCAACGACGGCGCTCGGCTTCGCGTGGAGGAGGCGATCTGAAGAAAGAGGGAGGCAATTAGATGTTGGTATCACTTAAGTGAGCTACGGAGGTGGTGCCATTGCATGGAATCGAAGTAACACTCACCAGGTCAGAGATGAGGAAGAAAATAGGGTTTTCGGTTGAACAAGGAGACACTTCAAAATCCAGAGGCTCCCGTGAAGCATTAGGAAAAAGAGTTGAGGGGAAATAATCCTTTTGCTATATGGCGCATGGTGACACACTTAAGATAGGATAAGTCTCACCGAGATGGAAGTTGACACGGTGGTGGCTTTCGGTGCGCGTCCACTGGTGCCAAGGATGACGATTGCGTTTTGGGTGCTACAAGTGAAATCAAAGGTTCGTATTAGCAAAAACAGAGATGGTGAGGGAGGTAGAAGAGGAAGGACACTAGTGCTTGAAGCTTACCCTAGCGGGTTACTCACAATAGCGTCCTCCTCCTCAGCACCGAGAGGAGAAGTGAGGCGAGAGAGAAGGCAGCGAGGAGGTTTAAGTGTGGGCGATGGATGGATTGGAGATGGTGTGAAGTGGCGAAGCATGGGATAGGCTGAGATGGGCGGTGGATTCACGACGTCTACTGTTCGGCTCAGAGGCGCTCGGCCACATGGCTTGAGTCGCCTACGCGCGTACCTGCGCAAGGCGCGAGTTGGAGCCTGGCTCGGCCGGTTCATTTAGTTGGTTCGGTCAAAACAAGTCAGAATGTTTGGTTCGGTCGGGTTTGAGTCCAACAACGTTGACTCATTTGAATTCAAACTCTTCGACTTTTACCGGTGGTTTAAAAATAGCAATTAAATTTCTAAAATTCTAAAAATTTTCAGAGGGGTTCCTGGGATGACCTAGTACACACATAAATTTTCTAAACTCACTGTTCATATTTTATTTGCTTATTCTTAAATCATTAACTGCAGTGATTACTGAATCGGGGTTTGAATTTCTTAAGGTTGATTTAGTTTCTATTTTTTTAAAATAAAATTCATATTTATTCATGATAAATAATTTAATATTTAAATAAATTATTTCCCAGAGATATTCACAAGTATTGGGTGCTGTTTTTATTTGGAGCTTCAATTTGGGTTGTATGTTCAACTTTGGTTTGAAAATTTTCAACTGCAATATTTTGTGCAAATGCTCCAGAAACCAAATGGATGCTCATGAGATGCATAATAATTCTATTTAATAAGATTGGGTTTGTGACAATGGCTATTTATAACCATGGGCTTGAGATAATGATCGTGGGGAGCCGAAGAGTTGCAATCTCTTCGAGAAATGCTCCCAACGGACAGAATTGTAAGATACGGTTTGCATTCTTTATTCTATCCATTCGGTAAAGGGAAATTTGTTTTTAAAACTCAAGTAAAAATAGCTTTCTTGAGCAAGTCAACTTCTGGTCTAAAGAAATATATACTAGTTGGATATGCTTTTTCTCCGACCACTATCCTACGATGTCTTTTTCAAGTAAGTCATTTTCACTTGAAGTTGGGGGCTAGATGACAATGATCTAATAATCCTCAATTAATTACATTATTTATCTGTAATGTTTATTATAGATGATAATGTCTTTATATAACCATTAGAGATACCTAAAAGATTACAATTACCTAGTGGTCGTAAGCTATTCTACAACCACCATATGATCGTAGCTATTCTACAACTACCATATGGTCGTAAGATCTCCTATGACCACCTTATGATCGTAAGCATTACTACGATCACCTCATAGTTGTAAGCTTTACTACAACCAAATCATCCACGATCACCCTATGGTTGATAAAATCTACAGACATATGGAGCCAATTGACTAGGAACTTTATGCGCTACGTTTATAAGTAGTATTTAAACATGTGCCATTATGCTCTCACATAACTGCATGTAATCATCTTTATCTCTGGCATAACTACAAGGCAAATGTCGAAAGAATGTTTCTCTAATAATAATTGCCATCAAATGTGCACAATTAACCAACCGTTGAGGCTCCTCCTGGCACGGGACAATTGCCACCCCCTCAGAAGCTATATAAGGGATAACGCCGGTTAGGCCTGTTCACAGGCAACCCGGCCCTATTCTGGCTAGGCTTGGGACTGCAATTCCAGCCCGAAAGCCCAGTGAAATCAATAAAAAAAATGAAAAAATATTTTTTAAAATTATGGAAATGAATTAAATATTACTTTTTTATTCTAAAAAAGGATTAATATAATATTTTGCAATCGAAAAATCAATTTTGAAATTTGGTAGGCTTGGGCTCTGCTTGTTTGTGACAAGGCTTTTCAAGCCCTACCGACATTGAAACGACTCTAACGCCAAATTGAGAGAGAGAGAGAGAGAGAGAGAGAGAGAGAGAGAGAGAGAGGAGGCAAGAGACAAGAGACAAAAGCCATTAGCCTTAGCTTTTGGTGACTTCCTTCTTGTTGTAAACAAAATTAATACAAGAATACGGGAGTAGGGTAACATCTAGAAGGCCCGACCCTGTCTAAAAATTCATATGTCTTCTCTTGCATAGTTACGATCTAGAAGTGTAACATCCCAAATTTTAGAGTCTTTTTGAAGCTTTAAAAATGAAAGGAATCATTTGTAATTTATTGGATTAATTTAAAGCTTAATTTGAAATTTCAGAAAATGAAAAATATTTTAAATTATTAAAATAAACTTCAATTCAATTCAAATTATTTTATTCAATCTTTTCAAGTTCCAAGGATTTTTGTGGAATTTTCTTGAATTCTTTGGAATTTATTTTATTTTTGGATTTTTTCGCATTTCTTTTCTTTTTCTTCTCTCTCTCTTCCTTCATCTTCTTCCTCTGAATGCCGAAGCTTTCTATTCTCTGTCCAAAAACAACAAAGCAACACCTCCATTTCCCAATCTTTGCACTCGAGCATCCAAATTCAATTCCATCTGAAGCGTTTCGAGCCTCTCATCATCACCCACGACATGCTACCATCAATTGCACGTTTCCTCCCACGATTTCATTCAATTTTACCATTTCCCATCGTTCTTCATTTCCAATTCAAAACTACTCATTTAATTCTCAAGCGTTTCCTGTCGTTTCAAGCACTGCTTTCGCAATATAAAAGCAACACCGCGTGTTCCCATCTTCCCTCTTCGATTCGCTCCATGCCCCATCGCCTAGCTCCCCACCATTTGCCCGGAACGCACGATGTCACCCATTGTCCTTCCGAAGTCTAGCGACGACACAATTGAATTCATCTCTCTTCGGTGACCCTCCCACCAAACCAACCGCGTCACGTTGTGTTCCCGGTACTCCTCCTCCATCCCCCACCTCAATTTCATTTTCCTCATTGCCAGAGTATGTCGCCACTAACATTCGCCATTCTTGCATCGCTGGTCACCGTCACACCACCTCCCATCTCCCCAAGAGGCCCAGAACCTTCCCCATCCTCGGGAACATACTCATGCTCATGCTATTTTCCCCAGGACACAGCTACCCCACTAAATTCATCACCATGCCCGTGGGCCACCGCCGCTGCCTCCTGCGGGGTCGTTGACTCCGTGGGGTTCCATTTTGGTGGTTTGCTGGCGACCCCGCCACCTGCCTCACCGGCATTGCTGCCATGGCCAAAGAGCTCTGTACTGCTCTGTTTCAGTTTTGTGTAGCATTCTGTGAATGTATTCCTTTGAGTCCATGACACAAAGGTCCCACTAGTCATTGACTCATCCTTTTCTTTCGTTTCTTCTCTGGTCATTACACTAACATATGGACCATTGTTGTTAGTCCCTCAATTCATTTGCTTCTGTTCTGCTAGTCAAGCAAACTGAAACAATGAATTCCAAAACAGTCAGTTTAAACATTTTCTATCATTTCATGTGACATTAAACTTCCACATGTTCGTTCTCCTTCAAACGAACTCCGATTCCATCGATTATTGTTCCTAAAGTCATCTAAATTCATATCTATATCTCATAACCTAAATTATTTAATTTGGAGTTTATTTGAATTTTGTTTAAATTTGACTTATTTTCACGTATAGATTTCGATGACTTCGAGAGTTAGATTTCGACGCCTTTTTAGCACAACAAATAATTGAGCAAGGCAAGTTGCATTCTTTGATCATATTTGAACCCATTATTTCAAATTATTTAAATTCTATTTTAAATTATTATTGCGTGCTTATTTATATTCAGTTTAGTTTAAATTCCTATTTTAAAAATTATTGTTATTCCCATTACCATTGTATAGCCAACTTTGATATTGAATGAAACATACCTTGACACCTTAGATGAAAATCTAGTTTATGCAATAGTATGAACTAGAACATTTTGGAAAAAATTATGCTTAGCCATGCTTAGACCTGAAATATTTGATTTGGGAATTTACAACCAAAAATCAAATGTTGTTTAAATTATATCCATAGCATTGGTGTGTCATGGAAGTTTATAAATGATTTTGAAAAATAAAATAAAATAAAAGACTGGTTTAGACTTAGGCGAAATGGATAGTTGGTGGGTGGAAGTTTTTGCACGGGCTCAATTCGGGAATGGTTAAGGCCTAGGGGTTACTTTTGGAAGTTGCCTAGTCAGTTAAGGACTGGTCTGCGAGTCGCAGATTGCAAAGCGCTTCTGTACTACCACAAGTCTAGAATGGTATAGACTTGGCTAAATAATTTGTAACGTTTCACTATGGTTGTGCCATCTGGTTGTGTGGGTGTCAGTATGACCTACTTTTTATGTATTCCCATATGGTGCAAGAGGGGGCTTCCAGTGGATGGTTTAATCCAAAGAAAATAAAACCTTAGCGGCCATGACTACTTTAGGATGACACATTGTAAAGGCCTTATGATAATCACATAGTCGCACGCCTACGGAAGTGTGTTAGATGGACATTATAAGTTGATTATCTGTTGTGGGTAAAGTTGTACAACCTCTGTAGAGTGTCAATCTATTCGAATAGTCGTGTCCATGGTTATGGACATGCTGAGCAAAGCCTTTCGCGAATTAGACCTTGGTTTGATTTAAAAATGATTTAAAACAAATATTTTTGGATAGTTTATCCAAATTGCGAAATTAGGCAGAAAGCTTTGGTGTAAGGGTGTTGGTTCTTTACCAATAGTGCAGGTTGCACTAACTTGATATTTAAAATAAAATTCAATTTTAGTTATAATTTAAACTACCTTGAAAACTAGTAGAGATATTTAAAACAAAATGTCGCTTTATGCAAACTGAGCCATATAAGCCATCCTTTGTTATACCCTCATGCATTATATCTGTTATTGGGTGTAACTTGTGGAGTACATTTTTGTGCTCACCTTTGCTTAATAAAATATTGTTCAAAGGGGAAGGACTTCACTATCGGTGTGGATCTCGACAACTAGGTCGCTACCCCAGTCGATTGCCTGTGGCAGATTAGCTGGGCTCTACTACTTCTTCTTCATCTTTCGTTGTGTTCTTTATTGTTGGCTTGTAAGCCTTTCTTGTAATAAACTCTGATATTTATTAATAAATTTATGCAAATTATGATGTTACCATATTTGTTTACTGTGTACACTAGCTACTGTTCTAGGGACTAGTGTTGAATACACACAGGATTGGGGGGTGTTACTCCCAGGTCTGACAAGAAGCCCCCATCATTCATTTCATAAGTTCGATATTAAAACATCAACCCCACCACACTCATGTGTTCTGAATGGTGACCTTAAACTATGATGGCAAGACAAGAAATTACTTGGGTTGTAATAGGTATAATCTAATATGCAACTAACAATTTTACATAACATCTGAATTTTAACTGGTCAATTAGTACCGCAATTAACATAAATATAAGAAAAAATATAAGACCCACAACAATCCAAATTAAAAAATAAAATATACTCTTGAGTTAAAATGTAATGTCAGATAAACTATTTGGGACAAGCTCAGATGCATTACAGATTCCTAATTTACTCTTTTGGGGTTGTGTTTGTGTCGGACCCGGGATTAACACCCCAAATCCTCTGTGTATTTCTAAACTAGTCCCATGATCAGTAGCTAGTTCACATAGTAAACAGATATGGTAACATCCATAAATCGCACAATATTATTAATAATCAATAGAGTTTATTACAAAAGAGGCTTACAAGCCAACAATAAAGAACACAGCGGAAGGCGAAGAAGTAGTGGAGTCCAACTGATCTGCCACAGGCAATCGACTAGGGTAGCGGCCTAGTTGTCGAGATCCACACCGGTAGCAAAGTCCTTCTTTTAAATTTTATTTGCATAAGCAAGGATGAGCACAACTATTGTGCTCGCAAGTTACACCCGTCAAGTAACAGATTGAATGCATGCATACAAGGGTATCTCAAAGGAAGGCTTATTGGTTGAATTTGCATAAAGCAATATTTTCTTTAAATATTTGTACTAAGTTCCAAAGCAGTTATTCTATAACTAAAATTCATTTTATAAATTCTTAATTTTATAGTCAGATAACATTTACACATGAATGGTGAAGGATACCCTCCTATCACATGGCTCCCAGCCCAATTTTCCATTTGGATAGAAATCCAAAATCATTTGTGTCAAATCTTTTTGAAATCAAAACCAAATATCTAACTTTGAGTAGCTTTGCTAGCATGTCCATGACCGTGGACACAGCTATTTGAATAGTTCTTAACACTCTACAGAGGTTGTACAGCTTTACCCACATGACACGAATTCTCTAGTTTGTCTGGCATATATCTATGCTACCGCTCACTACCTTAGGTAAGCGGTTTAGAGCACGTGACAAGACCTTTACAAAGCGCTATTCCACCGCAGTCTCCCCTCGCTAAGGTTTCGCCCTCTTTGGATAGAAACCCATAGGGTATGGGGCCCCTTTTGCGCTAGGTGGGACTAACGTAGGTCATAACATGACTACCCACCGCATCTGAAGGGAACGACCACAGTGGAACATTGCAAATTAATCAGCCATGTCCTACCCATATAGGACATGTGGTAGTATGATGTGGCTTAGCAAAGGAACGCTCAAAGGCTGGTCCTTAACTGACTTGGACGACATTCCATAAAAACCACTAGGCCTCGATCATAGAAATGACTCGATCCCGTGCATTAACATGCATCATCCAAACAACCATTTCACTCAAGTACAAACCATCATTTTATTTCATTTTCCAAAGTAATTTATAAACTTCCATAACACACCAATGCCACTGATACAATTTAAACAATATTTTAATTTTGGTTGAAATTCTCCAAATCAAACATTTTTGGTCTAAGCATGTCTTTGCATCATATTTTTAAATGATCCTAGTTCATACTATCGTATCAACTAGGTTTTGTGTAGGGTGACAATATATTCGATTTAATTATCAACATTGGCCATACAAAGGATTTAGGCACATCTATAAATATAAAACATGAATTTAAATTACTGAATATAAATAGCATGAAGTAATAATTTAAAATAGAATTTCATTAATTTGAACTAATGGGTGCAAATATTGTCAAAGATGTAACTTTCCTTGCTAAATTAGTTGCTTTCAAGCGGTAAATCGACTCTCAAAGTCGTTAAAATCTAAGCGAAAATAAGCCAAAGTCAAACAAAATTCAAATGAAGATTCAAATAAACTCCAAATTAAATAATTTTAGTTTAGTTAGCTAGATCTTGAATTTATATGAATTTAGAAATTTGAATTGATGAAATCGGAGTTTGTATGAAGGAGAACAAACCACGGGAAGTTTATAATTCACATGAAATGATGAATTAGAGCTTTTCGGAATTATTGGAATTACTTTTCTGAAGAAAAAGCAAATTACTGTGTCATGGTGACGTCAGCAACCGGTTTTCTTTTCAGTTAAAAAGATTGCCACATCAGTGATGACGTGGCGACACGGGGCTGCCACACGGGCTGTTGGCGCTGAAGTGGTGCCTAAGTGGCGGTGCCACGTCGGCAAGGCGGCGGCGGCGGCGCTCGGCGTTGAGCTCGCCGGAGCTACGCACCACAGCGAGCTCCGCCGAGGGGCTCAACGTGGAGAGGGGGAGGTGGGGAATGCAGTGCTCACCCAGGCGGCGGTTGGACGCGAAGGGAACGGCGGCGGCGAGGATCGGGTCTCCGGTGGCGTGGCGATGCGGTGGGTCTCCGGCGAGGGGAAGGCACGCACGCGTCGACGAGGAGGTGGCGATGCAGATTGTGTAGACGGCGACGGCGGGGCGGTGGTGACGGCATCGGAATTGAAGAAGAAAGCACTCGCAGCGGCGCACATGAAAACTCCAAACCACGGCGATTGGAGGGAGGAGAAGAAGGGCGTGTAAGGGGGTTTAGATGAGCGAAGAGAGGCGCTCCCGATTCTCCTATTTATGGGGCGCGGGAGTGGGCGAGGGAGGAGATCGAGTCGCGTGGGATCGTGGCGGCCATGGTGGGATTTCGGCGAAGCCGGCGCGAGGAGAGGGGAAGAACGTGGGGGGTAGAGATGGAGGTGGGCGCGGGATCGTGGGCATGCGCGCACGGGAAGCGGAGGCGATTAGGCAGCCGTTACGGAGCTTCGGCTCGGGTGGCAATGGTGGCTGAGCCGAATTGGTTCGGCCGTGCGGGGAAGAAACAAAGGAAGAAGAAGAAGACGTGGGCCCACATGGAAGTGAGGGAGAGGGGTATGACGGGTGGGGCCAGGCGCCGGTGAGAGATAGAGAGGGGCGGTGCGGGCCGGCTCGGGCCAAAAAAGAGAGGAGTTGGGCCGAACAGTGGGAATTCGGCCCAAAAGGTGAAAATGGTTTTTAATTGATTTGTTAATTTAAATAATCTGATTAATTCAATTAAGCTTTAGAAAATAGCAAATAAATTTCAAAAATTGTAAAAAAATTCACAGAAATTCATAGCGTTATCTTGGACTTAGTAAAAATATTTCTAACTTAAAGTTGGCTTTTAATTTTTTTAAATAAATTATTTTGGCTTTAAAATATTTAGGGAAATTTTTTATTACAAAAGAGGCTTACAAGCCAACAATAAAGAACACAGCGGAAGGCGAAGAAGTAGTGGAGTCTAGCTGATCTGCCACAGGCAATCGGTTGGGGTAGCGACCTAGTCATCGAGATCCACACCGGTAGCCTTCTCTGAAATTTTATTTGCATAAAGCAAGGATGAGCACAACTACCGTGCTCGCAAGTTACACCCGTCAATTAACAGATTGAATGCATGCATACAAGGGTATCTCAAAGGAAGGCTTATTGGTTGAATTTGCATAAAGCAATGTTTTCTTTAAATATTTGTACCAAGTTCCAAAGTAGTTATTCTATAACTAAAATTTATTTTATAGATTGTCAATTTTATAGTCAGATAACATTCACTCATGAATGGTGAAGGATACCCTCCTATCACATAGCTTCCTGCCCAATTTCCCATTTGGATATAAATCCAAAATCATTTGTGTCAAATCTTTTTGAAATCAAAACCAAAGATGTAACTTTGAGTGGCTTTGCTAGCATGTCCATGACTCTGGACACGGCTATTCGAATAGTTCTTAACACTCTGCAGAGGTTGTACAACTTTACCCACATGACACGAATTCTCTAGTTTGTCCGGCATATATCTGTGCCACTGCTCACTACCTTAGGTAAGCGGTCTAGAGCACGTGACAAGGCCTTTACAAAGCGCCATTCCACCACAGTCTCCCCTCGCTAAGGTTTCACCCCCTTTGAATACAAACCCGCAGGGTATGGGCCCCCTCTTGCGCCAGGTGGGACTAACGTAGGTCATAACATGACTACCCACCGCATCTGAAGGGAACAACCACGGTGGAACATTGCAAATTAATCAACCAGGTTCTGCCCATACAGGACATGTGGTTGTATGATGTGGCTTAGCAAAGGAACACTCAGAGGCCGGTCCTTAACTGAATTGGGCAACTTTCCATAAAAACCCCTTGGCCTCGATCATAGAAATGACTCGATCCCGTGCATCAACATGCACCATCCAAACAACCATTTCGCCCAAATACAAACCATCATTTTATTTCATTTTCCAAAGTAATTTATAAACTTCCATAACACACCAATGCCACGGATACAATTTAAACAATATTTGATTTTTGGCTGAAATTCCCCAAATCAAACATTTTTGGTCTAAGCATGTCTTTGCATCATATTTTCAAATGATCCTAGTTCATACTATTGTATCAACTAGGTTTTGTCTATGGTGACAATATATTCGATTCAATTATCAACATTGGCCATACAAAGGATTTAGGCATATCTATAAATTTAAAACAGGAATTTAAATTACTGAATATAAATGGCATGCAGTAATAATTTAAAACAGAATTTAATTAATTTGATCTAATGGGGTGCAAATATGGTCAAAGATGTAACTTGTCTTCGGCGAGGGGAAGGCGCGCACGTCGTCCGCGAGGAGGCGGCGGTGTCGATGGTGCAGACGGCGACGGCGGGGCGGCGGTGACGGCGCCGAAATTGAAGAAGAAAGCACTCGCAGCGGCGCACATGAAAACTCCAAATCACGGCGATTGGAGGGAGGAGAAGAAGGGCGAGTAAGGGGGTTTGGATCAGCGAAGAGAGGCGCTCTCGATGCTCCAATTTATAGGGCACGGGAGTGGCCGAGGGAGGAGATATGGACATTCTCTCTCTCTCTCTCTCTCTCTCTCTCTCTGTTAGAGTTGTCCACTTTGATCTGAAGTATTCCCTGTTGGGATTGAATCACTCAATCCTCTCTCTCTTGGAAACCACACGCTAGTCTCTCTCGTATCTCAGGTTAAACATACGGTGAGAGGAAACTCCTTGGGATTGTATCACTCAATCTCTATCCTGTTTCACTTTGTTTAAGAGGAAATACTGGGCTTAAATAAGCCTCCTGCACATAAGGTTCCGCGACATGTACTTCACGCACCCACTAACTCCACCAAGACCTATTCTCATGCCACACCTCCTGTAATCTCTCCACGATCCAAAAGACTTGGACAACCTATTGACTTAGACTACCGCTTCATTCGGGCGTTACCACTGCTACAACCACTTTAGCTGCTACGACCACTACAGCTTCTACCGTTGTAGCTTCTACGACCACCGTAGCTTTTACGAACTTTTGTAGCTTCTACCACTGCAGCTTCTACGACCATTCTAGCTTCTACGACCACTACTACGACCACTGCAGCTTCTACCGCTGTAGCTTCTACAACCACTGTAATTTTTTACGACCATCTCCTGGTCATAAGTTTCTCTATGACCAATCCCTAGTCATAAGATTTTTCATGACTATCTCCTAATCGTAAGTCCTCTTGCGATTAGTCTATGGTCGTAAGCTCTACTACGGCCACCACCTGGTGGTAAGTTTCCCCATGATCAATTCCAAGTCATAAGCCTTTCTACGAACCATCCCCTGGTCATAAGTTCTTCTACGACTAGTCTCTAGTCGATGGAGCTTACAGACATGTGGGCCTAGTTGATTAGGGAGTCTTCCATACCACATTTAAGGACATGGCCTGGTCGTTCTGTTGAGTTGTCGTTAGATACGTTTGCTCTCATTCGAAGACTTTCATTTGTTTGAATGTATTTGGATTTATTGGATTTCTTTTGGTTGTTTTTAGTCGTTCTGGAGTTCAATCGTATTGTGCATAATTAGCATATGAAGATATAATGGAACAGCAACCCCAACAAGGACAAGATTACCAGAACATTGAGCAGGATGACTATCAGCATGTTGAGTGGGATTATTACCTGGATATCGAGAAGGTCGAATATCAGGATATAGAGCTTTATCAGAACATTGAGCAAGGCGAGTCAATACTTTGATCATATTGCACCCAGCCTTCGCAAATTATGTTGCTTCAAATTATGAAATTGCATTACTATGATTTATACAACTATATTGGTCTAGTCCGTAGTTAATGCCTTAATAATAATTATGCATAAACTTCCAATCCTTGAATTTGGGCACTATCATTTGTCACCCTAGAATTAATGGATTACATACTAGTTAATAAGTCTATATCTAAGTGTCATGCTTAGCCTTGCTTAGATACCTAGTCGTGCGGGCATTAAATTGCCCAACAACAATCATTCAAAACATAAAAACTGGATTTGGGCAGTAGAGGCTAGGAGCCTGGCTGGTATGTTGGACTAAAGGTTATTTTCAAAACAAAAGAAAACCTGAAAAACAGATTTCGACTTGGGTGGTTGGAAAGAGTGGCTGGTGCCGGGTGCACGAGAAGATGTTGGTATGTGGATATACCGCCCAAGTCAATAAAGAACCGAGTTCTTGTGATGACCTCTCGTGTAAAAATAGTGCAACCACAAGTCTATAATGGGTACGACCTAGCTAACTGATTTGTTCGCCTCAGCGTGGCTTCGCCATTGGGGGAATGTGGGTGGATAGTCGGGGGAGAACGAAGCCACGGGAACCACACGGCGCAAGAGGGGGCCTCCTGGGAGTGTGGCTCCGAGCGGTGGAAACCTTAGCGGGTGGGGTTCATGTCGAGGTTGAGCATTGTAAAGGCCTTGTGGTAATCTCCCCTTGATTCACATGTCTAAGGAAACGTGTGTGTATATCAAGACGATTATCTCTTGTGGGTAAAGTGTGCAAACTCTGCAGAGTAAGAAAACTATCTAGATTGCCATGCTCACGGTCAAGAGCAGTGCCGAGAACTCATCTGAACTAGCTTTTATTTTTATAAAACCATTTGTGGATGGAATGGAAAGTGGGGTGGGACCCTAGGGATTTGAAAAGGCCTGGTCGGGGACCAGTGGTAAATACGGGATAGCCTAAGTATTGAGTGGACAGAGCCACTCAATGATATAGGAGATGGGATCTCCACTAGTACTTTACAACCAAAAACTCAGTTTATAAAACTTGTGTTAGTCAAACTACTAAGTCTCGGGATTTGCTATTACTTAATCTATTTCCATAAATGGCTTTGTACAAAATAAAAGAACCAAGAGCCTCCCCTTTTATTAGCCCTACATGTATGATAATTGCATTGTGTGTTGGCTCACGAGTACGGTTGTGTACTCATGCTCGCTATTTACATTCTTTTAGCCATTAAGCATAAAAGAAGGCTACAGGGACAATTACGAGTATTGTTGACACCGAGAACTGTTCACACCAAGGACTGCTCACCCCGAGGACTGCTCACACCAAGGACTACTCATACCAAGGATTGTTCACGCCGAGGACTGTTCACACCGAGGACTGTTCACGCCTTGGGCTGCCTGGACCATCCCCATTAGCGCAGCATGGCGGCATCTGGTCGTAGACTCCAAATAGTGTTCCTTACACTGCACGACTACAACCTTTGGCCAAGACCTAGTCGTGACAATGGATCTGGTCATAGGCCTACAGTGGGATGAGTATGGGCGCTGATCAATACTGAAGATCAAGAAGGCCAAGAACTTGGTTGCGAGCCCACAGTCGATTGCTGGTGGGCATATCGTGAGGGTTCCACACAATGTGCTTTGATTATTCTTCCGCTACTGTTCTCTGAAGATATTTGGCCTATCCGGCCAGTCTGCAAGCCAAAAGTCGTAAGGTATATTTACGCTTTGTTTAATATTACGTAATAATTTTACATTTTCGTGATATTTGTTTGAACCAACAATGTAACTATGTGTGTCAGCTACTGATCCAGGGAATGACACAAGTATACACAGTGGGTCCCAAGATCCAAATTTGGGGTCCGACAGAGGACTCTTTCATGTCATCTATAGACAACACTAAAAACAACTCCTATAATTAGTTTTCTTTTTACATGTCTCTATAGACAGTTCATCCATGTACAATGTGTCTTGTTTCTCATATTACAATCGACTACTGCATGAGAGACGGTCCAATTCTCTATGCTCCCCCTCTCTCATCCACATCACCTCATGTCCGAAGTGGCAAGGCTTATAGACAGTTGTCGTCACACTATTGTACATGCTCTAATTCATAGTTAACCACGTGTCTTCGTTCTTTTTTACTTATTTTTTTGGACATCAACACAATCTCCAATTCACATATTTAACCATTTTTTTAATTGTATGTTAGCAAAAATTATTAAAAAATATAACAATTTGAAAGTATTTTTGATGATAAATCTAGTAATATCATTTTCACGTGAGAAATCCAAATATTTTTGTGTCTATTGGAGGTCAAAGATGTAAAAGATTGACTACAAGCATTCTAAAACAACATCTAAAAAAGAATGGAGGGAGTACTAATTATATCAGTAATCTTGTTATTATGTCACTCAGGTCATTTAAATTCTGTTAGGGCCTCTTTGGATTGAAGGAATTTTGGAGGAATGCAATTCCTATGAAATTTTATCGTATTCTACCATTTGGAATGCAAGAATGAGCCCATAAAATTTCATTGGATTACTGTAGCTTTCCTACAATTCCATAGGAATTTCATGGGGAAAAACATTCAATCTAACCTCTTTTTTCACTCATTCGCGTAGGATCGATGTAGTTTTCCTATGTTTTTCATATGTCCTATCCAAATGGACATTCCTATGATTTTCCAGTGTTTTTCAATCCTCTGTTTTGCACTTGAATTCCTATCAAATTCTTGCGGTTTTTTCATTTCTATGTAAATAGTATTTATATAGGAATTTTGTGGGAATTTTACATCTATTTGTTCCCATTACTACAAAATTCCTACAGACACTACTACAAAAAGGCTAATACTGGACGCCTCATCACAGACAGTTGACCAAAACCGTTTGTATTACATGCAATCACAGACGGTTTTGGTTTAGAGACCGTCTATGTTACTGGCTGTACTAAAAACCGTCTGTGAAGAGGTGATAACACAGACGTTTTATGTTGAAAACCGTTGTCTGTGATATTTTAAAATATCACAGACGGTTTTCAACAAACAACCATCTATGATACTTCACAGACAGTTCTTAACACGAACCGTCTGTCATAATATCGCTACAGTTCCCGGTGAGAGTTTCGTCATCGCCTGTTGAGTTTCATCATCGTTGTCATCGCCGATGCGTCTCTTTGTCGCATCAATGCCGTTTCAATGACGCTTCGGCTCCCCGATGCGTCTTTTTGTCTCACGTGCCGAATTTATTCCTTGCTTTATAAAAAAGGATCATCCGCGCACCATTATATATATATATATATATATATATATATACACATATATATATAATTCTAAAGTAGAAATGGCTCCCTCTTCTGTTTCCTTATCGCCGACATTGATGGCCTCCCTAGCCATGCTGTACAAGCACCTCTCCGACTGTACATTGGCAGATGCTGCTGAAAGACACTATTTCAATAGTGTCCTCACTCCTTTGCCTGAGGATTTGCCGGAGTAGGTGTCGGACACCTTCCGCCGTCTTGACATCCTCCTCCGCCGCGTCTTCCGGGTGATCTCCCACTTCCGACGAGTATACCGCGTCATTGACGTGGTCCTCCACAACGACGTTGCACATCTCCAGAATGCTTGTCGTTACTTGGACTGCTTAATCGAGGTGGCGGGCGACCGAATCGACCATGCCGAGACCCCTCAAGCAAGGGAAGAGAGCCTATGGGCTCAATTCTTCTTGATTCAACAATCCGAGGATCTTTGGGAGACACTCGAACGAGCGCGTCAATGGGCTGACGTATTTCAGGCTTCATTCGTTGATGATCACGAACTGTCCGATGCCGACACCGCCGCCTATGAAGATTTGAAGACGGAGATAGTAGCCTACCTCCGCCACTAGAAAAACTTTGTTTATTTTGTTTTCTAAAAAACTTTGTTTATTTAGGTTTCTATTTTTTTTGAATCTTTGTAAAAAGCGACTGGCCACACTGTTTGGCCATATGTAAATTCCAAAATGAAAAAAAAAATATAATTTCTTCATGTTATGTAAATGTATACATGATATATAATTAATATGCTCAAAACAACCATATCACAGACGGTTCTATTATGGAACCTTCAATGCTATGGTCATATCACAGATGGTTCCACGATAGAACCGTCAGTGATATGGTCATATCACAGACGGTTCCATGATAGAATCGTCTGTGATAAGTATCACTAACGGTTCCATAATAGAACCATCTGTGATAAGTCTCTTTATTAGTAGGAGCCCGCTAGGGTTTACGCCCTAACTCATCACTCCCCAGCGCCCTTACTCTCGTCCATTCCCCTCCCCACCTGAGTGCCCCCGACCTTGACGCCGCCGCCCGACCCCGTCGCCGACGCCGCCCTTCTTCCCGTCGCCGCTGGTTGTGACACCACGCTACACTGCATAAGACATTCGTACGATAGTAGTGTCTTGTGCAGTGTCAAGGTCGTGCCACATCTACGGTGACGCCGCCACCCAAGCAACTGGGCTTGGCCCCGTGTGTCGCTTGCGCCGCCACCTACACCTACTATCTGCCCACGTCCTTGGCTTGGTTCTCCAACGCGGCTCGTGCCTACTCGACCTCCTGCGCTCGGGCCCTGGCCCCTGGCTTTGCTTTCCCCATCCTCCCTCTATTCTCCTCTCTGTTAGCTTAACGTCTTTTGTTGAGTTTGATTTTTAAGCTGTGTCCTGATGTTTGTGTGATTTATGCAAGGTGAAGGAGATGGATGAGGGTTGTGCTGGTGGTGGGGTCGCCGCCATGGTTGCTCTCTACTGAGGTATCACCCTCCCTTACTCCCTCTCTGTCTCTACCCCTGCTCTGTGATGAAAATGTCTAGTGCTCTGCGATGGATGCTGAGGGCTACTACTGGTGTGGTGGGTTTGGACACCTTTGGTCTTGCTATCTTGCTGTTGAACTGCTTAATGATGTTAATAGTCTTATGCTGAAATTGAATTGATAATTAGTTCATATTAATAGTCCCCTTGCTCTGTGATGTAAACTGAGGGCTATTGGTGTATGTACATTCTATGCAACTTGTTTAGTTCATGCTGTGGGTTCAGATTGACAAAAATGAATAGGGCAAAATAGTGGGTTTGGTTAATGCTCTCTGATGGATACTAAGGCTTATTGATGCCGGTTCTCTGTGCTTGGTTGGCTTACATGGGATGTGGATGGGATGGGGCTTGGCTGCAATTAACTTTTCAGATTTGTAAAGGTTAGGCTAATTTGTAAAGCTGCAATTAACATACAAATTATTTATTAATTGGTGTGTATTCTATTCCAAAACAAGACCAAATGGGTCAAAAACTACTACAACACCTCTTCACTGTCTCTCACCATTCATTTCACCTTTGTCTGTGTAATCGTGTTCATGCTGGTCAAGTTCTCCTCCCTTGCATCCCAAGTACGTCCTACCATTTTATTCCTGATCTCTTCTCTATAAAGTCTCCAAGCAGTGGCTGTTTGTGCCTTTAAAACTAGCTTCATATATTATAGGAATAAGTCCAGTTTACTCCCTCCAACTATCAAAAAAGTCTGGTTTACCCGCTGAACTTCAAAACCGGTTATTTAACCACCTAAATTTTAAAATTCGGTCACAAAACTCCTTAGGCCGGTTTGGATGGGCGGTTTTGTTGATGTTGCACACGCGGCCTCTCATTTGTCTTAGTCAGTAGGTATGTGTCCCAGTCATCTCCTCACCTCTTGTTTTTTCTTCATCTCTTCTCCATCTCTCTCTCCCTCCATTAACCGCCTCTTGAGCTTTGCTCCTCGGCTCCCCTCCTTCCACCGGCCGGCTCGGCTCGGGATCGCCCCCCGTGCACCGCCGCTCCCTGGGCCCTGCTTGGCCCCCGCTCCCTGGTTCGCCTGAGCACCGGGAGAGTGGCCAAGCACGAGGCGCGCGGATCGCTGCCGTCAGCGCAGGTGGTAAGCTCAGCAACCCCCGATCCATCCGCAGTCGAGCTAGCTCGATCCGCTCTGACTCGATTCATGCGTGTGGTCTTCTTCCTCTAGGTGGGCAATGCCTTCGTGCGGTAGTACTACAACATCCTCCACCAGTCGCTGGATCTCGTCTACCGCTTCTACCAGGTGGCCAGCCGCCTCGGCCGCCCCGTCGGCCCTGGCGCCGACATAGACACCGTCACAACCATGGAGGTAGTACTATGCTCGTCTGCGCCCTTTCAGCTCCCTCCATTCAGATCTGCCTGTCTGCGGGGGCTTGGAGTTGGAGACTTTGTGAGGGCTTTTGGGTGGTTTGTGTGCGCAGGAGATTAACGAGAAAATCATGTCCATGGATTTCGCTCGGGCGGAGATCAGGGCGGTGGACGCGCAGGAGTCGCTGTGCGGCAGTGTGATCGTGCTCATCACAGGCCATCTCACCGGGAGGGATGACATGCGCCGCGAGTTCGCGTAGTCCTTCTTCCTCGCGCCGTAGGAGAAGGGCTACTTCGTGCTCAACGACATATTGCACTACGTTGGTGAGGGGGAGGCCGAGTCGTCACTGCCGCTGTAGTAGCAGCCGGCATCGGAGGTGGATGCGGTGGTTGCACCTGCTGTCGTCCTGGCAAATGGCACTGTCGCCGCTGCTAGCACCTGCCTCCCTCCTGGCTCCATGGTGGCCCTCCCGTGCGCTCTAGTTCTCGCCGCCGCCGTCAGTGGCTGCTAGCGTCACCTCCTCCACCGGTGCCGCCAACCCCTGCGCCCTCTCTGCCGCTCAGCCTGGCGACGCAAGGAAAGCCGGTGTTGGGCTCGATGGTGAAAGGAGAAGAAAGAAGAAAAGAGGAGAAGAAATTAAAGACACTTTCACGACACTTTCTGAACCTGGTGTGGACGTGCAGATACTCCAACTGGGAAGTGGCTTCATGTATCAGCAACCAATCATTCCTTGATGTCAAGTCCAATTACCTATTGACGACATCCAGGTAATTGGATGTCCACGTGCTCTCCTGGCAACCGTGCTTTTTGAACTTGCAGGCTCGATGAGGTTGCCCGTGGCTGCTGTCTCATCCTCCTCACGATCTCCCGAAAGTGGCTAGAGACAACGAACAATATATGTATGAAGCTGGTTTTAAAGGCACAAGCTGCCACTGCTTGGATACTTTATAGAGATCAGCTATCAAAGGCGATTCCATCTACAAACCGTCTGTAATACATTAGCCATCATAGATGATTGCATCTATAAGCCGTCTGTGATACATCAACCATCACAGACGGTTCTATCTGCAAACCGTCTATGATAGTCAGCCATCACAGACGGTTCTGAGGTAATAACACCTCATGTCATCACTGACCCATAGACTCAGACGACTCACGAAACCGTCTGTGGTGACGTTTTTGAACCGTCTGTGAAGACCTTTTCTGTAGTAGTGGGAATACCTGTTGAAGCTTTTAAATTTAGCATGTGTCTTGACATTTCAGTTGAATTAAGATGTTAAAATGATGTAACCATTGGATACGTGTTGAGATTCACGCGGACATTACCGTGGGCTATGCTCAATCGTTGTTGCAAGTAGCACTACAACTAAAGATTCCAATTGTTTAAATAAAAAGGATTTATTTCATCTGGTTAAAGGTTAATGTTAATAAAATAGTGCCTGTTGTATGGCTCTCTGGATCTTTGATTTGTTTCAGTTTAATGTTTGTATCTTGTTTACCTCGCAAAAAAAAGTTTGTATCTTGTTCACTTTTCGTATACACAAATATTACTAGCTGGATTGGCTGTGAGTGCTGTATATGATCTCTGCCAAATATTATGTCTATATTTGTAGCACTGACAATTACCCGGAGACATAAAGTCCACATAGCTATACTTTTCCCATTTTTATTGTGTGTATCTATTTTGATGGGTATAATTTTATTCTGTATATCTATGTTGTTTGTCATGGATATTTTATCTTGGCACAATATTTTACGATGTTCGCTATAAAACAATAATTGAGGTATATTCCAGATCAACTCTGTTCCACCATAGTCTATATTCCAGATCAACTCTGTTCCACCATAGTCTATAATGAGCTCCAAAAACCTTAAGTGAACTAAGGGACGTAATCAGCAGACGATCGACGAAGGGCATCCAATAGACTTAGTAGAGCTCATATGCTCAAGGGTGCCCAGCTTCTTCCCTGACCCAGCAACCTTTAAGGAGACACAAAATTGAAATGAGAAAGCATAGAGGAACTACGCATTTTTAATTAAGGTATCAGGTGATGCTTTATTGCTTGAGCTCGTGACCTCAACCATCGCACCTAAGTGCTTTACGACTGCAGCACATGTTTTTTCACAAGGAGCCACGAAAATTCAAGAGGAAACTTCGTCTGTGCACGTATTATCACTTCACAGTGAAGATGCTGAGCAGTAGCAGAAGCACTAACACTGGACAAGACAATAATAGGGTATTCAGCATATATCGCGCATTTGTGCTTATCCCCGTTCCTGGCGCATCACGCGGAGAGCGCACAAAAAGTAAACTTGTGTGGGCTTACATTGCACGGCAATGCTTAGTGTTATAGCATTGATTCGTAGCTGTTATATCAAGAAGCGATAGCTAAGATCGTGTGAGGTACTGTACTGTAGCAAACATGGTAGTAAGAATACTACATTTGATACTGTAGTAGTTGATCTAGTCTATTCAATCTAAATCAGACGGCTCAGATCATCGCAATGTTACAGCACTGTTGTTCTCTACCATATTCTTTGTAATATCAGAGGATATATGAATCCGTTGCTACTTGCTAGTGCTACAAAAATCATGGCCTAATTATCTCAGATTTAGTCTATTCTTTCTAAATCGGACGACTCAGATCATCGCAATGTTACAGTACTGTTATTCTCTACCATATTCTTTGTAATATCAGAGGATATATGAATCCGTTGCTACTTGCTAGTGCTACAAAAATCATGGCCTGATTATCTGAGCCCGCGCGCCTCCAAAGTAAAAATCTCAAACAAAACGGCCGGCCGGCACACCTGCATGAAACGACGCGATAGGAAATAGTAGGGAAAAAATAGACCCGCGGCAGCTAGCATGTGGTATGTGCATGTGCTACTACATGCCATGGCAGTTCGGCTGACCGCCACAAACTGGGCAGGCATTACCGAGGAGGAATGGAATCCTCCGTATTGCTGCAGTAGATGCGCGGTCTGATCGTAAAAAAAGGTCGACATCAATCCATACAGTAATTCTGCTATAATGTTTTTCAATGCAGCAATTTGGCCACAGTGTTTTCCGTCGTTGTTGCTACAGTACTGCATCGGAGCACTATTCACACACCGTAAAATACTATTCGTACAGTGTCCTCTGCATTTACTACAAAGGGTTCGGATCCTACCGAGGACAAAGGAATGCATGGCGGCACATTTGACCACGTTGCTAAGGGTGTGTTTGGTTACCTATATAGGGTTGACTCGCACGAGGAGATGCAAATTTTAGGGTGTTTGGCTGCCTGATTGGGTGGGTGAGCCTAGCTCAGCGTATGCAAGATTCCCTCTCGGCCAGACTCAGCGCATGCAGGATGGGCAAGCGCGTGATTTCGCTCATCTCGCGCCATGCCCCATGCGCGCCGAGTCGCCCAGCCAGCACCGCGCCCGTGCGCCCTCACGTCGCGCTGCCCGGAGCACCATCGCCGCCGTGAGGAGCTTCTTCCCCACCGCGGTCCGCACCCCATCTCGCCGTTCGACCACTCCGGTGAGTTTCTTGCACTTTTGAGCACGTCATATCGTGTTTTATACTTCCTTGAGTCATTCCCCTAAATAAATTTCTTGATTTCCGCAACACATCGCCAGATTTCATCATCTTCTTCCGTTCCATCTACCGCACTATCCTCGTCTGATCTCCTTCTCTGATCAGTTCCGAGCCGAGTAGACCATGTCATCATGTGTTTTCGACCTTTCTCTACCTTTTCCCCCTCTCTATTCGGTCAATGTGCCGCCATAGAGTCCTGCCGCCACCACCACTTTCTTCTCCGACACTGACGTCGTCGCTCGGTTACCCTCCGGCTTCCCCGAATGACCCGACGCGATCCCCATGCCGCCATCGTGCTCATGCTTGCACTACTTCCCTTAGAGCGCTGCCAAGCCGCCTCCTCCACCTTGGTGCCGCTCCGGCCGCGCCACCACCACCTGAAGGATTCCTGTGCCGCCGTCGGCACCGTGCGCCCGAGCCGCCACCTAGCCTCCCCTATTTCTTTCATCTGTTCTTTCTCTTTGTCCCACTAACCACTGGTCTCCTTCCTTCTTCCTCTCTTTGTCCAACTCAAACATGAGTATTCTCACCACTCACTTGAAGAGGTGAGCACACTCTACCAGATGCAGGCAACCAAATAATATCTCAGCACAGCCTGACCCAACAGAAAAAAGAAACTAAACAACCCACCATTGCAGCTACTCAGCCTGACTAGGTTTAGCCTGAATGACTCATACGGATCAAGTTAGGAACATGCAGGCAACCAAAAATACCCTAAACGGTTCATATCCTCTGCCTCACTACAAGGCACTGGGAAACAAATTTTATGGCACTAGTACTATGTGGGATTGGGTCTAGATTCAGAACACGTAGCAAGTGTATATATAGAACTGGGGAGTTTAGTTGGATGCTTCAGGTGTATCCATACTCGGGGCCACGTAGTACCCGTGCCATAATTTTTT
Source organism: Phyllostachys edulis (assembly GCA_036346405.1). Classification (NCBI taxonomy): domain Eukaryota; kingdom Viridiplantae; phylum Streptophyta; class Magnoliopsida; order Poales; family Poaceae; genus Phyllostachys; species Phyllostachys edulis. Next base: position 51,583,645 of record CM070554.1, on the reverse strand, counting down.
TCTAGGTCTACACTATTTTCTCAGCACAAAAGTCTACACTATTTTCTCAGCACAAAAGGCGAAACGTTGTAGCTTTTGCGTTGTAGAAATCAATCCTCTCCCTCCTTTCTGGGAGTTGCTTTCACCAAATAGTGATATGTACAACTTTTAAAGCATGAATCAAGGATGAACGAGTGCTACTTACTTCTGTGAAGTGCTTTATGATTTGTGCAAGCCTACGGGTAAAGTATGGAAGCAGTACTCATCTCTTTTTCAGTTAGGGTTTATTTGGGAAGTCGATTTTCGATCGGGATCATGTGGATAGACCTAGGAATTTGAACTAAAATGCTGATTCATTTAGTGGAAGAGCAGGAATTTATGTCCAATCAAATAAGGCTTAGATGGTACAGGTCCCGGCCCTAAAGGCAATGTACTGTTTTTTCTCTTAAAATCTACTTCCGAAGGAACAACTTCAGAGGATAGGTAACGAGGACCACGTCCCGTTTAGGGGCTCTAACTGAAGCTTTCGTAAAAGTTGGTATTTAGAGTTTCAACCTCAAAGTTCACACTGTAAAAGTTTTATGAAATCGACATGAATTTAGTGGATATAATTCGCTGTGTAGAGGAGCTACTTCATGCAAATTAGTGGACCCAAACGCACAGGTAGGACCCATAGGCTTTTATAGTAAGCTTTTTAAAAGTTTGTTATTTGGAATTTTTAACTCTCGTTCACACTATAAAAGTTTCACGAAATCGACTGAAATTTTTTAGAGATGATTTGGCATGTAAAGGAGCTACTTTGTGCAATCTGATGGGCTTAGTCGCACATGTGCGCCATACAGGCTTTTATAGGAGTTCTTGAAAAAGTTCAATATTTGAAATTTCTAACTCTCGTTCACACCCAAAAAAGTCACACAAAATACCTTGTGCAAATTAGTAGGCCCAATGTTGTCGGGACCCAAATATGCAAATCTGGATCATCTGTATATATTGCACTTGTTCAGGATCATGCTAGTACACACAGTGGCAATGTCGATGAAATATCGTTCCATATGCATAGATAACTAAGAAATGGGCAAATAACAACTATTATCAAAGTAACGACCTTAAGGTCGAAGCTTACAATTAATGTCTCAGAAGACGGATAACTCGATTAAGCTGCAACAGAAGGAAACATAATAATAGGCAATCGACTAGAGTAGCACGACCTAGTTCTCCACGATCATTGAAGTAGACCTTGTTGACCAACGATGAGCTGATGTAGTCTTCAGTCACTGAATAGCATTGTTTATAGCAAGAATGATTACATAGAGTACTCAACAAGTTCCACCATAGAATGCAATTATAGATTATGACTTATTCCAAACGATATGGCATCTATAGTTCTTTTGCATAAAAACAACAGTTGCAGTTGAATATGAATAATAGATTGAAAATAAATAGTAATAATAATTTAACAAGTATTTCACAAAGCTCACATAGCCTAATCAATTTCTTTCACAGATAAATTACACAACTACCCCTCTCAATTCTTTTATGAAAATCTACCCCTCATGTGAAATCCCAGAGCATGTCCATGACCGTGTACGCGGCTATTCGTATAGATTAATTAAGACTTTGCAGAGGTTTGTGCACTTTACCCACAAGATATAACCAGTATGGCATACGCCAATCATAACAAAATCTTTCCGAAACTTTATCTCAACAATTGACCCTCTTGTTGTGAATACTACCGGCACCAATTCCCACAGAGGTTGTGTTGAAAATATGCCCTAGAGGCAATCATAGAGATGATTATATTTAGTTATGTTCGTAACATTGGATAATATGTTATCTTATTTCTAGAATAATATCATTAATATTTATTATCAAGTATGTGACTTGATTGTGAAACTCTGTATTTCTCTGATGACTATTCTTAAACGTTCCCTAGTCGGAAACATATGAATTGACTAGCATATGTATTGGTTGATGACTATGTTTCACAAGTCATAGATATGGAGATATCAAGCCAATAATATGGACACATGTTAGAGAACTTGGTGTTGGATAAGACCCACCTTAAGACACTGTTGAGATTGTTATGATTCTATGTGTCATTAGTTGGTCTCAAGCAATGATGATGTATAATCCTTAGACCTGATATCAGCATAGTTTCCTACATGTGTAATAGTATTCTTAGAGGTTGCCAAACGCTACTCGTAACTGGGTAGTTATAAAGGTAGCTTTTGGGTATGCCATGAAACATGTGGAGGAATGTAACTGGTTAGATATGGGATTTGCCCCTCCTAACATAACATGAGAGATATCTCTGGGCCCCTCATTGTGGTCAAATAAAGAAAGTGCATGGTCATGCCACTAGTGGTCAAAGTGTCGACCACATCAAGTTATTTGACACTTGATCGAGAAAGTATTGAATAGTCTATGGATAACAAATTATCTCACCTGGAGTTCAACCAGATATCGTGAGGCAAAGGAAGAATACACAAGCAGGTCGTTTAATTCGACCAGATACGAGCTGGTCGTATAGAGATATAGACTGGTTGAGCATAGTCGAAGCTAGTCGTAGACTGATCGAAGCTGGTCATAAACTGGTCATATGGAGCTACGAACTGGTCGTAAACTGGTCGAACATATTCACTAACTGGTCATAACTAATTATGGACCGATCATGACTAGATACGAGCTGATCGTAAGTGATAAGGACCTGGTCGAAGATCATATTGCATTAAGGTTCGTCCGATATATTCTATGCGTGTTCGGGAATCGTTATGTCCTGCTAGGTACCACTAACAACTCGTGGTCGGAAGAGAGTTTCCGAGTCACAACCGATTACGCATGATCCTATAGGGTCACATACTTAAAGGGCTAGGATTTGATTTGGATGGTGATCCGAATTCTTGTAGGCCACGAGTTCTTGATGGGCCTCAAGCTTGAGACCCATCATGGATGCCTATATATAGAGGGGCGGTGCCATGGGGTGAGATAATCCTTTTTGAAGAATTCCCAAAACCCTAATAGCCATGCCTTCCTCATCCACGGCGTCGGCGCTAGCACTCCAGCGCATGGTGTCCCTGCCCCGTATGTGTAGATATCTTGGAGGTGTTGTTGCAAAGCATCAGCACTAGGACGATCCGCAAATTGTGACAATCTCAGGAGCACGAGGAGAAGACATGCAGCGAGTATGACTATGACCACATCAATTCGCTACATCGACTCTACTTCTGCTACGAGTCGGCGCATCTATTGGTAATCTCGTAGATAAGATATCATATGAGATGTGGACTGGGAAGAGTTATAGTTTGTCTTTTCTAAAGATTTGGGGATGTGATGTCTATGTTAAACGTTTGACGTCTGATAAACTCACACCCAAGTCAGATAAATACTTCTTTATAGGATATCCTAGGGAAACCAAAGGATATTACTTCTACAACCGAGAAAAGGGCAAAGTTTTTGTTGCCTGAAATAGTGTCTTTTTAGAAAAAGAGTTTCTTTCAATAGGAGTTAGTGGGAGAAAGGTGCAACTCGAAGAAAGTCAGAAAACATCTGAAAGTGTTTCAACTCCTACTGAACCTCTACAGGATGAACAAAATATTGTTGAACCTATAGATGAGGCATCAGCCCCACGTAGATCTAAAAGGCCACGTCAATTGCTTGTAAGGTATGGGCATGACGTATTATTATTGAATAATGATGAGCCTAAGACTTGTGAGGAAGCAATGATGGACCTAGACTTTGAGAAATGGCTTGGAGCCATGAAATCTGAGATAGACTCTATGAGAGACACTCGGGTTTGGAACCTAGTCGATCCACTTGATGGTGTTAAAACCATTGTGTGCAAATGGATCTATAAGAAGAAGATTGACATGGATGGAAATGTTCACATTCATAAAGCTCGACTAGTCACAAAAGGGTTTCGACAAGTTCAAGGGGTTGACTACGATAAGACTTTCTCACTGGTAGTGATGCTTAAATCTGTATAGATTATTCTAGCTATTGCTGCATATTTCGACTATGAGATATGGCAAATGGATATCAAAACGGCTTTCCTTAATAGAAACCTAGGTGAGGATGTGTATATGACACAACCTGAAGGTTTTATTGATCCAAAGATTACTAGTAAAGTGTGCAAACTTCATAAATCCATTTATGGGTTGAAACAAGCATCTCAGAGTTGGAATTTACGTTTTGATGAGGAGACCAAAAAGTTTGGTTTCGTCAAGAACAAAAAAGAACCTTGTGCTTACATGAAGGTTAGTGGGAGCGTACTTGTAATTCTAACCTTATATGTGGATGACATATTATTGATTGGGAATGATATTCCTATGCTGGAATCCATTAAGACATCATTGAAAAATAGTTTTTCTATGAAGGACCTAGGAGAGGCAGCATATATCTTAGGGATAAAGATCTATAGAGATAGATCGAGAAGGCTAATTGGATTAAGCCAAAGTACTTATATTTACAATGTGTTGATTTGGTTCAGCATGCAGGATGCCAAGAAAGGATTCTTGCCTATGTCACATGGCATAAGTCTTAGCAAGAGTTAGTGTCCTTCGACAACTGATGAGCGAGACCGTATGAATAGTATTCCATATGCTTCAGCTATTTGATCTATCATATATGCCATGATATGTACTCGACCAGATGTATCATATGCTCTAAGTGTTACAAGCAGATACCAAGCTGATCCCGGTTAAGGTCATCGGACAGCTGTGAAAAACATTCTTAAATACTTGAGAAGGACTAAGGATGCGTTCCTAGTTTATAGCGGTAATAAAGAGCTTGTTGTAAATGGTTACACCGATGCAAGCTTCCAAACAAACAAAGATGATTATCGTTTGCAATCTGGTTTTGTATTCATTTTGAATGGAGGAGCAATGAGCTGGAAAAGTTCCAAGCAAGAGACGGTTGCTGATTCTACAGCTGAGGCTGAGTACATTGCGGCTTCTGAAGCTGCAAAAGAAGGTGTTTGGATAAGGAATTTCATTGTTGAGTTGGGTGTGGTTCCGAGTGCCTCGAGCCCAATAGATCTCTATTGTGATAATAATGGAGCCATTGCATAGGCTAAGGAGCCTAGATCCCATCAGAAGTCCAAGCATATACTCATGCATTATCATCTTATTCGCGAATTGTTAGAATAGAGGAGATGTTAAGATATGCAAAGTTCACAAGGATTTAAATGTTGCTAATCTGTTGACAAAGCCTCTCACACAGCCAAAGCATGAGGCTCACACAAGAGCTATCGGTATTAAATACTTAAACGATTGACCCTAGTGCAAGTTGGAGACGGTTGGAAATATGCCCTAGAGGCAATCATAGAGATGATTACATTTAGTTATGTTCATAACATTGGATAATATGTTATCTTGTTCCTAGAATAATATCGTTAATATTTATTATCAAGTATGTGACTTGATTGTGAAACTTTGTATTTCTGCGATGATTATTCTTAAACGTTCTCTAGTCAGAAACATATGAGAACACATATGAATAGACTAGCATATGTATTGGTTGATGACTATGTTTCACAGGTCATAGATATGGAGATATCAAGCCAATAATATAGACACAAGTTAGAGAACTTGGTGTTGGATAAGACCCACCTTAAGACACTGTTGAGATTGTTATGATTCTATGTGTCATTAGTTGGTCTCAAGCAATGATGATGTATAATCCTTAGACCTCAGTGTAACAGCCCCAGTTTTAATGAACAGTAATAAAATGCTTTTCATAGCATTTCTGGTCAGTTTGAAATTTGGGCAATTTGTTACAATTTTAAAACATCCATTTTCGATTCATCTTAGCCTTGTTTTTGGAAACTTCAAAAGAAAATACAAGTCTATGCTTGTATTGAGACCGGGAACTATTTTTGTCAAATACTAGAAAAATTATCTTGAATAAAAATGAATTTTGTCAAATTTTTAGAAATTATTTTGATCTTAAGAAAAATCTTTGTTCTCTAAACAAACCTATTCGGTTTAAGTAATTATTTAAGTATTTTAAAACATGAAACAGTGGTTTTCAAAATGTATCTGGGACATATATCATCCCAGTAGCCTCTCTGCAAAATTTCATATTTTTACAAATTTATTTGATATTTTTAAACCCCCAGTCAAAGTTTTGAAGTTGGTTTTGAGTTCAAGTCAACTTGAACCCAAACCCAGTTCCTTGGCACTGTAGTGACCCAGCCCAACCCTAGTAAAACTCGTGCGACCCAGCCTTGTGCCTTTGAACCCAACTCTGTCACGTAGGGCTCAGCCTCAATCTCGCGGCTCATCGTGAGCCCTCCGATTCAAAATGAGCGAACCAGATGCATTGGGACAATCCTAATCTCCCCACGCAATCTTAGCCCTTGGATTTAATCTCAATGGACCTGATCTACTGGACCGTTTGGACCTTCCGAACATGCCATGTGATCTAAGCCGTTGGATCTTCATCGAGCGATCACCATTTTATCGGGCCATATCTTTTCTTAAAGGGTTAAACCCTAATCGCGCTCTTTTTCTCTCAGCCCTTGGATTTTAAATCAACCGCCATGATCAGTTGGGCCGTTCGGACTGTCCGAATGCGCCATGATTGTGAGCCGTTGGATCTAAAATCAACAGCCCTGATCAATTAGGCCATTCGGACAGTCTGAACAGCCCGTTGATCTCAATCATTGGATTTAGATCCAACCGCGCCACCCAATTTGATTTAAAACTCAATCGCGCATAGTTAAGCTTAGCCGTTGGATTTAAATCCAACGCTCCTCCTCGAGTGGGCCATTCGGACCGCCCGCAGCGCATCTCGATCTCAACCCTTAATTCAAAATCCAACGGTGCCGCTCTAAACCTTTGAAGCTTTAAGGCGCGCTCATTATCATGACCCTTGGATTTCATTTGAACGGTCAAGATCGATTGGGCCGTTCGGACCGTCCGAACATCCCAATCAATCTCAGTCGTTCATTGTTGATCGTGCGGTCAAAATTTGTTTGAGCCCACTGTGTTGTGTCTTCACTGAGGCTGACAGTGGGGCCCGCATGTTAGTGACTCAATATCACCTCCTCCATGACTTCGCGCCAGCGCCGAGCTCGTCGCCGTGCGGTGGCGCTACTCCGTGAGTTTCGCAGCACGCATGTGACACTTGACGTTATTTTGATGTAGTGAGGACACGCACGACCTCCATTGTCTTCCCCGGCGACATGGGTATAAAAACCGTAGTTTTCGCTCTCTGCCATTTTTGTTGCTGCGGAGCTTTCCTCATTTTTTCCGGCGTAGCTTCTCGTTCTCACCCTTTGTTCATCTATCTCAATGCTTAATTCACATTGTTAATGTGAGTTTTGGCATTGTTTGTAGATTGAAACCGAGAGCTTGTCCACTGGTTGTCCAGAGCACGCCCAGAGCGCCGCCGTGGTGATTTTCTTGCTCTGGTGAGCTTTTTCTTAGCTCTTTCTTGTCACCTCGTGCCTTGAGCTTAAGAGCAAAACCCCTCAATCTATTTATCTTTTGTTGCACAGGATCACCAGGAATCTTGGATTTTCCCCTTCTCGGTCAATTTCGATTCTGGCGTCCTCAAACCCAATCTGGTGAGCTTTTTCTCAATCCCTTCTATTTAGAGCATTTAGGATCTTTGCTTAAGCTATCCTGATCATCCATTCATTGAATCATTGATGAAATTACCTTGTTGCAGTGAATCTCCTTATTGTCGTTTTTCGGTCTTTCTTATCGTCATCAAGTTTAGAGCTTCTCTGATCATTTTCAAGTCCAGGTAGCTCCCTTTTTAACGCCAGTAGCTTAAGCAAGAGTCTTTTTGCTTATTGTTCTTTCTTTTCAACAAAGCTCTCACTATTTGCCCTTGTTGTTCTTGTTGTCGGTCAGACCGACAGATCAGTAGCAAGGCTTGTTTGTTAATCCCTGTTAGTTAATGCTATTGTAGGTTAATCTAGGTTATTATCTTTACTAAATATAGTTGTAGCTTAAGCATTTTCCTAGTTGCATATTAATACTTTGACCATGTTTCTTTTCAGCATTTTGTTCTCTGGAAGTTCTTGCTGTTAATTTGATTTTTGCTCTTTTTAGATTCTGACCTTACCAACGTGAGTGAAAATCCTCCTGTGCAACAAGAACTTGAACAAGTGGTTTATTATTACCAAGGCAAGCATCCTCTTTTGCACCATGTTGATCCTAGATTTTTATACTTTAGAATTTCAAGATACAGTGATACAATTGCATGCTATTTTTGAAGTATTTGTGATCTGTGAGTAGTTAGTTATATCCCAATGATTGTGGCTTATCATGAATTACATTCATACACTTATGCTTAAGTTAGAATCCTTGTTCTGGTATTTTGTTCTGTAGATCGTTGCTTAGCAATGCAAGTCTGTAGAACGTTAGTGATTGACAAGCTTCTCTTGTCAGTCATGGGCAACACTAGTTAAAACTTTTACTTTCGGTTCTTTTGATCAGTTTGGGTAAAACTGAATTTTGAGTTAAGTCCTTTCTGTTTTAATACAATTTTGGCTTTGATCTGGACAAGAGGTTGCTAGTGATGGTGCCTTCGTGCACGAGATTGGGTAATATGGTAGTCTTGTCTGGATCATTAAGGATTGAATTTTGACCCTTTAATTCCAGTACCTTGCGTACTTCCACACGTGGTGTGTGGGCGCTGCTTGGTTAAGTAAGGAGATGGTGTTTTTGAGTTGAGGAAATGGTGGTGTGAGGACATTTGTAAAGTTTACGTGTTCATAGGGTGCCGAGTTTAATTCTATAATGTGTAGGGGAGCACTATTTTTATTTTGTTCATTGACTCGGTATTCCCAACACAACTTGCGTGCCCGTTTGGTTAGTAGGCGGTATAGCTTGCAGGAAACGGGATTACGTCGCGCATGGGTGATTCAACTCAATAATATCAGCTTTGTGAAAAATACCGAATCTTAGTTTACCCGGCCGACATACCAAAGGAAGTGTGTCATCGTTCGGAGGCATCTGAAGGCTTACGGGCTGACTAAGTCGTGTGGGTAAAGATGTACACCTCTACAGAGTTAAAAATATTCGAATAGCCTTGTCCACGGTTATAGACAACATTGGATTTGTTGGTTATCAATGTATAGATTCTGTTTTTAAAATGTTGTCATGGGTACTGTTTCGGCATGAAGGTGTATTCATGCTAGCTACTTATTCAAAGTGGGCAGCCACTTTGATTTTGTGAATGATTGTTGAATAATCTTTTACTTACTCTTGTTTTAGTCCAAATTTGTTTATAAAACTGCCTTAGCAAAACTTAGCAAGTGTAGAACTGAAACCTGGCTTCATGCGAAACTATCACCTTACAACCTTCCTGTTGTCGGCCTTATGCATGTTCTAATCCTTTGTTTAGGTGGTGCTAAACACTTTCTTTTAGTAGTTTTGTGTAAGTCTTGCGAGTACCTTTTGTACTCAGGTGCTTTAACCACTTGTTGCAAGTGAGGACGGTTACTTGTACAAAATACCCGTTAGTGCGATCAGGGCGACGCTAACGAGTGAAGCTATTTCTATCCTCCACTCAGTTGCCTTAGGGTTATGAGGGCACACTTGGTGGCTTTTTGCTGTTTATTGTTTGTTTCTGCTGCACTAAAACTTCTAATGTTTGTTGCTGTTCGGTTGCTTCTGTGAACCCAACTAACTTGTAAAGTTTTGTATGTATTATTGTATCTGTATACCTTGTATGACATGGTACAATGTTGTTGAGGATATATGTGCAATAGTCTTTAATCTTGAGAATTATTGTAGAACATATATCCGGGAACCTGGCATTGTGTATATTCCTTGTTGAAAATTATGCTTTCTAGTATAATTATTTGATTTGGAATATACCCAATACCAGGGGTCCTCACAGTGTTGGTATCAGAGCCATACTGAATGTAGGTTAGAAATAGCATGGCCGTTAGCATTAGTAAGTCTTCTGTGAAATTATTTTGATAACATCATATTTTCTATAAGTTTAAGTATGATATCTTTTATTTCTTACCCATCTTAGTATCCTTTCTTACCCCAACTTTCAGTTGGATTTATAAACTATTTTGCTCACTTACCTTGTCTTTTGTCTATAGATGAGTGGGTGGTATTTGGTTAAAGAGACTCGTGCTGAAGACGTGGATGGATACCCGTCTTTGTTGCGGGACATGATGTGGAGGGCGAACTTCACATACCAATCGGAGTACGCCATCTATCGACGAGATCGAGGACTCGGAATGGAAGAGTACCGAGCTGTGATCAACATGATTGCTAGACGGGTGACGGGTAGCCTTCCCTACTGTATCCAAGTACATGCCACTTCTGAAGCCATGGCTGTCCAGGAAGCTGCTAGTGGGATGATGAGCCTTCTTCATCATGATTTGACGGAGCTGTCTCAACCACCTCACTATCATTTTCCTAAGCGAGACCTGGGCACAGAAGTGAACATGTTCGATAGGATTCAGTTTGGTGAAGATCCACAGGTGTGCCAGTTGGCGAGGTTGGTTCACATTATGGACCAAGTCCATCGCTGCCTGGTGTACGAGCTGTGGGAGACCCGACACCGTCTGATAGAAGCTCAGGGGTACCTCAAGATCGGTGTTAGCATGAACCGCGTTCCTCGTAATATGCTTTATGGTAACAACGAGATCTCCCCAGCTGCTTCTGCACCACCAAATCATCGACTTTTGGAAGTGGCGGGGCTTGTACCCAATTATGGACAACGTCGCCAACCCGGATGTCGGCAGGCTTCCCTCGCACTCAACGGCCAGCACCCTCTGGAGGTCAAAATCTTTTGCTAGGTTCTCCAAGGCCACTCATCAGTCCATTGAATCCCATAGACACAGGTTCACCTAAAGCCCATCTTTTGGATGAGTTTCCTGTGCACTTCAACAGGGACGACTTTGCTTAGATCTTGTTGTTGAAGGCTTGTATGCAACCGGTAGCTATCCTTTATCTATGTGTAATAAGGATGACTTTTGTATGTTGGTGAATGCTGTTTAAGACTTTCTATTTCGGGCAGTGACCTTGTTGTCCATCGACATTAATGGTTGTACTGTGACTGAAACTTGCTGCTGCTGTTAATTGGATCTTATGTTCTTTTGGTGTTAGTGCTAATGCATTTCATATCATTGTGCATGATAAGTTTAGTACTTACCTTTGCTGTCCTAAAATTCCGAGTTGTGCTCATTCTAGTGTATCCTTGTTGAGTTGCTAACAGTGGTGTAACAACATATGTGAGACCCAACACTCGTTCTCGGCCTTGATGGGGCGAGGATCCTCGGCCCCGCGATCCCGTTTCGCTCCTGCCAATGATCCTTGCCCTAGAGGAGACCCGGCAGAACCGTCTTGTCGCCAGGGTCAACAAGGTGGTCAGCATGAGGAACAGCTTCCTCCGCCGCCCACCATGGCTGATGTGCTCATGCAGATAGAGCGCAACAGGATGGATTAAACTCGTATCCTGGAGCAGATTACGCATAATACTACTTCAGTTCCCGCACCAGCTAGAGAGGCAGGAGGTCACCACGCTCGGGGAGGGCTTGCTGAATTCCAGCGGACTAACCTGCCAGTGTTCTCCAGCTCTGAGGACCCGATGGAAGCGGAGGACTAGCTAAGGAATATTGAGAAGAAGCTGTTGATTTCTCAATGTTCTAAAAGAGAAAAGGTCATATTTGCCAGTTACCAGTTGGATGGCTCAGCTAGTGCCTGGTGGGACAACTTCTTTGCCATCTAGCCTGCTGGACACGTCCTGACTTGGGACGAGTTCAAGGAAGCTTTTTGTGAAGCCCATATTCTTGAGGGAGTTATCTCGATCAAACAACAGGAGTTTCTCGCTCTTAAGCAAGAGTGGAAGACTGTGACCGAGTACCTTCATGAATTCAATTTCCTTGCCCAGTATGCACCCGATGACGTTTCGACAGACCTTCGTGGCTGAAACAGATTCATGAATGGCTTGACTGAAGAGCTGCAGATGGCTTTAGCAGTCCATGACTTCAGAAATTTTCAGCATCTGGTCAATAAAGCCATCATCTCCGAAAGCAAGAGCAAGGCCTTGGATGAGGCAAGAAAGCGAAAGAGGGCTGCACAGACTGCAGCTAGTGGCAGTTCATTGAGGCCGCGCATATGGCAGCCTCTACCTCCTCGAGCTCCAGCTCCATCTTCTCCGAGGCCGCCTGTGTTCGCACCTCATCCATCTCCACCTACTGGCCAGCCTAGAGCCACTGGGACTCAGTCACAGAATGCCAATAATGCCAAACCCGGTGTTATCTATTTTCACTATGGTCGTCCTGGGCACTATGCAAATAATTGTTGGCAAGACAACGAGGACTACCTCTAGTTTGGCCTGCTACGCAAGCAACTGTTCGACCAGCACATCCTCAGAGGCCGATGGTCAAATCTGATCCGGCTCAAGATCATGGTCGAGTAAACCAGATTATGGCAGAAGAGGCAATCACTGCTCCTGACATCGTGCTTGGTATGCTCCTTGTTAATTCCTGTCCAGCTACTGTTCTTTTTTATTCTAGAGCATCCCATTCTTTTGTCAAGAGTCAGTTTGCTATTCAACATCAGTTAGACTTGCATTCACTCCAACTGCCATATCTTATTACTTCACCTGGTTCGGTTTTTAACACTGATCAAATTTGCCGAGATGTTAAAATAGAGATAGAATTTTTGGCAGATCTGATTGTGTTAGATTCTAAAGGGTTGGATGTTATCTTGGGAATGGACTAGCTGTCCAAGCATTAGGGTAAAATTGATTGTGCAAGTCGGTCCATTTCTGTTTCTAATGAAAACGACATTCCAGTTGTTTTTCATTCCAAGCCAGCCGATTCTCATCTTTATTCTTTGAAAGCTGATGCCACCCCTACCTTGGAGATGGTACCAGTAGTTTGTGAGTATCTGGATATCTCTCCTAAAGATCTTCCCGGTATGCCCCCGGATCGGGAAGTGGAGTTCGTGATCGAACTAGCACTCGGTACTGCTCCAGTATCCAGAAGACCTTATCGGATGCCTCCCAATGAGCTGGTAGAATTGAAGAAATAGCTTAGGGAATTGCTTGACAAGGGATTTATCCGACCGAGCTCCTCACCTTGGGGATACCCGGCCATCTTTGTTAAGAAGAAAGACAAGACTTTGCAGATGTGTGTGGATTACCGTCCGTTAAATGAAGTCACTGTCAAAAACAAGTATCCTCTTCCTCGCATCGATGATCTTTTTGACCAATTGACTGGAGCCCGAGTCTTCTCCAAGATTGATTTGCGTTCGGGCTATCATCAGATCAAAATCAGGGTTGAGGACATTCTTAAGACAACATTCTCTACTCGCTACGGTTTGTACGAGTATACTGTCATGTCCTTTGGTCCGACAAATGCTCTTGCATATTTCATGAATCTCATGAATTCGGTATTCATGGATTACTTGGAAAAATTTGTTGTCATGTTCATTAATGACATTCTTATTTACTACAAGTCGAATGAAGAGCATGAACAGCATTTGAGGCTTGTGTTAGAAACACTTCGCAAGCATTAGCTGTATGCCAAATTTAGCAAGTGCGAGTTCTGGCTCAAGAAAGTCCACTTTTTGGGGCATGTGTTATCCAAAGGTGGTATCACTGTTGATCCATACAAGGTACAAGATGTACTAGACTAGGGTCAGCCCAAAAGTGTTTCAGACATCCGAAGTTTTCTTGGACTTGCGGGTTATTACCGAAGGTTCATTGAAAATTTCTCCAAAATTGCAAAACCTTTGACTCAGCTTTTGAAGAAGGAAAAGAAGTTCAAATGGTCAGCCGAGTGTAAAGAAAGTTTTCAGCTTTTGAGAGAACTCCTGACCAAAGCTCCAGTTCTCACTCTGCCTGATATTCGCAACAGTTTCGATATCTATTACGATGCATCTCGTCATGGACTTGGTTGTGTTCTCATGCAAGAGGGCCGAGTTGTGGCATATGCATCCAGGCAGTTGAGGCCTCATGAAGTAAATTATCCTACTCATGATTTGTAATTGGCAGCCATAGTCCATGCTTTGAAGATTTGGCGACATTACCTCATCGGTAATCGTTACGAGATCTATACTGATCATAAGAGCCTAAAGTACATGTTCACTCAAGCTGATCTGAATATGCGACAAACAAGATGGCTTGAACTGATCAAGGACTATGATATGGGTGTTCATTATCACCCAGGCAAAGCCAATGTGGTGGCCGACACTTTGAGCAGAAGGTCGTAGTGCAACTGCTTGTCGGTATCACCTCTTGCTAAAGGCTTGTGTGCAGAATTTCAGCGCCTAAGTCTTGAGATGGTTGAAGAAGGATTTATCGCTGCCTTAGAAGTGAAATCCACACTTGAGGATCAGATCCATGAGGCTCAGAAAGCCGATGCTGAAGTGGCCAAAATCAGGGAAAATTTAAAGGCAGGTAAAGCAAAAGAATTTTCTGAAGACACCCGAGGTATCATTCGGTACGGCAATCATTTAGTGATACCCTCAAATCCCCAGTTGAGAGAGCTAATTCTTAAAGAGGCTCACAACTCAAAATTTTCTATACATCCTGGTAGTACCAAGATGTACCACGGATTTAAAGAAAACATTCTGGTGGAGCCGAATGAAAAGGCAAATTGCACAGTATGTTGCTGAATGTGACATTTGTCAAAGGGTCAAAGCCGAACATTTGAAACCAGCTGGTACCCTTCAACCTTTGCCTATTCCCCAGTGGAAATGGGAGGAGATCGGTATGGACTTTGTTACCGGCCTTCCAAGGACTCGGAATGGGTCTGATGCCATTTGGGTGGTCATCGATCGTCTGACAAAGGTTGCTCATTTTTTTCCTGTTACGACCACCTTCAGTGGCCATCAGCTAGTCGAGCTCTATATCTCTAGAATTGTTTGTCTCCATGTTGTACCGAACGTCATTGTCTCTGATCGTGGCCCTCAGTTCACTTCTCACTTCTGGAGTTGTCTTCATCAAGCTATGGGGATTGATCTATCTTTCAGCACTGCTTATCATCCTCAAACTAGTGGTTAGACTGAGAGGGTGAATCAAGTTATAGAAGACCTTCTCAGAGCCTGTGTTCTGTCATATAGCAAGAACTGGGAAAAGTGCTTGCCGTATGTGGAGTTTTCCTACAATAACAGCTACCAAGCAAGTATTCAAATGTCACCTTTTGAAGCTTTGTATGGAAGAGCTTGTAGGACTCCTTTGAATTGGTCTGAGTTTGGAGAAAGACCATTCTATGGTCCAGACTTAGTGGTGGAAGCCGAAGAGCAAGTTTGTCTGATCTGAGACTGACTACAGACTGCACAGACTCGTAAGAAGAGCTACGCCGACCATCGTCATCGAGAGTTGAGCTTTGAGGTAGATGACCATGTCTATCTTAAAGTCTCACCAATGAAGGGCACTCATCGCTTTCAGGTGAAGGGAAAGCTAGCACCTCGTTATATCGGACCTTTCCGAATCCTTGCTAAATGAGGAGTTGTGGCATATCAATTGGAGTTGCCAGACTCTCTTGCAGTAGTACATGATAGTTTTCATGTGTCTCAACTGAAGAAATGTCTTCGTGTTCCTACCGACGCAACTGCTTAAGAAAGTCTTGATCTCTAACCTGATCTTTCTTACCAAGAACAACTGGTGCGTATCCTTGATGAAATGGAACACAGGACGAGAAACCGCACCATCAAGTTCTTAAAAATCCACTAGAGCAATCACTCGGAAGAGGAGGCCACTTGGGAGCGTGAAGATCTGATGAGGATTGAGCACCCTCACCTCTTCCATGGTTGATTTGCCTTCGAAGCAAGAAAGGCAAGGTTAAACAAAGCAATGTAAAAGAAGATGTAATAACAACACCATGTTGTTCTTTATGATCTTTATTTTCTAGCTTTAAAGGAAATCAAAACAACAGATGTTGTAATATCCCTTTTCTATCTTTGAAAGAAATAAAGACAACATGTGTCGTGTTTCCAGAAAATATCTATTCAGCTTTGTTCTATTCCAACTCCGCAACTACCTGGAATCTTGGGACGAGATTCTCTTAAGGGGGGAGGTTTGTAACAGCCCCAGTTTTAATGAACATAAATAAAATGCTTTTCATAGCATTTCTGGTCAGTTTGAAACTTGGGCAATTTGTTACAATTTTAAAACATCCATTTTCGATTCATCTTAGCCTTGTTTTTGGAAACTTCAAAAGAAAATACAAGTCTATGCTTCTATTGAGACCGGGAAGTATTTTTGTCAAATACTAGAAAAATTATCTTGAATAAAAATGAATTTTGTCAAATTTTTAGAGATTATTTTGATCTTAAGAAAAATCTTTGTTCTCTAAACAAACCTATTCGGTTTAAGTAATTATTTAAGTATTATAAAATGTGAAACAGTGGTTTTCAAAAAAAAAATTGGGACATATATCATCCCAGTAGCCTCTCTGCAAAATTTCGTATTTTTACAAATTTATTTGATATTTTTAAACCCCCGGTCAAAGCTTTGAACTTGGTTTTGAGTTTAAGTCAACTTGAACCCAAACCCAGTTCCTTGGCACTGTAGCGACCCAGCCCGACCCTAGTAAAACTCGTGCGACCCAACCTTGTGCCTTTGAACCCAACTCTGTCGCATAGGGCTCAGCCTCAATCTCGTGGCTCATCGTGAGCCCTCCGATTCAAAACGAGCGAACCAGATGTGTTGGGACAATCCTAATCTCCCCACGCAATCTCAGCCCTTGGATTTAATCTCAACAGACCTGATCTATTGGGCCGTTCGGACCTTCTGAACACGCCATATGATCTAAGCCGTTGGATCTTCATCAGGCGATCACCATTTTATCGGGCCATATCTTTTCTTAAAGGGTTAAACCCTAATCGCACCCTTTTTCTCTCAGCCATTAGATTTTAAATCAACAGCCATGATCAGTTGGGCCGTTCGGACCGTCCAAACACGCCATGATTGTGAGCCGTTGGATCTAAAATCAACAGCCCTGATCAATTGGGCCGTTTGGACCATCTGAACGGCCCGTTGATCTCAACCATTGGACTTAGATCCAACTGCGCCACCCCTTTTGATTTAAAACTCAATCGCACACAGTTAAGCGTAGCCGTTGGATTTAAATCCAACGCTCTTCCTCGAGTGGGCCGTTCGGACCGCCCGCAGCGCCCCTCGATCTCAGCCCTTAATTCAAAATCCAACGGAGCCGCTCTTAACCTTTGAAGCTTTAAGGCGCGCTCATTATCGTGACCCTTGGATTTCATTTGAACAGACAAGATCGATTGGGCCGTTCGGACCGTCCGAACGTCCCAATCAATCTCAGTCGTTCATTGTTGATCGCGCGGTCAAAATTTGTTTGAGCCCACTGTGTTGTGGCTTCACTGAGGCTAACAGTGGGGCCCGCATGTTAGTGACTCAATATCACCTCCTCCATGCCTTCGCGCCAGCGCTGAGCTCGTCGTTGTGCGGTGGCGCTGCTTTGTGATTTTCGCAGCGTGCATGTGACACTTGGCATTATTTTGCTGTAGTGAGGACACACACGACCTCCATTGTCTTTCCCGGCGACATGGGTATAAAAACCCTAGTTTTCGCTCTCTGCCATTTTTGTTGCTGCGGAGGTTTCCTCGTTTTCTCTGGCATAGCTTCTCGTTCTCACCCTTTGTTCATCTATCTCAATGCTTAATTCACCTTGTTAATGTGAGTTTTGGCATTGTTTGTAGGTTGAAACCGAGAGCTTGTCCACTAGTTGTCCAGAGCACGCCCGGAGTGCCACTGTCGTGATTTTCTTGTTCTGGTGAGCTTTTTCTTAGCTCTTTTGCGTCACTTCGTGCCTTGAGCTTAAGAGCAAAACCCCTCAATCTATTTATCTTTTGTTGCACTGGATCACCAGGAATCTTGGATTTTCCCCTTCTCGGTCAGTTTCGGTTCTAGCGTCCTCAAAACCAATCTAGTGAGCTTTTGCTCAATCCCTTCTGTTTAGAGCATTTAGGATCTTTGCTGAAGCTATCCTAATCATCCATTCATTGAATCCTTGTAAAGTTTTTGCTAAAGCTATCTAGTGAGCTTTTGCTCAATCCCTTCTGTTTAGAGCTTTTACTCAATCCCTTCTGTTTAGAGCATTTAGGAATCTTGTAAAGTTTTGTGTGTATTATTGTATCTGTATGCCTTGGATGATATGGTACAATGTTGTTGAGGATATATGTGCAATAGTCTTTGATCTTGGGAATTATTGTAGAACATATATCCGGGAACCTGGCATTGTGTATATTCCTTGTTGAAAATTATGCTTTCTGGTATAATTATTTGATTTGGAATATACCCAATACCGGGGGTCCTCACACTGAGATCAGCATGGTTTCCTACATGTGTAATAGCACTCTTAGGGGTTGCCAAACACTACTCGTAACTGGGTAGTTATAAAGATAGTTTTCAGGTATGCTATGAAACATGTGGATGAATGTGACTGGTCGGATATGGGATTTGCCCCTCCTAACATAACAGGAGATATATCTCTGTGCCCCTCGTTGTGGTCGAATATAGAAAGTGCATGGCCATGCCACTAGTGGTCGAAGTGTCGACCACATGATGTGTCACATCCCCAAGTTAATTAATGATAACTAGTGTGCATCTCATCAGCATGCATATTGTTTTTCAAGCATTTGCATATTTTATTGCACATGAAAAATCTCAATAAATGTTTAAACCAACAACTCAAATTTAAGCTCCGAGAGAAAACCGAAACAAATGTTTTATAATGTTCTCTAGGAGATAATTTATTTAAATACTATAATATTTATCAAGAATAAATATATTTTTCCCAAATTTTTGGAACTTAACCTAACCCTAAGAAAATTCAAACTCATTTCAATAACCTATTCTAAGTTTGAATTTAAATTAAGCAAATAAATCTTGAATAGTGGGGTTTAATATTTTATTTGAATACTAGGACGTCCCAGAAACCTCTCTAATTTATTTTAGATTTGTAGGAATTGTTTTGCTATTTTTAGTGGCTAGGTCAAAGTAGAAACGATAGAAATCAATCTCAGTCAAACCATTTGACCTGATCGAACCAGTCCGATCGGACCGACCCATTGGTTTGGACTAGTCCAAACATACCGACCCGAACCACTTGCCTTGACTCGACTGCACCGCCTAACAGCACCGGTCCGAACCCACCTGCGACTCGCGCGTGTGTCGCTGCCATTCCTAGCCCACACGCCAGACCTTTGTCTTCCTTGGGCAGAAGGCGAGAGTAGAGCGCGTGTGCCACGTCGCCACCACATGCTTCGCCGCCCAGTCAATGCCGTGAACCACCACCCAAATCGGCCAGTCTCCGAGCTTCCCCACCTAACGCCGCCTCCACCCCGTCATCTTCCCGAGCTTAATACCCGTCGCACCCCTCCATTTCTTCTCATCCTTCCTCTTGGGTCTGAGGATGGAGGTGCTCTATAAGGACCCATGATTAACACCCCAAATCCTCTGTTCATTTCTGAACTAGTCCCATGATCAGTGGCAGCTCACACAGTAAACAAACATGGTACCACAACCATAATCGCAAAACTTTATTAATAAATATCAGAGTTGATTACCAGAAAGGCTTACAAGCCAACAAATAAGAACACAGCAGAAGACGAATGAACAGCAGTAGAGCCCAGCTAATCTACCACAGGCAATCGACTAGGGAAGCAGCCTAGC
Organism: Phyllostachys edulis; assembly: GCA_036346405.1. NCBI lineage: Eukaryota > Viridiplantae > Streptophyta > Magnoliopsida > Poales > Poaceae > Phyllostachys > Phyllostachys edulis. The sequence goes on along the minus strand of CM070554.1, from coordinate 51,564,034 downwards.
CATCGAGATCTTCAGCAGATGCAAAGTCCTTCTCCTCTGGACAACATTTTATTAAGAAAGAGTGAGTATAAATAAATGTACTCTGCAAGTTACACCCAATAACAGTATTATAATGCATGTAGGGATATACCAAAAGAAGGCTTATGTTGTTGTTTTGAATAAAACAATGTTTTCTTTTCAAATACTTGTACTAAGTACTAAAGCAGATATTCTATAACTAAAATTCATTTTCCAAATCTCAAGTTTTATAGTCAGATAACATTCATCAACGAGTGGTGAAGGATACCCTCCTATCATAAGGCTATCTGTCCAATTCCCATTTGGATAGAAATCCAAATCCATTTGATAAAGTCTGTTAAAATCAAAACCAAAGTCTAACTTGGAGTGGCTTTCCTAGCATGTCCATGACCGTGGATACGGCTATTCGAATAGTTTTACACTCTACAGAGGTGTACAGCTTTACCCACAAGACACGAATTCTCTAGTTTGTTCGGCATCCATCGATACCACCGCTCACTACCTTTGGTGAACAGTCCTGCCTCGCTAAGGTTTCGCCCCCTTCGGATAGAAACCCGTCGAGTTCGGGCCCCCTCTTGCGCTAGGTGGGAATATATAAAAGTAGGTCATAAAAGACACTCACACAATCGGATGGCACGACCATGATGGAACATTGTAAATTATTTAGCTAAGTCCCGCCCACCAGGACATGTGGTAGTACGGTAGGGCTTAGCAAAATACGCTCGAAGACCGGTCCTTAATTGACTTGGGTGACTTTCCAAAAAACCCATAGGTCTTGATCATAGAAATGATTCGATCCCGTGCATCAACGTGCACCATCCAAACATCCATTTCGCACAAGTCCAAACCAATTTTTATTTTATTTACCACATCAAATCATTTCATAAATTTCTATAGTAAAGACCATACCATAGTATCATTTTAAATCATAGTTGAACATTTGGCTCAATTTCCCCAAATTAAACATTTTTTTGTCTAAGCTGCGTCTAAGCATCAAGTTTTTATACAAAAGCATCTTGTTAATACTATTGTATTAACCAGAGTTTTATCTAGCGTGACAAGGTGTGAGGGATTAATGTCCAGGAATTGTCAATTCTAAGACCAGTAAATAAACTATCAGTATTATAATCCTAATCCAATCTCCAACAATTATATAATCCTATAATCCAATTAGTCCAATATCCACAATATCAGTCTATTTCTATGATCCAATTTCCATTGATCCAACCTTCAACAATACTCTAATTCTATAACCCGATATCCATCAATCCATTATTCCTTAATAAATTATCTATAATAATTCAACATCCATCAATCCAATAATTATGTAATCCTATAATCCAATTTCCGATATCCAATAATTATCTATTTCTATAATCCAATCTTCGATAATCTAATATCAACAATTATCTACTTCTAGAATCCGATATCTAACAATAATCTATTTCTATGATCCGATATCAACAATTATCTATCCTAATAATCCAGCAAAATATACCTGTATAATCCAACCAAGATATATTTCTGTAATCCAATCAAACTTTATTTCTAAAACCCCACCAAGATTTAATCCTAGAATCCAACAGCCATCAATCACTTATTTCTATAATCCACATCCGTCAACATTGCATTTCTACAATTCAATCTTCAACAATTATTCAAACCTATAATCCAACAATCAACAATTGTAAAATTATCTAATCAATATCCAAGAATCAATTATTCCTACAATCCAAATTCCATCCATCGTATATTGCTATAATCCAACAATAAGATATTCTTATAATCCAACATCCAATAGTAATGTATTATTATAATCCGGTCTTTTCAATTTCTAACTCCTAAATACATCACATTCGGAAAGATTCTCCATACTGTCTGTATTGACAATAAATGGCAATATAATGGAATTGGGAATAACTATAAAGCTTAAAACAGGGATTTAAATTACTTGAATTTAAATAAGCATGCAATATTAATTTAAAACAAAAATTAAATAATTTAAAATACTATGATTCAAATATGATAAAAGATGTAACTTGCCTTGCTTATTTAGTTTTTGTTCCTAAACGGCGTTGAAATGTAGAGAAGCATCGAAACCCGGTTCTTCGAAGTTGTCGAAATCTACACGCGAAAATAAGACAAATGCAAATAAAATCCAAATAACATTCAAATGAATTCCAAATTAAATAATTTTGGTGTAGATAGCTAGATCTTGAATTTAAATGAATTTAGAAATTTGAATCGTTCGAATCGGAGTTCTAACGGAGGAGAATGGGCTCTCGGAAGTTTGAAAATACATGAAATGATGAAAAAGAGAATTTTCTGATTTTCGGAATTAATTTTCTAAAGGAAGATCAATTTATTGTGTCATGTTGACGTCAACGGCCAGAAAACCCGAGCCCGTGGTGGACTCGGCGCACAAAATAGGGGTGGCTGCTACACAAGCACCACGCAAGCAGCCACGTTGGCGGACACGAGGGCAAAAAGGGTGATGTGGCCGTGACAAGGCGGTGAGGTGGTGGTCCATTGGCCGGAGGACGGTAGCTCTTGGGCACGTAGCTCACCGGCGCTACGCTGCACGGCGAGGCTCGTGAGAGCACCAGAGGAGAGAGGAAGAGAAGGTGAGTTCAGGGCTCTCCTTAGCGGCGCTAGGGCGCGAAGGGAACACCGGCGACGAGGAGGAAAAGCGGCGACGGCGGCGGTGAGATGCGGCTCACGGCGGCGATAGGGCTCCGATAGCTCTTGGAGGGACCAGTGTGAACACCGTGTAGATCCCGGCGAGGCGGTGTTGGAGGTGGAGTTGGAGGCGGCGGAGGACCCTTACCGGCGACGAAATTGATGGTGGCGCGAGCTTCGGCCGCGGAGCTTCACCAGGGTAATACAACGAGGTGAGGATGAGAGAGAGGAGGGGTGGTGGGGGAAAGAGAGAGGAGGAGAAGGGGCATTGGGTGCTTGCTTTTATAGTCATAGAGGAGGAGCGGGGAGGGCGGTTCAACGGTCAAGGGCGCACGGGCGAGCTATGGCCGGCGCAGGGCATTGTGCGGTCGTGGGATTCGTGGCGAGACAGGAGGGCGACGGGACGGGGTAGTAGCAAAGTGACGGGGCATTCAATGCGCGTTGATAAGGGTGGCGAGGTGAGCGGCGAAGCAACATGGTGGTGAAGCGCTGCTGACGCGGGCGTGCGAGCGGCTCGGCATGGGCAACCAACAGGAAGAAGACGATGAGCAGAGGGGTTGACAACGGGGCCCACATGTAAGTGAGAGAAGATGGATCTAGGGTTTGGATTGGTGGATGGCGTGTGGGACCCGCACGTTAGAGAGAGAAAGGGAGATGGATTTGGTTTACCATATGGGCGCTGACTAGGTGAGGATGATGCTGAGGTGGCAAGGATGTGACACGGAGTGGCGCGAGGTGGCTTCCACGTGGCATCAACACAGTGGCAATGCTGGCTAGCGAGGGGGCTGCCACGCATCGCTGACGAGGCGGACACCGAGGCAAACACAGAGGTGACGTGGCGGCTGACAAGGTGTCGACATGACGATGACATGGCACGATGGCGCGGTGACGCTTGGGACCAGATGGTTCACCGGAGTTGCAGGTCGTGGCGGAGGCAACAGAGGGGAAAAACGGGGAGAGAGCAATGTGGCGAAGAAGATGATGCGGGCGCGGGGTCAAGGGCACATTAGAGATGACCAGTGGCAAGCTCCAAGTGGCGGCGCAAGCACAGCTATGAAGGCGACAAGGTTGCGGCTAAGTTTCAGGGAAGATGAGAGGAGCACGACGTAGAACACGGTGTGGGGATGAATATGGTGGTGGAGATGAAGGCGGGGGCTCACCGGTGAAGGCGGAATCAACTGACGAAGGAGTAGCAACCGGAGGTGAGAGCAACAGCTTGATATCGAAGCACGGTGGATGAAACTCCAAATAAACCGAAGGAAAGGATAGATCGGGGACTAGAATAAGTGGTGACACATTTAGATTCTCAAAGCACTCACTAAGGAAGTGGGGAACATGATGAAAGTGTTTCATAGTCTCGGAGCATCATCGGAGGTGGAGAAGATGAAGACGGCATCGACGATGGAAAGCTTGGGAGCTCCAACGGATGGAGGCAACCGACGGATGATGATGAGGCGGTCGCGATGACACAATCACTACGGCCTGACGGACAGCGACGGAGGAGAACGGGAGAGGACGGGGTGGCACCTGCTTTGGGGAAGATGACCGGGGGCAGGGGCAAACAGCGGCTTCCCGGGTGGTGGTGACTAGGCACGGGAGACGGCGGAGTGGGAGACACGTGGAACAAGGGTCCCCGGGGCTTTTATAGCCTCGAGAGGCGTGTGTGGTGCAGACACCAAGGCGGTAGCAGAGTCCCCGACACGCATGTGCGCGCTGCTGGTGACGGCACTGGTTGCGAGGTTGTCGGGACCCAAAAATGCAATTCTAGATCCTTTGTGTATAACGCACAAGTCTAGGATCATGCTAGTGCACACAGTGTCAACATAGGTGAATGTTGATCCACACAAGATGAAATAATAGAATAAACGAGTAATTTGAAAAACAAATAACTGTTATAACCTTAAGGTTGAGTTTACATTTATTAAGCATCGTGGGGCTAGCTATAATGAAACAAGTAGCAGCAAAATAAAATAAACTTCATCGGAAACCCAACGATTCGCCATAGGCAACCGACTAGGATGAAGACCTAGCGATCAGCACATTCGTAGAACTCCACCTCAAAAGTGGGTGAAGACTCCTCCAATTCTGTTGATTGATTATAGCAAGCATGAGTACATAATCGTACTTGCAAGTCATACCATAGAATGCAATGTATACATGATGGCTTCTGTGGTTCTTTTGCAGAAATACAATATTTGTGTAATACCTCGAATTTATTCTAGCAAAGGAAGTATCCAACAGAGAATAATAGATTTAAAAGGGAGTTTTCTGCTATTATTCGGGAACCTAGACCTCAGGCCTTGGCCTAGGAGGCCCAAGGGGAGCCGACCACTTAATGGGCCAAGGGGAGCCGGCCATTTAAAGGGCCAAGGGGGAGGCGCCCTTTTCCTCCAAACCTAATACTGTAGCACGATGTGCTACAGTACCACCGCTGCCTGCTACAGTGCTCCCCTCCCTGCATTGCCGTATTCCAGCGTCGTTGTTTCCTGCTTTGTGGCCGACCGTGGAGGAAGAAGGAGGGGAGGGAGAGAGGAGAAGAAAAGGAGAGGAGCTTCTTCGAGGATATATCATTGTCTTCCCGCGGGTCTTCAAGGGTAACGAGGTGCTTTCCCCGCTGTTTGATGATAATTAGAAGCGAATTCGATTAGTTGGATTGGATCGAATTACTGATGTTAGAATTTCAGATCTGTCCAGATTGTTGCGTGGCCAATTTTGGATTCTTCGAGGCCGAATTGGAGATTTCTATCTCCTAGGTTTATATAGATATTGTTATTAGCTTTCCGTAGCCGCCAAGAACACTTAATTCCGATGTACGGATCAAAAGTTATGGTATGATCTTCCCTGCCATTCTGAATTCCTGACGAGAATGAACTATCAAGTTTTCTTTTAAAATATGATTAAGTTAATGGCAGATTCAGGATTTTCACCCAACTATAATGTTGTAGAACTTTTTATAACCTTTCCAGAATGATAAAGAACGCCCTAATCGGAGTTGTAGATCAAAAGTTGTGATCTGTTATTTACTGCTGTCTTTTTCGTCTAGACAGACTCTGTCTTATACTTTCATCTACCTGTTAGCTTATTCTTTTGTCCGAATTGGGAGATCTTGCCAACTAGACTTTTGTAGATATGTTCGTTAAGTTTTCTTAGGATCTAGTCTCACCTCGTTCCGAGTCTCAGATCAATAGTTATGATTTATTCCGTGCTGCTATCCAGATTCGTTTTCTGTGATTGTGTTGTCTGTTTCAAAATAGGTCTAATAGTTAATTCTTGGGTTGTCGGGAAGGTGTTGTGGAACATTGCTGGTAGTGTCTTGTACCATGTTGTTCTTATTTCAGGTACTTACTTGTGTAGGCGGAGAGGCTTCGGGTTTAGGGGCACCTTCGTTGCCTACTAACGTGTCGCAACGCGGAAGGCAAGTACTTTAATATTCTTAAGGCTAGTGACTGCTGAATGCTTGATGTTCGCACTGTGTTTTTCTATGATCCATGAGAAGTTTCAGTGTTTATGTTCCTTTCATATTCGTTACTCCATGTTTGAAGATGATGTCTTTCATTATTCATAGTTCATTACATGCATCCACTCAAGGTAGTTAGGATCGCGATCCAAGTCTTAAAGTCTTACGACTCTACGAACCCACGACAGCCTGTCGATCCAAGTCTTACTGCCGATCCGATCCTACTCAAGGTCGGTAGGATCGCGATCCTACTCTTAGAGTCTTACAGTTCTACGAACCCACGACGACTGTCGATCCAAATCTCACTTGTCGATCCTACTCGTAGAGACTTAGGGCAATTTTTTTAGAGGCCGTGCTTTGCCGATATTTTGTTTTAGAGCAAAATTTGTTGATATTAATTTCTGAGAATGAAACTATAAATAAACAAGGAGCATGCAAAATATTGTATCAGTGTGGTAATGCTAGTACAAATATCTATATTATGGCATGAGCAATCTTGAGCTTGATAATGATAAGCTCTTTTTATTCCTGGAGTATGTCTAGCTACTTTTAAGGAACATACAAGTGGTAAACCATATAACAATCATACAAACTTATAGTATAGATGTTAAATATGTGTATTTTTACAAATCCGTAGAATCGCCGATTCTACGATTCGATACTACGATTCGATCCTACCGGAGGCAAATCGATCCGACTTGGGATCTCGACTCTGACTACCTTGCATCCACTGTTCATGTTTCATCCACGGGAGTGGATTTCAAAGACCCATCAATTCCAGTATGGGCACGTAAGACCCACCATTCCAATGTGGGCAGATTTGGACTTCCGTATGAAATGTTCTTCATACGGGCTTTGGATCCCCGTATTTTGTTAAATGTAGGCCTAAGTGAACACCGACCGATGTGTCACTAGCTATACCGGTATAAGCAGGAGTGCAATCCATTCATTACATTCAATCCATTCATTCCATTCATTCATATATTCTTTCAGTGCTATGTTCATAATCTTTAATGATATTGTCTTGTTCATATTTATTGTATGTCCAGTTATTCTTTGTACTTGCTGAGTCTCGGACTTATTCTTGCCTTTGTTGTTTATTTTAGGTGATCGTTGATGATGGCATTATTGGGAGGGAGTAGACACGCACTATTCATTCACTTCACCATATTCAAGTTTCAATAATTTGATTTAGTTTCTGTCTTTCATTCGTTAAGTGATGAACTGTAATAAATAAAGTTAGATGGTGGATGATACCTTTTTCTATGTTATGGTTGATTAAATCTTGCTTGTGATCCTTGATCACCCTTTGATATAATTATTTGGATTCGTGTTATATTCACCGCCTTTGTTCTATTAAATGTTAATCTCTTTATGTCATTAGATGAGATATTGTTTAAATTCTTCCTCATTATGGTTGTATGCTAGATCCTTTAGGTAACATTTTGGCTTCGAATAGCGAGGTGTTACAGCTTGGTATCGAGCGGGCTTTAGGTCCGTGGTAATTAAATATTAAACTGACACCTTGTGCCGATGGGTGGGGTTTGGGTAATCCATTGCATCCGTATTTTCTAGTGGTATATTTCATCATGTTGATCTGTTCTTGAATTGCTTATGTACTATCATTCTTGTTGTTAATCTATGATCTGCTATGATCTTCTATATCCATGAAATTATTCTATGATTACTATGAGATGACCTTATATTCATAATTGATTATATTGGTTAGGCGTGTTGGTAACGAACATTGAGAAGTTGAGGTCATGGTTGTTGTCCTGGGTTTCGCCAGGCTACACCATCGTTAAATGGTAGGGAATAGAGAAGTACTTACCCCGTTCCATAGTTACAGGTGTTGAGCGTGAGTTGCTTTTGGAAGTTGTTCTCTTCCTTGATTTTCGAATTTGGCCGATTCTTGTCCAATGCAGGTTGATGAAATTCTCTTGGGTTCGTGGTTCATTGCAGTTGATGGGTGTTCATCGGTCTTTGTTGGTTCCTTAAAACAAATATTTGTTCTTCCAAATGATGAGTTGTTTTGCTACTAGTAAGCATAGATCATTTATAAGGTTGATCTTTTATTGGATAGTTCTATCATTCTTGTTGGGAAACACAATTTGTTCAATCGCTGAACACTGTGGTTAATGAAAGTTCTCTGTTGCAAGTTCATTAACATGAGAAGGCTTTGGTTCTATGTATTTCTTTTGGATCACTCCGAGTGTTGAAGTTTAATGCGTCTCTTTTCTGAAGGAAAGTGTTAAAATCCTTTTGTGATGGCTTGTTGTGGTTAAGTCAGAGATTGTATTCAAATAAAATGATTGGTATGGGTTTCAATTGGTCCCTATTTATTTTTCAAAACAATTATTGTCTTTCCGACTGTTGAGCTTTCTTTGCTACTTGTAAATATTGTTATTGACAAGATTGTTCTCTTTCATGAGAGTCCTATCTTTCTTGTTGATAAAGGTGACCTAGTTATTCTTTTGGTATTTTGGATAATAGAAATTATCTTTTACAAAGTTCAATGAAGAAAGTTTTGACTCTACTTATTTCTTTTGGAGTAGTTGGAGTGTTAAAGTTTAGAACCTTTTCTTTGTGAAAGAACGGGTCAAATCTCTTTTGTAAAGTTTCATTGTGTTATGTGAGAAGTTGCATGAATACAAGATGATTGATAAGATGGGATGCCAAGTTGGGTTAATGGCGTGATGCGCAAGTAAACTTAGCTGATGTCTTTGGTAGCGTAGTTGGTTAAATTATTGCTACCTTGCAATGATTGCCTAATGAATTGTGACTTAGAATATATCTATTCCTAAATGGAATCAACATCGTTACTAAGAAGAGTGGATATCAATATAAAACAACATTGTAAATGTTTACTTGATGATCTTACATAAATAACTGAGAGAAAAAATCTAAAAATTAAATAATTTTTTTAATAAAATAGAGCTCGAATTTAGATGAATTTAGAAATTTGAATGGGCTCAATCGAAGTTAGGATGAAGAAGATATGGCTTTTGGAAGATCTATTCTAAAGAAAATACTCAAAAAGGAATTTCTGGAATTACTCCAAATTATTTTTCTACTGAAAAATCGGAATATGACACAAGCTGACATCAGCCCTGGGATTTTTCGAATTAAAATAAATCCAGAGAAAGGCTCTGAGGCTGACAGTGGGCCCTCGATCCATGGACCAGTTCCACGAAACTTGGCCTAGGGTCTAGGAGTTCATGGGCTCACAGAACCGTAGACTTGACAATGGGACCCACTATCATAGAGACGGCACATGGTGAAACAGATCTACGGAAGAGATCTAGGGTTTGGATTTTAAACCGACACGCGGGCGCTGACGCGGCGCTGACTCAGTGGACACGTAGACTAGGATGCTAATGTGGCGGCTCAGGTGGATGGCCACGTCACAACCGACGGCGAGGGCTCGGCTCCCCATGGTCGTCGGTGTTTGGCGGCACTTCACCGGCGGTGGGTGGTACTGGCGGGTAGAGGGGACCACACCGAACTCATCGACGTGCTTACTTGGGCGATTGGACAACTGACGCGACCAGCGGCGAGGTTTGAGCGGCTGAGTCAACTCGGGCTCGACGGGATTGGCTCTCCGATGATGCTCCGGTGGAACCAAGGTGACTAGGGTGAAGCTCTCGTCCTTGCGATGCCAACGGCAGTGATGAAGAAGCTTGAGCGGCACAAACGACGAAGCAATCGCTCATCGGAGTTGTGGCGGCGAGGATTCTTGCAATCGCTCGTCGGAGTTGCGGCTGCGAGGATTCTTCTCCGAGCTAAAGCGGTGAGTAGGGTTTTGCTCCTAGGTCTTGGAGGCTAGGGTTGAGGTGCGGAGACCGAGGGCTTCCTCCCCTTTTACACCCGGCGGCTCTTGAGAGTCTAGGGCACAAAGGCCCAAAACGGCCATGCGGTGGCAGAAACCAAATCCTCAACGGATTTGGGAACGATCAACAGGAGATTTGGTGGGCCAGCTTGTCAGCGTCTGCGGCTCGACCGAGTCCGCATCGCACATGACACGGGAGCGGCTGACTGGTGGGGCGTGGTGCGGCTGCATGCGTAAGTGGGAGGGAGATGGGCTAAGGGTGGAGTTGGGCTGAAACGAAATAGGAATAGGCCGAAGGGTTGGATTTCGGCCCAAGAGGTTTTCTAAGATTATTAATAGTTTTGTATTTTAGAAATACTAGAAAATCCAAATGGCAATTAGAAAATAGCAAATGCACTCGAAAAAATTCTAGAAAAATCTAGAAAATATATCCAAGCACATAGAATCCAAATAAAATAGCTTTAACAATAATTGATGTTGACATTAATCATATTAAAAAAATTTGTTACTGAAAGTCCATATTAAGCTTTAATTAAATTCAGATAAAATCTCTTGGGTGTATTTTTCCAACTACTAACTAAACAAAAGATTTTTAAAGTTCAGAAAAATTAGGATGTTACAAACCTCCCCCCCCCCCCTAAAGGAATCTTGACCCCGAGATTCAGGCTAGCTAGAAAAAAGACTAGGAAACTCAGCTTTCAGCTCTTCTTCATGCTCCCACGTTGCTTCTCCTTCTGAGTGGTTGCTCCACTGAACCTTGCAAAAATGAATGGTCTTGCTTCTGGTATGACGCTTTGCGACCTCCAAAATTTTGACTGGTTGCTCTTTATAAGTGAGATCTTCTTTCAACTCAATTGAATCCAAAGGGGGTTTGTTCTGTCGACATATGGAGACACTTCTTCAACTGAGAGACATGAAACACATCATGCACTCCCACTAATGACTGCGACAGTTCAAGCTGATAAGCAACTTCTCCTCGACGTTCCACAATCCTGAACGGACCAACATACTTAGGGGTAAGCTTCCCTTTGGCATGAAACCTTTTGACACCTCTCAAAGGAGTGACTCAAAGATAAACAAAATCCTCTTGTTCAAAGCTGAGATCACGACGACAGTTATCAGCATAACTCTTTTGCCTCAACTGAGCTATCTTTAATTTTTCTCTGATCATAGACACTTGTTCTTTTGCTTCCTGAATAATATCTGGCCTGGATACTAAATGTTCGTCTGTTTCTGACCAATTCAAATGACTTCTACATGCACAGCCATACAAAGCCTCAAATGGTGACATTTGCAAACTAGCTTGGTAACTGTTGTTGTACGAGCATTCTGCATACGGCGTACTTTTATCCCAACTAGTAGCATTAGCTAGAGCACAAGCTCTCAACATATCCTCCAATATTTTATTTACTCTTTCAGTCTATCCATCCGTCTGGGGGTGATACACAGTACTGAAATTCAAATGAGGTCCCAATGCTTCATTCAAACTCTGCCAAAAATGAGAGGTGAACTAAGATCCTCGATCTGACATTATCTTCTTAGGCACACCATGCAAACTGACAATTCTTGACATATATAACTCCGCAAGGCGATCTCCTGAGTAGGTGGTTTTAACTAGCAAGAAATGGGCAACTTTAGTCAAACAGTCAACTATTACCCAGATCGAATCGTAACCCGATTGAGTCCTGGGCAAACCGGTAATGAAATCCATTCCGGTCTCTTCCCATTTCCATTCTAGAATCTTCAGGGGTTGTAACAAACCTGCTGGCCTCTGATGTTCTGCTTTTACTTTCTGACATACGTCGCACCAGGCGACGAACTCTACGACTTCTCGCTTCAGATTTGGCTACCAAAATTTATTCTTAACATCCTGGTACATCTTAATACTTCCAGGGTGAATCGAATACTTTGAGTCATGGGCTTCCTTTAAGATTAGCTGTCTTAAACCATCGACATCTGGTACACAGATACGTCTATCAATCCAAAGTATATCTTGATCATCCTTGGTGAAGTCCTTGAATTTTCCTTCTGCCATTTTGAGCTTGATGTCTGCCATCACGGGATCATTTGGTTGGGCAGCTCGAATATGTTTTTCCAAGGTAGATTGTACTTGTAGGCTGGCCATGAATCCTTTGGCTAACACCTCTAGCTTCAGCTTCTGAAACTCCTCATGAAGTTCTAGGAAATTCTCTTTTACTTATAAAGCATTGCAGTAGCTCTTACAACTTAAAGCATCTACAACGACAATGGCTTTTCCGGGATGGTAGTGGATTCCAAGATTATAATCCTTTATTAATTCTAACCATCTTCTCTGTCTCATGTTCAGATCAGACTGAGTGAAAATATACTTCAAACTTTTATGTTCTGTGTATACCTCACAGCGGTTAGCAAAGAGGTAATAACGCCAAATCTTTAAAGCATGCAGTATGGCAGCTAGTTCCAGATCATGGGTGGTATAATTCTCCTTTAAGATTAGCTGTCTTAAACCATCGACATCTGGTACACAGATACGTCTATCAATCCAAAGTATATCTTGATCATCCTTGGTGAAGTCCTTGAATTTTCCTTCTGCCATTTTGAGCTTGATGTCTGCCATCACGGGACCATTTGGTTGGGCAGCTCGAATATGTTTTTCTAAGGTAGACTGTACTTCTAGGCTGGCCACAAATCCTTCGGCTACCACCTCTAGCTTCAGCTTCTGGAACTCCTCATGAAGTTCTAGGAAATTCTCTTTTACTTCCAAAGCATTGCAGTAGCTCTTACAACTTAAAGCATCTACAACGACAATGGCTTTTCCAAGATGGTAGTGGATTCCAAGATTATAATCATTTATTAATTCCAACCATCTTTTCTGTCTCATGTTCAGATTAGACTGAGTGAAAATGTACTTCAAACTTTTATGATCTGTGTATATCTCACAGCGATTACCAATGAGGTAATAATGCCAAATCTTTAAAGCATGCAGTACGGCAGCTATTTTCAGATCATGGGTGGGATAATTCTCCTCATGAGATCTTCATTGCCTTGACACACAAGCGACAGCCTTTCCTTCTTGCATCAGGACGCATCCTAATCCTTGACGTGAAGCATCACAGTAGATATCTAAATCTTTCTAGATATCTGGCAGAGTTAACACCGGGGCTGAAGTCAAACGCTTCTTTAGTTCTTGAAAACTTTCTTCACAAGCTGGGGTCCAAGTGAACTTTTTCTCCTTTTTCAACAACTACAAAGGGGGCTTAGCAATCGTTGAAAATCCTTCGATGAAGCGGCGATAATATCCCACCATTCCCAAGAAACTGCGAATCTGGGTAACGATCTTGGGTTGTTCCTAGTGTAATACTGCTTTAACTTTACTAGGTCAACTACTACTCCCTCGGCTGTCATCACATGAGTAAGGAAATCAACTTTTTTTTTTCAGAAATCACACTTGCTAAACTTTGCATACAATTGATGCTCACTAAGTTTCTCTAGGATTAACCTCAGGTGCTCAGCATGTTCTTCCTCTGTCTTGGAGTAAACCAAAATGAATTCAATGAACACAAGTACAAACTTGTCCAAATATTCTATGAATACTTTGTTCATCATATTCATGAAATTTGCAGGGGCATTAGTCATACCAAAATACATAACTAAGAACTCATAATATCCATACCGCGTAGAGAAAGCGTTCTTCGGTATATCCTTTGGGCAAATCTTCAACTGATGGTAACCTGATCGCAGATCGATCTTTGAGAACACTTTGGTTCCTTTCATCTGATCGAACAAATCAACGATTCGGGGCAGTGCATACTTGTTCTTCATGGTGACTTCATTAAGAGCATGATAATCGATGCACATTCTCATGCTTCCATTCTTCTTCTTGACAAACAAAACTGGTGCTCCCTATGGTGACGAACTGGGTCTCACAAACCCCTTCTCAAGAATTTCTTCAATCTGCTTTTTCATTTCTACTAACAAATTGACTGGCATCCGATAGGGTCTCTTCGAAATTGGTGCTATTCCCGGCACTAGATCGATGACAAACTCTATATCACGATTTGGTGGCATCCTTGGCAATTCTTCTGAAAACACATTTGGATATTCTCTGACAATATGTACATTTTCCAAAGCAACAGTCTTCAGGCTATTGATTAACTGATGTCCATCACGCACTTAGGTAGCTAGAAACTCCACCTTTTTCCCATTGGTATCCTTAACTGTTACAGCTCTTCGGCCACAATCTAGCGTAGCTTTGTGCTTTGTTAACCAAGCCATACCAAGAATAACATCTAAGGTTTGGGTGTCTAGGACAATGAGATTGGCTAGAAACTCAACTCCAGCTATGAGTAACTTAGCTCCTAAATATCCCACTCTAGAACTTAACTCTGTTCCAGGTGATTGGACTAGTAGAGTATGCTTAACATGCATAACTTTCAAATTGTTCTTGGTTGTAAAAACTCTAGAAACAAACGAATGCGAAGCTCCAGAATTAAACAAAACTAATGCAGGTACTGAGTTAACCAGAAACTTACCCAGTACAACATCAGGTGCTTCTAGGGCTCCATCCAGAGTGACGTCGTTGACACGGCCTCTAACCATAGACTGTGGCGCTCCTCCGAATTGACTAGTAGCTTGAGAGGATCCTTAGGTGTTGCTTGGTGCTGGCGTCTTGACTGGTGTAGCTCCAAGGTTGAAGCGTACTGGAGTCATTGTTCCCTTCCGAGGACAATGGTTGGCGAAGTGCCTTGGCTGACGGCAGGTATAGCAAACTCTAGCTCTTTTCTGTTGATTACCCCCGGGATTGGGGTTGACTGTCACAGGGTTGCGGAAGTTCTTAGCAATTAGACGAGGTGTTGAAGCTGGTGCAGGTGTCCTGAAAGAGTTATGTGACAGAAAACGAGTGAACTGTTGGGGAACTATTCTCATCTTCTGTTGAGCTTGATGACTCCCTTGCTACGCCATTCTGCGCTTGCAGTTGTCCTCCAATTCTTTGCGCTTATCCTCAAGGATCAAAGCTTTCTTAACTAGCTCTTGGAAATATGGAAAGGTGTGAGCAATTAGGCTGACTTGCAATATAGTATTCAGTTCTTTCAGAAAACGACTCTGATGAGCCTTGTCAGTGGTGACGTCTTCCGTGGCATAGCGGGTAAGCTGAGAGAATTTGTTGAGGTAGTCGGTCACTAACATGCCTCCTTACTTGAGGGCATAAAATTCATGCATCTTTAGATTAATAATTCCTTCTGGCATGTGATACTAGTGAAAAGCTATTGAAAACTCTTCCCAGGTAATGTTTTGTGGCATCTCATGTGCGGTACAGATGTTTTTCCACAATTCGGTGGCAATGCCTTCTATTTGGTGAGTGGCATAAAGAACCTTCTTCTGGTCACTGCATTGGGTGATCAGCGGCTTCATTTCTATGACACGAAGCCAATCATCGGCTTCTACTTGTGAGACATTCCTAGAGAAAGTTGGTGGACAGGTCCTCATGAACTCTACCAGCTTGGATGGTCCTTGATGACTATGGTTGACTGGTTCTACGTTGTTGTTGTTGTTGTTGTTGTTGTTGTTGTTATTATTCTGGTTATTGTTCATATTTTGCATCTGATTCATCATCGTGTACATCATCCGCGTTTGAGCTACCATGAACGCTCCAAAAGTCTGCAAATCAATTGAAGGTGCTTGCGGCAAGACTACTCCTGTGGGTGTGAGCTCATTCTCTTTTAATCCAGGGGT
This sequence comes from Phyllostachys edulis, assembly GCA_036346405.1. NCBI lineage: Eukaryota > Viridiplantae > Streptophyta > Magnoliopsida > Poales > Poaceae > Phyllostachys > Phyllostachys edulis. The sequence goes on along the minus strand of CM070554.1, from coordinate 51,548,339 downwards.
TCCGAATCCACTGGCAGCAACACGATGAGTTTAAACCATCTGACGAATGCTCCATGGGTTAGATAAGGTAGCAAGTACAAGATAAGTTAAGAACTAATCGAGGGGGTAGATTAAACCCAACAAACACAGCTTCAAGAAATCAACTAAAATACTTATATTAGTAGGGGTCTTAGTATGGCTGCAACAAATGCCTAAGGGCCTTTGCAGCTCATACTCGCACACAAGAGAACGAACGAACCTAACACACAAACTACCACCTAAAGGGCGACACTGGTAATCTTAAACTAACACAACTCAAACACACTAAGCGTTAACTGACTTAACCTAAACTTGAGCGTCTACTCGATGAGATAACCTCCATAGCCACAACGGTGCTCCCGCCTGCTGTAGACTTGGAACTGCGCTGGCATCCTCGCAAACTGGTCTTGGTGCCCCAGAACTGATGTAGTAGGAACAGGCGTCCCTGGTGCAGGCACAACTAGCTCCTTCGATGCTTCAGGCTCTGTTGGCTCCTCGGCCTCTTCTGGGTCTTCCTCTGGATCTTCTTCTTCATGGTCTTGCTCGTCATGGTCTTCCTCGTGCTCATGCTGACCGTAGAGAGCTTCTTCTAATATGACGATCCTCTCCTCTACCATCTGCAGAGTCTCATAAATGCACTCCAACTCCGTGGCGGCCAACTCTAGGGATTCCTCCTGAGCAGCTACAAACTGGGCAAGGAGCACCACGATGGCATTGCGCTCTCCATCTGTAGACAGGTATCATGCAGGAAAGTCCACTACGGAGGCATGGGGATGATAGCGGAAGATGGTATCCTGAAGTTCACGAGCGTAGACGTTGCAGATCCTCAAGATAGCAAGGCGTGATGATTCCTGAACTCCTTCTGAAAAGACCATCCTCCGAACAGAGATATTCAGAGGACAGCTGGCTTTAGTGTCCTTCCGAGCATAGATGGTTAAACAACAAAGCACTCCTCGACATCGGCCGTTCACCACCCAGTCGGTGCCCTTGTACATCGGTTGGTCGAATCCTCCGAGCTCTTGCAACAGCTTCCAAAGTTCTGCAGCAAGTTCTCCCTTGCGCTCACCATAGTTCTAGAAACGCGGCATCTGCTAAGATAGACAAGAGGCTAAGAGCCAAATTAAAATAGCGAGGAGAAGGATAAATTTCAACAATAGTTGAGTCAAGAGAGACATAAGAGAAGTTAAGAAGTTTAATTAATCTTGCAAGTTAATTTTGCTTTAGAAAATAGTTTGGACACTCTAAGACGGACGATCTAACTAAGGTCAAGACCTACAATCAGTATGGCCCTGATACCACCCCCTGTCGAGACCCAAAAATGCAATTCTGGACCCTCTATGTATAATGCACTAGTCCAGGATCACGCTAGTGCACACAGTGTCAACATAGGTGAATATTGATCCACACAAGATGAAATAATAGAATAAACAAGTAATTTGAAAAACAAATAATTGTTGTAACCTTAAGGTTGAATTTATATTTATTAAGCCTCACAGGGCTAGAAATAATGAAATAAGCAGTAGCGGAACAAAATAAACTTCAGCGCAAACCCATCGATTAGCCACAAGCAACCGACTGGGATCAAGACCTAGCGATCAGCACCTTCATAGAACTCCTCCTCAAAAGCGGGCAAAGACTCCTCCACTTCAGTTGATTGATTATAGCAAGCATGAGTACACAACCGTACTCGCAAGTCATACCACAGAATGCAATGTATACATGATGGCTTATTCCAATGGAATGGCTTTTGTGGTTCTTTTGCAAAAATGCAACATTTGCAAGTGAATATGAATACTAGATTAAAACACAACTTAAAACAAATAAACAATATTAATTTAACAGTTGTTTTCACAAAGGACACAAAGCCTAAACAAGTTATTCACACAACCATATGACTTAGATCACACAGCTCCCTTTCCAAATATTTTATGAAAATCTATCGCTCGTGTGAAATCCCCGAGCATATCTATGACCGCGGACGCGGCTATTCGAATAGATTGATTAACACCCTACAGAGGTTGTACACTTTACCCACATGATACAACCAGTGTAGCTAGCACTAATCATAACAAAATATTTCAGAAACTTCATCTTAAACATTGACACTCCCGATGTGTTTTACTGACGACACTAACGCCCACATAGGAAATTAGTCCATCGCACATTGTTGGACAGGGAAGCGACGAACCGTCCCGCGATGTGAATTGCCACACAGACAGAAACACACCTCCACCCTAGCATAGAGCCTAACCTACTACCTGAGTAGTCAATGTTGAGACTCCATAACATACTGAGTTAGGCCCATCCCATCAGGCATATGGTTGTACAAAAGGCCCAGTTCAATAGCACAAAAAGTTATGTCCTTAATCGACCAAGGAAAGACTTCCAATTTCTAACTAAGTAACCATAATTCAAAACCCAAGCACTGAGCTCCAACATATCACAGAGTTTCCACCACTTGCCTCAGTTTAAATCTTCTTCCACCCTGTTGGTTAAGTGCAACACATGCCATCAATGAGTAATAGCACACAGCACACACAGTTTTATCACAAAGTTCCATAATCACTTAGTCATATTCATATTTGCAACTTACATGAAATGATGATTCGTGGCATGGCTAAGCAATCTACTCGTATCTAACCAACCCACATTGGTGCTACGATAATACCAACTAAATAATGAACTAATCTAGGGTGGCAAACTATCATGACATAATAATAGCCAAGGTGGATATAAACAAATTGGATTAATAACTAAACCCAAAAGCATTCAAATAAATATTTAAAATAAATGCATTAATTTGAATCAAAATAATTTTGAAAACTAGGTTCAATATAATCAAAGGTACAACTTGCCTTGGAATAGATCTTGGTACTAGTCTTTGTCTTGGTGAACTCCTTCTCTGTCAGGACCCAAAAATGCAATTTTGGACCCTCTGTGTATAATGCACTAGTCCAGAATCACGCTAGTGCACACAGTGGTAACATCGATGAAATATCATTTCCATACACAAAGATGACTAATAAATAGGCAAATAACAATAAATATCAGAGTAAAGACCTTAAGGTCAAAGCTTACAATTAATGCCTCAGAAGGCAAATAACTCAATGAAGCTGCAACGGAATGTAACGGAATAACTTCAGTGAAGCCCATCCATATGCCCACAGGCAATCGGCTGGGGTAGCGCGACCTAGTTCTCCACAATCCTTGAAGTAGATCTTGTTGACTGACGATTCCTTTACTTCTGCTTGATTGATTAAAGCAAGCATGAGTACACAACCGTACTCGCAAGTCATACCACAAAATGCAATGTATAGATGCAGGCTTATTCCAAAGGAATGGCTTCTGTGGTTATTTTGCAGAAATGTAACATTTGCAATTTGAATAATAGATTGAAAGCATAATTCAAAACAAATAGACAATAATAATTTATCAGTTGTTTTCACAAAGACACATAGCCTAAACAAGTTATTCACATAGCCATATGACTTAGGTCACATAGCTGACCCTTCCCAAAGTTTTTATGAAAATCTACCCCTCGTGTGAAATCCCCGAGCATGTCCATGACCGTGAACGCAGCTATTCGAATAGATTGTTTAACACTCTGTAGAGTTTGTACACTTTACCCACAAGATGCAATCAACTTGTACAGAGCTGATCACAACAAAACCTTTCAGAAACTTCATCTCAAGCATTGATACTCCCAGTGTACTTACGAACCGTCATACCAAACTATACACAGTGGATGGTATGACACACACCGTTGGATAGAGAAGCGGCGAACCGTCTCGCGATGTGATTACTTGGTAGCACACACCTCCACCCTTACACATAGCCTAACCTACTACCTGAGTAATCAATGTCAAGACTCCATAACTTACTAAGTTAGGCCCGTCCCATACCAGGCATGTGGTCGTACAGTAAGTCTCAGTTCAATGACGCACAAAGTTAAGTCCTTAATTGACCAAGGCAAGACTTCCAATTTCTAACTAAGACACACAGATTATTATTCACATTCACACAGTTCCACCAGTTCATACAGTATCCACCACTTGCCTTAGTCTAAATCCTTTCCCATCTTGTTGGTTAAGTGCAACACATGCCATCAACGAGTAATAGCATACAGTACACACAGTTTTTATCATATAGTTCGATAATCACTTAGTCAATTTTATATTTGCAACTCACATGAGATGATGACTCGTGGCATGGCTAAAGCAATCTACTCGTATCTAACCAACCCACGTTGGTGCTACAATAATAGCAACTAATTAAGGAACCAATCTAGAGTGACAAAAGATTATGACATAACAAATAGACAAGGTGGATATAACAAGTTGGATTAATAACTAAACCCAAAAGCATTTAAATAAATACTTAAAGTAAATGCAATAATTTGAATCAAAGTAATTTTAGAAAACTGAGATTCAACATGATCAAAGGTATAACTTGCCTTGCTATAGCAATGACGATCTTATTTAATCTTTAATCTTCTACTTCCTTGATCTTCAGCTCCTTCTTGATCAGCACTTCTCGAAGTATCAACGTCTACTCGCAAACAAGCAAATAAACTAAATAAATAACAGAGAGTAAACAAACTCCAAAAATTAAATAATAATCTCAAATAAATAGATCTTGAATTTAGATGAATTTAGGAATTTGAATGGACTCAAACGGAGTTCGGATTCAAAAGATATGACTCTCGGAAGAATCATATGAAATGATGAAAAAGAATATTCAGAGAATATTCCTTCGGATGAAATAAAATAAAATGAATTAGAGACTTACAAGTGGAGTCCACTGGTAAGTGAGAGAGAACAAAGGTAGTGAATGACATGTGGGACCAACCGGATAATTGAATTTCAGAAATTAAATGAATTTCCATAGACCAAGTCCACGATCTAGGGTTTAGGGTGCATGGTGCAACGGGTTCATGATAGATTAGGTCCAAGGCTAGGGTTTGACTAGCGTTGGCTGACAAAGGGGCCCCGCAGGTCATAGGCTTGGTTCACGATGAATCAAGTCTACCTGGTTGGTTTTCGGGTTTGGTTAGGGAGCACACGGGTGGCGGCTTAGGTGGCCGTGGTGACCACGTGGCCTGCAAGGTGGCAAGTGACACGGTGAGGTAGCGGTTAATGAGGCAGGTGATGTGGCTTGGCAAAGGGATTAACTATTGTGAGACCGACTTCGTGCAGGATGACTAGCTTGCCGGCCTGATCGGTTGCCTTGTGGGTAAGAGCAAACCGGTTGGATTTTATTTATCACCATCTGATGGCTTTTGTTTCTGCTGCTACCTTAGTTCTTACTCTTGGTATTTGGCCGGTCGGCCCTACTTTTGTAATATGAACTTGTATGTCTTTTGTGTTGTAAACTTGTGGATTCGGTATTGTAATGACTTGTGTATGGAGTAGGTGCATAATTTTTGTACGGGGTATGTGTATTGCAATCCTGGGAAGTACATGTACGCCGAGGCGCGGGATATTTGGTTTGTAATGATAGGACCAATTGGACGGTTAAGTGTTACAAGCTATATACCCCGGGTCCTCACAGCTTCTTTGGTTGAGTTGCGCTCTCATCGATTAGGGGAATACTACTTGAATTGCTTGTGAAATAATTACGCAAAGTTTGTTTCTCTATTATTGCAAACCTATGAATAAGTTGATAATTGAGTATATACCACAATACTATACTATATTCTAACAAATTACTAATTGACTAATTGGGGAATGAGTTATGAGTACACGGTATATCACTGTAGTCAGATGACAGAGGCTTCAATCTTCAATTCTTCACGCTTTACAATTCACACTTCTACTGTCCACAAATCACAAATCCTCACTTTCCTCAGCGCTGCCCGAGCCGCTCAGCACTAGCTACTCGCCTCCCCCAGGCTCCCAGTCTCCCTCACGCTCATGTGGTTCTGCCCACGCCACAGCCATGCCCAAGTCCTAGACCCAAAGAGTCAGAGAGAGGCCACAGCCCAGACGACAAGAGGGGCGAATCCAGATCAATAGATCGCTAGATCCATAGAGCGACAGAGGCGCAGATGGGCGAGTGGACGTCGGCCGACGACAGATCCTCCTCCTCGGGCTCCTCCTGCGATCCGCCTCCTCTTGCCTCCTGCAGTCAGCGGTCCTACCCTCCTCAGCTCCTCCAGACTCCAGTCCTCCTCCAGGCTCTGGCTGGACTGGATCGGGGGCTCCCAAGCCGGCCCAGGCCACCCCACTCGGCCTTCTTGACTACAGTGTCATCGCCGTCGCCGTCTGCCAGCGACCCTCGACCCTCGGCCCTCGGTCGGTGGAAATTTGGCTAAGTCCCCAGGTTGGGCGGTCAGACCAGCCAATGGGTGTTGGTCTAACCGGTTTTGACTTGTTCGTCGGCCAACTTGGCGGCGATGGTTGTTGGTTAGGTCAAGTTCATGGGTTTTAGTGCATATGTGTTGCATGATGCATGTTTTGACTAACATGGGTCAAGTTGCGAAGAACTTATTCCCGAAATCGATTTCTTAGTCTATTGTTGTGCAGGACGCTTGGAGGTCAACGATGGTCAACGGCGAGGATGGTCAGGACTAGGCTTGGAGAGCTGAGGTTCAGAACGATCAAGGATGCCAGGTGTAGTCAGTGGATTCAAGCATGGCGCAAAATGGACAAGGATTACCGAACGGGAAGTTCGGTGTGACGGGTTGCATCAAGCGGCGCGGGGGTCGATGCAAATACCATGGTGGTTTTAGTGGGAGCCGGATGGAAGAGACTTGCCGACATAAAGAGAGCCGTTGATCAACCTACACGTGGCGAAGTATAGGATTGCTTAATGAAGATTGGACTCGGTCTTCGGAGAAGGATCGAGAAGGGGTATTTTAGTAACTTCACCTAAATACCGCCTTGATGACCTTTTGCTCACCTGCGATGCAAGACGGTGCAAGGAGAAGCGGTTTAGGTCAAGAGGAGATGAAGACGACGATTTAAAATACGTGCGTAAGTGAAACCCATTTGTGTGTGGGCTTAACGGGTGCCCATTAGGGATATCCTTCTAGAAGCTAGCCTCCGCTATAAATAGGGGAGGGCGCTAGTTGTGCACTCTCCAACCCTTATATCTAAAACCCTAGTTTGTGTTTTAGGGTTAGAAGAGAATAGTGGAGAGGTTAGGGTTCTAGGGAGTTGGATTGATTGTGTGCTTAAGTGTTGAGCCTTTGTCCTCCTGGATGGAGTGGCTCTAAACCAACATCAATCCCAAATCAATCCAAGCAAGATTCCTCAAGATAAGTCTCTTTTTGTTCTTGCTCTCTATTTTGTGATTTTGGGGCTTTCTTTGATCCGTTAGTTTTTCTTTGGTTTCTGGCCTGGATCTTGCTTACTGTGATATATGGGAATACATCTAGGATCATCTTCTACCCACGAGCAAGTTTTTTTTATCATATTTTGGTTTTGACTCGGTTTTGAAGCAACCTTCACTCAAACGGAAAAAGGTCGGAACTTTGGCAAGAATCTTCACGATCGTTGATTGGAATATGTTCCTAACATCCTAAAGAAGGAATGTTTCAAGTTTCGTGAAGTTTGAAGTTGTGGATCAAAAGTTAGACTATTTTGTGATTTTGAGTTCGGGTTGATTTTACTGTTCACTGGCCTGGAGGTCAAACTGTTGGAAATATGCCCTAGAGGCAATCATAGAGATGATTATATTTCATTATGTTCATAATATTTGATAATATGTTATCTTGTTCCTTGAATGAATCATCAGTCATGAAGATTAACGAGTATGTGACTTGTTGGTGAAGCTCTTTTTAACTCATGATGATGTCGTTCTAAAAGTATCCCTGGTCGAAAGTCACTGGTCGGAACACTAGTGACTCTACGACCAGCACATGTATTGATTGATGACCATGTTTCACCGGTCATGGATATAGGGATATCGAATCAATAATGTGGACACGTGTTAGAGAACATAGTATTGGATAAGACCCACATTGAGACACTATTGAGATTGTTATGATTCTATGTGTCGTTAGTTGGTCTCAAGCAATGATGATGTATAATCCTTAGACCTGAGATCAGCATGGTTTCCTATATGTATAATAGCACTCTTAGGGGTTGCCAAACGCTACTCGTAATTGGGTGGTTATAAAGGTAGCTTCGGGTATGCTATGAAACATGCGAGGGATGTGAGTCGGATATGGGATTTGCCCTCCTAACATAACATGAGAGATATCTCGGGCCTCAAGTAGTCGGATAAAGAAAGTGCATGGCCATGCCCTTTGGTGGTCGAAGAGTTCGACCACATAAGGTTATCCGATACTCGATCGAGAAAGCATTGAGCAGATCCATGGATGACACAACATCTCACCCGAGTTCAACCAGATATTGTGAGGCAAAGGAGAATACATGAGTAGGTGCAGCAGTTCGACCACTACGACCGTCGTATGGAGATACAAGCAAGTCGTAGATCGGTCGAACGTAATCACGAGTGGTGAAACCAAGTCGTGAGGAGTTACTGAGTTAGTCGTGATCAAATCTGAATCGGTCAGATAGAGATAGGACACAGTCGTAAGTGATGAGGACACAGTCGTAGATCATATTGCATTAAGGTTCGTCCGATATAATTTGTGTGTATTCGGAATCGTTATGTCTGCTAGGAACCGCTTCGACTCGTGACCGGAAGGGTTTAGAGTCACAACCGAACTACACATGAACCTAACGGGTCACACACTTAGCAGGTTGGAACAAACCAAGATCTGAATATGATTAAAAGCGTGTTTGGATAGGATCCGCACGGGCACTATATAAGGAGATGCATGAAATTTGTTGGGAGAAGAGAGTTGGCGTGAGTTGCCCTCTCGAAACCCTAGCCGCCATCTTCTTGAGAGCCTCCCGTGCGATTTGGTGCTAGCACACCGGCGTCACGGTTGTTCCTTCCCTAGGCGTGTGGATACCATAGAGGCGCTTCTCGTTGTCGCGCTTAAGGGCGATCCGCGATCTTCGCAAGGAACTGCAGAGGTCTTTGAAGGAGACGATCAACTCACGAGGATCTTTGGACGATCAACTACGACCGAGACATCGACGCACTCTTTGTCGACTAGGTCGCTCCGCGCTTCTTCATTGCTCTGCTGGCGTCTAGTGGTAACGATCTGTGATCATTTACTTGCTTGGCTTCCTGGTTTGCGTGGTAGAAATTTTGTTTGTAGCTATCGTAGCCTACCCCGCGACCCAACACAAACCACCCTTAAGAGAGAGGTGAGACCGCCCATGCAGAGGTTAGACCGCAAACTACAAGGAGGTCTAATCGCCCAACTCATTTGGATTTGAGTTCTTGGTGATTTTGGTCTATTTGCTTCGGGGTTTTGATTGGATTCAATACAAGTCTTCCACTGTGCTTGTATATTGATCTCCGTAGCTTTCATAGCTATTGGAGTGAAATTAGTATTGAATTCAATCAAGGAGAAAAAGAGATTGTGCTCCTATTCACCCCCCCCCCCTCTAGTCGCCTTTTCGGTCCAACACTATTTCTGAACCATTGCCGCAAAGAGTATCTGCACAGGGCGGAAATAAGGTTCTTGGGCAGCGCATCTACGCAATCGCTCACTTTGCTGCTTCATCTATGTTCTGCACTTGATTGAGCCTGCACTGCTTCCATTTCTTCATCAAGCCCAATAGTAAGTCATTCGTGTGACCGATCGACTATATTACATTATGTTCTTAGTATATTTTGGAGTACATGTGTTGCCTGCTGTTAGTACTGATTTATGTGTCTCTAGTTATTTGTGATATTTGACTCATAATAAAATCTGAAATTAAAATATTGCTCATGTTTCCAACATATATATTATGTTAGCTAGCTTCTTCCTAGATTGGTCATTTAAAGAATGATACTATGCCAGTTTAAATGTAGGAAAAATGTTCACCTCTCAAGCTATTTACTCTTTTTTTAGGGAAAGCTATTAGCATTTTGAATGGAGTGAGGAGTCTAAATTGCATTTGACACTCGCATTATAGTATGGCTACAATATCTCCAACTCACACGACGCACTATATGCAAATGGGGAGCTTGGTGGGGGTTGTTGAATTTTCAAGCTTCTCAAAGGTGTAATCATCGTCTGAACATAAACTCATGCGGAGTTCCCACTAAAAAAATCATGGGAACTTTGCGTAGAAGTGTAAAAAAAAATCTAGAAAAGTAACTGGATGTAGGAGGATGGATGCCTTTTTAAGCTTGCAAAGGATCAATGCCAAGCTCGATTGCATTGGCATGATATGGAAAACACAAAAGTCAGCATGCACTAGTGTTTTTACTGTTCACTGCTTGCCAATTTCATTTCTCTCACGAGTTGGTCGGGTTTCAAAATTTGCATGATTATAGAACAGTCATCCACCTAGATATAATATTTGTTTTTGAAAAAAGTAACTTCTATGTAAATTTCAAGCAAGTTTATATTATTTAAGCATATTTATTTTCACAACTATTCAACATCGTAACGAAGTCAAATCAGCATACGACGGACATTCACATGTTTTTTTACTTCACATGTCCGTTTTTTAATTCAGTTTGTAAAAATGTAGACCCACAAATCCTGCGTTGAGACTTTTTTTTCGGGGGGGTCTACTAGCTGACATGAATCAGATGAAACTCGTGAAAGGTTGTGTATCAAAATTCAAAATAACCGGTAACAAAACAACTATACAATAACAATAATCACCATCCTAGTTAGTCTCCCTTCATTCATTGCATCTGGACATCACCATGCACGCATGAACCCCAGGCAAGAGCCATGCACCACCCATCCTCCTGCAGCTCATGAGCGGCCCGCGGGGAAACAGATAACGTACGGTCTGAACGGCCAACCAACTCCTGCCGCCCGTATTGCGATCATTGACAAGCAAGCAGTGTCAAACACAATCAATGCAGCACACACGACAATTCTAGCTAGCTAGATCTGGATCTCACTGCCGCGCCCAGCCAGGCATGATCGATCAACAGGGAGCATGCATCATCTCTAGACACGCAAATCTAGAGCTTCTTCGGGTATTTTCGTTGTAGAAAAAAGATTTTTTTATTAATTAATTCTTTTATTAATTTTATTTTAAAGTTAACCTCGGCGAATTTTATTTCTAATTATGACCCCTTTGGTCACGCCACCACCGATAACGTAACAAAACAAAGCTGTCACGCCAGCCCGTATCTAGGTGAAGCTCTTGTCACGCCACCACCCGTGGCGTGACAGTGTTGTTTGGTTACGCCACGATCAATGGCGTGACCAAAAGTGCTATTTAGCGGACTTATCCTATGGCGTGACAGCGTTTTTTGTCACGCTATGGGTGGTGGCGTGATCAAATAGATCAGAATTGAAAATAAACTTCGCCGGAGGTTAACTTTAAAATAAAAATTAAAAAAAGGTTAATTAATAAATAAAAAGTTCTAGAAAAAACCGCGGAAAATAATTATGGTGATTTGTATTTTACAGCGACATAAACACATACTCGCTCCGTTTTAAAATATAGGACATGAACTTTTTAGTTTGGTTTCATAATATAAGTGCTGCATGCGACTTTAATGCTGTTTGTTCTCTTTTATCCTTATTTATCTATCATGTCTCTTCAACATTTACGAGTAAACACTCATCCATACCATTCTCTTTTATTTCCAAAATATTAACACTAGGGATATTACAGTCATTTTCCTCCACCATCCTCCTGATTTTACAACTTTCTTAATATATGTGCATGACCAAAATTCTTAATATATGTGCATGACCAAAATTACGCATTATAAAAAGAAACAGAGAGAGTACATGATAAACTAAAATTTATTACACGTTTAGAGCACCAGAAGAAATTCATGTCATACGACACATGCTTTAATTCATAGGTCATATGTCCAAACATTGTTTTCAGATGGATAGTTAGGCATTGACTCATGATTTTGTCAAGCTGGGCTCAAAACGTTGAGCTAATTAGAGCCAAACCTCGTATCTAGGGGTGGATAATGAGCTGGCTCAGCTTGGTCAAGCTCGTTAAGAAACATAGCTCGGCTTGGTCAAACTCGTTAAGAAACATGGCTCGGCTCGGCTCGATTTGTTAAGCAAGCGAGCAGAACAACCAACTCAGCTCGGTCCAGTCAAAAGGCTCGTTAGGCACGCGAAGGCCAGAACCGGAGGGGGTAGGCGGGAGGCTAGGGTCAGAGCGGGGACGCCGAGGCTAGAGTGGGAGGTGGAGGTGGGAGGCCAAGGCCGACCAGGTGAACAAGTAGGGGTGGCGGTGGCGTGGCGTTGTGCTCTAGAACTCTCAATAGGGTTGTAGTTGCGGATGGGGTTGCATTGAGCCTGGCCGCGGGTTCTAGTCGGGTTGGGCTGGACCTGGAGCCGGTGTGAACCGTGATCGAAGCACAACTGAGCTAAATGAGTCGAACGAGTTGCGCGCGAGCTGGCTCGAACTCGGCTCGTTAACTTAATGAGAGGAAATACTACCTCGGCTTGGCTCGTTTATGGCACGAGTTCGAGCCGAGTCCTTAACGAGCCAAGCTAGCTCACGAGTTTCAAGTTTTTTTTTCACACCTACTCGTAGCGATCGGCAAGTGATGCAGGAAATTTTTTACAAGCTCAAGCCAAGTCCATTCCAAAATTACTTTTGGATTATATATTTATATATAATAAAAATAGATGCATGGATCTCATTTCTTTTGTCTTTTTAATGCAATTATGCAAATAAAACCAACACAAAAAAAAAGTGTTTGGGTTTTCGCTATGAACTCCATTTCATTTTCCTTAGGCAAAATTGGCAACAGAACATCACAATTTCGTGGCATTGGCTGTAGCATACCCAAATTCCGTGTCTTTGCCTAAAGACACGACAATTTTGCGGTTCTTTTCTCTAGGACACTGAGATCATTATAATAATATTATTCGTTGTTTTGGAGAGAGAAATAGTTCAAAATAACCTTCATGCCCTTCTATCCTTCTTCCTTCTCCTTCGACCCCGGCTTCGCCTTCTACCGCAACAACAGTGTCGCGGGCCGCTACATCACCATCTTCATGGCCACCCTCCACCACCACCCCTTTCCTCTGCCTGGACGTGATGTGTGGCTATGACGTCTGTGCGCTCCGCCACCTTGCCTAGGCCAGCGCCGCCCCGACCCTGTCACCCCTTTCCTCTGCCTCAACGCGATGTGTAGCTACAGTGTCCATGCACTCCGCTACCTTGCCAAGGCCGGCACCGCCTCGGCCTGCCTCTCCATGTTGTCTCTAACCTCGCTGAGCGCTTCACCATGAGCGCCTGGATGTCGTGATCCTCTCTGTGCCCTCGCCCAAGTCTCATCATCACGAGAGAATGCCACCTGCGAGCTCCTCTGCACCATGATAGTCACCACTACCAACACTCATCGCACCATCTTCGGCTATGCACAGACCATCGCTAGCTTTGTCATACCTAACCTGTGCTCACGCGCCTGTCCTTTTCCCAAACCGTCATCTGATTCCACCACCGGTGAGCACCCTTGCATTCTTCCCAAGCTCTACTCGACGCCCGATCTCCATCTCCACTGAGCTTATGTCGAACCCAACTACATCACAATGTGTTCCACCTTCCTACCAATCATCACCCCCAGTTAGTTGCATTTTCTCGCAACCGTTCGTCAGAATCGAGATGTCTTCCTCATCGTCGCCCAAACCACCGCCGTCGTCAATTTCATCACTACCGATGAGCTCTTGCCATCATCACCCTCACCATAATCTTCCCCATGCCGTGTTCTACCCCATGCTCACCTCGCCTTCACTAGAACCTAGCTGGAATGTCGTCACCGTCATCCGCCTCGGCTATCGACCCTGTTGTTCGTGAGGGCCGCTACCGCACACAATCACCGCAACGCCGCCACCAGCTCCTCCCCGAGGTCCCACCAATCCATTTGGGCGTTTTTTGTGCCTCTCGAGCCGCCGCTCGAAGCCGATGTCGTCAAGAGTCATGTGTCATGGCCCTCTGCTTTCTCTATTATCTCTCTACTAGCTGCCGAGTGAAGGGGATAGGGTCGACCGAAACAGATGGGTAGGGTGCGGATGTAATATGGTTCGACCGAGCTAATTAGGAACAAGTCCGACCGGAAGGACAATTTTGACATTTCCACTAGTATAGACAGGGTCATCACAGACGGTTCGGAACCGTCATCACAGACAGTTTTTGAACCTTCTGAATTTGTGTGTCTATGATAACAAGCGGTTATCACAGACGGTTTTTCAATCATCTATGATAAGGCACAATACAGACGGTTTTTTGTTGAAACTGTTTGTGAAGGGCTAGTATTACAGATAGTTTCCACTAAAAACCATCTGTAAAAGGCTAGTATCACAGACAGTTTCTGCCAAAAACCGTCTGTGATATGTAGGATATCACCGATAGTTCTATTTACAAACCATTTGTGATTGGAGACATATCACAAACGGTTTGTAAATAGAACCGTCTGTGATATCCTACATATCACAAACAGTTTTAAATAGAACCGTCGGTGATACTAGCCCTTCACAGATGATTTCAACAAAAAACTGTTTGTGATAGTTTTTTTTATACCTAACTATATATTTTTTATTTTCAGCTAGCCTCAGAAATTGCTAACCATGCCCTCTGAAAACAAGCAGGCAGAAAACAGATACATCACAGATGAATCAATTGTTGACAACTCAAAGTGATCATTTATAACTCAAAATCAATTACAAAAGAATATGTTCAAGTATTGTCACTAGAGTTACAATTGAATTACAACTACTCAAAGTGAATTACAATTGAATCAATTGTTTGAAGGTGGTTCAGAGGTGTCGATGGAGTGAAACTCTCTGTCGGCGTTAACGATCTTCGTCTTAATGAAGCCGTAGAGCTTCCCTCGAACCTTCGAGCTCTCTCTCACAATGAGTACATCTAAATCTATGTTCAAGCCCTGTCGCTAGCAGGAGTAAAGTAGTAAGCATATATATTTAAATTTATAATTAGGAAATAATTATTGCGAGATTGAAAAACCTCGGGATCCTTCATCTTAGCACTCATGATTTGCTACATATGATGGCAAACGTAGAATGCACATAGGTGACCTTGTTTTTGCTAACGACACTACAAAAATAGAATTACATATATAGGTATAGTCAGTTCGAGACGCATTATTATGAAGCATGATATAGGATTATTGTGTTGCAGTGCATACCAGAAATCGCGTCCTATGTTGCAGTGTGGTGCTCGATCCCATGTATGCCCCTCCCTCGGCAACATAGGTGATGAACGACCTACATGATTCCAAAAAGTTATCATCGGTCATTTCAAACGAAGGAAGATTACAATAGAGTTATGTATGGAGAAAATGAGCATACCTGTCGAGTATTCCTTTCACAAGGGTGAAGTCGTGCATTTTGTTGAGTAGGGAATCAAGGTATATTACCTTATTCCTCTTTGGATAATGACTAAAATGATCCAGTGGCACCTACTCATGTATGTCGCTATAGTCATTAAACCTAAGTCCGTGCTGCGTATAAAGTACAAATGAAATTTGTATAGCAAGTAGTGAAGCACTTACTTCTGATTGTAGGGCACCAGTATGTAGTCCTTGTTGTCCTGAGCAAGCAATCCCACCGGTTCTTGCCATCCCCGGGTATTTTTCATCATGTATCTATACATAAGCAATAAGTTGTGATATTTTTCGGTATTACGTGAATGTAGAACTTGATTATACACACTTATAGTGTCCAACATCGTAGAAGCGAGGCGTCGAGGGTATTGAGGTTGAATAGGTCGAATAAGTCGTTGAAGCCCACGACGAAGTGGCCCGGCTCGTGGAAGAAATGTTCCTTCGTGTATCTGATGGTGATTTTAGTATCGCACCCCTTCTCTTTGGTCTTCCGCATGTACCATACATGCAAATCCTAACAACCTACTCTAGCGCGGGTTAATACTATGTTGGGGGCCAACGAACTTCTGATAGAGTATTTCTAGGGCTTGGGAGGCGCCTTAATATTCTTCGATTTGGATTTGGCCTTAACGACTGGCTCGCCACACGTTTTCTTGTGAGACGACTCAAGAATCGATACGGCGTCACTCTTTTCTTGTTCCTTCGGCGTCTTCTCCACGGGAACCGATGAAGTGGCCTTCTGAAGCAAAGGTTGAGGTGGAGTCATCGAGGGTCCTATTGGAGCGGCATGGTCGTGTCGAGATCGCGGCACTGCAGGGTCCAGGGCGATGTCCTTCTTGGGCCACTAGATAAAAGTGTACATGGCATCCCCTAGTGTTCTGATGTCTTCGTTCGAACGAATCTCCAACAGGATGGCCATGGAATTGTCATGTACCATGTTCAAATGGACCCTGGCGTAACCCTACGCCAGCTGGGCACCGTGCTACACTGTTCCTTCCTAGTATGGATACACCATCCCCCCGCCTAGCCTCAATAGAAATGAACCCAACCATCCTCACTTGGAGCTTGCAGGGCGTCGGTTCCTACAAAACAATACGCAATTAGCTAAGGTGTCCTATAGGTCTATCTTTGGAGCATTCCAGAGATGTACATTACCTTGATGTCGTCGATAGGTAATTGGACGTCGCCATGTTCAAAATTTGGCGTGGACGCGACGCTACTTCGATGTTGAGGAGGACTGGCTCCCAAAATAACGGGAGCAGCTTGCGACTGGTTGAGGAGTTGATTCATTTGATCATGTAATCTTGTTATCTGTCTTTGAAATTTTGCAGTAAGCACCTATTCCAACCGGGTGTCGTACTCGGTCTTGGATCTCTTCCTACTCCTATACGTGTCGGAGTCGTGTCGGAATCCATCCCTCCAAGGTACGTAAACCCCAACGCCTCGCGTGCAACCCGGGTGCTCCTTGTTTCCCAGGGCCGTAGATAGTAGATCCTTCTCCCTGTCTGCTTCGAAGGAGCCTTGGGAACATGTGAAAGCCAATGCTTGCTGCAAGAGGTCATGATGTTATTATAGACACTATGAAGTTATGAACTTATTACCAACTACGTAGTTCAACATATTTACCAAACGTTGGGACACTGCCTCGTCTATCGGGTTTGTGAAAGAGATACCGCCTAAAGGCGTGGCTGATGCCCTCGCTCTTAACCAGGTTCGGGTGCACTCGTCTTCGATAGCAGCAAATGGCCGGGTTGCGTTCTAGTCCTCCGTCGTCCATTCCGTGGTTTTACCCACGTACCTAGTGGTGCTGAGTTTGTGGGGTGAGTGTTTTATGCCTAGAGAGCTTTGTGCGCCGCACTTTGCTCCTGAAATTCGACCGTCGTCTTCATCCGCACAAAGACGTCCCATATATCCCACGACAAGAATTGATACTTCGTGAAGGGCATCTAACCCGTGTTCACGTACTTCGTGACAAGTGTGCTCTCGAAGGTCCTCCACGCGTGTCCCATCACAAGCAACGCTTACCGTTGCACGCGTGCCTGGTCTGCTTCTGGGATAGTGAACAAGCCTGAAATTTCAGTCCACAGTTAGCCTCTCTCTACATCCGTCAGAAACTTCCAGCTTGGTATGGTGATAGAGACCCATTCCCTTCCAAGTATCCTGCAGATGGTCCAAAATCTCGCCGCTGCTGTCATGGGACTCAGAGAGATCCCAACGTCACTGACCTCCGTGATAGTCATTCGGCCCGTAGGCAATTTCAATATTCCTCTGACATCTCGCTTGCGTACCACTTTGCTCGGAGATCCAGACGCATTCGGTGACGTCGATGACGGCGGCGAAGACGGTGCCTCTACTATTTCGCTTACTTGTTATCTATATAAGTTACATACACAATGAACTAAAATTTCATGGATTGCAAATTGATATCCACTAGGTATTTTTGAAGATAATTTCTCTTGAAAACATATTTTATATAGAAAAAACAGAAGTTATCCAACCAATTAACTAAATTGCCTTGTAAACAAATTAACTATATAAACAAATAGAAGTAACCCAATGAACTTAAATATAGAATACGTAGTAAAGAAAATTGAAAACTGAAAAGTGCTATATATAATTAACACTGCTGACTATTCAAGCTGAGTATCTATTACTCAAATAGTATCAAACGATACATTCACATCAATAGACAATACATTCACAACAAATGGTCAGGTCTGAACATGTTAATATAGACTATAATTGTGACAAATTGACAAGGCATCAATAAGAGTTTTCATTTCACAATTTAGTGCATATTGTACATGTTCATTGATGTGTGATACTAGTCACCAAACCTAGACCTTAGTCAGCACCACATATGAACATATGAACTGAGCATGATTCATGCTACATCTACCTCAGTCAGTCACAAATAAAACCTGGAATAAACTTCTTGATCAAAACAAAAGCACACCTTGACTATTCAGGGTACACTCGTTAATATTAGAACACGAATACTGCCTACTGTCAAAAGAACCTAACATCAAGAATATGTCTAGAAGTAATTAATTACTTAATTTTGCTAATCCCTTCTATTGTTTTAGATTTCTAGCAGCAACAGAAAATCGTACATATGTGAATGACTTGATTATTGCATATGTCAACCAGACAAGCAGGCATATTGATTAAAAATAATAATAATAATAATCTAGAATTCACACATACAACTCTTTGGTAATCACAATGACCACTAGTATGCATTTTCAGAACAACACCACAACTCAAAATGCGTATTCGGGTTGTACCTGACGATTTCGAACACACCTATATTGGTACATTACTCATACTACTTCTGTTAATCACATCCATCGTATTATCAAGAATAAATACTGATGCATAGAAATGATGATTTAATAGCACACAATCCAGGAAAAGGAGCGACAAGGGGGAGGAGAGATGTACCTTGGGGCTTTGGGTGGCGGTGGGGGAGGAGAAGCGACAAGGGGAAGGAGGAGGCCCACGGCTCGAGGCTGGAAGCAGGGGCGGCGTTGAAGGTGAGTCGCTCTGGCGTGGAGGAGGAGGCCAAGTGCCATGGATCGGGGTAGGAGGCATCGGGGAGGAGGCTTCGGGTGATGGTAGCGTCGTCGATGTCGGGGGGCGGCGGCATCGAGGTCGGAGGCGGCGGTATCGAGGTCGGAGGCAAACGAACGAGAACAAGGGGCTAAGGCTCTGTGGAGTTGAACGGGCGAGAGTAGGGAGAGTGACGAGTAAGGGGGCACAAACCCTAGCGGTTCCCTCCTAATAAAGGGCTATCACAGACGGTTCTATTATGGAACCGTCTGTAATAAGTAATCACAGATGGCTCCATAACAGAACCGTCTGTGATTACTTATCACAGACGGTTCCATAATAGAATCATCTATGATATGCAACTAGGTCATAGTTCATTCTATTTGGCATGAGAGCACAAGAACATTTATAAGCCATACAAGAGCAGTGAGACATTAAGTCCATCATATTTGACAAATAGGTTGTACAAGTGCATAATATTACCATTCCACATTACAATGAACATTGACAGCAATATCAGAGATTACAAGTCCATAACACATTAACACATGATAATTCCACATTGACATCAAAATAAGAGATTACAAGTCCATAACACATGGCAAGTCTCATGTTATGGAATAAATTCTTAATTAAAATATAGCCCTTCATGATAATCGACACGCATATAGCTAGTTTCCTCATTGGGTTCTTCCTCGAGCCTGATGCCGTCTCTGAAAGGAGGCAACTCGTCAAATTGATTGTACTCTTCCTCATCCACGACATTCTTAACTCCGATAATCCTTCTTTTTTCCATGAAGAACTACGTGGCAGTTCTTATTTATCGGGTTCGTTACATAAAAAACTTGAACAACTTGCTTAGCGAGTACGAATGGTTCGTCCTTGTATCCGACACGTTTGAGGTCCACAGTAGTGACACCGTACTTGTCGACCTTCATGCCCTATAGAAGTTTAACCCAATGGCATCAAAACAAAGGGATCTTGAAAAGTACATAGTCAAGCTCCCAAATCTCCTCTACGAACCCATAGTAGGAGTTCAACCCACGTGCCTCGGCGGTATTGAACTGCTCGTGAAACGCATCTATGCAGACACCGCTGTTTTGGACTGTGCTCTTCCTATCCTGAGCTATTATACAAAATGTGTACCCATTTATGTCGTATCCTTGCCATGTCGCAATTGTAAATTTGGGCCCTTTTGCCAACCATAGCAGCATATCATCACTTGATGACCTCCCAGTGAATAGCACCTTTAACCATTCGTTGAATCGACGGTTGTGCTCCTCTCGTGATCACAATCTCCGACCGGTCTAGATTCTGTTGGCGTACCATGTCTTTATGCTCGTCGATGTACGGGGACACTTAGGTCATGTGTTGCAAGACCGTGAAATGGGTTTGTGCGTACGTATCTAGATCAGGAGTGATTGCTTTTCTTCCGATGGTCCCGATACCCTCCAGTCTCCCCTCATGACGAGATAGAGGCACACCTATCGGTTCCACCTGAGCCATGTAGTCGACGCAGAACTCAATGACCTCTTCGGTTGTATAACCTTCGATGATGCTGCCCTCCGGTCGAGATCGATTCCATACGTAGGACTTGAGAATTCCCATGTACCTCTCGAACGGGTACATATGACATAGGAACACAGGGCCGCATATCTTTATCTCTTTCAGAAGGTGAACAATGAGATGGACCACGATATCGAAAAATAATAGAGGGAAATACATCTCAAGATGGCATAGAGTCGTCACCACCTCGGCCTGCAGAGCATCTAGTTCTTCGAGATCGATGACCTTCTGAGCAATTGAGTTAAAGAAATAACACAGCCGGAAGATTGCCACTCGGATCTTTTTCGACAAGATACTCCTAATTGCAACAGGAAGCATTTGTGTCATCACCACATAACAATCATGAGACTTCATACTAATTAATTTCTAATCTTCCATAGAAATAAGTTTCTTAATACTAGCGGAGTAACCGGACGGAACTTTCACACTATACAAGCTCTGGCACAGTTCATTTCTCTCAGCCTTGGACAAAGTGTAGCAAGCTAGGGGAAGGTACGTTCGTCCTTTATCGGTCTCTTTTGGTGCTAACTCAGTCCTTATGTTCATATCAACCAAGTCACGCTGTGCGTTAACACCATCCTTTGTTTTGCCACTAATGTTCAGTAAGAGACCAATCAAGCTATCACATATATTCTTCTCCATGTGTATGACGTCGATGCAGTGGTGAACTTCTAAGTGCTCCTAATAAGGCAAGTCCCAAAAAAATTGACCACTTCTTCCAGATGTTCTTCTGATGGGTCCTTAATTTACGTCCCTTCCAAAACACAACATCGATATCCTTAACCATATCATAGACCTCTTTCCCTCTAAAAGCCCTTGGAGCTGAACCGTCCTCCTTATTTTCGCCGAATTGTTTCTTCATCTTGCGGTATAGGTGAATCCTGGAAAGGAACCTACGGTGACGCATATACACAGTTTTACGCGAGTTGTTTAGTCATACACTCTCGGTACCATCTAAGCAGTGCGGACAGGCTTTGGCTCCTTTTGTACTGAACCCCGACAGATTACCAAGGGCAGGAAAATCATTGATGGTGCAGAAAAACATGGCGCGTAAAGTGAAGTTCTCTCGTTTGTATGCATCCCATACTTGTACCCCTTCGTTCCACAGTGTCACAAGATCTTCCAGCAATGGTGCTAGGTACACATCAATATCATTCCCAGATTGCTTCGGCCCTTGGATAAGTAGTGACATCAAAATGTACTTCCGCTTCATACATAGTCAAGGAGGAAGGTTGTACATATATAAATTTACGGGCCAGGTGCTATGTTGGCTGCTCATGTTACCGAAATGATTCATTCCATCTGTATGCAACCCTAACCTTATGTTCCTCGGTTCCGCACCGAACTCTTCGAAGCTCCGATCGAAGTTTCTTCACTAAGCAAAATCAGCAGAGTGTCTTAGCTTTCCATCTTTCTTATGCTCCTCCGAGTGCCAACGCAGCAATCTTGCCTCCTTTCAGTTCGCAAATAAACGCGTCAAATGTGGGATCACAGGCAGATACCACAACATCTTAGGAGGAGGTCCTTACTTCACCTTAGCAGTATTATTACGCTTTGTATCGGGATGCTTTGCATACAGGACATACATGCATGTCTGTATACTCTTTACGGTAGAGAATACTTTCGTTCGAACATGCATGTATTCTTTCTACTTCCATTCCCAATGGATAAAGAACCTTCTTGGCTTAGTAGGTGGTGCTGGACAACATGTTTCCCTCCGGAAGGATGTCCGCTAGGAGACCTAACAACGTCGTAAAACTCTTATTGGACCAACCATTGCTTGCCTTCAATTTCAGCAGTTCAAGCACGGTTGACAACCTTGTGTATTTCGGCTTGCAGCCAGGAACAAAGGTTTCCCTGAGTCCTCCATTAAGCCCTAGAATTTACCAAACTCTCTCTCACTGTAGTTCCTTTTTGCATCGTGTAGCATCTGATCCAGATTGTCATCGTGCGACCTATCCTCATCAAAAGCACAGTCTACATCCGACATATCGTTGACTTCCTCGGCGATGTCGCAATTATTAACTTCATGTATAATCTGCTCTTCACCGTGACTGGTCCAACATGTATACCCTTTTTTGAAACCCCTTCGAATCAAGTGCGCTTCGATCTGCGCCAGATTGTCAAACATCTTCAGATTACCGCAATCAATGCATGGACAGTACATAAATTTTATCCCCTTCTACAACATATCCTGCTCGACAACTCTTCTAAAAGCAAACACGCCATTAATGTACTCTTCACACATACGGTTATCACCGCACATTCAGTTTCGGTCCATCTATACTACACACGTAACAAATTAGTGTTAAATTAGAGCAAGTACTCTTACTATTGACCAAACATACTAAAATTGATTAGCGATTAACCTAGAGCAAATATAAAGGGTTACAGATCGTTACCCTCAGAGATCACGACGAATATCCCAAATTAATATCCTGCGTGATCCTCCTCCCTTTCTTCCTCCTCTCCTTCTCCTTCCTTCCTCCTCTCTTTAGCTTCCTCCTGTCCTTCTCCTCTCTAAGGTGGCATAATGGGGGAGGAGGCAGCAGGGGTGGTGGCTGGAGATGCTAGGGGTAGGGGTTTGTCAGGATAGCATGATATTTATAATGCTAGCATATCACAGACGGTTCTAATTGTTCTACTAGAACCGTTTGTGATGTTTCGATTATCACAGACGGTTCTGCTTAAGAACCGTCTATGATAGTGCAACATCATAGACGAGTCCAAAGGAACAAGGTGTTTGCTATAGCCTATTTTATAGTAGTGTTCGTAGGCTTTCTCCCTCCTATTAGCCTAAAAATAATAAAATAATAGTTATAGTGTTTTAGAGCAAAGAGCCATAAAACTATACTCCGTCGGCAAACGCAAAATTTAAGTATCCTTGGACCAGTAACATAAAATTATGATGTCCTGTTAGTGACGACACGGTGCAGTCACCTTTGCCGTGTAGAGCTGAAGCACCGACCGCGACGCGGAGCCACCTGGGCCGCTCCATGTCCGCCGCCCGCGCTAACGCGTCGTTTTACGGCCGCACCCACTTACATGTAGGCTACACAAATCCAGGGCCCCACAGGAAAATGCCTGTAGCCCACTCCCCAATGATACGTTCTTTCGGCCGCCGGTGACCAGCTTTAGAAAAAAGAGCAAGCGTCCGATTATTGGCACGAACCCAGAAAAGGCACAAGATTTGTGTCACTGACAGCTGGGTAGAGATTCCGGGGCCCTAGTGTCATCGGGTGTCATCGGTAGTACATTAAATGCAGCCGCCGCCACAATAGGCAGTCGGCGCTACAACTGGCTTTGGCAGGTCAAGTAGATATTGTAAAAAAAAATGAAAAGGGGCCCGCAAGCTCTGTGCTTCAGGTCCATGGACCAGGTCATGTGGTTTCTTACATCGTATTCTCAAGTATCCGTGTTTTGTTTCTGCCAATCATGTACTCCTACAATCATCGTGATCCGACGGCTAAGAGAGTAGTTTACGCGATAATATGTATGGACTATGGAGTATTGATCCATAGGAGACACATGTCGTGAAAATGTGTGCAAATTCGATTCTCATCAAACTTAGTAGTTCCAAAAAAATTTCTTAAACAATTACCGCATGTAGTAGAGGAGGAAACGTTCTACATCTTAGTAAAATTTAAAGATCAAACTCGAATGCATTTGTGAGAGAAAAAAAAATTCTTGCTGAAATAGATAAACATAATTACCACAAAACACTGTTTATATGTGGATATCTACATTAATTGAGAGGATCTAGATCCATTGCACACGCAGCTCAAATAGCCATTTTAATGTTCTTGTTTTTCTTAAATCCCAAGAGTACGATACTTTTGTACCATAACCGCGGGATTTTTTTAGCACTTCTCAATAGCCATACTCGTTCTACATAGCGGCCTAGGGAAAAAAACAATAATACACACTAGAAGCCAACAAGTGAAACAAAATGTTGTTGGAAAAATTGAACAAAATATTTTTTTAAACTCATGAGTGACAGTCCTAGACTCCTTGATGTCGATGAGCAATGATGACATGTACCCTATTTTTCCCGTGCGACCAGAGATATTTCCAGGTACCCTCGCCGCTAAGCAATCCTTAAAAACTGGTCCATGGAACCGGTGCACGCTTCCTGGAAGCTCGCCCCCGTCCCCTGCCCTCGGGGACTGCGCATGGATAACTCGTGGGTGGGGCCCGCACCTCCCTCCCCCCCGCAGATTTTTGTACCCGCCCGTGCAAGGAAACCAACCAAACCACCACCCTCGGCTCTGTCTCTCCATTCTCCAAGCAAGCCAAGTAAACGCGGAGCAGAGCAGGAGGGAAAAAAAAACTCAACCGCAAGGAGGAAGGTGCGGAGCGACTCAGCCACCAATCGGAGCGGCGGCGGGGGGATCCGACCGAGGGCCGGCATGGTGGGCCTGGTCGGCGGCGGCGTCGGAGGGCGGGGGTGGAGGCTCATCGACGAGGCGGCGAACGGCGGCGGTGGGGGTGCGGAGGCGGAGGCGGAGCACATGCGGCGGCTGCACAGCCACGCGCCCGCCGAGCACCAGTGCAGCTCCGCCCTCGTCAAACACATCAAGGCCCCCGTCCACCTTGTAAGGCACCCCACCCTTCCTTTGCTGTTCCTCTCGTTCCTTTGATTTTATTGACCTGCTTGTCTCGGTTGGTGGGTATTTCATGGATCTGGAGTTCTTGTTTCTTGGCTCTTGGTTTGGTGTTCTTGTTCGGTTATTGGATTCCTACCATTTGTTTGCTATGCTAGAATTAAATGTGCCAATTGTGCTCTGTGTTGGCCACTTGGATGGGTCGTTTCATGGCGACTGTTTGATTGATGTAATGGTGGTGGTCATCGATGGCAGGTGTGGTCGCTGGTGCGGAGCTTCGACCAGCCGCAGCGGTACAAGCCGTTCGTCAGCCGCTGCGTCGTGCGCGGCGGCGACCTCGAGATCGGCAGCGTGCGGGAGGTCAACGTCAAGACCGGCCTGCCGGCGACCACCAGTACCGAGAGGCTCGAGCTGCTCGACGACGACGAGCACATCCTCAGCGTGAAGTTCGTCGGCGGCGACCACCGGCTCAGGGTCCGTACTATATTTTTTTGCTCATTCTGTGTTTCTTGCTTCCTGCTTACTAAATAGTTTACTCCATAACTAGTGTTGAAAGTCTGATGCTAAACGATCATTAGATGTTATAATTGGAATGCGATAAGTGTGGCTGCATAAATATTTTTGTTGCTGTGACTTGTAAGTCTTGTGACAAATATGTAGCATTTAGTTATGCACGTCTCATGTAGTTAGAAAGCATTTAGCTTTTGAAGAGTGTCACCATTGGCTCTTCCCTCGCTCTTACTAGATCAGGCATTTACCTTGTTCGTCATGACTGTTTGACTTTGACCTACTAAGAAAGGAATAAGATCATACAGCTCATGGTTTTGACTTCTGATCAGGATAGAATGGAAATATTCATCCTAGTTTTTTTTTTTTGAGAAAATTCATCCTAGGAAATTGGCCCTGATTTCCATGTTCTTTGGTTAGTTTTCAAATTAATAATTTGCGGTGTAAATTGTGAACTTGTGATGTGTTGTCTCCCTTCTCTGCAAAGCAATGATATGTACTCTGAATCTATCTGATCTGCATGTGGCTTTGCTGTTTCTTGAACCTTACCTGAAAAATGAATTGACCATGGTGCCTTAGTTGTAAAGCAAAGGTTTTTGTTTATGTACATGTCGGCACTGACGATCTGTACTGCTTCCTAAAGCTTTTCTTTGATCCATACTGATGTGCTGTGTTGCATTTCCTTCAGAACTACTCATCCATCATAACTGTCCATCCGGAGAGGATTGATGGGAGGCCAGGGACGCTTGTGATCGAGTCCTTCGTGGTGGATGTGCCGGACGGCAACACAAAGGACGAGACTTGCTATTTTGTTGAGGCCGTGATCAAGTGCAACCTCACATCTCTCGCGGAGGTCTCAGAGCGGCTAGCGGTTCAGTCGCCTACATTGCCACTTGAACAGTAGCATCCTCGCCGGCACGGATATGTGGATCAGCATGAATAAGAAGCTTCAAAGGGTAGCTGGAGATTTCAATCTTTTTGAGACTGGTAGTTCCTCCATTGTCTTTCATATATATGTCTCTTGTAAAAGGATTAGTATGTAGAGTTAAGTATTTGTAGTATATAGCTAGTGATGGTTTAGGCTTTAGGAACTGCACCTATCTACCTCACGGTTATGTATACCTCACGGTTATGTATGCATGGTATTGCGTACTGCTGGTATGTGAAGATAATAGAGAAGCATGGAGTGGTTTTTGCCCCTCTGGTGCATTTGAAACAACCTGGAGTTTTTCCTGCATTTGAGATGGCTATTGTATTGTGTTCTTGGATGACATTCCACTGGCACTTGGGCTTGGGGCTTTTGATTTGGGTAGATTTCGGAATGCGCTATAATATAGTATATACACATATGGAAGAGTTCTCGTTTGCTGTTGTTGAGATGGAACTGGATACTTTATCTATGTAGCACCATGATGTACTTTCATAATTAAAGAACATACTTATTAAACTATTCTTGGACAATATCATGAGTTCTTGGGGTTGTAAACTTGCAATAGACAGAATTGGTGAGAAAATATCTGAGTTTTCCTGTGTGAATTAAGTTAGGTTGCCAACCCTTAGAATGACAACAGAATCATGAGGATAAAGAGAGAAAACCCATCCTTCTATGCTTCTATTCCATGCCTTTTTGGGTACCTTCGGTTCACTCTGATTTGGAAGCCAATTAATTCAAGTCACCTCGTTCTAATCTAATCCTCTTGTTGTGAGTTGCTTTCTAAGCATGTATAGACAAACCAAGGCATCACTTTCAAAACCAGAAGCTTCTGAAATGGCTTCTAGAAAAAAAAATGTCGATGCTGGACCAAACAATGCACAAACTGCTTTGCATTTGCTTGCAGCTTTGTTTGGCTGAGGGAGACGCCGACAGTGACTTCCTCCTACCGCGATGTATTGGCGGTTTTAGAGACGGTATTTTATGTTTTCCATGGAGTTGCATTTTCGTTTTGTTTCTCTACTTAGACAGCTTGAATTGAATTGCATGTGTAAACATGTTGCTTGCTTCCATTTTGATCAAATGGCAAGAATAGTTTACTTTTTTTTCCCTTTCTGGAACAAGGAGGAATAGTATGAACAAATTTCCCTTCCCTTTGTCCATGGTGAAGACCAATGTGCAGATAATGTATCTATCTAAGATGCATGAAAACTACTTGTGATATTTGCAACTTGAGAAACTTTTTGGGTCAGCATGATGCATGCAGCGCAGTATGAAGGAGTAGACGCTATTTGTGGCCAACCAAGACACAACACACGGCACAGATTAGCATGGTGCCTGTCACTTGTCCCCTGATGTCACATTCTTCAGCTCCGTTGTGTCGAAACTTGAGGCCGACTCCTTCCTTTTCTTTCTCCAAGCCTAGCTACTACCAACCAACTGCTACTGCTACTGCACACCTGGTCGGCTGAGCCTGAGACGCCATCGCATTTTGCGGCTGCACGGCGCCCATTGGCGCGGCCCTTCCGCGGCGCAGTTTGTTGGGGTTGGGGGCTCGGATTCCTGAGCGGGATGGCACTATCGTGCGCTCGGGCGAGGGCGGCGGGGTGGTCGGTACTCGGGCGCCGCTGGCGGGCGCGGCCCCCGTCCTGATTTGGCATGTGTCATGTGATCTGCCACTGCGAGTGAATGAGCAAATTCCAGTGGGGCACTGGATTTGATGGGGATGCGGTGGATAAGGCGCTGCTACTGCATATTCGCCATTTCCTCCCTCCCATCGCCCCGCTTAGCATTGGGAAGAAAAAGACAAAAGCCAAACCAAATACTGTAATGCTAACGAAAATTGATTGTTGTTTGATTTGCTATCAAAATTTGGTAATTCTGATGAAATCCGATGTTACATGCGGGCGATCCGAGGATGAGAAAATCGCTCAATAAAACTTTGGTAACGCTAGAGTTTGGTTTAACTACAATCCAAACAATATTCTTTTTACCGATATTTGATTTTTGCCCGGGTTTTGGCCGTCCCAAAATTTTGGCCGGCTCATTTTCATCGTCAACCAAATATCCCGGTTTGCACGAGAAGACCGTCGACGTGCATATGTTCTATTTTAATTTTGGCCGGCTCATTTTCATGGTCAACCAAACATCCCGGTTTGCACGAGAAGATCGTCGACGTGCATATGTTCTATTTTAACAAGGTTTTGATAGAAATCACTCGGATGTTTTCCTCCAAAAAAAATCATCCAAGATTCGTGCCTTTTGATCCGTCTCGCGATTCGAACCTTGGGAATGGGAGGGCGGTACATGCAGGCAGAGGCAGGACCACCAATTAACACGGCCAATAGAAAAGCACTACCTAGCAGGGAACAGGGATGGGAACAGGGAAGGGTACGGAACCGGATTGGTGGAGATATGATCTGTAGAGTTGAAAAGGACGCGTCTCATTTATATTTTGGTGCCTCGACGACGCTCCCTCTATTAGTTAGATTTGCTTTGGCGCCATGATGTTTTGTTGCCACCTGAAACGATGTTGGTTGGCGCTAATTTTTCTGTTTGGAAGGAAAAGATCGAAACGGGAACATCACGCCGTTTCCTTGGGACGGGACGGGGGTGTCTAACGAATCGAACATCGGTCATACGACATTCATGTATTCGTATTTTTTAAACGAACGTGAATACGAATATGCTCCAATACGAATACAACTCGACGTTGTAATGGATACGAATGCGAATCAAATACTTGCTCAAATCGGTTGAATTCGAATATCCTAAAATATGATGAAGTTTCACACAAGAAGTTCAAATTCCAAACATCTACAAATAAAGTTCCGATATATGGAGTTACATATCAAATTCCCACGAACAACATGGTAACACAAAAAACACAAAAATGTTAGTGGGCTTGATGATAAGGGAAATAAAACTATCGGATCCGGATATTACCTATATACGTATTCGTATTCAACCATATTTTTCGTACCACATTCGTATTCGTATCTAGCAAAAAAATTAGATACTATCTGGATTCATATTCATTTTATAATACGAATGCTATTTTTTTTACCACATTTGCTGTCATCCGGATACAGATGCCAAATAAAACAAATCATCTGAATTCGTTTTACACACCTACCTATAAGGGGTAAGGATAGGAACAGGGAAAGGAGACGGGGTAGCCACGTTCAAATGGTGGGGAATTTGGCTATTTTTTGATGGAACAAATCATTTGGTCGATCGCTGGATAGACCAATAAGTTCATTAATCTTAAATATTTGCTAGGCAGGCCGATAAGTGTACTAATCTTATATATTAAATTTCATGCACTAACTAGTACACCTAAAAATTTAAGTTATCGGGAAAAGTTGTGCAATATACTCATACTTTAACGTTAATGACTAGGTAAGGGAATTACTATGGACAATTCGGCTTTGATTTTCCGAGCCGTATCCAGATCAGTATCCCCAAATTTGTTCTTATTTTATATTTGTTTGAATCTTAATCAAAATATGAAATGAACACGTACCAAGATCTAGTAGAGTAACCAACACAAATGCACAGATTGCAAACCCACATGGCGCTTCCATGAGCAAAACTCCCTGCTAGGACGTGGAGGAAGGATGAGCCCGGCGGCATCCATGCATGGCAAAGTAGGTACAAAATCTCTACTACTTAAATATTAAAGTTGGTGATGGTCGTTCGTCCTCGTACTATCAACCACGTCCGTCCGATCCCACCAACGGCTCGGGTCTTCTCACGCGCACAGTAGCAAGCCCACAACTAGCACTCTCGCGCTGCACTCCTCTCGCTCCCGACTGTCACGCCGACTCTCCTGCTCCCCAACCGCGACGCCTCCTCCTCACTCGCCGACATCGCCTTTGCCACGCCACGGCGTGACGCCTTCAGCCTCCCACGCTACGCCTCCCCACCCGCGCCGTGTCTCCCGCGATGCCCTCCCTCTGTCACCTCGCCGACATTGCCTTGCCACGACGCGTCGCCCACCTCTCCCCACCCGCGCAAGATCTGGGACGCGGCACCGCCCTCCCCACCCGCGCCGACTCTTCCGCGATGCCCTCCCTCCCTCACCTCGTCGACATCGCCCCGCCACGCCGCACTACCCACCTCTCCCCACCCGCGCCAGATCTGGGACGCGGAGGAGGAGGAAGAAGCTACGTGAGGGGCGCAGTCGGGTGCTAGCTGCGTGAGGATGAAGAAGCTACCCGAGCAACTCTCCCCACCAGCGTTGCTCAGGTGTGCGCCCGTGCCAAGTCTGGCCGTGATGGGCACGCCGAGGAGGAGGAGGAGGAAGAAGCAATTCGTGTGAGGGGGAAGTCAAGAATGAAAGGGGACGAGGATGAAGACGCAGCGGCGGCGCACCCGAGCGGCGGGCGATGCCCACCCAGCCCACGATGTTTCGTGCGAGTCAACCGCCATCAGCTCACTCGGCAACCGCCGAGCTCTACCAACAACCCAGTCCACGGCGGTTGCAAGCTACAAAGAGTCGTGCACACACAGCGGTTGCAACTTCTACACTACAAAAGGTACACATCTCTTCTCCTCCTCCTTTTTCTTCCACTTCTCCACCTCACATCTCCTGCTTATTATCTCCCTTTCTCTACTACTCTCTGCTGCACGAACAATCACATGTGAATGCATCTCAATTTCTCTAATTATCTCCCTTTCATATCACTATGAATCCATGAGGGATTGCATCCTGTCACGAGGGATTGTAGTTATATGCGTCTCAAGAAAGTAGAGTTGCCATTGAGTGATTTTGCATTAGTGCACTCTTAACAAAAAATGCTCGAGCTATCTGTATTATCTCTGAAGCTAATAAACTACCGCTACCTTTCATTTATCTTCTTTTAGTCACTGGGACCTAGATTTCCGCAAACCTACCTACAAATCAAATAACCACCGAGGTTGAGGTGTCTGTTGAAGGTAATATTTCAATTAGACTTGTGATCATCTATATGCTACTGACTCTGCCCTGTAATGATCATTTGTTTATAGTGAAAAAAAATAGTCTGTTGTGTTTTGGCAGTAAACTAAGGTGGTACCTTGGTAGTATAAGTTTAGTTTGTTTGGGAAAATAGTGAGTTTGGAAACTATTATGTGTTCCCTACATAGTTATTAAGGCGGTAAGGCGAGGCGAGGCGAACCACCCCCCTCACACCTTTTAAGCGGTAAGACGTAAGGCGAGGCGACGCCTTACTCTCGTCCTAAGGCGCTAAGGTAGCGAATAAAATGAATATTTTAGCAGCACATGTACCTTGTTGTTGCCAATTCTTGAGCTCATGTAGCACCCATCCCCCCTTTCCAATTGCTCTTCTCTCATGTAGCATCCATCCCCCTTGCAAGTTTCAATATATAAATTGTTATAAATGTAATAGATACAAATTGTATTCCAATTAATTGAGTAAATACGGATTGAGTGACATACCTTGTTGACAATCTCTCCTCTCTTCTCTTCTCTCAAGCAACAATGTACATGAATAATGAGCAACATAAGTCCACAATAACAATTAAGTGAATCTGAGAATTAAATATGAGCAACATAACAATTAACAAGTACGACATAAACGACATAAGTCCACACAAGTAACATATGTGATAAGTCCACAAGCTTATATTAGTCTAATGTCATAATTAATAGTAGTCCACATTCCACAACACAAAAGTAGCATAGTCCAACTCTCTCATCTCTCAATATCCATCGTCGAACTCATTGGAATTGTTTGTAGAATCCAAGTTTTCTCCACCATCTTCGGTAGCATTGGAGCTTCGTCACAATCGCTCACATCCGCATCATCACGTGGATCTTCTTCATCATCTTCTTCATTGCCCGAATCCGAGTCTTGCCCTTGCTCATCTAAGCCATCTTCTTCAACCATTATTGTTGTAGATCTTGTACGCCTTTGGAAGGCCGCAGGCTCACCAGGAGTATACCTATTAGCTTGCCTTGGAAGATTGCGACCTCGAAGCGAGCGTGATGCACCAATGGCTTCATCAACATTATCCCATGTAAGGTCACACTCACGACCACCTTGAGGTGGTACAACCAATGAGTCGGTCCATTCATTGTCCCAATCGAAATCCTCAATGACTAAAGGGTCATAGTTTTTGCCTGCTTTCTTCCGCCTCTTTTGAAACCTTGTCTTCATCTTCCGGTTGTATGCAACAAAGACTAAATCATTCAATCTCTTGCGTAGTAACTGGTTCCTTTTCTTTGTATGCATCTACAAAAGCACAAAATGGCAAGAAAAGCAAATAAAATGAATAAATAACTTGCTGAAATTAATAAGCACATATAAGCTACAAATTGAGTAGATGAAAATAAACACAAAGAAGCTACAAATTGACTCACAAATTCAAAGGTACTCCAATTTCACTCACAACTAGATGATGAAGCACAAAGACTAATAATACGCTTAGCAAACCTTTGTAGGTCGATGGCTCGCCCACCATATGAACGCCACCAATCAACTAGAATGGCAAATACACGCATATATTAGGAATTAGGAATGAAATAAACATGCTGAAATTAACAACACTTACTAGGGCTCCTTGACTCTAAGTTTTCAATTGCCAATTTGTTTGAAAAGACATCTCCTCGTTGGTCCTCATAATACATGGCTTGTTCATCAATCTTGTTCCGAATATTCTCATCATGTACCATTCTTACAAGTACATCATTGAAGCAACTCCTTAGCTCCCCAACATAGGTATCATCTCCACTCTTTTGGATGGCAAAGAATTTTCCTGGGTTCAAATAGAGTGCAGCCCCATACAATGGATGGTCCATTTGTTTCACCCAACGTCGCTCAATAATGTTAATGATCTTCTTGAGCAAACATTGCTTGTTTTGGGTAGCGAAGCTAAGCTTGATCTTCTCCTTTGCATGAGTCATTAATGCTGCAACCTCTGGCATTGCGGGCTTCTCATCACCATCAACCACCCTAAGCACGATAAGAAGTGGGGCTGAAGCTCTAAGGCAATCTTCAATTGAATTCCAGAACTCCTTAGAGAGCACAATGTCTATCACTGTAGGACCGAAATAGGCGACTAGAGGGGGGTGAATAGGAGCACCTAATCTTTTTCACTTTGAATGGATTCAACTCGCAAATCACTCCAATAGCTATGAGAGCTATGAAGATGAATGCTTAAGCACAGTGGAAGTCTTGTGTTGAACCCTCTCCTAACCCCCAAAGGCACAAAGAAAACTCCTCAAGAAGTTCTCAAAAATCAGAATCAGACTACCACAGTGTAAAGAAAGGTACTACCGCACTGAGGTACTACCACAAGCAAATGAAAGGTACTACCGCAGGCAAATGAAAGGTACTACCGATTGTCCTGACGATGAACAGAACAAAAACTGCAAAAGTCCTACAACCGATACTACCGCTGTGTTAAGTGAGGTATTACCGCGTAGAGGTACTACCGGCTAATAACCTACTAAGACTACCGATTGTCCCGGAGGATGAACCCGACAAAGAAAAACCAAATCTAAAATTGGCACAACTTTTGATCTACACGGGCAAACTTGATAAAACTTGAAACATAGCTTCCCTATGAGGTTAGGAACCTATTCCAAACAAGGATCGAATAGATCCACACAAAAGTTCCAACCTTTTAACGATTTGACTGAAGCTGTTTCAAGAACTGCTCAAAATACGAAAACTGAGATTCAAAAGATTTGGGACTTGCTCGTGAGTGGAAGATCGACACGATGGTCTCAGATGTATAACCACTTGTCACAGCAAGCCAAAGCACATCAAGAGCACAGAAGAAATCTCACAGATCGAAGAAATCCCCAAAAACAGAAATAAGGAAGAAGAACACAGAGGACAGATCTTGAGCAAACTGATTTGATTGATTGAGATAGATGGAAGATTGATGGTTACAGCCACTCCAATCTAGGAGGACAAAGCTCACCGCGTGAGCACACGATCAATCCACTCTAGAAACCCTAGCTCTCCCTTTCTCTCCTCAAAAACCCTAAAACACAATAGGGCACACACAAGGAGTTTTGGCTGGCTCTCCCAAGGCTTCAGCAGCACACACAGCAACCAACACCCCTCTATTTATATGGAGGCTAAGCATCTAGAGAATATTCCATTAGGGCACCCATTAAACCCTAACACACAATGGGTTAACACACGCACGCATCTCAAAGCTCTGTCTTTATCATCGATTGACCTAAGCCGCTTCACCATACGCCGACTCGCGCCGCGGTTTAGCCAAAAGGTCACCAAGGCAGTATTTGGTGAAATTACCAAAATACTCCTTCTCGATCTTTCTCCAAAAGACCGAGTCCACAGATCGTGAAGCAATCCGATGCTTCGCCACATGTAGGTTGATCAACGGCTCCATGTCGTCAAGTCTCTCCCGTCCGGATCCCACCGGCACCATTGAGCACTTGCAACGACTCCCGTGTAACTTGATCCAACCAGTCGCACCGAACCACCCGTTCGGTCATCCATGTCCATTCTGCGCCTCGCTTAAGTCCTCTAACCTTACCCGGCATCCTTGATCGTTTTGGACCTCAGCTCTCTAAGCTTAGTCCTGATCCACCTCGCCGCTGACCGTCATAGACCTGCAAGCCACCTGCACAGCAATAGACCAAGAAATCATTTTCGGGAACAAATTCTTCACAACTTGACCCACGTTAGCCAAAACATACATCATGCAACACATATGCACAGATGAACAAGAACTTGACCTAACCCAAAATCAAATCTCCAGGAAATTTGACGAACAGAACAATTCAATCCACAAGCGGTACTACCGCCACAAATCCACCGGTATTACCGCAACGCGGTCATACCGCTCAAGCAACTGCGGTCTTACCGCAACTTGGAGAAATCTCAAAATCTCCAAAACAACTCCTCTGGAAAAACCATACCACTCACACGCGGTCATTCCACCTCATTGCATTACAAGCAACCAAAGCACTCAGATTACCGCTCCAGAGAAAATCCACACTCCAAAGACACCTTCTCCGGAAAATCGCAACCGCTAACTAAAATACGGTGTTACCGCATCGCGGTATTACCGCCACTATCCCTACGGTACTACCGCTCCACTTAAACGCTCAAAAGCCCTCAAACCAATCTGGGTCGTCCGATTTCGATCGAACACCACAAGAAAACCAACGCGTTAAGGACTCGCGGTAATATCAAGAACTCACAAGCGGTCATATATGCTCACCGTAGTACCGCAGCTTCAACGCCGGATTACCGATTTTCCGACACTTGTCAAAACACCAGATTTCAACAAACTCTCAGAGCAATTGCCAATTGTCTCATCACCTAAGATCATGAGCATGTCCACATGACATCCACAATGTCCTCATGACATCCACAATCTCCCCCTTGATGAACACATTGGCAATTTCCCAAAATGTAAGTTTGGTGGTTTGAAAATGAAAATACATGATATTTTCAAGAAAGGCTCAACTTGGCTCGAATACAAGAGAAAGCAGTGACAAAGACCAAGTTGGCTTCAAAATAGTTTCAGCAAGTGAGACACGGTAGAAGAAGCAAGAAAAGCTTCAAATTCTAGAGAAATGACAAAATCTCACTTACGGTCCATATGAAGGAACAATTGTTCTATTTGACCATTGATCATTGCGAGTCTACAAGAATTGCAATTCAAATTCAGAAAAGACAATAAGACCAAAAGAATGCAATATGAATGCTCCCCCTCACTATGATCACCATTTAGCAAGAGAGAATTTTCAAATTTTCCACTTCTCTCCAAAAAGCTCATAACAGCTCACCTTTACAAAACTTCTCCCCCTTAACATCCTGAACTTCTCCCCCCCCCCTTATCCTGAAGGCTCTTTTTCACACACATTTTTGCCAAAACTTCTCCCCCTTTGACAATGGATTCATCAAGGAATCAAGCCTTCCTCTCATCCAGAGATAACAAGTGCAACAATAAGGAAGAAGCAAAAGAAAGAAAGAGCATGCATGAAATGCAATAGGGTGGCTTCATTTTTGTTTTGATTTTTTAATTTTTAGGTAAAAGAAGCTTTGGAGATTACTCAATTGAACAGGCTATCATTTCTATTAACACTCAATACATATCAAGCCTGACAAAGCTAGCAAGATCATGTTATGACATATATAGCAAAGCTAGGCTAATGAGCTGTAAATACCACATGTTGTTGGATTAAATTAAGCAATCGCTTCAAAATTAGCAAGTTCAACAACAGGTATCCTAAAGTGATAATGGCCATGTCAGAATGTCATTGTGAGATCCAGAAACTAGCAAAGGCCATCTATGAGACAAAAGTCCTGAAATGAATCATTTTGCACAAGTTTTTGTCAAAAGCCCAATTCTCAACTATTTCTCATTTGCAATGAATGTTCAAGTTGATAAAAGGTCTATCTCAGTAAAGAAGATCCTGGATTAGGAGCCATCCACAATCTCTTCCTAAGCTTCAACCAATTTGACAATTTGCATTTTTAGCATTGTGCTAGATCTCAAGCCTCACTATGACGATCCCAAGCAATAAAAGCTTAAGAGAGTGGTCTAGGTTATCCAAAACTCCCCCTGAGTTCATGCCTAGTGCAATGGCAAGCTGTCTCATGAGAAAGGATTGGTGAGATCAGTTTTTTCGCACAAAAGAGATCATTTTTTTTTATTTTGTACAAGGGCTGTTTTAGATTCTTTAAAGAAACAAGTTCAAAGATGTTCAATTCTAGATTCCAGAGCTAACAAAGCAATTTTGACAGGGCCAATGTCACAAAAGCATCACTAATTGTGCAACTAGCTAAAAGATCCACAAATTGCTATTTTCAGTTCAGGTTGTGTTAAAGTGCTAGCTCAATTAGCAAAGACATTGCTGCACATGTGAGAGCATGATAATTCTAGCAAGTCAAAGAACTAGACATAGTATTGAGCAAGAATTGAAATACTAAAGCTCAAGAGGGTAATAAGCAAAACTTCATCAATTTAAAAGATGAGCAGTAAAGCTTACATTACAATGCATCTTTTTGTGAATTTTATATAAATGCAATATGGTACAATGAGATGCACAAAAGACTTAAAAACCTAAAAATATCAAAAAGATCCGAAGAAGATACCACTTGAAGAAGGTATCAGAAAAGATCCACAAAAAAAGTTCACATGAACAATGAAAGCTCAGATGAACAAGGAAAGTTCAAAAACGAACTAACTCCCCCTCAAACCAACCTATAGGGATAAATTATTCCTAACTCGCTTCTCAAGGTGGCAAACCTTGATGGGTCTAAAAAGTTTTGAGGGAAGAAACCTGCCAAAAATGCCAAAAACTCCACAAGATAGCACAAAGACTTCCTACTCCACAAGATCTCTAGGGAAAGCAACTCGAAAAGCTAGGGAGCGAAACACCAACACTAAAAAGCTTACAGGCAACTCAAAAACCTGCTAACACTAGTGATTGGGAGACAAGCACGACCTAGGCTGTGAGAAGAGTGCATCCTAGAAAACATGGGATAAGAAGAGTGTCTAGAAAGGACACGTGCTAGAACAGAGCCTCCTATCTACCCTGAACTCAACAAGCCCAACACCTAACACAATCTAGATGGTATGCAAGGTAGACTAGGAATACCATACATAAAAGTAAGGTATAGAAGCTCGAACCTGAGTCGCACTGCTTGGCAGTGAGATGTAGTCATGATGGATGAAGATCCATTCCTTGAAGCTCCAGAAGGTAGTTGCGCTCACCCATCATCCTCATCTCAAATTCCTTCGTCTCCGAGAAGTGATAGTCATCATTGAAGGCACCAACGAAGAAGAACCAACAATTTGAGGTGATACCACTTGTTGGACCACATGTTCTTCTTCTCAACTGAAATACTACACCAAA
The DNA here is from genome assembly GCA_036346405.1 of Phyllostachys edulis. NCBI lineage: Eukaryota > Viridiplantae > Streptophyta > Magnoliopsida > Poales > Poaceae > Phyllostachys > Phyllostachys edulis. The sequence continues at coordinate 51,509,938 of CM070554.1, read as the reverse complement.
GAGACAGAAAAAGTCTATGCCTTGGTACTGGGTTAGTAAAACAATATCTAGGAAATTCAGTACCAAGACACATGACTAGCAAGGATAGCAGCAAATGATCCAAAACTCATGAAAGCAAATAATCAACAATTTAAGACATGAGCATGGAGATAGATAAATCAAACACAACACATGCTATCCAGGATATGATAAAGCTCAAACTATCCTTAATCCACAATAAGGCAAGGAGCAAGCAAACAAGCACATAGCATATCACCCATCATATGTACAGTCATAGATAAAGCATGCTAGTGAAAGCTATGGCAAGACTCATGCATCCACAATTAACAGTAAGGCACAATAACCATGTAAGCATAAAGCATGTTATAGAACAAGTCATGGATAAGGAATGCTAACATGGATATCAAATGAACATGTGGATACATACAGCAAAAATCAACACGAGCAAGATAAATCATGTACAAATAGCACAGGCTCATGAAGACAAGACCAAGCTTATATACCCAAGGAAGTAATGAACAACAGTTTAGTACATGGATACATAAGCAAGAATCAACATGAGCAAGATAATAAGGGTACAAGACAAAGACAAGCTCATGATGACAAAATCAAGCTCATACACCCATGGAAATAAAGAGCAACAATAAGATACATGGATATACAAGCAAAGTAAAGGCATGATGAATGATATCACAAGAGTAACACATGCCAATAAGGTACAAGTGAGCACAAAGCAAGCACAACATGCCAAGTATGAGTAATCAGGAAGGTAAATGCATGAAGGTATAGGATAGCTCACCAGACATGTGAAAGCACCAATCATGAAAGCACATGCCTCTTGGAGGCCATCGTTGAGGTGGAGAACCATCAAGTGACCCGATCATGCGATGGAGCAAAAGATCAGAATCTTTAAGTCCATGTTCTCCAACCTACGTTCTTGGTACCTACACATGAGAAAGGCAAGGTGTCCGAGTCTTGGGTCCCGAAGGGCTAGAGAGCAAATGCTTGGGAACCCAAACCTTGGACACACCACCACTAGAGGTAGTCGAACCATTATGTGAGTTAGCATGATGCGAATGATGGTCCATGCAAGAAGATCCAATCTCATCCTTGGAGGCATGCCGCGAGTGGATAACTCGATGAGGAAAACGAGGTCCATCTCTAGAAAAGCGGCGATAGCCTTGCTTGAAAGCACTATGGTGAGAACCAACAGAAGCACCAATGGAACTCACACATCCTCGCCGTGGGTGTGTACCTCGATGAACAAAACGAGGTCCACCTCTTGGAAAACGGCAGAAATCCTGCCTCGGGGCAGCTCGTGGACCAAAACCAAAACCACGCAAACCATGTCCATGGTGCTGTCCAACACCACTAGAAAAGGTGTCGAAAAAGCCATCAATAAAGCGAGTCCTCTTGCTAGGCTCTTTAGTGTTCATGTCATGAGAAAGACTATGCCCACTAGGAGACTTAGAAGCATGAGCTCGACGCAAATGTTTTGCACGCCGAAAACAGAAATCTACATGATGTCCATTCTTCCCACAAAATGAGCAATGGTGTAAAGGTCTACTAGTAGACACGGTCCGAGAGGACGAAGCACCATTATCGCTCAAAGAAGAAGTCGTGGAAGAACTAACATTATGACTCGTCCTCGCATCGGCACTAGACCCACACATGCCATGAGAAAGGCTATGTGTGTTCCTAGAGGTACGACGACGCTCTTGTTTCATACGGTGAAAGCAAAACTCAAAAGTGTGTCCATTCTTCTTACAAAATGTGCAATGGTACTTCTCTTTTGAAGATTTAGTACCATTTGAGAAAGAAGCACATTTGTCTTTTGAAATCCGTTGGACAACACAAGAAGAGTCCGAAAAAGTCGAACTCACCAAAGAAGAGCTATCTAAAGCGATGGCACAAAAGCCAACATCAAGTGACTCACGTTTAGCACAAAAAGACTTCATCTCCGAATGCAAAGAGGCAAAAGAAATCTTGAGAACATCAATCTCGGAGTGAAGGCAAATACAAGAGTCACATGACTTGGCGCTCATATCATCGCGCAAAGACTCAATCTCGCTCTTCAAAGAAATGCAAGATGTGCAAGAAATTAATGATGCTTTCGAATTAAGCATGTAGTTCAAAGCATCAATTTCAGTTTCTAGACAAGCACAATTCTTGCAAGAGACTAAACCATCCTTAAGCAATGTTTCATGTTCTAAGCACATGTTACAAGGCCTAGCTTTGATATCAATAATTTCAGCCCTAGCATTCTCTAATTGCTCAAGGTGCATGGAATTAGCCAATTTCAACTTTTCAATTTCAGCAAGCATGCCTACACAAGAATCACAATTATTTCTAGCCATAAAACTAAGATTGCCTATTTCTAACTTAGCATTATCAAGCTCATGATGTAAGGCAATACAAGACTCACATGGCATAGAAGCATTTAATTTCAATATTTTATTTTCAGATTTTAGGCATGCAAGAGAATTATTCAAGTCTCCATGTCTACAAGCAATGAATCATAAGCATTCGTGGAGGTTTTTAATTTGGAGAGCTCGTGAGACAGATCACCATTTTCTCTTTTTAGCACTTTCATTTTCTTCCTAAGAGCATGCAATTTGTATTCATATGAAATCAAGCCATCAATGAGTTTTTCTTTGCTCACCTTGCTTAGCTTGATTAGGGGATCATCCTCGGAGGAGTCATCATGATCATCCTTGAAATGCTCTTTATCATTCTCTGTAGGACCGGAAAGGCGACTAGAGGGGGGGGGTGAATAGACGCTTTCTCTATTTTTCACCTCGATCGAACTCAACACTACTTTCACTCCAATAGCTATAAAAGCTATGAAGATCTGTATACAGGCACAGCGAATGACCTGTGTTGAATCCGATCAAACCCCGAAGCAAAAGACCAAAAACAATCAATACAACCGCATGCACAAAATCCAAAACCTCTTCTCACGGCAGAGCACATGCAACCTGATGGGAATGGAAATCAACTCAGTCGAGTCGCAGCAGTGATGGCAGCCAAGTAATAAACAAACACAAACAGCAGCCCGAGGCGGTAAACAATGAGCCGCGGGACAAACACCTCCTGCCGAATTCTGTAGATGCCGCTAGAACCAAATCAGCCCGAGGCAGTAAAATAATCAACAGCAAACCGATGGCACTAATCCAGAGACTCAGTCAAGCGCATCAATTAAAGCAAACAGCAAGCAAACCGATAGGACAAGCTACAGCCGCCGAGCAGCAGAGGCAAAGAAATGAAAAAGCCGCCAGGGGCTCTATTTTTCTGCTCAGCCAAACAGCCGCCGGTGTTACCTTCTGACGCAACAACAAGCAGCATCAAAACAAACAAAGATTCACTCGCATCAATGTAGTTCGGCTCAACCAGAGAATGAGACAAGAAAACTGGCAATCAAATACAGCTGCTACAAAGACCCTACTTGCCGAATAAAAAAACATCTTGAAACAGTAAAACGCCAGATCTTGAATCTATGGGCACGGCCGCAGCAAAACTGTCCGATTGGCCAGCACAGCGAGAAATCAATCACCAGCAGAGGCAAGAAATGCCGATCATTGACTAAGCAGCAGTCGCCCTACAGATTTCTGTTTTTTTTCACCAGGCTACAAGCCGCCAGATCTCTTTTCTCACTGGCAAAGCACAGCGCCACGGCCTCCTTTTTACAGGCACAAAGAACCCTCCAATGGCGACCAAAGAATATCCCATCTCCATCCTTTTATATGACAGCCCTCAACCCTAAAACCCTTTTAGAATTGAGGCTTCTAGAACATTAAACCTAATGGGCTTCCGTTAAGGCCCAACATCAACGAAACACACACGCACGCATCTCAAAGCGCCGTCTTCATCGTCGATTGATCTAAACTGCTTCACCATGAGCCGACCCGCGCCGCGGCTTAGTCAAAAGGTCACCAAGGTGGTATTTGATGAAATTACCAAAATACCCCTTCTTGATCTTTTCCGAAGACCGAGTCCAAACCTGTTGAAGCAATCGCCTACTTCGCCACGTGTAGGTTGATCAATGGCTCCATGTCGTCAAGTCTCTCCCGTCCGGATCCCACCGGCACCACTGAGCACTTGAACCGACTCCTGCACCGCTTGATCCAACCAGTCGCACCGAACTGCCCGTTCGGTCATCCTTGTCCATTATGCGCCACGCTTGAGTCACTTGACCTCACCCGGCATCCATGATCGTTCTGGACCTCAGCTCTCCAAGCTTAGTCCCGATCCTCCTCGCCGCTGACCATCATTGACCTCCAAGCCACCGCGACAAAGAATAGACAAGCAACACGAATCCGGGAACAAGTTCTTCACAACTTGACCCACGTTAGCCAAAACATGCAATATGCAACACATATGCGTTAACAAATATGGATATGACCTATCCCAAAATCAATTCATAACTAACAATATCAATCAGCACAAAAGCCGATCAGACCGCCGCTGACCAGACAGATCTGAAACTTTGTCGAAAACACTTGAAACTTCAAACCAAAAGCACCATTGCCAATTGTTTCATCATCCTAAGATCATAAGCATATCCCCATGATATCCACAATCTCCCCCTTGATGAACACATTGGCAATCTCTCAGAAAATGTAAGTTTGTGACTTGAAAAGAAAATAACTCGACGTTTTCGCACAAAGGCTCAACTTGGCTCAAATACAAGAGAATGCAATGAGAAAGACCAAGTTGGCTTCAGAATTGTTTCAGCAAGTGAGACACGGCAGAAGAAGCAAGAAAAACTTCAATTTCCAGAAAAGTGGCAAAAATCTCACTTAAGATCCATATGAAAGAACAATTGTTCTATTTGACCTTAGATCATTGTGAGACTTCAAGATTTGCAATTCAAGTTCAGGAAAGGCAATAAGACCAAAAGAATGCAATATGAATGCTCCCCCTCACTATGATCATCATTTTAAAAGAGAGAATATAAAATTTCAATTTCTCCATTTCTCCCCCTTACAAAAATACTCCCCCATAACCAAAAATCTCTTTATTAACAATACATTTTCGTTATATCTTCTCCCCCTTTGAAAATGGATTCATCAAGGAATCATCCCTTCCTCTCATCCAGAGATGACAAATGCACAAGCAAGGAAGAAGCAAAAGAAAGAGCATGCATGAAATGCAATGGGGTGGCTTCATTTTTGTTTTGATTTTTTAGTTTTTAGGTAAAAGAAGCTTTGGAGATTACTCAATTGAACATGCTAACATTTCTACCATTACTCAAGATACAACAAGCCTGACAAAGCTAGCAAGATCATGTTAAGACATATATAGCAAAGCTAGGCTAATGAGCTCAATATGTCACATGTTGTTGGGTAAAATTAAGCAACGCTTCAAAATTAACAAGTTCAGCAACAGGTATCCTAAAGTGATAATGGCCATGTTAGAATGTTATTGTGAGATCCAGAAGCTAGCAAAGACCATCTTAGAGACAAAAAGTCCTGAATTGAATCATTTAGCTCAATTTTTTTGTCAAAAGCCCAAATTTCAACTGTTTTTCATTTGCAATGAATATTCAAGTTGATTAAAGGTCTATCTTAGTAAAGAAGATCCTGGACTAGGAGCCATCCACAATCTCTTCCTAAGCTTCAACCAATTTTGACAATTCATTTTCTTAGCCATGTGCTAGATCTCAAGCCTTGCCGCGACCATCTCAAGCACAAAAAGCTTAAAAGAGTGGTCTAGGTCATCCAAAACTCCCCCCCGAGTTCATACCTAGTACAATGGCAAGCCGTCTCATGAGAAAGAATTGGTGAGATTAGTTTTTTCACACAAAAGAAATCATTTTTCATTTTGTACAAGGGCTGTTTTATATTCTTTAATGAACTGAAAGCTCAAAGATGTTCAATTCTAGATTCCAGAGCTAACAAAGCAATTTTGACAGGGCCAATATCACAAAAGGATCACTAATTGTGCAACTAGCTAAAAGATCCACAAATTGCAATTTTCAGTTCAAGTTATTTAAATGTTCTAGCTCATTTAGCCAAGACATCGCTGCACATGTAAAAGCATGATAATTCTAGCAAGTCAAAGAACTAGACACAATCTTGAGCAAGAATTGAAATACTAAAGCTCAAGAGGGTAATAAGCAAAGCTTCAACAATTTAAAAGATGAGCAGTAAAGCTTATATTACAATGCATCTTTTTGGATTTTTTCATATCTATGCAATATGATACAATGAGATGCACAAAAGACTTAAAAGCCTAAAAAGATCAAAAAGATCAAAAGAATCCGAAGAAGATACCACTTGAAGAAAGTATCAGAAAAGATCCACAAAAAGCTCAAATGAACAGGGAAAGTTCAGATGAACAAGGAAAGTTTAGAAAAGAACCAACTCCCCCTCAAACTAACCCATAGGGATAAATTATCCCTAACTTGCATCTCAAGGTGGCAAACCTTGTTGGGTCAAAAAGGCTTTGAGGGAAGAAACCTGCCAAAAGTGCCAAGGACTCCACAAAATAGCACAAAGACTTCAAACACCACACGAACTCTAGGGAAAGCAACTCGAAAAGCTAGGGAGCGAAACACCAACACTAAAAAGCTTACAGGCAGCTCAAAACCTACTAAGACTAGTGATTGGGAGACAAGCTCGACCTAGGCTATGAGAGAAGTGCATCCTAGAAAACATAGGATAAGAAGAGTGTCTAGAAAGGACACGTGCTAGAACAGAGCCTCCTATCTACCCTGAACCTGACAAGCCCAACACTTGACACAACCCAGATGCTATGCAAGGTAGACTAGGGATACCATACACAAAAGTAAGGTATAGAAGCTCGAACCTGAGTCGCACTGCTTGGCAGTGAGATGTAGTCATGATGAATGAAGATCCAATCCTTGAAGCTTCAGAAGGTAGTTGCGCTCACCCATCATCCTTATCTCAAATTCTTTCGTCTCCGAGAAGTGATAGTCATCATTGAAGGCACAAATAAAGAAGAACCAACAGCTTGAGGTGATAACACTTGTTGGACCACATGTTCTTCTTCTCAGCTGAAAGACTATACCAAAGAGACAGAAAAAGTCTATGCCTTGGTACTGGGTTAGTGAAACAATATCTAGGAAAACAGTACCAAGACACATGACTAGCCAGGATAGCAGCAAATGATCCAAAGCTCATAAAAGCATATAATCAACAATTTAAGACATGAGCATGGAGATAGACAAGGCAAATTCAGCACATGCTATCCAAGATATGATAAAACTCAAACTATCCTTAATCCACAATAAGGCATAGGAGCAAGCAAACAAGCACATAGCATATCACCCATCATATATACAGTCGAAAGTAAAGCATGCTAGTGAAAGCTATGGCAAGACTCATGCATCCACAATTAATAGTAAGGCACAATAACCATGTAAGCATAAAACATTTTATAGAACAAGACATGGATAAAGAATGCTAACATGGATATCAAGTGAACATGTGGATACATACAGCAAACATCAACACGAGCAAGATAAATCATGTACAAATAGCACAGGCTCATGAAGACAAGACCAAACTTATATACCCATGGAAGCAATGAACAACAGTCTAATACAAGGATACATAAGCAAGAATCAATCATGAGCAAGATAATAAGGGTACAAGACAGCACAAGCTCATGATCACAAAATCAAACTCATATACCCATGGAAATTAGGAACAACTATGAGATTCATGGATATACAAAGCAAGGTAAAGGAAAAGGCATGATGACAGATATCATAAGAGAAAAACATGCCAATATGGTACAGGTGAGCACAAAGACAAGCACAACATGCCAAGTATGAATAATCATGAAGGAAATGCATGAAGGTAAAAGATAGCTCACCAAACATGTGAAAGCACCAATCATGAAAGCACATGCCTCTTGGAGGCCATCGTTGAGGTGGAGAACCATCAAGTGTCCCGATCATGTGATGAAGCAAAAGATCAGAATCTTTAGGTCCATATTCTCCAACCCGCATTCTTGGTACCTACACATGAGAAAGGCAAGGTGTCCGAGTCTTGGGTCCCGAAGGGTTAGAGAGCAAATGCTTGGGAACCCAAACCTTGGACACACCACCACCAGAGACAGTCCAACCATTATGTGTGTTAGCATGATGCAAATGATGGTCCATGCAAGAAGATCCAACATCAACCTTAAAGGCATGCCACGAGTGGACAACTCGATGAGGAAAACAAGGTCCATCTCTAGGAAAGCGGCGATGTCCTTGCTTGAAAGCACCATGAAGAGAACCAACAGAAACATCAAAAGAACTCACACATCCTCGCCGTGGGTGAGTACCTCAATGAACAAAGCGGGGTCCACCTCTTGGACAATGGCGGAAATCCTGCCTCGGGGCAACTCGTGGACCAAAACCAAAACTATGCAAACCATGTCCACGGTGCTGTCCGACACCACTAGAAAAGGTGTCAAAGAAGCCATCAACAAATCGAGTCTTCGTGCTTGGCTCTTTAGTGTGCATGTCATGAGAAAGACTATGTCTACTAGGAGACTTAGAAGCATGAGCTCGATGCACTGTTTTGCACGCCGGAAACAAAAGTCAACAAGATGTCCATTCTTCCCACAAAATGAGGAATGGTGTAAAGGTCTACTAGTAGACACGGTCCGAGAGGACGAAGCACCATTGTCGCTCAAAGAAGAAGTCCTGGAAGAACTAACATCACAAATCGTCCTCGCATCGGCACTAGACCCACACATGCCATGAGAAAGGCTATGTGTATTCCTAGAGGTACAACGACGCACTCGATGCTCAAGTTTCAAACGACGAAAGCAAAACTCAAGAGTGTGTCCATTCTTCTTACAAAATGTGCAATGGTACTTCACTTTTGAAGATTTAGTACCATTTGAGAGAGAAGCACCTTTGTCTCTAGAAATTCGTTGGACAACACAAGAAGAGTCCGTGAGAGTCGAACTCACCAAAGAAGAGCTATCCAAAGCGATGCCACAAAAACCAACATCAAGTGACTCACGTTTAGCACAAAAAGACTCCAACTCCGAATGCAAAGATGCAAGAGAAATCTTAAAAACATCAATCTCGGAGTGAAGGTAAATACAAGAGTCACATGACTTGGCGCTCATATCATCGCGCAAAGACTCAACCTCGCTCTTCAATGAAATGCAAGATGTGCAAGAAATTAATGATGCTTTCAAATTAAGCATGCAGTTCAAAGCATCAATTTTAGTTTCTAAACAAGCACAATTCTTGCAAGAGACTAAACCATCCTTAAGCAATTTTTCATGTTCTAAGCACATGCTACAAGGCCTAGCTTCAATTTCAATAATCTCAGCCCTAGCATTTTCTAATTGCTCAAGATGCATGGAATTAGTCAATTTAAACTTCTCAATTTCAACAAGCATGCCTACACAAGAATCACAATCATTTCTACCCATAGATCTAAGATTGCCTATTTCTAACTTAGCATTGTCAAGCTCATGATGTAAGGCAATACAAGAATCACATGGTATAGAAGCATTTGATTTCAATAATTCATTTTCAGCTTTTAGGCATACAAGAGAGTTATTCCGGTTCTCCATGTCTACAAGCAATGAATCATAAGCATTCATGGAGGTTTTCAATTCGGAGAGCTCATGAGACCAATCATTCTTTTCTCTTTTCAGCAAATTCATTTTCTTCCTAAGTGTATGCAATTTGTATTCATATGAAATCAAGCCATCAATGAGTTTTTCTTTGCTCACCTTGCTTAGCTTGAGTAGGGGATTGTCCTCAGAAGAGTCATTATGATCATACTCGAAATGCTCTTCATCATTCTCATCCTCAATCGCTGCTGCACATACGCCACTGGGCTTCTTCTCCTCGGGCGCAAAAAGTGACTCGTCTCTGAAACTAGGACAATCAAAACAAAAGGATTTTCCACAGATATCACAGGAGACTTTCTCCTCCATCGCAATTAGACTTATCATACATTCAAATATCTTGTTACGACCAACACCATTGGTAAAAGAACTACGACAAGAAGCAAAGAAGCGCTCACAAGTCCTCATATTTGTCGCCATGCTCAAAGATCGGTTAAGATCACAAAAGAGCAAACTTGGCTCTGATGCCAATTGTAGGACTGGAAAGGCTACTAGAGGTGGGGGGAGTGAATAGACGCTTTCTCTATTTTTCACCTCGATCGAACTCAATACTACTTTCACTCCAATAGCTATAAAAGCTATGAAGATCTGTATACAGGCACAGCGGATGACCTGTGTTGAATCCGATCAAACCCCGAAGCAAAAGACCAAAAACAATCAATACAACCGCATGCACAAAATCCAAAACCTCTTCTCACGGCAGAGCACAGGCAACCTGATGGGAATGGAAATCAACTCAGTCGAGTCGCAGCAGTGATGGCAGCCAAGTAATAAACAAACACAAACAGCAGCCCGAGGCAGTAACAATGAGCCGCGGAACAAACACCTCCTGCCGAATTCTGTAGATGCCGCTAGAACCAAATCAGCCCGAGGCAGTAAAATAATCAACAGCAAACCGATGGCACTAATCTAGAGACTCAGTCAAGCGCATCAATTAAAGCAAACAGCAAGCAAACCGATAGGACAAGCTACAGCCGCCAAGCAGCAGAGGCAAAGAAATGAAAAAGCCGCCAGGGGCTACTCGGCCAAACAGCCGCCGGCGTTACCTTCTGACGCAACAACAAGCAGCATCAAAACAAACAAAGATTCACTCGCATCAATGCAGTTCAGCTCAACCAGAGAACGAGACAAGAAAACTGGCAATCAAATACAGCTGCTACAAAGACCCTATTTGCCGAATAAAAAAACATCTTGAAACAGTAAAACGCCAGATCCTCGAATCTATGGGCACAACAAGAAGAAAAGCTGTCCGATTGGCGGCCACAAAGAAGAAATCAATCACCAGCAGAGGCAGGAAATGCCGATCATTGATTAAGCAGCGGCCGCCCTACAGATTTCTGTTTTTTTTCACCAGGCTACAAGCCGCCACATCTCTTCTTTTCTCACGGGCGGTGCACAGTCAGCCACGGCTCTACTTTTTTTACAGGCACAAGAACCTCCAAAAGCGACCAAAGAATATCCCATCTCCATCCTTTTATATGACAGCCCTCAACCCTAAAACCGTTTTAGAATTGAGGCTTCTAGAAGATTAAACCTAATAGGCTTCCGTTAAGGCCCAACATCAACGAAACACACACGCACGCATCTCAAAGCGCAGTCTTCATCGTCGATTGATCTAAACCGCTTCACCATGCGCCGACCCGCGCCGCAGCTTAGTCAAAAGGTCACCAAGGCGGTATTTGGTGAAATTACCAAAATACCCCTTCTCGATCTTTTCCGAAGACCGAGTCCAAACCTGTTGAAGCAATCGCCTGCTTCGCCACGTGTAGGTTGATCAACGGCTCCATGCCATTGAGCACCTAATCTTTTTCACTTTGAATGGATTCAACTCGCAAATCACTCCAATAGCTATGAGAGCTATGAAGATGAATGCTTAAGCACAGTGGAAGTCTTGTGTTGAACCCTCTCCTAACCCCCAAAGGCACAAAGAAGAAACTCCTCAAGAAGTTCTCAAAAATCAGAATCAGACTACCACAAGTAAAGAAAGGTACTACCGCACTGAGGTACTACCACAAGCAAATGAAAGGTACTACCGCACTGAGGTACTACCGTAGGCAAATGAAAGGTACTACCAAGACCGAGGTACTACCAGTAGGCAAATGAAAGGTACTACCGATTGTCCCGACGATGAATGTAACAAAAAGCGCAAAAGTCCTACAACCGGTACTACCGCTGTGTTAAGTGAGGTATTACCGCGTAGAGGTAGTACCGATTGTCCTGGAGGATGAACCCGACAGTAGGAAAACCAAATCTAAAATTGGCACAACTTTTGATCTACACGGGCAAACTTGATAAAACTTGAAACATAGCTTCCCTATGAGGTTAGGAACCTATTCCAAACAAGGATCGAATAGATCCACACAAAAGTTCCAACCTTTTAACGATTTGACTGAAGTTGTTTCAAGAATCGCCAAAATACTAAAACCGAGATTCAAAGATTTGGGACTTGCTCGTGAGTGGAAGATCGACACGATGGTCTCAAATGTATACCCACTTGTCACAGCAAGCCAAAGCACATCAAGAGCACAGAAGAAATCTCACAGATCGAAGAAATCCCCAAAAACAGAAATAAGGAAGAAGAACACAAAGGACAGATCTTGAGCAAACTAATTTGATTGATTGAGATAGATGGAAGATTGATGGTTACAGCCACTCCAATCTAGGAGGACAAAGCTCACCGCGTGAGCACACGATCAATCCACTCTAGAAACCCTAGCTCTCCCTTTCTCTCCTCAAAAACCCTAAAACACAATAGGGCACACACAAGGGGTTTTGGCTGGCTCTCCCAAGGCTTCAGCAGCACACACAACAGCCAACACCCCTCTATTTATATGGAGGCTAAGCATCTAGAGAATATTCCATTAGGGCACCCATTAAACCCTAACACACAATGGGTTAACACACGCACGCATCTCAAAGCGTCGTCTTCACCATCGATTGACCTAAGCTGCTTCACCATGCGCCGACCCACGCCGCGGTTTAGCCAAAAGGTCACCAAGGCGGTATTTGGTGAAATTACCAAAATACCCCTTCTCGATCTTTCTCCGAAAGACCGAGTCCACAGATCGTGAAGCAATCCGATGCTTCGCCACGTGTAGGTTGATCAATGGCTCCATGTCGTCAAGTCTCTCCCGTCCGGATCCCACCGGCACCATTGAGCACTTGCAACGACTCCCGCGCCACTTGATCCAACCAGTCGCACCGAACCACCCGTTCGGTCATCCATGTCCATTCTGCGCCCCGCTTAAGTCCTCTGACCTCACCCGGCATCCTTGATTGATCTGGACCTCAGCTCTCCAAGCTTTGTCCCAATCCACCTCGCCGCTGACCGTCATAGACCTGCAAACCACCTGCACAGCAATAGACCAAGAAACCGTTTCCGGGGACAAGTTCTTCACAACTTGACCCACGTTAGCCAAAACATGCTTCATGCAACACATATGCACAGATGAACAAGAACTTGACCTAACCCAAAATCAAATCTCCAGGAAATTTGATGAACAGAATAATTCAATCCACAAGCGGTACTACCGCCACAAATCCACCGGTAGATACAAGCACGCGTCATACCGCTCAAGCAATCTAGCGTCGATCATAACTCGGAGAAATCCCAAAATCTCCAAAACAACTCCTCTGGAAAAACCATACCGCTCACACACGGTCATTCCGCCCTGCGGTACTACCGGCAACCAAAGCACGGTACTACCGCTCCAGGAGAAAATCCACACTCCAAAGACACCTTCTCTGGAAAATCGCAACCGCTAACTAAAATACGGTGTTACCGCATCGCGGTATTACCGCCACTATCCCTGCGGTACTACCGCTCCACTTAAACGCTCAAAAGCCCTCAAACCAATCTGGGTCGTCCGATTTCGATCGAACGCCACAAGAAAACCAACGCGGCCAAGGACTCGCGGTAATACCGCAACTCACAAGCGGTCATACCACTCACCGGTAGTACCGCAGCTTCAACGCCGGTACTACCGACTTTCCTGACACTTGCTAAAAACACCACATTTCAACAAACTCTCAAAGCAATTACTAATTGTCTCATCACCTAAGCTCATGAGCATGTCCACATGACATCCACAATGTCCTCATGACATCCACAATCACATGCATGCCGGCGTCCGTCTTTGACAATTTGATCCTAGTCCATGATTCACTCACAAATAGACACTTCAAAGCATCCTTGTGCTTGTGCATGCTCTTCAAAGTAAGGAAGGCTGTGGCAAACTGAGTGGCTGCGGGTCTCATAAGATTCATCCCGCCTGTCTTCTCCCTCATTGCACTAAGAAGCCTCCCATGCCTATAAATGAATGTGGTGACACGCCTGGCACGTGCAATAGGCTTCTTAAATTCCTTCAACTTCGCAATGTCTTCCAACATAAGGTCCAAACAATGTGCAGCACAAGGACTCCAAAACAGTGTAGGAATCCTCTCCATTAGAAGCTTGCCCGTTGCCTTGTAGTTAGCACCATTATCAGTGACAACTTGAACAACCTTGTCTTTTCTAATGACCTCAATTCTTTGCTCTAGCAAATTAGTTATCATAGTTGCATCATGTTGTTCACTTGATGCATCAATGGACTCCAAGAAGAAAGTCCCCTCTGGGCTGTTGACAAGGAAGTTAATCAAGTGGCGTCCCCTCCTATCAGACCATCCATCCGACATAAGTGTGCAACCATATTGCTTCCACGCCCGCTCGTGCTCCTCTCTCAAAGTACTTGTCACCTTGACGCAATCCTGAAGCAATGGCTCCCTCAGCTCATGGAAACTAGGAGGCTTATACCCGGAACCATACTGCACACTAGCCTCACAAGCAATCTCAAACTGCCTTGAGTTTGCGGCATTAAATGGTATGCCACACTCATAGAACCACAAGGCCCATTGCTGATTCACATAATGTCTGTCATCCTTGGTCCTTGTGTTGGCTTCCATGGTGCTTTGAAAAGACCCAGAATGTCTTTGATCTACAACTTCTTCGGGTGTTCTTCGAAGCATACTAGCAACTGACTTGGTCTCCTTTGCATTGGCCTTGCTTGATGGTAGAACCTTGAATGAAAAGGCAGCACGCCTTCTTTTGGCTGTTGTCCCTGAACTTGGCTTCACAGTGGAGTCTTGGGTCTCGATGCCATGTGCTACCACCTCCACATCTTGATCTCCCTCTTCATCCTCATCATCTAGGAAGATTGGTCTACTCCTCTTTTTTTTTCAAATAATCTCCCGTCTCCTTCCTGATTTCTGTGGTAGTATTGGGACACATTACCACATCTGAGTAGCCACCTGCAAGATGCTCCTTCAACCTTTTAATCCCTCCTGAACTTGGGGTGTTACAAAGGATACACATCATCTTATCTCGATTGCCAATTTTCGGCCAATAGCCATACTTCCATCCCGGATCATTTGACTTTGCCTTCCGTTTTGGGTCGGTTTTTGGATCATACACGGCATCAGAGGATGCAATACTTGCACTTGCACTTGCACTTGCATTTGCACTTGCCATTCTTTTTCGACTGCTCCTGCATTACATAGAATTAAAGTAAAGTAATGCTTGAATGCTTCAATAAGTAGCACAGTAGCAATCTAGCAGATATGAATCATATGACTAGTAGCAGAGCAATACTAGTCAGCTAAACAGTAGCAGAGCCGGGCCACCGACAAAGAGCAGAAACGAAGAGCAACCCAACCATATCTTGACAAGAGGTGGAGAGACTGAGAGAGCTAAAGCAATCTCGGCCTCCCCTCCCTCCCGGCATAGTAGCAGAGAAGAGAGCTAAAGCGGCAGCGGCGCAGCGCGCTAGCGAGAGAGAGCGGAGATGGCGCAGCGACTCGGCGGCGAGGCGACCCGGCGACAGATCCGGCCTTCTCCATGTCCCCGCATCCCGGACTCCCCCTCCCTCCCGGCCTTCTCCCCGCATTGGCGGGAACGCCGGTGTAATATCCCGTTCAAATATAAAACATATAAGTGACTAGTATTAGAATTAAATATAATTAGAAAGGAAAAATTCAGAATTTTGGAGGAGTTTTAGAACTCGGGCCTTTGGCCCATAGCTCTTTGGGCCCATGTGGGGGGGAACTAAACCCTAGCACCCAAGCACTATAGCACGGACACTGTAGCGCCACCGCCACTGTAGCACAGCGCTACTGTAGCATGCCCCTCCCCTCCGGTCCTTCTCCATTGTTGCCGGCCATAAGGAAGAGGAAGGAGAGGGAAGAAGAGAGGAGAGGAAGAAGAAAAAGGTGGGGGTGATCTTCGCGAGGGCTTCGCGAAGGTTTCAGCGGCATCTCGCGTCTTTCTTGTGGGTAAATTCGTGATCCCAATTAGTTTTGGTATATAATTCGTATGCGATTCGTATTCATTAGATGTTCTGAGATTTCTGTAGTAGATCGGTTGAATCTATCTTCCTATTGACGTGTGGTTTTGGGTTAGATCTGAGCAGATTCAGGGATTAGTGTCTCCTGGAGATAGATGGTAATTTTCGTTATCTTTCCAGAAAGTTCTAATTCATAATTTTTGGATAAACAGTTAATTAGTTATGAATTTCGCAAGACAGAGTACTAAATCAGTCTCAGGACTTGTGCAGAGAACATAGATCTGTAAATTTGATATGGTAGAAAACCAAATTGGATCAGTTGGTCTCCTTGAGAGTTGTAGGTATTTTTATTTTGATTCCAGAAAGTTAAATTTCATAATTTTTGGATTTCTAGATCAAAAGTTATGAATTTTAGAATCTCAGGCTGTAATCTGCCTCTCTGTTGTGGACAGAAGAGTTTTACTTGACTATTTACAATATTTGTTGCACAATGGAAATATTTGAGATAATTTTATTGAGATATTTGGTTTCCTGTAGTTTCCATAGAGTATTAGAACAATGTGTTTGGTTGAGCCAAACAAAAGTTATGAAATTCGCAAGTTAGTAGTGTTGGAGATGGCAGATCGGTCTTCGGGATTAAAAACAAAGACTTAGATGAACTAGTTTGATCTTTTGGTCACCTGAGAAGTTGTAGCTAGGCTTGTGTAGGTTCTAGGAAAATTGGATTCATGGCTTTTGGAGTTTTGACTCAAAAGTTAAGAATTTTTCCTTAACAACTGTTCGTTTGGACAGATTTGAGAATTTGAGAGAGTTTTGATTAATTGTTGGGATTGCGATTAGGGACGCTTGTTCTCTTTCTGTTTCATTGCATTGTTGTACACTTTTGGTTGGTGTACTTAGTATATTATTTTACGGCTGCCAGGTGGTGGTGAACCCCGGGGCTAGAGCTTTCTATCGTTGACTTCCGAATCACGGTTGAGACAAGTACAATTGATTTGTCTTGTTTGTTATTTGTTCCACTTGATTGATGAATATGAAATGGGTAATTTCGGTATTCCTGGTTTCCCTTCATAGTTGATATGCCATGATTCTTCAATAATAAGACTATGTTCCTTACATTCATTCGTTCCTTCGCTCCTGTTCACCCATGGGAGTGGGTAGTGAAGTCCCATTATTCCAATATGGGCAAGTACATTGTGTGATGTACTGCCGTCGATTGTTCATAATGTTTTAAGCTCATGCCATGATTGAGTACTATGGTATGTGAGTAGTTTTTGTTGACTTCTACTTCGTTTCTTGTATGTGAATCATGCTTCTTGAGTTTTCTTCTTACAAATTCATATATATTCATTCATTCATTCATTCATGGTTCATGATTCACCCACGGAGTGGGATGTAAAGACCCATCAATTCCAAAGATGGGCACGTAAGACCCACCATTCCAATGTGGGCGCTTTGGGACACCGTATGAAACATTCTTCATACGGGACTTGGGTCCCCGCATTTTGTTAAATGCGGCTTAGGTGAACACCGACGGTGTGTCACCACTATACCGGTATATGCATGTGTGTAGTCCTTCATTTCATTCAATTCATTCATTCCATTCATTCAAATATTCGCTCGTGATTTATTCATATTCTTCAATGATGTTGTCATGATCATGTTTGTTGTATGTCCCATTTATTTTCTCAGACTTGCTTGAGTCTCGACTCATTCTTGCGTTGTTTGTTTTTAGGTGATCATTGATGTTGGCTCTATTGGGAGGGAGTAGACACGCACTACTCATTCACTTCACCTTAATCAAGTCCAAGATTACGATTTAGTTCTATTTTTCATTCGTTATTGATGAACCGTAATAAATAAATTTAGATGGTGAATGATACCTAGTGCTATGTTATGGTTGATTAAGTATTACTTGTGATCTTTGATCATTCCTTCGATATAATTGCTTGGATTCAGACTATATTCATGCCATGGTTCTAGTGAATATTGATATCTTTATGTCATTAGATGAGATAGTGTTCAAATTCTTCCGCATTATGGCTGTATGTTAGATTATTTAGGTGGCATCTTGGCTTCCGAATAGCCAGGGTGTTACAGTTGGTATCAGAGCGGGCTTTAGGTCCGTGGTAATTAAGTTGTTAAAATGACAAACTGTGCACAGTAGGTGGGGTTTGGGTAATCCATTGCATCCGCATTTCTAGTGATATGTTTCAACATGTTGAACTATTCTTGAATTACTTCTGTACTATCATTTTGTTGTTAATCTATGATCTGCTATGATCTTCTATATCTATAAATTTATTCTATGACTACTATGAGATGACCTTATATTCATAATTGATTATATTGGTTATGCGTATTGGTAACGGACGTTGAGAATTTGAGATCGTGGTTGTTGTCCTGGGTTTTGCCAAGCTACACCACCGTTCGTGGTATGGGAATAGAGAAGTACTTACCCCCGTTCCATAGTTATGTGTTGGGCATGAGTTCTATAATGAAGATGTTGACTTCCTTGAACTTGTATTTGGCCTTCTGGTTGTAGTTTCTTGCCGTTGATGAACTTCCTTTGATTGGTGGTTTAATGAAGTGGGCAAGTTTCAATTGGTCTCTATTTGTTCTTTGAAGCAAGTATTGTTCTTTCGACTAGTGTGATATTTCAGCTACTTGTGAATGTTGTTAGTTTGCAAGATTGATCTTTTCACGGAAGTTCTGCTTTTATTCTCTGTTGGAAATCGTAACTCATTTATTCGCTTGGTATTGAGGCAATGGAAGGTTTCTTTTGCAAGTTCTTTATTATGTGGAAGCTTTGACCTTGCGTATTTCTTTTGGATTAATTCGAAGATTGAAGTTTAGTACCTCTCTTCTATGAAAGAGTGTGATAAAACCCTTTATTGTCATGTTAAACTAAGATGTTTTAATTAAATGAATTAATATGGTATGAGTTATCAGGTTGGGACATTAGCGTGGTGCAAACCAATGATTCTTAGCTAATATCTTTAGAGATGAAGTTGATTAATTTCAAGTTGTCCTGTAGTAATTTCTTGAACATTGTTGAATAAGAATTTGTCTATACATGTTTGAGACTCATGGAGTTAATTACGGGTGTGTTAGGCTATTGCCTCGGTAACTATTAATCTTGACTCTGTTTTCTATTCAAATACATGATGATTTTGTACAAATGCTAGATTCGCCTGTTTTTGCCATGCTAAATTATTGTTATATGTATGGAGAAATGGATGATGGTTGTTGTAGTGACTCACAAAATCTTGTCTTATAAATAGTCCATTGTCGAAGAATAAAGATATTTCATTCTAATTTCTGAACAGAGATAGGACTATGAATGCTTCCATGATTAGATAATCATCAGTTGTTAGTATTAATTGTTAGAGTGCTATTAGTGTGTGCTTTACTGGCATTGAGCGTCAGTAAGGGTATATGAGTGAAATCTAATAAGTGATTTAACCTGGTGGGTTTTATGAGGTTGTCTTATTCTAGAGTGAGCTTGTTAAAAAGAGGTTTGCTTCAGCTTTGTGGCTTTCACACTAGATTTCTTTTCTAGAATGAGTTGTCATTACAATCTTATATGGTGATGGAAATTCTATAACATGATTTGTTGTGTTCCTTTTGGAAGATTTATTGATGTAATGGTAAGGTATAATGAATGTTACCAAGAATATATGTTATTGATGTTAATAAAATGTTCAGTAATGTGAGGGTGATGTTGATTCTTTTATGGAGAAAGAATTTTGATCGTCTTTTGTGATATCTCTTAAATAAAAATATTTCAAAAGTTGCATTCATGATCTCTTGGTGTTCAATATTTTTTTGTGGTAGTTGAATTTTTGTCGAGTAAAGCATCAGGTTGCAAAGCTCTATTGATTCTTGGGTGATTCAAGTGACTTGATCTTGAAGGCTCATTTGTTCCTATCGGTTAAGGTTTGATATTCCCTTCTTGTGAGGCTTGTGCCTCAATTGTGGTACTCCCTTATGTATTCTGCGTTCATTGCCTAATCGATTTTTTTTCCTCGGTCCTGTGTTCATTGCGAGTGGTGAATGTTTTTCTAGATGGTGAAAAGACTGTTTTCATTTGCCTATTCGTTTCACATGGGTCTTCCGAAGTGTTTATTAATTGTTGTTGTGCGATCTTGGGCCGTGAGCTATTTGAGGAGCATTAGAGGATGAATTGATTTCGTGTATAATTCTTGGAAAGAATCTTAGTATACCCAATGGTTGTCTTTGGGCTGAATTGATTGCATTGTTGCAACTATTAGAACCTATAGTGATTTGTGGACCAAGATTCTTTGTTCATTTTGTGGTGTAGCGTAACGAGGGAGAGATTAGCAAGGTAATCTAATCGTTAAAGCAATTTATGAGATAGTAGAGATTGTTGGATTATTTGTCAGGTATGGCTTGGTCTCAATGGGTAACTCTCTTGGAGTTAGAATCTTTCAAAAGATAATTTGGTTAAGAGTATAATTGTCTATTGACCTTATTGGTCGAGTATGGTTAGGTTGTGGGAGTTTTATTCATCGAATCTGATGATTTCCCTACCCTTTTACACCAGAAGTTCATTCTAGGGGTTTTGGAGGTTAAATTTTTGGGCTTTGCCTTTTATATGCTGGGGCTTTGGTCGCCCAAGGATTTTGTGTAGCGAAAGTATAATAAGGGTGGATTCCGGATTGTGGGATGATCTTTGATAGGACCTTTTTGATGTAGTACGTGAGAATACGTGATGTCAACCATGATTTGGTTATTATTAAAGGATTGAGGTGATATGATTGAATGTGAGATTTATTTTGAGATACCTTGGGAGTCATCCGTCAAAGTAATTCCGTCAGTAGAGGAGTTGGTAAGAATAAGTCTTGTGGAGTCAAGAGAGCCTTCCTTTAAGCGGGTGGTCGATGTATTCGTTCGATCTTGGCGTTGAGGTTGCCAATTTAAGAAAACGAGATAGTGTCATATGATGAAATCGAAATTCATAATTTGAGAGAAGTTATATTCCTAAAAGAGAAACTGAGAAAATGATGTTTCCTCGGGTAGTGAAGCGTTTTCTTGTTTCTCGTTTGAGTTTTGTGTTGTTGACTGAGGTCATCCGCAATTTGATTTGGCGCTGTGTTGGCATGTTTGATTCTTTCCAATTCAAACAAACCAAAAGAAGTATTTGGTTTGAGCATTCGAGTGATTTCTCCTTTGGCTTTCATGGTGTTCATTCATAAACTGCCTATTTAGAAAGTGGAATTGTTTTCGTGATGAATTGTCAAATTTGGATTTGACCCTTTTGTTGGAGAGTTGGCATTGCGTGGTTGCGATGAGAAGTCTTTATTTTCAGCTGGATTCTCTTTTTAAAACAGTTGTTTAAAAACAAGTTTCGTTGTGCATTATTAAGATGAAGAAACCGATTGAGTAGTGGCACAAGAGTTCCATGTGTGTGGTGCATGTTTGTGCTTTTGGTACCAAAGGGAAAGTTGGCCCGAGGTACATTAGTTTGTTTTCGCTCGATTCTGCAGGATTAGGAAGCAGGCATATCGCTATGGCCGTCTCGGGTCCATACTCGCGGTACGCAATGTCTGGTATGTTCTGGTGCTAAGTGAGTACCCGAGCAGTCCAAAGCTTGGGATTTCAATTAGAGCCATTGTGTACGAGTAGGACCTTATCTTTGAGTCCTGCATGTTAAGAGAACCTGTGGGGGTCGAGATGAGTGTTGAGGTGTAAGCCGTTGGTATCCATCATTTGTGATGTGGTTCCATATGTCTGAGAAGAAAGCGACATGGAAGCAAGGGTCTCGCATGCGCGAGCAATATCCGAGTCTGTTCACGACTAGTATGTGTAATTTGTTGTTTCATTTCAGTGGCAGTTGTTCTTCTGTTTATTTCGACGGTTAGAATTCGAGGTCGAATTCTGTTTAAGGGGTAGAATGTAATATCCGCTCAAATATAAAACATATAAGTGACTAGTATTAGAATTAAATATAATTAGAAAGGGAAAATTCAGAATTTTGGAGGAGTTTTAGAACTCGGGCCTTTGGCCCATAGCTCTTTGGGCCCATGTGGGGGGGAACTAAACCCTAGCACCCAAGCACTGTAGCACGGGCACTGTAGTGCCGCCGCCACTGTAGCACAGCGCTACTGTAGCACGCCCCTCCCCTCCGGTGCTTCTCCATTGTTGCCGGCCATAAGGAAGAGGAAGGAGAGGGAAGAAGAGAGGAGAGGAAGAAGAAGAAGGTGGGGGTGATCTTCGCGAGGGCTTCACGAAGGTTTCAGCAGCATCTCGCGTCATTCTTGTGGGTAAATTCATGATCCCAATTAGTTTTGGTATATAATTCGTATGCGATTCGTATTCATTAGATGTTCTGATATTTCTGTAGTAGATCGGTTGAATCTGTCTTCCTATTGACGCGCGGCTTTGGGTTAGATCCGAGCAGATTCAGGGATTAGTGTCTCCTGGAGATAGATGAGAATTTTCGTTATCTTTCCAGAAAGTTCTAATTCATAATTTTTGGATAAACGGTTAATTAGTTATGAATTTCGCAAGACAGAGTGCTAAATCAGTCTCAGGACTTGTGCAGCGAACATAGATCTGTAAATTTGATATGGTAGAAGACCAAATTGGATCAGTTGGTCTCCTTGAGAGTTGTAGGTATTTCATTTTGATTCCAGAAAGCTAAATTTCATAATTTTTGGATTTCTAGATCAAAAGTTATGAATTTTAGAATCTCAGGCTGTAATCTGCCTCTCTGTTGTGGACAGAAGAGTTTTACTTGACTATTTACAATATTTGTTGCACAATGGAAATATTTGAGATAATTTTATTGAGATAGTTGGTTTCCTGTAGTTTCCATAGAGTATTAGAACAATGTGTTTGGTTGAGCCAAACAAAAGTTATGAAATTCGCAAGTTAGTAGTGCTGGAGATGGCAGATCGGTCTTCGGGATTAAAAACAAAGACTTAGATGAACTAGTTTGATCTTTTGGTCACCTGAGAAGTTGTAGCTAGGCTTGTGTAGGTTCTAGGAAAATTAGATTCATGGATTTTGGAGTTTTGACTCAAAAGTTAAGAATTTTTCCTTAACAGCTGTTCGTTTGGACAGATTTGAGAATTTGAGAGAGTTTTGATTAATTGTTGGGATTGTGATTAGGGACGTTTGTTCTCTTTCTGTTTCATTGCATTGTTGTACACTTTTGGTTGGTGTACTTAGTATATTATTTTACGGCTGCTAGGTGGTGGTGAACCCCGGGGCTAGAGCTTTCTATCGTTGACTTCCGAATCACGGTTGAGGCAAGTACAATTGATTTGTCTTGTTTGTTGTTTGTTCCACTTGATTGATGAATATGAAATGGGTAATTTCGGTATTCCTGGTTTCCCTTCATAGTTGATATACCATGATTCTTCAATAATAAGACTATGTTCCTTACATTCATTCGTTCCTTCGCTCCTGTTCACCCATGGGAGTGGGTAGTGAAGTCCCATTATTCCAATATGGGCAAGTACATTGTGTGATGTACTGCCGTCGATTATTCATAATGTTTTAAGCTCATGCCATGACTGAGTACTATGGTATGTGAGTAGTTTTTGTTGACTTCTACTTCGTTTCTTGTATGTGAATCTTGCTTCTTGAGTTTTCTTCTTACAAATTCATATATATTCATTCATTCATTCATTCATGGTTCATGATTCACCCACAGGAGTGGGATGTAAAGACCCATCAATTCCAGTATGGGCACGTAAGACCCACCATTCCAATGTGGACAGTTTGGGACACCCGTATGAAACGTTCTTCATACGGGACTTGGGTCCCCGCATTTTGTTAAATGCGGGCTTAGGAGAACACCGAAGGGTGTGTCACCAGCTATACCGGTATATGCATGTGTGTAGTCCCTTCATTTCATTCAATTCATTCATTCCATTCATTCAAATATTCATTCTGTGATTTATTCATATTCTTCAATGATGTTGTCATGAGCATGTTTGTTGTATGTCCCATTTATTTTCTGTACTTGCTGAGTCTCAGACTCATTCTTGCGTTGTTTGTTTGTTTTTAGGTGATCATTGATGTTGGCTCTATTGGGAGGGAGTATACACGCACTACTCATTCACTTCACCTTAATCAAGTCCAAGATTACGATTTAGTTCTATTTTTCATTCGTTATTGATGAACTGTAATAAATAAATTTAGATGGTGAATGATACCTAGTGCTATGTTATGGTTGATTAAGTATTACTTGTGATCTTTGATCATTCCTTCGATATAATTGCTTGGATTCAGACTATATTTATGCCATGGTTCTAGTGAATATTGATATCTTTATGTCATTAGATGAGATAGTGTTCAAATTCTTCCACATTATGGCTGTATGTTAGATTATTTAGGTGGCATCTTGGCTTCCGAATAGCCAGGGTGTTACAGCCGGGATGCGAGGAGAAGGCCGGGAGGGAGGGGGAGTCCGGGTCGCCGTCGGGAGATGGGAGGGAGGGGGAGGCCAAGAGGAGGGGAGAGCAGAGCAAAACGGGGAAAGGGCAGCAGGCGTGCATTTTGTTGCCTTCTTTGGCGACAAAGCGACGGGAGAGGGTGACGGCACGACACCGAGACCGCAGCGGCGAGATGGACACGACGCCGAGACCGCAGCAGCGAGATGGAGGCGACGTCGAGACAGGAGCAGCGACATGTAGGCGCCGCCGCCACAGGTTCCAGCTTTAGGTCAGTCGCGCGCTTCTATCCTTCCCTCTTTCCCCCTTCTGGGCTTCTTTCTCTCTCTCCTTTGATTCGCGCGCTTCTCTCTCCAGTTTAGGGTTCGGCTGCCTCTTATTCCCGCTCTCCTCCTCTGATTCGCGCGCTCCTCCCCCTGCTATGGCATCGCCTTGAGCGTAGCCAACGCCCTAGCTCGCCTTGGAGACGCCTTGGTGCTGAGGCGGATGCCATACGAGCACACGGCAAGGCGAGCCGACGCCTTGACCCGCGCTCCCGCCTTGTCGCCTAGGCGACGCCTTCCGGACGCCTTAATAACCATGGTTCCCTATTTATCTTGCCATTTTATTCTCACCTTGTGTCATTCTTATGTCTTCTGTACTAACCTATCCAAGTAGTGCATTGGAGTTCCTTTCTACCTGCATGACTCTGATTTTTTGTTACAACTTACAAGTTTGTCAAAAAGAAGATTCATAATGCCATGTTTCTACATAGGTGATTCTGTGATTGTCACTTTTCTATCTCTATCTCGACTACTTAAATATTGCAATTGGTGGTGGTCGTCCGTCCTCCCGCGCTATTGTTGGATTATAAGAATTGAGTCAGAACTGAGTAGACTTGATTGTACAAAATCCAACCACTGAAGTTGTGGGTAGACATGGTTTCGAAATATTGTCATGAAGTTGAAAAGTTTTGGATGACTTTTCCGAGTGCTCTTGAATAGTTCATTGTTAGAGTAGGATCTTAATCATTTTTTTAATACAAAATATGTTACTTTCTGCTTATGTTCATGTCTATTTGTTGGGCAGGAAATTCGGTGGATAAGGCAGCTTGGTTGTGTTTGGGGTTCGAGGTCAGGAGGTTAAGGTCAAGGCATCTTGGTCAGGTGATTTTGTTTGCTATTTTGCTTTTCATAATTGTATCTATTTAATGGATAAGGCATCTCCAATGCATCTTGCTTTATGCTTTGTCTCGGTAGTGTGCTTTGATAATCTACAATTCGATGTTATAGAATCCTTTCTTCCAAAGGAAATCAAACAGTTATAGAAAATGAAAGAAGATATAGAGGAGTTTTAGATGGAGTAACAATTTAACTGGTCGCATAAATAAAATATAAAAAAATAGGATGCCTTTCCTCCAATTGTTCAGTGTTGTTTGAGGTTTGCCCCCGTTTCAACTTAGGTTCCTCATTTCTCTTCTAAAAGGATGTATAGATAGAGTATTTAAGTAATCATTTGATTGCACTGGGGAGATGTAAACAGTACATAATTCTTTTGCTGTAGTAATATATATGTGTTTTCTCCTTGTTCGATAAGCCAAAGATGTATCAATTTAAGACCATGACACCAAATAGAACAACTCCTATACTGCTTGGAGTATTGTTTATTTTGTGCATAATGTATACATTTATAAAGATCCACATGGTTTTATGGATGTTCATCTATTATTTTTGTTGTTCGAACATCGAAGTGGCCTGATCCTTTGCTAGAGCATTTGAATGACACAACGAGCACTGCAAGATTTCTTTCAGGATGTTCTTCGAGAGAAGATATAATTGTATTATTTGTTTAGTCATAAAGATTAGTGTATGCTGTTCTGGTACATCCATTTTATAATTCGGTGATACAGAAAATGGGTGTTCTTGATAAATAAAGTTATTTTGAGTTCAAATGAGGGCTTAAGTAAATGCTTGCTGTGTCTCATGTAGCAAATAGTACGATATGGATCCCCTTGGGTTTAGGTGATGTTCACCCAGTAAATTCGTATGTAGTTCACTTTTTTTAGATCCCCCAACGTTGGTGGTGTGAGTATATTTAGAATCTTCGATAATAAATTATCTCCAATGCTATTGTTGGATTATAAGAATTGAGTCAGAACTGAGTAGACTTGATTGTTCAAAATCCAACCAGTGAAGTTGTGGGTAGACATGGTTCCCAAATATTTTCATGAATTTGAAAAGTTTTGGATGACTTTTCCGAGTGCTCTTAAACAGTTCATTGTTAGAGTAGGATCTTAATCATTTTAAAAAAAAATCTGTTACTTTCTGCTTATGTTCATGTCTATTTGTTGGGCAGGAAATTATGAATCTACTCATCGAGTACCAGAAGCAAGTGCAAGAGGAGAGTGATGTACCACCTGAGAACCCGGTAGTGGCGAGAGTGGGACGGGTCAATGCAGAGAAGCGTTTGGAGGAGATTGTTAGAGACCTAATGTATTCAAACCCACTTCAGATTGTAGGAATGGTGTTACTTTGTGTTCCCTTTGAATTCAACAGGCAGGCATCTATAGTTCCTTGTAATTGCTGAGCTAATTGGATAGAGAACTTCAGAACTACAGTCAAAAGTGACTTAGAATCAGGCATTTTTGCACTGCAGGTTAGCATTTGAGTTCCCCCATGTACAGAGAAACTCCTCTTGTGCTCAGTTCTGGTACTGCACTCTTGGCATCTGTATGTTTTCAGTTTTCCTTTCTGATAGAAACACTCTTACCGTTCTATATGTTTCCAATTTAGGCATGACATGTAATTGTTGTAAATCTTCTCAGAATTTTTTTTTATCACGCACTGTCTGAATTTTGCAATTTGATAGACTGATACTTTTTTCCCCCATATTTTGGCATTGCCTAGATTTTGGTATTACCAAAATTTGGTTTGGCTCACTAGGGCACAAAAACGGGCAAGAACAAATTGGGAATAGCGGATTCTAATATTTGAGTAGGATCAGGATAATCAAGCCAAGGGGAATACTGAAGGAAAATTTCAAGGTTGAAAAATAACTAGATGGTCGGCAAAGAATAATGCCCACTTCATTTCTAAATTCATGCCATTTTGGTATGTATATAGTCAAATTCTCTCAACGTCAATGACTAATGTATCAGAAAGTATCTTGCTTGGCCATATAAACAAAAATGAATATATTCATAATAAAAATTCCTCTTATAATCGTCAAACTGGGTGATTAAGGAACATGCACCCCCGTAGGGCAAAAAAAGATCACTTTTTTTTTTTTACCAAACTGCTTTAGTGCTTGGCCCAACATGAATGGCATGTCCTGCCACAAGCAATCCACTTAGGCATACTGGAGCATCAGGGACCAGAGAGTTGGGGCTTGTTTGGTTCGAGGTCTAAGAGCCGTGCCTGAGAAAAAGTGGTGCTTGAGAGTAGCCTGAGGAGCAGATGATTTTTGCTTGGTTAGGCAAGCCTGGTGATTTGGTGTTTGGTTGGTGATACATGCCTGGAGATAGAATTTAAATATGGAACAGTCGATTTCATCGATTGTCTAAATATTTTTTATTTAAGTTTTAGTTTTTTAGCATGTCTAATTAAAAAGAAGAAATAAAAAAAGAGACTGCCTGAGCCAGGCGTTGGTTTTGAACGCCTGGTCCCAATAATACTGCCTGGGCCAGGAGCTTCCCAGGCCTTGAACCAAACAAAGCACTGGCAGCATTGCGGCTCGCTCCCTGGCCAGGCGAACATGGCTAGGTACGCATCCAATCAACCCCTTGTGGCCTGGGGAGCAGTGGCAGCTCATCAGGCAAGAAATCATTGCCAGTGGCCCTCGAAAGCATGAAAATCCTTAGTAATATTTGCCAAAAGCAAGGCTAGGTTTTGACCAAAATAGATTTTAAAACCGCATATTCACCCGTCTCTATTTGGCCTTCTTGTCCTTACAAGTGGTATTAGAGTCTGATCTCTCATTTTAGTAGGCTTCACCACCTAGAGAGAATACGACTAGTGATATAGTGCACCTGGCAAGACACTTCTATTTGATGACACAAATTATGCTCATAGGAAAATTTGTATGTCTGGTTACTTTAAGGCCATGAGTCTAGAAATATGGTTGATTGTAGATGTGAGTTTTTCTTCTCTAATAGATTCTCTAACTCTAACAAATGAGAAAGAAAAAACTTACATCTTGACGCTCAAACAATTAATGTTTTATTTAGTGCTTTGATTGTAGATGTGTTCAACGATTCATATAATCTCAAGAGCACTCATGAGATGTGAACCCAACTTCAGGACCATTATTAAAAGTACACCTCAACCAAGGATGGTTACATTAAAGAGTGGATGTTTGGAGAAGAATACTCAATCTCTAGTTCAAATCATTTAGCATGTGACTATAGTTTGTAAATGTGTTTTGCAAAGTGTTGCAGTGCATGCTTTATTCCTTGGTTGCATGATACAATAGTTTGTGAATATGTTTTGCAAACTGTTGATGTACATGCATGATTTCTCAATCTGCATCGCATTCAAAGTTGCTTATGAAAAATCTTGAGTTGAGACAAAGGTTTTCTAATCTAAAATTGTCTCAAAATTAATTTGAAGCACGTGTTGCACTTCTGGCTTGAGGGCCAAGCTTAGGACCTTGACCAGGAAGGTCCCGCACTTCTTTCGTCATGTCTAGAGGCAAAATGAACTTGAGGATTGAGTTGAGGACCAATGTCAGATAGATCTGATTCGTTGGAATTCTAACCAGGGACAATTTGGATGTCAGGACCAGGACCATCCTCAGGACCCTTATGAGGACCATCCTCAAGTTTGCTGTCAGCACCAACGGCTAGTTTATCAGGACGATCCTAATGACCTAATTTGTTCAGGATGAAGTGGGCAACGACTAGTTTTGGAGAGGTAGACTATAAGTACTTGGCTTGGGCCTCTCTTTCTCATCTCTTAGCACACTATATAGCTCTTTGAGCTAGTACAAGTTTCTCTATTCAATTGTGCATATATTGCACCTTGTGAGTAAGGAAAAGAAGACTCTAGTTGCATGTGTTGCACCTAAAGGTTGATGAGCATCCACTTGTGCTTGTGTAGCACTTTGTGAGAGTCAAGCAAAGGGTTTGGCTTATTACACTTAGTGTTTGCCGACACTTCGATGGCGTGGAGGCGTCGATCTTCACAAGAAGTTTGTGAGAAGGTCCGAGTGTTGTGAGTGATTCGGTGCTCACCATTTCCGGAGTGGAGAAAGAGCAGTCTTAGTGGATTTGAGATGTTGGCTTAATTGGTGAAGCTAGTCCAATTTATTTAGGCTTACCACAACATAGATTAGGAGAGACCGGCAAATCTCCGAACACCACAGTAAAAATACCATGTGCCAATTGTGGTTTGCATACTTGTGCTCATTTACATTGTGCAATTTATATTCCTAGAATTAAATTGATTACTTGTCATCCTAGGATTGCAAACTTTGACATGGACTTAGGTTATTGGTCAGCTTTAGTGAGACTAGTTGATTTAGGTCTTAATTGTGTAAAACCATTTTTGATTTACGCTTCCGCATATAAAACCTAGTTTGGCCAAAATAGATTTTAAAATCGCCTGTTCACCCCATCTAGTTGCCCCTTCGCCACCGTTGGCATCTTTCTAGTGTGCCTGTCCCTGAACCGTCACCACCAACAACCTCAAACTCATCACCCTGTTTTCATTTTTTTCCCTTCCCCCTGCCTCATCCTTGCACATGCCACCATTGGCACTCCCATCAGCCCCATCCAAGTCCAGAGAAGGCGACAATGCCCTCTCTCTTTAATCTTATGACGCGTATACCCATGTATAAGGATATATTCTGAATGATAAATAATATATGCCTCCGTGACATGTGGGTCCATATCCCCACCCTAGACCACACATGGGCTCGGTCTATGTGGACCATGGCCCCATCGGTCAATGGCCAGAGCAAAAATTAAATTAAAGTAAAAATAAATACAGCGAGGTGGACGAGCTCGAGAAAGGTGGGATCAGCCATGGCGTGTGGAGATGGAGATGGTAGTCGGGGAAGAAGGGCATAATGACATTTCACATGCAAAAAATCATCCCAAAAGAATTGAAAAATGCTAAAATACAAAAATAGTTACAATTCCCAACTATTTTTATGAATTGGGCGACATATCATATGAAGCCATGAAGGATAATCTTTGCGTATAAACTGGGGGTATATCACGAAGGGCAATATCTGCGGTGATATTGTAATATTTTACCAAGTATCAATATTTATGGTGGGAAATAATTGATTTTTTTTTGTAAAAGTGCTCGATGGAGACGTGGCTCTTCCTGTTCGCGACCATAGGTAAAAAATTTCTGGGGGACACCCGTCCTCTGGTAGTACGGTGAAGCCGTTGCCGCGAAAGGAAGATGGTGGTTGCAGAGGGGCAGGGGCAGACCCACCCTTTGGGCCAGCTCAGGCGGACACCCCATCCCCCCGCCCCGGGCGCAGACATGGCCCAGACCCCCTCCTGACTCCTCATGAGCTGATGAGCCCATGGGCCACAGCCCATAGGTGATAGGTCACAACCCACTGGTGACTAGACTAGCCCAGCACATCAAGGCTCAAGCCTCATTGCCATTTGCCAGGGCATGCTCACTTGCTCAAGCTTAGCGATGCTGGCTGCGAATCGCCTACGCGATGGAGCTCCTTCGGCCTTCCTGCTCACGGCCGCTAAAGCGCTAAGCCACTAACCCTAGCCAGACTACTAGAGCCAGAGGGTGAGGCCACGAGGGTGAGGTCGCGAGGGTGAGGGAGCGCAGCGTGGGGGACAGCGGGCGAGGACGCGTGGGGCAAGCGGCGGTGGGCGAGGGCGCGACCCATGAGGGCATGAGGCGTGGTCGCCCGGGGGCCGGCGAGGGACGAGGGTGCGCGGTTCCGCCACCAAAGTCGGCAAGGCGACAAGGGGCAAGGGTGCGTGGCGTGTGCCATGCGACTGCAGCCAGCAACCCAGCAAGGTCGCAAGGGGCTCAAGGCTAGCAAGGGCGCGAAGGCCGGTGGGCAACTCCCAGATGGCTAGACTCCCAGTCTCCCTCTTCACTCCTGCTCTCCCTGTCTCCCACTCGGCCACTCAGGCATTCAGATTTTTAGACATTCAGTGATTCAGCCATTCAGTGATTGTGACATTGTGTGAATGTGTGATTCAGTCATTCAGTGATTGTATGATTCAGTTATTCAGTGATTGATACTGTGATTCAGTCATTCAGTGATTGTGTGAATTTGTGTCAAGTCAAGATGAGCAAGCAAGGCAGCAATAAGATGGGGAAAAGCTCCAATAGTAAGTATCTAGGTGATAAATCTTTACTCTTTACCATTCACATATTGTAATCAAATGGAGTATTGAAATGTGTTGTCATTCGTTACTTGTTTTGTTTGATTTGGTAGAAATGGATTTGAAGATGTATTTTAGCAAAGTTTCGAGCACAAGTACTAGGGCAAGCGGAACACCAGCCGCACAAGCACAACCACAAGAACAAGAGGCTACACAATCACAACCATAAGAACAAGAGGCTGCACAACCGCAACTGCAACAAGTGGATGAAGGTATTAAGTAATTTAACCTGGATCACATCATTGCTGATCCAGGACTTCGCATACTAATTGAGGATTTTCATCTCGACATTAGAGATCAAGTAAGAGGGCTTTTTCTTATTGAAGGGCCCTACTCACCATATTGGCCATAATTATTATTGCAAAAACATATGGAAAGAACCTTAGGGGCTTTGGTGAATCATGGTTTAATAAGTACGATTGGTTGGAATGTAGTGTGGAGAAAGATGTAGTATATTGCTTATATTGCTTTCTTTTTAAGCAACAACCTTTATATGAATAATTTGGTCATGATGTCTTCACCAAAATAGGATATAACAATTAGAAAAATCAATACAAATCATATGGTGATCATGTTGGTGGGGTTAGTAGTGTTCACAATAATGCAAAGAAATCATGTGATGATTTTAAGAATCAAAGGTGTAGTGTGTTACATAAGGTGGTTACTTATAACAAGGATGCAGAAATAAAATATGAAACTCGTGTGACTGCATCTTTGGATTGTGCAAGTTTTCTCCTAATGCAAGGTCATTCATTTCGTGGGCACAATGAATCTTCTTTGTTATTAAACAAGGACAATTTTCTAGAGATGGTTGATTAGTACAAAGAAAGGAAGGAGGAAGTGAGGCTTGCATTTGATGAGCTATGTCATGTAACTGCCCACATGACTTGCCCAAAGATTCAAAAGCAACTTGCAAAATGTTGTGCGCAGGAGGTCACCAAAGTGATAAAGGAGGAGATTGGGGATAGTCTTTTTTTCCCATTCTTATTGATAAATCTCGTGATATATCAATCAAAGAGCAAATGGCCATGATTATGAGGTTAGTAATTGATTATATGTTCTATCATTATTTTTTAAAGTTTCCATTGTTCTACTCAATAAATTTATCATTTGTCCTGCAGGTTTGTGAACAACAAAGGGAAGGTTATGAAAAGATTTTTGGGTCTCCAACATATTACAGAGGTAACATCAAATGCATTGAAGAGAGCGTTAGTTGGGATGCTTGGTAGGCATGGTTTACTTATTGCTAGACTACGAGGGCAGGGGTATGATGGAGCTTCAAATATGAGAGATGAATTCAACGGACTGCAAAGATAGATTCGTGATGAGAACCCACATGCTTTCTATGTCCATTGCTTTGCTCATCAATTACAGTTGGTAATCATTGCTGTCACAAGTAGTTGCTCTTCTATCCATGATTTCTTCGACTATGAGAATTTAATTGTGACCACCACTAGTGCATCTTGCAAGAGAAATTATGTATTGCTTGACAAGCATCGCCAAAACATTTTGGGTAAGTTGGAGAGTGAGCAGATTTTTTTCGAAAGAGGGAAGCATCAAGAAACTAGCTTGACCAGACCTGGAGATACTAGATGGGGCTCTCATTATACAACCTTACTCCATATTGAGTCAATGTGGGATGCAGTGACAACTATGCTAGGCCTTGTGCATGAAGATGGGCATAATCCATCTAAGACGGTAGGTTTGTTGCATATAATGGAGAGTTTTAACTTTGTGTTCATTTTGAAGATGATGTTGAAAGTGTTTCGTATTACAAATGGGTTATCTCTTGTCTTGCAAAAGAATGATCAAAGCATTGTCCAGGCTATGTCTTTGCTTATTGATCTTAAAGCACGTTTAATCAACTTGAGGAACCATGGTTGGGAGCCATTATTTGGAAAAGTCAAAATATTTTGTAATGCAAATAAGATTCTGATATCAAATATGGATGAAGTGATACAAAGATGGGGTCGGGGCCGATTAAGGCGTGATGGGATAACCGTTGAGCGACAAGTCCACGTGTTGCTCAACGGTTGAGCGATTTGGGCTAGTCGGCCAACGGTTGAGCGACAGATGATTATTTATGTAAAATAAAAAAAAGTAGTATTATTACTGTATTTCAGAATAAAAGCTAGGTTATTTTGAAAAAAAAATTCGTTTGCATACGGATTGTAGTTGTTGATTCTATTTAGTGTCATTTACTTTTATTACAGTGACTGCAATATAATTTGTTTATAGATTCTTTTGATTTTAGATAATTCTTTTCGGTCTACATCTGCCCGCCATATCTAATATTTAGTCTGGGCCCTCTCCCCTGTGGAGGAGTGGTGGTGCCGGAGGACGATGAGCTGGACGGCCGCCGCTCCAGGTCCGCCCGATCCAACCATCCTCGTCACCTGACTCTCCTGACCTCGTCGAGGGCTCTCGCTTGGCCTACAACCTGTTTGACGAAATGCCCCAGACGCACTATCGATCGATCGCGCGAGCCAGCGGTCCTGCTTGGGCTTGGTGTGCTCCACAAAATGCCTACTAGAGGTAAGAATAACATGTCTTCGCCTAGGTACTACTACCGAACCTGATGCTGGTACAATCTTGTTCACGTTTACTTGGATGCGGAGGTAGGATTCAGGTTCTTGAATTTGTGAGCGATGATCTTTTATTGCATCCAATCCTACTGGGCTATGGTAGTCTTATTGCACTAGGATTAAGCCTTTTCAGCTACAGCATTGAACTCTGTGGCGTTTCCCGCAACTCTGCGTGGTGGCATGCATACCAGAATCTGGTTATTAGGTTACCATCTGTTTTTTATGGAACTTGTAATCAAACATCTTCAGCTAGTTAGCATACAGAACAGAGTTGCGTTGTTGTTACCTCTTGAGGATATTTGAGTTGATGTTGAGTGTGTTTCGATGCTTTGTGCAGGCCGATCATTGTGAGGACTGAGGAGTGCTTGATGTTTCATGAACGAATGAGGCCAAGAAAACATTAGTGCTGATCGATTTAAGTATTACTACTACCCAAATGAAGTAGGGTACTTCTGCCTTATCATTCAGGTTTTATACTTGTAAAGGGAATGTGCTGAGTAATAGTCAAATGACATTATTTACACCTGATACTTCCCTTTAGCAGACTCACAGTGTTTACATTATCTGATTATCAACAGGTTTACAAGCTGACTGAGAAACATTATGATCCTTACAAAGTATCAATGCAGCTGAGATCCTATGTGGATGAATCTCTTCAAGAACTGCTCAAAGTTTGTGAGGTATATTCAAAGCAGAATAGAACTGCTTATAGGAGTAATGCTGAAAATTTTGAACAACCTAAAGACCTAGACAAGGCACTAGTGTTAAGTCTAAGACGCCAAGAATACAAAAGAGCCAAGCTACTAGATGATTGAGCAAAATTTGGAATGACCCTATATATGGCTTGATTTTCAGCCTGATTCAATCCTGCAGAAATAACTTTCCTGCTTTGGTCAATCCGTCAATGTTTTGTCATGGAGGCTGCAATACAAATCTCTATATAATAATGAACATTTTCTTTGTCATCAGTACTGTGATATAATCTGCAACAATGCCTCTACACTATGGCTCTGTTTGTTTAGGTTTATGCTTTTTGGTTTATAGCTTAAAGCCAGTTTTTTTGGTTTAATCAGCTTATAAGCCCCTTAGCTTTTAAGCCAAGCTATGGTGTTTGGTTGTTGGCTTCTTAAATTGTGTGTGAATGATTAAAAGTCTGAATTGCCCTTAAGGGTTTGGAGGACTTGTTTATGCATGTATTTAAACTTATTTTTGCATGAGAATTGAAAATATAACAATACATACAAGTGTATATATGAAACAAAATAGATATCGCTCGTATATGCATGCATGTGTACCAAGTCCTAACCAAATACATTGCAAATTTGAATGTGCATGCATGTATAAATTTTGGACATTGCGTAATGAAAGGAATTAATATAGAAAGGCAAATATTAGCCAACCAAACAAAATACCAAAGAAATAAAATACTATTCTATCATATATGATGCAATTATCTTGTCACTGTAACATGTACATGTCATTTTGAAATAATCTATTTATCCTCTTGCGGCCATCCAAGAAGTAGCAGCCTGGGGAGTAGGAACCGAAGAGGGAAATATCGGGTGGGGAGGAGGAAGGGGGTGAAAAAAATGAAGGGATTTGGCTTTATATACGAATGACATTTTGAGGATAATTTCGATGAAGTTGGGTGGCAAAAGGTTATTTTGTTCCACAAAAGCTAAAAAAAACACTTCTCTCATGACTTATGGTTTTTAAGCTTAAAATGACTTAAGTTTTTTATAAACTGGATGAAAAAGTCACCCCTTTGTTTTTAGGCTTAGGTTTTTTTGCTTTTAAGCTAAAGAAAAAGCCTAAACAAATAGGGTCTATGCATCAGGAACATTTAGTCCCTGCACTGGAAGTTAGAACTTTGAAGTGAGGATATGCAATTTAAATGTAGATTGTGTCATACTTGTTCATATTGATATGTAAAGAAAGTGGAAAACTTTCGTTGGAAGGGGACTGCAATAAGGATGCACTAGGATTAATCCCATCCAAACAACAGACAGCCCAGATAGCTCGTGTTGCATACAACCCCACTCACTTGGGTGGATCCGAGTCATTCAGCTGAGAGCCTGAGATTAGATGGCTTCTGGGGCTTTTTAATAGTTTCGTTGATAGGAAGCTTCTTATTTATTTTTCATCCTTTTGATATGGTGTGCGTACTGAATTTTCTCAGGTGAGTACATGGTTTTCATTACAGATTTTGTTAGTGGATGTTTGGTTTTTAAGTATAAATTTGAAGATTTTGTGGGGGCCCAAAACTTGTAGTACATGCACCAAAAATGCAATCAAGCCAGTCTTGTAGTCTCTCTCTTCTCAAGTCAGTCTTGTAGTGTCAATTGCATCAGGTCTTATACTTTTCTATTCTCAAGAAAGGAAGCCTTGAACATTTATGTCGCTGACATGTATATAACCATTGATTACTTCACAAGAAAGGTATGTCTATGAAATTACCATGAAGACTGTTCTTGTTTGAGCTGTTTGTTTACTTGTCAGCTGTCATTGTGCAACCTTGATCGGCAAAAAGAGAAAAAAAAAGAAAAAGAGATTCGGTATGACTAGCAAATGACTGTTTTACCTAACTTCTAAAGCAGAAAAATAAATGAAATTTAACTTCACATCTGGTACCTACATGAAGCACAATTTGTTTGAGTGACACTGACACATCTGGACCACTTCCTAGAACAACACTGCGTGAATGTACAAGTTACTTCAGTGGTGACTTGAATTCAGAGGGAGATAATTCTATGAAGTGGAATTATATGTACTACTTTGGTTGTGTTCTGTGGAGTCATTGACTATAAGAAAATTCTTTATTCCTTTTGGGCCAAAAATCCTTAAATGTACTAAATACATAAAGAAAAATTGATGTTACAAGTTGAGGCCTGTAATACTATGACTTTGTCAAGTCAGGGAAAAAAATACTGTACTTTTTTCTGATTATTAAACTCATCAGCTCAAACATCTCATTGGCTATGAATTCTTTTTTTATACATACTAACAATCTGTTGCTCATCACCTTGATTCACTGCTTTTATTTGTTAACATCGCAATTTTCGTTGCTAGGTTCTTCTCTGTTGGTGGAGGATGTGTATGATGTCCTCCATTTGGACGATTTCCCTGATGGTGCATTAACCTGTGGGCTTTTATTATATTTCCTCAAATTCCGCTATCTCCATTTGGGTTTCGAGCTCTCCTGGAAAGAGTGTTTGTTGTTTGAAGCGCAAATCCTTTCTACCCCATGTATAGTGGGTAATCTCACATCAGAAATGAACAGAAGTGATTTTTTAAGGTAACTTCAAAACTTCTCACCTTATCCGTCAAAATTGTACTGGTGGTAATGGTGTATAAATATTATATATCTTGTACTAATTGAATTGCAAATGAATTTATAAAAAAATTCCTTGAGAGAACAATAAGCATTGCAAAAAAGGGTCTCTCCCATGTCCCAAATGAAAAAAAGTGTCTATTGATATCGTGCTTTGAATAGTAGTGGCAGTTTGTCATTTGTGCCCAATCCTGAGAAAAATTTGTCTTCAAAGATATTTCTGTAGACTTATAGATCATATGTGGTGCCAATGCAGACTCCAATCAAATGTCACTGCTTGATGCAGACTATACAATGTCAAACTTAGGTTGCCTTGAATCGTCTTCACTCGTCAACTCAGCGTGTTTGGATTTTGGAGTAGGAAAAGCCACCTGATACTAGTTTTAGGTCCACACGTACTTAGATTATTTCGTTCAAGATGTGTCACTATCTTCGTAGACCATTTGGACAACTGATTTCTTCTTTAGTCTTTACCATCCAGGAAGTAACTGAAGGCGTTTCAGAAGACGCGCTTGATGTTTCCATTGATACTTGGCGATATAAAAGGTTCAGAGCAACCGAATCAGTCGGTTGTAATTACATGCCAAAGTAAGCACTAGCAAAACAGGAAAGCTAATTATCTAGCAAAACGCATAGGCGTGATTATCTCCCGGAGGATGGCAACCGCATGGGCGTGATTAACTCCTGGACTTGGCGCCGTGACAGGCGCTGCCATGGCCGCACGTTCACGTCTAACACACCTTCCTGATGAGGAGTGATATCCTCATTAGGACCTTTTGTCATAGTACCTTGTTCTCGATTCGCTTGCAGGAGATAATCTTCTTGGTGAGGTCAACCGCGTTCGACACGGTTGATAATCATCGAAACAATGGTGTAGTAATTGCAAGGGGTTCGATCTGTTTTGGTCAGAGCCTTTGGATTATCAACGTCGCGTACTCTATAATCAACATATCACTGCTTTTTGGAAGATCGGGCCACAGTCACATTACCCCCCTCCCCGCAGTTGGAACGAGAGCGGGGCGAACGTTCAAATTGGAGCAGAATTCCCGGAAGATTGCCATAGGGAGCCCCTTAGTGAAGACGTTGGCGTATTGGGAGCTTGTCGGCACATGAAGAACGCGGACCTCGTCGAGAGCAACACACTCTCGCACAAAATGCAGGTCGATCTCAACATGTTTCGTTCGCTGATGTTGGACGGGATTAGTTGAGAGGTAGACAACGTGTTGTCGCAAAAAACGATCGTGGCCAGCTTAGGGCACTACCAGAATCCGTTAATTTCCCAAGTGCCCGAAACACTCGGGAAAGTACCAAAAACACTCGGGAAACTAATTCCCGAAGGTCATCCGTCGGGAAAAACCACTCGGGATAGTTTAGTCGGGTAAAAACTGGTTTTCCGAGTATTACACTCGGGAGACACAAATTCGCCGTGTGTTCGGATGTACACTCGGGAAACACCCAACACTTGGGAGAATAAGTGCCACAACGGGTTTAGCCACAGGAACAAAATACTTTTACCGAGTGTTAACACTCGAAAAAGTAGGTAAATTGTCCTAAGTGTATGTCAACTACACTCGGAAAATAAAACCACGTGGTGATCCAGCACGCATGCAAATTTGTAGTTTTTCTGAGTGTATGTCAACTAAGGACACTTGGGAATTACCTGAACAACATATGCACCAATTTTGTACGTACAATGCTTTTCATTTTAAACTAGGCTCAGGATGATATGAAACTCGGCAATTAAACAGACCATACATTCCACAGCAAAAAAATACCACCAATTAGCCACAAATCATTACATATATAGATTCAACAACATTAACATAATGTTCTAGTTCACAATACAACATTCACATATATAGATCGAACATTCACAACATATTTGAGTTCAAATTCAAAAAGCTAGGTATAAGACATGATACATATAACAATTCTAAGTAGTTCACGGAGTCAATGCTTGGTACACCAATTGTCGAGGTGCATGAGTTAACCTTCAACTTGTCGCTCCCAATGCTCAACCGCAAAGATGATGACCATGGATCAGTTATTGACTCTATGGAGTGAAACCAAAAGACAACTAATAAGTAATAGCTATTGACAATCACAGGTAGACATGCTATTTATTAATAACTAAACCAGTAGACATGCTATTTATTAATAATGAAATCTAAACTCATCTTACTTGATTGTTTAACTAGATCACACTAGGAAGCATGGCAATTGAAGCAGCCACTCAATGAACTCATTTGGCCATTCTCGGTGTGGTGTGATGTCTTTTTGACAGCCCTGGAAATCTGTTGGTCATGATTTGCGGTTGTACTGCGTACCACCTATGCTTTCCTATGAGCAGACTTGAGGGTGTTGAAAATCCTCTCCAGTAAGTATGATCTTCTCTTTTCAAATTTCATCTGAACAATCACAAAGAAGTACGAATTGAATGGATATCAAACTTCCTAGTAGTAAACAAGAATGAAGCATGCTAATCATAAATAGCAAACACTAATGAGCAGTAGAATCATATACACAGAAAAAGAGAGTTAGATACATGCAAGAGAGGAGGAAAATGATACTAGAGAGCCAGAAGCAAAGAAACAAGCATACCACAAATTGCAGTACTTGAGCAAAGAGCCTACATAAGAGTAACAAATAGTATTGCACGGCTCATCAACCATCTATTACAATAGCAACCTTAACAACTTTAGTAAACAACTATAGAAAAATAGTCGTACACAAAAGTAAAGAAGCAAGCAATGTAACTAAAACAACTATTTGGTGATTCACTGTTTTTATTACTCCCTAAATGGGTGCAAAAGAAATACTACATTCACTGAGAAAGAATATTGAAATTTATCAGATCAAAAGATTTAGCTACACTTACAAATAGAGTGAAGAACTGTGAGAACCCAGGGTATTTAATTTGTAATGCTTAGCCATCCACTTGACCTTAGCATCATAAACCAAATATCCCATGCCTCTGAGTAGTATGTACCTCCCAGGAGCGGTACACATACTCCTTCACAAAATATAGCATACATTCCATACACAAGTCATTACAATACCGAGTCCACGAGTTTACATCACAAAGACATACAAGTTCATATTACAAAAGTAGGGCCGACCGGCCAATATCAAGAGTAAGAAATAAGGTAGCAGCGGAAACAAAAGTCATAAGATGGTGACAAACAAAAGCCAACTGGTTTGCCTTTACCCACAAGGCAACGACCAGGCCGCCAAGCTAGTCATCCTGCACGAAGTCGGTCTCACAATAATTAACCCATTGGGAGTCAACCTCCTCTGCAACAATTAAGTAATGCAGTTGAGTACATAAATGTACTCGCAAGACTTACGCATAACAAACCTATACATAGCTACATGCAAGCTGATTCAAAGGAGAAGTCATAGGGTTTGTTTAACGCACAAAGCAATATTTCATTTGCAATAGATAATAGATTGAAGGCAGTTTGACACATATGTTTTTATTTGATTAAATAATAGTAAGACACCAATATAAACATAAACAACATCCTAGAGGTGGCTCCCAAACAGCCACCACAACATAGCACGAATTACCCATTCGTATCACCCGAATTCAAGTTTTAATGAAAAAGTTATAGTCTAATTCTTACAGGAAGATGGCGGCTAGGGTTTCAGTGGTGTTTTTTCACATACCTCCCAACAGCCTCATGCATCTCCTTATATAGTGCTTGTGACGGATCCTATCCGAACACGTTTACGAATCGTATTCGTACTGGTTTGTTCCAACCCGTTAAGTGTGTGACCACAGAGGTTCATGCGTGTCGGTTGTGACTTCGAAACCCTTTCCGATTACTAGTCGATGCGGCTCCTAGCGTAACATAGCGATTCCGAATACACACAAATTATATCGAGCGAACCTTAATGCAATATGATCTCGACGAGTCCTCATCACTTACGACCGTGTCTATACTCTATCTGACCGATTCGTTTGTGGTCACGACGATTCTTAACTCCTTACGACCGAGTTACGACCACTCTGTGATTACGTTCGACCGGTCTCGACCACTCGTATCTCCATACGACGATGAATGGCGATCAAACTGAGTGACCTACTCGTGTATACTCCCTTTGCCTCACGATGTCTGGTTGAACTCGAGGTGAGATGTTGTGTCATCCATGGACTGTTCAATTCTTTCTCGATCGAGTGTCGGATAACTTTACGTGGTCGAACACTTCGACTACTAGTGGCATGGCCATGCACTTTCTTTATCCGATCACAACGAGGGCCCAGAGACATCTCTCCTGTTATGTTAGGAGGGGCAAATCCCATATCCCACCGGTCACATTCCTCTCCATATTTCACAAAGATACCCAAAGCTACCTTTATAACTACCCGATTCACGGTGTAGCATTTGGCAACCCCTAAGAGTGCTATTACACATGTAGGAAACCATGCTGATCTCAGGTCTAAGGATTGTACATCATCATTGCTTGAGACCAACTAACGACACATAGAATCATAACAATCTCAATAGTGTCTCAAGGTGGGTCTAATCCAACATCATGTTCTCCAACATGTGTCCATATTATTGGTTTGATATCTCCATATCTATGACTTGTGAAACATAGTCATCAACCAATACATATGCTAGTCTATTCATATGTATCCTCATATGTTTCCGACCAGGGATCGTATAAGAATAATTATCGCAGAAATATAGAGTTTC
The DNA here is from genome assembly GCA_036346405.1 of Phyllostachys edulis. Taxonomy (NCBI): domain Eukaryota; kingdom Viridiplantae; phylum Streptophyta; class Magnoliopsida; order Poales; family Poaceae; genus Phyllostachys; species Phyllostachys edulis. The sequence continues at coordinate 51,467,613 of CM070554.1, read as the reverse complement.
ACAACCAAGTCACATACTTGATAATAAATATTAACAATATTATTCTAGGAACAAGATAACACATTATCCAATGTCATGAACATAATGAAATATAATCATCTCTATGATTGTCTCTAGGGCATATTTCCAACATCTTCTTCATCGGAGTCGGAGTCGGAGTCGCTTGACTCATCATTTGAATCCCACTCTCCAATGTAGGCTTCATTCTTGCCATCCTTGTGAAGCTTCTTGAAAAGCTTCTTCTTGCCGTTGTATTCCTTCTTCTAGAATGGCTTGCCCTTGTCATCCTTCTTTTCGGGGCAACGAGAGGCAATGTGCCCCTTTTCTTCACAATTATAGCATCGAATGTTGCTACATCTCTTCTTGTCATTTGAGGATTGCCCTTTCTTGAACTTGTCGAAGTTATAGCTTCTATTGGGGCGCCTCTTCATGACCCTCTTCATTCTTCTCACAAGGAGTGCATACTCCTCATCCGATTTATCTTCTTCATCCTCATCATCACTTGATTCCGCTTTGGCTTTGAAAGTGGTGATCTTCTTCTTTGAGGAAGATGTTTCCAGGAGCTCTTCCTTGTCCTTCTTGAATAACTCATTTGTGATGAAATTTCCCAAGAGCCCCGTTGGTGTCATTCTTGGCAACTCGGGTGAGTTGAGAAATAGCGTCACCAACGTCTCATACTTATCCGGAAGAGCCCTAAGCATCTTGCGAACAATATCAACATCAAGAAGGTTAGTCCCAAGGCCTTTGAGCTCATTCACAATGTTGTTGAGTCTTGAATACATCTCATTGATGTTTTCATGAGGCAACATAATGAATATCTCATATTTAATCCGAAGCCTATGCAATTTGGCTTCTTTGACCATGGATGTTCCCTCATGGATTTCCGAGAGGGTGGTCCAAATATCATAAGCGGTTTCTAAGTTGCTCACTCTATTGAACTCATCCGCGTTCAAAGCGCCAACGAGAGCGTTCATAGCTTGGGCATCTAAATGAGCATTACGCTTCTCTTGCTCCGTGGGGAGTAGTGGATTAAGAGGCATTGCGTAACCCTCATTTACGATTTTCCAAATTCTCGGACTCATAGCCTTTAAATAAATTGACATTTTAATTTTCCAATAAGCATAATTTGAGCCATCAAAGAGAGGAGCCTTTCCTATAGCAATTCCCTCACTAGCCATCCTTTTCTCTCTTAGACGGTTAAGTCTAAATCAATGAGAGACCAAGCTCTGATACCACTTGTAGGATCAAGGATAACCGACTAGAGGGGGTGAATAGGAGGTTTTTAAACTTTTTGACAATTTAGCAATTTTAGCCAATTAACAACTTAGTCTAAGCAAGATATAATTCTAGCTAAGCAATTTAACACAATAGACAAGCTAGAAATATAAATGCGGAAATGTAAAGACTAGAAATAACCACAATGACACAAGGATGTTTTTCCCGTGGTATCGAAGACTTGCCGGTCTTCACTAGTCCACGTTGAGGAAGCTTGATCAACTCAAGCCGGCTCCACGAATTAAGCCTTCCCTCAATCACTAGTGGTAGCTCTTCTCCTCTCCGGATAGGCGAGCTCCAACCTTCACAAATGCTCGGGCCTTCTCACAATCTCCTTTGAGAAGATCACCGAACCAAACACCAAGCCGTCTAGGAGATGGCAATCTCCAAGAGTAATAGAGCAAGAGATCTTCACTTGAAAGCGCTCTAATGCCACAATGATCAAACTCAAATAAATGCTCTTGGAAAAACCTCAACTACCTTTGCAAAAGGAATTGAATGCTCTCAAATGAGTTGGAAACAATGCAAAGGGTTCAAGGGAGTTTTATGAGGTTCAACAACACTTCTAGTTGCAGTGGGTGAGGTATTTATAGCCTCCACCCACTGCACTAGCCGTTGGGGCACGAAATCCCCAATTTTTCAGGAGGCGTGGTCAGACCGCAGGCACCCGTGCGGTTAGTCCGGCCCTTGCCGTAACGGTCGTTTTTCCTCCTCTGCAACGCATTAAATGCACGGGAAAAATAGCCGTTACATTGACCCCGGTCAGACCGCAGGTGTATGCGCGGTTAGTCCGGCCTACAGAAAAACGAAAAACGCTTTAAAACACCTACTGGAAAAAGCTGACCGCTTGGAACATCCGGGAGTGCGGTTAGTCCGCGAATTTGCCGACGGTCAGTCCGGCCTTGAGTTTTCAACCGAAAATCCTTCTCTGGAAAAAGTTGACTGCGTCCAAGATCCGGGGGTGCGGTCAGTCCGGCCCTTAGCCGTCAGTTAGTCCGGCCCAGAGGATTTTCAGCAAAACTGAAAACAACCACTTACTGGAAAATGCTGACCGCCTTCTTTGGTCGGGCACTCTGGTTAGTCCGGCCAATTGACGTCAGTCAGTCCGGCCTCCAAAGAATTTCAGCAAATTTAAATTGATGCCAAACCAAAAACAAATCCAAGATTAAACCAAATAATATTTGAGCAATTGTGGCATCATTCACTTTCAAGGTACTCAATTCTTGGACCCTCTTTATAGTACGGCTGTCTAGCCTATAACCCGGTCTTCCAACCAATTCACCTAAGACCGGTAAAATAAAAAGATCCTAGACTGTTGTACCTTGTCTTTGAGCCAAATGATCTTCATGTAATCCTCTCGCATGCAATTCCAGGTCATCAAAAGCACCAATGGGACTTAACCTTGTAAATACTCAATAAACACGTTAATCCCATATTCACATATTATCATTAATTATGAAAACAATTTTTAGGGGCCTAGATGCTTTCAGAGTCTATTTCGGATTTCATGGCTCCAAGCCATTTCTCAGAGTCTGGGTCCATCATCGCTTCCTCATAAGTCTTAGGCTCATCATTATTCAAAAATAATACGTCATGCCCATACCTTGTAGGAAATTGACGCGCCTTTTAGATCTCGTTAAATGGTGCCTCATCTCTGAGTTCAACAACAATTTGTTCATCGATGAGAGGTTCAATGAGGAGTTGAAACACTTTCAGATGTTTCCCGAATTTCTTCGAGTTGCACCTTTCTCCCACTGACTCCTTTTGAAAGAAACTCTTTCTCCAAAAAGACACCATTTCGGGCAACAAAAACTTTGTCTTCTTCCCAGTTATAGAAATAATATCCTTTGGTTTCCCTAGGATCTCCTATAAAGAAGCATTTATCCGATTTGGGTGCGAGTTTGTCAGACGTCAAATGTTTAACATAGACATCACAACCCCATATCCTTAGAAAAGACAAACTAGGACTCTTTCCAGTCCACATCTCATATGGTGTCTTATCTACTGATTTAGATGGTACTTGATTCAAAATGTAAGCGGCAGTTTCTAGAGCATAACCCTAAAAATACAATGGCAGATCGGATTGGCTCATCATTGATCGAACCATGTCCAACAAGATCCTATTACGCCGCTCGGACACCCCATTCCATTGTGGAGTGCCGGGTGGTGTAAGCTGTGGAACAATTCCACATTGTTTCAAATGACTACCAAACTCATGGCTCAAGAACTCACCTCCACGATCAGGTCGTAAAGATTTGATTGTCTTGCCAAGTTGGTTCTGTACTTCATTCTGGAACTCCTTGAATTTTTCAAAGGATTCCGACTTGTGCCTCATTAAGTAGATATAACCATATCTACTATAGTCATCGGTGAAAGTAATGAAGTACTGAAAACCACCTCTAGCTGTCGTACTCATTGGTCCACACGCATCAGTATGTACGAGTGCCAACTGGTCGGACGCCCTCTCACTACGACCAGTGAAAGGTGTCTTGGTCATCTTTCCGACCAGGCAAGATTCGCATGTGTCAAATGATTCCAAATCAAATGAGTTTAGAGTTCCATCATTATGAAGCTTTTTCATGCGTTTCTCACTTATGTGACCCAAACGACAATGCCAAATAAAAGTGGAATTTATTTCATTAGGCCGAAGCCTTTTTGTATTAATATTATAGACGGATGCATCAACAAGATTTAAAATAAACAACCCATTCAAAACAGGTGCATAGCCATAAAACACTTCATTCAAAAATATAGAACAACCATTGTTCTCAATAATGAATTTATAATCCTCTGCCATCAAACATGAGGTAGAGATGATCTTTCTACTAATGGCTGGAATGTAATAACAAGTATTCAATTCCATAATAAATCCTGAAGGCAAAAGTAATGGCAAAGTCCCGACGGCTAATGCAGCAACCCTTGCTTTATTTCCAACGCGAAGATCCATCTCGCCCTTTGCAATTCTCCTACTCTTTGTTAGACTCTGCATCGAATTGCAGATATGAGCAACCGATCCGGTATCAAATACCCATGAGTTAACAGAAGAGTCAGCAAGAAAAACATCTATAACATTAATACCTGTAGTGGAAGCTTTAGCCCCACCATTTTTTTTTTGATCAGCTAGGTATTTCTTGCAGTTCCTCTTCCAATGGTCTAGCTCTTTGCAGTAAAAGCATTCATTCTCTTGAATCGGGCCAGACTTAGTCTTGAGCTTAGGTTTGTTTTTGATCTCATCCGAAACTTTAGCCTTGCCCTTTCTGACCCAAGTCTTGGCCTTCTTCTTGAAGCTTGTACTCTTTTGCACCATCATCACATGACTGTTGCTTTTCTTAATGCTGCCCTCTGCTGTCTTAAACATCATATGCAGTTCGGTGAGATTCTTGTCTAAGTCGTTCATATGGAAGTTCAAAATGAACTGCCCATAGCTTGCAGGAAGCGAAGCAAGAATCAAATCTGTAGCCAACTTTTGGCCAAGTGGAAAACCAAGTTTTTCTAAGCTTTGTGTGTAACCAACCATTTTGATCACATGATGGCTCACCAGACTACCCTCAGCTAGCTTACACCCAAACAAGTTCTTTGAGATCTCATATCTCTCGGTTCTTGCCTGTGTCTCAAACATGCCTTTGAGCGCCACGATCATATCGTAGGCCTCAATGTTCTCAAACTGCTTCTGAAGGTCTGAGTTCATCGCAGCAAGCATGAGACAGCTAACATCAAGTGATTCATCACATGCCTTTTTACAGGCGGTTTTAAGAGTAGAAGCAGCATTCTCTGTAGGCACATGTGGAATTGGTTCCTCTAGAACATGTTCATTTTTATCTTACCTAAGAACAATTCTTAGGTTGCGAGACCAATCCGCAAAATTTGTTCCATTCAGTTTTTCCTTTTCAAGTATCGAACGTAAAGCAAAACTGGATGTAGGTACAACAGTTGGTGGCATGATCTACAACATAAAATATACAAAACTAAGACATATGTTCAAGAAAAGTAACTTCTATTAAACAATTAAATAAAGATACTCCCACTAAATACCATATCCCTCTTATGACATTTTAGTGATTCAAGATCTAAAATCAATTAATCTACTAGTGAGCTATGGCATCACTACTAGAAGATTAGTGAAATTGGTAAGCAACCCTTTACTAATCATATCTCTATATGACTCTTGTTGTTGGGCAGCATCTTTATGCTTCGGCACCCAACCCTTATGCCCTAAGGTCCACAACTGTTATGATAACTATGTTAAGTTAAACCAATGCTCAGCGTGTAAGTGTTTGACACAAACCCATCTAGTCAAGTAGAGTTAATGGCACTCTGCTATGGCAAGACCTACCAATAAAATTTATGACTTTTGATGGTGTAGCATATTTGGGAGGGCATCAATTTAACTTAATATTATGTGAGGGAATTTTACTTCTACCATGTTAAAAGCATTTAAAGCAAAACATGTATAGAAATCAATGAACAGGAATATAAAGGCATTCACAGATAATCAAATTCCATTGTGATATAGTATGACCCTTCTCCATGGTGATCTCCATCGTCATGCATCCTGTTCGCCATGTCTCCAAGTGGTCGACTCCTCCAAGTACTCCCACTAAGCCATTACTCCTAATAGCACTAGTAATGAATCACAAGGAGATAAGAAGCATCACAAGTCGACACGCAGGCCATTATACAAAAATAGACAGCCTTGGGCTGCAATAAGCATGACACGCAGGTCATGAACATTACACACATACATGCATCTCATACATAAACCATTATGGGTCATACTATTCACATCAATCCCTACAAAAACAAGTTATGCACATAATCCAATTCTATGAGCACACACTACCTATAGCGCGCGGTACGAATACCCAGCACGGCGCCCCTCGCTGGTCGAGGGCAGCGCGCTCGGAAAATTTTTCTGAGACATGAATCTTATTCACGCAACCGAGCCTTGGAAATCATCGGATTAATCAAATTAACCCTATTCCGAACCAATCCGATCAATGCCTTGATACGACCACATACTACGGCATACTCCGATGGCAGAATTCCGACCGATAGGAGTGTTATGCAGACTGGTCGTGAACAAGCGCAATAAACCATCTGGTCCTTATAGCTCATACCTCCTCATAGACCCATGTACTACCACCAAGAACTGATCGATCTTATCGACCAGGGTCTAGATCGTTCCATCTATATGAACCGATCTAGGTTACCAGACCAAACTAATAATAGATCCAATCTACTACTACCACATATCAAGTATATGTGATCGATCCAGATCAAAAGCTACGCAGGATGGCTCTGATACCACTGTTGGGTCGCGGGGTAGGCTATGATAGCTACAAACAAAAATTTCTACCACGCAAACCAGGAAGCCAAGCAAGTAGATGATCACAGATCGTTACCACCAGACGCTCAGAGCAGCGGAAGAAGGGTTGGAGCAGCCTGGTCTAACGTATAGCGCGTCGATGTAGTGGTCATAGTCGATCGTCCAATGTCCAGCAAGTCGATGCAGTGGTCGTAGTCAATCGTCCAGCGTCCTCGCGAGTCGATCGTCTCCTCCAGCAACCTCTGCAGTTCCTCGTGAAGATCGCGGATCGTCCTCAAGCGCAACAATCGTAGTAGTGTATCTACGGTATCCACATGTGCAGGGAAGGAACAACCATACGCTGGTGTGCTAGCACCAAGTCGCACGGCAGAGCTCTCAGGAAGATGGCGGCTAGGGTTTCGGTGGTGATTCTCTCGTCCCGTACCTCCCCCACAGCCTCATGCATCTCCATATATAGTGCTCGTGACGGATCCGATCCGAACACGTTTGACGAATCGTATTCGTACTGGTTTGTTCCAATCCGTTAAGTATGTGACCTTGTAGGTTCATGCGTAGTTCGGTTGTGACTAGGAAATCCTTTTCGATCACGGGTCGTAGCGGCTCCTAGCAGAACATAACGATTCCCGAATACACACAAATTATATCGGACGAACCTTAATGCAATATGATCTACGACCAGGTCCTCATCACTTACGACCAGGTCATATCTTTATACGACCAGTTCGTATTTGGTCACGACCAGTTCGTAACTCTTTATGACCAGGTTACGACCACTCTGTGATTACGTTCGACCAGTCTACGACCAGCTCGTATATCCATACGACCAGTCTGTAACTATTCGAACTAAGCGACCTACTCGTGTATACTCCCTTTGCCTTACGATGTCTGGTTGAACTCTAGGCGAGATGTTGTGTCATCCATGGACTGTTCAATACTTTCTCGATTGAGTGTCGGATAACTTCACGTGGTCGAATATTTCGACTACTAGTGGCATGGCCATGCACTTTTTTTATCCGATCACAACGAGGGGCCCAGAGACATCTCTCCTGTTATGTTAGGAGGGGCAAATCCCATATCCGACCAGTCACATTCCTCTCCATGTTTCACAAAGATACCCAAAGCTACCTTTATAACTACCCAGTTACGGTGTAGCGTTTGGCAACCCCTAAGAGTGCTATTACACATGTAGAAAACCATGCTGATCTCAGGTCTAAGGATTATACATCATCATTGCTTGAGACAAACTAACGACACATAGAATCATAACAATCTCAATAGTGTCTCAAGGTGGGTCTTATCCAACACCATGTTCTCTAACATGTGTCCATATTATTGGTTTGATATCTCCATATCTATGACTTGTGAAACATAGTCATCAACCAATACATATGCTAGTCTATTCATATGTGTCCTCATATGTTTCCGACCAGGGATCGTATAAGAATAATTATCGCAGAAATATAGAGTTTCACAACCAAGTCACATACTTGATAATAAATATTAACAATATTATTCTAGGAACAAGATAACACATTATCCAATGTTATAAACATAATGAAATATAATCATCTCTATGATTACCTCTAGGGCATATTTCCAACAGTGTCAATATAGATAAATATCGATCCACACAAGACAAAATTATAGAATAAATGATTAATTTGGATAACAAATAATGGTTTTGATATTATGGTTGAGTTTACACTTATTAAGAGCCTCGTAGGGAAATACCGATGCAAGGAAAATGGTAATTGGTGCTAGCTTGCACACTATAGAAAATTGCATTGGCTCCTAAGAACAAATGATCAACACAAATGCCCTTACACGATCATGAGACTTAACGCAATAAAACCTTCCCCCTACTTAACCGTACAGTACCCATATACCGCGTGTGATAGAACGAGTTTTACTTGAATCAACGACGTTACCAAAGTTTGGTCCTTGTTGGTCCAGACAAGTCAATCACTTACCCAATCTCGTCCACGAAGGCACCCTCACTAGAAAACACTTGTCCAGACCGAAAATCTCTTTTAAATTGATAAAATTTAACTTAACAAACAGATACAAAGATCTGAAACAAAATGAAGATAAGTAATTGAGTGTTTCCCATAATTGTCGAGTTATTCTCGACAATCAGACTACCGTTTCTAGACTTGCATGGCTAAGCAATCCTGAACGATATATTCCAATAAATCTAACCTAAGCATGTGGTACTGGAATAATTCAAAGATAACCTCAATGAATAGGAGATAACTAATCTACACATCACAAAAATAACGACATTATCAAAATAGCATGCAAGCAATTATCATTGCACTAACTTAACAAAACTGGGATCAAATATGATACAAAAGAAAGTTCAAATGATGCTTGCCTTGCTGGTAGTCTAATTGCTCTCCCTCAGTAGCGTACAAGTCAATATCGATAGGCTCGGAATCTGAGCTTGGTAAGAGGCCGAGGTGGTCGGAGCTTCCTCGACGTCGACAATGTCCACGGCGGTGGTTGCAGTTCACGCGGAGAGGACGCTCTGGTGAAAACCAAAAGGAGTGAATGATCGGGATGGCTTACTGTTGGACCGAAAAGGCGACTAGAGGGGGCGGGGGTGAATAGGAGCACGATCTCTTTTTCACCTTGATCGAATTCAATACGATTTTCACTCCAATAGCTATAAAAGCTATGAAGATCAATATACAAGCACAGTGGAAGACTTGTATTGAATCTAATCAAAACCCCGAAGCAAATAGACCAAAAACATAAAAACTCAAAACCTAAATGAGTTGGGCAGTCTGACCTCCAGCTAGAAATTGGTCTGACCTTTGGAAATCGGTCTGACCTCTCAGTACATGGCGGTCAGACCTCCAGGGCAATGAACAGTGAAATCAGCCCGAAAACCAAATCTCAAATCGATCTAACTTTTGATTCGTAATGCCAAACCTTACCAAATTTGAGACACACCTTCTCTAAGATATTGGGAACCTATTCCAATCAAGGATCGCATAGATCCATGCCAAAGTTCCTATCTTTTTCAGTTTGAACGAAGAGTGCTAAAAAACCGAGTCAAAATCGAAAGATGATCTAAAGACTTGCTCGTGGGTGATTGATGATCAAGATGATCCTAGATGGGTTCCCACATGTCACAGTAAGTTAGATCAAGGCAACAAACTAAGCAAAAACTCGCAGATCAAAGAAAGACTCAAAATCACCAAATAGAGAGAAAGAAAGCAAATGAACTCATCTTTGAGAGAACTTTCTTTGGATTGATTTGATATGGTATTGGTTTACAGCCACTCCATCAATGGAGGACAAAGACTCAATACATGAGCACGAAATCAAATTCAACTCTCTAGAACCCTAACCTCCAACTATCCTTCCCTAAGCACAAAAGCAAAACTAGGGTTTAAATGTAACCACCTCCCTCCTCTATTTATAGTGGAGGCTAAACCTTCTAGAAGAGTTAACCCTAATGGGCTCCCGTTAAGGCCCACAACAAACGGGTTACATACGCACACATTTTAAAGCGTCGTCTTCATCTCCTCTTGACCTAATCCACTTCTCCACGCACCATCTTGCGCCGAGGGTTGGCAAAAGTTCACCAAGGCGGTATTTGGTAAAATTACCAAAATACCCCTTCTCGATCTTTTTCGAAGACCGAGTCCCATCTTCATGAAGCACCTCCCATGCTTCGCCACATGTAGGTTGATCCTGCTATCCACCCGGTTTTCCAAGTGAGTTAACTGAAAAAACATTTGGGGTCTCAGGCGATACCAATCCCAAGACTGCCATTGGTTGGAGACAACGGCAAAATCAAGATCGAGCCTTTAGCTGTATTGGACAGAAGAGTAATTCCTCGTAGGAATGAACTAGTGGCTCAATGGTTGATTCAGTGGTTAAGCTTGGGGCTAGAGGATGCAACCTGGGAAGACGTTACTTTCATTCAAAGTACATTTCCAAATTCGAATCTTAAGGACAAGGTCCAACTCAAGCAGAGGGCAATATTAGATCCTAGAATAGCTAAGTCTGAACATCGTAGCAAATATTCAGACCTTAAAGGGAGTCAGTTGAAGTCGACCAATTTTGCAACGCTTCAACGAGTTCAGTTAAGCCAAGATGCAAGGTGGAGATCGAAGACACATGCTGGATGGAAGATCCGACGGCACAACATCATTCCAGTAATTACTGTGGTGTCATCTAGCCTGTCGTCGAGTGGAATCACCGAAATGAAATCGAACTTTATTGTTTTACTTCAGCATGTAATGTAAACTTCAAGTTGTCCGGGGCTATATATCCCGACGCTTCCGTTAATGGAAAGGAAGAAAAGAACATCATAATTAGTGTCCCTCTTAATTAGTTCAGGTAGAACCCTAGCATTAGTTCCCTCGCTCGAACATTAGAGATTATATCCTCCCAAATCGACCTGGTCGCATCTCTGAAGTTTCAGGGTCCTATTGAATAATCCTTAATGCACTGATTTCTTGTGTTGATTAGCAGTCACATTTTCGTTTCTTTTTTTATTAGCATTGATGTTTATGTTTTCGTTTTCGGCTGACTGGCTGCACGTTGGTCATGAAGTTTTGTTTATGCTGCACTTCTGCACGTTGTGGAGGCAGTCACATCATGGAAGCAGTCATGGCATTAGCACCAGTTGATCGATGTTGCATTGAATGGCTAGCGTTGCTGACTGAGCAATGATGATCAATGCTAGCAATCACTCGTTAGCATTAGCAGTGAGCAGTTATTCATTTGTTTTTGCTAGTATAAATAAAAAACAAAAAATAGAAAATGCTACGGTATTTCAATAGCACCAAATATTGTTGTCTTCTATTTGCTGTCCAGAGTGTGTGTGTGTGTGTGTGTGTGTGTGTGTGTGTGTTTGTTTGTTCTGTTCCAGTGTGTTCGTGTGCGTAGACACTAGCAAGCGGGCTGACAATTGGTATCAGAGCTTCGTGCTCTCCTGCATGTGAAGATGTCGCGCAACGGTTCACGTTCTCCTACCAGGTCACATCTGGTGCAAGGCGACGGCAGCACTACTCGCACAATCAATCTCGGCGGCAATGGTGACCGTAAGATTGGATCCGGCAGCAACGGCGGCAAAGAGCTTATGGTGCAACGGGTGGTAAGGGAGACGACGGGATCAGTGGTCTACCCCACGCTGACACGAATGAACTATATCGATTGGGCTCTTGTGATGAGGGTGAACCTGCAAGCACAAGGCCTATAGGAGGCGATCGAACCTGGCAACGCCGACTACCGTGATGACAGATTGGCGATGTCTGCCATCCTCCGTGTGGTGTTGCTGGACATGCTATCCATGCTGGCGGTGAAGGACACGACCAAGCAGGCGTGGGATGCCGTGAAGATGATGTGAATGGGCATCGAATGGGTCCGTGAGGCGAATGTATAGAAGCTTCGCAAGGAGTTCGAGAATATCTAATTCATGGATGGTGAGTCAGTGGACAACTTGTAACACCCTGATTTTCAGAATCGGGTTGTTAATATTTAATTTGGTGATATATTAATTTTTTGACTATGTTTTAAAATTTTTCTAGTGTTTAATCAAAATGTTGCTTCGAAAATCAAATTGAATTAATTAACAGGTTGCATTTTATTAAACCAAATTGTTTGAAAGACTATGTTAAAAATATATATATATATATATTAAAATTAAAATTAATTGTATTGATCTCTTATTTTCACATGCATTTCGAAAAAAATCATACCATGATGCATGCATTAGTATCATCGTTTTATTTTCCGACTGACCGATCATGAGCTAAACGCTGCGTGTTCCATCTTTTCCGGTCATCTCCCTTTTTCCTTCCCTGCTAACTCCTTTCGCTTCTTTCCTTCAAATCTCATCCAAAAACTCAAAACAAGCCATGCATGTCATACCACCACGACATCATCGCACGACCAACCTATTTCTGTAATTCATTTTCGCATGCATGGCAGTTTGAGCGAATTCGCAAACAGACGAAAAGAAGTAGCAGATGAAATGCCTGCATGCCGATTCTTTTCCCAAACTTCTCTCTTCACAATCACAACCAAAAACCAAAAATCGTGCAACGCATGTTATACCGTTGCGATCGTTGTCTCTAGAGCATTCCATTTTAGCATTTAGTTTGCGCATGCAAGGTTATGGGAGTGAGCCGGAGAAAAGAGGAAGAACTGTACTGCTATTCATCTTCCAAGCAAACAGGAACTTCAAAGATTTTTTAGAGAGCATCACACTCTGGAAAAATTCCTGAAAATTTTACGTAAGCATCAACATTATGTCAGGAACCTTCCATAAAAATTTCATGATTTTTGGAGCTAGGCAACTATATCTAAAAATTATCGAACTCCCCACTGCTATTTGTTTTTCCCCAAATCCGAACATTGTTCATTCGAATTTTGTTTTCTCCCAACCGAATCATATCACACCCACTGCCTTTCCTTTCTCATGAGGGCACTACACTGCCTAGTCTTGTCTCCCCCAATGCCCAAACACACACGCAACCACACATTTATTTATCAAGGCAGCACCACTCACCATTTCTTTATTCTCCAACCATTTCCTATGCCACAACCAAACAGCACCTTTCCCCCCACGCCATTCTCCTTGCTGCCCACCACCAGAGCCATTCATCACCTTCTTCTTCCTCTAGCATGAACTCAAGTCCATTTCTCTAACTTCTCTCCTCTCAATACCTAGCAAAATCCAGAAAACTCTCACTGCATGCTATGCCATTGTGTTCATCTCCTCATGAGCATTCCACCCATGCTATTAGATTTCACATGCATAGACTTTTGAGCAGTTTTGAACAAGAGGGGCTTCCCCTGTCTACTTACTCGTGCATGTACACTTGGAGCATGCATGAATGCTTGGATTCCGAAGCAAACTGAGAGGAAGAGCTAGCTAGCTGGTGAGGAAGGAAGTGGCAGTGGAAGCTTTTTGAGCAGCTCGAGGAGCAGCCCAGGGAGACACAGCCAAGGCCGAGCCGGAGGTACCGGCAGTGGCACATGGTGGCCAGCGGCTTGGGCAGCATGCAGTTGGGTGCCAAGGCGAGCGGCCAGCGAGCAAGGAAGTAGCAGCAAGTAGCCATCGGCTTGGTGGCTCGGCGAGGTGGTCCGGAGGCGGTGGTCGCTAGCAGCTTGGGTGGCAGCGGCGGCCCAGCGACCTGGGGCTTGACTCGCTGCAACAGCGATGTCGAGGCCAGTGCCGGCGGGCGGCACGGCGCGCAGCAACAGCGGCGCAGCCCGGAGGTGGCCGAGTGGCAGCTCGGTGTGGAGGCGAATCCGGCGACGGCAAGTCGGCAGCTGCAGTGGCGAGTGCATGCAGCGGCTTGATGATGTGCGGCACAGCGCAGCCAGCAAGGAGAAAATGGAGCCATGGTGAGCATGCAGTAGCAGCGGCCGAGGCGAGGAGGCAAGGCCGACGGAGCAGCGAAGGCGTCGGCGAGGTGGCTCCGTGGGCGTGGCCGAGAGCGACGGCGACGATGCGGAGCGGGACACGGATGTGAACAGTAGGGGCTCGCTGCGGTACGGCAGTACCGAGATGACGAACATGGACGAGGAGCCGGACGCGAACGCGGACGAGCTCGGTGATGACTACGGCGGACGCGGAGCCGAGAAGACGATGTCCGGTGACGATACGCACACCTAGTGCCGTGGTAAAATCTTTAATGCTATTTTTGTTACCGCACTACGATTTTAGTCGTGCATGTTGCATATTAGTCATGTGCATGTCATCTATATATGCATGTTTAATTGTATAAATGATTTGGTAAATTAAGACCGGTATAATTCCCCGGTTAGGTCATATTTGTGTGTAGGCATGATTATGTTTTGTTATATTGGTGAATGCAAATAATTAGATTTTTGTGGCGGAATGTGTGTATTGTTGATCGGTGGATGCTGGATTAAAATTATGATTGGATTTTTGTATCGGATGATATTATTTTGAAGTTGCATGGAAATTAGTGGCAATCTTTGAAAGATAAATTAATTGGAGGTTTTCCCTCACGTTGGATTAGTAATTTTTGAAGTTAGGACGCATAAGGATTTTATGAATTATTAATTGGTGGATAGCTCTTGTGATGATATTTAATGAGATATGGATGTTGAATCGAATGATTTATTTAATCGTAAGCAAATTGGTCGGATATCTTAAGTAATAGTTGTGCGAATCTTATATGCTAGAATTTGGAGATGGTAGAATGGATTACTTGATTGCGGATAAATATTCGGATGTGCCACGTAATTAATAGATAAGTCCTATGTGCCGAGTCAATGGAATTTTACCTCTGTTGGATTAGTGGATAAATGATTATTAGTCGATCGTAGAAGCACATATGTGATTGGATTGGTAGATGTTGTACGTGACTAGTCCGGCGAAATGGATGTAAGTCGATTTATTAGTGAGCTATTAAATGTTGGATGTGCTATTAATTATAAATATCATTAGGTATCGGTAAGTCAAATAAATCTCGATTGGTGGAAATTTTGGTGTATACGAATGTGATTTGCCGAGGCAAGACTAGTAGAGCTAGATAATTAGTATTAGCTTAAATAGCATATTGGAGAATGATTGATGGATTTAGTCATGGTCATATGCCCATAAATCGGTGGATTTCGTATAATTATTGGATAGGTTGTATAGTTGGAGTATCGTGAGTTCGGGTATCACTCTATGGATTCACTACCTTGATAATGCCTTAGTGAAGGTTAGTACGGGATTTAGATCAAGGTATGCGAATATGATCGGAGAGTGTTATGCATGTGAGTGGATTCAACACCGGAGAATCGGTTAAGTCAATGATCATGAGAATATTAGATTTGCCGATAAATATTTTCCTTAGGAATTAAATGGGATAGAAAAGAATATTTGTAGGCCTCATTTGTCATGACAGAGGCTAGGTTAGAATGTGTGCAAAAAGTATTAAATGACTTGAAAAAATTCGGAATACAATTAATTGTGCACTGCATATTCTTTTAACTTCAAAAATTCATAACTAATTCATAACTAATTCATAAAAACTCCAAATGAGATGAACCAAGTTATTTTGGTCTTATATTAGTATTCTCTATCCATCCGTATAATCCTTTGCCTCCCCACTACTCTACAAATTTTGACCAAATAATTAAATTCGGTGAATAGTAACAGATTACAATTAAATTGGATTTTTCTGAAAACTGATATTCAAACTGCTATAACTCTCACATACTAAATCCAAATAGAATAATTCTTTCACCTAAATTCATCTAAAATCATCATCTAGCTACTGTAGAAAATTCATGCATTTTTGAGCAATTTGAATGTTTCGGCTTTTCTCGATGTTTATTCGATATCGTCTTTCTATAGATTCCGAGTTGCCGGAAGTAAGTGAGTACGTAACCGAGAGTGAGAAAGTGAACTCCCAGCAAGGCAAGCATCATTTGAACTTTCTTTTGCATCATATTTGATCCCAGTTTTATTAAGTTAGTACAATGATAATTGCTTGCATGCTATTTTGATAATGTCGCTATTTTTGTGATGTGTAGAATAGCTATATCCCACTCTTTGAGGTTTATCTTGAATCATGAATAACTCCAGTACCACATGCTTAAGATAGGTTTGTGTGAATTATTTATGGTTTGGGATTGCTTAGCCATGCAAGTCTAGAACAGATAGTTGATTGTCGGGAATAACCCGACAATTATGGGATAAACACAACTATCATTATATACTTTTGTTTCAGATCTTCGTATCTGCTTTATGAGTCAAATTTTATCATTTTAAATGAGCTTTTGGTCTGGACAAGTAATGGTTAGTGATGGTGCCTTTGTGCACGAGAATTGGGTAAGTGGTTGACTTGTCTAGGCACTTAAGGACCGAACTTTGGTAACATCTTTGATTCAAGTAAAACTTATGCTTCCACATGCGGTGTATGGGCGCTGCTTGGTTAAGTAAGGGGTTGGTATTGTTGAGTTGATGACTGGTGGTGTGAGGACATATATGTGTTCCATCGCATATATGTTCCATAAGGGTGCCGATTGCAATTCTTTATTGTGAGGGTGAGCCCTATTTAAGCTTTATTAATTGGGTCGGTATTTCCGGCACAACTTGCATGCCCGTTTAGTTGTAGGTGGGTAGCCTACACTTAAACGGGATTACGTCGCGTATGGGTGAGTCAACTCAATAATATCAACTTGCTGAAAAATACTAAATCTTGGTTTACCCGGCCGGCATACCATAGGAAGTATGCAATATTCGGAGGCATCTGGAGGCTTACGGGCTAATAAAGTCGTGTGGGTAAAGTAGTACACCCCTGCAGGGTATAAATCTATTCGAATAGCCGTGTCTACGGTTATGGACGACCACTTGAGTTACATGGTTGCTATTGTTAGACTTGGAATTAAAATTTGTGGTTATAACTTGGTATTCGTCATGAATGGGATGTTCATGTTTGTTGTTGTATCAAAGTGGACAGCCACTTTGTCATTTGTATGGTTCATTTGTTATTCAATTTACTACTTATTCACATGCTTTACTTCTACTTCAAATCTGATTTTGAAATGGCACTTGAAAAACTAGTATGTGTAGGTTGTAAATTGTTGCGTCTCTTTTGCAAAACTAAGCCAATATGAGCCATCCTTTGGAACAACCTCTAGCATAACTAATTTTTATTTGTGTAAGACTTGCGAGTACCTTTGTACTCAACCCGGTTGCTACACTTTCAAGTGAGGAAGTGTATGAGCCCGTTGAGCTTGTTAGCGCCGATTTTGGCGACGCTAATGAGTAGTGCTATCATTTAACTCCCAGTCGGTTGCCGATGGGTTATAGGGCATACCATGCTGGATATTTTGGTTTATTTACTTGCTTCCGCTGCTACTTAATACTCTTATTTGAATTTGGCCGGTCGGCTGTTTGTAATAGTTGTAAACTTTAACTATTATGTTGTATGTTTTTTTGAACTATCTATGTATGTTGTTGTATGGATGTGATCAACGTTGTATGAGAGTAGGAGCATATTGGTCGCTGATCTTGGGAGCCAATATGATTGCATACTCGCTATTCGTGGCTTCCTATTTAACTCACTAAGTGTAGTGCTTGACTTGTTGGAGAACCGACAATCATGTAGTGCTCGCAGAGGAGCAGCACGCATGATCGTCGGGGCTCTAGTTTGTAGTTAAGCCTTTCACTGAGATTGAGTTAAGTTGGAATCCATTTACTTGAGGCCTTAGAGTTATGTCCTTAAGACCATGCTTAGTCTCGGTCTTACGGAGATAATCCGGGGGTCCTCACACGACTTCTCCATGAGGATCACGGGACTCATCAACAATCTTCGGATCCTAGGCGACACGTTGGAAGAAGAAAATGTAGTCAAGAAATTCCTTCGTGTTGTGCCACCCATGTATACACAGGTGGCAATCTCGATTGAGACACTACTTGACTTGAGCATGTTGTCGATCAAAGAGCTCACCGGCCGACTTCGATTAGTGGAGTAGCGCTATGCACGCGACGACTCGGGTGGCTCCGATGGGCATCTGCTCCTCACTAAAGAGGAGTGGCTCGCACGCGCCAAGAAGAGGAAGCAATGCGACGGCTCCTCTGGCAGTGATAACTGTTATCGCGGCAAGCCACATGGCCATGGGCACAGCAACGGCGGGCATGACAGCAAGGACAGTGGCTCGTCCAGTACGTGCCATGACATGTCGCAGGTTTAGTGCTACAGCTGCGACAAGTATGGGCATTACTCCAGGGACTGCCACAAGCCGAAGCGTATCGAGCAATTTAATCTAACGTAGGTTGACGATGACGACGATGAACCTACACTTCTCATGGCACAGGTGTGCGCGCTCACCGAGACTTCCATGGGCGCAAGTAGTGACGTGGTGCTCAATGAGGTGTACGCGCAGGTGCATCTAGAGCGCGATGAGGACGCTCATGACGACGCTTGGTACCTGAACACCGATGCCAGTAATCACATGTCCGGGTGCCAGGCAAACTTCGCAAAGATGGATGAGGGCATCATGGGCTCTGTCAACTTTGGCGATGACTCAGTGGTGGATATACGCGGGCGTGGCACCGTCCTATTCACCTGCCGGAATGGGGAGCACCTTGCGTTGACGGGGGTGTACTACATCCCACAATTGCGCAAGAACATAGTGAGCCTCGGGCAGCTTGACAGGAACTGCTACCAGACGCTCATCCAGGAAGGCGTACTCACTATTTGTGATTGGTAGTGTCGCATACTTGCTCGGGTAAACTGCACTCGCAACCAGCTTTATGTAATCACCCTCAGCATTGCACAGCTGGTCTAGCTATCCGCGCGGTATAGCAATGGCGCATGGCGATGCGCATCGAACGCACGGAGCCGGCGTATACGGCGACATGGCGGAGTCTTGCGAAGCGCCAAAGGCGCCGCGCTGGTGGCACGCAGAGCAAAATGCACACGCGACGGTCGGCCTAGCACGTAGAGGCAGGCCACAGAGCACGCAACGGCGGCGCAGAAGGTGATGACGGCTTAGGCGCGCGCTTTCAAGCGCGCGCAGTAAGGGCACCGGGCCGACGGCGGCGGCTTTGGCCCCAGGCGGCGCGCGACAGTAGCTCGGCCTAGGGCTCACGTGGCAAGGCTCCAAGCGCGGCAGCGAGTTGGCATGGCCTTGAGCGCACGCAGGCGCGAGGCACAGCAGCTGCGCGAACACATGAGACAACGTTGGACAGGCCGCCAGCGGCACGGACGTGGCGCGAAGGCGCGACAAGCGATGTAACGAGCGGTGTAGGAGGCCTCGTGGCGGCGCGGTTGGCGCGGCGACCTGTGGCACGCGCGGGCGGCGTGGCGGCGTCGGCCGACGCCGACCGTAGGGCGCAAGACATGAGAGAGCACGCATGACGCGTGGCTCAATGGCCAGTGGCACGGCGCGGCGGAAGCATGGTGCCGCCACGGTGGGGGTGTGACACCAGGTGGCACGCGACAATCAAGCATATACTCCGGTACATTGCTGGTACGCAGAGCTATGGCTGTCATTATGCGAAGAAGTTGGAGGAGCCATGGTTTATCGGCTGCAACAATAGCAACATGGTCGGCGATGTTGGCCACGTCAAGTTCTAGGAGATGCGCATAAGGATCGGTATCGTCGAGATCAAGAAAGCACATCAAGAACTAGGGGGTGTTTGTTGAATAATCCTTAATGCGCTAATTTCTTGCATTGATTAACAGTCACGTTTCCTTTTCTTGTTTTGATTAGCATTGATGTTTGCATTTTCGTTTTAATTTGACCGTCGCACGTTAGTCACGGCGTCTTTGATGATCTTTGCACGTCTGCATGTTGTAGAGGTGGTCACATCATGGAGGTAGTCATGGCATTAGTAGCAGCCGATCAATGCTGCATTGAATGGCTAGCGTTGCTGACTGAGCAATGATGATCAATGCTAGCAATCACTCGTTAGCGTTAGCAGTGAGCAGTTATTCATTTTTTTTTGCTAGTATAAATAAGGCCCTGTTTGGTACAACTCTAGATTCTTATTTTTCAGACTCTGCTCCTGATTCTCCAAGAATCCACTCATCTGAGAATCTGAAGCTGTCAGAGGAAAGTGTTTGGCTAATAGGTTGACTCTGGACTCAAGAATAAGAGGATTGTATGCAAAATGTCTATACTACCCGGATGTCACAAACTTCACCAAAAAACCCAAAATTTTGTTCAATAATGCAATCATATCCAATCAACCAGCAAAACTGACATATTCACATAGCACTCATCCAGTAGTACTGAAACACCATGACATTTTCTAAACTAATAACCACACGATTAATCATGCAAGGAGACTACAGATCTATGTGCAAAACATTTTTCTTTCCTTTCTTGGAGAATGGGAATTTGAGTACAAGAATTTCAGAACAGCAGGATCTTTAGATGCTTGTTTATTGTCTGTGAAGCTGCCCCAGGACAACAGAACACAAACCGTATTTCAAACATGTACTACTATATCTGAACCCTGAAGGATTGATCAATCCATTGTCCAATTAGTTACAGTTGTTGCAAACATTAAAAAAAAACCAGCAATATTGCATGCCAAGCAGCCAACCACTACTACATCAAAATTCAGCATTATTACACTGCAATGGAGTAGCATTTTGTCATTTCACATAAACACAATTCAGCTGTTGTTACAGTGAGGCCAAATTTGAGTGCACATCATCCGCATAATATAATCATTTGCAAAATAATATAACCACAGTGATTTGCATGTGTGTATTAGTGAGTTCACTTTGATGATGCAATGAATGAATTTACTAGGCAACTGCACATAAGCACAAGAACAGAAAAAACACCATTGAATCTACTACTCACATTCTCTTGGCGGCCATGCCGATCATACAAGGCGGCATCCAAGGATGTACATATTGTCTAATAAAGTTAGAACAAGCTACAGTCTTTTTACAAAGATAAATCGTCACTAAGGGATCACAAATTAAAGAGTGCTAACAAAAGTACAAGAAATTGTCTTGGGCT
Organism: Phyllostachys edulis; assembly: GCA_036346405.1. Lineage (NCBI taxonomy): Eukaryota > Viridiplantae > Streptophyta > Magnoliopsida > Poales > Poaceae > Phyllostachys > Phyllostachys edulis. Next base: position 51,446,537 of record CM070554.1, on the reverse strand, counting down.
TAGCCACTTGGCCTTCCCTCTGATTTGCCTTTTGTAGGTACAAAATGTTATTGTATTTTTCCTTCCGAAGTCACTAGGAGGAACCAACCACCATTGTTGAGGTTATCGATGGCCTTGGCAATCGGGAGGCTAACATGGTTGGCTTGCATATGGTTTCTAGTATCGTCAATCAATGAAGAGAACAATTTGGTTCGAACCTTTATTCAAGTCCTGCCAGTAGAGGAAGTAGTCATAATAATTGCAGTGTCATCGAGCAGGTGAATGTCACTGTAAGGGTCTTGAATGCAAACTCAATGCATGGATCGACCGAGCAAATCCAAATAGAGAAGGAAGGGCAACCTAGATGGATTAGCAATTTGTTCCATCCAAAGGTCTGACTGTGTTGGCGTAACAAGTTCTAGTCTTTGGCGCATCTTGGCATTCAACATTTGCCGAGGAGATTGCAATAGGTGTTCCATCTATTTGCATGGGAACCGATGACTCCTGATTTTCAACATTTTTCCAAAAGCATGTGACAGGTGCTCCATCTTCCTACTCAGAAGCCAAAGAGAAACCACACGATTAATCATGCAAGGAGACTACAGATCTAAACAAACTTTCACATCAGAAACATCAATATCATCCGAATCAACGCATTCACACATCACATAACTTGATCTAACATGTCGCAGGTACTAATTAAAGCATCTACCATAAAACATCTAATGCGATTGCATCTCATGCATTATTATCCAAAATGAGAGGAGACAGGAAGCCCTGATTTTACATGGAGATCTCAGCAAGTGAGCTCGCGTAGGGGATGAAATCCGCATAGTACTTGCTGCCTTCAAGGTTGCCGATGGTGCGGGAGGTGCGGCCTTCGAGGTCCATGGCCACCACGATCTCTGCCTGAGGGTCAAACATCACCACCTCCGCCGCCGCCGCGGAGCAACGTCGACCCTCACGGTTCTGAGTTTGCGGTAGTCGAACTAACCTGCCCAAGCCCACGGATCTCCCCACGGGGTTCAGTCGAGTAGAGCGCCGCCACGTCGTTGACGCGCTCATCCATGCGCGTGACGCAGAGGTTCCCCTCCATCTCGCCGAGCTCCCACAGCGGCCTGCGCTCTACCTTTGGCGGCGCGAAGATCATATCCGGGCAGCCCGCTTGCGGATATAGCCAATGGCGGTGTGCCAGAACGTGAGGCCGAGGGCTTCTACTCCGGAGGCGCGCGCGTGGCGGAGGCGGTGAAAATCGCTTGTCGCAAGACAGCGGAAGAAGATGAGGAGGCGAGGGGAAAGGGCGAAGGGGTACGGGCCGGCGACGCGCGGTGGGATTTTTCCTGAGGGGTAGTTGGATGGTATTTGCGGGTAAATACTAGAATCTTTAAAGGGTATATTTGTTTAATCTGCGAGAAGGCTGCTTCTCCTTGCTAGTTCATTTTCGAGACAGCTCCTCGCGAGAATCAGAATCTAGCCATTTTGAGAAGTTAGGTGTTTGGCACAGCTCCACGAGATTCGATTGAGAAGCTGGGAGTAGGAGCTGTACCAAATAGAACCTAAGAGAGAGAACACAGAGAATACTACAGCAATTTAGTAGCACCAAATATTATTGTCTTCTGTTTATTATCCAAGTGCGTGTATGTTTTATGCTATTCCATTGTGTTGGGGGCTGACAGGTCCGACAGGTGGCATGTGACCATATGTGCCTTGGTGAAGTCCATCCGTCAGTGGAAGGCCGAGTCCAGGCGAGCGCGCAGAAACCTTGCCCTAGCTCCTTGGCGACGGTGCGGTCTTACTCGAGCTCCAGCAGGCGGTTGGGGGTGCGACGGTGGTTGGACCGCACGCGCTGGCGGCGGCACGGAGGAGAGCTGGAGGGGGAGCCGATTGGCGAGGACGCAGGATGGGGAGCTGATTTGGGGGCGCGGCGGCGGCGTTTGGGGGTGTGGCCGCGCGGGAGCCGCGGCGATTGGGGGCGCACGGCGAGCGGCAGAGGTGACGGGGGCGCGGGCGCGGGCGATTGGGGGCGTTGGTGACGGCACGCGTTGGAGGTGATTTGGGGGCGGCGCGCGACGGCCAGCAGCAGTGCGCGGCACCTAGCCACAGCCACCGGGTACGTGCAGCAATGTGTAGTTAATTTATTTGCAGAAATTTATTTGAATTTGGCACTTGGCAGCTTGTTCATGTATTCAGAATTTACCTTTCTAGGAACTTAGAGGTTATAAGCATCTAGCTAATGTTGTACTGTTTACCACGACGTTGATTCTCTATGATTTTAGTTGACATTATAATTGACGAATTAGTAACGGGCCAAATTAATACCAGATTACATCTACTATTTTGCGCCAAAACAGTATAATTTGACGCTTATTTATAGAGTTTTATTTATGGCCTTGCCACTTATTCATGTTCTCTTCTTGCTTCAACCTTTACCTTATTTTGTACTGTATATATATTTTTTGTGCTAAGTGCCAAAATAGCTAGCAACAAATGTACAAACTTTGTTGTGTAGTTTCATTAGTAAGGTACATCTTTTCTGTGCTACCTACGTTTTTCCTTGTTTGCATGCGGATTTTCCATGATTGCAGTTCTTGTTGCATTTTAGTGTACTAGTAGTGTGATTACCACTTTACCAGCGTATGCTTGCTTTACAATTGGATGTTAGTATCTAAGCCCAGAGTTAAGCCTCGGGCCGGCCTGTTAGAGGTTGAACCTGGGCCTCTTTTAACATGGTGTAGCTGGCCCATTCCAAACAGTGTCATCTGGGATTTTTGCCTGGGCCTTGGGCCATCGTTCCGGAGGCCTGAGGCCCAGATCCGCCACTGGATATTAGCAGTGATCCACACCGCCATACCTAAGATTTTGTTTTGCGTCCTCTGTCAGCATGTCATTAGGAAGAACGGAAGAAAAAATTTCTGGAAAACAAGGGATCAGTATTTGCTCAATTATAACTGAATACATATAGCGTTATGCCTCACTGCATCTTCATCAGATTCTAAATCAAGAATTTCAAACAGCGAAATCGAATTCTTGGTATGCTAATACCCATGCGCAACTCATGCAGATGGCCATGGCAGTGTGAAGAAACAGAACAGTGAGTGCATTTGTATGTGCTTGAAATTCTCACTGATGACAGCAGATACAGCAGCATAACATCCTCAAGTGTGCACCGCTTGGTTTGCAGTTGGACATTACAGCCTACTAACAGTATCAGACCTCACTTATTAAGTGCACGAGCACGCACAATTTTACATTTTATTTCCGTACCAAGAACATTAAGATAAGCAATTAAGCATGCTTCCATGTACCGATCTACATGCTCAATGGCGTATGATGAACTTGCCGGAAGAAGAAAACTCTGACAGCCTCACGCCCTTATTGCTACTTTAGGCAGCTCGTCATCTTTCTTACCATCCGGGACTCCCTTCCTCCCTGTAGTTGCGTGCTTCGCCTTCTTCCTTCCGTTCTTTGAGTGGTCCTTGTCGTCGGAATCAGAATCGGAGTCCGAGTCCGAATCATGGTCGGAGTCCGAGTCTGAATCAGAATCGTGGTCCGAATCCGAGTCTGAATCAGAATCGTGGTCCGAATCTGAGTCGGAATCGGAGTCAGAGTCGTCGTCATCCAACTTCTTTTTCTTGCCCCAGTCAAACTCGAGGTTCTGGCCTTCCACCTCCGGCGACGCCAAGCTGGCCAGATCGCCGGCGGCAGCAGCAGCGCCTCGACGCCCACCGGCCTGGGCCGCCTTGTCCACCTCTACCCCCTCGTCCTTGCCGCGTTGCACCGGCAGGTTGCTCGCTTCCTCGGTGGTGGTGGTGTGGTCTGGCTGCGCGGCCGTCAACGGGTCTGAGGTGGCGGAGACGAAGGCGGCAAAGGCGAGGAGGAGGACGGCCAGGCAGACGGCGGCGCGCGCCATTTGCACGGTGAGGGGCGAGCTCGCAGTAGTGACAAGTGGTTGGTGAAGCGTGCGGGCCCGTGTGAGTCGTGACAGCATGACGGAGAGGTGTCTTAGGTATATATGGTGGAGAACGCATGGAGGGCGTTCTGTGATGATGCTCCAGAAGAAAGCTCATCGAATTCGGTGTGCGCCTGTGTGGTTTTTACTGGAGGGTGAGTCACATTATCTCTTTGTTGTTTATGTCGAGCTAGTGCTTCAGTGCGATGAGACTCGGAACAGCAACATTAGATATGTTTGTTCTTGCTCGTTGTCGCTTTTGCTGCAGAGGTATAACGTAAAATATTTTTCAAAAATAAAATAAAATAAAAGTTACAACATTTTTAATTCATTTAAATCCAGTACTTGTTTAGTAGTAACAAGAAATGCCATTCTCTCCCTCCCTCGTCCCTGTTTTTTTTCCCTACCGAATGACAATCTCTTGGAGGGACCTGTAAAAGTGAAAACCACCATTTTTTTAAAAAAAAAACATTTAGCGAAAATGAAAACGGTTTTGGTTTGAGCACCAAATCAATGTGAAAATAAAGAATGGGTCGTGCCATAAAAATCATGGAATGACTCATGAGAAACCAAACCATTATAGGATTAATCCATTCCTCAAACCAAACATGATACTCCGTTGGCTCTTTTTTATTTGTCGTTTTGGACATCGATGAACTCCCCAATATACATATTTAACCACTAGTTTTTCTAATATATGTTAGTAAAAAATAATAAATTTATATGATATGAAAGTACTTTTGATGATAAATCTACTAATATCGTTTACATATGACAAACCTAAATAGTTTTGTATATATTAATGGTCAAAGTTTTAAAATTTTGAATGCACTCATTCTAAAATGACATCTATTTGAGAACCGAGACAGTACCTCTTGTAAATAATTTAGGGTGTACAGTTTAAGCAGAAAGTGTATTTTACCTCTTACATATCAATGGTTCCTAAGGGAGTAAGGGACTAAGGGAGGTAAGTACCAAGTGCCTAGAAAGCTAGGGACCAAGAGATTACTTTTTTGAGGGTGAAACAGTAGGAAAGGATCCTACCGTATGTATAAATTTATATAAAAAAGGAATTACAGAAAACCACATATTTACAAAACAAAGAAAAGACAGGATTAAGCTAATTCACTCAGCCATTCTGATATGTGTGGATGGTATTTTGCCTTTGCCCTAAGAATAACCATGGCAAACTTTTTTTTGAAAATAATTTTCCAATCTTAAAAGTTGGATTTACTCCTTGAAACACTTTTTTTTATTTGGGGTGATCCAAATCTACAGGAGGCCAAAATGACGATTTCCAACAAAAAAAGGTTTTGCCAAGTGCTATTTCATATCAACAACAGCTTCCTGGACTGACAAATTCATTGTTCTTTGAAAGCAGACATAATCCCAGCAGGCTTGTAGAAAAGGACAGCCCCAGAAGAGGATTAATTCGTTCCATTCATGTCAATCTAGCAAGAATTAGGTCTGGCAAACTTGCTGGATTATCAGTAATATATGACAGTTGCTTGGTGCACCGCATGTTTGATTAATTAGGCACAAAAGATAGAGTATACTGATGCACGTTTCCACTTGCGAATTATCGGATGATTAAAATGTCATGGAGTGCTCGCTGGTGGACGGTTGAGCCACCCGAGTGTCATGGACCTGGACACTTTTGAAATTTAGTCCAACCGGTGGGTCACGTCAGTTTTTTGTTGGACGTAGGTTTTTTTTTTTTTGGATAGGAAGGGTTAGACATAAATCCCTTCAAATTAGCATATATATCAGGCAATTTGAATCAAAAGTGGAAGTCGAAAGCAAGGCTGTAAAAGCACTCGCCTTGATGAATCGTGTGCTCGATATCTCTACTACTTAAATATTAGAGTTGGTGGTGGTCGTCCGTCCTCGTTTCATCAACCACGTCCGTCCGATCCCACCAACGGCTCGGATCTTCTCACGCGCACAACAGGAAGCCCACAAGCCTAGCACTCTCGCGCCGCACTCCTCTCGCTCCCGACTCTCGCGCCGCCTCTCCCTCTCCCCACCCGCGACGCCCTCCCTCCCTCACCAGTCACCTCGCCGACACCGCCCCGCCACGCCGCGTGCACATTGCTTGGCGCCCACGCGCCGCCCTCCCCACTGCGCCGAGTCTCCCGACGCCTCCCTCCTCGCCTCGCCGACATCGCCCGCCACGCAGCGCGACCACTTCTCCCCACCCGCAAGATCTAGGACGCGGCGCCGCCTCTCCCCACCGCGACGCCTCCTCACCTCGCCCGGCATCGCCGCCATGTCAAGGCCGCCTATCTCTCCCCACCCGCGCCAGATCTGGGACGCGGAGGAGGAAAAAGCTGCGTGAGGGGTGTAGTCGGGTGCTAGCTGCGTGAGGATGAAGAAGCTACCCGAGAAACTATCCCCACCCGCGCAGCTCGGGTGCGCGCCTGCGCCGGGTCTGGCTGTGATGGGGACGCCGACGAGGAGGAGGAAGAAGTAGTTCGCGTGAGGGGAAGTCAAGAATGGAAGGGGACGAGGACGAGGACACGGCGGCGGCGCACCCGAGCGGCGGGCGACGCCCACCCAGCCCACGATGTTGCGTGCAAGCCAACCGACGTCAGCTCACTCGGCAACCGCCGAGCTCTGGCAATAGCCCAGTCCACGGCGGTTGCAAGCTACGAAGAATCGTGCACACACAGCGGTTGCAACTTCCACACTACAAAAGGTACACATCTCTTCTCCTCCTCATTTTTCTTCCACTTCTCCACCTCACATCTCCTGCTTATTATCTCCCTTTCTCTGCTGCACGAACAATCACAGGTGAATGCTTATCTCAATTTCTCAATACCTTCAGCAAATGTGAAATGATAATGAATAGACAAAACACATAAAGAGGTGTAGCATTGACTTAATGGAAGTGTTGGCAGCATGCTTCACTCTCTGATTTATATGCCTCCTGTCCATGAGCTTTCATTGTTCCCATATTCTGCTTGCTTTGTTAGCTAGGTTTGTGCATCTTTTTGCTGATTTGGTTATGTAAGCCCCTTATTAGTTAGGTTTTATTTATTATTTGTGTTGATGTGGTCGTTTAAGTTCATTTCTCTTTGGAGTGTCACAATCTGCCATTCTCAGCAAGGTGAACTGAATTATAGGGCTTGGGGGCTTTCATTCATCAAATTCAAGTAACTGGGGTCAATGCTTCTGGTGATCTTTGTTGAAGTATTGTGGAGCTACAGAACAAGCCAAGTAGGTCAAATGCACTTGTTTTGAGAAGGATGTAGAAATTTGGGGAAAAGATTGCTAGCAGTACAATGGTACATATGCATCTATTCCCCAAACTTTTCTTAACTTGCTTTTGTCTCAACCTCATCTTCTTGGTATATTGATTGACTTACACAGTAGTTCATGCTAGGGTAGCATGTAGCAACTCAGTGATTTATCAGCACAGCATGATAGAGCTAGCGAAAGTGAATTAACTCTAAGCTTCCGTCGATTCATATGTGTTGCTTTTCTTATGATGTTATTTTTTTCTTCCTGAAGGAGTTTCACCTAAGTAGCTCATGTGGTATATTAACATGCATATGTTTAAAATGGTGCAGAACTATTAGTAACCTCTACGTACTTTGCATTTTATTGTCAACTCCTTTTCTGCTATCCTGGTGTATTGCTGTATATATCCATGTGATGTGCTGATCATTAGCATTTAGATTCCACTAATAGCTGTTCAACTTCAGGTTTAACCTCTGCGTACTTTGCATTTTATTGTCAACTTATTTTCTGCTATCCTGGTGTATTGCTGTATATCCATGTGATGTGCTGATCATTAGCATTTAGATTCCACTAATAGCTGTTCAACTTCAGGTTTAACCAAACTTGATTCATATATATAGAGAGCTCAACCAAGTTAGAATCTACTGTAAACTTGCAATTAGATGTCGCTTTGGTTTGTTTTTTAAATTACATGTCCTCTAATACTTACAATGTGAGCCATATGTTGCTTATTCTTCTTAATTTGCTATATTTTGAAGTTACTTTACCTTCAGAATTATTGGTTGCTACAGTTTATGATTGATGCTCCGGATTTCTTTTTCAGGTGTGTTCTCTCCATTTGGATTATAGTTGATTTTCTTTATTACAGCAGAATACAACAAATCATTCTAACATTTGGAGATTGAGGTAAGATTTCTGTCTTATCCTTTTGATGGTTATGACTTGGTCAAGCTGGATGTACCTCATTATTTTAAGGATCCATGTTGTTCTTTTTAGCCTAATTAGTTTGGATTGCTGATTTCTGTTGGTACTTGGCAGCTTCTTTGGAATTGCACATCCTTTAGATTTGGAAGTTGTTAATGAAATAGGGACTGACTAAAGTTTACTATTTTCAAGATATTTATGTTTGGGCCATTTTCTGAAAAAATGAAAATCCCATGAGAGTATGTGTGTGTTCTCGACTGAACTTTATAGAAGTCACTTAGTATTTGATTAGTTGAACCTGAATAATAAAGCTCTCTTAAAACTGTATGAGTAGACCTTCTCGTTAAAACAGATCAAACTGATTATTATCGAAATGATTCGAACTGTTTCGAAGACCAAAAATGCATTATTTTGCATTTGGCTCTGTCATCAACTGATGTAAAGATCAGTTAGTCCACCATATTTTTTCTTTACAGAAAGATAATGAAATGGCTCCATGTGCTCTGATTCATTATTTTTATTATGATCTATCTAGCAGCAATACCAAAGTGTTTCAAAGAAGGATTACCTTGACTTAGGTTGCTCCATAACTGAAAATTTGGGCCTAGCTTTAAGGAGAAAGTGATCTGCACCCTGCTGTTCCTAGCAATATGCACCCTGTTGTTCCTAACTATGCCCCAATGCAACAAGATCCTCGCATGTATTTCAGACAAAGACAAGTGGCACCAAGAAGTAACATTATTGGTGGCACTTTTCGTGGTTACCCCTCAACATTCTCTTAGTGCACCGATAGTATATCGTGATTCCGAGTTCACCGACATCATATCTTCGGATACTCCGGATAGGGCAATTGGTATGCGAATGCGACCTTTTCAAAGACTCCACGACAACTCGTGGAACACAATGCCCGCAAGATCCATCGCCAGATCGCCGAAAAGGATGGCGGGATGTACTTACTAGAGAAACAAATAGGATCATACATGTTCTTTCCTTTTTGCCAAAATACTGTGCCAAATACAAGCCCATTGTGCAGCGTCATAAGATAGCGCATGACATTGTAGGGTGGATTCTTCCAATAAGATTGGTATTGCTTCCAGAAGTTTGCAACACATTGGCTGTAGAAATTCTGAGAATATTTTGTAGGAAATGAGAGATCACGGTAGCCTGGTGGGGGAACGCTCAACTCCTTGATAAGTTCTTGGTTTTTCCTGGTCATATTTATGAAAGGGGAACTTAATGTGAATAGGATAAATGACATCAACTGCTTTTTTTGCTCTCCTCTTTCAGAGAATTTGTACTTGTTTTAATGAAAGCAAGAATATAAAGGATTTGTACTTGTGTTTCAGTGTCCCCTTTTGGTTTGTTCTCTACTTTATTTTGTCTCTAGCTGTCTCTGAAATAAGTTTATTTTTTGTAGGAGAAGTGCTCACTGCTAGTGCTTCACTTGCCAGGCCACAAGCTTATAATTGCAGAAACAGACTTTAGGCTTAGGAGGGTATCTTCCTGTTCATGTCCTGTGTCTTTTCACTGTTTTTGTATCCTTCTTTGATAGCCTAGGGGTAGGATGTTACCACTACTCATGAAAGCTAGCAATACAATGTTACATATGTATCCTTCAGAGCAGAAAATGTTAGGCAAGCCAACTCAATGCATATGTCTAAAGCTGTAATCAAAAGATGTATTATTGACCTTATATTGATTATTATGTAAGAGATTTGCATTTTAATTAATTGGAGTTCTCCTTGCTTTGTTTATCAAGAATAAGTACTTTCGGTTCCTCTTTCTTTCTCTCTATATCTAATCTTCGTGCTTGAGTGTATGCATTTTCTCAACCTGAACAGTTACCAAAGGATTACAAATGTGCAATTGTTGAAAACATAATGTGAAAAAACAACATTACATCACATTTTAACAAGGATTTCAAGGAATATAAATTATTAGTTGTGACAAACCTCTTTCAGGTGTTAATAGAACTTATACGGTTCACACAAGATGATAATTAAAACAAGAACATGGGTCTTATTTATACCTGCCCCTCTGATGCGCTCCCACCAACATCAAGAAAATTTGCAAGTGTACCACCATGCAACTTAATAATGTCCATCGTAGCCATTGCCAATCCTGCACCATTCACCATGCAACCAATCTCTCCATCAAACCCAATATAGTTCAAATTTGCTTTGGCAGTAGCCACCTGTAAAGGTAGCAAAGATGAATATCTTTAGTTGCCGTGCTCTTAGATTTGTATCAAGAAAATAAAACTATAATATCCCCTGAGGCAAGTCTTCCTCCAAAAGAGGGGTAAGGGGCAAAAATAGAACAAAAAATTTGAGAGAGCTAAACCAAGAGAAGAAGTAAATGATGGAAAGGACAACAGATAATGTACCTCTCTGGGTCTTCTGTGTTGTATCACGTGGTGCAAATATTTCTTCTTTGCCTAAATGCAAGATTATCATCAAAGTTCAACTTTGCATCGTGACGACGAGCTTATTGTCACCGTCTCAAAGAAGAGGATTTATCTACCACATAAGATGTCCAAATTAGTAATAAGAAGTGGCTAGGGTAAGATGAGACATTGCAAATGAGAAACCAAATCCAATCAGTAGTACCTCCAAAGAAGGTGCAATCACACTTGCGTAAAAGTTCATATAGCTTCTAATATGTTCTATAGAAGATTGTCTGTCTGCATCTTTGGTGCCGATCTCAACAACTTAAGAAGATTGCATACGGATCTAAACCGTGATTCTTTTTTTAGGGCTGTAAAGATGTCGAATCATCCAAACCAATCATCACAGAAAGGAAAAGAAGGTTGCTATGTTGCCTACCCTTTTAATATGGCCTATATATATTATTCCATTCGCATGATACTATATACATGAAAATATGTGTGCTTTCTTTTTGATCTATCATTTTAATAGTGGTGGATGCACATCATGTTCCAAAGAGATCGTGCACCAGTAATGTGCCACTAGCCCCTACTGGGTTGTTTATACGTGAGGCATCCAACGCTGCATACCAAAGTTCTTCTTCGTCAGACGACGGAGATGAGCCTAATCAAACGCCTACGCCATATACATTTCCATCTCAAAGTACCTTCACGACAGGCATATTGCTACAAGGCGATTACTCAAATGGTACAAACATTTTTTTGCACGTATGTTAATGTTACACACATTGTTGCACCTCTTATTAGTTAATTATTATAGATGCGCTATACCCTTTAGGTAGGAAGCATGACCGTGAAGTGGTGGCAAGTTCTGTTACCATGACATCGGAGCAAACACAACCAAGTCGTGGTCAAGTAGAGGTTCGCATTACACTAGAGCAAAGTGCGACAAGATGTGCTGGACATAATGCAAGGAATGGAACCCTTACAAAAGAACAAATACAATCAAGGGGTAATCGACATAATGCTAGGTATGCAGCTCTGACACCAGAACAAAGGCTAGCAAGGCGAGAACGTGATAGAGCACGTCGTCAAAGTTTAACAACTGAACAAAGGCAAGAGATTAATGCCCGTCGAAGAGCTCGTAGCCAAAGTTTAACAACCGAGGAGAGGGGTGAGATAAATACCCGCCGAAGAGCACGTCGCCAAAGTTTAACAGCCGAGGAGATGGGTGAGATAAATACCCGCCGAAGAGCAGCTAGGCAAAGCATAACACCCGCGGAGAGGCAAGCGTTGCTAAATGAACGTAATGCAAGCTACACAGCTAGGAGAGACACCCCATGCGCCGAATCAATTGCAATGCAATGCCCAGAGTCGGGTGCTTCAACGGTGGTCAATCCATCATCGAACTCGCATTTATCGGCGATAAATTCATCATCGACTTCACTCGCCTTCGCTACTACGGATCCCCCAACACAGTCATTTATTAAAGATGATGGTAACGTTTACACTTATATTTAACTTTTTTTCAAGAAGAAGAAAAAGAACCGTGATTAACATGTACTCATGCAAATGTTAGGTGGTCTACAAACCATTCTTGAAGAGGACATAGATGACGAGTATTACATGTTCGCCAGTAGAGGTATTTCCAACACCATTTGTCTATTCTGTCCACGCCATGCAACAGCTATCATAACCCATTCACTCTAAACCCATCTAGGTGACGACACAATGGAGGACACAAACTTTGATGAGCCAGCAGATGCCTTTGTCGTAGGCTCTAACGCCCAAGATCCTTACGACCGTGTGTATAGCAACATACCAGATAGCATGCATGTGCTAAAGCATATGGCGGACTGCGAAAAATGTGGCACGAAGAGGTTCCAATATGAGACGAAGGGGTTCTGTTGTCAGAACGGCCAAATCAGGCTGTCTGACCCGGAGCCGCCCCCTGAACTCCGGAGGCTCTAGTCGAGTGCAGATTCTGATGCTAGGCATTTTCGGGACAACATTAGATTCTTCAACGGTCACTTCTCCTTCACCACCCTCGGTGTGAGCCTCGACGAGAACTACACCACATGAGGTCAAGAGTGTACACGTTCCGAGCTCATGGCTAGATTTACCACAACGTACATTCGTTTGGTCCAAGTGACTCTGGTCCGAATCATTTGGAGCTCTATTTCTACGACGATGACCCAAGTCTAAATCATCAGTTCCGCCACTCTCCTAGCCTAGACCAAGAAGTCCTGAGGAGGCTGGTTGGCATCCTTCGAGACAACCCGTACTCTCAAACTTTCCGTAGCCTGGGCCAGGTCGAATATCTCGAGGAATTCCGCGTCTCGCTGAACACTGACCTAAAGATGGACCAACGGGTCTACAATAGGCCAATAACATCGGAGGTGGCTGTCATGTGGGTCGAGGGGAATGAGCTACGCAGAGAATTCAATCCCAGTTTAATCCTTTACGATAACAATAACGAGAAATACAATATCAAGCCATACTACGGATGCTACGACCCCCTGTCATATCCACTCTTCTTCCCGGGAGGGGAGCTCAGCTGGCATCCAGAGATCCCGAAATATGGCGTGCCCATGGAAGCTGTAATCGGGGCAAGTGGCAACAACAACGAAAACAACTATGATGAGGGTTCAGGTTAGTATTGCGGTAACATGGCATTTGGTCGTTCTTGTTATCCTATCTATCAACAATTGCCTAACATTTTATGGCCCCTTCTTGTGCGTAGATTCAAATTGCCGGCTCTATGTATCTGTAAGAGACTACTATTGCTACAAGTTTCAGATGTGTCGTGGGATATTCAACGCCGTACTGTACGGCAAACGCCTGTTCCAGCAGTACGCGGTTGACATGTACATCAAGGTGGAGAGTTCAAGGCTGGACTACATCAGGGGTCACCAGACAGAAATACGTGCCGACCTGTACCAAGGTGTGGTTGATAGCATAGAGTCTGGAGAGAGCCATGTGCATGCTGTGGGCAAAAGGACTGTGCTCCCGGCATCATTCATCGGGGGTAGCAGAGATATGAAGCGGAGATTCATGGACGCTATGGCCTTGGTGCAAAAGTATGGGAAGCCGGACATCTTCCTAACAATGACCTGCAATCCTAACTGGGAAGAGATAACGCGCGAGCTAGAGCCTGGACAGACTCCACAGGACCGCCCTGATCTCATCGTTTGGGTATTTAGATCCAAGCTGGAGGACCTCAAGGAACAGGTACTCAAGAGGCACATCCTTGGCACAGTAGCTGCCTATGTCTATGTCATCGAGTTCCAGAAGAGGGGTCTCCCGCACGTTCACTTCCTTTTGATCATGAAGGGAGGGTACAAGCTCACGTGTCCCGAGCAGTACGACTACCTCATCTCCGCCAAGCTCCCGGACAAGAACAAGTACCCAGAGCTATACGAGATGGTCATCAAGCATATGATGCATGGCCCTTGCGGAGTCTTAAATCCCAAGAACGTGTGCATGCAGGACGGTGCTTGCAAAAACTACTACCCGCGCCCTTTCAATGCAACTACCCTACAGGGCAAGGACTCATACCCTGTGTACAGGAGACGGGACGACGGCCATCGTGCAAAGGTTCGAGGGCGGATGCTTGACAATAGGTGGGTTGTGCCGTACAATCCTTACCTCCTGAGGAAATACAATTGCCACATCAACGTGGAGGCCTACTCGAGCATAAAGGTCGTGAAGTACCTTTTCAAGTACATTTACAAGGGGCATGACCGTGCATCTGTTTCTCTTGATGAGCCCGATAGCAACGGCGACATCGACGAGATTAAGCAGTTCAGGGATGCGAGGTGGGTTACACCACCGGAAGCTCTGTGGAGGATCTACAGCTTTGACCTCAGCAAGGTCTCCCCACCCATGTTGCAAATGCAACTGCATCTCCCAAACATGCACATGGTCTCGTTCCGCGCAGGACAGGATCTTCAAGACGTCGTCACCAGGCACGGTGTTGAAAGGTCCATGCTTACGGAGTATTTAGAGCTGAACCAGACAAACGAGAAGGCTCGATGCATCCTATACAAGGATTTTCCGGCGGCATTTGTGTGGCAGCCAGGTCAGAAGAAATGGAAGACGAGGACAGAATGCACACAGGTTGGCAGAATCGTGTCGGCCCATCCGAACGAGGGGGAGCGGTACTATCTCAGGGTGCTCCTAAACCACGTGCCTGGAGCCACTTCCTTTGAAGACCTTAGGACGGTGAACGGTGTAGTCTACCCGTTCTTCCGTGAAGCCGCCGAAAAGAGGGGACTTATCGAGGCCGACAACACCCTCGAAGAGTGCCTTAATGAGGCTGAGCTGTTCCAAATGCCATCCTCGCTCTGAAGGCTGTTCGCGACTATATTGGTCTTCTGCGAGCCAAGCGACGTGTGTGGGCTCTGGGATAGGCACCTCGAGGGAATGTCAGACGACTACCGCCGATCCCACGCATGCCCGCGCACAGTCGAGCAAATGGTGCTGTTGGATATCCGAAATATGTTGCAGTCGATGGGGAAGGACATAACATCGTTCCCTCTCCCCGCTATCGATGAGTCGCACAACATCGCCAGAGGAGAGGCCAGGGAGATCTTTGAGGAGTCAACGATCGAGTTAGACCCTGAGCATGCGTCTCTATCATCGTCCCTCAACCCTGAGCAGAGGGTTGCGTATGACACGATATTATCTGCGGTTGACAACGGCGACGGAGGCGTCTTCTTCATAGATGGCCCAGGTGGCACTGGAAAGACATTCCTGTATAAAGCATTGCTTGCAAAGGTCCGAGTCAAGGGCAAGATAGCAGTGGCAACCGCGACGTCTGGCGTCGCCGCCTCCATCATGCCTGGAGGCAGGACAGCGCACTCGAGGTTTAAGATCCCAACATTGATGATGGGGCGGTTTGTAGCTTCACGAAGCAAAGCAGGACCGCTAAACTGCTTCAGCGAGCGTCGCTGATCATATGGGACGAAGCCTCAATGACAAAGCGGCAAGCGGTCGAGGCCCTAGACAGTAGCATGCGTGACATCATGGGCCGACGTGACGTTCCGTTCGGGGGGAAGACAGTCGTGTTCGGTGGAGACTTTCAGCAGGTTCTTCCGGTTGTTCGCAAGGGGACGAGGCCACAGATAACCGGCACGACGTTGCGTAACTCATACCTATGGGAATGCATGCATCAGCTCAGGCTCGTCCGTAACATGAGGGCCCAGAGCGATCTTGAGTTCGCAGAGTTCCTACTTCGGGTCGGGAACGACACCGAGGAGACCAATGAGGATGGCTGCTTACAGCTTCCAGATGAGATCTGCGTGCCGCACACCGGGAAGGACATCGACCTCGACAAACTCATACAGAGTGTGTTCCCTATGCTGGATGAGAACCTTTCGGACCCAAACTATATCACATCTCGAGCCATCCTGTCGACCCGAAATGAGTACGTCGATAGGATCAATATGAAGATGATTAACCTGTTTCGCGGGGAGGAGATGGTGTACCATAGCTTCGATCGAGTGGAGGATGATCCCCACAGCTACTACCCCCCCCCCCCCCGAATTCCTAAACAACCTGACCCCTAATGGGCTGCCTCCGCATGTACTCAAACTCAAGATTAATTGTCCTGTGATACTACTGCGGAACATTGATCCCGCTAATGGACTATGCAACGGGACGAGGCTGGTGGTACGGGGTTCCAGAAGAATGCGATAAACGCCGAGATCATGTTGGGCCAGCACACCGGGAAGAGGGTGTTCCTGCCTCGGATACCTCTATGCCCCTCTGATGACGATATGTTCCCGTTTCGATTCAAGAGAAAGAAATTCCCCGTCAGGCTCAGCTTCGCGATGACGATCAACAAGGCACAGGGGCAAACCATCCCGAACGTTGGTGTCTACCTCCCTGGTCCAGTGTTCTCTCATGGACAATTGTATGTTGCGCTGTCTAGAGCCACCGCCAGAAGCAACATCAAGATCCTCGCCGTTGCGGATAAGGAGAAGGATAAGCGGCGCAAGTCTAGGAAGAGTTGTGGGACCTTCACAAAAAAACATTGTCTACAGAGAAGTTCTAACTGCATAGATGAGGTATTGATCACTCGATTGTAATTTTATGGTTGCTAAGTGGATAATTCCTTTACTAATTTTTGAATTGAATTTTCTTTGCTCAGGTTTGGAGTGGGTTTGTTGTGCATCACATAACCACATCCTCATCGGGGCAGCCAAGTCGTACGACACGCTGAACGACATCCTCAACAAGGACGTCGAGAACGACTCCGTTAAGAAGCAGGGCAGCCACTCCCGGAACCTGCGCAGGGTTTCATCCATTGTCGAGTGCCAGGGTTTCAACAGTTGATCATGCCACCCGTTCAATAAATCTGATAAATGTTTCAACTTTTGAATTATGGCTTGCTTGATGTATATAAGGTTTTGGAATGACAAGAGTCCAGGATTGTTATGGAGTAATGTGCTTCCAGGCTGCTTGATACATGAGGATTGCATGCATGGTTGTTTAGTCATCTAAATATGTTTGACGTACTAATTGCCTGTTTTTGTCATCTGATTATGTTTGACATACTAAATTTATTTTGCATGGTTGTTTAGTCAAACCTGCAACAAGAAAACTTTCTTAGCTCCACTGTAAGACATGAAAGTTTTAACTTAAGAATGGTAATAGGAAGATTGATGAGCTGCAACAACATATTCTATGTAAAAATTTATTTTCCGTTGCAACGCATGGGCATATGACTAGTTTATAGTACATGTACAAGTGTCGTTGATGTGAGCGTAAGGTAATACATGAACTATACAAGTATGGACTCAATCAGGGTGAAGCCAGACCTCGGGTTCGGGCTAGCTGGGCTATAGCCTAAAGTCTAGGATCACAAGCCTGTGAAAAAGCTCCTAAAAAATCACCAAATATACGAGTTGACCAGCTGGCGCCCTTGGACTCAATCTATACCAATGATCCTAATGGGACTTGACTCTAACCGGCAAGGAAACAATGCCGTGTTACAAGGAAATATAGTATGTAGTTCTATTCCTGTAGCTGGACCGGTAATAATCCGACAGGCTTGCGGCACAAACCGAGTGCTGGAGAACGCATGCGGTCCATGCTGATCACAACTCACAAGTAGGAGACGGAGACACAGGTTGAGAAGTATCTTCTAACAAAAGTAAACACCCAAGAGGGACCCTAGGCCCAAGCTGACCTCATCATCTAAAAAAGAGGCCCAAGCTAACCTAGGCCTTCCATCCCTCCCTGCTGGTGGGTCTTTTATCATCCACAAGTCAAGTTTTGATCCTTCAAATCCAGATTCAACAATAATCATCATCACCCTCCCACCACTATATAATTCCCTCCAAACCCCACCCACCCTAACTGTCGCCTCCAGCCTGGTGACTGGTGAGGCATCAACAAGGCCCACCTGCAAGACACCATCTCAAGCCCACCTTCTTTCTCATCTCCAACGGCTCGACACAGCCAAACACCTTCCACAGCCCAAAACTTAACTCCTCTGATACCGTACCTATCAGTACCATTGCCCAGACTCCCCAATCCTCGCCCACCCTAGCTCTGTAGTCAGGGACCAAGTAAACCGAAAACTAATCGCTGCTATAGTTTACAAAGCACAAATAGCAATGTGGATCCAACAACAATAAAACGTGACCTATTCAAAAGAAACTTACAGAATTACAGTGAATCGTGGGCTCGTGGCTTCGTTTGATTCAACGAGTTGAGAAAATAAGTTGTTCAATATTTTGAATCGACTTCTAAGAGCATCTTTAGTGTATTGAACCGACGTCGATTCAAAATCATGCCACGTAAGTATTTTAGGAATCGAGTTTGTTTTTCTCCAATGTATTGAACCGATTCCTACTAATAACTGGGACCCACATTACATTAAAAAAACCACAAAATAATAATATCCTCTCTCAAACGCACTCTCTTCTATGTAGTTGTTTAATGCTCATATGAATTGTTTAATGCTTTGAATCGATTCCCAAGTAGAGTTCGGTTCTATGCATTTTTTGGTTATAATCGACCCCTCCAATGTATTAAATCGATTAAATGCATTCTCTCTCTTCATTTGAACCGGCTAAAACACAACATTGGAGATGGTCTAAATAGAGTCTGGTTCTATGTTTTTTTTTGGTTGGAATCGATCCCTCCAATGTATTGAATCGATTTAATGTGTTATTTCTCCTTATTTAAACTAGCTAAAACATAACATTAAAGATGGTCTTAGTGTCTAGCTTAGGTGCAATTGTACCCATTGTATCTAAAATTGAAGCGGCGCATAAAAAAAGTGGTGATGTGGCACCCTCTTCTGCTTAATTTTGCACCTGACTTTTAATATTTTAGTACCCTTAAGCACGCCAATAGAAGGTTCTAGAGTGCATGAGGGTCTAGTACCGAAGCTATGGGAGGATATGGTACCAGTGGTTCTTGGTTTTCTGAATGGAGGTGATCTGTCCAGTAGTATCAATGACACTACTATTGTTCTAATACCGAAGGTAAGAAAACCCCCAGTTTATTTCTCAATTCCAGCCGATCCCAACATGCAGTGTCTTATATAAATTATTTTCCAAGACAATTGCCAATAAAATGAGATCGTTAATGTAACACCCTAGTCCAACATAGAGCCTATGATGCTACCATACTACTCTACTGAACCAATTAATTTCAATTTATTAATAATCTTTCAGCAAAACATTCAAGCATTAATAAAATATATAATATTCAAGAACTAGTACAATCTACAATTAATTATGAATAAGAATATCATTTATCAATTGATTATAAACTAAGAATAATTTCTTCTCTTTGTCAAACAAACCTAAGTCAATCCATCTATGCTACATCAAGGCAGCAAATATTCAAGTAATTACCTCTAAAGCATCAAGGACCAACAAGCTACGAGGATGATCGTATAATCCAAACATTCAATTTAATCTAACAAATAGGATTAAATGAACTCAATAACAGAGTTTTAAGAGCATAAAAAGAATATCCACAAGCACAGATAAATCATCCACAATGAAGGATGGTCACAGTCTGAATCTAAAGGAATAATCATGAATTCGAAGTTTAGATAAATTATCTAATTTATTTGTTATGATTTGTGTATCCGTGATGTGCATCAAGTTTACCCTTTCTCATGCATGTCGCTGCCTCGAGAGGTACCTAAAAAGGCACAACACAACAAGAGTGAGTCAACATCTCAGCAAAGTACAACAGTAATAATACATAACCTCATAATCAGTCAATGAGGACACCAATTCTCCTTATGAACATCAGCAATGAATCACAACTCAATCTCTTATGCTTGTATGCAATGCATATGTCAAGAATGCTCATTCTTTCTTCTTTGCAATTACCGGTAATGCGGAGTAGTGCATCCGTCGATGCATACTCAAGCCTGTGCCCTCAGGCACAGGGACATTATGCCCACACTCCTCGAGTGTGGGTACCCAAGCTCGTCTAATGCATAACGGGGATCTAATACCCGTCCAATGCATGACGGGGACCTTAAAGAAACAATCTTTGGCTACCATGTAGTCCAGGGTTCAGAAATGAATGCCATGATGCAAATTGAAACTCACATTCTCAATCCATCATGAAAGTATAATGCTCATCGATATTATCAAAACATAAAACTTCATAATTAAATCATGACAATTAACATGAATGAAATATCGCAATTCATTATCACTGTTTGCACTTGCCTCAACCGTGAGACGGAAGACAACGACGGGAAAGCTCTAGCCCCGGTGTTCACCACCACCTAGTAACCGTAAATTATACTAAGTATCAACCAAACATGCACAACATTGCAATGGAACAAAACGAAATCAATCGTTCATAAACGAAACCCAAAAATTAACCAATATAATCCCAAAATCCAAATATGTCCAAGCAGACAGCTATCAAAAGGAAACTCCATAACTTTTGAGTCAAAACTCCAAAAATCATGAATCCAATTTTCCTGAAATCTACATAAGATTAGCTACGAATTCTCAGGTGACTGAAAGATCAAATTATCATATCTAATCCTTTGATTTTAATCCTGAAGACCGTTCTGTCATCTTCGGTATTCCTGACTTGGAAAATTTATAACTTTTGTTTGGTACAACCAAACCCATTGTTCTAAGACTCTCTGGAAACTACATGAAACTATATTTCTTAATAAAATTATCACAATTATCCCTACTGTGCAACAATGGTTGCAAACAGCCAAGCCTTTCGCTTTTGTCCACAACAGAAGGACAGATTACAGCATTAACTTTAAAAATTCATAACTTTCGTTCTATCCATCCAAAATTCATGAACTTTATCTTCCTGGAATCACCATAAAGTTATATAAATAACTCATGGAGATCAACTGACCAAATTCGGCCATCTACAAACTCTAATTCACAGAACTACGTTCATTGCTCAAATCCTGAGACTGAATAAACATCTAGACTTGTAAAATTCATAACTAATTAATCGTTCATCCAAAAATTATGAATTAATACTTTCTGGAAAGCTAATGAAATTTCCCACCTATATTTAGGAGACCCTAAACATAGAATCTGCATAGAACTATCTTAAAGTCGCACGTCAACAGATCAACAGATTAAACCGATCTACAACAGCATGCACAGAAAGGGGAGGGAGGGGGTCGGCCTAAGGGGTAAAGGGGAGGGGCGGCTAGGGTTTGCCCCCCTCTTGGCCCTCTTATGGCCGGCCCACAAGGTTGCCCTGGCCTGGGCCAGAAGCCCAAGACCCAAAAATTCCCTCCAAAAACTGAATTTTAATTAATTTTCCTCTCCTGAATAATCTTCTCTCTAATTGATATTGAGGGTATTACATTTTACCCCCCTTAACAGAATTCGACCCCGAATTCTAACCGTCGAAATAAACAAATGAACAGCTACCACTGGAATGAAACAACAATTAACACGTACCAGGTGCAAACAGGTCCGGATACTGCTCGCGCATGCGAGACTCTAGTTCCCAAGTGGCCTCTCTCTCGGACTGATGAGACCATAGCACCTTGACGTACTTTAGCGTTTTATTTCTCAGAACTCGTTCTGATTCTTCCAGAATTTTCACTGGTCAGGATTCGAAAGTAAGATCTTGCTCAATACTCAACGGCTCTAATGGAATACATGTTCTGGATCTCTCAAATATTTCCTCAATATTGATACAAGAAATACGTTATGCACGCCACGCATCGGCTCAGGAAGATCCAAGCGATATGCCAATTTCCCAATTCGTGCCATGATTGAAAATGGCCTAACATACCTTGGGCTAAGCTTCCCTTTGGTACCAAAACGCACTACGCCTTTGGTAGGAGACACTCTCAAAAGAACCTGGTCCCCCACTTCAAATTCTAAATCTCGCCTTCTCACATCTACATAGCTCTTCTGCCGGCTTTGAGCAACTAACAGATTCTTCCTAATCTCTGCTACTCTGGCCATAGTCTGCTGAACCCAATCGGGACTCAAAACTGCCCTCGCTCCAACTACATCCCAGCACAACAGGGACCTAGACCTTCGCCCATAAAGAACCTCAAAAGGTGCAGCTCGAATACTAGCATGATAACTGTTGTTATAGGCGAACTCTGCCAGAGCTAGGTGGTCCTCCCAACTTCCCTTCCAAAACATAACACAAGATCTGAGCATGTCCTCAAGTGTCTGAATTGTGTGCTCAGACTGACCATCTGTTTGAGGATGGAATGCGGTGCTAAGACGAAGCTGTGTGCCCAAGGCACTCTACAAACTCTCCCAAAACTTGGCATCCCGATCAAAAATAATAGTCTTAGGCACACCGTACAATCGCCCTATCTCTCGCACATAGAGAGGAGCCAAATCACTCGCTGAATTTGTTCTACGGATGGGAATGAAATGCGCAGACTTGCTGAAACGGTCCACTATAACCCAAATAGCATCCTTCCCTCGCTGCGTGAGAGGTAAACTGTTGGACCGAAAAGGCGACTAGAGGGGGAGTGAATAGGAGCACGATCACTTTTTCTCCTAGATCGGATTCAACACGTTTTCACTCCAATAGCTATGGAAGCTATGAAGATCAAAGTACAAGCACAGCGGAAGACTTGTATTGAATCCAATCGAAACCCCAAAGCAAAACAACCAAAATTACCAAAAACTCAATTCACAATGAGTTGGGCGGTCAGACCTCTCAGCCTAGCGGTCTGACCACTCCATGGGGCAGTCTGGCCTCCAGCCTGATGAACAGTGAAATCAGCCTGAACTTGCAAAACACAAAATGGTTTGATTCGTGACTCCAAACCTTACCAAACTTGAGACATACCTTCTCTAGGATGTCAGGAACCTATTCCAATCAACGATCGTGAAGATCGTTGTCAAAGTTCTAGCCTTTTTCCGTTTGAGTGAAGGTTGCTCCAAAACCGAGTCAAAACGAAAACGTGATCTAAAAGCTTGCTCATGGGTGATTGATGATCAAGATGATCCTAGATGTAATCCCACATGTCACAACAAGCCAGAACAAGGGAAGAAACCAAAGGAAAACAGAGGAATCAAAGAAAGCCCCAAAATCACAAAATAGAGAGCAAGAACACAAAGAGACTCATCTTTGAGAAATCATGCATAGATTGATTTGTGATTGTTGTTGGTTTACATCCACTCCATCCAGGATGACAAAGATTCAACACATGAGCACGAAATCAAATCCAACTCTCTAGAACCCTAACCTCCCACTGATCTCTCCAAAACCCTAAGAGCACAAAACTAGGGTTTCACAAATGAAGGGTTCAGTGGTGCTGGCCAGCACCCTCTCCTATTTATAGTAGAGGCTTAGTTTCTAGAAGGAAAACCCTAATGGGCACCTCTTAGGCCTACACACAAACGGGTTTCACATACGCACGTATTTTAAAGCGTCGTCTTCATCTCCTCTTGACCTAATCCGCTTCTTCACGCGTCGTCTTGTGCCGTGGGTTGGCAAAAGGTCACCAAGGCAGTATTGAGGTGAAATTACCAAAATACCCCTTCTCGATCTTTTTCCAAAGACCGAGTCCAATCTTCGTGAAGCACTTCCATGCTTCGCCACGTGTAGGTTGATCCAACGGTTCTCATCATGTCGATAAGTCTCTCCATCTGGCTCCCACCGAAACCACCATGGCACTTGCACCGACCCCCGCGCCGCTTGATCCAACCTGTCGCACCGAACTGTTCGTTCGGTCATCCTTATCCAATTTGCGCCATGCTTGAATCCATTGACCTTGCCCGGCATCCTCGATCGTTCTGGGCCTCAGCTCTCCAAGCCTAGTCCCAATCATCCTTGCCGTTGATTGTCGTTGACCTCCAAGCAACCTGCACAACAATAGACAAAGAAATCGATTCCGGGAACAAGTTCTTCGCAACTTGACCCACGTTAGTCAAAACATGCATCATGCAACACATATGCACTAAAACCCATGAATATAACCTAACCAAACAATCATTGCCACCGAGTTGGCCGATGAACAAGTGAAAACCGGTCAGACCGCCACTTTGGTCGGCTCGATCGCCTCTAACGGCCTCGACCGCCCACTATTGGCGGGCATTGACTCACCGACTTAGCCAATTTTCCTCCTTGGAAATCCGAAACCTTCTGAAAATTTCAAACGAATAGAACTTTTGACTCGAAGCTCTAAAAATTATGGGACCAAGTGTAGGAGAATCCCTTCTCTTGCCTACACCCTCTATTTTTTGGCCTGGCCTCAAAATCAAAAATCTATTTTGACCGGTCAGACCGCCACCCAATGGCCGGTCTGACCGCCAGCCACTTAGCCTAAGCCTGAGTTAAGGCCTGGCTGGTCTGACCGCCACACAATGGTCGGTCTGACCGCCTGAGACCTGACAGCATTTTGAACTTCGCCGAAAACGCGTGTTTCGACAAACCTTCAATGTCATTGCCAATTGTATCATCATCCTAAGATCGTGAGCATATCCCCATGATATCCGTAATCTCCCCCCTTGATGAACACATTGGCAATTTCCCAAAAATGTAAGTTTTGAGGTTTGAAAATGAAAATACTCAACGTTTTCGCACAAAGACGCAACTTGGTCCAAATGCAAGAGAAAGCAATGGAAGTGACCAAGTTGGCTTCAGAATAGCATAGGCAAGTGAGATTGAGTCAAAGAAAGCAAGAAAGCTTCAAATTCCAGAAGGGAGTCAAAATTCTCACTTAAGGTCCATATGAAAGAATAATTGTGCAAATTAACCTTTGATCATTGTGAGAATCCAAGAAATGTAATTCTAGTTCAGAAATGACAATAAGATCATAAGAATGCAAACGAAATGCTCCCCCTCACTATGATCATCATTTTTTAAAGAAAATTTTATTTTCTTCCTTTTCCTCCAAATAGTTCCCCTTTTAACATTTTTGTTACTTCTTCTCCCCATTTGACAATGGAGTCATCAAGGAATCACGTCTTCCTCTTATCGAGAGATGACAAATGCAGAAATAAGTAAAAAGCATAAGAAGGAGCATGCATGAAATGCAATGGAGTGGCTTCATTTTTTGTATTTTTAAAATTTTGAGTACAAGAAGCTTTGGAGATTACCCAAAAGAACAAGCTAGCATTTCTAATATTACACAAAGCATATCAAGCCTGAAAGCACTAGCAAGATCATGTTAAGACATATATATCAAAGCTAAGCTAGAAGGCTCAATGTAAAGCAATGAATTGTAACAATTTAAGCAAAGCTTCAAATTTAGCAAATTCATCAACAAGGATCCTAAAGTGATAATAGCCATGTCAAAATGTCAATGTGAGATCAAAAAGCTAATAATGACCACTTTAAGAGACAAACAGGTCCTGAATTAAATCATCTTGCTTAATTTAGCTCAAGCGTCCATTTTTCAACAATTTTTCATTTGCAATGAATATTGAAGTTGACTAATGGTCTAACTTAGTGAAGAAGATCCTAGACTAGGAGCCATCCACAAACTCTTCCTAAGCTTCGACCAGAAGTTGATTAAAAGTATATCTTAGTGAAGAAGATCCTGGACTAGGAGCCATCCACAAACTCTTCCTAAGCTTCTACCAAGGCGACAAATCTTGAGGTTCATATCAATTTTGACAAGCAGTCCCTATGAGATCGTCTAGATCATCAAACTATCTCCAAGTTCATGTCTTTGACATGCAGTCTCGTGAGAGTAGTTTGGCACAATTTAAACACAAGACAATCTTTAAAATTAATTTTTTATTTTGCACAAGAGCAGTTTTAGATTCAGAAGAACAAGAAGCTCAAGTAATGATCAATTCTAGATTCAAGAGCTAACAAAGAAATTTTGACAGGACCAATGTCACAAAAGGAGCACTAATTGCGCAACTAGCTAAAGCATCCACAAATTGCAATTTTTAGTTCAAGTTGTCTTAAAGTTCTAGCTCATTTTAGTAAAGACTTAGCTACACATGTGAAAGCATGATAATTCTAGCAAGTCAAAGAACTAGACATGGTATTGAGCAAGAATTGAAATACTAAAGCTCAAGAGGGTAATAAGCAAAGCTTCATCAATTAAAAGACAAGCAGTAAAGCTTATATTACAATGCATCTTTTTTGTTATTTTTCATATGAATGCAATATGATACAATGAGATGCAAGAAAAGCCAAAAAAAGCCTAAAAAAAATCAAAAAGATCAACAAGTTCAAAAGAAGATCAAAAAAAGATTAGATGAACAAGGAAAGATCAGATGAACAAGGAAAAATCAGAAAAGATCCAACTCCCCCTCAAACCAACCCATAGGGATAAATTACCCCTAACTCACTCCTCAAGGTGGCAAACCTTGTTGGGTCTAAAGGCTTGGTGAGAATATCAGCCAACTGAGCCTCGGACTCCACAAAATGCAACACAATATCACCCTTCTCTACATGGTCTCTAAGGAAGTGATAGCGAATGTCTATGTGCTTGGTCCTAGAATGTTGCACTGGGTTTTTAGCAATGTTAATGGCAGAAGTGTTATCACAGAAAAGAGGAACACTAGCAAAATTTAACCCAAAATCCTTAAGAGTGAACACCATCCACAAAATCTGACTACAGCAACTAGCAGCAGCTACATATTCAGCTCCAGCAGTGGATTGTGCAACAAAAGACTACTTCCTAGACGACCAAGAGACAAGAGAAGTGCCTAAGAAATGACAAGTGCTAGAGGTACTCTTCCTATCTAGCCAATAGCCCACAAAATCAGAATCAGAAAACCCCCGAATGGACAACAAAGAAGAGCAGGAATACCAAATGTCATACTGGAGGGTAGAGTGAAGGTACCTGAAGATGCGCTTAATGGCTTGGCGATGTGAAGTCCTCGGAGACGCCTGAAACCTCGCACAGAGGCAGACCGCGAAATGGATGTCCGGCCTTGAGGCCATCAGGTACAGAAGGGAGCAGATCATGTTGCGGTACTCGCATTGATCCATGGTTTCTCCTTCCTCATCTGGATCCAAAACAGTCGAAGTCGCCATGGGAGTGGCGATCGGCTTGCAGTCACCTATCTCAAAGTGCTTGAGCAAATTCTTGGTGTACTTTGTTTGATGGATGAAGATCTCTTCCTTGCATTGCTTGATTTGAAGCCCCAGAAAGTAGTTGAGCTCTCCCATCATACTCATCTCAAATTTCCTAGACATGGTCTCAGAAAAACTGGAAACAAGAGTATGAGAAGAATCACCAAAGATAATATCATCCACATAAATCTGAACAAGCAGGAAGTCATTGCCATGCCTAAGAATGAAATGAGTTTTATCTACCTTTTTCATCTCAAAATCATTCTTAAGCAAGAAGGTCTTAAGTCTATTATACCAGGCTTTATGGGCTTACTTAAGACCATACAAGGCTTTGGATAGCTTGAAAACACGATCTGGGTGCTTGGGATTCTCAAAACCAGGGGGTTGCTTAACATACACTTCCTCCTCTATAAAACCATTCAGAAAGGCACTCTT
The DNA here is from genome assembly GCA_036346405.1 of Phyllostachys edulis. Lineage (NCBI taxonomy): Eukaryota > Viridiplantae > Streptophyta > Magnoliopsida > Poales > Poaceae > Phyllostachys > Phyllostachys edulis. The sequence continues at coordinate 51,419,124 of CM070554.1, read as the reverse complement.
GACATCCATTTGATGCAACCTAAATCCCATAGATGCAGCAAATGCAAGCAGAATGCGAATGGCTTCTAATATAGCAACAGGAGCAAAGGTTTCATCAAAGTCTAACCCCTTAACTTGGCTAAAACCCTGAACTACCAATCTAGCCTTGTTTCTAACCACAGAACCATCCTCATTTTGCTTATTGTTGAACACCCAGTGGGTTCCTGTCACATTATGACCACTCGGATGTTCTACTAGGTTCCAGACTTTGTTTCTCTCAAAATTCTCTAACTCCTCATGCATGGCATTGACCCAGCTAGAATCAAATAAAGCATGTGATATATCGCGGGGTTCAAAAGAAGCTACAAATGCAGAATGAGAGAAGAGACTCGGATTATGATACTAGGAGCGAGTGACTCGCTCATGAAGATTACCAATCATCTGATCCGGAGGGTGTTGCTTCTGAATGTGTAGTGGAGTGCCTGGGGGAGATAGCATCTCCTCAACCTCCGCAGGTACTGCTGATGAAAAAGATACAGCAGGAGCCTCAATTGGAGGTGAAGCAGTCGTAGCAGGTTCTAGAGCTTGGACAGGAGCATCATCAACAGGTGGAAGAGCAATATCAACTTCATCATCATCTTCTTCTACAAAAATGCTCTCCGTCTCCTGTGTATCACCTGAAATGTCTGATCTAGCTCTAGGGCTAGTCTCATCAAAAGTGATATTGCATGTCTCTTGGACAACGTTAGTCTCAACATTAAAAACCCGAAAACCCCTCGAATGAGCAGGATAACCCAGAAATAACCCATCAGAAGTTCTTGACTCAAATTTATCTAGGATTCCTGTCTTGAGAATGAAACACTTAGATCCAAAGACTCGAAAATGAGAGACAGGGGGTTTTTCTACCAAAACGAAGCTCATAAGATGTCTTGCCCAAAGAAGGTCTCAAGAAGACACGATTAGCAATATGACAAGCTGTAGCAATATCTTCGGCCCAAAAGCTCCTCGGAGTGCTATACTCATCTAGCATCATCCTAGCCATCTCGACTAAGGTCCTGTTCTTCCTTTCCACAACGCTATTTTGTTGAGGGATGTGTGGAGAAGAGAACTGATGCTCAATACCGCGCTCAGCACAAAAAGAGGCAAAAGAAGCATTCTTGAACTCCGTGCTATTATCACTGCGAATTGCTCTCAAGGCACCAGGAAGTTCAGAAGCTAGGCGAAGAACAAGATCATGATAATGATCAAAAGCCTCATCCTTCGAAGCAAGAAAGAACACCCAAGAGTATCTTGAAAAATCATCGACTATGACAAAAATATACCATTTGCCACTGACTGATCGAACCCTAGCAGGACCAATAGTATCCATATGAAGCAATTGTCCTGGTCCGTCTGTCATGACCATAGTTAATGAAGGGTGTAAGGCGGCAACTTGCTTGCCATACCTATAGGGCGCACATACAGCATCCTTGACGGCTTTGAGTTTGGGCAAACCTCTCATAAGATCAAGGACGCTAACCCTCGTCAGATGATCAAAACCAATGTGCCCCAAACATCGGTGCCAAAGCCAGATATCAGAAGAATATGCAATTAAACATTTAAGAGATCCAGCAAGAGATTCAAAAAAATCAGCTCCAAAAATTCTACCAACTCTAGAAATCCCAAAAACAAGCTCACCGGCAGAATCAAGCACACGACAATCATTTTTCTTAAAACGAGTTTCGTAACCATCATCAAGAAGTTGCGAAACAGAAAGCAAGTTGCACCTTAGCTTGTCCACAAGAGCGACGTCCTTCAGGATGAATCTGTCATTCACCCTGATCGATCACGTTCCTTCAATTCACCTTTGTGTATCATCTCCAAAGGTAATGAAGTCATCACCCGTCGACCGCGTGAAGGAAGTGAACCATCTTGAGTCTTCGGTCATGTGGCGTGAACAGCCGGAGTCGACGAGCCATGTGTTCTTCCTCCTTCCGCGGCGATCCTAAAAATCAAGGCACAAAAGATCAATGTGTCTCAATACTGGGGTTAGTTAGACATGACTTGGGAACCCAGTACTGAGACACACGTCTGTGAGTAGTATGCAAAGCAGAAGTGCTATCCTTGATTTTATTTGAAGTTCTGTTATGAGCAATGGTTACACAAACCTGAGAAGCATCCTGTCTAGGAACATTATGATGATGAGCATGTGAAACAAATCCTAGTCTAGGTTTTTTCCTTTCTAAATGACCATGTCTCATAAAAGCTCTAGGTTGATTAGATGAAATTCTAGCAATATTTTTCTTAGCGTTCTTCAACCTACGCCAATAGAATTCAACCAAATGCCCATTCTTCTTGCAATAGGTGCAATGGTATTTGGTACCACTGGGAGAAGCACCTTTTGACTCAAAAGAAGGTTTGACAAAACCTGCAGATTTGAAAATAATTTTTGCAGGTTGGGTTGTGAATTCAACTAAGCCATTTTCGAAGACCTGAATGACATTAGGTTTGGATTTGTCCTGGGCAGAGTTGTATCCTAACCCTTGCTTCTTATAAGGAGTTTTAGACGTGTCCAAAATTATGTTTAACTGTTTCTTACCTTTAGAGAATTTTTCTAATGTGTTATTAAGGTAAGCATTTTCTTTTCCAAAGTTAACACATGAATCACAAGTCTTGGCCTTAATGGCTCTAGCATGTTTCTCCTTAAAACAAGCAACTTCAAGTTTATAGGCTGCACATGAGGCACAAGGTGTAGACTCAATTGTGTCCTTAAGCTTGGCATATTTAGCTCTAACTGCTTCTAAAATGTCCTTAACTTCATGTTCACGTTCTAAGCAGAAAGAGCAAAAGCTAGATTTAACATTACTAGAGGCATCCATCTTACTAGACTCTAAGCATTTTTCACAGGGTGCAGATTTAATATCAATTAGCTCAGTCCCAGCATTTTCAAGTTGGTGCAAAGCAATATCATGAGCAGATTGCAATTTAGCAAATACAGAGTGTAGAGCATGGCAAGATGAACATTCATCAGATTCAAGAGTCTTAGTATTTACAAGTTCTAAAGTCAAATTATCTACTTGTGACTCTAAGTCCTTGTTCCTAGCCATGGTAAACTCTAAGACCTTATCCTGACTCATGAGTTGCTCAAACATGGTGTCGCATCTAGCAGAAAGAACATCATAGGAAGGAGGTACCTCATCGTTGTCATCGGCATCGACGGAGTCGGCCATGAAGCACATGTTGGTGAAGTCCTTGGCCTTCCCTTTCTTGTCTTGAGGGAGCTTCTCCTCCTTGTCCTCCTCGCTCCCGGAGTCCACATCGCTCATGGATTACTCTCTAAAAGCGGCAAGGACTCGGTGAGCAGCATTCATGAGCTTGGCAAGATCATACTTGGGCTTGCTCCCCGAGGCTTCTTCGAGCAAAGCTTCTCATCCTTGCGGTTGCCCTTACCTTTCAAATTTTGGGGCGGTTTGCTCGATATGATATAGCTCTCCACACTCATAGCACGTCACAGGGCCACATCTCTTCTTGTTTCTAACATTGTTATAGGCCCGTGTGACTTTCTTGGCTAAAAGAGCTAAATCAGCCTTAGGAAGACTCTCAAACTCTTCTTCTTGAATTGCAGGTAAACACGCAAGAGAAAATCCAGAAGAAGACTCAGAAGAACCATCAGAAGTTCTTTTCAAAGGATTAGCTACCAAAGCCATGTTATCCTTTTTAGGAAGACTGCCTCTCTTGATCTCATGAGTCTTGAGCTTGCTATAAAAGCAGCTCCAAAGTGAGACTAGAGGGATCGACGTTCTCTTCAATGGCAGTAGCCTTTATCTCCCACTCCTTGGTGTTGATTACAGTCAAGAGGTGGGTGGAATTCCCAGATTGAGAGTACTCAATGTCAACAGCTCTCATCTGATTGATCACCTTGTTAAAGCGAGTAAAAATGTCATCGATACTCTCGCTAGGACGCATCTTGAATTTGTTATACTCTCGCTTGTAGACCGTCTGCCGCACTTGCTTGATCTGGGACGATCCCTCATAGTAAGTTTCGAGGGTGTGCCAAATCTCATGTGTGGTCTCAAGGTTGTAAATCCTATTGTACTCATGTCTACCAAGCCCAGCATATAGGAGATTCTTAGCCTTATGGTTGTTTGCCAAGAGGGCTGCTGAAGCCGGCGAAGCAACCTTGGGCAAAACGAGCGGAGCTCGAACAATCTCCCATATAGCTTGTCCTTCGCTCTGTAGGAAGACTCGCATGCGATTCTTCCAATAGACATAGTCGTGCCCATCGAAGATATGCGGCTTGGTCGAGTACTTATCCATCGCCAAGTTCAGTGACCGGTTAAGATCAAGATTGAACTAACCAGGTCCTAATACCACTTGTTGGACCAAAAAAGACGACTAAAGGGGAGGGTTGAATAGGAGCACGATCACTTTTTCTCCTAGATCGGATTCAACACGTTTTCACTCCAATAGCTATGGAAGTTATAAAGATCAAAGTACAAGCACAATAGAAGACTTGTATTGAATCCAATTGAAACCCCGAAGCAAAACAACCAAAATTACTAAATACTCAATTCACAATGAGTTGGGCAGTCAGACCTCTCAGCCTAGCGGTCTGACCGCTCCATGGGGTGGTCTGACCTCTCAAATGGGTGGTCTGACCTTCAGCCTGATGAACAGTGAAATCAGCCCGAACTACCAAAATACAAAATGGTTTAACTTTTGATTCGTGACTCCAAACCTTACCAAACTTGAGACATACCTTCTCTAGAATGTTAGGAACCTATTCCAATCAACGATCGTGAAAATCGTTGTCAAAGTTCCGACCTTTTTCCGTTTGAGTGAAGGTTGCTCCAAAACCGAATCAAAATGAAAATGTGATCTAAAAGTTTGCTCGTAGGTGATTGATGATCAAGATGATCCTAGATGTAGTCCCACATGTCACAGCAAGCCAGAACAGGGGCAGAAACCAAAGAAGAACAGAAGAATCAAATAAAGCCCCAAAATCACAAAATAGAGAGCAAGAACACAAAGAGACTCATCTTTGAGAAATCATGCATAGATTGATTTGTGATTGTTGTTGGTTTATAGCCACTCCATTCAGGAGGACAAAGATTCAACACATGTGTAACATCCCAAATAATGGTGTGTGTTTCAAATGTAATAAAATGAGGATAAATTAAAACTTTTGATGCCTCAAGTTGTCATTTGAAATTTTCTAGAAATTTTCCCCTAGTGATTCCTATTTTCAAAGATCAATGTTTCTATTGATGGAAGTTGTTGTCCTTAAAAACTCCATGATCTAATCTTGTGATCATCCTCTAAAAATATTTTTCCTATCATCCAGATCATCCTTGTAACCTCTCTGAAAAATCTCATAATTTTTAGATTTTATTTGCTATTTCAAAAGAGCTAGTCAAACCAGTTTGAATTCTGGTCAAAACCCTTGACTAGCAGCTTCTGAATTTTCTAGAGAGAAATTTATTGCATAAAAATTTCTAGAAAAATTACACAAGGTTTTTATCTAAACCAGAAAGCTTCCATAAAAATTTCAGATTTTTTGGAGCTTCGGAGCTACCTCCAAAAATTCCCTATCTTCTCAGCCTTTTTAAAACAAAACATGAAATCACTATTCCTCGGACTCAGACCCGAGCCCGACTCAAACCCGACCGCACCGTATTGGCTCGGCCGAGTCATCTAGCGGCGCATCGCATGCAGCCGTCTGATGAAACATCAACGGTCACGAGCGCGTACCCCTTCGGCCTGGGTTAAAAATCCTCACGCGTTATCGATCGTTCGATCGCGATCGAACGGCTCGCGTCGACCCCTCTCGCTCTCGCGTTGTGTCTCTATGTCGCGGGCCTGGGCTGTCAGGTGCATCATCCTCCTCGTGCTGGCACTCTCGCAGGACCCACTCGCCACGTCGCGGCGCAGCTCTACCGCCTCCGTCAGCGCCCAGCCAAGGCGTCAACCCATCGCCCTCGTCGACCTATCCGAGAGCATCATCGGCTAACGCCGCCTCCTTCTCCATCCATTGCCTCGCTCAAAACCCCTCTTCCCCCTCCATTCTGCTCACTTCTCCTCACAACCGAGAGGAGGAGGACGCCATTGTCGGCTCCTTGCGCAGGTGAGCTCCAGTTCTTTGCGTCCCCTCAACTCTATCTTCGTTGATGGTTCCATTTTTGCTAATGAAAGCCCCTCATCTTGCTTGTAGCTCTCGGTTTCTCAGCATGTCTTCATCATGTCCAGAGCGCGCCCACGACTACCCCCGGTTGCCATCTTCAGCTCCGGTGAGTTTCCCTCTCCCTTAAGTGCGTCACCGTGCGCCTTTTGGTCTTAGGAGGAGAACCCCTCAACCAATTTTGTATTTCGGTCGCAGGAGCTCAAGGAATTTAGTTTTTCCCCTTTCACGGCCGTGAGCACCCTTTTCTTCTCCAGCGCCGATCCGGTAAGGCATTTCCCGATTGCCTTCGTTTTCACCATCGACTTGGGCCACTTGAGCAGATCCGATATCTATTTGCTCTCACTTTTGCTCAGGATCTCTCCTCCACTTAACACCATCGCCGCCGCCTCGGGTTCTCATCGCCGGCTCAACTCCGGCAGCCTCTCCACCTCCGGGTCATCCCAGTGAGTTCATTGAGCCTTCCTTTTACTCATGCGCACGCTTAATTGCCGCGGCATCTCTTTTCCACGATGTGGCATGTTCCCGTAGCACCGCCGCCGCCTTAGCATGCCGCGCCGCAAGATCGGGCCACCATCGTCTCGCCACGGCCGGTCTGCCGTCGGGTCTTGCAAGGTCGAGGGCTGTCGCTTTGACCACCGACCGTACCAAGGCCGCCGTGTTCGCCGTCGCCGACGAGCCGCCGGGGAAACTTCATGACATGGCGCGCCGGCGGCGACAGAACCACCATCAGAGGCGGCGTTGATTAGGAGTTAATGACGATGATTAGGAATAAATGATGAATCTTTGTCGGAAATCAATGATTAGCTGATTCTTTGTATGATTTACATGTAGGCCCGAGGCCATTAGTGCATAGTAATCCTGCGGTGCACCCGTGGACCAAGCTCATGACTTTCGGTCCATGCACTATGCATGTGGACCAAGTCTGTGACAGGCGGGTCCCACCTGTCGGTTTTTACCGGAATTCAAATGGAAAATAGAAAATAGCACTATTCATTGACCCCACTGGTCAGTCACTTTGGCTAGAGTAGACTGGGTATAAAAAGTATGTAATGTTTAAATAATTTCCGAAATGCTTTATTTGTGAACTTAAAATTGGTTAAACTTCAAAATTGCATAAGTAATTCATGTTAGCTCCAAAATTGATGATTCAAATTTTGTTAGTTTCCTTTTAAATGTACTTTAATATAAAAATGGGTTGAATCATGTTACTATTACATAAAACACTTTTGGCAAAATTACTTTATGTTTAGTATTATTGTTACACTAAAAATTGATTTAACTTCAAAAATGCATAAGTATTTCTCTGTAACTCCAAAAAGAGTAAACACATTTTGTTAGAATCCTATGTTAGTGTAGTTTATTATAAAATAGGTTATGAGTATGATACTGTTTCTGAAAATCTTATTTTACATGTAACTTGTGTACTACTTTCAAAACTTTGAAAAATCATAGAAAATTCATCTTTGCTCCAAATGAGGTGAATCAAATTCCATTGTTCATCTCATGAGGTGCTCTTCCTACCATAAAAATTTCAAGTGCACCATTGTTCCGGAAATTTTCACCAAAATAATTAATTAGGATGAACAGTAACCGGTAGCAATTAAATTGGATTTTCCAGAAAACCGACTTTCAAACTATCATAACTTTTGCATAGAACATCCAAATAAATTTATTCTTGTTGATAAATTCATCTAAAAGCATGCTCTACCTTCTGTGAATTTTTCATAATTTTTGGATGAAGTTGAATTTTTGGGTCTTTTCGGTTTTATTCGCTTCTTATTGTGCTTTTGATTCTTTCGCTAGGTTCCAACGAAATTATTGATTGTGTGAGTGACCCTCTGCAGCAAGATAATCATCCTCAGCAAGGCAAGCAGTTTGATCATAAATGTCCCATTACTTTCAAGTCTAATACTTTGTTTACAAATTGTATGTATGCATGCTTTTGTGTCAAAGTAATTTTCCCGATTAGAGGTAGCTATTCCTATTGCATGGTTGCCCTTAAATTGTTATCCCCTGCCACAAAACATAAGTTATTAACATCGCTGGTGAATTAGAGCCCGGTGATTTAATTATGCTCTTTTATTGTCTTTGTGGTGTCATGCTTAGAATTGCTTAGTTACCGATAGATTTGGGCGGTTATCGACTTAGTTGATAACTTTGATCACACAAAATTATTATTATCATTATGCTCAGCACCTTGTGCTTTGTTACTTTATAAAGTCAAAAACTGAAAATAAAAATGAAAAGTTTGAGACTTGGGCACAATGGTTGATGGTGTGATCTTATGGTGTGATGGAATGGTGCCCAAGTCAATCAAGGACCGAGTTACTTGCGCCACCGTACTGAGCAATTTGCGTACTAACCATATGAGAGGGATATGGGACCTCTCTTCACTTAGTACTTTGGCGTGTGTTAGCTCCGAGTCGCATGGTGGATGTGTGCATTGTGTTGAAAAAGAAACTTGAGTGTGTTTGGGTGAGTAGTGGTAGAGGTTATCCACTGCAAGGAGCATCGTCCTTTATAAGGACATGAGCATCTTTGATGACTCCGCTTCAACATATGGGGCTTCCTCCCATATGGGCGACTCGTAGTTAATGCACAATATTGGAAACGTCTCGTAGGACTTAGCTCTGCCGGCATACCAAAGGAAATGTGCTTTATCGCGTGGCATTAAGGAGCGGTCTGACATGTGGGTACATTGGTACACCCCTGCAGGGTTCAAACTATTTGAATAGCCTCGTCCTAGGTTATGGACACGCTTGGATACGCCCCGTGAGAACTAGACTATAACATTTAATTAAAACTTGATGTGGGTGGTATGAATGGGGAATTCATGCTATTTGTTGTGGTGGCTATTGGGTTAGCCACTTCCAGGATGTCTTTTTATTATTGTTACTTACTTATCGTTGTTTTGTCAAATAAAATCAGATTGTAAAACTGCTTTCAATCTATTACATTATTGCAAATGAAAACTTGCTTTATGCTGAAAATGAGTCTAGAACCTCCTCCACTTAAATAAGCTTGCATGTAGCTATTTATATAGGCCTGTTACTCTACACATAAGTCTTGCGAGTACATTTTTGTACTCATTTGCTTTGCTTAATAAATTGTTGCAGAGGAGGAAGTTGAACCCCAAGGGTTCCACTTTTGCGAGATGTGCGGTGGTTTCGACGACTAGGTTGGTGGCCCGGTTGGTTGCCTTGTGGGTTAAGGCACACTAATTGGCTTTTGTTATCGCCATCTTATGGCTATTTGCTTCTGCTGTTATTTAACTCTTTAGTTGTCATTTGGTCAGTCGGCCCCTTTTGTAATAACTCTATATTATATGTCTTTTGAAATGTTTAGTTGTACTTTGGATTCTATGTGTTGAAGGGAATTGATGCATAATTTTTGTATGGGGTATGTGTACTACACTTCTGGGAAGTATATATACGCCGAGAGTCGTGATATTTGATTTGTAATGCTTGAATCATCTTAATGGTTAAGTATTACAAGTTAAATACCCCGGGTTCTCACAACATGAGCACGACATCAAATCCAACTCTTTAGAACCCTAACCTCCCACTAATCTCTCCAAAACCCTAAGAGCACAAAACTAGAGTTTCACAAATGAAGGGTTGAGAGGTGCTGGCCAGCACCCTCTTCTATTTATAGTGGAGGCTTAGCTTCTAGAAGGAAAACCCTAATGGGCACCCGTTAGGCCCACACATAAACGGGTTTCACATATGCACGCATTTTAAAGCGCCGTCTTCATCTCCTCTTGACCTAATCCGCTTCTTCATGTGCCGTCTTGCGCCGTGGGTTGGCAAAAGGTCACCAAGGTGGTATTGAGGTGAAATTACCAAAATACCCCTTCTTGATCTTTTTCCAAAAACCGAGTCCAATCTTCGTGAAGCACTTCCATGCTTCGCCACGTGTAGGTTGATCCAACGGCTGTCATCATGTCGGCAAGTCTCTCCCATCTGGCTCCTACCGAAACCACCATGGCACTTGCACCGACCCCCATACCGCTTGATCCAACCCGTCTCACCGAACTACCCGTTCGGTCATCCTTATCCAGTTTGCACCATGCTTGAATCCATTGACCTGGCCGGCATCCTCGATCGTTCTGGACCTCAGCTCTCCAAGCCTAGTCCCGATCATCCTCGCCGTTGACCGTCGTTGACCTCCAAGCAACCTGCACAACAATAGACAAAGAAATCGATTCTGGGAACAAGTTCTTCGCAACTTGACCCACGTTAGTCATAACATGCATCATACAACACATATGCACTGAAACCCATGAATATGACCTAACCAAACAATCATCGCCACCGAGTTGACCGACGAACAAGTGAAAACCGGTCAGACCGCCACTTTGGCGGCCTCGACCGCCTCGGCTGGGTCTCGACCGCCCTGGTTGGTCGGTCGACCGCCACCGGGACTTATCCAATTTTCCTCCCTGGAAATCCGAAACCTTCTGGAAATTTCAAACAAATAGAACTTTTGACTCGAAGCTCCAAAAATTATGAGACCAAGTGTAGGAGAATCCCCTCTCTTGCCTACACCCTCTATTTTTGGCCCGGACTCAAAATCAAAATTCTATTTTGACCGGTCAGACCACCACCCAATGGCCGGTTTGACCACCAGCCACTTAGCCTGAGCCTGAGTTGAGGCCTGGCCGGTCTGACCGCTTAAGACCTGATAGCATTTTGAACTTCGCCGAAAACGTGTGTTTCGAAAAACCTTTAACGTCATTGCCAATTGTATCATCATCCTAAGATCGTGAGCATATCCCCATGATATCCACATAAACCAACCACAAAATCCATAGAGATGTCATCCCACGGCCAAACTGGGACCTCCAAAGGCTGCAACAAACCTACTGGATGCTTATACTCAGCCTTGACCCGCTGACAAACACCACAAGATGGCACATACTGAGCAATATCAACCTTCATTCTTTTCCACCAGAAACTCTTCTTCAAATCTTTATACATCTTGGTCTCACCAGAATATACGGTATACGGAGTATAATGAGCTTCCCTTAGAATTTCATCCTTGACCTGAGCCTCTTGTAGCACACAGAGACAGCCTTTAAACTCTATGCTGAAATGATCTTCCTTGCCCTCATCTAGACGCTTCCTCGCCTGCTAGAGCATCTGATCATGCTATGCGCTTCTTGCACTCAATCTGGAATAGCTGACTCAAGAAGTAAACAAGTCTCAGTCTGGGCGGTACCTGCAAAGCAGAAAGAGATATCCATACGCTCAAAATCAACAATAAGACAACTGAGGGTAGGAGGTGTCGCCTTGCGACTTAGAGCATCCGCTACTACATTTGCCTTGCCAGGGTGATACTAAATGGTGAGATCATAGTCTTTTATTAATTCCAACCACCTTCTTTGTCTCAGATTTACATCTTTCTGGATAAAAGATATATTTCAGGCTCTTGTGATCAGTGAATATATCACAGGATTCACCATACAAGTAATGACACCAAATCTTTAGAGCAAAAACCACTGCGGCAAGCTCTAAATCGTGAGTAGGATAATTCTATTCATGTTTCTTCAACTGCCTAGAAGCATAAGCAATCACTTTGCCATCTTACATGAGCACACATCCAAGCCCAACTCGAGATGCATCTGAATAAATGGTGAAACGTCTCCTAGGTTCAGGAAGAGTAAGAATAGAAGCAGTCACCAACTTATCCTTCAAGGTACAAAAACTGCGCTCACACTTGTCTAACCACTGAAATTTGACACTTTTCTGTGTTAACTGCGACATCGGTTTAGCAATGACAGAAAAGCCCTCCACAAAATGCCGGTAATAACTAGCTAAGCCTAGGAAACTCCTCACTTCCTTGACATTGGTTGGTCTTTTCCATTCTACTACTGTCGAGATCTTGCTAGGATCGGCTGAAATACCCTCTTGATTAATCACATGGCCCAGAAACCCAACTTCAGAAATCCAGAACTCACATTTCTTCAGCTTGGCATAAAATTGATTTTCTCTCAAGGGCTCAAGAACCAACCTCAAATGGTGACCATGATCCTCTTTCGTCTTGGAATAGATCAAGATATCATCAATGAACACCACTACGAAATCATCAAGATATCGATGCAGCATGCTGTTCATTGCTTCCATGAAAACTGCAGGAGCATTTGTTTGTCCAAAAGAAATAACTTTGTACTCATAATGACTGTACCTCGTAGAGAAAGCTGTCTTCTCAATATCTTGCTCCCGAACTCGGATTTGATTGTAACCCGACTAAAGGTCAATCTTGGAGAACACTTTAGCTTCTTTTAGCTGATCAAAAAGATCCTCAATACGAGGCAAGGGATATTTATTCTTTACTGTCGCTTGATTGAGAGCCCGATAATCCACACACATATGCCAACTGCCATCTTTCTTCTTTGTGAAAAGAACAGGTGTTCTCCACGGTGAAACACTACACCGAATCATACCTTTAGACAACAAATCGTCCAATTGCTTTTTTAACTCATCTTGGAAGGGTCGAGCCAAGCGGTACGGAGACATAGAAATAGGCCGAGTTCCAGGAATAAGATCAATCCGGAATTCCACATTCCGTTTCGGAGGCATCCCAGGAAGCTCTACCGGAAAGACATCAGGATACTCGTATACCACGGGAATCTCCTCAATGCGCAGAGAAGAATCTGTCTTCGCGCGGAGAGACCAAAGCAACCCAATTGTTGATGCCCGACGACTAGGAAATAAACTGGCCAGCACGAAAAGGGATTCAGACGGCGCGCTGCCCTGAAATACCAATTCTTCACCGGATGGGGCTTGCAAAGTCACAGTCTTCCAGAAGCAACAAATCTTAGCATCGTAACTGAATAACTAGTCCATACCAAGGATAACATCAAAAGGCGATAACTGAATCACCATAAGATTAGCTGTGAAATCCTCATCATCAATGGTAATAGAACAACCCGAACAAGCGATAGAGCTAGAAATAAGACCCCCCAGAGAACTGACTACAACAAATTCAGAAATATGCTGCAAACTCAAACCCGCCCTTCTAGCAAACTCAAGTGACACAAATAAATAGGTAGCCCCTGAATCAAAAAGAACAAAAGCCTCATGGGAGTCAACTAGTAAGGTACCTGTCACCACGTCAGGACAGCCCACAGTCTTAGGTTTAGGCATGGCGTAAACTCCTGGTGGTGCCGGAGTAGAAGACGCACCGACACTCAGCGAAGGATGAACAGGGACTACCATAGGTGAAGTGAACGAAGGCGGTGCAGACGGTACAGGGTTCCAGTAGAACCATGCAGGAGGTGCTGGAGAGAACGCTACAGGAGGAATCCACCCCGAAGGGTACTGAGGCGCAGGAACATCAGCCAGAGTCTGAACTGAACCTCGAGGAGCACTAGATGAAGATGCCGCAGGGACTGACTCCCACTTGATGATGCTTGCTGGGTTCTGCTTGCACACTGACATCTTATGGCCTGACAGGCCACAATGATGACATGCTCCAATCAAAGAGCACTCAGAAGCACGATGACCATCACCGCACTTGAAGCAAATCATACCCTGCCCTGTAACAGGATGCAACACCTGCTAAGTTGAAGAACTATGTGGTGCTGAAGGAGCAGTCTGCGTCTGCTGACTAGACCGCACCAAAGACTGGGAACGATGACCTCCCTGAAACTTCTTGGAAGCAGGTCGCTGAGAAGACCCACTCCCTCCACTGAAACTCCTCTTCTAACCACTACCGGAACCACCAGATGGTGTAAAGCCACTAGAAGACTGCCTCTCCCTAGTGAGCTCTCTCTCCAACTCCATACCCTTGGCCTGATCGACCATAGAGTTGAAGTCAAGCAAACTGGTCGCCCCCAAGACGTGGCGATACTCATGGTTAAGTCCCCTACAGGACCTCTTTGCCTTCTCTCGGTCATTACCAGCCACAGCGGGCACAACACGGACCAAGTTGTTGAATCCAGCCTCATAGTCCGCTACAGACAGCTTCCCCTAAACAAAGGTCAATAAGGATTGTTCCATCCTCTCGAGGAAGGAATCAGGATAAACTTAACTCGGAATTGCTCCAAGAAAACCTCCCAGGTGACTGGTCCATGCACTGGGGTCCTAGCTGATAGAACCCCTTCCCACCAAATATCTGCTTGGCCCTTCAGTTGGAAGGCCACGAAGCGCGTCTTCTGCGTCGTGGTCATCTCCAACGCCCCGAACTATCTCTCCATATAACGTAGCCAATCAGCGACCTGAATTGGTGTGCCTGCTCCGTCAAAAGAATCAAGCCAGAGAGACATCCACTCTCGTAGGCTCATCCTGGCTTCAGGTGGAGCCAGAGCAGCACCCGGAACCACAATAGGTGCAACTGCAGCAGGAGGGGTTGCCTACACCAGCTGACGAAGCTATTGAACCTCTCTCTGAAGGTCCTGAAGTAAGGCAGCTGATGCGGCCTGAGCATTAGCAGCTGGGTGAGCAGCTAAGGCAACCTCCTCACCCGCCTCACCAAAGACCTCTTTAGCTCGATGAAGACGCAATTAACCAAGTCCCACGACCACGGCCACGGCCTGCTTCACGACTACGGCCTCTACCTCTCGCCATTACTGAACACCAAATAATATAAAGCTAACCATTCAGCTCAAGAACAACAATAACAATAGCACAGAATCAAATCAGTAGTAGTTCAACATAATGAAACATACTATCAGAAACACAGATGCAATGGATTACCCAAATCCCACCTACTATGCACACTGTGTCAATTTAATATTTCAATCACCACAGACCTAAAGCCTGCTCTGATACCAACTGTAGCACCCCAGCCCAACATAGAGCCTAGGATGCTACCATACTACTCTACTGAACCAATTAATTTCAATTTATTAACAATCTTTCAGCAAAACATTCAAGCATGAATAACATATCTAATATTCAAGAACTAGCACAATATACAATTAATCATGAATAAGAATATCATCTATCAATTGCTTATAAACTAAGCATGATTTCTTCTCTTTGTCAAACAAACCTAAGTCAATCCATCTATGCTACATCAAGGCAGCAAATATTCAAGTAATTACCTCTAAAGCATCAAGGATCAACAAGCTACGAGGATGATTGTATAATCCAAACATTCAATTTAATCTAACAAATAGGATTAAATGAACTCAGTAACAAAGTTTTAAGAGCATAAAAAGAACATCTACAGGCACAGATAAATCATCCACCACAAAAGATGGTCACAGTCTGAATCTAAAGGAATAATCATGAATTCAAAGTTTAGATAAATGACCTAATTTATTTGTCATGATTTGTGTATCCGTGATGTGCATCAAGTCTACCCCTTCCCATGCATGTCGTTGCCTCGAGAGGTACCTGAAAAGGCACAACACAACAAGAGTGAGTCCACGACTCAGTAAAGTACAACAGTAATAATACATAACCTCATAATCAGTCAATGAGGATACCACTTCTCCTTATGAACATCAGTAATGAATCACAACTCAATCTCTTATGCTTGTATGCAATGCATACATCAAGAATGCTCATTCTTTCTTCTTTGCAATTACCGGTAATGCGGAGTAGTGCATCCGTCAATGCATACTCAAGCATGTGCCCTCAGGCACAGGGACCTCATGCCCACACTCCTCGAGTGTGGGGACCCAAGCCCGTCCAATGCATGACGAGGATCTAGTGCCCGTCCAATGCATGACGGGGACCTCAAAGAAATAATCCTTGGCTACCACATAGTCCAAGGTTCAGAAATTAATGCCATGATGTAAATTAAAACTCACATTCTCAATCCACCATGAAAGTATAATGCTCAGCGATATTATCAAAACATAAAACTTCATAATTAAATCATGAAAATTAACATGAATGAAATATCGCAATTCATTATCACTGTTTGCACTTGCCTCAACCGTGAGACGGAAGCTCTATCCCCGGTGTTCATCACCACCTGGCAACCATAAATTATACTAAGCATCAACCAAACCTGCACAACATTGCAATGGAACAAAATGAAATCAATCGTTCATAAATGAAACCCGAAAATTAACCGATATAATCCCAAAATCCAAATCTGTCCAAGCAGACATCTATCAAAGGAAACTCCATAACTTTTGAGTCAAAACTCCAAAAGTCATTAATCCAATTTTCCTGGAATCTACATACGCTTAGGTACGACTTCTGAGCTGACCGAAAGATCAAATTATCACATCTAATCCTTTGATTTTAATCCCGAAGACCGTTCTATCATCTTCGGTATTCCTGACTTGGAAAATTCATAACTTTTGTTTGGTACAACCAAACCCATTGTTCTAAGACTCTCTGGAAACTAAAAAACTATCTTTCTTAATAAAATTATCATAATTATCCCCACTGTGCAACAATGGTTGCAAACAGCCAAGCCTTTCACTTCTGTCCACAACAGAAGGACAGATTACAATATTAACTTTAAAAATTCATAACTTTCGTTCTATCCGTCCAAAATTCATGAACTTTATCTTCCTGAAATCACCATAAAGTTATATAAATAAATCATGAAGATCAACTGACCAAATT
The DNA here is from genome assembly GCA_036346405.1 of Phyllostachys edulis. Lineage (NCBI taxonomy): Eukaryota > Viridiplantae > Streptophyta > Magnoliopsida > Poales > Poaceae > Phyllostachys > Phyllostachys edulis. The sequence continues at coordinate 51,402,450 of CM070554.1, read as the reverse complement.
CGGCCATCTCGAAACTCTAATTTACAGAACTACGTTCGCTGCCAAATCCTGAGACTGAATAAACATCTAGACTTGTAAAATTCATAACTAATTAATCGTTCATCCAAAAATTAGGAAAGCTAACGAAATTACCCACCTATCATCAGGAGACCCTAAACACAGAATTGTCCTAGAACTATCTCAAAGTCGCGCGTCAACGGATCAACAGATTAAACCGATCTACAACAGCATGCACATAACAACTATTGATGACAAATCATATACGAAATATCTATTAAATCTAATGGGGAATGTGAATTTACCCATGAAATCCCACTAGACTTCGCTGAATCCCCTCACAAAGAGCACCCCCCCACTTTCTTCCTCTTCCTTTCCCTTTTCCTCTCTTCTTCTCCCTTCTTCTCCTTCCCGCTGGCCGGCCACACCGCAGGAGTTGGCAACCACAAGGAGATGGCAGAGGAGGAGGGGAGGCAGCAGCTCTGGCTCAGGGACAAGGGCAGCACACTGGAGCAGGAAGGGGCGGCGGCCAAGGTGGAAAGGGGAGGGAGGGGGTCGGCCTACGGGGTAAAGGGGAGGGGGCAGCTAGGGTTTGGGGGCTTGGGCGCCCCCCCTCTTGGTCCTCTTATGGCCGGCCCACAAGGCTGCCTTGGCCTAGGCCGGAAGCCCAAGACCCAAAAATTCCCTTAAAAACTGAATTTTAATTATTTTCCCTCTCCCGAATAATTTTCTCTCTAATTGATATTCGGGGTATTACAGTTAATGGATGAAGTGATTGCTGAGGAGCAGAGTGCATTCGTACTAGGATGACTTATCATGGACAACGTCTTGGTCACGAATGAGTGTGTGCATTCCATGAAAAGTAAGAAGAGAAGCTAGAGGGGTTTCTGTGCGGTGAAACTAGATATGGTGAAGGCTTATGACCGAGTGGAGTGGCATTATTTGGAGCAACTGTGCTATGGTTGGGTTTCAGTGAGAAGATGGTGATGAAATGTGTAACCTCAGGTCGTTTTTTAAGAATTCGAGTGCTTCTTCCAAGTTTCTCCCACATCCAGGGTCACAATGTCGCCCTAACTCATTCTCCATTGTGATGAAGGTTTCACGGCACTTCTTAAGGCATACAACCCGTGCTTCATTGATCGTGGAATGATTGGACCTAATACCATTCATCCAAACAAGCCTTTAGTGGATTTATAAGGATACGAGGGACCGAAACATTTGGGATACTAGCCGAGTGTCTGTGCGTTGCAACGGTTTTCCAATAAGCATAATATAAGTAATGACGAGGATCTAATAATCGTCAATTAATTAAGTTGTTTATCTGTAATTGTTATTATAGATAGCAATACCTTCATGTTATTCGCAAGTATACCCTTTATCATTTGTAATATCCCAAAAATTAGGCTTGTTTCAAATGTGTGAAAATGTGGTCTTTTTAAAAGTTTTTAGTGCATTCTTTGTCGTTCAATTTTTATGGATTTTTATTTAAGGTTTTGTTTGACTTTAAAACCTAACGATCAAATTTGGAAATACTAAAGCAATGGATAAATAAAACAAATTGAAATAAAATATGATAATTAAAAATCCAAACTTAGCATAATTATAATGAATATAAAATGGGGAATTAATTAAAGCATGTTTTGCAAATTTTCCTCAAATTAAATAATGAAAATAAAAGCAAACGGAAACTTCAAAGATTTTTAGAGACAAATATAGTATAAGAAACATAGAAAAATTTCACAATGATCTACACTGTGTCATAAACCTTCCCAAAAAGTTTCATAATTTTTGGAGCTCAGCATCTATGTTTAAAAATTCACTAAAGGCCTTAGCTTTTCTAGAAAATCTAAAAACCTAAACTACCTCACCTCTCCCGCTGATAGCCCGGCCCCACCCACCAGTCTTCTTCTCCCACGCGGAGTAGCGCTCTGCACTAGCCCACCTGAGTGCCATTTGTAATATCCCGTTTAATTATTTGAGTACTTAACAAATAAGAGGAAGTAATTAAAGAATTAATTCAGAAATTAGAGGGGGGAATAGTGGTGGGCCTTCGGCCCATGGCCCAAGATGGGGGCTGCCCTTAAAAAGAAAAGAGGGAGGGAGCTGGTACCCTAGAGCCCTAATCTATCTCTTGCTCCTTGCTCCTCCCAGCCGCCACCAGACCTTGCACCCTAGCCTCTGCCCTGCACAAGTCCATCTGACGCATGCCATCTCGTTGCTTTGCTTTCCATGTCCTACGAAATGCTACTGCCAGGAAACCATTTCGCACAACACTGTCGCTGCTTTTGTCCTACGAATGCTGCTGCCAAGAAAACCATCTAGCCCTGTTGTGTTTCCCTTTTGCATGCATGCCTGCCAAAGCCACACACACAGAGAGAAAGATGGCCCTGTTGTTGCGTTGCTGCTGCTGATCCTTTGTGCTAAGTGCAAGTGTGTGTTGTTGTGCTGCTAAGAGGAAAGAAGAAGAAAGAAGGGAAGAAGAGGGATCACGTGGGGATTTCATCGTTCTTCAGCAGTTCTTCAAGGGTAAACCTGATCCCATTCATTTAGTAGTTTAATTGAGTTATTAAGCGATGTCGGTATTAGATCTGTTAGGACAATCTGGTTTGGCCATCGATTTTGATGTAGTTAACTGCACAATCAGTCCTGGACGCCTCCTAGAAAGTTGTAGGCGACGTCGATACCTTTCCGTAGAGTATTAGATCACGTCATTTGGACAAGCTGTTCAAAAGTTATGAATTTCGTAGCACTGCTGTTCGGTAGATCTTCTAGAATTCTGACAGATATTAGTAATCAGATTTAAGCAGATAGTTAAAGGAGTATTTAGAGAATCTCACTATAACAAAAGATTTAGATAATTGGCTTCTCTTTCCAGAAAGCCAAAGAACATGAAATTTGGATATGTGTACTGTAAGATATGATAGTTTTATTGTTGCTGTCCAGAAACCTAACGTGAAATAGTTGTTCTGTTAATTGTCTTGGTAAGGGTAGTAGATGGCCGAATATGGAATTCTCACCAACTAGGTTTAGTAGGAAAATTGGATAAGATTTCTAGAAAGTCCAAGAACACCCCATTTGGATCTATGTACTAAAATATATGAATTTTGATTATGACTATCTGTTAAGGGAACAAACTGCTGTTTAAGATTTGGGAGTTGGGGTTGCGCTAGAGAACGTAGCGACTTCTTAATTGCTTCTAGCTTTATTTTGTTTAGTATTGTTATCTTAGAGTGCTTGTTAACTTAATTCAGGTGGGGGAGTGGTCCCGGGGGCAGCGCCCTCTTTGTGTTCTCCATTTTCGCACGGTTGAGGCAAGTACTATGATTGATAGATTAACTATGAATGGTTGATTGTGAATGCAAGTGTTTGGTACATATTAGCTATGCATGATTGCTAGTATGATATGCACGTTATTGATTGTGAATGCTAGAAGTATGGGTAATATTGTTCATGTATGATGCTGCTGTTAATATATGTTAAAGATGGATAGTGTAATTGCTCATGTGCATGTTGCTATCATGTTTGAGGCTTGGTCACGTGGTGACCAAGCATTTCATTGAGGTCCCCGTCATGTATATGATAGGCTTGAGGTCCTCACACTTATGGAGTGTGGGCTTGTGGTCCCCATTACTTGCGGAGTATTGGGCTCTTGGTCCCTGTGCTTGCGAGCACAGGCATGGGTATGCATCGATGGTTGCATACCCTGCATTACCGGTAAAATGCAAAGAGAGTTAAAGGGAAAGTATGCATTGTGCATTGCATAAACATATGGTATGCTTTAATGTAAAGTTTTGGGAGTGGATGCTGATGTTATAATTGTGTATTATAATGTCTTTTATTTGTACTTTGCTAAGTCTGTGGACTCACTCTTGTTGTTGTTTGTTGTTTTAGGTACCCATTACAAGAACCACATGCATGGGAAGGAATAGTCATAAGTTCGGACACACACTGCCACGAATCATTATAGTTGATTAAATTTTAGATTGTGCCTTAATAAATGAGCAAATTGCTTAAAGGATTTGTTATAGTTATGCTTCATGCGTTGGATTATTTGTAATAGTGATGAGTAGCATATTTTGGATGTCTTTTGATTATGCTAGATGTTGGATTATTTAATTATGTTATAATCAACTGTTGGAACCTCCGGTATAGTTAACTATACAAAGGAGGTTCTACCGAAATTTAGTAAAATGTCTTAGTTTTAAATTGTTTCTCTATTAATTTAGTAGCATTCCAGGCTCATGTTGGGCTGAGGTGTTATAGTTGGTATCAGAGCCAGGTTGTAGGTCCATGGTACTGAAATTATTAATTTTGACACACTATGCACAGTAAGTGGGATTGGATTTTTGCATTGCATATACGCTTCCGTTGAATTATTATTGCTGTTATTGTGATAGAGTTGCTAGTTGATCGTTGTGCTTAATGTTACGAAATGATCTTGTATACTTATAATTTATTATATTGGTTATGGGGTGATGGTAGCGGATGGTGAGAGGTTGAAGTCGTGGTTGTGGCCTTAGGCTTTACCAGGTTGCACCACCGTTAGTGGTACAGGAATAGTGAAGTTGTTACCTCGGATATCGTAATACAGGTGTTGATAGTAAGTATCTTTAGAGAAGTTGTTCTCTTCCTTGACTTTGAATTTGATCAACTCTTGTCTAGTTGGGCTTGATGAATTTCTCTTGGGTTAGTAGTTTTTATTCCAGTCGATGTATTTCCATTGATTTAATTTGACCCTTAAAGCGAACATTGTTTTTTCAACTGTTGAGCCACTTGCGGTTGATGAACCTTCTTTGGATAGTGGTTACAATGCAGTTGATGGGTTTCAATTGGTTTGTATTTGTTTTATAGAGCAAATATTGTCTTTTCTAACTCTTGAACTATTCTTGCTACTTGTAAACGTTGTCATTGGCAATATTGTTCCTCTTCATGAGAGTTCTACCTTCTTGTTGGCAAACTTGACCTATTTATTCGCTTGGTGTTTTAGATAATGGAAAGTATCATTTACAAACTTCATTGAAGTACGTTTCGACTTTACGCACTTCTTTTGGAGTAGTTGAAGTTTAGTGCATCTTCTTTGAGAAAGAAAGTATAAAAACTATTTTGAAATATTTTGTTGTGTTATGTGAGAGGTTTTAAGCATAAAAGATAAATTGATAATGTATGAGTTATCAAGTTGGGTCTGTAGTTTGGTGCGTAATCGATCTTAACCAAGATCCTTGGAAGTGAAGTTGATAGATTTGATGTTGTCATAGAGTAGTTACATGATGAACTTGTTAAATGGTATGACCATTCATACTAGGAATCCAAGACTTATTAAGAGGTGTGGTATATTGATGATTTGGTTTGATTATTAAGATGGTGGAATTCGATAGATTTATTGGATAATTCGGAGTAAAGTATCTCAATGGATTTGTCTACCCATTAGTGATGATTATATTAAGGATGTGATTGAATGATGACTTAAAGGATATTAATCCAGTAATTTTCATAAGCTGACTACTTGATGATTATACTTAATTGCTAGATTGAAACATGTATATCGGATTAGATGAATGTTGAGGTAGCACCTTGTGAAACCCGGTGATTAAAGGGGATGATGTTATTAAATCTTTAATTAAACTCTGAGCATAAAGTGGAATGTTGGCTCTATGTTTGTAAATAGATATGTGACTGTAAATAGCAGTAGGACCCTATTTGCATACGTAATAAATACAATTGTCAATTATCAATGATAGTTGAAGTGTGTGTTGAGGAGCACTAATGGTTGACTTGATGAATGAAAAAGTGGTATCTAAAAGCATGCATGGCGAAGTTGTTATTTGATAGCATGATCTTGTTAAAAGAGGTTTGTTTCAACCTTGTGGCTGGTGTTTCTTTTGGAGAGATTTATGATGGGATAAGAGGCTATGATGATTCTCGCTAGGAGTGTATTATTTCATTATTAGTGTGATTGTCAATAAGGGATTATGATGATAATATTGAATGTTTTGTACAAAGAAATTGGATTGATCGCCTGATATTGATTAAATAAAAATGCTTCTAGTTTCGCGTATGTGATCTTTCAGACCTCATGTTGATGTGGTAGCTGAAATTGTTTTGAGCAAAGTGACGTGTTTTATTAGTTCCTAAGTGGTTTATGTGTTGTGGTCTTGAAATCTCTTCTTACTGGAGTTGGCATGGTGATGCTATAACCAACGAAAGTCGTTTCTTTGTTAAAGGAAAGAGTGAAGTAGAAGTATTTGAGATTGAAGTTAAGTTGTAACTTGCAGTTTATCGATTTTTGCCTAAATTTTCTGTTTTGCCCAACAGAGTTTCCCGAATCCCAAATGCAATGTTTTATTCTCGTTTGAGGTTTGATACTCTCTGCTTGTGGGACGTGTGCCCTCAACTATAATCACATCTTTTGTTTTCCGAGATTATTGCTATTTGATTATTTCTCTTGATCTTGTAACTACTGCAAGTGGTAACGTTTTCCCTTGTGCTGAAATTTATTTCTATTTGCCTCTTCTTCTAAGAAAGGGTTAACCGAACTGTATTGCAAAGTCTCTTCGGATGTGTTTTGGCAACTAGATAGTGGTAGTCTAGTAGATGATTTTGTGAACCTTTAGGTGTCAGGTTGTTTGAGAGGCTTTGAGTAATAAATCGATTTATTCGAATAATCCTTGGAGAGGATTTGATTTAAAAAGAATATTTGTCTTTGGAGCTAACAGATTTTGTTGTCGCAACTAGTAGGACCTATAGCGAGATGTGGTCCAAGATTTGGTGTTCATTTTGACAGAACATTAGAATTAGCAATTATGGAAATCTTGATCAGTTTTTTTAGAGTATCGCATTTGGGTACTCGGTAAGATTATGTAGAAGAATTATGATGGTGTAGTTTAATGAGAGTAGTAGTATAGAGAAATCTAATAGTCGTGTTAATTAATAGGATAGCACTGATTGTTGGGTTATGCTCAAGTATGACTCGGCCTCAGTGAGTAACCCTATGGGAGTTAGATTATCTCTAAGGATAACTTGGTCAAGAATATATTTATTTATTGATGTTAGTGATTGAGTATGTTTGAATTCTGGTCAATCAGTTAGGGTTTTGTGAATGGGTATATTGTGGTCGAGTAACTGCATTTGATTGGTGTGGGTTAGAGAAGGTCTAAGATTGGTGTAATGAATCGCATTGGGCGATTACTTGATTAGTGAGGAATGATGACATTAAAAACTAAGGTTATTGTTGAGCTGTGTGAAATTTTAGTCTTCAGATCTGAGGGTAACCTATCAAGTATACCGGAAATTCAATGTAAGAGTCTTAGAGGTTGAATTGGGCTTTGTATTTTTATGCTAGCATCTTGGTTTTCCATGATTAGGTTCCAAGAGTTATGGCGATCTTTGATAGAATCTTTGGATGCAGTAAATGAGTGTGAATGTGGTGAATTTCAAGTTGATTATCCTTAAAAGATTGAGGTGATGTGATTGTGGCTGAAATCTATATTGAGGTGTGTTGGGAATTATTTGTCAAAGTAATTTCTTTGGTAGAGAAGTTGATCAAAGTATGTTATTGTGGATTGGAAGAGTCTCTCTGCATAGGTATGGATTTTGTGTTCAGTTGAGCATAGCTTTGAGGTTGCCAAATTAAAAGAAAAGAATTAGTGTGCTATGCGATGATTTGGAATCTCATGGTTTAAGAGAAAGTTGAATTCTTAAGAGAAAGTTGAATTCTTAAAAGAAAGTTTGAGGAAAAGGTTGTATTCTCAGATAATGAAATATTCTCTTGGTTTTTATTTGAGCTTTGTCTCTATGACAGATGCCAATCATAAATTGAGTTGGTTCTTCTTGGTATGCGTGATTCTTTTCGATTAAGACAAAGAAAGGAAATGGTTGTTTTGGGCATACGAGTGATTGCACCTTTGGCTTATGTGGTGTCCATTGGCAGACTGCCTACTTGGAAAGTGGAAGAGTTTCATGATGAATCTTTTGGTTTTGGATTTAACTCTTTTGGTGAGGAGCTGGTAATGCGTGTTTGCGATGAGAATCCTTTATTTTCAGTTGGGTTCTGTTTTTAAAAGAGTTTGTTTAAATCAAGTTCTGTTGTGCGTCCCTGGTTAAAGGAAGTGCCCATTGTTAAAGTGAAGAGATCGATTGATACAAGGAACAAGAGTTTCATGATGAATCTTTTGGTTTTGGATTTAACTCTTTTGGTTTGGTACCGAAGGGAATGTTGGCCTAAGGTACATTGGTTGTTTCTGAAAGTTGCAGAGATTTGGGAGATAGCGTATTACTAGGACCGTCTTGAGTCCTAGCGTGGGGCACAGATCGTTTTATATGACCTAGTGTCGAGGGAGTACTAGAGAAATCTGGAGTGCGAAGTTTCGATAGGACCATTGACCCACGAGTAAGACCGTGCCTTCGAGACATGTCCGTTGAATGACTCGTGAACGGGTGGGACGGGTAATAAGGCGTATTACATCAGTTGCATCAAGGAACGGTGGTCCCATAAGTCCGAGGGGAAAGCTACTTGGGAATTGGAGTCTCGCATGCGTGAGCAGTATCCAGAATTGTTTACGATGGATGCATGTTAAAAGTTGTTAGTTTCAGTTTTGGTGTTCTATCGAGTAGAAGGACGTGTAGAATTCGGGGTCGAATTCTGTTAAGAGGGGTAGAATGTAATATCATGTTTAATTATTTGAGTACTTAACAGATTAGAGGAAGTAATTAAATAATTAATTCATAAATTAGAGGGGGGAATAGAGGTGGGCCTTCGGCCTGTGGCCCAAGATGGGGGCTGCCCTTAAAAAGAAAAGAGGGAGGGAGCTGGTACCCTAAAGCCCTAATCTATCTCTTGCTCCTTGCTCCTCCCAGCCGCCACCAAACCTTGCACCCTAGCCTCTGCCCTGCACAAGTCCATCTGACGCATACCATCTCGCTGCTTTGCTTTCCATGTCCTACGAAATGCTGCTGCTAGGAAACCATTTAGCACAACACTGTCGCTGCTTTTGTCCTACGAATGCTGCTACTAGGAAAACCATCTAGCCCTGTTGTGTTTCCCTTTTGCATGCATGCCTGCCAAAGCCACACATAGAGAGAAAGATGGCCCTGTTGTTGCGTTGCTGCTGCTGATCCTTTGTGCTAAGTGCAAGTGTGTGTTGTTGTGCTGCCAAGAGGAAAGAAGAAGAAAGAAGAAGAAAGAAGGGAAGAAGAGGGATCACGTGGGGATTTCGTCGTTCTTCAGTGGTTCTTCAAGGGTAAACCTGATCCCATTCATTTAGTAGTTTAATTGAGTAATTAAGCGATGTCAGTATTAGATCTGTTAGGACAGTCTGGTTTGGCTGTCTATTTTGATGTAGTTAACTACAGAATCTGTCCTGGACGCCTTCTAGAATGTTTTAGGTGATGTCGATACCTTGCCGTAGAGTATTAGATCACATCGTTTGGACGAGCGGTTCAAAAGTTACGAATTTCGCAGCACTGCTGTTCGGTAGATCTTCTAGAATTCTGACAGATATTAGTAATTAGATTTAAGCGGATAATTAAAGGAGTATTTAGAGGATATCACTATAACGAAAGATGTAGATAATTGGCTTAGCTTTCCAGAAAGATAAAGAACACGAAATTTGGATATCTGTACTATAAGATATGATAGTTTTGTTGTCACTGTCCAGAAACCTGACGTGAAATAGCTGTTCTGTTAATTGTCTTGGTAAGGGTAGTAGATGGCCGAATCTGGAATGCTCACCAACTAGGTTTAGTAGGAAAATTCGATAAAATTTCTAGAAAGTCCAAGAACACCCCCATTTGAATCTCTGTACTAAACGATATGAATTTTTGATTATGACTATCTGTTAAGGGAACAGACTGTTGTTTAAGATTTGGGAGTTGGGTTGCGCTAGAGAACGTAGCAACTTCATAATTTTTTATAGCTTTATTTTGTTCAGTATGGTTATCTTAGAGTGCTTGTTAACTTAATTCAGGTGGGGGAGTGGTCCCAGGGGCAGCGCCCTCTTCGCGTTCTCCATTTTCGCACGGTTAAGGCAAGTACTATGATTGATAGATTAATTATGAATGGTTGATTGTGAATGCAAGTGTTTGGTACATATTAGCTATGCATGATTGCTAGTATGATAAGCATGTTATTGATTGTGAATGCTAGAAGTATGGGTAATATTGTTCATGTATGATGCTGCTGTTAATACATGTTAAAGATGGCTAGTGTAATTGCTCATATGCATGTTGCTATGATGTTTGAGGCTTGGTCACGTGGTGACCAAGCATTTCTTTGAGGTCCCCGTCATGTATATGGCGGGCTTGAGGTCCCCACACTTATGGAGTGTGGGCTTGTGGTCCCCATTACTTGCGGAGTATTGGGTCTTGGTCCCTGTGCTTGCGAGCACAAGCATGAGTATGCATCGACGGTTGCATACCCTGTATTACCGGTAAAATGCAAAGAGATTTAAAGGGAAAGTATGCATTGTGCATTGCATAAACATGTGATATGTTTTAATGTAAAGTTTTGGGAGTGGATGCTGATGTTATAATTGTGTATTGTAATGTCTTTTATTTGTACTTTGCTGAGTCTGTGGACTCACTCTTGCTGTTGTTTGTTGTTTTAGGTACCCATTACAAGAACCACATGCATGGGAGGGAATAGTCATAAGTTCGGACACACATTGCCACGAATCTTTATAGTTGATTAAATTTTAGATTGTGCCTTAATAAATGAGCAAACTGCTTAAATGATTTGTTATGGTTATGCTTCATGCGTTGGATTATTTGTAATAGTGATGAGTAGCATATTTTGGATGTCTTTTGATTATGCTGGATGTTGGATTATTTAATTATGTTATAATCAACTATTGGAACCTCCGGTATAGTTAACTATACAAAGGAGGTTCTGCCAAAATTTAGTAAAATGTCTTAGTTTTAAATTGTTTCTCTATTAGTTTAGTAGCATTCTAGGCTCATGTTGGGCTGGGGTGTTATACCATTGCTAGCTCCGCTTGAGCCCATGCCGCTCTATCCACTTCACCCACCAAATTCGGCCACGCCCACCATTTCCCCATGTCGTCGCTCGCATTGCCCTCACCTGCCCTAGTCGAGTCACTCAGCGTCGCCCATCCTCGCCCATGCCTGTGCGTCACCGTGTCCGAGCATGTCGCCCTCGGGATTCCCACGCTCTCCCTCTCGCGAACTCTACGCGCCATTGCCTATAAAAGCCACCTAGAGCCCTTGCTCTTCCTCCCCTTGCCACTCTTCTCCTCCCGTCTCATTCTCACCGAGCAAAAACATGAGGAAAATACAAACTCCACTTATGGTCGTCGTGCCGTCGTCATCTCCTCGCCGCTCTAGTGAACTCCCTACTCCGCCACTTGCGTCACATTGTGTTCCAGAGCCCCAGGAGTGTTCCCCCTCTACCGATTCTCTCTTTGGTACACAGGAACTGCTGGATTTTCCCTTCTCCCCCCAACTCCGGCTGACACTGCCCTTTTCTTCCCCTACTTTGGTACGATGAGCCCCTTTCCAATTCCTCTCTCTAGCACAATCTCCTTAACCCCCTTGTGCTTCCCTGACCTTTCTTTTCCCTCCTCTTTGCCTAGGTCATCCTCGCAACGTTGACTGCCTCACCGCCGCCTCAGGACATCGTCGCTGGCTTAACTCCGAGCAACTCTATTCTCCCTCTCCACTCTGGTGAGCTCCTAGTGCTATGTAGAACCTCATGCGTGCACTAGTTAGCTTGAAGCACCACCGGGTGGCGAAGTGCATGGTTGCCGAAACGCCACCACCGCTCCTCGCCATCGCGCCACCACCACAGACCACCGGAGCATCGCTGCCAGTACCAATAGGGCCGCATGTTCCTTGGGAATCCATTTTTTCCTTTACCTGGTGCCGCGATGCCTCCTACCGCTGACTATGTGCGCGGCCGTGAGCACACCCGAGCCCCTTTGTTCTATCCGAAGCAGACAACGATTGTAGCTCGGTAATTAATACCAAATCTGTGTCATTAGGGTTTAATCATTGCTTAACTGTCTGCACTATGATTCAATGACATGCGGCCCTATGAACAGAAATTGAGGAGGAGTTAAGATCTGGTTTCACTTTAAGTTTATGACACGCGGGCCCAAGATCATTAAGTGCACAGTGCATTTTGGTCCATGGACCGAGCATGTAGACTTTGGTCCACGCACTATTTGTATGAACCTAGTCTATGACAGTGGGTCCCACTTGTTAGTAAATAGTTTTCTTTAGAAATTTAAATGAACAAGAAAATAAATCACTTGGACCCACCTGTCATCCACTGAGCATTTTTGGTTAGAAAATAAATCAAAAAGAAAAAGAAAAGGCAGCGGGTCCCACCTATCAGAGAGAGAACTCTCTCTCCCTTTTCTTTTTCTGGAATTTCCAAACCAAGTCAAACTAAAACCTTAATAACTTTTTGCATAAAAACTCCAAATTGAATGATTCTTGTTTCTAAATTAATCTAAAATCATGATCTACCTGAATATGCAAAAATATTTGGATTTGGTTACTGTTGGAATTTATTTGCATTATTTAATTTGTTTTCGGCTCTTTTTAAAATAGACATTGATTGCTCGAACAACATTTTCGATGACCAACCATCCTCCTACTTAAAACAACGAGAGCAAGGCAAGCACCTCCTTTGCTCATGTTGATCCCACTATTTTACTTTGTTTTGTAAAATCTATTATGCATGCGTGTATGTTTGGTATGAAAATGCCATGTTTAGGGAAGCCGGTAGTTGTATATCCTATTTGATGCATGAATCTCCTTGATATATTGATATCCTTACTGTTGTAGCTATTAGGATATTGGGTAGGCAATATATAATGTCATTTGGGAGTTTCAACATGCTTAATAGAGTGGTAGTTTTCCCAAAAAGCTATAAAAGGACAATATGATAAACATGAATTTGGGATATTTATGAAAAATGTCCAGAGGAGTGTGCATCTGTTATTTTGTATAAAAATAAAAATGCAAAACATAGTTTTCGACGCGGACGAGTTATATTATATTATGAGAAGAGTGAGAAAAGTCTTACTAGTAGATAGGGGGAGATTCTCGCCCAGGTCAATTAAGGATCGGACGCCAGCAACTCTAATCTAAGACCTAAGTGTAAAACCATATGTGTCGGTATGGGATGGCCTTAGCTAATTAAGTCATTGAAAATTAGCCTTGCACGTAGGTAGGCTGTAGAGTGCGGGCAGGGCCAAATGTACTAGCATGTTCGAAGGGGCTCCCTTTACCGAGTCATTGGGAACAAAGCTTGCTGACACAACTACGGATGCCTCACTAAGACATGGGCATAAACCTAGGTGAAGTGAGGGTATCCATTCGCTGGGCTAGTGCAAGGATAGGACTAGGTGATGTAAAGACTTCAACACGTGCTCTAAACTACTTACCTATAGTAGTGAGCGGTGGTATCGACGAATGCTGAACAAGTTAGAGAATTCATATACTATGGGTAAAGTTCTACACCTCCGCAGAGTGTAAATTTATTTAAATAGCCGAGCTCGTGGTCATGAGCGTGCTTAGTGCAGACGATCATGGGTTTAGTGCTGATTTTCAAAAACTGTTTTAATGGAAAAACATGGGCAATGACTTGTGGGTTTTTATTTGAGTTAACTATCATGTTATGGCTGAAAATGAAATGTGGCTCGCAGCTGAGGAGGGTTGCGAGTTGTTGTTAAAATGAAATGTTGCTCACAGCCAAGGAGGGTTGCGAGTTATTGTTGTTATTATTTGTGGTTCATCCAATTAATTACTTACTGTCCTGTATATATTTCACTTCTTTTAAACTTTCGTTGCAAATTACTACGTATTGATATTACAAATAAAAATGGCTTTAAGCAAAATAACTTGTAGAGTAGAGCCTCATCCCTTGTTAACCTTGCATTTATATAAACTTTGTAATACACTATAAGTCTTGCTGAGTACGCATTGTACTCAGTCTTGCTTACATTGTTATTCAAAGTATGAGGAAGAGCCAATGCCAGACGACGCTTTCTTCGCACCTGAAACTGGAGAGTTCGGTGATGGGTCTATCTAGGATTTGTTTCTTGTCAGTTGCCTTTGGGTTTTGGATGGGCATGCCACTGGAAATTATCTACTTTTATTCTTCTGCTGCTACTTTTGTTACTCTGCTGGTACTTGTCTTTATTTGGTTGATCGGTCTGTGATGTAATTATTATAACCGCTTAAGTTAAGTACCATTTTGCTTTACTTGTGTATGTGAATGTATGGATGTGAATGCCAATGTTGTGAATGTGTGTACTTGAAGGGATACGGGTAGGCTACGATATTAACAATTCAAAATTTCTACCACGTAAACCAGGAAGCCAAGCAAGAAGATGATCACAAATCGTTACCACTAGACGCGCAGAGCAGCGGAAGAAGTGTCGGAGCAGCCTGGTCCGACGAAGAGCGCGTCGATGTACTGATCGTAGTCGATCGTCCAGCGTCCAGCACGTTGATGCAGTGGTCGTAGTCGATCGTCCAGCGTCCTCGTGAGTTGATCGTCTCCTCTAGCACCTCTACAGTTCCTTGCGAAGATCGCGGATCGTCCTTAAGCGCAACAACATAGAAGCGCCTCTATGGTATCCACACGTCCAGGGAAGGAACAACTGTACGCCGGTGTGCTAGCAACAAATCGCACGGCAAGGCTCTCAAGAAGATGACGGCTAGGGTTTCAGTAGGGCAATTCGTGTCAACTCCCCTCTCCCAACAGCCTCATGCATCTCCTTATATAGTGCCCCGTGACGGATCCTATCCAAACACGCCATTTAATCGTATTCAGATCTTGGTTTGTTCCAACCCGTTAAGTGTGTGACCCGTTAGGTTCATGTGTAGTTCGGTTGTGACTCAGAAACCCTTTTCGACCACGAGTCGTAGCGGTTCCAAGCAGGACATAACGATTCCCGAATACACACAAATTATATGGGACGAACCTTAATGCAATATGATCTACGACCAGGTCCTCATCACTTACGACCAGGTCCTATCTCTACGACGATTCGTAGATTCGATCACGACCAACTCGTAACTCCTTACGACTTGGTTTCGACCACTCTGTGATTACGTTTGACCAGTCTACGACTTGCTTGTATCTCCATACGACCAGTCCGTAGCTAGTCGAACTAAGCGACCTACTCATGTATTCTCCTTTGCCTCACGATATCTGGTTGAACTCCTGTGAGATGTTGTGTCATCCATGGACTGCTCAATGCTTTCTCGATCGAGTATCGGATAACCTCATGTGGTCGAACTCTTTGACCACGATGGCATGGCCATGCACTTTCTTTATCCGACCACTTGAGGGCCCGAGATATCTCTCTGTTATGTTAGGAGGGCAAATCCATATCCGACCAGTCACATCCCTCGCATGTTTCATAGCATACCCGAAAGCTACCTTTATAACCACCCGATTCTAGTAGCGTTTGGCAACCCCTAAGAGTGCTATTACACATGTAGGAAACCATCTTGATCTCGTGTCTAAGGATTATACATCATCATTGCTTGAGACCAACTAACAACACATAGAATCATAACAATCTCAATAGTGTCTCAAGGTGGGTCTTATCCAACACCATGTTCTCTAACACGTGTCCACATTATTGATTCGATATCCCTATATCCTTGACCGTGAAACGTGGTCATCAATCAATACATGTCTTTGGTCGAGAGTCACTAGTGTTCCAACCAAAGGACTTTCGACCGAGGATATTTTTAGAACGACATCATCATAAGTTAAAAAGAGCTTCACCAACAAGTCACATACTCGTTAATCTTCATGACCGATGATTCATTCAAGGAACAAGATAACATATTATCAAATATTGTGAACATAATGAAATATAATCATCTCTATGATTGCCTCTAGGGCATATTTCCAACATCTCCCACTTGCACTAGAGTCAATCATTTAAGTATCTAATACCGATAGCTCTTGTGTGTGCCTCATGCTTTGGTGTGTGAGAGGCTTTGTCAACGGATCGACAACATTTAAATCCGTATGAATTTTGCATATCTTAACATCTCCTCTATCCACCAATTCGCGAATGAGATGATAACGCTCGAGTATGTGCTTGGACTTGATGGGATCTAGGCTCTTTAGCTCTGCAAGAATGGCTCCATTATTGTCACAATAGAGATCCATTGGGCTAGAGGCACTCGAACCACACCCAACTCAAAGAATAAAATTCCTTATCCAAACACCTTCCTTTGCAGCTTCCAAAGCCGCAATGTACTCGGTCTCTGTTGTAGAATCAGCTACCGTCTCTTGTTTGGAACTTTTCCAGCTCACCGCACCTCCATTCAAAATGAATACAAAACCAGATTGCGAACGATAATCATCTTTGTTGGTTTGAAAGCTTGCATCGGTGTAACCATTTACAACCAGCTCTTCATCACCGCCATAAATTAGGAACGCATCCTTAGTCCTTCTCAAGTATTTAAGAATGTTTTTCACAGCTGTCCAATGACATTCACCAGGATCAGCTTGGTATCTACTCGTAACACTTAGAGCATATGATACATCTGGTCGAGTACATATCATGGCGTACATGATAGATCCAATAGCTGAAGCATATGGAATACCATTCATGCGGTCTCGCTCATCAGTAGCGAAGGACACTGACTCTTGCTAAGACTTATGCCATGTGACATAGGCAAGAACCCTTTCTTGGCATTTTGCATGTTGAACCAAATCAACACCTTGTCAATATAAATACTTTGGCTTAATCCAATTAGCCTTCTCGATCTATCTCTATAGATCTTTATTCCCAAGATATATGCTGCCTCTCCTAGGTCCTTCATAGAAAAACTATTTTTCAATGATGCCTTAACAGATTCCAGCATAGGAATGTCATTCCCAATCAATAATATGTCATCCACATATAAGATTAGAATTACAAGTGTGCTCCCTCTGACCTTCATGTAAACACAAGGTTCTTCTTTGTTTTTGACGAAACCAAATCTTTTGATCTCCTCATCAAAACGTATATTCCAACTCCGAGATGCTTGCTTCAATCCATAAATGAACTTCTGAAGTTTGCACACTTTACTAGCATTATTTGGATCAACAAAACCTTCAGGTTGTGTCATGTACACATCCTCACTTAGGTTTCCATTAAGGAAAGCCGTTTTGACGTCCATTTGCCATATCTCATAGTCGAAATATGCAGCAATAGCTAGAATGATCCGTATAGATTTAAGCATCGCTACCGGTGAGAATGTCTCATCGTAGTCAACTCCTTGAACTTGTCGAAAACCTTTTGCGACTAGTCGAGCTTTATGAATGTGAACATTTCCATCCATATCAATCTTTTTCTTATAGATCCATTTGCACTCAATGGTTTTAACGCCATCAAGTGGATCGACCGTGTTCCAAACTTGGTTGTCTCTCATGGAGTCTATCTCGGATTTCATGGCTCCAAGCCATTTCTCAGAGTCTGGGTCCATCATCGCTTCCTTATAAGTGTTAGGCTCATCATTATTCAATAATAATACGTCATGCCCATACCTTATAGGCATTTGACGTGGCCTTTTAGATCTACATGGGTCGATGCCTCATCTACGTGTTCAACAATATTTTGTTCATCCCGTAGAGGTTCAATAGGAGTTGAAACACTTTCGGATGTTTCCGAATTTCTTCGAGTTGCACCTTTCTCCCATCGATGTTTTGGAAAGAAACTCTTTTCCAAAAAGACACCATTTCGAACAACAAACACTTTGCTCTCCTCTTGGTTGTAGAAATAATATCCTTAGGTTTCCCTAGGATATCCTATAAAGAAGCATTTTTCCGACTTAGGTGTGAGTTTATCAGACGTCAAACGTTTAACATAGACATCACATCCCCAAACCTTTAGAAAAGACAAGCTAGGACTCTTCCCAGTCCATATCTCATATGGTGTCTTATCTACTGATTTAGATGGTACCCTATTTAAAGTGAAAGCGGCTGTTTCTAGAGCGTAACCCCAAAAATACAATGGCAGATCAGATTGGCTCATCATCGATCGAACCATGTCTAACAAGGTCCTATTACGCCGCTCGGACACCCCATTCCATTGTGGAGTACCCGGTGGTGTAAGCTGTGGAACAATTCCACATTGTTTCAAATGATTGCCAAATTCTGGCTCAAAATCCACCTCCACGATCAGATCGCAAGGATTTGATTGTCTTGCCAAGTTGATTCTGTACCTCATTCTGGAACTCTTTGAACTTTTCAAAGGATTCCGACTTGTGCCTCATTAAATAGATATATCCATATCTACTATAGTCATCGGTGAAAGTAATGAAGTACTGAAAACCACCTCTAGCTGTCGTGCTCATTGGTCCACACACATCAAGATGTATGAGTGCCAACAAGTCTGACGCCTCTCATTCCGACCGATGAAAGATGTCTTGGTCATCTTCCGAGTAGACAAGATTCGCATGTTTCAAATGATTCCAAATCAAATGGGTTTAGGATTCCATCATCATGGAGCTTCTTCATGCGTTTCTCTTATGTGACCCAAACGACAATGCCGGATAAAAGTGGAATTCATATTATTAGGTCAAGCCTCTTTGCATTAATATTAAAGATGGGTGCATCATCAAGATTTAAAATAAACAACCTGCTCAAAACAGAGCATAGCCATAAAACATATCATTCAAAAATATAGAACAACCATTGTCCTCAATAATGAATTTATAACCTCTCGCCATCAAACATGAGGTTTGAGATAATGTTTCTACTCATGGTGAAACGTAATAACAATTATTCAATTCCATAATAAATCTCAAGGCAAAACCAATGGTAAAGTCCCGACGGATAATGCAAAGAACCTTTGCTTTATTCCCGACGTGAAGATCCATCTCCTCTTGCAACTCTCCTATTCTTTGTTAGACTCGCATCGAATTGCAAATATGAGCAACCTACCGGTATCAAATACCCATGAGTTAACAAAAGAATCGCAAGAAGAACATCTATAACATTAATACGAAGTGGAAGGTTTAGTCCCACCATTCTTTTTCAGATCGGCCGGTATTTCTTGCGCCCTTTCCAATGTCCTCGTTCCTTGCAAGAAAAGCATTCACTCTCTTGAGTCGGGCCGACTTAGTCTTGGGCTTAGGCTTGTTAGTTTGGATCCCATCCAAAACTTTCTTGCCCTTTCCTTTGACCCAAGTCCTAGCCTTCTTCTTGAAGCTTGTACTCTTTTGCACCATCATCACATGACTGTTGCTTTTCTTAATGCTGTCCTCTGCAGTCTTAAGCATCATATGTAGTTCGGTGAGATTCTTATCTAAGCCATTCATATGGAAGTTTAGAATGAATCGACCATAGCTTGCGTGAAGCGAAGCAAGAATCAAATCAGAGCCAACTCTTGACTCAGTGGAAAACCAAGTTTTTCCAAGCTCTGTGTGTAACCAACCATTTTGATCACATGTGGGCTCACCGGACTACCCTCAGCTAGCTTACACGAAAACAAGTTCTTTGAGATCTCAAATCTCTCGGTTCTTGCTTGTGTCTCAAACATGCCTTTGAGCGCCACGATCATATCGTAGGCCTCAATGTTCTCAAACTGTTTCTGAAGGTCTGAGTTCATCGCAGCAAGCATGAGACAGCTAACATCAAGGGATTCATCACATACCTTTTTATAGGCGGATTTAAGAGTAGCAGCAGCATTATCAGCAGGCACATCTCGAATTGGTTCCTCTAGAACATGTTCCTTTTTATCTTGCCTAAGAACAATTCTTAGGTTGCGGACCAATCCATAAAATTTGTTCCATTCAGTTTTTCCTTTCAAGTATCGAACGTAAAGCAAAACCGATGTTGGTACAAACGATTGGTGCCATGATCTACAACATAAAATATGCAAAACTAAGACATATGTTCAAGAAAAGTAACTTCTATTAAACAATTTGATAAAGATACTCCCACTAAATACCATATCCTCTTATGACATTTAGTGATTCAAGATCCACAATCGTAATCTACTAATGAGCTTTGGCATCATTTGCTAGAAGATTAGTGAATTCGTAAGCAACCCTTTGCTAATCATATCTCTATATGACTCTTGTTGTTGGGCAAGATCTCTATGCTTCTAAGACCCAACCCTATGCCCTAAGGTTCATAACCGTTATGATGACATTGTCAAGTTAAACCAATGCAATGCGTGTAAGTGTCCGACACAAACCCATCTAGTCAAGGAAAGTTAATGGCATTCCGCTTTAGCAAGACCTACCATTAAAATACAAGACTTTTGATGGTGCAAATTATTGGAGGGCATCAATTTTAACTTAACATTATGTGAGGAATTTTAATTTTATCATGTTAAAAGCATCTAATGAAAAACATGACTTAATATCATGACAGAATAAACACAAACATTCACAAATAATCATATCACTGTGAAATAGTATGGCCCTTAACATGACGATCTCCATCAGCATGCTTCCTGTCCTCCGACCACCATGCTTGAAGTCTCCAACAACATTCATCTACTAAGCAATTACTCCTAAGAGCTAGTAATGAATTACATAGGATAATATCAAGCATCACATGTCAAGACGCAGCATCCGTTATACAATAATATGTAGCTCGATGGCTATCTCACAACACGACACGCAGGTCATGAAAATCCATACATGCATCACATACACAATGGGCCATACTATTCACATCAATCCCTGCAAAAACAAGTTACACATAGAATCCAATTCTATCGGACGACATGAACACATATTACCTATAATGCGACATACTCCGATGGCGAAATTCCGATCGGTAGGAGTATTATGCAAGGTAGTCGAAAAACAAGTCGAGTGAATCATCTGGTGCTCTTAACTTGTACCTCCTCGTATACCCATCTACTACCACCGAAAACTGATCGATCTAATCGACCAGGGCCTAGGTTTCCAGATACGACCAGTAATAGATCCAATCTACTACTACCACATATCAAGTATATGTGACCGATCCAGATCAAAAACTACGCAGGATGGCTCTGATACCACTGAAGGGATACGGGTAGGCTACGATAGCAATAATTCAAAATTTCTACCACGTAAACCAAGAAGCCAAGCAAGAAGATGATCACAGATCGTTACCACTAGACGCGCAGAGCAGCCTGGTCCGACGAAGAGCGCGTCGATGTACTGATCGTAGTCGATCGTCGGCGTCAAAGACGTTGATGCGATGGTCGTGGTCGATCGTCAGCGGCGTCCTCGTGAGTTGATCGCTCCTCCAAAGACCTCTGCAGCTCCTTGCGAAGATCGCGGATCGCCCTAAGCGCAACAACGTAGAAGCGCCTCTATGGTATCCACACGTCCAGGGAAGGAACAACCGTACGCTAGTGTGCTAGCACCAAATCGCACGGCAAGGCTCTCAAGAAGATGGCGGCTAGGGTTTCAGTAGGGCAATTAGTGTCAACTCCCCTCTCCCAACAGCCTCATGCATCTCCTTATATAGTGCCCCGTGACGGATCCTATCCAAACACGTTATTTAATCGATTCGTCTCGGTTTGTTCCAACCTGTTAAGTGTGTGACCGTTAGATTCATGTGTAGTTCGGTTGTGACTCGAAACCCTTTTCGACCACGAGTCGTGGCGGTTCCTAGCAGACATAACGATTCCCGAATACACACAAATTATATGGGGCGAACCTTAATGCAATATGATCTACGACTGGGTCCTCATCACTTACGACCGTGTCCTATCTCTATACGACCAGTTCGTATTCGATCACGACCAACTCATAACTCCTTACGACTTGGTTTCGACCACTCTGTGATTACGTTCGACCGGTCTACGACTTGCTTGTATCTCCATACAACCAATCAGTAGTCGGTCGAACTCATTTACTCATGTATTCTCCCTTTGCCTCACGATATCTGGTTGAACTCCAAGTGAGATGTTGTGTCATCCATGGACTGTTCAATGCTTTCTCGATCGAGTATCGGATAACCTCATGTGGTCGAACTCTTTGACCACCAGTGGCATGGCCATGCACTTTCTTTATCCGACCACTTGAGGGCCCAGAGATATCTCTCTGTTATGTTAGGAGGGCAAATCCATATCCCACCAGTCACATCCTCTCGCATGTTTCATAGCATACCCAAAGCTACCTTTATAACCACCCGATTCTGAGTAGCGTTTGGCAACCCCTAAGAGTGCTATTACACATGTAGGAAACCATGCCGATCTCGTGTCTAAGGATTATACATCATCATTGCTTGAGACCAACTAACGACACATAGAATCATAACAATCTCAATAGTGTCTCAAGGTGGGTCTTATCCAACACCATGTTCTCTAACACGTGTCCACATTATTGATTCGATATCCCTATATCCATGACCGTGAAACGTGGTCATCAATCAATACATGTGTTTGTCGAGAGTCACTAGTATTCCAACCAAAGGACTTTCGACCGGGATATTTTAGAACGACATCATCATAAGTTAAAAAGAGCTAAACCAACAAGTCACATACTCGTTAATCTTCATGACTGATGATTCATTCAAGGAACAAGATAACATATTATCAAATATTGTGAACATAATGAAATATAATCATCTCTATGATTGCCTCTAGGGCATATTTCCAACAGTACTAGCCACTGATCATTGGACTAGTACGGTACACACATAGGGTCTTCGGGTATTCCACACCCGGGGGTCTGACATCATTAATAAGAGAAAAGCTTAACTAAGCGGTTGTGAACCATTCTATGACCGCCCTATATGGTCGTAAGTACTCCTACAACTACCTAGTGGTCATAAGATTTTCTACGACCACCTCATGATCGTAAGCCTTACTATGACTAGGTCAACTACGACCACCCTATAGTTCACAAGGTGTACAGACATGTGGGCCCAGTTGACTAGGGACACTTATGCGCTATGTTTGATACACACAATAGTTAATATACGATTTTATTCTCCGGAATAACTACACGTATTAAGCCTCTGTCTCTAGCGTAACTACAAGACGACGTGGGGTGTGATCTCTCTGACAATAACTACCATCAACGTGCGCATTTTATCAAATGTTGAGGCGCCTCTTGGCATAGAACAATTGTCACCCCTTCACACGCTATATAAAGAAGATCAGAGACAACAAGAGAGAAGACAGAGAAGTCATTAAGCCTGAATTCTAGTAATTCCTTCCCTGTTGTAAAGCATAGTCAATACAACAACACAGGAGTAGGGTTATTATTCTCCCAGGAGAAGGCGCGAACCTGTCTAAATCCCTGTGTCTTTTTCTGTGTGGCTCTTTTTAAGGAAATACTCAATATTCATTTGTAAGATCGATACTAAACCATCGACAATTGGCGCCGTCCATGGGGGTTTCTTCTAGTTTTTCCTTTTCGACAAATTTTCTTCATTTTTCAACTCTGATGCTTTCATGGTAGGAGAGTGGAATGAGGAGAACTGGTTCGATTTGGTAGACTACGCAGAACTTGATATAATCCGCCTGCTATGAGTACGTGCGAGGCATCATTTCGTCCGATGGCAATGTCGTTTCCAGGGATCTTTCACCAGACCTAGGAGACCATGCCGCAGACAAGGTTTATGACTGATCTTTCTCCCCCCACAACATTATGCCTAAATGATGAACCAGACTCCTCAAAGGGCAAGGGTCCATCCGACCAGGGTCAGGATTGCGCCAAGGCAAGTACAAAGCACAGCGAGGGTTCTCCCTCCAAATGTTCAAGCCCGTTTGAGGCCACTCGATCTACCACAACAAGTCTTGAAAACCATAATTCCGGGACTCAACCAACACCTAATAACCGCCACCCTTCGGTCACCCCCACAAGGTGCATTGTCGGGCCCACTTCTCCTGCAAATTTGACCACACCCTCGTAGGGTTCACATTCAGTTGGACATGGTTATAACCTGGAATTCCCCTTCTTAGAGGCGATTGCTCCAAGTCGCAAGGAATTGTCTTTCGACTACTCCTCGAGTTAGGATGACTCAGACGCAAGTGGAGATAATAGCACCCAAGAGGTCTTTGTCCTCCCCTCAGATCCTAATCTCTCTCTAAGAGGCAGGATTGGGGATGCTTCCTATCGCACACTAACTTTTGTCTCTCGTAGTGATGGCGAGGACGCCTCCGGTGATGAATAGGATCACCACCTTCATAAGTGTAGCCAAAATCCTAGAAATAATTGCTCTCCACTGAGGCATGTACCGGCTGACTCAGACGTTGATGATCCCAAAACCATTCAGAGAAGAAGAATTGCTACCTAGAGGACTTTAATGGGCACATCCAATACTGGTTAGAGGAAGCTCAAGAACTTCAACGAATCAATGGCTTGATCGAAAACCCGACTCAGGATCTTGGACAAGCACTAGGCTACAACATCTTCGCTCAAGAAATTGTATGAAGACTTCGGAACACGATGGTCAGGCTTGAGTAGACTCGTCGACACCATTTTTGGTGGCCATACCGGGATAACTCCATCGAACGCTAGTCGTTCAAATGACTATCCTCGTGGAGAACAACAACACAATAGGTTTGGTCGCTCTCCTAACCATGACTCTAGTTAGAGAAGAGTCCCTCGAGCAACTGGTGATTGACATGCTCCGAGAGGAAGTGGTCATTCACTACTTCTTCCAGGAATGCTGCATCACCAAATAGAGCACGAGGAGTATTACCCTCGTAAGGCTGAGACCTATGATAGGTCAGGCCCACTTATCCCTGGGTATCGTCGAGTATGATAACTTGGTGACGTCAACCCCTCTTTCTCGCAAAGAAGGCATTAAAATATTATTACTAGATGTCGGGCATTCTTGCCTGATATTCGAACAGTTCACCGACCGCCTTTTTTTTTACCAGTGAACATGGAGAAGTTTGATGGGTCACAAAATCCTATCGAGTTTCTTCAAATCTATACCACCGCTGTTCGAGCAGCAGGAGAAGGAGAGTATGTCATGGCCAACTGCCTTTCTACTGTGCTTGAAGGATCTGCTCAATTGTGATCGTTAAATAAGCCACAAGAGTCGATCTACTCGTGACAGCACCTTTGTGATCTACTGCTAGCCAATTTCCACGGCACTTACAACTGCCCAGGAAAGGAGGATGACCTACACAGAATGCGATAGGATTCTCACGAGACCTTGTGCCAATTTATTAGGCATTTTAGTCAGGTTCGCAACTCAATTCTTGAAGTTTCTAACTCTCCTATCACCAGAGCATTCAAGCAGGAAGTCCATAGTAGAAGAATCACAGAGGATAATGCTTTAAATCCTCCGGCTACCTTCACCGAGCTCTTTGAGATGGGTGACCATTATGCAACTGCTGCAGAGGCGGTCGAATGGAATCATACAATCGATCGTGACGATAAGAACACTCGAGGAGTAGGCGAAGGTAACAAGAAGAAGGATAAAAATGCCAAGAAGTCCAAGAGAAAAACTAAAGGCCAAAAGCCTTAAGTTAAAAGCTCTAAAGAAGTCTTAGTCGTGAGCAACAAGGAGCCTTGGAGCTCCAAACCATACTCTGACCAGGGCAAAGGGAAATGCCCCAAATAGAAGAACGATAAGCCTAGGTGGTGTCCTTTTCACAAAAAGAAAGGACACAACCTTCACAATTGCCGAGTTTTTTTTAGCGAAAACTCGAAGATTACTACACTGGTAAAGGACCACTTCCTACACTCAAAGAGGTGGGGCCAACAAGTGGTCGAAAATAGCCGGATGATGATACGGAGATGCCATTTTAGGATCTAGAGCACACCATCGATTGCATCTATAGAGGATCTTCAGCATACGAGTCAAAACAATAGCTCAAGGCTATCGAACGTGAGGTAAATTTCATTGACCCTCCTATTGTTAATAAAGTACCGAAGTGGTCAGAAATCACCATCTCTTTTCGAGAAAGGTGACTGTTCGATCCCTTCTACTCGACCTGGTTGATTTTCAATCGTGGTTGAGCCCACCATCAACAACTATCGTGTAAATCGTGTGTTAGTTAATGGTGGGAGTTCACTAAACATACTCTTTATGAGTGCCCTGGACGAGATGCAAGTTCACAGGACAAAGATCAAGCCTGTACGGTACACATTTCATGGAATCATACTAGGTTCCTCGACCAAACCCATTGGTCAAGTTTCTCTACCTATAACATTTGGTTCACTAACCAATTTTAGGATAGAGAAAATCTTTTTTGATGTGGTCAATTTCGACACGGCATATAATGCCATACTCGGTTGACCAACTCTAGCACGATTCCTAATGTCTACTCATTATGGTTATCAATGTATTAAGATGCTAGGTCCCAAAGGAGTAATCACAATCCACTATGATAAAAAGATGGCGCTTACATACGACTGTAAATCCCTCGAGATGGTTGGCCAAATACCAACTTGAGAAGCAAGCAAGGGGCAACCTTCGATCAAGTAGTCTAAGCCTAAAGTTGCACCGAAGCCAAACGACCAAGTCAAAGAAGTTCCACTGAACTCGGAGGAGCCTTCAAAGACTTTTCGCATAGGGGTTACTTCAGACCCTGCATAGGAAGACGCCCTCGTCACCTTCCTCTAAGCAAACACAGATGTCTTCGCGTGGCAAGCATACGATATGCCTAGAGTCCTAGGGAGGTGATCAAACATAGGCTAGCTCTACCGCTTGACAAGAAACCCGTAAAATAGAAATTACAGAGTTTCACACCTGATTGACAAGATGTCATCAAATCTGAGTTAGACAAGCTACTTAAAGCAAGCTTTATAAGAGAAGTCGACCACCCAGTGTTGAAAATATGCCCTAGAGGCAATCATAGAGATGATTATATTTCATTATGTTCATAATATTGGATAATATGTTATCTTGTTCCTAGAATAATATTGTTAATATTTATTATCAAGTATGTGACTTGAATGTGAAACTCTATATTTCTGCGATGATTATTCTTAAAACGTTCCCTGGTCGGAAACATATGAGGACACATATGAATAGACTAGCATATGTATTGGTTGATGACTATGTTTCACAGGTCATAGATATAGAGATATCAAACCAATAATATGGACACATGTTAAAGAACATGATGTTGGATTAGACCCACCTTGAGACACTATTGAGATTGTTATGATTCTATGTGTTATTAGTTGGTCTCAAACAATGATGATGTATAATCCTTAGACCTAAGATCAGCATGATTTCCTACATGTGTAATAGCACTCTTAGGGGTTGCCAAACGCTACACCGTAACTAGGTAGTTATAAAGGAAACTTTCGGGTATGCTGTGAAAATGCAGAGGAATGTGACTGGTCGGATATGGGATTTGCCCCTCCTAACATAACAGGAGAGATGTCTCTGGGCCCTCGTTGTGGTCGGATAAAAAAAGTGCATGGTCATGCCACTAGTGGTCGAAGTGTTCGACCACGTGAAGTTATCCGACACTCGATCGAGAAAGTATTGAACAGTCCATGGATGACACAACATCTCACCTGGAGTTCAACCAGACATCGTGAGGCAAAGAGAGAATACACGAGTAGGTCGCTTAGTTCGATCAGTTATGAACTGGTCGTATGGAGATACGAGCTGGTCGTAGACTGGTCGAACGTAATCACAGAATGGTCGAAACCTGGTCGTAAGGAGTTACGAACTGGTCGTGACCAAATACGAACTAGTCGTATAAAGATAGGACCTAGTCGTAAGTGACGAGGACCTAGTCATAGATCATATTGCATTAAGGTTCGTCCAATATAATTTATGTGTATTCGGGAATCGCTATGTGCTGCTAAGAACCGCTATGACTCGTGGTCGGAAAGGATTTCCGAGTCACAACCGATTACGCATAAACCTAACAGGTCACACACTTAATGGGTTGGAACAAACCAGTACAGATACGATTCGTCAAACGTGTTCAGATAGGATCCGTCACGAGCACTATATAAGAAGATGCATGAGGCTATTTGGGAAGTAAGTTTTACTCTATCAAAACCCTAGCCACCATCTTCCTGAGAGCTCTACCGTGTGACTTGGTGCTAGCACACCTACGTATGGTTGTTCCTTCCCTGGACATGTGGATACCGTAGAGGCGCTACTGTGACTGTTGCGCTTGAGGACGATCCGCGATCTTCACAAGGAACTGTAGAGGTTGCTGGAGGAGACGATCGACTCGCAAGGACGCTGGACGATCGACTACGACCACTACATCGACGTGCGCCACGTTGGACCAGGCTGCTCCAACTCTTCCTCCGCTACTCTGCGCGTCTAGTAGTAACGATTTGTGATCATCTACTTGCTTGGCTTCCTGGTTTGTGTGCTAGAAATTTTTGTTTGTAGCTATCGTAGCCTACCCGTATCCCTTCACCTAGAGTGGTTGGCTAACCCTGTAATGGTTAGAAAGTCAAATGGTAAGTGGCCTATATGTGTAGACTTTACTGATCTTAATAAAGCTTGTCCGAAAGATGATTTTTCCCTTGCTCGTATTGATTAGTTAGTTGATTCTACTGCTGGTTGTGAAATATTAAGTTTCCTATATGCATACTCTAGTTATCATAAAATAAGTATGTACCTAGATGATGAAGAAAAGACCGTATTTATCATACCATTCGGAATATTTTGCTATATCAAAATGTCATTTGGTCTAAAAAATGCTGGCTCTTCTTTTCAACGCTTGATGCAAATGACCTTTCTTCTTCAACTAGGACGAAATTTGGAAGCCTATGTTGATGACCTGGTCGTAAAAAGCATCAAGCGCCTTAATTATATTTCTGACTTGCAAGAAATATTCGACAACCTCAGAAAACACCATTTGAAACTCAATCATGAGAAGTGTGTGTTTGGAGTCTCTTCAGGAAAGCTGCTTTGGTTCCTTGTCTCTGCGTGGGGAATCAAATCAAATCCTAAAAAGATAAAAGCCATTGAACAAATGCGCCCTCCGACCACAAAGAAAGAAGTCCAAAAACTCACAGGATGCATGATGGCTTTAAGTCTTTTCATCGCACGACTGGAAGAAAAATGGCTTCCTTTCTTTAAACTTTTAAGGAAACATGAGGGTTTTGAGTGGTCAAAGGAGGCAAATAAAGCATTTGAAGATGTCAAGAAGTATATTATGAATTCTCCTGTTCTGGTTTCTCTGAAATTAGAAGAGACACTTTTAATATATCTAGCTGCCACACCACAGACAGTGAGAGCAGTGCTAGTTGTCGAACATGAAAACGTTCAACGACCAGTTTACTACATCAATGAAGTTTTACATGGGCCTAAGGAGCGATACCCTTAGGTCAAAAAACTATTATATGCCCTCCTCATGTTTTCGAGGAAACTGAGTTATTTTTTTCAAGCGCACAAGATAATTGTGCCGTTTGAGTTTCCCTTAGGAGAGGTCCTCAAGAATAGGGAAGCAGCAGGGTGCATAGCAAAATGGTCGGTTGAAGTTGGGGAGTTCGACCTCCATTTTGTGCCTTGAATGGCTATTGAATCCTAGATCTTGACAGACTTTGTCGCCGAATGAACAAATCCTGAACCTGTTCAGGATCCCTAGTATGAATTCCACGACCAATGGATAATGTACTTTTATAGGTCACTTACGCTAAGTGGCTCGGGGGCTGGGGTGATCCTAAAATTTCCTACAAGAGAAACCTTGAATTATGCTATTCAATTAAACTTTTCTGCTACTAACAATATGGTAGAATACGAAGGTTTATTGGCTAGCATACGAGAAGTGAAAGTGCTTAGGATTCGACAACTACTCGTGAGAGGAGACTCTCAACTAGCCGTGAATCAGATCAGAAAAGAGTACCAATGCTCTAATCTGACCATGTCTCAATACTTATCGGAAATCAAAAAGTTTGAAAAACATTTTTTTTCGGTTTCGAGGTACGATATATCCCTTAAAAGGATAATTTCCTCGCAGACCAATTAGCTCGAATGGCTTCTTCCCATCACAAGTAACAAAAGGAGTCTTCTTGGAATAGCTCCAGAAGCCGTTTGTCATAACCCAAAAATGCAATTCTGGACTCTCTGTGTATAATGCACTAGTCCAGAATCACGCTAGTGCAAACAGTGTCAACATAGGTGAATATTGATCCACACAAATGGAAATAATAGAATAAACGAATACTTTGGATAACAAATAACTGTTGTAACCTTAAGGTTGAGTTTTACATTTATTAGGCCTCGCAGGGATGGCAATAATGAAATAAGTAGTAGTGAAACAAAATAAACTTCAGTGGAAACCCATCGATTCACCATAGGCAACCGACTGAGATCAAGACCTAGCGATCAGCACCTTCGTAGAACTCCTCCTTAAAAGCGGGCAAAGACTCCTCCACTTGTGTTGATTGATTATAGCAAGCATGAGTACACAACCATACTCACAAGTCATACCACATAATGCAATGTATACATGATGGTTTATTCTAAAGGAATGGCTTCTATGGTTCTTTTGCAAAAATGCAACATTTGCAATTGAATACGAATAATATATTAAAACATAATTCAAAACCAATAGACAATATTAATTTAACAATTGGTTTCACAAAGAACACAAGTCTAATCAAATTATTCACACAGCCATATGACTTAGATCACACAGCTCCCTTCCCAAATATTTTATGAAAATCTAACCCTCATGTGAAATCCCTGAGCATGTCTATGACCGCGGACGTGGCTATTCGAATAGATTGTTTAACACTCTGCAGAGGTTGTACACTTTACCCACACGATATAACTAGTGTTGCAAGCACTAATCATAACAAAATGTTTCAGAAATTTTATCTCAAGCATTGACACTCCCGATGTGTCTTACTGACAAAACTAATGCCTGCTTAGGAAATTAGTCCATCGCACACCGTTGGACAGGGAAGCGGCGAACCATCCCGCGATGTGATCTACCTAGTAGTCCATACCTCCACCCATCATTGAGCACCTAACCTACAATCTAAATAGTCAATGTCGAGACTCCATAACTTACTAAGTTAGGCCCGTCCCATACCAGGCATGTGGCAGTACAGTTGTGGCTCAGTTCAATGGCGCACAAAGTTAAGTCCTTAATTAACCAAGGCAAGACTTCTAATTTGTAACTATGCCACCAATATTATCATTCACATTCCCAAAGCTTCACCATATCACATAGTATCCACCACTTGCCTCAGTTTAAATCTTTTCCCACCCTGTTGGTTAAGTGCAACACATGCTATCACAAAGTAATAGCACACAGTACAGAGTTTTATCACAAATTTTCATATTCACTTAGTCAGATTCATATTTGCAACTCATATGAAATGATGACTCAAGGCATGGCTAAGCAATCTATTCGTATCTAACCAACCCACATTGGTGCTACTATAATACCAACTAAATAATGAACCAATCTAGGGTGACAAAAGATTATGACAACACAATAGACAAGGTGGATATAAACAATTTGGATTAATAACTAAACCCAAAAGCATTTAAATAAATACTTAAAGTAAATGCATTAATTTGAATCAAAGAAATTTTGAAAATTGGGTTCAACATGATCAAAGGTACAAGTTACCTTGGAATAGATCTAGGTACTGGTGTTGATCTTGATGCGCCCCTTCTTCTTCAAAATTCCCTGAAGAATCAACGTCTACTCGCAAACGTAACAAATAAACAAAATAAATAAATAACAGAGAGAAAACAAACTCTAAAAATTAAATAAAAATCTCAGATAAATAGAGCCCAAATTTAGAAATTTGAATGGGCTCAATCGGAGTACGAATGAAGAAGATATGGTCTTTGGAAGATCAAAACCTAAAGAAATACCTAATTTGGAATTTCTGGAATAAACCCGAATTACTTTTCTGTTGAAAAATCGGATTATGACGCATGCTAACGTTAGCAAGGGCTTTCAACTGAAAAGAAATAAAAATAAAATCCTGACATGTGGGACGCACGTGTCAGAGACACGGTCTATGGGGGACTAGGTTTACTGAAGATTGGATCTGGTTGGGTTGGACTGCCACGCATACGTGCTGACGGGGATGACACACGAGACGACACCTCAGCGAAAAGATGATGTGGCGTCAATCTGGCGGTGACATGGAGAGCCGCGTCAACCAATGACATCATCACTCCGGTGAGAGTCCCGGGCGCGACCGACAACAGCGAGCGGCGGTGAGTGGTACCGGCGTGACAAGCATGCTAATGCGAACCCATTGAGGTACTCACTGGTGCACGAGGGCTACAGGTTTGACCGATGGCGAGCGTTGAGCGGCGGAGAGCTACGGTCGTTGTCAGGAAAGTCCTTCGGTGATGCGAAGAGGTGCCCAAGGTAGCTCTAGTGACGGCGGACCCAGCAGTGTAGTCGGCGTTGACGAAAGGCGACCACGGCAGTGGGCCAATTCGAGATCGAAGAGCTCTGGTGAACAAACCCTAAAACCTAAATCGTGGCGACACTGTGGTTTTCGGGGCAGAGTTGATCAGGGGTTTGAGAAGTGAAGACGATGGCGATCCTAGGGGCTATTTATCAGGGCTCGGGCATGCACGGGATGGCGTATTGATAGTGGAACCCTAAAAGAGTATGAGACAAATACGCGAAGAACTCGAAGATAGGAAGGGATTCAGGAGGGATACGATCTAAATTCAGTTACGGGATAGATAGGGCTTCTAGAATACGGGGTCCACACGGAGAATCCAGACCGAATCGTCCCTTGTCGGATGAAACTCTAAGAGCATCAATGGCGGATGAAGGCTGGGGTGCGATGAGGACGATGATGCGGAGACGACGACTCGGTGGACCACCTGGTAGCGAGCGCAAAGGAGTAGGTGCGCCCGAGCATGCTGCGCGGAGGAAAGGCTGAGAAATGGGGTAGGGTTTCAGAAAGAGTAGGGCCAAAGGAGTTGGGTTTCGGCCCAAGAGCATTTCTGAGATTTAATTTAGTTTTTCTTTTTAGAAATTAACAGAAAATGCAAATGACAATTAGAAAATAGCAAATGAACTCAGAAAAATTCTAGAAAAATCTAAAAATATATCCAAGCACATAGAATCCAAAAATATATCCAAGCACACAGAATCCAAATAAAATAGTTTTGACAATTGTTGATGTTAACATTATTTACATTAAATTGTTTTGATACTGAAAGTGCATATTAAGCTTTAATTAAAAATCAAATAAAACTCAATGGCGAATTTTCTAGCTACTAGCTACTAAAAAGATTTTTTTTAAAGCTTAGAAAATTGGGATGTTACAAATCCACCCCCCCCTTAAAGGAATCTTGACCCCAAGATTCAGGCTATCTAGAAAAAGGCTAGGAAACTCGGCTTTTAGCTCTTCTTCACGCTCCCACGTTGCTTCACCTTCTAAGTGGTAGCTCCACTGGACTTTGCAAAAACGAACGGCCTTGCTTCTGGTTCGACGCTCTACGACCACCAAAATTTTGACAGGTTGCTCTTTATAAGTGAGATCTTCTTTCAACTCAATCGAATCCAAAGGAGTTTGTTCTGTCAGCACCCGGAGACACCTCTTCAACTGAGAGACATGAAACACATCATGTACTCCTGCTAACGACTGCGGCAGTTCAAGCTGATGAGCAACTTCTCCTCGACGACTCACAATCTTTAACAGACCAACATATCTTAGGGCAAGCTTCCCTTTGGCATGAAACCTTTTGACACCTCTCAACAGAGTGACTTGAAGATACATAAATCTTCTAGTTCGAAGCTGAGGTCACGACGGCAATTATCAGCATAACTCTTTTGCTTGGACTGAGCTATCTTCAATCTTTCTCTAATCATGGACACTTGTTCTTCTGGTTTCGGAATAATGTCTCGTCTGAATACCTTACACGCGGCTGTTTTCGACCAATTCAGAGGGGTTCTGCATGCACGACCATAAAATGCTTCAAATAGTGACATTTGCAACCCTGGCTTGATAACTGTTATTGCACAAAAATTCTGCATACGGCAAACTTTTATCCCAACTAGTAGCATTTGCTAGAGCGCAAGCTCTTAACATATCTTCCAATATTTGATTAACTCTTTCAGTCTATCCATCTGTCTGAGGTGATACACAGTACTGAAATTCAAATGAGTTCTCGAGGCTTCATGCAGACTTTGCCAAAAATGAGAGGTGAACTGAGATCCTCGATCTGACACTATCTTCTTAGGCACACCATGCAAACTAATAATTCTTGATATATATAACTCTGTAAGGCGATCTCTTGAATAAGTGGTTTTGACGGGCAAAAAATGGGCAACTTTCGTCAAACGATCAACTATTACCCAAATCGAATTGTAACCCGATTGAGTCCTGGGTAAACTGATAATGAAATCCATTCTGATCTCTTCCCATTTCCATTCTGGAATCTTCAGGGGTTACAACAGACCCGCTGGTCTTTAATGTTCTTCTTTTACTTTCTGGCATACGCCACACAAGGCGACAAACTCTGCTACTTCTCACTTTAGATTTGGCCACCAAAATTTATTCTTAACATCCTAGTATATCTTAGTACTCCCAGGGTGAATAGAATACTTTGAGTCAGGGGCCTCTTTTAAGATTAGTTGTCTTAAACCATCAACATCTGGTACGCAGATACATCCATTGATTCAAAGTATATCTTGATCGTCTTTGGTGAAGTCCTTGAATTTACCTTCTTCTATTTTGAGCTTGATGCCCTTAATCTCAGGATCATTTGGCTGGGCTTCATGAATCTGCTTCTCCAAGGTGGACTGTACTTCTAGGCTAGCTACGAATCCTTCGGTTACAACCTCTAGCTTCAACTTCTGAAATTCCTCTTGAAGTTCTCGACAAATCTATTTTACTTCCAAAGCATTACAGTAGCTCTTACAACTTAAAGCGTCTGCAACGACATTGGCTTTTTCGGGATGGTAGTAGATTCTAAGATTATAATCCTTTATTAATTCCAACCATCTTCTCTGTCTCATGTTCAAATCAGACTGAATAAAAATGTACTTTAAACTTTTGTGATCTGTGTATACCTCACAGTGATTACCAATGAGGTAATGACACCAAATCTTTAAAGCATGCACTACGGTAGCCAGTTCCAGATCATGGGTAGGATAATTCTCCTCATGAGGTCTTAATTACCTTGACGCATAAGCGACAGCTCTTCCTTCTTGCATCAGGACTCATCCTAATCCTTGACGCGAAGCATCACAGTAGATATTGAAATATTTTCAAATATCTGGCAGAGTTAACACTAGGGCTGAAGTAAAACGCTTCTTTAATTCTTGAAAACTTCCTTCACAAGCTGGGGTCCAAGTGAACTTTTTCTTCTTCTTCAACAACTGCATAAGAGGCTTAGCAATCGTTGAGAATCCTTCGATGAAACAGCGATAATATCCCGCCATTCCCAAGAAACTACAGATCTAAGTAATTGTCTTGGGTTGTTCCCAATGTAATACTGCTTTAACTTTACCGGGGTCAACTGCTACTCCCTCGGCTGTCATCACATGACCAAGGAAATCAACTTTCTTTTTCCAGAAATCACACTTGCTGAACTTTGCATACAATTGATGCTATCTAAGCTTCTACCGGATTAACCTCAAGTGCTTAGCATGATCTTCTTCTATCTTGGAATAGACCAAAATATCATCAATGAACACAACTGCAAACTTATCCAAACATTCCATGAATACCTTGTTCATCATGTTCATGAAATAGGCAGGGCATTAGTCAAATCAAAGAACATGACTAAGAAGTCATAATGTCTGTACCGCGTAGAGAAAGCGGTCTTCGGTATATCCTTTGGGCAAATCTTCAACTCCTGATCGTAGGTCGATCTTTGAGAACACTCTGGCTCCTTTTATTTGATCAAACAAATCATCGATTCGGGGCAGTGGGTACTTGTTCTTGATGGTGACTTCATTAAGAGCACGATAATCAATGCACATTCTCATGCTTCCATCCTTCTTCTTGACAAACAGAACTGGTGCTCCCCATGGCGATGAACTAGGTCTCATATAACCTTTCTCAAGAAGTTCTTCTATCTGCTTCTTCATTTCTACTAGCTCATCGGCTGGCATCTGATAGGGTCTCTTAGAGATCGGTGCTGTTCCTAGCACCAGATCGATGACAAACTCAATGTCACGGTCCAATGGCATCCTTGGTAAGTCCTCTAGAAACACATCTAGATATTCTCTGACAATAGGCACATCTTCCAAAGCAACGGTCTTCAGGCTATTGATTAATAGATGTCCATCACGCACTGAGGTGACTAGAAAATCCACCTTCTTTCCATTGGTATCCTCGATTGTTACGGCTCTTCAGCCACAATCTAGCACAGCTTTGTGCTTAGTTAACCAATCCATGCCAAGAATGACATCTAAGGTTTGGGTGTCCAGAATAATAAGATTGGCTAGAAACTTAACTCTAGCTACGAGTAACTTAGCTCCTAAACATCGCACTTTAGAACTTAACTCTACTCCAAGCGACTGGACTAACAGAGTATGCTTAAGATGCATAACTTTCAAATTATTATTGGTTGCAAAAACTCCAAAAACAAACGAATGCGAAGCTCCATAATCAAACAAAGCTGATGCAAGTACTGAGTTAACACGAAACTTACCCAGTACGACGTCGGGTGCTTCTTGGGCTTCTTCCAGAGTAACGTGGTTGACACAACCTCTGACCACCAACTATGGAGCTCCTCCGGATTGACCGATAGCTTGAGAGGCTCTTTAGTTGTTGCTTGGTGCTGGCGTCTTGGCTGGTGTAGCTCCAAGGTTGAAGCGTACCGGAGTCATTGTTCCTTTCTGAGGACAATGGTTGGCAACGTGTCCTGGCTAACGACAGGTATAGCAAACTCTAGGTCCATTCTGCTGATTGCCTCTGGGATTGGGGTTGACTGTCACAGGGTTGCGGAAGTTCTGAGCAGCTGGACGAGGCGTTGAAGTTGTTATGGGCGTTCTGAAAGAGTTCTGTGAAGGAAAATGAGTGAACTATTGGGGAACTGTTCTTGGCTTCTACTGAGCTTGATGACTCTCTTGCTGAGCCATTCTGTGCTTATGATTGTCCTCCAACTCTTTGCGCTTATCCTCTAGGATCAAGGTTTTGTTGACTAGCTCTTGGAAATCTGGAAAGGTATGGCAGTGATTACAGGTAACACCTGAAACATCCTTCTGAATCTAGCCTCCTGAAGAAGAGATGTGGAACTCCTAACGAGGTGTAGAGGCAGGCATCCTTGAAGAGGAAGAAGACTGAAATCTACTGCGCTGAGGTGGCTGAGATGAAGCAGTGCGAGGCTTGGGAAAACACCTATAGTTGAACTTTTGGGTCGCTATTCTTCTTTTGCGGTTCTCCATCTCCAAGTGCTTTCTCTCCTGGCGGATCATAAAGAGCGAGCTGATTGAACTTGTGCAAGTACTTGTTCACAGTACGGTTGACTTGGTGCAGAGTGCAGAATTCCTTCTTCTTGAGGGTCATCATGCCGGAAGGAATATGTGCATGTAGGAAGGCTTGCGCAAATTCATTCCAGGTAATAGCCTAGGCATTAGCGTGAGATATGCTGAAACCATCCCACCACTCGGAAGTTGGACCCATAAGCTGATGAGAGGCGAACAACACCCCCTCATGGTCACTGCATTGAGCAATGTCTAGCTTCTTACCAATTTCCCAAAGCTAATCATCCGTATCCATGGGCTATGTGCTACTTGAAAAGTTTGGAGGGTGTATCCTCATAAACTCTGACATGCTAGCCCTTTGGGATGAATGGGCGGAGCTTGGACTGAAGCTGAATGTTGGTTCTGATTCTAATTAAGTGATCGGGCAAGCAGATCAATCAATTGGGACTGGTTGGCCATCATCTGACGCTAGTCGGGTCCATCAGCTGGAGGTGGTAGTGGTGGCAACGGGTTGTCTTGGATATCGGCGTTCTCATTACCCTGCCCACTTGCGCTTCCGCTATCGGTTCTACAAGTGGTCACCATCTGCTAGATCTCTAAGGACATAGAAAAGAGGAAACGAATACTAAGGGGGTATATTTAGAACAACCCAAGACACAAGAACAAGCGCAAGACAAAAGGAGAACCTTTTTCCAAAATAAATCTCAATTTATTTTATTTTATTAATCAATTGTGGCTGTCATAAAAGGAAATGGTAGCTCACAATTCTCGTATAAGTGGAAATCTAAATAAAAAGGTCTAAAGTCTAGGATCTAGGGGTGTAGTCCTCCACGTGGAACTAGTTGAGATATTCCTTCTTATGGCCTATCTTACGCCTCTTCGGCGCGGGCTCAGAAGACTCTACTAGGGTACAGGAACTAGCGTCGCCTTCCTTGAGGTGGGCCAACTCCTCCTCTGCTATCTGCAGCCTTAGGTGGGCAGTATGTAGCTCATCTAGGATGGTATGGTAGGAGTGGTCCATCGCAACGGTCAGGTCCACCTAGTGAGTCAAGTCTAGAAAATATTCATTCCTGGCAGAGTGAAAGGTACTACGGAGGCTGGTAGGGTTGTAAAACAGGTAGTAGTGGAATGCAGTGTCGTTGAGCCGATGGTTGTAGATGTGTCAAAGTCTGCGAACAACCTCCCGAGCAGCGTCTTGAATGCTGGCAGAGAAGGAGTTGCATGGAATCGTAGCATCGAAGGTGAGGAAGACCGTGTTGTCTTGTGGGTTGGTTAGAGTAGCACCTCTACCCTCCAACACTCTTGGGTTCCTACCATGTAGGTGAACCCCTGGAACGTAGGACTCCTCTTGAAGTGTAAGTACTGCATCATCTTCCAGAGCACAGCTGCCCACTGTCCTATGTACACACTATGCGAGATGGCTTTGGGGGCTTCAGACATCTACAATTTTTTGAAAGAGGCAAGAGTTAGAAATCTTTTTAGAGAAAATGATGA
This sequence comes from Phyllostachys edulis, assembly GCA_036346405.1. Taxonomy (NCBI): domain Eukaryota; kingdom Viridiplantae; phylum Streptophyta; class Magnoliopsida; order Poales; family Poaceae; genus Phyllostachys; species Phyllostachys edulis. The sequence goes on along the minus strand of CM070554.1, from coordinate 51,363,700 downwards.
GTAAGGATACTAGAAAGACAAGTAAAATATTCTAGTTTTTGAAAAATAGTCCTTAAAGGTTTGTCCATTATAACTAAGGTTGCGACCTACAGTTGATATGGCTCTGACACCATCTTTGTCGAACCCAGGAGTGAAAGGATATCGAGTTCTCTGTGTTTTCCACACTAGTCCAGGAACAGCTAGTGTACACAGTCGAACAAAAGATGATAGTAATTCCATATCACACATTTTATTGAATAATAATTAAATTTTACTACAAAAGGGCATAAGGCCAAAAGAAAAGTACAGTAGAAAGTATAAATAAATGAATATTAAAGTACACTACACGACATACCACATGCAATCGTCTAGGGGTGCAGCCTAGTCGTCCAAGTCCTTACCGTCATTGTAGTACTTCTCTGATCAATAATTTATTAAGCAAGGGTGAGTACAAATAATTGCGCTCTGCAAGTTACACCCAATAACAGAATATAATATATACATGTATGTCAAAAGAAGGCTTATATGGCTGAGTTTTACATAAAGCTACGTTTTCAGTTTTAAATACTTTTACTAAATTCCAAAGCAGTCTATATCTAAAATCAAAATTTAATTTTTATTCATCGATTCACGAGTGTAGGATAGACCTCTATACACAAATGATGAAGGAATAACCCCTCTTACACTAGGCTTTCTGCCCAAATTTTTCATTTGGATAAACTATGCAAAAACATATGAGTTTAAAAGTATTTTTTTAAAAACAAATCCAAGTCTAATCCACGAAAGGCTTTGCTCAACATGTCCATAACCGCGGACACGGCTATTCGAATAGTTTAATACTCTACAGAGTTTGTACAACTTTACCTAAAATATATAGTTTGCCTAACATGTTGGTCATGACACGTTTCTATAGGTGTGCGACTAGGTAACTATCACAAGGCTTTTTTATTTTACATGTCAAATTATTTTTAAAAATTTCTATGGTAAAAATAATATCATAGTCTCATTTTTAAATCATAGTTGAACATTTTGGCTAAGTTCCCCAAATTGAATATTTTTGGTCTAAGCCTGACTAAGCATAAAAGTTATTCCAACGTATTCTAGTTCATACTATTGCATTAATTAGATTTTCAACTAAGGTGACAAGGTATGGTTAATTCAATGTCAACATTGGCTATACAAAGGTAAAGAGATTAATTAGAAATTTAAAACAGGAATTTAAATTGACTAAAATATAAATATGCATGCAATAATAATTTACCCTTTTATCCCAAGGGTAATGTATGAAGGAAGACCTCCTTCTCATATATAAAGAGGGGTAGAGAACTCTCATTGTACACATGAGTCTACAGGCAAATAGATCAATAAAAAAGAGAAGGATGGGACTAAACCATTGTATTGTTGTCTACCGTTTATTATTTGTGAGTTGAGAGCTTCGTCGTGAGCTCGATTATACAATAGTAGTGACATATATCAATATTTCCCAACATCAATGGATGTAATGCATTCACTACATATATCAATATTTCCCAACATCAATTGATGTAATGCATTTACAATGTAATCATATTAAAGCGGAAAAGCCCGAACCAAACACATGTAGATCTCGCACGTTTATTTGCAAGCAGAGAGGCGAAACACTCGTGCGTCCTGGAACTCGATTGCAGAGAATCCGCCTCCCCCCGTCTTCCCTCTCCGCTCCACCGCCGCGCAAGCGCAAACTACGGAAACGCGGGAAGCGTCGGAGTTCCCGCGCTAAAAGCAGACTCCCTTCCCTTTCATCTTCCCCGAATTCCACCACTCCCCATGGCTCCCAAGCGCCGCCACGCGGATCAGAGCTCGCCATCGCCGCCTCCTCCTCTGCGGACGCCGCTGTCGCAGCGGCAGCCGGTGGTCGTCTTCGCCCACGGCACCGGCGCCCCCTCCTCGTCCGACTGGATGGTCCAGTAAGCTCTCTCTCTCCACTCTCTCCGTTTGTGTGTGTGTGTGCATAATGGATTGTAGCCAAGTATGCTTCTCTTTTGGTAAAATATATCTCCTTGAGTTGGGGATTTTATTTTCTGTACTTTGGTGCATGCAGAATCTGTACGGCGGTGTTCTAAACTGCGCGGTTTACTCTGTTAGTTGGAAGGAAATGATGAAAGATGCACTGGATGCCGTCGAAGTGGTGACATTTGACTACCCATGTGAGTTAATTTGATGAATTGTATTGCTTATTCTTAACCCCGGTCCATCAACTCCTTTATGTGAATCTTTTCGGGAGACCTTAGTGATCAAACAACAACGTGGCTGTAGATATGTCCAGCGGGAAGCGCAGGGCTCCCCCAAAGGTGGAGAAGCTTGTCGATCATCACCTGGGTGTGGTGAAGGATGCTGTACGGAGCATCCGGGGCACCCGCTTGTTCGCATGGGAAAATCTATGGGTTCGAGGTAATATCTGGTGGCAGTAATCTGTTTGTGTCATCCTTGTGAATCTTCTTGGTTTGTTTCAGGGTTTGAGTACTTATTATGCCTCGAAATTCTCAGGGTCAGCTGCATGGTGGCTAGCTCAGATGATATTGATGTTTCTTGCGTCGTATGCTTGGGTTATCCGTTAAAGGTATCCTTTTGTAACAGCCCAAAAATATATAAAGGCAAAAATGAGGGATTTTTAAAACTTTTTGTCTAATTCCTGTTGTCGATCCGTTTGCTTGCATATTTGAGAGTTATTGGAGTACATTTTTCATCTTTTCTGCTCTTGTGATTTGATCTACCATTGTGATAGGATCTCACCAAGTGAATACTAGGATTTTAGCTAATCTAAAGTCCTGTTATTCTACCTCTTTCCAAGTTCTTCTAGTTTCATCCTTTCTTTATATCTCTCCTTGGGCTAAAGGCTGATCAGTCAAGCACTGGTCCGACACGCCCGCTCCCGTGCATTCCTCTTCTGTTCCTCCGACCAGCAGTGGTCAAGCCGGGGCAGCCGTGCCTCTCACTCGTGCGCTGTGTGCGCTAGGTTAAAGCCACGGCCTAGTGCTGTCCATCGGCCATTAATAGTCATCACCTAGGGTGTCACTCAGCTGCCCATACCGTCCATAGCCTCACCCACTCGTTGAATGTGCCAAGGTGCATGCACCTATTTTGCTCCAAGCCCCACAGTGCTTTCTTTTGCCATTCCAGTGTTAGTCTCACTTCCTTCCTCTTCCAAGAGAGCCTGAGCTCCAGCCTGGCTCCAGCGCTCGCCTCTGTCAAGCGCCACCACACCGTCGCCTTCTCAATTGACAACCATTGGAACAGCCTTGGATATTGTTTCTGTTCCCCTCCAACCAGGACACTCTAAGACCTCCCAGAAGGACCGTCTACTTGCTTCCATGGAGCGCCCTTGAAGAGCAAGGACCACTCTCATTCCTCAAGCCACTATTGCAGCACAGAGACCTCTCGCTGACACGGTCCACCATCGAAGGCTCAACTCCGGCTAGCCCATCCTCCAGTCCCGTGCAGGTAAGTTCGTGGTGGCCAGATATTCTTCCTAGTTCGAGCCACCTTGTTCTTTCTTGGATGTTTCTCTGGTTCTTCCTTTTGCTGTTCCAATAGTTCAATCAATTGCAATAATGCAGTCGAATCTTCATATCTTTTGGGGCCACCCTTGTGTAATCGATCACTTCTCTTGATCGACTACGCACGGTTAACACTCCCACAACCTCCCTCCTTGCACAGACCTCCCATTTTGCAAGGACCGCCCTCGTGATCGCGACCTCTCATTTTACAAAGATCACCCTTATGATCAAGACCACCCATCTAGCCGCGCCCTCCCCTTTTGTGGACCATCCGATCAGATTGGACGGCCCGATTGAAATGAGAGGTTCGAATGGTCCGAACGTTAATATCATTTTGGACCGTCCGATCAAAGTTGGACGGCCCCACTTCGCCGCGCCTTACCTCCTTGACCTCAGGACCTCTTGGTCTTTTGCAAAGACCACCCTCTTGGCTTTTCTGCAAAGACCACCCTCTAGGTCATGACCTCCCTTTTTGCAAAGACCACCCTCCTGGTCGTAACGCTCCCACGACAACCCCAGGCCATAGCACCACCACGACCTCCCCTAGTTACAAGGATTCCAGACCTCCTCGTCACAAGAATTCTGTGACCTCCCGATTCTGATGATTCCAGGACCTCCCTTAGTTACAGCAATTTCAGGACCTCCCAGTCACAGAATTCCGTGACTGCCTGTTATTCAAGATGATTCTAGGACCTCCCCTGGTTACAGTGATTCCATGACCTTCCCGGGTCAAAGTGATTCCAGACCCCAGTTACAAATGATTCCAGACCTCCCTCGTTACAGAATTCCAGACCTCCCAGTAACAATAATTCCGGACCTCCCATAGCTACAAAGTGATTTCAGACCTCCTGCCACTCTGAATTTCAGTGACCTCCCCAGTCACAAGAATTCAGGACCTCTGCAAGCCACAGTAGCTTCTATGACCACCACAGATCCGACGACCACTAAATTTTCATCTGTGCTGGTATAGGAGGTGGGACCTCCACTAGTATTTTTACAAATGAAAACTCATTTATAAAACCCCTATTTGTTAAAAATGCTAAGTCTTTGGATTTTCTATTAAGTCTAATTCAAACTTGGCTTAATGCAAATAAAAGAACCCCAAGCTTCCTTTGATTAGCCTTGCATCTATACAACTGCATTGTGTGTTGGCTCGCGAGTACGGCTGTGTACTCAGGCTCTGCCAATATAATCTTTTCAAATCCAAATGATCAAGACCTATACCAGTACTTCACCGAAGCTGATCCGGATGGTGGTGACGATAATGAAGCTTAGGCCGAGACCCCAGTCGCTTGCCTGTGGGCAGAGCGAATGGATCCACCACGATTTATTTTGCTTCCGCACTTGCCTTATATTCTGTACGCTTGACTTTTGTAAACTTCCGTCTAAGTGGCGTTTTTGTAAAACAATTGGCCGCACGGCCTGATGTTTATGTAATATATTCTGGGCTTGCGCTGTTCATAACGAGTACCCTTTACATTGAGCAAAGTTTACGATTAGTTTATTTACAAACACTAAACATATGTCCCACGATCACCCTCGTAGAGTTTATAACTAGATCTAGTGGGTCTAGGCCCTCCTCAGGATCTCCTATAACCACCAGGACCTCCTCATAAACTACAAGACCTCCCTTGATCTTTCTTGGATCTCCCAGGACCTCCTCATGAACTATAGGACCTCCTAGGACCTCCCTTGATCTTTCTTGGATCTCCCAGGACCTCCTCATGAACTACAGTACCTCCCTTGATCTTCCCAGGATCTCCCAAGACCTCCACAGGAACTACAGGACCTCTCTTGGTTTTCTCAGGACCTCCCATGACCTCCTTCGGGACTCGTAGGATCTCCCAGGACCTCCTCGGGCCCCACAGGATCTCTCAGGACCTCCCAGGACCGCCACAGGACCTCCCTCGACCACCTCAAGACCTCCCCTCAGGACGTCCTCAGTGTTAGGAATAGCAACTTGTATTTCCAGGGGGCTAAAGGGCCAGTATATATACACAAAGTACGGGTGGTGAATATGCAAATAACCCCTCATAACAATAGGGAATAACACACTATAGATATATCTCTAACACCCCCCCTCAAACTCATGGTGGATCAACAACACTGAGTTTGAAGAGGTAGAAGCCATGCTGTGCTCGAGTCTGGGCCTTCGTGAATAAATCCGCTATCTGAAGCTCTGAAGGCACATTGAAGAGCAATCACCTGATCATGCACATAAGACCTCATGAAGGAAGCATCAACACCAATATGCTTGGTGAGCTCATGCTTCATAGGATCACGGGCAATACTGATAGCACCTGTACTATCTGATAAGAGAGGAGTCGGTTTAGTGACAGAAACACCAAAATCCTCAAGTAACCACCGTAGCCAAGTAATCTCTGCTGTCAAGAGAGCCATAGCTCGCAACTCAGCCTCTGACTCGAACGAACACTGCAATCTGCTTTTCGCCTTTCTAGGCAATGAGAGAACCACCAAGAAAAACACAACAAGCAGAGATAGACCGGCGATCAGAGGGATCGCTGGCCTAAGTAGCATCCGAATAAGCCTGAAGCTGTAACGAGCTAGAGCGTGGAAAGAAGAGACGGCGAGAGATAGTCCCACGAAGGTATCGCAGAACTCGAAGAAGGTGGCTGTAGTGGACCTGAGTGGGAGCAGAAACGAACTGACTCAAAATGTGAACTGGATAAGTGGTATCTGGACGAGTAACAGCAAGGTAGACAAGACTCCCAACAAGATGACGATAGCAAGTCGGATCTGAAAGAGGCTCGCCATCAGTGAGTCGGAGGTGAACATTGAGCTCCATGGGAGTCTCAACAGTACGCTGATCAGTGAGAGAGGCGCGATCAAGAAGATCCTGAATATACTTCTCTTGGGACATAAAGAAACTATTTGGAGTGGAAGTAACGTCAATCCCAAGGAAGTAACGAAGAGGACCAAGATCTGACTTAAGGAACTGCTCACTAAGACGAGCCTTGACAAAGGTAATATACTCAGAATCATCTCCGGTAATGATCATATCATCAACATACAGAAGAAGAAGAAGAGTCTGACCACGAGACGAAGTGTGGACAAAGAGCACAGGATCATGATCACTAGCTGAAAAGCCAGCAACAGTAACCACAGAGGAGAAGCGCTCAAACCAAGCACGAGGAGCTTACTTAAGGCCATAGAGAGAGCGACGAAGGCGACAGACCATGCCCTCTGGAACAGAATACCCAGGTGGCGGATGCATGTAGACCTCACACAACTCGCCATTAAGAAAGGCATTCTTGACATCAAGCTGAGAAACATACCAATGGCGAATAGACACCACCGAAAGAAGAGTGCAGACAGTTGTCATGTGGGCTACAGGAGCAAAAGTCTCGTCGTAGTCACGACCATGCTCCTGCTGGAAGCCACGAGCAACAAGACGCGCCTTATAGCGCTCAAGAGAGCCATCAGAGCGAGTCTTAATCTTATAGACCCACTTACACGTGATGGGATGAGAGTGAGATGGAAAAGGAACAAGATCCCAAGTACCAGTAGGCTCGAGAGCAGCAATCTCCTCGGCTATGGCAAGCTGTCACTCAGGGTGAGTAACAGCATCCCGGTAGGAGACAAGCTCACGAGTAGTTGTGCCAGCAAAGGCAAAACGGGCAGGGGGCCGAATCGACTGGCGATCGCGGAGAGCGTAGCGAGGAGAAGATGACCCATCAGGGGAAGATGGAGCATCAGCAAAAGATGGAATATCAGGAGAAGATGGCTCATCTGGAAGATCCTCAATACGAGGTCGACGAGTGTAGAAGAGAGAGGAAAAATGTATTGTAGTGGGAGGAGCCTGAGGAGTCGTAGGAGACGAAGCAGGCGGTGACTGTTGGAAATATGCCCTAGAGGCAATCATAGAGATGATTATATTTCCTTATGTTCATAATATGGGACAAAATGTTATCTTGTTCCAAGAATAATATTGTTAATATTGATTATCAAGTATGTGACTTGATTGTGAAACTCTATATTTCTGCGAAAATTATTCTTACACGATCCCCGATCGGAAACATGAATAGACTAGCATATGTATTGGTTGATGACTATGTTTCACGGGTCATGGATATGGAGATATCAAACCAATAATATGGACACATGTTAGAGAACATGATGTTGGATTAGACCCATCTTGAGACACTATTGAGATTGTTATGATTCTATGTGTCGTTAGTTGGTCTCAAGCAATGTTGATGTATAATCCTTAGACCTGAGATCAACATGGTTTCCTACATATGTAATAGCACTCTTAGGGGTTGCCAAACGCTACACCGTAACTGGGTAGTTATAAAGGGAGCTTTCGGGTATGCTATGCAACATGCAGAGGAATGTGACTGGTCGAATATGGGATTTGCCCCTCCTAACATAATAGGAGAGATGTCTCTGGGCCCCTTGTTGTGGTCGGATAAAGAAAGTGCATGGCCATGCCACTAGTAGTCGAAGTGTTCACCACGGAAGTAATCCGACACTTGATCGAGAAAGTATTGAATACCCATGGATGATACAATATCTCACCGGAGTTCAACCGCACATTGTGAGGCAAAGGAGTATACACGTAGAAATGCTTAGTTCAATCAGCTACGATCGGTCGTATGTAGATACGAGCTGGTCGAGATCGGTCGAACGTAGTCACAGAGTGGTCGTAACTCGTCGTAAGGAATTACGAATCGTCGTGACCAAATACTGAACTGGTCGATAGAGATAGGACTCGATCGTAAGTGATGAGGACCTAGTCGAGATCATATTGCATTAAGGTTCGTCCGATATAATTTGTGTGTATTCGGAATCGTTATGTTCGCTAGGAGCCGCCATTTACTCGTGATCGGAAAGGGTTTCCGAGTCACAACCGACACGCATGAACCTCTGGTCACACACTTAACGGGTTGGAACAAACCAGTACGAATACGATTCGTCAAACGTGTTCGGATAGGATCCATCACGAGCAATATATAAAGAGATGCATGAGGATGTTGAGGACGTAAGTTTTTACACCACCGAAACCCTAGCCGCCATTTTCCTGAGAGCTCTGCCGTGCGACTTGGTGCTAGTACACCGACGCATTTGTTGTTCTTTCCCCGGACGTGTGGATACCGAGAGGCGCCATCGCGATCAAGGCGCTTTGAGGACGATCCGCGATCTTCACGAGGAACTGCAGAGGTTGCTGGAGGAGATGATCGACTCGCGATGACGCTGGACGATCGACTACGACCACTACATCGACGCGCTCTACGTTGGACCAGGCTACTCCAACCCTTCTTCCGCTGCTCTGCGCGTCTGGTGGTAACGATCTGTGATCATCTACTTGCTTGGCTTCCTGGATTGCGTGGTAGAAAAATTTTGTTTGTTGCTATCGTAGCCTACCCGTGGCCCAATAGTGGCATCAGAGCCATCCTGCGTAGTTTTGATCTGGATCGATCGCATATACTTGATATGTGGTAGTAGTAGATTGGATCTATTACTGGTCGGGTTTGATAACCTAGATCAGTTCATATAGATGGAGCGATCTAGGCCCTGTTCGATTTGATCGATCGGTTTCTCGGTGGTAGTAGATGGGTTTACGAGGAGGTATGAGCTACAAGGACCAGATGGTTTATTGCACTTGTTCACGACCACTCTGCATAACACTCCTACTGGTCAGAATTCCGCCATTGGGAGTTTACCGCAGTGTGTGGTCGTATCAAAGGCAATGATCAGAGTGGTTCGGAATAGGGTTAATGTGATTAATCTGATGATTTCCAAGGCTCGGGTACGTGAATAAGATTCATGTTCTGGAAAATTTTTCCGAGAGTGGACCGCCGTGCTGGCTAATCGTACCGCATGTTTTAGGTGGTATGTGCTCATGTCGTCCGATAGAATTGGATTCTGTGCATAACTTGTTTTTGCAGGGATTGATGTGAATAGTATGACCCATAATGGTTCATGTATGAGATGCATGTATGTATGTAATTTTCATGCCTGCGTGTCATGCTTATTGCAGCCCAAGGCTGTCTATATTTTTGTATAATGGCCTGCGTGTCGACTTGTGATGCTTCTTTACTCCTTGTGATTCATAACTAGCGCTATTAGGAGTAATGGCTTAGTGGGAGTGCTTGGAGGAGTCGACCACTTGGAAACACGGAGAACAGGATGCATGGCGATGGAGATCACCATGGAGAAGGGTCATACTATATCACAATACAATTTGATTGTCTGTGAATGACTTTATATTCCTGTTCATTTATTTCTATACATGTTTTTGCTTTAAATGCTTTTGACATGGTAGAAGTAAAATTTCCTCACATAATATTAAGTTAAAATGATGCCCTGCCAAATATGCTGCACCATCCAAAGTCATGTATTTTAATGGTAGGTCTTGCCAAAGCAGAGTGTCATTAACTCTACTTGACTAGATAGGTTTGTGTCAGACACTTACACGCTTAGTATTGGTTTAACTTAACAAGGTTATCATAACAGTTGTGGACCTTGGGGTGTAAAGGTTGGGTGCCGAAGCATAGAGATGCTGCCCAACAATAAGAGTTATATGGAGATATGATTAGCAAAGGTTGCTTACCATTTTTACTAGTCTTCTAGCAGTGATGCCAAAGCTCACTAGTAGATTAAATGATTATGGATCTTGAATCATTAAATGTCATAAGAGGTATTTAGTGGGAGTATCTTTGTTAAATTGTTTAATAGAAGTTACTTTGATTGAACATACGTCTTAGTTTTGCATAATTTATGTTGTAGATCATGGCACTAACTGCTGTACCTACATCCAGTTTTGCTTTACGTTCGATACTTGAAAAGGAAAAATTGAATGGAACAAATTTTGCGGATTGATCCCGCAACCTAAGAATTGTTCTTAGACAAGATAAAAAGGAATATGTTTTAGAGGAACCAATTCCAGATGTGCCTACAGAGAATGCTGCTGCTACTCTTAAAACTGTCTATAAAAAGGCATGTAATGAATCCCTTGATGTTAGCTGTCTCATACTTGCTGTTATGAACTCAGACCTTCAGAAGCAGTTTGAGAACATTGAGGCCAACGATATGATCGTGGCGCTCAACGGCATGTTTGAGACACAAGCAAGAACTGAGAGATATGAGATCTCAAAGAACTTATTTGGATGTAGGCTAGCTGAGGGTAGTTCGGTGAGCCCTCATGTGATAAAAATGGTTGGTTACACACAGAGCTTGGAAAAACTGGGTTTTCCACTTAGTCAAGAGTTGGCTACAGATTTGATTCTTGCTTCGCTTCCTACAAGCTATGGCCAGTTCATTTTGAACTTCCATATGAATAGCTTAGACAAGAATCTCACTGAACTGCATATGATTCTTAAAACAGCAGAGAGCAGCATTAATAAAAGCAACAGTCATGTGATGATGGTGCAAAAGAGTACAAGCTTCAAGAAGAATGCCAAAACTTGGGTTAAGAAAAAGGGTAAGGCTAAAGTTTCGGATGAGATCCAAACTAACAAATCTAAGCCCAAGACTAAGTCCGGCCCGACTCAAGAGAATAAATGCTTTTACTGCAAATAGCTAGGCCATTGGAAGAGGAACTGCAAGAAATACTTGGCTGATCAGAAAAGGAATGGTGGGATTAAAACTTTCACTACAGGTATTAATGTTATAGATGTTTTTCTTGCTGACTCTTCTGTTAACTCATGAGTATTTCATACCGGATCGGTTGCTCATATCTGCAACTCGATGCAGAGTCTAACAAGGAGTAGGAGAATTGCAAAGGGCGAGATGGATCTTTACGTCGGGAATAAAGCAAGGGTTGCTGCATTAGCCGTCGAGACTTTGCCATTACTTTTGCCTCAGGATTTATTATGGGATTGAATAATTGTTATTACGTTTCAGCCATTAGTAGAAACATTATCTCTGCCTCATGTTTGATGGCAGAGGGTTATAAATTCATTACTGAGAACAATGGTTGTTCTATATTTTTGAATGAAGTGTTTTATGGCTATGCACCTGTTTTGAATGGGTTGTTTATTTTAAATCTTGTTGATGCATCCGTCTATAATATTAATGCGAAAAGGCTTCGGCCTAATGAAATGAATTCCACTTTCATTTGGCATTGTCGTTTGGGTCACATAAGTGAGACACGCATGAAAAAGCTCCATAATGATGGAACTCTAAACTCATTTGATTTGGAATCATTTGAAACATGCGAGTCTTGTCTAGTCGGAAAGATGACCAAGACACCTTTCACTAGTCGGAGTGAAAGGGCGTCCGACCAGTTGGCACTCATACATACTGATGTGTGTGGACCAATGAGCACGACAGCAAGAGGTGGTTTTCAGTACTTCATTACTTTCACCGATGACTTTAGTAGATATAGATATATCTACTTAATGAGGAACAAGTCGGAATCCTTTGAAAAATTCAAGGAGTTCTAGAATGAGGTACAGAATCAACTTGGCAAATTAATCAAATCTTTACGATCTGATCGTGGAGGTGAGTTTTTGAGCCATGAGTTTGGTAATCATTTGAAACAATGTGGAATTGTTCCACAACTTACACCACTGGGCACTCCACAATGGAATGGTGTGTCCGAGCGGCGTAATAGGACCTTGTTGGACATGGTTCGATCAATGATGAGCTAATCAGATCTGCTATTGTATTTTTGGGGTTACGCTCTAGAAACTGCCGCTTTCATTTTAAATAAGGTACCATCTAAATCAGTAGATAAGACACCATATAAGATGTGGATTAGGAAAAGTCCTAGTTTGTCTTTCTAAGGATTTGGGGATGTGATGTCTATGTTAAACGTTTGACGTCTGATAAACTCACACCCAAATCAGATAAATGCTTCTTTATAGGATATCCTAGGGAAACCAAAGGATATTATTTCTATAACCAGGAAGAAGGCAAAGTTTTTGTTGCCTGAAATGATGTCTTTTTGGAGAAAGAGTTTCTTTCAAAAGGAGTCAGTGGGAGAAAGGTGCAACTCGAAGAAATTCGGGAAACATCTGAAAGTTTTTCAACTCCTACTGAACCTCTACTAGATGAACAAAATGTTGTTGAACCTATAGATGAGGCACCATTTTCACGAGATCTAAAAGGCGCGCCAATTGCCTACAAGGTATGGGCATGACGTATTATTATTGAATAATGATGAGCCTAAGACTTATGAGGAAGCGATGATGGACCCAGACTCTAAGAAATGGCTTGAAGCCATGAAATCTGAGATAGACTCTATGAGAGAAAATCAGGTTTAGAACCTGGTCGATCCACTAGATGGTGTTAAAACCATTGAGTACAAATGGATCTATAAGAAAAAGATTGATATGGATGAAAATGTTCACATTCATAAGGCTCGACTAGTCGCAAAAGGGTTTCGACAAGTTCAAGGAGTTAACTACGATGAGACTTTCTCACCGGTAGCGATGCTTAAATCTATTCGGATCATTCTAGCAATTGCTGCATATTTCGACTATGAGATATGACAAATGGATGTCAAAACGGCTTTCCTTACTGGAAACCTAGACGAGGATGTGTACATGACACAACCTGAAGGTTTTGTCGATCCAAAGAATGCTAGTAAAGTATGCAAACTTCAAAAGTCCATTTATGGGTTGAAGCAAGCATCTCGGAGTTGGAATTTACGTTTTGATGAGGAGATCAAAAGGTTTGGTTTCGTCAAGAACAAAGAAGAGCCTTGTGTTTACATGAAGGTTAGTGGGAGCGTGCTTACTATTCTGATCTTGTATGTAGATGACATACTACTGGTCGAAAATGACATTCCTATGCTAGAATCCATTAAGTCATCATTGAAAAATAGTTTTTCTAAGAAGGACCTAGGACAGCATATATCTTGGGAATAAGGATCTATAGAGATAGATCCAAGAGGCTAATTGGATTAAGCCAGGATAAGTACGTAGATAAAGTGTTGAATTGGTTCAACATGCAAGATTCCAAGAGAGGATTCTTGCCTATGGCACATGGCATTAATCTTAGCAAAAATCAGTGTCCTACGACCACTGATGAGCGAGACAAAATGAGTGATATTCCATATGCTTCGGCTATTGGATCTATCATGTATGCCATGCTATGTACACGACCAGATGTATCATATGTTCTAAGTGTTACGAGCAGATACCAAGTCGATCCCTGAAGGTCATCGACAAATTGTGAAAAACATTCTCAAGTACTTAAGAAGGACTAAGGATATGTTCCTAGTTTATGGCGGTGATGAAGAGCTCGTTGTAAATGGTTACACCAATGCAAGCTTTCAAACCGACAAAGATGATTATCGTCGCAATCTGGTTTTGTATTCATTTTGAATGGAGGAGCAAAGGAGTCGAAAAGTTCCAAGCAAGAGACGGTTGTCTTGATTCCACGACGGAGGTCGAGTACATTGCGCTTCAAGTCGCGAAAGAAGGTGTTTGGATAAGAAATTTCATTGCTTTGAGTTGGGTGTGGTTCCGAGTGCCTCGAGCCCAATGGATCTCTATTGTGACAACAATGGAGCCATTGCTTGTGCTAAGGAGCCTAGATCCCATCGTAAGTCCAAGCATATACTCAGCGCTATCATCTTATTCGCGAATTGGTGGATAGAGGAGATGTTAAGATATGCAAAGTGCATACGGATTTGAATGTTGCCGATCTGCTGACAAAGCCTCTCACACGCCCAAAGATGAGGCACACACAAGAGCTATCCAGATTAGATACCTAAACGATTGACTCTAGTGCAAGTGGGAGGTCATGGAAATAGGCCCTAGAGGTAATCATAGAGATGATTATATTTCCTTATGTTCATAATATTGGATAAAATGTTATCTTGTTCCAAGAATAATATTGTTAATATTGATTATCAAGTATGTGACTTGATTGTGAAACTCTATATTTCTACGATAATTATTCTTATACGATCCCTGGTCGGAAATATATGAGGACACATATGAATAGACTAGCATATGTATTGGTTGATGACTATGTTTCACGGGTCATGGATATGGAGATATCAAATCAATAATATGGACACATGTTAGAGAACATGATGTTGGATTAGACCCACCTTGAGACACTATTGAGATTGTTATGATTCTATGTGTCGTTAGTTGGTCTCAAGCAATGTTGATGTATAATCCTTAGACCTGAGATCAGCATGGTTTCCTACATATGTAATAGCACTCTTAGGGGTTGCCAAACGCTACACCGTAACTGAGTAGTTATAAAGGTAGCTTTCGGGTATGCTATGAAACATGTAGAGGAATGTGATTGGTCGGATATGGGATTTGCTCCTCCTAACATAACAGGAGAGATGTCTCTGGGCCCCTTGTTGTGGTCAGCGACACCATTCTGAGCATGAGCACCAGGACAAGAGAACTGAGCGAGAGTGCCCTGCTCAGCAAGGAAGTTGCGCAGGTAACGAGAGAGGTACTTGCCAGCAGAGTCAGCACGAAAGACACGAATAGGAGTGAAGAATTGTGTGCGAACCATAGTGGCAAATTGTTTATAGATAGACAAGGCCTCACTACGAGAAGACATGAAATATATCCAAGTGTGGCGAGACAAATCATCTATAAATATGATATAATATCGATGACCCCCTTTCAAACGAAGGAGCCGACCCCAAACATCTGAATGAACAAGATCAAAAGGACGCCGAGACATCGACTCATTATGAGGATAAGGAAGTCAATCATTTACCTAACTTACAACTCGACAATCTAAAGACACGCCTCCGAGGATGCACCCTGTAAGACCATGACGAACTAAGGACGACGCATTGAGATCCACACAGATGACCAAGACGACGATGCCGATGGATAAGTCTCTTTTGTGTTGGCTTTTGCGCCCTTCAAGGACAAAGATCTCTTTAGGACAGACTTTTGACTAGCATCTAGGACAGACTTTTGACTAGCATCTAGGACAAAGATCTTAGACGCCTTTTGACTAGCATCTAGGACAGCTTTTGACTAGCATCTAGGACAAAGATCTTAGACTAGCATCTTAGCATATGCTTGGTCGGTTAACGACCTATAAATTTGTATCCCCAACCCTCAAAGTTGGAATGGCGCTAGTGAGAAATAAACAAAGAAAATTGCCCCATCTCCAAGTGTCATCCTCCCGATGAGAGTAAGGATCTTGCTATCGCTAGTGCAAGAATCCAAATGACTAACAAGTGGTATCGAGCCGCATTATCCTCGCAACTTTGAGCATCTCTGCTCAATCCCTTCTCCACCTCGCTTCAAATTTCAGCAGCCCAACCAAGAGAAGCGGCTCTCTCCACGCGTTAGCTTCCTTGGCACGCCATGTCCGCAGATGCGATCCAGCCGCCGAAAGCGCGCCTCGAAAGAGGCCGGCCATCATTGTGGCAGAGGAACGCGAGCGAAGCGGCGGCAGCCTGGCCGCGGGCGGCGAAAGGGCGCCAAGGTCGGCAAGAATGAGCCGGCAGCAGCAGCCAGAGCGGAGGTGGAAGCAATAAGGCGGCAGATGCAACAGGCAAGGCAAAGAAGAGAGGTCGAGGTTCTCACAGCAGCAGCAGCAGCCCATCTCTCGCCGATAACAGCCGACGCGACCTTGAGCACCGGAGAGGAGGCAACATGAGGGCGAAGCGCGCGAAGGCAACCGCAAGACGCCACGAGCGCGGGCGGCAGCCAGACAGCGCGGACGCGCGCGGCGGCGCCTCGAGGAGACGCAGCACGGCGGCGGGCAGACGGGTCAACGGAGAGCGCGGCCTTCACAGCGACGCGCTCTCTCCCCGTTCGCACCGCGGTCACCACGAGTACCAGTCGTCGTCGAGGACATCGCCCCGCGGCGGTGGCCTACCTCACCAAGACCAACTACGCCGAGTGGGCGCGGTGATGAGGGTAAAGCCCAGTGCGGCATATGTGGGATGCATCCGCACGGAGACGCCGACCACGACCAGATCGACGGCGCCGGATGCTCTCATCGCCGCAGCCCCGCCCGAGATGCGCTTCGCTACCAACAAGCGGATCGCTAAAGAGGTTTGGGACGCCATCGCCGCAAAGACGACGGCAGCCGACCGCGCCCGCAAGTCTACATTGCGCACTACGCAAGGAGGGGAGAATCGCCTTCAAGCCGTGAGGACGTTGATGACTTTGCTCTCCGCCTCAACACTCTGCGGTTGGTGCGATTCGGCGACGACACCTACGGCGAGGAGAGAGCTGTGGAGAAGCTCTTCCGCCAAGCCCCCGAGAAGTACAAGCAGATGGCTCGCCGACGAAGTCTCGCTGACCTTCCACGATGACGATCGAGGAGGCGCGGTCGCCTCAAGGTCGCGGATGCGGCGATGAGCCACAGCGTCTCGGGACCCGTCACCATTGGCGGAAGCTCCTCCTCACTGGAGCAAAGGTCACGGCCAAGGTGACAGAAGAAGGGGAGCCTTCTTCCACGACAGCGCCGCAAGCGTGGCAGCGCGCAAGCCGCGTAAAGACGCCAGCAGGGCGCGAGGACGTCCGAGGGTGATGACCGTGGAGGCGCCAGGCGGCGCGCGCCGCAAGCAAAAGCCGACGAGACGACTCTTGCTACAATCGCGCAAGCTCGGTCATTGGGCCAAGGATTGTCGATACCACGACGCTGCCAGCCCACGTCGCGCAGCGGAGGAGGAGGAGCAGCGGCTCGTTTCATTGCTCATGCGCGAGCATCGAACTAACCCCAGCCGCACCGCCGCAGCGGCTCTCCTCCACCTTGACGAGCCAAAAGCACACGCCTCGACGGCACGCCCCGCAACGACAAGACCGACGGTGGTGCTCGACACCGCGCCACCCACCACATGACCGGCGGCGGAGTTCTTCTCCGAGCTCGACCAGCGCTCGAGGCACCGCTGTGCCGGGCGACGCCCGCCGCGGAGATCAAGGGCGCCGGCTCTGCTGCCTTAAATCGCCAAGATCGGCGAAAGCACCGGCCGCCACCGGTGTCTACTACATCCCCGCTGAGGAACTCCATCATCGCCTTTGGGACAATGGATGAGAACGGATCGCGCGCGGAGATTGAGCACGGGTGCCGCGATCGGGATCATAGTCGCGGCTCTCGCCAAGGTCAACAGAGCAACCGCCTTACGCCCTTCACGCGCAGTGGCGCAACCTCTTTGTCTTGCAGCCCGCCGACGACGACGCGTTTGAGGTGGCACGAGCGCTTTGGGCACCTCAACTTTGAGGCCCCGAGACGGCTCGGCGAAGGAGATGGTGCGGGCATGCCGCACGCCGACCACGTGGAGCGCTTCTGCGACACTGCGCCCTCACCAAGCTGCGGCGGCTTCCTTCCTTGCCAGCGAAGCTTCCGCGCCAAGGAGAAGCCGGAGCTCAGACACGGTGACCTCTCGTGGCCCCGCGGACACCGGCTACACCGAGGCGGGCGCCATTTCCTCCTCCTCGCCGACGACGTGTCCCGCTACATGGGGGCTGCCCCTTTCGACGTCAAGGCATCCGCGGCGACGCCATCAAGTGTCTTCAAGCTGCTGCGGAGGCGGAGTGCAGCCGCAAGCTTCGGGTCCTACGCACGGACAACGGCGGTGAGTTCACGGCGGCCGAAGTTCGCGGCGCGATTCGCCAACGAGGGATCCATCGTCACTTCTCCGCTACAGACACCCCGCAGCAGAACGGCGCTGCCGAAGCGCCGCAACCGCACGGCAGGCTACCGCCGCGCGCCTCCTCAGCGAGAGGATGCCGGCATTCTCTCGGGTGAGGCGTTGATGATCGCCGCTCACTTGCTTAACCGCCTCACGAAGGCCCTCGACGGCAAGACGCCATACGAGGCTCGCACGGCGCAAGCCCGCGGTGAGCCACCTCCGTGTCTACCGCTCGCCTTCGCCAAGGAGCTCAACCACGCCGGCAAGCTCGACGACCGAGCACGCCAGAGTCTTCATCGGCCACGCCGGCGGGCGCCAAGGCCTACCACGCCCTCGATCCTCGACACGCGCGCGCAAGATCACGCGCGGACGCCGTGTTCGACGAAGGGCGAGGCCGACGGGACAAGATGGTGGATGACGGCTCGACTCGACGACCAGCGATTTCGTTGTCGACCACGCCCACTTCGAGGAGGGGAGCCAACACTGCCTTCACCGAGCTCGCCTACCCCACCACCCTGCTCGCCACCACCTCCCATGAGTCCTTCACCACCGCCACCACTAGCTCCGCAAAGCCCACAGTTCGGCGAGTCCACCGCCAGCACCGCCGGCCACGCCTCGTTCTCCCACACCGGCGCCTACTCCTTCAGGCTCGGCACCGGCAGCTTCGGCCCACGACGAGCAGCACACGGTGGAGTTCGCCACTCCGCTGTCCAACGACGAGGATCGCATCGACGCCTACCACGGCGGCGAGCCTCTGCGCTACCGTACCGTGGACGACCTCCTCGGTGAGCAGCCGGTCTCGAATCGGGCGCAGCGACTTCAAGCAGTAGCCGCACCTCGACAGATTTACGGCGAGCCTCGTTCCTTCGCCGAGGCGGAGAGAAACGCGGCATGGCGTGCCGCGATGCAGGAGGAGATGGACGCCGTCGAGCGAAACAAGACGTGGGAGCTGGCCGATCTTCCAGCCGGCCACCACGCCATCTCTCTCAAGTGGGTCTTCAAGCTCAAGAAAAACGAGGCTGGAGAGGTGATCAAGCACAAGGCGCGTCTCGTGGCACGAGGCTTCGTCCAGCAGGAGGGAGTCGACTTCGACGATGCCTTGGCGCTGTTGCGGATGGAGTCCGTCGCTCTCCTCCTCGCCTCGCAGCCTCAGAGGGTCAAAAGGCCCATCACATGGACGCCAAGTCCGCTTCTCAATCGGCGACTTGAAGGAGGAGGTCACGCTCGCCACCGCGGGATTCATCATCCCCGCAAAGAAAGCAGGTCCTCCGCTCGCAAGGCCCTCTGACGGCTTGGCGGCAGCACCGCGAGCTTGAACGCCAAGCCGACTCCACCCTCAAGCAAATGGGATTCCAGCAGAAGGCCACGAGGTCATGGGTTCACGGCGGGCAAGGAGGCAATGCCTGCCGATAGGCGCTTCGCCGACGACCTTGTGATCACCGGTACCAAGGAGAAGGAGATCGAGGCGCGCATATGAGATGAAGGCCACCTTCCAGATGAGCGACCTCGGGCCCCTCTCTTTCTACCTCGGGATCGAGGTCCACCAGGACAGCTCCGGCATCTCTCTTCGCCAGACTGCCTACGCCAAGCGCATCGTGGAGCTGGGCGGCCTCACCGACTGCAACCCAGCCCACACTCCTATGGAGGAGAGGCTGAAGCTAAGTCGTGAGAGTACGGCGGAGGAGGTGGACGCGACGCAGTACCGGCGCATTGTGGGCAGCCTTCGCTACCTTGTCCACACGCGACCGGACTTGGCGTTCGCCGTCGGCTACGTCAGCCGGTTCATGCAGCGACCGACGACGGAGCACCAGCAGGCCGTGAAAAGGATCCTCCGCTACGTCGCGCCACCTCCGACCACGGCTTGCACTACCTAAGGTGCCGGCACGACTTCATCGGCATATGACAATGACCACGCCGGCGACATCGACACGAGCAAGAGCACTAGCGGATATCAGATTTCCTCGGCAAGTGTCCGATCACCGGCAATCGGTCAAGCAGGTAGTGGTTTTGTCTAGTCACAAGCGAGTACATTGCAGCCACTACCGCTTCTACTCAGCTCTGTGGTCACACGGCCGCATGGCGATCTCCTTGGCGAGACGCAGAGGCGGTGGAGCTCAGAGTGGACAAGAAGTCCGCTTTGGCCTTGGCGAAGAACCCCGTCTTCCATGAGCGCAAAGAAGCACATCCGGTGAGGTATCACTTCATCGAAGTCGCTCGATGAAGGGAGCGCCCGCCAACTACATCAACACCCAAGACCACCACCGACCTCGACCAAGTCTCTTGGCGGATCAAGTTCCAGAGCTTGGCGCCAGATCGGGATGGCTCAGATTCCTCACAAGGAGACACACAAGACTTAGGGGAGAGTGATGGATAAGTCTCTTTTGTGTTGGCTTTTGCTACCCTTCAAGGACAAAGATCTCTTTAGGACTCTTTAGGACAGCTTTTGACTAGCATCTAGGACAGACTTTTTTGACTAGCATCTAGGACAGCTTTTGACTAGCATCTAGGACAACATCTTAGACTAGCATCTTAGCATATGCTTGGTGGTTAACGACCTATAATTTGTATCCCCAACCCTCAAAGTTGGAATGGCGCTAGTGAGAAATAAACAAAGAAAATTGCCCCATCTCCAAGTGTCATCCTCCCGATGAGAGTAAGGATCTTGCTATCACCAAGTGCAAGAATCCAGCGACTAACAGATGCCACTACTGGAAAGAGCTGGTAGACAGAGTGGCAGAAGCGGAGAGACTGGCGGCGACGGTGGCAGCGGAAGGAAGGTGAAGCCAATCAAGCTCCCAGAGATGCTGTGAGTCAAGGCGCCGAGGGCCAGAACCAACCAGCGCTCCCGCGTGACGGTTCTGAACACAACAAGAGTCAGAGTCGAGAATGACCCGACAACCAAGGTTAGTAATCTGCCCAGCAGAAAGAAGTTGCATGGTAAGGCGAGGAACGTGAACAACGGAAGGAATATGAAAAGATGAGTTGCTAAGAGGTCCCCGACCAGAGACAGAAAGAGATGTACCATCAGTAGTAAGAACACTAACAGGAGAATCAAGAGGTGTAATGAAGGACAGAGTGGAAGAATCAGGAGTCATGTGAAAAGATGCTCCCGAATCAAGAATCCACGGGGAGGTACCTGACTGTGTAGGGGGTGGTTTCTCGGTTCAAGAGTTAGTAGCGAACTCGCAGAACTGCCGAGGAGAACTCGGCGACAAGCAGGCGTTGGAGTCTGGCTATCTTTTGCTCAGTGAGAGAAACCGCTGAAGAAGTCGATGTAGAAGCACCAGTGCTAGTACTAGTAGAAGAACGACGTGAAAGATGCCGCTTCTTCTTATAGCACTAGGACTCAATGTGGCCGACCTTATCATAGTAGGAGCAGTGAGGACGGCCACCGCCAGATGGAGGGCGTCCACCACCACCGTGGCACCACCGGAGGAGGCAAGCAGTCAAACGTGAGCAAAGCGGCGGTGTAGCAGTGGACGAGCCATGAGCACAGAGGGGAGTGGCATCGCACCAAGACCACTCAAAGTAGTCTCCTCCACGCGTATCTCGGTAAGAGCCTCCAGGAGAGTGACACGAGGGTGGCGTGCAAGGAGCTGGGCACACCTCTGCTTGAACTCAGTACGAAGGCGAGTAAGGAACTTGTAGTCCCGCTAAACTCTGTGTCAAGATGTACACCAGCAAAGACGGACAGAGCGACAACAAGAAGTAGAGAGAGTCCAACTGACGCCAGACAGCAGAGCTCTGAGCGTAAAAAGCGTCAACAGTAGCATCACTCTGCTGAAGAGAGTGCTCCTAGCGGACCACGGACAGTACTGAGGCATCACCAGAGGGCTCAGAGCGCCGACGAAGGTGAGTCCACATCCGAAAGTCAAGGAGTCCCACAACCTCGAAGAGAACCGAGGTCGACATCGGCAATGAAGACAAAGCAGCAGCCCGAGCATCGCCATCGCACTAATCGAGTGTAGGCGGTCACGATCCTGTAGGAATCCAGAGCCTCTGGTAGGCGAGGCAACCTCATCATCAACAAGGCGAAGCGGCCTCAACAAAGAAATTTTGTTGGCTATCGAGGGCAAGACGACAGCGAGGCTCTGTCGAGGAGTAGGGCGGCGGGCGGTGACATCGCCAGAGAGGACGCCCAGAGACGAAGACCACGCATGTGAATGCGCATGTGAGACACGGTCGCGTGTAATTAACACCATCGAAGATCACCGGCAAATGAGGAGGGAACGGTGCCCATTGGTAGGCGGCGCCGACGGCGCAACAACCAACACAACGAAGTCTAACAGCGGCGCCGATGGCGCGGCGTTAGAACAACATTTTTTTTTTTTCGCCGCCCGGCCACAAGTTAAGGGCCGAGGCCTACTCGGCTGCTCAACGCAAGCACGCACGGGAACTAGGGTTCCCGGCAGCGGTGGCGCTGCTGGCGCCCGAGTGGCGAGGTGGCGCGACGAACCCAAGTGACGGAGGCGGCGCAAAGAACCCGAAAGCAATGACAATGCGCGCAGAGGCCGAGCAGCAGACACCGCCGAAAGCGCAAGCGGCGACGACACCGCGCGCGCGGCCAACAAGCACGGCCGCAACGGGCGGCTTCGGCGAAGCGACGACGGTGGCGACGGCGGAGGCGGCACCACGTCCTCCGCTGGTGGTGGCGGTGGCGGCGGGCGATGAAAATGAGGCAACGACGACGAGATCGACCTCTAGGCGATGTCGGGCAGAGTCGGTGCGGATCCGGTCACAGGTGAGGAGGCGGCGGCAGAGCAGAGGAGCGGCTTAGGGTCCACCGGCCCGAGTAGCGGTGGCGGCGGCGGCGGCTTCAGGCTACGGAGGGGAAGGGGAAGCCGACGGCGGCGGCTAGGGCAGAGGAGGACGAGTTACGCGTCCGGGAGAGGTAAACCTAATTGGCTCTGATACCATGTTAGAAATAGCAACTTATATTTCCAGGGGGCCAAAGGACCAGTATATATACACAAAGTACATGTGGTGAATATGCAAATAACCCCTCATAACAATGGGGAATAACACACTATACATAAATCTCTAACACTCAGGACCTCCCTTGAATCTCAGGACCTCTCCTCAGGACCTCCCTCGACTCCTCAGGACCTTCTCTCAGGACGTCCCTCAGGACCTCCCCTCAGGACTTTTTCAGGACCTTCTCAGGACCACTCCTGGAACAGTACTCGAAGGGATCAGTGATCGACGAAAGGATCACTCCAGGACCTCTTCAAGATCACTGCTGGACCTCTTCAAGATCACCCCAAGACCTCCTCTAGATCACTCCAGGACCTCCTCGGGATTACCCTTGAACCATTCCAGAACCACTTCGAGACCTCCGTAGATATCCTTTTTTTGTCCAATATTGGTCGTAACCGTGAACCATATTGTGTGTCAGCTTTGAGCTCCTATAGTTATGTGAGTAAATCACGACGTAACTATGTGTGTCAGCTACTGATCCAGGGAATGACACGTTATACACAGTGGATCCCAAGCTCCAAATGTGTTTACTTAGTTTATGCATTGCTTCTTGGCTCTCTTGGGCCTATTATTTTCCTTGAGTGGTCAAACTTCAAATCTGTAATCTACACAGCAAATGGATTTAGATTCGCTTTACATAATATAATTGGTAAAGACCTCAATTAGGTATGCACAAAAAATGGTTGATGAATTGATGTGATTTTAAAATATACTTGCTGTTGCTCCCATTCTCTGTTATAATTTTGTGCAGGGTTTTTTTTTAATGATAATATGCTATCTCACATTACTCCAGATAGAATTACAAACTAAAGGAACTGTTCCTTTTTTCCATCTTTGTTTTCTTCAACATAGGGAGTGAATGGGATAGTGAGGGAAGAGACACTACTAAAGCTGAAGATTCCAACAATGTTTGTGCAGGTACTGAAGAAATTTATTTGTTTTCTGAATATTTTGAAGTGAAAAATATTAATTAGTTATTCTCAGTAATTGTATAAGCTAGACTTGCAGTGCATTTGTGTTCACAGGGCAGTAAAGATGCCTTATGCCCCTTGGACAAGCTGGAGTCCACTCGCAGGGAGATGACCTGCATGAATGACCTGCATGTTATTGATGGTGGCGACCACTCTTTGAAAATCGGCAAGAAATACCAAGAGTCTAGTGGAGTAAATCAACATGGTGCTGAAATGGAAGCTGTTAAAGCAATTGCACAGTTTGTCCAGAATTCCATTACAGAAAGCTGAACCTAGCTGTTTCTGTACATTTTTCATAGAAGATCTAATGGTGGCTAGATCTTAACCTTTAAGCTTTTGCAAGGCCTAATGTGTTCATGTACTTGGTAACATGTTAGATGTAAAAGAATGCTACATTTTGCCTTGTAATCTAAGATGCTAGTTCTGATTTGTGTCTTCGCATCAAATATCTATCTGTCTTGTCATCACATTATCTCATGATTGAGATCATCATGCTCACTCGTATTTGGCTGCTTATCTGTCAATCATGAATATATCAGTGGGTAGCATGATGCGATTATAGTCTAGCGGTTCATTTGTCAATGTAAACGTGAATACAGTGAAGTAGGTAATTTTCAAGGGTTTTCTCTTTGCTATCATCACAACTTACCACATGAAGTATTTCACAGAAGATTCATGTAGTCATGTTATTAACATGAATCTATGAAGAAGGTCTGTTGATATTCATCAATGATGCTGAATTTCTGTACAAAACTTGGCTATCATTCATGCAAGTTTACCTAACCTTCCTAATATTTTTTTTGTATGTTTTGTCTTGCTAATATGAATATAAAGCGCACTTGATAACATTCTATGACAGAAGACTGCTGTCTTAGATTTGCTCCGGTGGTACATCCATAAAAACATTTTAGAATAATTATAAAGTTACTTGCATATTGTCCTCTTTGTTTAGTCTGGGATTCCTGGTTCTACCTTGATGATCAATGCTTTTTCTTACTGAACCACTGGTGTCAATGATAAATGTATTTACATCTAATTATATGCAGTTGAATTAATTCCGTCCATTTTTTTTAAATCAGTTTCATGGAATTAACTTTCTGCTTGCAATTTTTTTTTCTGTAGATGCACTGCAGAGTCAACTGGGTGAGCCGTGTGCAGCCTGCCAGAAAAGGTGTGAGCAAGAACTCACCGAACAAATCTGTAGAGAACCTTATGTGCATATGGAAGCTGCCAGGCTGATATTTTCATGATCATGTACTAGAGAGACACAATCATGTTGATACCATTGCAAGGTTGAAGCTACTGTCAAGATGGTGAAGTTCCGCATGGTATGAACTGAATATGGAGACTATATTTCTTTAAGTAATTTTGAATATGTATAGTGTATTATTTCAATTGGTTTAGATGAAAATTAGAGTACAGAATTAAAAATTTGCGTTCCCACCAGTTTAGATAAAAATTAGTTGGTAAGTAGGTTTATTTTATGTTCTATTAGTTTAGATAGCTAAGAATTGCATATATACAAATTCCAAGTTGTATTTCTTTATTTATATAGATACAGTT
Organism: Phyllostachys edulis; assembly: GCA_036346405.1. Classification (NCBI taxonomy): domain Eukaryota; kingdom Viridiplantae; phylum Streptophyta; class Magnoliopsida; order Poales; family Poaceae; genus Phyllostachys; species Phyllostachys edulis. The sequence continues at coordinate 51,338,126 of CM070554.1, read as the reverse complement.
GAGAGGACGGAAGCGGTGGAAGCTATTAGCAGGGCGCTAGATCTAGATTTTTCATATTGGTAGTAAACATGTAAATGATTATCACATGTTTGCCGCTGCTGCTTCTGAGCAAGTAATAATTAATGGAACCAAAGTGTTTCATTAAATTCGGTTTATGTAATATGTTTTTGCATGCTGAAAGTCTGTTGAAAACATGGTAATGCTAAGGAGAATATTAAAAAAGAATTTGAATTATCCATAGCTATGCTGTATTGCTGTTACAAAGACTAATCTGAATTGGGAAACCTTCGATAGCTATCTTAATGTTTTCCATTGGATGAAGCAAATGTTAAGGCAGCACAAGTTTGAAAGGACCTCAGCTTTCATTCTTTTGATGCAAACCTTGTATCGCTATACGTTCCACACAAAATCCAATGAGAAAACGTAGCTGAGAAATTATTAGCTGGTAGCAATATGACCATGAAAGAACGGTGATACCTGAATGAATACTGTTGGCTAGAATTGTGAATTGTGGATAGCATTAGAGCCTTAACTTATCAAGGCAGTATGCTCCTTGACTTAGGTGAGCCCCTTTTTACTGCTACCAGGACAAGCTGGCAATGAGATATGCACATTTCGAAGTTCATACTTTGAACTGTGTTGTCAGTTGTCACGCTTGTCATTGTTGCTTATGGAGTTATATCCTTAATTGTTTTGAGTCTGGGAGAGTTCATTCCAGGATATAGACCTGGTCCTTTGGACCTTGTCAAGTATAATAATGGAATAACATCCTGAGAAATGTGGGCTCATAAACATCATGCATCCGTAAATTATGATTTGATGAATTTAGGTGAATAGAGCTTTTTTCTTGTACGTAAGAGATCAATAATCATGGTATAAAGGCCCCCTCTTTATTTTTCACGTTCTACCATCTTCTACATTCTGTATCTCAAGTGTAGCCAATGGTCACTTCTTTGAATGTTCTGGTCTTGAAGCCATCAATTGATTAATATTTGTCCTGCAGTTGTAATATGGCGAACTTTCTAGAATTCTAGACAAGAAAATTTGCCAATTTGCAGTTTACTTGGTGAAGATTTTGAATTGATGTAGCTCCAATCTTTATGCAGATCCAATTTGTGGACTTGTGCACTGAACTTACATTTAAGCGATGTGTGACAATGGGGCATTGCAGCCACCTCAGAACCATTCCTTGAAATAATTTAGCTTTGTAATATAGAACAAGGAACAAAATAGATAAGTCAATAATCTAAAGAGCATCATTCTCTCCTAGCATGATACGGGTACAAGTGACTCTTCTTCTGGATCAAAAGAAAAGGATATTTCTGTTTTCATATTAAGGTTTCTGTTCCTTTGTGTCCTCATTAATAGTTGCAACTTTCATTACATTTGCTTCTTTAATATCATGAAGCGTTTTGGATGCTTCCTTGAACATGTAAATGCAATTCACAACCAACTGAAGGGATACCCATTAAACAGCTGATGCCATTCGGCGCCTTCATAAGAAAACAAGTACGTCAGTATGATATATAGCGTTTTTTGGTGGCTAAAAATTGATTGCGTACTAACCGTCATAAAAGGATCCCTTCCTAGGATCCCATAGAACATCCAGAAGGGATCCTTTCTACCTGTCAAGAAGGAAAACAATGACAAGTAGAAAGGCATGAACTCCACAGTTTTTGTCATGATAACTTGTTTCTGCAATTTTGGAAGTGCAAAGAAGTTAATTTTTTCCATGTCTAACTGAATGCATTTTGCTTTTCTAGTATTTTAGGATATGAGTAGTATTTCATTGAATCATTATTAGATCTTGCAGAACATATGCTAGTTTTTTACTGCTTGTAACATGATTTTTTTTATTGAATCATTTTGTCAGTCATAGATCGTTGTTGCAAGGTTTTATCATGAAGCCCGTTATTCTTTCATCAGTAATTCATAACTCTGGAGCCACTGTCCACTATAAGTAAAAATACTCACCACAGCTACTAGCGGAGAGCCATACATTCATATGGAAGCCACTAGACCAATGCTACCGACAAATACGTTACGCATATGGTGGATGTGCATTGAAAAGCTTGAGAAAAATACAATCATGCCAAAGATCGTAAGAATCAGAGATACCATCATCATGGCAAGCTTCTGCAAAATTTTACCAGATACAGTGTTAAAATTATTAATGAATAATAATTCTGTCCTTTAGAACCCCCCAACTCATATGCATGTAAACATCAAATTATTCACCATCTTATCTATAACTACCTAGGTGCAACTATGAAATAAAACCATTCTCTTTATTTTGAATCGGAAGGCAGATGTTTGTTCTGCCTTACATGTGTTCAGGAAGAATGACAGTATCACAGTAACATCTTTTTTTGGAGGAGTAACATGTTATAAATAGAATATTTGAAGTTTTCTTGTCCTTTGGTTAACATGCTTATAGGGATAAAATTTGGTGTTCTTAGATGTCACTACTAACTAGTTGCTTTTGCTCGATTTCCCACAAAAGAAGTTTCTTTTGCTCCTGATCATATTTAATTTTAAGCCTTTGGTTTCTGCGCATACTGATGCAGCAAAGTAGCAAACCATCACCTTGTTAATTTACATCTTATAATTTATTAATTACACATTTACACAACCTTTTCTTTCACCCCAAACTGCATGAGCATGCAAGAGTTATCTGAAGGCCTCAGCACATGCTTATGTTTAGAGCTAAAAGAAACAAAAATCTGATTGACTTTCAATGGACAATATATTGCTTATGAAGTTCCAACAGATCTAAATATGATAAATTAAGTACGGAATTTGTGCCGAATTTTTAACCACTTTCCTATGAATCAAGGCTCACATATTCTACTTTCGACAGTAGTGATCATAATTTTTCTGATACATTTTAACATGTCTAGCTAATGTTGTTGCCTTACTGTTTATTTTTGTATATGCCAAATATAATATGCTAGTGGAAGTGACTACAAAAACTTGCAGACATTGGCAGCAAGTTCGTTATACCCTGGAAGTTTTTAACTTGCTAAAGGAACGACATGAGAGTTCTTCAGAAATAACCTACATTTTTTTGCTCTTGGTGCAAACCATATGTATATACTGATAAATGTGCTTTCAAACAGTACTCCCAGTGATCTGATGCCGCTCTGTTAAGTTCTCCCACCAAGAGCTCACCACTGGCAAGCCGTACCAAGTGTACGTTCGGCCGCTGAACAAAGTGAAGATACACGGTATGCATGAATATTCTTCTATGCTGCCCTTCCTTAACACTCTTTTAAATGTCAATCAGGAAAACAAAATCATAAAAAAATATAGTGTTAAGCAATACACCATATACTGTATGCCTAATCATATATAGTAGCTTATGATGTAATTAATCATGTACGTTGGTGCAGCATAGAGGAGCAGACAAACCTTACTTCATGCCAGAATGGAACATGATGGCGTTACAAAGGCGATGCAAATTAATTTGATAAGTAGCTTGTGGATGGCTACATTCTATTGCACTGCGGGTTTTGTGTTGCCACGGGAACTAGATTTGCAATTTAATATAAAGCAAGATAATTTTGAAAACATATGGATTACGACTTGCCTTGGCTTTGCTCAGTTACCACACGTTCGTCTTCAAAACTTGCTCCTGCTCTTTGAAACAAATCGTCTCAATGAGAGAGAAACAAACAAAACACAAGTAAATCCAGAAGAAAATCAAATAAAATCCAAAACCAACAATAAAAGAAAGAGCTCGATTTTAGACAAATTTAAGAAGTTGAATGGATTGAATCGAAGTTCGGACGAAGGAGAATGGACTCTCGAAAGATTTGCCGGAAAAGGAAAAAGAGAGGGAGAAAAGAACATTCTAGGAATATTCCTTTGGCTGGAAAAGAAAACGAAAAATAAACTAACAAGTGGGGCCTACTTGTAAGTGAGAGGAAGAGAAAGAAACTGGCTGACATGCGGGACCAAGGTGGAAGAGAGTGAAAGAGAGACACTGACTTGGGGGACCCACATGTAAGAGAGAAGAAAAACAGAGGAGGTGGTGCTAGCGGTTCTAGCGCATGGCGGTGAGGGAGCGGCCGGCGAGGTTAAAAATGGGATGCTAGGGGCACGACAAACCTTTGGGCGGTGGCGGCGTGGCAAGGGAGGTAGCGAGGCGGTGGTGGAAAAGGAGTTCGGGTGCGTGGCGGCTACGGCGACATGACGGCGCCCGGAGCAAACGAAGGTGAGCATCAGCTTGGCGGCAGCAAGCGGAACACAAAGAGCGGCTCAGGGAGTCTAGAGGACAAATGGAGCGGCAGGGTGACAGTGGCCAGAGGTGGAGACGAAGGATGGGGGTGGAGATGCGATACGGAGACAGAGGAACGACGAGGAAGTGGGGGATCGGAAGAGGAAGAACAGGGACGGAAGATGACGCACACGGGACGGCAAGGAGATGCACCGGCGAAGAGATCGGCGACGGGCGGCGCGGCTAGAGACGAAGGAGATGGTGGTGACGGCGGCTCGGCGAGCTCCTGGGAACGATGAGGACAGCACCGGCTAGAACACGACAAGGTGGACTCAATGGTGGCGACGACACAGATGAAGACCCGACGACGATGACGACGAAATTCGGCGGCAGTGGCTTATCAGCGGAAAATCGGTGCAACAACGGCGAAATCAGCGGCGCGGGATAGGGCAAACGGGGGAGGAGAATGGCGTGAGGGAAATGACGTGGGCGGTTGCACTTAAATAGGGCCGGAGAAGGAGGATACAGATTGGGGACGACAGTGACGTCGGCTGGACTCGGAAACGGAGCCGGGAGCGATGAGGACGACGATGATGGCGGGGTCCACATGGCAGATAGAGACGGAGGAGCGATGAGGACGACGATGACAGCGCACATGAAGGTGATCGGGAGTAGGCTGAAGGAAAATGGGCCAGGGAAAAGAAAATCGGTCCGAAAGGAAAAAGAATTCGACCCGAAGGAAAATCCGGAAAAAGAAAGGAATTTTCGAATTTAGAAATTGGATTAAATAAAACCAAGTTCAAAGAAATAGCAAATAAATTCCAAAAATTCCCAGAAAATTCTAGAAAATACTATGGAACTCAAGGAACCCAAATAAAATGGTTTTGAATTTAATTGAAGTTTAAATTATTCACATTAAATGGTATTGATTTCTAAAATTTCAAATTTAGCTTTGACTTAACCAAGAAAGTTCAAATAGTTAATTTTATTTTTAAAGGCTTCAGAAGAACTCCAAATTTGGGATGTTACAAATCTACCCCTCTTAAACGGAATCTCATCCCTAAGATTCGGGCTAACTAAAGAATAAGTTCAAAACTCAAAGTTTGCTCACTCCTCTAAGTGGCTTTCTCTTCTGAGTGAAACAAAGCTTGCAACGAACGCTGGGCTGACTAGAGACTTACCCGGAATGACATTCTGAACTGCTTGAACTTCTTCTGCAGTAACGTGGTTCAGTCGTCCTCTTGCTGAAGGCGGTGAAGTCCTGACAACTTGATTTGGAGTTTGATGCATTCCTCTTCCTGCTCTTGACGTAGAGGTCCTGGCTGGTGTAGTTCCCAAGTTGAAAGAAAATGGCGTTGGAGCTTTGCTTCCGCAGGCACTTGTTGGCATAGCGACTTGTGTCGTGGTAGTTAAAACATGTAACTTCTGCAGCTGGATTATTGGTCCTCTGAGTTTGATGAATGTTGTTGTTATTGGCATTGTGGGATCCTGAGATTATTGAATGAGACGCTGGTGCAGGGGTTCTGAATGCAGCAGGTGAGTTATTGAAACGAACCAGCTGTTGTATGTTGGTTCTTGCTTTCTATAGATGATTCTGATGAACTCCATGATGTATCATCTTCCTTTTGTGAGATTCTTCTAACTCACAATGAGAATCTTCTACGAGTACAGCCTTATCAACGATAAGCTGAAAATCCACATAGTTATTACCAACAACTTGCATCATAGACTAGGATTAAGTGCACGCTTGAATCGCTTCTGATGTGCATTGTCTGTAGCAACATCCTCTGGAGCATAACGTGAAAGTTGAGTGAACATGTTGAGATACTCAAAGACACGCTTCCTTGCTGTAAATCATGAAATTCATTCTTCTTCATTTTCACTATACCATTTGGAACATGTACTTGGCGAAAAGTGGCTGAAAATTCTTTCTAAGTAATAGCTTGCTGATTCTCATGAGTTGTACAGTAATTCTCCCACAATTTTGCATTTGTACCTCCCAACTAATGTGAGGCGTAAAAAACATTCTCACGATCATTGCATTGAGCAATGACGAGCTTTTTCTCAGCGGAGCGAAGCCAATCTTTTGCTCCCAAAGGTTCGGATGAATGAGAAAACATGGGCAGATGGGTTCTCATGTACTCTGTTGACTTGGAATGTTGATGAAATGGCGGCGGTACGACAACTACTTCATTATTATATTTCAACAAATTGACTAAGGCAGCGACAATCTGATTATGCTAAGTTATCATGTTGTTCATGTTCTGTATCATTGCATTCATAAGTTGAGTCTGAGCTGCTAGAAATTGTCCCATGTTTGGATTTGCAACTCCAGGCATTGGTGACCATCGACTAGCATTGATATTGGCATCGACATTCTCCGGCTAAGTACGACTTTTTGTGTTACGAGTGTCAACCATCTGTGACGATTCTCCATAGGTTTAATAGATAAGAGGAAAAAAGTACGATAGGTAAAAGGGAAAAGCACGATAGATGAGAAAAACATAGAAACAGATAGAAACATCTAATCAAGGAAAATAAGTTATACCCAAAGACAAAAGACAAAAGAGACATAGCTAAAATGCTATGAAAGAACAACACAAATAAACTCTTTAAATTAAAGCTTTAGTGTGACTGCAACATAATGATTGACAACAAAACTGTAGCTCTCACTTACACTCAAGCAAATAAGACATACTGCAACAATGATCTAACAACGCTACTAAAGCTATAATATGATGGCTCCCACTCTAGATTAGACAAGGAAGAATCCTCAAACTCCTGCCCCGAATTGCTATAGAACACCCATGAATTGCAAACTGCAGGTGAAGACGACGGAGACTCATGAGAAACAGCTGGAACGAAGCGACGAAGATACTCCTGATGATTGCCGGTGATTCGGTGCCTTTCTTTCGGACTGGGGTGGAGTAGGTGATAGCAACAAAACTAGTGATTGAACCAAAGACTCTTCAAACTCTTCTTGCGCAGGAACAGCTAGCATGGATGCTGCTTGCATCACAAATTTCTGAATCAACTTGGGCAGACTGATCTTATGCAACTTGCAAATCCTCCGAACAACTTTACGGACAACTTTGAGCATTAACAAGTCTTCGAGCTCGTTGTGACACTTCATACTATGATGACTCACTTGACTTCCAATCCTCACGATGAAGTATACACTCATCCTGAATCAAATACTTTGCCCCTTCACTTTCTTCTCCTTAGTGAAATAAGTTGGACACCCTCTTGTTCCCAAACTGTGCAACAGACACCGAAGAATTCCAGGCTAACCTTAACCTTGATCACAGAACACTCGAGCCATCTAAAGAAATTAACGAGGCAAGACGGTCAAATTAATGTTATAAGCGAACTTTAGCAAAGACAAGAAACAAGATCTCCAGAACAAGATGAGAAAAAAAAATAGAATAGACTGAGATGTGAAAAGAACAACTACTCTAAGTCAATTTGGTTGATTTGATTTAGAAAATAAATTTTGAAAATTTTGACTAAGACGACCATGCTAACTAAGATTGCGTTCTACAGTCAATATGGTTCTGATACCACCTCTGTCAAGACTCGGATTAGCACATCCGAAACCCTCTGTGTATTCTGAACTAGTCGCATGATCAGTAGCTAGCTCACAGAGTGAAACATCGATGAAATAACATCCATTCAACGATTTAACTAAAAATGTAGCAAAATAACAAATAGTAATAATAACTAGACCTTATAGTCAACATTTACTTAACTTGTCACGCAGGGCTTAAGACACAAATAAAACTCTTGCAGCAGAAAAGAAATTTGGAGAGGTCATTCAACATGCCCACAGGCAATCGGGTGGAGAATACATCCTAATTCGCAAAGCCTTCAAAGAACTCCTTGTAGAACTCTTAGGCAGCTTGACTTTCTTCAACTAAGCAACAAAGTTTAAGGTCATGAGTACATAAAGTACTTAACAAGTCATAGGGAACAGTATGCAATTAATATTCTTACAAGGCTTGATCGAAGGAATACTTGTATGGTTCTTTTGTATAAAGCAAGTGTTGACAGTAAATACAATAAGTAGATTGCAAAGCATAAATTAAGAGACGATAAATACATAGAGTTAACAATTTCTTTGAAACAACCAGTGAATTTCCCATTTACTTCCCAACCAAACCACCAAGTTAATATCTACGCTATGGAAAGCTTAAACAATAACCTACAACTTTCCGAGCATGACAAAACTATGAAACATGACACAAATACCTCCAAAACTCCCTCGCAAGGCATAGTAGCTCAATTAACCAAAACAGATCATAACCAAATTACCAATTCCCGCTATCAATCTAACCTAATCTTCGATTAAGCATCAATATAATAACATGGCAAGGATTTTCATATCGTTAACCCTAGATGACAAACGAGATTGGATCACGAAACCCTAATTCTTCCCTCTTCTTCCTCTTTTGCTTCTTCTCCCTTCTTCGTTTTCTTCTCTTCTCTTTCCCTTGCCTTTTCACCTTCTCTGATATATTGCACGGCAACATGCAGTAGCCGCAGCACAACATGCATGTCTCGGCAGCAGCGTGCACGCATGTGCTAGACGTAGTATCTGGCGAAGAATACCATGCATGCGAGGATTTGCGATAGCATGCAAAGCATTGCAGGTACAAGCACGCGTGCATGTGCACGAGAACCGGGCCAAAAGGATTAGGCAAAACCGCCATCAGCAAAATGGGCGCCAAAGCTAAGCCACAAGGACAACTCCGGAGAGTCCCTCTAAGCTGCGACTCTCCAGAGAGGACAGTGGCCCTCGGGGCAGAGCTCCCGGCGGAAGCACACAACGCCATCCTCGAAGTACTCCGCAACACCGCGGATGTCTTTGCGTGGGGCCTGGAGGATATCCCTGGGGTGGCACGGGAAACAATCGAGCACCGCCTGGCCATTCGAAGCGACACAGCGCCGAAGAAGCAGAAATTGCGGTGCATGTCGGCGGACCGGTTGGAAGCGGCAAAGAAAGAAATTGCCAAGTTGATGAAGGTGGATTATTCGTGCAATTAAACACACGGAGTGGCTGGCCAACCCCGTCCTAGTGCAAAAAGAGACGGGCAAATGGTGCATGTGCGTCGATTTCACTGACCTAAACAAGGCATGCCCCAAGGACGATTTCCCCTACCCCGCATCGACTAGCTAGTAGACGCCACTTCGGGTTGTGAGCAGATGAGCTTCCTAGACGCCTATTCCGGGTACCATCAAATACTCATGGCCAAAGAAGACGAACCAAAGACTGCATTCATCACCCTCGTGGGCACGTATTGCTACACCCGCGTGCTATTCGGCCTAACGAATTGGGGTGCAACCTTCACCCGCCTCATCTCGAAGGTCCTAGCCGGACAGCTCGGTCGCAACGTAGAAGCATACGTGGACGACATAGTAGTCAAGAGCAGGTTCGCAGGCGAGCACACGAAGGACCTGCAAGAAACCTTCGCAGGCCTTTGGACGGACGGAATCAAGCTCAATCCTGAGAAATGCGCCTTCGGCGTCAAGGCAGGAAAACTCCTAGGGTTCCTTGTGTCCGAGAGGGGTATCGAGGCCAACCCTGAAAAAATCAGGGCCATCCAGGAAATGAAGCCCCCTCACAGCGCCCGCAAGGTACAAAAGCTGACCGGATGCCTCGTGGCCTTCAGTCTATTTCTATCCCGATCGGCGGAAAGGGCCTTGCCATTCTTCAAGACGCTTCGAGGGACGGAGCCGTTCCGATGGATGGAAGACTACCAGACAGCATTCCAAGAGCTTAAGCAATACCTCACCCAGCTACCAAGCCTCACCAGCCCGAAGCAGGGGGCGGACCTCCTACTGTACCTTGCCGCCTCCTCCTTGGCGGTGAGCGCAGTCCTCATCCAAGAAAGCAATGCCAACGCCCAGTATACTATGTCTCGGAGGCACTCCAGGGGGCCAAAGTCCGATACACCGAACTCAAAAAGTTGGCATATGCCCTGCTCATGGCCTTGCGCAAGCTCCGGCATTACTTCTTAGCGCACTCCATCATAGTCCTAACATCTTACCCACTAGCATTGCTGCTGCGGAACAAAGATGCCTCAGGCTGAATAGGAAAATGGGCGACTGAGCTGGCGCCCTTCGACATCACCTTCGTCACGCGGACAGCCATCAAATCACAAGCCCTGGCAGACTTCGTGGCCGAATGGACACCGCACAATACAGACCAACAGCTGGCCTAGGTTGAGACCCCATGGACCATGTATATCAACAGATCTTGGTGCATCGCCGGAGCCGGCATAGCTGCCATTTTGGTCGCCCCAGATGGACGCACTGTGTCCCACTCTGTCCGCCTCGACTTCCCAACTACAAACAACGCTTCAGAGTACGAGGCACTGTTATTGGGGCTCCACAAAGCGAGAGCATTGGGAGCAAAGAGGGTACTCATCAAAAGCGACTCCCGCCTCATCGCAGGCCACTTCGACAAATCATTCACGGCAAGAGAGCCTGAAATAGCGAGTTACCTGGCCACAGTGCGGGCAGCGTCAGATCACTTCCTCGGCATCACCGTCCAAGCCACACCTCGCGGCGACAACGAAGTAGTGAACAAGCTGGCCAAAATGGCCAGTTCCATCCAGCACCCCCCACTAGACGTCTTCTATGAGATATTGACTGCACCTTCGATCACATAAGGGGCTACGCCCGAAGCATAAGGGGCTGCGCCCGAAGCACAGGGGGCTACGCGCACGGTGCTCCTCGTTTCCGAGTTGGACTGGCAGGACATCATTGTCAAGTATCTCACAGGCAACGAACCAGAGGATGCCACCGAAGCAAGGCGCCTTCGGCATAAGGCCAGAAATTATCACATCATCGCCAGAGAACTCTACAAGGGGGGCATCTGCACCCCCTTCTTATGGTGCCTATCCTGAGAAGAGGACCAATCCCTCCTAAAGGACATCCACGAGGGCCTGTGTGGCACACACCAAGCGCCCCGGGCCCTTGTGGGGAAAGCATCCCGCCAAGGCTTCTAATGGCCAACCGCACTCTGGGACGCACAAGACCTCTTACAGTGGTGCCAGGGGTGCCAGTGGGCCAGCCGACAGACCAAAGTACCCTCTGTCCCACTGCATCCCCTGCCCCCTATCTTGCCCTTCGCACGATGGGGGCTCGATGTCATCGGACCGTACCCTACGACCAAGGGTAGCCTCCGCTTTGCGTTTGTCGCCATCGAATATTTCTCCAAGTGGGTTGAAGTCGAGCCAGTCGCCAAAATCACGGCTGCGGCGGCACAGCGGTTCGTGTGGAAAAACATAATTTGCTGGTACGGGGTACCGCGCAACATTTTCACAGTCAACGGCACCCAGTTCGAATCGACAGCATTCCGAGCATTCTGCCAAAACATGTGCATCACAGTCTGCTTCGCATCCGTGGGACACCCCAAGTCCAACGGAGCAGTCGAGTGGGCCAGCGGCAACCTGCTAGAAGGTTTGAAGAAGCGCCTCGTGGGACTCCCAAAGGGACTCTAGCCTGAGGAGCTCCACAAGGCCCAATGGGCAATGCGCATGTCGCCAACGAGGGCCACGGGGTTCTCCCCATTCAAGCTCCTCTTCAGTGACGAAGCCATGACCCCGGGGGAATTCGTGGCCAAGTCTCTCGGAGTAGCATCCGAAGCCGGCTCGGCGTAGCGGGTGACCTCCCTTGACCTCCTTGAGGAGCATCGCGTACAGGCCATAGCAACCATGTCCAAGTACAGCGAAGGCGTCGCCTGAGCATACAACTGAAGAGTCAAAATTTGCCCCCTAGCATCAGGTGACATGGTTCTCAAGTGAGTTGCAAACCCCACAACCGTGGGCAAGCTAGAGACCAAGTGGGAGGGGCCTTACATCATCATCCGCAGCACTAGGGCCGGTTCGTTCTACATCGCAATGCCAGAGGGACAACAATTGGGCCACACATGCAACACAAAGAGCCTCCGAAAGTTCTATCCTTAAGAAATATAAAAATTGGTTGCGCCTGGTAAATCGCTCGGTCGCTTTCATGTGGCGTAGGCATGTAAAAAAGCTAGCTGCGCCCGGTAAATAGACCCGTCGCTTTCATATGGCGCCAACATGTACAAAAACAACTGTAACTTGTGGCATTCTGCTCCAGTTCAATGAAAAAGCAGCAACAAGCCACAAACAAATAAACAAAGCTACCGTGCATGGCCTTCGGCTCTGGTGCACACCGATGCCCTCTGTAGGCACAAGTGTATAAACAAAGCCACCGCGCATGGCCTTCGGCCCCGGTGCACACCGATGCCCTCCTCAGGCACGAGTGTATAAACAAAGCCACCGTGCATGGCCTCCAACCCCGGTGCACACCGATGCCCTCCGTAGGCACGGGTGTATAAACAAAGCCACCACGCATGGCCTCCGGCCCCGGTGCACACCTATGCTCTCCGCAGGCACGCGTGTATAAACAAAGCTACCGCGCATGGCCTTTGGCCCTAGTGCACACCGATACCCTCCGCAGGCACGGGTGTATAAACAAAGCCACCGCGCATGGCCTTCGGCCCCGGTGCACACTGATGCCCTCCACAGGCACGTGTGTATAAACAGAGCCATTGCACTTGGCCTCCGGCCTCGGTGCACACAAATGCCCTCCGCAGGCACGAGTATATAAATAAAGACACTGCGCATGGCCTTCGGTGTCGGTGCACACCGATGCCCTCCGCAGGCACGAATGTATAAACAAAGCCCCCGCACATGGCCCTTGACCCTGGTGCACACCGATGCCCTCCGCAGGCACGTGTGTATAAACAAAGCCACCGCGTATGGCCTTCGGCCCCAGTGCACACCGATGCCCTCCGCAGGAACAGGCGTATAAACAGAGCCACCGCGCATGGCCTCCGGCCCCGGTGCACACCGATGCCCTCCGCAGGCACGAGTATATAAATAAAGACACTACGCATGGCCTTCGGTGCCGGTGCACACCGATGCCCTCCGTAGGCACGAATGTATAAACAAAGCCACCGCACATGGCCCTCGACCCCGGTGCACACCGATGCCCTCCGCAGGCACGAGTGTATAAGCGAAGCCACCTTGCATGGCTTTCGGCCCCGGTGCATGCCAATGAACTCCACAAGCATCACTGCTTACATGAAGATGACGCGCAAGGCTAACCCTGGTATGGCACTCGGCCCTAACACCAAAAGCGCACCATGGGGGACGGCGTCGATCTTCGCCTCCCCCTTGAAAAAAATAGTCAGGGCTCCTCGAAGCCCTATCTAAAAAAGTATGTGGGATGGCGCGAGGCTCCGCCTCCTCCTCGCAAGGCTCCACCTCCTCCTCGCAAAAAACAGTTAGGGCTCCCCATAGCCCTATCTAAAAAAGTATGTGGGATGGCGCGAGGCTCCGCCTCCTCCTCGCAAAACAGTTAGGGCTCCTCGGAGTCCTATCTAAAAAAGTATGGGGGACGGTGCGAGGCTCTGCCTCCCTCTCGCAAAAAACAGTCAGGGCTCCCCGGAGCTCTATCTAAAAAAGTATGCGGGACGGCGCGAGGCTCCGCCTCCCCCTCGCAATAACAGTTAGGGCTCCTCGGAGCCCTATCTAAAAAAGTATGGGAGACGGCGCGAGGCTCCGCCTCCCCCTCACAAAAAAATAGTCAGGGCTCCACGACCATGCTGATCTCAGGTCTAAGGATTATACATCATCATTGCTTGAGACCAACTAACGACACATAGAATCATAACAATCTCAATAGTGTCTCAAGGTGGGTCTTATCCAACACCATGTTCTCTAACATGTGTCACATTATCGATTCGATATCCCTATATCCATGACCGGTGAAACATGGTCATCAATCAATACATGTGCTGGTCGTGGAGTCACTAGCGTTCCGACCAGTGACACTCGACTCATTTAGAACGACATCATCATAAGTGAAAAGAGCTTCACCAACAAGTCACATACTCATTTAATCTTCATAACTGATGATTCATTCATGGAACAGAATAACATTTATCCAATATTATGAATATAAAGAAATGTAATCATCTCTATGATTGCCTCTAGGGCATATTTCCAACACTTACCACAGCTAAAACAAACACATCGGGTTTGCTGCTCTTCAGGGCAGCGAGAGTCATAGTGTCCTTCCTTGCTGCATCCAAGACATGAGACGGTGTGTTGAATCCCAAGGGATGGTGAGTTTTCCCTTGGTTGAGTGCTAGAAGGAGTACTAGGTCCTGCCATCCAGTTGTCACATGGATTGTTAGAGAACCGACGAGAGTTACGCTCAAACGAGCGTGGAGCTAAAATCTGGACAGCAGAGAGAAGATCTTAAACTATTATTCGATAAGACAAAGAATGCACACAAATTAACACCAAAAGAAGACACAAAGGCACAAAGGCCATCATAAGATCCAAAGAAGTAATTTATAGTTTTCCCGGTTACAAATACATCCATATAGGCTCGTAGGCCAAGAGTAATCGCCCGAAACCAAAGCTCTTGCAAAACAACATTGAAAGTTCAACAACTTTTAACCTATTACAAGAATCTAAGGACATATGCTCACTGAACTCATAGCCGAACAACGAGCTTACTAAGCTTCAATCCTAAAGGTTCCGATTAAATCCTTCTGGAAACTAATCTAACCAATAGTAGCTAGGCGATCCCGTGTCCTCGGGGTTATCTGGATTGGTGAGACGTAGAGGGAAACCTATGTTGCAAATGGGTTGCAGACGCCCTTGAGCCACGGTGAGACGAAGCCGTGTCTCCCATAACTCATGCATAGAGCAATGATAGATTTGATCCATGATGTGAATCAATCTTGCCAGCTGTCATACTTGAGGGTCTTCCCCAGACTGAATCCTGGCAAAAGTGTTCACTTCTGTGCCACGTGCTTGCATGGGAAAGTGGTAGTATGGCGGCTGAGCTAACTCTGTTAAGTTGTGACGAAGATGGCTCATGGACACACGAGCCACTTCCTGAAATCCCTGGCCTCAGAGGTGCCACGTGCCTGGAATCCGTATGGGATACTCCCTGTCACGCGTCTGGCAATGATATTGATCACTGCCAAAAACTCCTCCATCCCTGGTCCTCTATCTCGCCAGTAGAAGGAGTATTGGGGTTGATAAGTGAAGTTCGCTCTCCACATCATATCTCTTAGAAGCGCCGAGTATCCATCCACATCTTCAGCTTGGGTCTCCCTAACTAGGCACTGACGACTCATCTAAGGACAGAATGGCAAGATGAGTTAGTTTTGTAAATCGAAACAAGAATAAGGTGAGAAATGATACTAAGATGGATAAGGAATAAAAGATATCCTAACTTAGCTTTTCTCAAATTAGTTTGATACTTTGAAAATAGTTTTAGACCAATGGACTGGCTAAACTTAACGCCCGTGCTATTTCTAACCTACAGTCAGTATGTCTCTAATACCAACGCTGTGAGGACCCCTGGGTTATCTCTGTAAGACCGAGACTAAGCATGGTCTTATGGACATAACTCTGGGCCTCAAGTAAATGGATTCCAACTTAACCCCATCTAAACGAGAGGCTTAATTGAAAACTAGAGCCCCGACGATCATGCGCGCTGCTCCTCTGCGAGTACTACATGATTGTCGGTTCTCCAACAAGCCAAGCACTACACTTAGTGAGTTAAATGGGAAGCCACGAATAGCGAGCATGAAATCATATTGGATCCCAAGATCAGCGACCAATATGCTCATACTCTCATACAACATTGATCACATCCATACAACAATCATACATTAATAGATCAAAAGACATACATCATAATAGTTTAAGTCTACAACTATTACAAGTGGCTGACCGACCAAATTCAAATAAGAGTATAAAGTAGCAGGGGAAGCAAGTAAATAAACCAAAAGTCCAGCAATGGTATGCCCCATAACCCATCGGCAACCGACTAGGAGTTAAATAATAGCACTACTCGTCAGCGTCACCTAAATCGACACTAATGAGCTCATCGGGCTCACAGACTTCCTCACCTGAAGTTGCAGCAACCGGATTGAGTACAAAGTTGTACTCGCAAGTCTTACACAAATAAAAATTAGTTATGCATAGAGGTTGTTCCAAAGGATGGCTCACATTGGCTTAGTTTTGCGAAAAGACGCAACAATTTTAATAACCTACACATACTAGTTTTCAATTGCCATTTTGTAAATAGATTTGAAGTAGAAGTAAAG
The DNA here is from genome assembly GCA_036346405.1 of Phyllostachys edulis. Classification (NCBI taxonomy): domain Eukaryota; kingdom Viridiplantae; phylum Streptophyta; class Magnoliopsida; order Poales; family Poaceae; genus Phyllostachys; species Phyllostachys edulis. The sequence goes on along the minus strand of CM070554.1, from coordinate 51,321,738 downwards.
CATGTGAATAATTGATAAATTGAATAACAAAAGAGTTCACAAACACCATAATGGCTGTCCACGATGATACAACAAAAATGCATGAACATTCCATTCATGCCGAACCAATAGTACCCACAATTTTAAATGCATAGTCTAACAATAGCAACCATATAACTCAAGTGGTCATCCATAACCGCGGATACGGCTATTCGAATAGATTTATATCCTGCAGGGGTGTACTACTTTACCCACACGACTCGATTAGCCCGTAAGCCTCCAGATGCCTCCAAAAATAGCACACTTCCTTTGGTGTGCCGTCCGGGGAGAATCGAGGTACGATCATTTTTGGCAAGAAAATTCTATTGAGTTAAGTCTCCCATGTGAGATGTTTCCGAACCTAGTACAAGCATCCGATAGCACTTGCTAGGGGGCTCACAAGTTGTATTGGAAATACCGATGCAAGGTAAATGGTAATTGGTGCTAGTTTGCACACCATAGAAAATTGCATCGGCTTCTAAGAACAAATGATCAACACAAATGCTCTTACACCACCATGAGACTTAACGCAATAAACCTTCCCCCTACTTAACCGTACAACACCCATATACTGCGTGTGGTAGCACGAGTTTTACTTGAATCAAAGATGTTACCAAAGTTCGGTCCTTAATGGTCCGGACAAGAGAACCACAAACCCAAATCGTGCACGAAGGCACCCTCACTTACTAGCACTTGTCCAGACCCCAAAACTCATTTAAGATGACAAAATTTAGTTCTCAAAACAGATATGAAGATCTGGAATAAAAAGAATATAAGAGTTTGAGTGTTTCCCATAATTGTCGGGTTATTCCCGACAATCAAACTACCGTTCTAGACTTGCATGGCTAAGCAACACGAACAATATATAATTCACACAATCCTATCTTAAGCATGTGGTACCAGAGTAATTAGTCATTCAAGATGAACCTCAATGAATATGATATAACTATTCTACACATCACAAAAATAGTGACATTAACAAAATAGCATGCAAGCAATTATCATTGCACTAACTTAACCAAAACTGGGATCAAATATGATGCAAAAGAAAGTTCAAATGATGCTTGCCTTGCTGGTAGTCTAATTTCTCTCCCTCAGTAGCGTACAAGTCAATATCAATAGCCTCGGAATCTATATAAGTACAACACCGAATAAACATCAAGAAATACCTCAAAATTCAAAATGCTCAAAAATGCATGATTTTTCTACAGTATCTAAGTCATGATTTTAGATGAATTTAGGTGAAATAATTATTACAATTGGGTTTAGTATGTGAGAGTTATGGCAATTTGAATTTTAGATTTCCAGAAAATCCAATTTGATACTATTCACCTAACTTAATTATTTGGGCAAAATTTGCAGAACATTAGTGGGACAAAGGATTATATGGATAGATAGGGAATATTATTACAAGACCAAAATAGTTGAGTTTATCTCATTTGGAGTTTTTATGCATTAGTTATGAATTTTCTAAGGTTATCAACTTTTTCTTTTGTAAAAAATAATGGAGTTAATAGATCATTTTCCAAAACTACCTTCTATGTTACAGATACATGTTTGAAACCTATTTTAAAATAAATTTCACTTAAAATAAAAATTATCAAAGCTGGTTTCATCCATTTTGGAGTTAAGATGAACTAGTTATGAATTTTTTAAAGTTAAAAGCATTTCTAGTGTATAAATAAATTTAGTTTTGGATCACTTTCCACCAAAAATATTTTCTGGGACAGTGGCATGTTCGAAACCAATTTTATAACAAATTTCATTTAAAATTAAAATTAACAAATTTTGTTTCACTGTTTTTGGAGTTAATATGAATTAGTTATGCATTTTTGAAGTTAATTGTATTTTCAGTATATACATTAATCATTTCGGAATTTCTATAAGCATTTAGTACTTTTTGTACCGAGAGGAATCTAGCCATGGTCACTTACAGGTGGGGCCAGTGCACAATACCATTTTTCATTTTCCATTTCATTTCTGGTTAAACCGACAGGTGGGACCCCCATGTCATTGACTCGGTCTAGTGAACCTAGTTCACGGTCTATGTGCACAGCGCACTTAAAGGGGACCAGGCCCACATGTAATAGACATATTAGTTCATTAAGACAGTCACTTAATACCCAAAGTAATCATTAGCGCTAAAACAAACGTGATTTAGTTAATTAATGACTTGAACAGGAGCTGTCTGAGAGTGACACGCGCACACGCGCGGTGGGCGATCCTTGCCGCCGGCGCGGTAGCGGGGCTCCGGGCTCGGTGTCAACATGAGCGGATGTGCAAGGAGAAGGCGAGCTCACCTAGGGTGGCGCAGGGTCCAAAGGTCGCCGGAGTCACACGCGCGGTGGCCAGAGGCGGAGACGACGGGGCGGCACTCGTGGAGGAGACGCTACGGACGTCAAGGAGACTCGAGGAGGTGCGCGCCTGGAGAATCTGGACCCGCCATTATATGTTAATAGAGTGTTTTGGTGATTAATGACAAATGCAATTGTGAGACTAACATGTTTATTGATATACTTATTGTTTAGTCTCAATTGGATATAAAGGTGATAATTATGAAGGCATGTATGTGATTAATGACAAATCAAATTCATTGGATAAACAAAAGGAAAATCCAAACAGGTATGCATTTATAATGACAAATCTATTTGTGAGACTAACTCTCTTATTGTTATATCCCATGATTAGTCTCGTTTGGATATAAAAAACAAAAAAGGTATGCATTCTATTTTGTATTCTTATACCCTGTTGCATTCCTTGGATCCAAAATATAGGTTGAACTTCCCCAAAAAGTCTAACTCGAATATGTGCATATGTTCCTTTTACACATTTGTGTATGCACACATTTAGGGGGAGTTCACTCTATGTTTTGAGGTTTCATTAGTATTGATCCATATTCCTGTTTCCACATATTTGGGATCGTTACTTTGAAACATATCCTTTGAATATATTTAACTTGCATAGTTAATATATCCATATGAGTATATATGAGACTTGTGTAGTTCATATATCCTTGAATATATTTAACTTGTGTAGTTAATATATTCATGTGAGTATATACAACTTGTGTAGTGGTTATATACTCATACCATTCTATATTCAATTACTTGCAATTGAAGTGATTATCATCAATTACCAAAGAGGGAAAGATTGTGGTATCTTGTCCCACCATTATGAGTTAATGGTATGGCGTGGTAATTAATGATAATCATATTATAGAACTAACACTTTCCATGAGTTGGATGAATAGGTTGAGTTCTATAGTTGGAGACTTTAGAAGATCATCATGTGTTGATGATATTGAAGTCAAGAGCTTGGAGTAAAGGATGCATCATATGTTGATGTGTATCAAGTTCAAGAAGAGGAGATGATCATGAGTTGATCATCAAGTTAAAAGAAGACCCATCATGTGTTGATGGAAGTCAAGTGAAGGATGCATCATGAGTTGATGCATATCAAATCATGACCCGGACTTGAAGCAAAGATGTGCGTCGTCAAGCTTCAAGTGGTTGCGCAAGGCAAAGGTATGACTAGCTAGGGCTAATGATTTGTTCCTAGTCTTTTGCCGGTCTTGGTGTTTGGTTGAAAGACCGGATTGCTAGTATAGGTTGCCGTACTATTAAGAAGGGTCTTTTACTAATAGCTTGAGTTAGTCATGTGTTGATAGCTCATTATGTTTGCTCTAGCTCATCTTAACATGTTGCCAATATTTGCGAATGTGTTTTGCAAATAGTTGTGGCTCATGGATAACCCTTGTAGCATGTGACTTAAGTTTGCGATTGTGTTTTGCAAATGATGTAAGTCCATGTACCTTATTCCTTGTAATGTGATTCTATAAGTTGGCAAATGTGTTTTGCAACTTGTTGAGAATCTCACTTGAATCCTTGTTTGCATCGCGCGTCAATTTGGCAAATGTGTTTTGCAAATTGAGTTGAAGGGGAATGCAATTTGAGGCATTGATTCTAAAAGTTGGCAAATGTGTTTTGCAACTTGTTGAGAGTCTTGTCTATAACCTTGTGTGTGCATCTTGCATCAATTAGCAAAATGTGTTTTTGCAAATCAAGTTGATGCAAAGATCAAAACCCTCTTTTAAACTTCTCGTCTCTTGGCGATCTCGAGCGCCAAGAACGGTGGTTTGACCGGCCGCATGGTCATGCGATTATCTGGACTTATTTTCGGTTCAACCGTGGTGCGGTTGATCCGATTTTTCTAAGGCGGTTTGATTTTTCCAAAAGAGATGTTTCTGGTCCTTAGTCAATTCTGTGGAGCTTTTCTGAAGCAGTTAGACCAGCGTCTATTGGGTGGTCTGACCAGCCATTAGTTAGCGGTCAGACCGGCTGTGAGCTCAACGGCTAGTTTTATAGCCGTTGGAGCCAAGGGCGGTCAGACCGGCCATTATATGGCGGTCAGACCGATTTCGTCCAGATTCTCTGGAATCTTCTCCCAACGGCTAGATTTTGTGTGTGGGCTATAAATACCCACCTTGGCCGTGTGTGGGAGGTTGCTGGTGCCCCTAGACATTCCATTGAGCAAAGAGCAAGCCTCTCATTCTCTTTTGTGCATGTGTTGCACTTAGTGAGGTTAGAGAGCAAACCCTAAGTGCATGTGTTGCCTTAGGTGGTGGATTTAGTATCCATTTGAGCTTAGACACTTGATTGGTTCAAGTGAGCGTTGGAGACTTGTTACTCTTGATGTTTGCCGACACGTAGACGGCGTGGTGGCGTCGTTGCGCCGGTGAGCTTCTCAAAGAAGATTGTGAGAAGACCCGGGCGGTTTGTGAGTGGTGTGGTGCTCGCCATCTCCGGAGTGGAGGAAAGAGCAACCCTAGTGGAGCGAGGTGTTGGTTCGGTTTGGAACCAGTCCAAGTGGTTGGACTTACCTCGGAGACGGGTGCTCAATTCGTGGAGCCGATCCAATTAGTTTGGGCTTGCCTCAACGTGGATTAGGGGAGACCGGCAAGTCTCCGATCACCACGGTAAAACATCGCCGTGTCAATTGTGGTTTGCATTCTATTGCTTTACTATTGCATCTATATTTATTGTGTATGAATGCTTGATTTACCTTGTGCTATTCATATTGCTATAATTGAATTGATTACAAGTCATATGCTCAATTGTTATATTCATAAATAGACTTGTATTGTTGGTGCACTTAGTTGAACCTAGTTGATTTAGGCTTTAATTGTGCAAAACCGAATTTGTTTTAGCTTCCGCATTAGAAATCGGTTTTAGCCAAAAGGAATTTTAAAATGCCTATTCACCCCCCCTCTAGTTGGCCTCCTCGATCTTACAGCGCCGTGGTCGTCCAGCCACCAGGAACACGAAAAGTCGGTCGATGGAGTGGAGCGGCACTGCGGTGGCCGAAACACAGGCGGCGGCGGTTCACCGCAGATGAGGAAGACGACCTCGTTGTTGCGATAAAGAGCAATTAAATGCGCAGGCGAGTTCATCATGACGATGCAAAACTGAGGGACAAAGTGGGAGGGCCCGAGACTCACCGGAGCACAAAAGGCGCAGCGGAGCGTCACAGAGCGCGCACCGGTGATGAAAAAAAGCCGCCCACGCTCCGAGTGCTACACAAGAAACCACGGGCTCAAACCAGAAAAAATGGATGCGGTGTGGAGGACCAAGAAGGTCGGAGGGGTCACGGGCGAAACTTACTGAGAAGAGACGGAGCTAGAGTTCCCCCTCTTCCTTGGCCGGGAAGAGAAGTGGGGAAAAAGGAGGGCACGGAGGCTGTTTTGTGCGGGGAAGAGGACGGAGGAATAGACGGCGTTAGTGGGCGATCCTCACGGGTTGGCCACAGAGGGCGGTGCGGTCACGGAGGTGACGGAGGCAGCACAGGGTTCGCGTGGCGCGTGGCACGCGGCGTCTGTGCGCGAGCCTGGCCCGAGGATGAAGATGATGCGCGCGTAGGGCGGGCCCACGGGCTAGTGAGTGGCGAAGGGGTGCGGCTGGATCGTGCGATGAAGAATGGACGGCTGAGATTGCGGGTGCTGCTCGGGCTGGTCTGAACGGCCACTCAAATCCAACCGTTGGTTCCAAATCCGACAGCCCACACGCTAGCTGGTTGGGTCAAGCCAGTTGGTGCATCGGGCTCGAGCCAGGGTGCGGTCGAGCCAACAGTGCAAGGGATTTGAATTCCAGATTTGACCAAAAAAAGGTTTGACCGCGGTTCTAAAAATAGGAATAAAATTCCTAAAATTATGAAATAATTCAGAGGTGTTCCTGGAAAGGTCTAGTGTCCATAAAAATTATTGAACCCTACTGTTCATGATATAATTTGTATAATTTAAATTCAAACTTAGTATAGGTCATTAAATCATGTTTGGATTTTCTTAGGGTTTAGACCAGTCCCAAAATTTTGGGAAAAATTATATTAATTCATTATAATTAATATAGTATTTGAATAAATTATGTCCAGAGGAACTTCAGTAACATTAGTTTTAGTTTTTCATTTAGAGTTCAAATTACAGTGTATGTTTAATAAATGTTTCAAGATTTTGCAAGTGCAATACTTAATGAAAATGTTTCAAAACATGATGCATACTAATGAGATACATAGTAATCCTCTTTATTAATTTGGGGATGTGACAAACCTCTCCCCCTTACAAAAGATCTTGTCCCCGAGATCGCGGTAGGGTGGAAGTCGGATAGAAAGGTTCTAAAAGAAGATACAACATTGCTGTTTTGATTTCATTCAAAGACAGTGCCAAGATATCCAAACAAGGTTACGATGGATTTCTATTACATTCTCCTTTCCATTGTTTTGCTTAACCTTTCATTTCTTGATTCAAAGGCACTTCAGACAGAAGGAAAAAAAAGGTCGGGATAATCAGTTCGCATCCGGTCTTCACGTTCCCAAGTTGCTTCATCTTTAGTATAGTTGCTCCACTGAACCTTCAAGAATTTGATGTTGTGATTCCTCGTCTTGCGTTCCATTTCTTCAAGAATGTGAATCAGGTGCTCCCGATAAGAAAGATCGGGTTGCAAGTCGAGTTCTTCCAATTCGGTTGCTTTGGTTGGAACACGAAGACACTTTATCAATTGTGAAACATGGAACATATCATGCACATCTGAAAGTGATGGTGGCAACTCCAATTGATAGGCCACCGATCCCAATTTTGCCCAAATTCGGAACGGTCCGATGTAGCGAGGTGCCAATTTGCCTTTAACTTGGAAACGATGCATTCCTTTCATCGGAGAGACTTTAAGATAAACATGATCATCCACCTCAAAACTCAACTTGCGACGACGACGGTCGGCATAAGACTTCTAACGAGATTGAGCCGTCCGAAGTCGCTCACGGATGACACGAACTTGTTCTTCTGCATCCTCCACCAAGGTTGGACCATAGAATGGTCTCTCCCCAGCTTCAGACCAGTTCAAGGGTGTCCTACAAGCTTTCCCATACAATGCCTCGAAGGGTGACATTTGTATGATCAATTGGAAGCTATTGTTGTAGGAGAACTCTGCAAACGGTAAGCACTTCTCCCAATTCTTGCTATAGGACAACACACATGCTTGGAGAAGGTCTTCTAAAATTTGCTTCACCCTTTCAGTTTGTCCATCTTTTTGTGGGTGGTAAGCAGAGCTAAAAGATAGGTTGGTCCCCATTGCTTGATGCAAGCACTTCCAAAAGTGGGATGTGAACTGAGGATCTCTATCTAAAACGATCACCTTTGGTACACCATGGAGACAAACAATTCTGGAGATGTACAGCTCTGCTAGCTTGACCCCGGTGTAAGTGGTCTTGATAGGAATAAAATGGGTGACTTTGGTCAAACGGTCGACAATCACCCACATAGAATCGGACCCAGTTTGAGTCCTCGGAAGTCCCGTGACGAAGTCCATACTAACTTCCTCCCATTTCCACTTAGGAATAGGCAAAGGTTGGAGAGTACCTCCCAAAACAATGCACAAAGCAAAGGCAGGAGCAACACAACAAGGCGGACAGGAAATATAAGCAGTGTAAACCACACCCAGGGGGGCGACCCACTATTTATACAAGTCGGACCGCACCAAAACCGAGCACGACAATCGAGGAACTGCTACCTAGTCACAAAATGACACGTGGCACACGCAAACAGGCGTCACGCGTGAAAACAAGTTATGGTGTACATCATCTGAAGCGGCGCCATTTAAAGCCAACCGGCCCAACAGCAAGGCACAAGGCCCAACGGTGGCGCACGCCACGTGAAGGGCCGCCATTTAAAGCAAAACGGCCCGACAGTAGGGCACAAGGCCCAATGACGGCGCGACAGTCAATGCCCGCCACCCAGACCCAGCGGTGGCGCAATAATGGGAATGCAAACGCTTCACCAGGCCGAAGGGGATAGTGTACCTGTACCTTCCAGGAAAAAGGCGCGGTTTCAGCCCTGATGAAGCAAGACATCGACCGTGAGGGGCTTATCATAGGGGTGGCCCATCGGCCCCCATGACCAGGCGAACACTGCGAGCCCCCCACTCCTCCTAGCATCGGCGGAGGGGTCCAGAGGGGCCGAAGGGTCCCTGAAGGGGTCCGAAGGCCCCGGAGTTTCCGAAGGATGCCAAAGGGGCTCCGAATGTTCCGGAGCACTCTGACTCTGGGGGTGTCTAAGGCACTTTGGGCCAGGGGCATCTCGTATCCTCTAGAGAGCCATAGTATCGCTGGACCGGGCGTACCGGTCAGATGAACCAGGACCAGGAGGGTCCACCATGAGCCGAAGGCTACACGTAGGGGTAGGAAAAGACCCTGCAGTCCTTATGCAAGTGGTACATTCCTAGGGGTAGAACAGTAATCTCATGTACCTAGTAGAAAAGGCTATAAATAGCCACCCCCCATGTAACAGGCAGGGATTGATTTTTTCCAAGCAATCAATACATTCTTATTTCCTGACCAGTCCCCCTCTTCGAGGACCCCTTGGTCATCCTCGTGGACACTGAGAGTCCCCTTCATCTTACTGTTTAGTCTTTCTTGCTACGATAATAACCAATTCTACTAATCAATTCTAAATGAAAGTGACATGTCTCTATATTTAGTGAAAGCAACTAAATAAAGATGTATTTGTGATTAATAGTATGTGATACAGATGTGCTACTTCATCCTATACATGTCGCCTTCATTCATCACCAAAAAGCAACAACAAAGTAAGAATGAGTCTAAGACTCAACAAGTAGTTAATAGAACAACAAACAAACAATTTATCAATCATGAAGAATAATATAATCATTATTTATGTGTTCAAGTAACACATCACCTTTTCATCAATGCAATGCATATATACTCTACATACTCATTTGCTCATCTCATCTCATCTCTTATACCGGTATAGCATGAGTGAACACACGCGACAGTGTTCACCCTTTATCAACCCGTCCTCCACAGAACCAGGGGTCTCTCCACTCAAATTGAGTTCTACCACTAAGGTAGATATCACATGCCCACCCAAGGTGGTCTACATCATTCATGACATGATTGTGCACATGATACAATAATACAATTTGTTTAATTATCCATTAACATGATCCATTATCATCATTACCATATCGTCACCATGGTCATATCATCATCATTATCATGAAATTTAAATAAGCATAGGTAAAGCATAAATAAATGTCATGGCAACATAATTGTAAACACAAATGACAAGCAAACCGATGTTTATCGCTTAAAGATGCACTTGCCTTTTAGCTACGGAAACCGGAATGATGCAACGGCGGCACCAAACTTGAAGCAACACTCCCTAGACAAAACCAATAATCCACCTAAAAAACATGCAACAACAGTACATGAACATCAAACAACTCAACATCGCTCCCACGTGCAAACCCGACACAATTAACCCCTCTTCACCAAACAACCCACCCGCTGTCTCGGTGATCAAACAACCATAACTTTCACTCCTCGAATCCAAACATATCAAAGTCTATATTTCTAGAATCTATACAAAATTTGCTACAATTTCCTAGTTATGTAAATTCTCTTATTACACCGTTTAAATTCCCGTTTTTTATAACCCCGAAGGTCAATCCAGAGAGTTAATGAACAACATGCTTAACAATTTTATATCTATTTTTCTAACTCATGAAAATAGCAAACTCTACCACTTCTGGGAACTATGGAGAACTATCTAACTAAACCTAGTTATAACTATAACTTAATTCGACCATCTACTGTATGAAATAAAGCAATCTACACGACTGTTAACAGTGGTGGAATTCTGGACAACAGCACTTCAGAAACCATAACTTTTACACCGCTTAAACAAATGCAAAGCGTTAGCACCATGGAAAGCTTAGGCAAAGATCTACAACTTTCCAGTTATACAAAAACCCTAATTCTGGAAGGTATTAATTTTAATGTAATAATTAACATGACATTGTTCAATCGTGACAATTTACAAAACACCCGACATGCAAATATCATAAATTTTAACTTACTCAACCAAAACATGTGTTTTTACACTCTATGGAAAGCATAAACAATAACCTACAACTTTCTGAGCATGACAAAACTATGAAACATGACGTACCTCCAAAACTCCCTCGCAAGGCATAGTAGCTCAATTAACTGAAACAGATCATAACCAAATTACCAATTCCCGCTATCAATCTAACCTAATCTTCGATTAAGCATCAATATAATAACATGGCAAGGATTTTCATATCGTTAACCCTGGATGACAAACGAGATTGGATCAAAAAACCCTAATTCTTCCCTCTTCTTCCTCTTCTGCTTCTTCTTCTTTCTTCGTTTGCTTCTCTTCCCTTTCCTTTGCCTTTTCACCTTCTCTGATATATCACAGGGCAACATGCAGTAGCCGCGGCACAGCATACATGTCTTGGCAACTCGGCGTGTGCATGAGCACGAGAAGGCAGCGGCACAACCAGCAACCTCTCACGGCACGGCATCCTACATGAACGATAGCAGGGCAGTAGCAAGAGCTGGGCAACAATGATGGCATGGCAATGTGTGGTGCTGGCGATGCAAGACAGCGTGACGGACAATGGATCTGGCGCCCGCGGCAATGGCAATAAAGAAATGGCGACTAGAGATGATGGCATGGGGGTTCATGGCGCAGGGCAGCATGCTTTTATATCCTTCCTACCATTTCCTACTCAAGTTCGGCTAGAATAGATAGAAGGCAGGCCTCACACGACAAGGACTCAGGTCAAGTGGAACAGAAAAGACTCGACTGTTTTTTTCTTCTAAAGTTTCTCTCAAAAACCAGTCTGGTTCTCTGAAGAAGTAAATGACTGACTAAACAGCCTACTAGCACACCTTAGGTCCTTAGGGTCTAGATGAAAAATAGGGTATCACTTAGAACCAAATAACAGCAATGAAATAATCACGACGAGACAGAAATATTTGGCGAAGTTGACCAGAAATATTTGGCAAAGTTGACTATAAAATCTTAAGCACAACTTTAAAAGAGTACAAGGGATTATCGCTCTCTCGCAACCCTCTTGAACTACCTTTTAGGACAGTCAGATCATTGCCCTATACAAGAATTTAGTGCTAAATAATAACCTAGCATGTAATCCTCTAGTGTACCTCTTGCTTTGGATGAGTTGGTTTGTGGATTGGGTTCTCTATGACCACCGCTCATGGCTTTATATAATCCCCCTAGTTTTGCTATAAGAGGAAGTAGGAATCCCAATCCTCGTAGAACATATCTCTAAGTCCTAGTACATTAGGATATGAGTCACTCATACTCAACAATCTCCACCTTGACTCTTATCAGTTGAAGTCACCGTGCTCCTACAAGGAATCGCTCCAAGTCGGCTGTATTTTTTTTTTCCAAAACAATTTCCTTTTTCTTCCCACCTTTGGGAGTGCCCCCACTACAAGGGCTCATACACATCACCGCAATATTTGTGTCGGTATCTTGTTGGTGATATGCCTTAGAGGCAATCATGGAGATGTTTGTATCACATCTATGTTTATGAGTTACAGAATAAATATCATTATGTTCCTTGGATGAACTATCATTTATAAAGATTAACAAGTATTTGACTTGTTGGTGACCATGTTTCACTGGTCATAGGTATGGGGATATTGAATAAAAAATGTGAGCACATGTTAATGTTAGAAAACATGGTGATGGATAGACCTACCTTGAGACACTATTGGGATTGTTGTGATTTTTATGTGTCATCAGTTGGTCTCAAGCAGTGATGACGTATAATCCTTAAACCTGAGATCAGCATGGCTTCTGACATGTGCAGTAGTACACTTAGGGGTTACCAAATGCTACTCCGTAACTGAGTAGTTATAAAGCTAGCTTTCGGGTATGGTACGAAACATGCGAAGGGATGTGACTGGTCGGATATGGGATTTGCCCCTCCTAACATAACAGGAGAGATATCTCTGGGCCTCTCGATGTGGTCGGATGAAGAAAGTGCATGGTTATGCTACTAGTGGTCAAAGAATCGACCACACAAAGTTATCCGTCACTAGATCAAGAAAGTATTGAATAGTCCATGGATGACAGATATCTTACCTAGAGTTCAACAAGATATCGTGAGGCAAAAGGAGAATACACAAGCAAGTCATTCAGTCCGACTAAATATGAACTGGTCGTATAGAGATATGGATTGGTCTTGAGCTGGTTGTACATGATCATTGACTAGTCATGACAAGATGCGAACTAGTCATATGAAGATACAAGCTGGTCGTAAGTGATAAGGACCTGGTCGTATATCATATTGCATAAGCACTACTACAAAAAAAACTAATACTAGATGCCTCATCACAGGCGGTTGACTAAAACTGTCTATATTACATGCAATCACAGACGGTTTTGGTTTAAAGACTGTCTGTGTTACTGGTTGCACTAAAAACCATCTGTGAAGAGGTAACATCACAGACGGTTTGTATTAAAAACCATCTGTGAAGTATCATAGACGGTTTTGAACACGAACTGTTTGTGATAATTGTATACTTCACAGACAGTTCTAAAAATGAATCGGATAATACCACTACGGCTCCCCAATGAGTATCTTCGTCGCCGTCGTCGCCGATGCGTCTCTTCGCTTGCATGAATGCCGCTTCGGCTCCCCATGCGTCTCTTCGTCTAACGCGCTGAATTTATTACTTGTTTTATAAAAAGGATAATCCGCCATTGAAGATGATCATTTGGACATCACTCTATACGTCCCTCGATCCCATCGCTCTATGATCACGGCATTGATATATCATATGTATACGCAGCGATCACGGAGCATGACGGCAAGGACCAAGGCAAGGAGGTCGGCGATTGCCGCTGCTCTTCAATTTTACTGTTTATTACCCTAGAACGAACTTATTTATTGCGAATTGTAGGTACCTCATGTGGTTAAGTGCACGGAAAACACCAAAAATGCCACACCCCATGCTAGTAAAAAATGGTTCTATATTGGAACCATATCACACACGGTTCTATATTGGAACCGTTTGTGATAAATATTTATCACAGACGGTTCTACATTGGAACCGTCTGTGATGGGTACTTATCACAGATGTTTCTATATTGGAACTGTCTGTGATGTACAACCCTATTTATATTCGGACTCTAGGGTTTGCCCGCGCCCCCCACTCAAACGATTAGTTTCATCGCGGCGCGCTAGGGTTCAGGCTCCCACATCTTCCTGAGCCTGGCACCGCCTCCTCCTCGAGCTACTTAGCGCGCCTCCTCCCCCGAGCCCACTACGTCCTCCCTGAGCCCCGAGCCGTCGCCTCCCCGAACCCAGCGCCCCTCCTCCCTCGAGCCCGGCGCGCTCCCCGAGAGACGTCATCGGCTTCCTCGACGGCTTTGAATTCTCTAAAATTAAGTCATCTAACATGATTTTACAATTTCCTAGCATCCATTCATAATCCTTAATGAGATATGAAATGAATCTCCAGGGACAATAGGATGAACTGTATATGAATAATTTTGGAATCAAAGTTTATGAATCTACGGAATCAAAATCCTTGCACATAGTTTGCACATATGAATGTAAACGAACTTCTACACGGATAGAGGTGAGTTTCTACAGGTTGTTGCTCTTATCTGCTTGACATGAAAACCGCAAATGTTACTAGTTGTGTTCACTGATGAAATATGAAATGAATCTCCAGGGACAATAGGATGAACTCTATCTGAATAATTTTGGAATCAAATCTTATGAATCTATGGAATCAAAATCCTTGCATAGTTTGCACATATGAATGTAAACGAACTTCTACATAGATAGAGGTGAGTTTCTACAGGTTGTTGCTCTTATCTGCTTTATAGATAGAGACTTAACCATTAAGAGAACTCTTTTTTACATCCTAACATGATATCGTCAACTTACCATATATTGTTATCTTATTACCATTCATGTTCTTTTTACAGAAGTTTGTGGTCTTCTTATTTAGTATGAAGAAATTTGCCGCTCGGTATTAAAATACTTGAGCGAGATGTGATTGTAATTGTCTGAGTCTTAATTATTTGTTTCAACATATTTTATATGTTGTACTAGACTTGTATTCAAGTATTATCCATGAACCACTCATATTCCAATTTTTTACGGCCATGCACTAACATGATTTTTTTTCCTCTTTTGATAACCTAGATTCTTAATCCTTGTGAGAGTTTTCCAAACAGTAGCCGCCTTGTCCCCGAGCCCGCCTCCCCTCTTCTCTATTCTTGATCTCTTCTCTACAAAATCTCTAAGCAGTGGTTGCTTTTGCCTTTAAAACCGGCTTCATATGTGTGTGTGTGTGTGTGTGTGTGTGTCTATGTATATATGTATATATCTATATATGTGTCGACGATCGAGTCGCCGATCTTGCGATATACAATACAGGAAAATGACACAGATCTCCTGGGAGATAATGGGGCTACTCTTTATTGATATGAACTGGATTTACAGGGGTGTCTATGACCAGGTTGCGGACTAATCCTAATTACACTGGATATGATGCTTGCTAATCAATCAGACTTTAAGTACAAATCTAAAGCTGCTTGCGTTGCTCTTAATCTGATGTTGCTGTCTTACTTGTCTCAGATTGCCTTTGATCGCCCTTTTGTCTTCTGCGCTCCACCCTTAAATAACTTCCGAAGAGGTGGCAGTTACTCCTGGAGAAGGCGTACCTTGTGAAGCGTCGCGATTGGTCGGAGCGAGGTGATAGTTGATAATGTATCAATTGCTCTGCGGTTGAGTGTCTGTGAGACATTCAACCATATGGTGGTTGTTGTTAGTGTCTTAGGATTATATAACGTCGCATGGCATGGAATATACAGCACGTGTTCCATTCATCACACGGTAAAGAATATACCTGGAGTCATATCCAGATACCAGTTCATAGCTTTTCTAAGCAGCTACCTGGTCGGAGACTAGGCATAGGACCTTGTTCGACCAGGGTACCCATTATATAACCTTTGGAATCCTCACGACCAGAGAGATCGTTAGCCTTAGGGGTTACGACCATGAAGACGTATGGTCTATTATTATGTATTAAAGTAATACCTAGAGGTTTTAATCCACATCAGCTAACCCCTGAACTTTAAATGAACAGGTTGTGTGAACACCTTTCTCGATGAAGTTGTATCAAGCAGACCCTCATTTAATGTCGTGTCATACAAGGTGGTCTGTGTTCACTTTAAAGTTGAGAACTTTGCCTTGGGAATTAAAGAGTTCTTCTGTTCGTTGGACTTTAAGCAACTCCTGATATAGTTTTAAAGATCAGAAGCTATAAAATCGTCATTGTTGGGCTTTAGAGCTTTTATGCTTCCAGATCTTCTTTCAATCCCCTTCAGTTTCTTGCCAAGGAAACCTTTCCGACCTCTTGTTGTCTTTCCGACCACTTCTCATCCCTTTGAGAAATTTGACCATGTCGGAGCAAATCACAAAGTGGATGGCTTTGGATCTAAGTGAGAAGAAGCTTGAGGTGCTGGAGAAGATCAGAATGCTCCCGGACAGGAATCTGATCAAGTGGAGGTCAGCGGCTGGAGAGCACTTTCAGAGCCACGAAGATGGGGAAATCCCAGTTTTCCTCACCTACATCGAGTGCGGGCTAAGGGTACTGGTGGACAAATTCCTCCCCCGCGTTCTGGAGTACTATGGGGTGGAGTTGGTGAATTTGGCCCCGAACTCCATCACCAACATTAGCATCTTCGCCTACTTGTGTGTGGCGTACTTGGGAGTGCGACCAAACTTGAAGCTCTTCAGGTATTTCTATCGGATGGCAATGTCAGAAAGATCCACGGCGGCTCCTAGAGAATGCACACTGCGCCTTCACAATAGGAAGGCCGATGAGTACATCCCAATGTATTCGAAGTCCTCGTGGTCGTCATGGAAAAATAACTAGTTTTACATGACGGTTACGAGGGACGATGGCCTTTACTTCGCCAGGATTAGGGTGAACGAGAATCCCAAGTGGAGGGGGACCGTGGAGAAGACAGGGATACTTCCTGGCATGTGGTGACAGATTTCACCATGCACCGAATCAGTCCTTTGAAACTCCGAACCCAATCCCTGCTTTGGTTCATTGGTCGTGATGAAGCAATCACGAACTCACGAGATGGTAAGTCTTTGAAGAAGCTCCGACCAGTATAGTTTATTAACTGATTATCGTAAAATCTTAAAAACTCTTCTGTCTTTTTCTGAAGTCCTCTCTCCTGAGGAAATCAGAGAGCGGATCAAAATGATCTGCGCCGAGGAGCCTAACGATAGTCTCTACTAAAGAGAGACTAACGAGACTTAAGGTAGATAATCAATTGTCCTTTATCTTTTATATATATATATATATATAGCCCCCGATCAGTCTATTGATCTTGCCCTAATTTTGTAGGCGGTTGGACTGAAAGTCATACAATCCGGTGAGGATCATAATCCTACCATGGTTTCGACCGATTCCTACCCAAAGACATTGGAAGAAGATGATTCTCCCGAGGTAATAGAGCATTTGAAAATTTGAAAAAAAAATACACACACACACACACACATTAGATAGAAAATTTCATCACCTAACAAAACTTATTTTTTGATTTAGGTGGAAAAAACCGAAGGTCCGCAGAGCAGAGCTGCGAAAGTCGTAGACCCCAAAGTGGTCGTTCACGACCTAACAGTTGTTACTGAAACAGCTGATCTGGAGGTCGACGAAACCACACCCTCCGACCTGATGGTTCGGGACGCTATCCTCGACCAACTGGTCGAGAATATTGCTTCCGACCTCATGTTGGAGGATGTGAGGGGTTTAACCAACCCTACTAGCCCAGAGCCGGTGAAATTGGTTGAGAAGAAGAGAAAGGCTAACGGTACGAAATTTATCCCATCGCGTTTCAAGGTCAAAACCAAAAAATCAACTAGGTATGTACAAATGAAAGAGTCGTATGCGTGCATACCTTTAATAGTTTTTGATGATTTGGAGTTTTGAGCTTCCTTTCTTCGTTTTGTACAGGTCTTCTGGTGTCCCGGTCATTTCCGACTAGAATGCTCCTGAGGTCCAGGCACCCGAGGAAGTCCCCGTCCAAAGCACTTCTGAGGACAAAGTTCCTAAGGATAAAGTGGTCAAGGAAGCCCCCGAGCAGGTGTCAGTGCTAGTGGTGGCTCAGGATCCATCGGTGATTCTGACTCCTTTTGTGGAGGTAGATGCCCCTGAAGGCCCTCAACAGGTCCCGACCTCTGTTGGTAATCCCTCTTGACCAAACAAGTTCCCTTTTCGCCCCCGATTTATCGAGGATAAGGAGCTTGACGAGGTATGGGGAAGAATATCGGACCATCAAGCCAAGATAGGTCCTGATATCATTTTTGCCGATTATAATGACGTGGTAATTCGGGTAAGTATCTACGACCAGTTTCATAGCTTCTCTTTAAAAGTTTATAAAAAACTTAAAGAAGAATGCTATTTTTGTAGCACATGGTCGAGAATTTTGCTGTGGTCGGAGGACTGACCCAGCGAATAAAGGACCTAGAGCAAAAACGCTCTGAATTGGAAAGTAAGAACTTTCTCCTTAACCTTTCTTCTTCTTCAATACTTTGTTCTTCTTTTGTTTAATTATTCTCCCTTATCATATTCGATAGATTTGGAGAAAATAAAAGAAGAGATCGTGGCTGATAAAGCCAGAATAACCAAGCTTGAAGAAGAATGTCAAGCTAAGGACAGGTCGATCGCAGATGTGACGACCAGACATGAGACTCTTCAAAAGAAGATTGAAGGTAATTGGTCGTAGACGTGACTTAGTAACCTCCTCTAATCATGTTTACTTACTACTTGTCTTACTTGTGTAGAGTAAACACAAGCGCTGAATAGAGCAAAGAAGGCTCTGGAATTTGAGCAGGATAAGGAGACAGCTCTTCTGCAAGGTCTTGATGAAAAGACCCATGCACTCAACAAGATGATCTTTGATATGGGATCAGGATCAAGCATGCCTACCTTAAGAGATCCAACAGAGAAAATGAACTACTTAGGCCAACTTCTAGAAGATCTCAATGGCCTGCTCAAAACTACTTGAGAGAACTATGCCCAAACTATGAAAGAAGGCGTGGCCAGTGGAGTTAGTTTTGCATTTGCAAAACTGAAGGCTTCCGACCCCTCCATCAATCTCCAAGCCGTTGAAGAAGACTTCAACTGCTTGCCTAATGAGGCGACCAGGTTTCTCAAAGAACTAAGGCCTCTTGGAGACAAGGTTGCAGAGGAAATAGAAGTCAGATCTCCATCAAGCAGTAATTAGTCTAGAGACATTCTGGAGTAGGACATTGTAATATAAGAATTATGAAATGTATAAAACTTACCTTTTTACCATCAGCAAGTCTTTTGTTTATCCTTTTGACTTTTTAAAGTATCCATATATTCTCTAGCCCCCGACTGATTTATAGTAGAAGAACATTACTATGTAAGCAGTAAGCCAAGAAAAGAGAACTTGAAGTCTCATCCATTCTTTTTGCGTTGAAGGCATATATTGATTATATGATAAAACTGATCGTAGTAATACTAGGAAATTAATTTGGTCGGAACCAGTGTATGATTTTGACTAGTTGTAGATCTGTTTTGTAATAATCGAAATACCAAACAAAGCAGTATATGGTCGGAAGAAAAGACTTGCTTTGATGAAAAAACAAATTATGCAAAAATGCATGCAATGGATGATAAGTAATCTTTTTCATATATATAGTATCCAAAACTGGTCGGAAGAAATGCTAAGAACTGAAGACATGAAATACACTTCGCGAAACGTGCTCAGGCTCAAGTCCGACTGGCAGCGAGGATCATAAGAAAAGGACCGTCTCTAGGAAGCTCCTTCCAGTAGGCAGGTCCACGTGCGAAAAAGGAGAGACTTCGACTAGGAGGCTTTCCGTGTCCCGACTAGTAGCCAAACAAGAGTAGAATAGAATCTTGAAATGAGGAAATATAATCTTCATAATCTCAAGCATATAAGTTAGTACATGAAGTTATTATTATTATGCTCTGGTTACTCGTATATTTTTTTGTGAAAAGAGTTTGGCCGCGCGTGGGAATCATTCAGGGAATGATCATGGCTAGGACCTATACAGCGTGTGACTTAGAAGCCGTTGCCAAAGAGTAACAGAGATCCTTGGAAAGGATGTCAGAGAGAAAATTGTCTTTCTCCGACCAGTGTAAATAACAATAATAGACGACCAGAGTATAGGTACATATATATAAGCAATATCACTTATCAAAATAAATAAAGGAATGACTAATCTTTATTAAAATGAAAAGAATTAAAATAATAATTAAACATAGAACTTAAGCAATTGATCAATGTTCCAAGAATTAGAAAAAACTTGCCCATCAGACATGGCTAGTCGTACAGAACCTAGTCGGGTGACTTCGACCACAGTGTAAGGACCTTCCCACTTAGGAGAAAGCTTGTTGTGATTTGCTTGGTTCTGAATTTTTCTGAGAACCAGATCACCTACAGTGAGGCTGCGAGGTTGCACCTTACGACTATGGTACCTTCGCATGGCTTGTTGGTAGACCGCTGATCGTATCAAGGCTTGGTTTCATTGTTCTTCAAGGAAATTGATGTCATCAAGTCGTCGTTCATTCTGATCGTTTTCATTGAAACAATTAGTTCGAGCAGAGCCAAGCTTTAGTTCTGGAGGAAGCATGGCTTGAACACCATAAACTAAGAAAAATGGTGTTTCACCAGTCGCACGACTGGTCGTGGTTCGAACGGCCCATAATATAGAAGGGAGTTCTTGAACCCAAGCTCCTGACCATTTGATTAACTAGTCGAACACTCGGCGTTTGATCCCCTGCATGATGATACCATTGGCTCGCTCAACTGTTATGTTGCTCTACGGATGAGCAACAGAAGCAAAATGTACCTTGATGCCAAGTTCCTCGCAGAATTCTTGGAATTGACCGCTTGAGATCTAGCCACCGTTGTTTGTGATTATACGACTAGGTACATTAAATCGTGTGATCATGTTTTTTGTGAGGAACCTTTTAGCGGCCTTAGTTGTTGTTTTAACAACACGCTCGACTTCGATCCATTTTGTGAACGTGTCAATCATGACAAAAATGAAATTCGAAGCCCCCGGGTGCTCTTGGGAAAGGTCCCAGAATGTCCAATCCCTAGGTTGCAAAAGGCCAAGAAAGAGAAATTATTTGCAAAGCTTGTGCCGGCTGATGTACTTGTCGACTATGAAACTGACATTGTACACACATCGTCACGAGCTCTTTTACATCATGAAGGGTAGTTGGCCAGTAGTATCCTTGCCTGAAGGCTTTACCGACCAGTGTTCTATAGGAATGATGTGGTCCACAGATTCCTTCATGTATTTTGGTTAGCAATTTAATGCCATCCGTTTGAGATATGCATCTCATCAACACTCCGTGAGATCCTCATTTATACAAGGTACTTTCGATCAGAGTGTGTGATTTGGCTTTTCGTGCTATACGATCAGCCTCTACATCATCTTCTGGAATTATGTCATGCTGAAGATAATTGTAGATCGATGTCATCCAATCTCTACCCTGACCGTGACAGCGCCAACCATCAATGACCTATGGAGCATCCATGTTCTCACGATTAGTTTGTACGACCTGTAAGAAGCATGTATGTTCTCGGAAAGCTCGACCACCGAGGGTGAATCGAGTTGCTCGAGAAAAACTCCGGGCGGGACAATTGACCTCGTGGAGGCCATCCGTGCAAACTGGTCTGCCAGAAAGTTTTTCTTTCTAGGAATATGTTGGATCTAGAAACCGAAGAAGTGCTTTTCGAGTTTCCGTACTTCCGCCAGATAAGATGAGATCTTGGTACTCACGTATTGATACTCTTTCCCTACTTGATTCGCTACTAGTTGAGAATCGTCTTTCACTAGTTATCTACGAATCCCGAGTGAACGAGCTGCTCGGAGTGCTGCTAGTAAACATTCATATTCTGCCACATTGTTTGTAGCAGGAAATTTTAACTGGATGGCGTACTTGATCTGTTCGCCAGTAGGGGATATCAAGACAACTCCAGCCCTCGAGCCCTTGAGCATCAAGGAACCGTCAAAGTACATTATCCACTCGTCGTGGTGTTCGTACTTGGGCCCTTGGGTGGGTTGATGGTTTGTCCATTAGGCAATGAATTCTGCTATTGCCTGGGACTTGATTACTGTTCGTGAGATGAAATGGAGGTCGAACGCCCCTAGCTCAATCGCCCATTTTGCTATTCATCCTGATGATTCCTTGTTTCCAAGGACTTGACCAAGAGGATACCCAGTTGGTACGACCACTTTATAGGCCTAAAAGTAATGCCTTAGTTTCCTTGAAGTCATAAGGAGACTATAGAGCAACTTTTGTACCTGGGGGTATCTTTCCTTTGGTCCATGTAAGACTTCGCTTACGTAATACACTGGTCGTTGGACGTTGTCACGTTCTACGACTAGTACACCGCTAACTGTTTGTGGCGTTGCAGCCATGTAAATTATCAATGTTTCTCTCGATCTTGGAGAAACTAAGACCGGGGGACTCGTAAGGTACTTTTTTAGGCTTTCAAAAGCATCGTTTGCTTCCTTAGTCCACTCGAAACTTCCATGTTTTCGGAGAAGCTTAAAGAAAGGTAACCCTTTTTTCACCTAACCATGCTATGAAACGACTTAGCGCTGCCATACAGCCGGTTAGTTTCTAGACTTCTTTCTTCGTGGTTGGAGGGCGCATCTGGTTGATGGCCGATATTTTTACTGGATTCGCTTCGATACCTCTAGCCGAAACAAGGAAACCGAGTAGCTTTCCAGCGGAAACTCTGAGCACACACTTTTCTGGATTCAAATCAGGGTTATGCCTTCTCAAGTTGTTGAAAGTCTCTTGCAGGTCGGGGATGTGATCGCCAGTGTTGATGCTCTTTACGACCAGATCATCAACGTAGGCTTCTAGATTTCAACCTATCTGTGGATTAAAGGTTTTCTGCATTAAACTTTGAAAAGTTGCACCAGCATTTTTGAGACCAAATGACATCTTAACATAGCAGTAAGTGACGTATGAGGTGATGAAGGAAGTTTTCTCTTCATCTTCTTTACTCATATTAATCTGGTGGTACCCTGAATACACATCTAAAAAACTTAATAACTCACATCCGGAAGTTGAGTCCACAAGTTGGTCAATGCGTGGAAGGGGAAAATCATCCTTCGGACAAGCTTTATTAAGATCAATAAAGTCAATACACATTCGTCATTTCCCATTATTTTTCCTAACCATTACAGGATTGGCGAGCCACTAAGGGTGGTCGACTTCACGAATGAATCCAGGCTTGAGGAGCTTGTCAATCTCCGACTGGATTGCCTCCTTCCGATCAAGTGCAAAACGTCGCAGCTTTTGCTTGATCAGTTTCTTGTCAGGCTGGAGAGCTAGCCTATGCTCGATCACCTCCCGGGGGACTCCGGGCATGTCGGACGCCTGCCAGGCGAATACGTCCTGATTTGCTCAGAGGAAGGAGATGAGCGACTCTTCCTATTTGGGGTCGAGTCTTACCCCGACCAGAATCTTTCGGGTAGATGAGTCAGTGTTTCCTGACCCAAGTGACAACTTGGCGCTTTCCGAAGAAGTGCCTTTGTCGAGCGGTACCTCCTTTGTCTGGTCGGAAGGCTTTGGTGTCATCTTTGGCCTCAAGTGCTTGACCTGTACAGTAGATGGATTAGCCTCTCTGGTCGGAAGTTCATCGACCAGCTCTAAGGATTTTCGATCACATGCATATGCCATTTTCTGATCTTCTCGAACTGTGATGACTTCTTTTGGTCCCGACATTTTCAAACTTTGATAACTGTAATGCGTGGCTATCAAGAATTTTGCTAAAGCCGGATGACCAAGGATCCCATTGTATGCGGATTTGAAATCCCCCACATCAAATGGAACCCTTTCTGTTCGGAAGTTGTTAGGTCGTCCGAACGTAACTGGTAGGGAAATTTGTCCTATTGGTTTGGCGGTAGAATCAGGAACTATGCTGTGGAAGGCATATTTCACAGGTTTCACCTTTGACTTGGGAACTTGCATTTCTTGTAATGCTCCCGCAAATAAAATATTTAAAGAACTACCTCCATCTATTAAGACTCGATTAACTCTACAGTTATTAATAGTAGGTTCAACGACAATTGGAAACCTACCTGGTCAAGTCGAAGGGATGGGGCAGTCTTCTTTGTTGA
The DNA here is from genome assembly GCA_036346405.1 of Phyllostachys edulis. Classification (NCBI taxonomy): domain Eukaryota; kingdom Viridiplantae; phylum Streptophyta; class Magnoliopsida; order Poales; family Poaceae; genus Phyllostachys; species Phyllostachys edulis. The sequence goes on along the minus strand of CM070554.1, from coordinate 51,298,138 downwards.
AGGAGATTATAGTGTCCGACCACCTTGATGGCTTGATGATGGTCAGAGGCTCGACAAGGTTGACCTCCCGTTCCATGGCCTTCAGATGATGCCTTGATTCGTACGAAGAAGACCCACCAAAGATCATGTTGACTGTATGTTGAGGCTCCTGGTACTCCATTTCTTCGTCGCCATCTTTGTCCTTCTTGTAACTCGTCTCACCGAGTTCCTGTATTGCGGGGAGTGGACCTTTAGCTGCATAGTAATCTTCCAGCTTTTTCTGCCAAACTCGACAGGTGCGCAAGTCATGCCCTGCCTGCTGGTGAAGTAGACACTACTTCTTGTTTTTCTTGTATGCTTCGGTCGGAGCTTTTGCTTTGCCTCGACCGGTATAGTCTTTCTTACCCTTTGTAAACTTTTCAGGAATCGTAAGGACTTCCTTATCGTCTGGTCTGCGGTTTTTCTTTTCTTGAGAGCCTTCTTATTTTTCTTCTCTGGTTTATCCAAGCAAGGTTGAGGGATTTTATCCTTTCGATCGATGGCCTCACACCATTCAACTGCTTCGCTAGCGGCTGCATATTTGTCGGCCATGTCGAAAGGTTCGACGGTTGTCTTTGGAGGGTGTATTGTTATGTCCTCCGTGAACTGTCGATTCCTTAGACCTGCTTTGAAAGCTTGGATGACAGATGATTCTATGACCTCTGGTATTGAATTACGAACCTGGCTGAATCTTTTGATGTACTGATGGAGAGTCTCATTGGATCCTTGCCAGATTCGGTGAAGGTCATCCTCCTTTCCAGGGTGGTCATACGTGCCTTGGAAATTTGCAATCGGAAGGTCACAAAGTTGCTCCCAAGTGTAGATCTATCCGACCGGTAGGTTAAGTAACCACGACCGGGCAAACCCTTCGAGTACTGTGGGTAGAGAGTTTGCCATCACATTTTCATCACCACCAGCAGCTCTGATGGCAGTGGTTTAGATTTGGAGAAATTCCAATGGGTTTTGAGTCCCACTGAACTTGTCCAGGTTGGCCGGTCGGAACCTGTTTAGCCAATGTATAGCTTGGAGCCCTGCAGAGAAGGCTCGACAACCTGTAATCGAATCATGGCGCCTTCTTTCGAAAGATGCCGGATTGTAGTCGGCTGGAGACCGGTTCCTAAGATTGGAATGTTCGAGCTCTGGTGTACCGATCCGGTCGTAGACATTGGTATGATGTCTTCGACCGCCTGCTTGATTTAGACGATGTCAGAGATCGTCTGGTCCAAGCGATTGCTCTTCTCAATGAGGTGAGGGAGTAGGTGCTTGAAATATCCTTCTCCCCTCATGACTCCTTGGTCAGAATCGTCGAGGAGGCCTTGGTATCGATTGTTCTCCAATCCGACCATGTTGCCCTCTACTGAGGGAGGAATGTTGGGATGAAGTCATGGTTTGACTTCCTGAATTCCTTTGTTCCCGGTATGCTTCTGTTCATTGCATGGTCTGCTAAAGAATCTCTGATACTTGTACTACGAGTTGTACAAAACCTGGGGTCTCTGCTACAGCAAGGTTAGAAGTATTTAAAATATCCTGAACACGTTGCAGGTTTTGTACTGTTCCAGAAGGTCTCGGAGGATTCATGCTGGTAGTAGGTGTTCGAAGATCTGAACCTTCCCTCGACCTCCTGGTTTGTTCCGTCCGATCAGCTATTCTTGGTGGGGCAGTGCCAGGCGAGTTAACTGATGGACATCTATCAGTTTTGTTACCTCCGACATCTGGTGCTTGATGGCCCGTAACATTTCTACCAGCATGTGGTGGCGTGGCAGAGAGTGTAGGACCGTGCAAGGCATCTTGATTTGTATCTCTGATCACATTGACCTCGTGCCTCCAGCAGCGATCTTCCGACGAGCTTCCATTGTAACTAATGGAGAGCCTTCCAATGCTTCTGCTAGGAGTTTCCACGATGGAGAGCGGTCGGAGATGAGCACCTCCTGAGGTCTTTGTGGTAGGCTCAGCCTGATGCGGCGGATTGCCGATCGTATGCTGAGTCTTATCATCCCCACTTGGCCTACGACTAGTGGGGGTTTCATCGACACTGTTACCAGATGTCGGTTGGCTCCTGAAATTGCCAGAAGCCGTAGATGAGTACCTTTCAGCCATGATTTCATCGAGAGTATAGTGATTCTCGAGTTGCGGTGCTGAATTTTCGTCACCTTTTTCGCCGATCGAAAAGACAAGCTTGGAGAGGTCTTTAGACATTCCGAACTGGTCAGAATGGCTTGTTCCTCTAGAAGCACCACTTGTCGTAGTGGTGTATCCTCATCCATCTGATCAATTTCGCTGATGTCGGCGACGTGCGAATCGGCGGAGGAAGAGGATGATGACATGCCGTTTTCTTGCATGTCATAGATGCATCCTTCCATATCGAGGCTGGAGTAGTCCACCAAATCGAACCAATTCTCCTCGTCTCAAACTCCTACCATAGCCGCATGTGCGATTACAAGGAATGGGCGAGGATTTGATGAGTAAAGAGTTTCTTCAGGAAACTTGAGTCTTCTTCCCCATGGACGACGCCAGCTGTCGACGATCGAGTCGCTGATCTTACGATATAAAATAGAGGAAAATGACACAGATCTCCTAAGAGATAATGGGGCTGCTCTTTATTAATATGAACTGGATTTACAGGTGTGTCTACGACCAGGCTGGGGACTAATCCTAATTACACTAGGTGTGATGCTTGCTAATCAATCAGACTTTAAGTACAAATCTAAAGCTAATTGCGTTGCTCTTAATCTGATGCTGCTGTCTTGGTTGTCTTAGATTGCCTCTGATCGCCCTTTTGTCTTCTGCGCTCCACCCTTAAATAACTTCCGAAGAGGTGGCAGTTACTCCTGCAGAAGGCGTCCCTTGTGAAGCGTCACGACTAGTCGGAGCGAGGTGATAGTTGATAATGTATCAACTGCTCTGCGGTTGAGTGTCTGTGAGACATTCAACCGTATGGTGGTTGTTGTCAGTGTCTTAGGATTATGTAACGTCGTATGGTATGGAATATACAGCACGTATTCCATTCATCACACGGTAAAGAATATACCTGGAGTCATATCCAGATACCAGTTCATAGCTTTTCCTAGCAGCTACCTGGTTGGAGACTAGGCACAGGACCTTGTCCGACCAGGGTACCCATTATGTAACCTCTGGAATCCTCACGACCAGAGAGGTTGTTAGCCTTAGGGGTTACGACCATGAAGACGTATGGTCTTTTATTATGTATTAAAGTAATACCTAGAGGTTTTAATCCTCATCAATATATATGTATATATGTATATGTATATACATATGTATGTATGTGTGTATATATATACATATGTATGTATGTATGTATGTATATATACTCTTGGGAGTACATACTCCCACTTCTTATATACCACATAAATAAATGATGATACCTCTTTATCTATTTGAGTATACTCCAATAATGATTATAAGATACCCCAAAGTGAGTTCCATAAAAAATTTCATTAAAGTTCACTTTTTATAGAAAAATTTGTGTATATACTTCTTTTATATATGACAATGGGTATATAGCAAACAATAAAGGGCTCAAATGATTTTTTTTCAATCAAGTCGCATTGGAGTATCTTATAATTGGTATTTAAGCATACTGAAAGTGATAAAGAAGTATAATATGTGCGTTTAAGTGGTATATAGCTCGCTCCTTGGGCGTTCATCCTAAATGTTTAAGTGAACCACAGCCTACTTCATTGATCCTGATACACTGGAGTGTACGATTTGCTACATGCCGTAGAGGATTGGCATGAAGCAAATCGTATACTCCAGTGTGTCAAGATCAATGAAGTAGGCTGTGGTTCACCTGCACGTTTAGGATGAATGGCTAAGGAGCGAGCGAGCTAGCTAGCTGAATTCAGTCATCGAGTTAGCTAACAAGGGACTATGAACTATATATATATATCTATGCGAAGCCGGTTTTAAAGGCAAAAGTAGCCACTGCTTGGGGATTTTGTAGAGAAGAGGCTATCACAGACAGTTTCAACTACCAACCGTCTGTGATACATAAGCTATCACGAGCTTTTATCTATAAACCGCTCATGATAGTCACTATCACGATTGGTTACGAGTTAATAACCATCTCGTGATAGTATGCATCCTGACGGTTGAAAACCGTCTGTGATGACCTCATGTCATCACTGACTCATAAACTCAGACGGCTCATGAAACCGTCTGTGATGACGTTTTTGAACCGTCTGTGAATACCTTTTCTGTAGTAGTGAAGGTTTGTCTGATATAATATTTATGTATATTTGGAAGTTGTTATGTCCTGCTATGAACTGCTACCGACTTGTGGTCGGAAAGGAATTTTCGAGTCATGACCGATTACGCATGAACCTACAGGATCATACACTTAATGGATTGGAACAAACTAGTTTGGATAGGATCTGTTATGGGCTCTTTATAAGGGGATGCATAGGGCTCTTGGGACAAGAGAGTTTCACCCCCGAAACCCTAGCCACCACCTTCCTGAAGGCCCTGTTGTGTGTGCCGGTGCTAGCACACTTGGTGTACGGCGTTTCACCCCTGGATGTGTGGATACCATAGAGGCACTGCTGCACTGATCAAGGATGATATGCGACCTATGCAAGGGACGTGATAGGTTGCTAGAGGAGACGATCAGTGCCGGAACGTTGGATGATCAATGACTACCACTACATCGACGCGTTGTACGTTGGATCAAGCTGCTCCAACTCTTCTTCTACTGCACTGCGTGTCTAGTAGTAACGATCTGTGATATTTTACTTGCATGGCTTTCTGGTTTACGTGGTATAATTTTGAATTGCATGCAAGTGTAGCCTACCCGTATCCCTTCGGGCTAGCCCACCCGGAAACTCCATATAAGATCTCCTTTGTTGTGTAGTTTGGTTAACCACACCTCCTATTCCTACAGCCCTCCATGCTATAGGTTTATACCGCCTCCAAGCTCCACTTGCTCATTGGTACTACGTGGTTGGTCCCACCACGTCTTCCTTCTTCCAATAGCTTGCACCTTCGCCTTTGCTCCTGCTAGATTTTGCAACAGTCATTACAGTTCCACACATAAGTGCAAATGAGATCTGAGTACCTACCGTTGACGACACAGTTTCCTTCTCTTGACCAGGATTTTTATCAGACCTCCTATTGGCTACTCTTTTCTTATGATTACCCATTAATCAGTATCCTCTATTGCCTCTAGATACTTTTAATGATTATCTGCCCTTTCCAAGTAACTCATATGACTCCACCTCAAAGTGATACCTCACAACCTTTGAGTTCAAGTGACCTCACAGATATTATATTCTTCTTTAAGTCGGGAACATACTGAACTCCCGCAAATGTGCGATGTGCGCCATTATACATCTCAAATATAACTATTCCCACCTCAGTAATTGCATACTCCTTGCAATCCGCTAAATGAATAGTTCCATGTGTCGGGCATAGAGATCCTTCGTCAAACATCTCCCTCACCGGTCATATGTGGAAGCAATAACCTGAATCTAATATCCATCCATGAGAAGTACCTGCTTGACTGATGACTAGTGCATTCGAATCATCTTTCATTACCGCCACTAAGCATGCTCTCCTCATTTTCTTCAAACTTAAACAATCCTTTATCATATGACATTCCTCATCACATCGATAGCATACATGTGTGCCCTTCTTCTTTCTATAATTTTTGCTTTTGCCTGCAACTATGGCAGCCAATGCTTGATCACCTGAGGATGAAGAATCTACTGACTTCTTCAAGGATTGCGCGTCTAATAGATATGCCACTGTCTCATTAAAGTTGAGAGTTCCTTTTCCAACAAGAGTATTCATCACCAATTGCTCCTGTGATGGTGGTAGAGATGACGCCAATACAACCTTGTCATTTTCCTTAATTTTCTCATCTACCCTAGTCAGCTATGTGATAAGCTTTTTGAAGACATTAAGATGGTCAACAAACTATGTGCATTCCTCCACGCGCAACATGAACAGTTGCCGCTTCAGCACCTATCGGTTTGTTAGTGACTTTGCTATATATAATTCTTATAAATCACTCCATAATTTCTGCGGCAAAATCTCCTTAATCATCGAGTACTTTACCTCAACGGAGAGATATTGATGGATTGTACTGACAACCGCTCAATCACCTTCTAGTCTTCATCAGATGTCTTTTCCGGTTTACCCCCCTTCAAGAGCATCGATTAACCCTTGTTGGATAAGGACATCCTTCACCACATATTGCCACACGTTGAAATTTCCTCCGCCGTCAAATTTCCCCACTTGATTCCACATCGTAGACATCGATCTTGATTTTGTGTCACCTGACACTTTGCTGACCTTCTCACAAATCAGATTAATTTGACCTTGGCTCTTATACTACTTGTTATACTTTGATACCTCTTCTTATGCGTAGCAATCCACATATCGGATCAGAGTTGTGAGATACGGCACAAGCATGCATGGTATCAAGAATGAAGTAGATAAATCCTATAGAGAGAACCAAAAAACAGCGACAAAATAATCACGACGGGAGATAAAGATTTGACGAAGCCGACCGTAAATTCCTTAAGCACAATCTCAAAAGAGTACAAGGGATTGTCGCTGTCTCACAACCCTCTTGAAACTTTTAGGACCCTTGGATCCTTGTCCTATACAAGAATGTAGTGCTAAAGAATAACCTAGCATCTAATCCTCTTGTATACCTCTTACCTTTGATGAGTTGGTTTGTGGTTTGTGTTCTCCATGACCACTCCTCATGGCTTTATAAAATATCCCGTAGTTCTCCTTCAAAAGGAAGTAGGAATCATAATCCAAATAGAATTAGGATAGAAATCCTTGTAGAACACATCTCCAAGTCCTAGTAGGTTAGGGTATGAGCCATCTATACTCAACATGAATCATCTAGTTTCTTTTGTTCTTTGCTTTAGCGATTGCTCATGGATGGCACTTGTTGATGCACAATGAAAATCAAAAGGGTAAAAGAATCAATTGGTTTCTTTTGTTCTTTCATTTTTTTTTGAGGAATTTTGCTCCATACCATTGACTTTTTTGGCAAGTTTGTATAATACCATCGTGAAGAGACCGGGCTTACAAATATCATCATCTAGTTACCTTAAGTTGGTTATTTTGGAAGCAGTCATCAATCTGATGCATCATGCGTCATTATCTGATCAAACAACGGTCTCATTATTCCAACATGAACAACATCATTTTTCTGGTAAAAGTAAAATGTATCTGATAAGTAACCATTCTGATGCTGTTGGTTAACATATAACTTTAAGTTGATCTTCAATAAATGCCACTATAATAAGCTGCCAATTCTGTTGGGTCACGGGTAGGCTACGATAACAACAAATCAAAATTTTCTACCACGTAAACCAGAAAGCCAACCAAGTAGATGATCACAGATCGTTACCACCAGACGCGCAGAGCAGCAGAAGAAGGGTTGGAGCTGCCTGGTCCAACGAAGAGCGCGTTGATGTAGTGGTCGTAGTTGATCGTCTCCTCCAGCGACCTCTGCAGTTCCTTCTGAAGATCGCGGATCGTCCTCAAGCGCAACAGCAACCGCAGTAGCGCCTCTACGGTATCCACACGTCCAGGGAAGGAACAACCATGCGCTGGTGTGCTAGCATCAAATCACACGACAGAGCTATTTAGAAGATGGTGGCTAGGGTTTCGGTGGAACAACTCAACTCACGACTTTCGTATGTCTCGTCTGTTACATTCACCTCTCTTCCCAACAGCCTCATGCATCTGTTGGGTCGCGGGGTAGGCTACGATAGTTACAAACAAAAATTTCTACCACGCAAACCAGGAAGCCAAGCAAGTAGATGATCATAGATTGTTATCACCAGATGCGCAGAGCAGTAGAAGAAGGGTTGGAGCAGCCTGGTCCAACGTAGAGCATGTCGATGTAGTTGTCGTAGTCGATCGTCTAGCGTCGAGCAAGTCGATGCAGTGGTCGTAGTCGATCGTCTCCTCCAGCAACCTCTGTAGTTCCTTGTGAAGATCGCGGATCGTCCTCAAGAGCAACAGTTGCAGTAGTGCCTCTACGGTATCCACACGTCCAGGGAAGGAACAACCGTACGTCGGTGTACTAGCACCAAGTCGCACGGCAGAGCTCTCAGAAAGATGGTGGCTAGGGTTTCGGTGGTGATTCACGCGTACCTCCCAACAGCCTCATGCATCTCCTCATCCTATCCGAACACGTTTGACGAATCGTATTCGTACTGGTTTGTTCCAACCCGTTAAGTGTGTGACCCTGTAGGTTCATGCGTAATCGGTTGTGACTCGGAAACCCTTTCCGATCACGAGTCGTAGCGGCTCCTAGCAGAACATAGCGATTCCCGAATACACACAAATTATGTTGGACGAACCTTAATGCAATATGATCTATGATCAGGTCCTCATCACTTACAACCAGGTCCTATCTCTATACGACCAGTTTGTATTTGGTCACGACCAGTTCGTAAGTCCTTATGACCAGGTTTCGACCACTCTGTAATTACGTTCGACTAGTTTACGACCAGCACGTATCTCTATATGACTAGTCTATAACTGATCGAACTAAACGACCTACTCGTGTATTCTCCCTTTGCCTCACGATGTCTGGTTGAACTCCAGGTGAGATGTTGTGTCATCCATGGACTGTTCAATACTTTCTCAATCAGGTGTCGGATAACTTCACGTGGTCGAACACTTCGACAACTAGTGGCATGGCTATGCACTTGCTTTATCCGATCACAACGAGGGGCCCAGAGACATCTCTCCTGTTATGTTAGGAGGGGCAAATCCCATATCCGACTAGTCACATTCCTCTGCATGTTTCATAGCATACCCGAAAGCTACCTTTATAACTACCCAGTTACGGAGTAGCGTTTGGCAACCCCTAAGAGTGCTATTACACACGTAGGAAACCATGCTGATCTCAGGTCTAAGGATTATACATCATCATTACTTGAGACTAACTAACGACACATAGAATCATAACAATCTCAATAGTGTCTCAAGGTGGGTCTAATCCAACATCATGTTCTCTAACATGTGTCCATATTATTGGTTTGATATCTCTATATCCATGACTTGTGAAACATAGTCATCAACCAATACATATACTAGTCTATTCATATGTGTCCTCATATGTTTCCGACTAGGGAACGTATAAGAATAATTATCGCAGAAATATAGAGTTTCACAATCAAGTCACATACTTGATAATCAATATTAACAATATTATTCTAGGAACAAGATAACATATTATCCAATATAATGAACATAACGAAATATAATCATCTCTATGATTGCCTCTAGGGCATATTTCCAACAGCATCTCCTTATATAGTGCTCGTGAAAGATCCTATCCGAACACGTTTGATGAATCGTATCCTTACTGGTTTGTTCTAACCCGTTAAGTGTGTGACCCTATAGGTTCGTGCGTAATCGGTTGTGACTCAGAAACCCTTTCCAATCACGAGTCGTTAGCGGTTCCTAGTAGGACAATAACGATTCCCGAATACATGCAAATAATATCGGACGAACCTTAGTGCAACATGATCTATGACCAGGTCCCCATCACTTACGACCAGGTCCTATCTCTATATGACTAGTTCGTATTTGGTCACGACCAGTTCGTAACTCCTTACGACCAAGTTTCGACCACTCTGTGATTTCTTTCGACCAGTCTACGACCAGCTCGTATCTCCATACAATCAGTCTGTAACTGATCGAACTAAGCGACCTACTTGTGTATTCTCCCTTTGCCTCATGATGTATGGTTGAACTCCAGGTGAGATGTTGTGTCATCCATGGACTGTTCAATACTTTCTCGATCGAGTGTCGGATAACTTCACGTGGTTGAACACTTCGACCACTAGTGGCATGGCCATGCACTTTCTTTATCCGACCACAATGAGGGGACCAGAGATATCTCTCCTGTTATGTAAGGAGGGGCAAATCCCATATCCAACCAGTCATATTCCTCCGCATGTTTCATAGCATACCCGAAAGCTACCTTTATAACTACCCAGCTACAAGTAGCGATTGGCAGCCCCTAAGAGTGCTATTACACATGTAGGAAACCATGCTGATCTCAGGTCTAAGGATTATACATCATCATTGCTTGATACCAACAAACGACACATAGAATTATAACAATCTCAATAGTGTCTCAAGGTGGGTCAATCCAACCCTATGTTCTCCAACATGTGTCCACATTATTGATTCGATATCCCTATATCCATGACCAGTGAAACATGTTCGTCAATCAATACATGTGCTGGTCGATAGAATCACTGGTGTTCCGACCATTGACATTCGACCAGGAATACATTTAGAATGACATCATATAAGTTAAGAGTTTCACCAACAAGTCACATACATGTTAATCTTCATAACCAATGATTCATTCAAGGAAAAAGATAACACATTATCCAATATTATGAACATAATGAAATATAATCATCTCTATGATTGCCTCTAGGGCATATTTCCAACATTAAGATATCTAATACCGATAGCTCTTGTGTGCGCCTCATGCTTGGGCTGTGTGAGAGGCTTTGTCAACGGATCAGCAACATTTAAATCCGTATGAACTTTGCATATCTTAACATCTCCTCTATTCACTAATTCGCGAATAAGATGATAACGCCTAAGTATATGTTTGGACTTCTGATAGGATCTAGGCTCCTTAGCCTGAGCAATGGCTCCATTGTTGTCACAATAGAGATCCATTGGACTCGAGGCACTCGGAACCACACCCAACTCAGTAAGGAACTTCCTTATCCAAACGCCTTCTTCTGCAGCTTCAGAAGCCACAATGTACTCGGCCTCCGTCGTAGAATCAACAACTGTCTCTTGCTTGGAACTTTTCCAGCTCACTGCTCCTCCATTCAAAATGAATACAAAACCAGATTGCGAACGATAATCATCTTTGTCGGTTTGAAAGCTTGCATCGGTATAACTATTTACAACGAGCTCTTCATCACCACCGTAAACTAGGAACGCATCCTTAGTCCTTCTCAAGTACTTAAGGATGTTTTTCACAGCTGTCCAGTGACCTTCACTGGGATCAGCTTGGTATCTACTCGTAACACTTAGAGCATATGATACATCTGGTCATGTACATAGCATGGCATACATGATAGATCCAACAACCGAAGCATATGGAATTTTACTCATTTTGTCTCGCTCATCAGTGGTCGTAGGACTGACTCTTGCTAAGATTAATGCCACGTGCCATGGGCAAGAAACCTTTCTTGAAATCTTGCATGTTGAACCGTTTCAACACTTTGTCTATGTACATATCCTAGCTTAATCCAATTAGCCTCTTAGATCTATCTCTATAGATCCTTATATCAAGAATATATGCGGCATCTCCTAAATCTTTCATTGAGAAACTATTTCTTAATGAAGTTTTAACAGATTCAAGCATTGGAATATCATTTCCGACCAGTAGTATGTCATCTACATACAAGATCAGAAACATAAGCTTGCTCCCACAAACCCTTTTGTAAACACAAGGTTCTTCTTCGTTCTTTATGAAGTCAAACCCTTTGACTACTTCATCAAAACGAATGTTCCAACTCCGAGATGCGTGCTTTAGTCCATAGATGGATTTATTAAGCTTGCATACCTTTCTAGCTTCTTTTGGATCGACAAAACCCTCAGGCTCTGTCATGTACACATCCTCACTTAGGTTTCCATTAAGGAAAGCCATTGTGACATCCATCTGCCATATCTCATAGTCAAAATATGCATCAATAGCTAGAATGATCCGAATAGACTTAAGCATCGTGACAGCAGAGAAGGTTTCATTATAATCAACACCTTGAATTTGTCTGAAACCCTTCGCAACCAGTCGTGCCTTATGAATGTGAACATTTCCATCCACTTGCATTCAATGGTCTTAATACCATCAGGTGCATCAACCAAGTTCCAAACTTGATTATCATGCATGGACTTTATTTCGGATCTCATGGCCTCATGCCATGACTCAGAGTTTGGGTCCATCATCACTTCCGCATAAGTTTTAGGCTCATCATTATTCACCAATAATACATCATGCCCATACCTTATAGGCAATTGACGTGGCCTTTTTGATCTACGTGGGGCTGATGCCTTATCTACAGGTTCAACAACACTTTGTTCATCCTGTAGAGGTTTAGTGGGAGTTGAAACACTTTCAGATGCTTCTCGAATTTCTTCAAGTTGCACCTTGCTCCCACTGACTCCTTTGGAAAGAAACTCTTTCTCCAAGAAGACGCAATTACGGGCAACAAACACTTTGTTATCAACCCGATTATAAAAATAATATACATTAGTTTCCTTAGGATACCCCCACAAAGAAGTACTTATCGGACTTGGGTGTGAGTTTGTCAGACGTCAAATGTTTAACATAGACATCACATCCCCAAATATTTAGAAAAGACAAAATAGGACTCTTCCCAGTCCATATCTTATATGGTGTCTTATCTACTGATTTAGATGGTACCCTATTCAAAGTGAAAGCAGTAGTTTCTAGAGCGTAACCCCAAAAATACAATGGTAGATCTGATTGGCTCATCATTGATCGAACCATGTCCAACAAGGTCCTATTACGCTGCTCGGACACCCTATTCCATTGTGGAGTGCCCGGTGGTGTAAGCTGTGGAACAATTCCACATTGTTTCAAATGATCACCAAACTCATGGCTCAAAAACTCACCTCCACGATCAGATTATAAAGATTTGATTGTCTTGCCAAGTTGATTCTGTACCTCATTCTAGAACTCCTTGAACTTTTCAAAGGATTCCGACTTATGCCTCATTAAGTAGATATAGCAATATCTACTATAGTCATCGGTGAAAGTAATGAAGTACTGAAAACCACATCTAGCTGTCGTACTCATTGGTCCACACACATCAGTATGTATGAGTGCCAACAGGTCGGACGCCCTCTTACTCCGACCAGTGAAAGGTGTCTTGGTCATCTTTCCGACCAGGCAAGATTCGCATGTTTCAAATGATTCCAAATCAAATGAGTTTAGAGTTCCATCATCATGGAGCTTTTTCATTCGTTTCTCACTTACGTGACCCAAACGACAATGCCAAATGAAAGTGGAATTCAAATTATTAGGCCGAAGCCTCTTTGCATTAATATTATAGACGGGTGCATCATCAAGATTTAAAATATACAACCTGTTCAAAACAGGAGCATAGCCATAAAACATTTCATTCAAAAATATAGAACAACCATTGTTCTCTATTATAAATTTATAACCCTCTGCCATCAAACATGATGCAGAGATGAGGTTTCTACTTATGGATGGAACATAATAACAATTATTTAGTTCCATTATAAATCGTGAAGGCAAAAGTAATGGCAAAGTCCTGACGGCTAATGCAGCAACTCTTGCTTTATTCCCAACGCGGAGATCCATTTCACCCCTTGCAATTCTCCTACTCTTTGTTAGACTCTGCATCGAATTGCAAATATGAGCAACCGATCCGGTATCAAATACCCATGAGTTAACAGAAGAGTCAGCAAGAAAAACATCTATAACATTAATATCTAAAGTGGTGGTTTTAGTTCCAACATTCTTTTTCAGATCAGCCATGTATTTCTTGTAGTTCCTTTTCCAATGGCATGGTTCTTTGCAGTAAAAACATTCATTCTCTTGAGTCGGGCCAGACTTAGTCTTGGGTTTAGGCTTGTTAGTTTGGATCTCATCCGAAACTTTCTTCTTGCCCTTACCTTTGACCCAAGTCTTAGCCTTCTTCTTGAAGTTAGTACTCTTTTGCACTATCATCACATGATAGTTGCTTTTCTTAATGCTGTCCTCTACAGTCTTAAGCATCATATGCAGTTCGGTAAGATTCTTGTCTAAGCCATTCATATGGAAGTTCAGAATGGACAGCCCATAGCTCGAAGGTAGCGAAGCAAGAATCAAATCTGTAGCCAACTCTTGACTAAGTGGAAGACCAAGTTTTTCCAAGCTTTGTGTGTAACCAACCATTTTGATCACGTGAGGGCTCACCGAACTTCCCTCAGCTAGCTTACTCCCAAACAATTTCTTTGAGATCTCATATCTCTCAGTTCTTGCTTGAGTCTCAAACATGCCTTTGAGTGCCACAATCATATCGTAGGCCTCGATGTTCTCAAACTGCTTCTGAAGGTCTGAGTTCATCGCAGCAAGCATGAGACAGCTAACATCAAGGGATTCATCACATGCCCTTTTATAGGCAGTTTTAAGAGCCGCAGCAGCATTTTCAGCAGGCACATCTGGAATTAGTTCCTCTAGAACATGTTCCTTTTTATCTTGCCTAAGAACAATTCTTAGGTTGCGAGACCAGTCCGCAAAATTTGTTCCATTCTGTTTTTCCTTGTCAAGTATCGAACGTAATGCAAAACTGGATGTAGGTACATCAGTTGGTGTCATGATCTACAACATAGAATATGCAAAGCTAAGACATATGTTCAAGTAACTTCTATTAAACAATTTAATAAAGATACTCCCACTAAATACCATATCCTTCTTATGACATTTTAGTGATTCAAGATCCATAATCTTTTAATCTACTAGTGAGCTTCGGCATCACTGCTAGAAGACTAGTGAAAATGGTAAGCAACCTGTCGGTGTTTTAGGACCGAACTTACGTAAAAATTGTTTGATTTGATGGTTCCTCTAGGCTCAAAATCACACAGAGATGGAGACACGGGGATTTTTATACAGGTTCGGGCCTTCTCCATGGAGAATAACAACCCTACTCCTGTGTGTATGTATTGAGTGTGCTGAATTACAAGATGGAGCCAAAGACTAGAGTATTGTGCTTCTGATCATTTTTGGATTGTCCCGATTGTCCTGATGATTTTGCCTTTTATACAATCCTCAAGGTGTACCGTTGCGCTTCTAATGTAAAGACTGCCTTAATGTCCCAGATTATTGAGCCGTTACGGGAGGTTATCATGGGAGTAGTAACATTCCCATGCTGCTAGGCAGTTATCATCATAACAAAGGAGTTAAAATCGTGCCATTATTCCATAGAATAACCGCGTAATTTGCTGCCCATATTTTGAATATGGTGTGGAAGATTCCCTGATCAACTAGGCCTACATGTTTGTAAGCCCTGTCGATTAGGGACTGGTCGTAGAAGAGCTTACAACCAGGTGGTGGTCGTAGAAGATCTTACGACCATAGACTGATTGTAGAAGAACTTACGATCATGGGATAATCGTAGAAGGACTTACGACTATAGGGTAGTCATAAGAGGACTTACGACTACTAGGTAGTCATAGAAGAACTTATGACCTTCAGCTTCTCCCTTATGGCTATTACGGGGTATACTCAAGAGTTACATGACGTCATTATTATCTATAATATGAATTATAGATATATAATAAAATGAGCATTGTTATATCCTCGTCACAACCCTTTGCTAATCATATCTCTATGCTCCGGCACCCAACCCTATGCCCCAAGGTCCATAACCGTTATGATGACCTTGTCAAATTAAACCAATAGCACTCTGCATGTAAGTGTCCGACACAAACCCATCTAATCAAGTAATATTAATGGCACTCTGCTTTAGCAAGACCTACCATTAAAATACATAACTTTGGATGGTGCAGCCAATTGGGAGGGCATCAATTTAACTAAATATTACGTGAGGGAATTTTACTTCTACCATGTTAAAGCATTTAAATAACATGCATAGAAATAAATGAACAAGAATATAAGGGCATACACAGACAATCAAATTGCATTGTGATATAGTATGACCCTTCCACATAATGATCTCCATCGCCATGCATCCTGTTTGCCATGTCTCCAAGTGATCAACTCCTCCAAGCACTCCCACTAAATCATTACTCCTAATAGCACTAGTAATGAACTACAAGGAGTAAAGAAACATCACAAGTCAACACGCAGGCCGTTATACAAATATAGATAGCCTTGGGCTGCAATAAGCATGACACGTAGGTCATAAATATTACACACATACATGCATCTCATACATCATGGGTCATACTATTCACATCAATCCCTGCAAAAACAAGTTATGCATAGAATCCAATTCTATCGGACGACATGGGCACACACTACCTACCTTGTGCCTTGGAAATCATCGGATTAATCATATTAACCCTATTCCGAACTAATCCGATCAATGCCTTGATACGACCACACACCGCGGCATACTCCGATGGCGAAATTCTGACCAGTAGGAGTGATATGCAGAGTGGTTGTGAACAAGCGCAATAAACCATCTGGTCCTTATAGCTCATACCTCCTCGTAAATCCGTTTACTACCACCTAAAAACCAATCGATCTTATCGATCAGGGCCGAGATCGTTCCATCTCTATGAACCGATCTAGGTTACCAGACCCGACCAGTAATAGATCCAATCTACTACTACTGCATATCAACTATATGCGACCGATCTAGATCAAAAACCATGCAGGATGGCTCTGATACCACTGTTGGGTCACGGGTAGGCTACGATAGCAACAAATCAAAATTTTCTACCACATAAACCAGGAAGCCAAGCAAGTAGATGATTACAGATCGTTACCACTAGACGCACAGAGTAGCGGAAGAAGGGTTGGAACAGCCTGGTCCAACAAAGAGCGCATCGATGTAGTGGTCGTAGTTGATCATCTCTTCCAGCGACCTCTGCAGTTCCTTCTGAAGATCGCGGATCGTCCTCAAGCGCAACAGCAACTGCAGTAGTGCCTCTACAGTATCCACACGTCCAGGGAAGGAACAACCATACGCCGGTGTGCTAGCACCAAATCACACGGCAGAGCTATCTGGAAGATGGCGGCTAGGGTTTCGGTGGAACAACTCAACTCATGATTTTCGTGTGTCTAAACTCAACTCACGACTTTCGTGTGTCTCGTCTATTACGTTCACCTCTCTTCCCAACATCCTCATGTATCTCCTTATATAGTGCTCGTGACGGATCCTATCTGAACACGTTTGACGAATCGTATCTGTACTGGTTTGTTCCAACCCGTTAAGTGTGTGACCCTGTAGGTTCGTGCGTAATCGGTTGTGACTCGGAAACCCTTTCCGATCACGAGTCGTTAGCGGTTCCTAGCAGGACATAACGATTCCCGAATACACACAAATAATATCAAACGAACCTTAGTGCAACATGATCTACGACCAGGTCCCCATCACTTACGACCAGGTCCTATCTCAATACGACCAGTTCGTATTTGGTCACGATTAGTTCGTAACTCCTTACGACTAAGTTTCGACCACTCTGTTGTTTCGTTCGACCAGTCTACGACCAGCTCGTATCTCCATACAACTAATCCGTAACTGATTGAACTAAGCGACCTACTCGTGTACTCTCCCTTTGCCTCATGATGTCTGGTTGAACTCCAGGTAAGATGTTGTGTCATCCATGGACTGTTCAATACTTTCTCGATCGAGTGTCGGATAACTTCACGTGGTCGAACACTTCGACCACTAGTGGCATGGCCATGCACTTTCTTTATCCGACCACAACGAGCTGCCCAGAGACATCTCTCCTGTTATGTAAGGAGGGGCAAATCCCATATCTGACCAGTCACATTCCTCCGCATGTTTTATAGCATACCCGAAATCTACCTTTATAACTACCCAGTTACGAGTAGCGATTGGCAACCCCTAAGAGTGCTATTACGAAACCATGCTAATATCAGATTTAAGGATTATACATCATCATTGCTTGAGACCAACTAATGACACATAGAATCATAACAATCTCAATAGTATCTCAAGGTTGGTCAATCCAACTCCATGTTCTCCAACATGTGTCGACATTATTGATTCGATATCCCTATATCCATGACCGGTGAAACATGGTCATCAATCAATACATGTGCTGGTCGATAGAGTCACTAATGTTCCGACCATTGACATCCGACTAGGGATACATTTAGAACGACATCATATAAGTTAAGAGTTTCGCCAACAAGTCACATACTTGTTAATCTTCATAACCAATGATTCATTCAAGGAACAAGATAATACATTATCCAATATTATGAACATAATGAAATATAATCATCTCTATGATTGCCTCTAGGGCATATTTCCAACAAATTCATGTTTGCTTTCTCTCTTATGAACTTGTTTGGTTCTTGCCAGTTGAGCATGCTTCAATTGTCTTGCAGTGAAAATTTTCGCTCATGCAACAGTTCTTCTGGCCAGTATAGAACTGGGGTTGAACTGTTGGTTTGGTTCCCATGATCATCAGCCATCCATCTGTGGGTATCCTCAACTTGTTGTGCAATCAGAGTTGTTACTGTCACCAAGGCTAGAATATGCTGTAGATGAGGTCAAGTTGCCAGGATACGCATGACATCTTCGATGTCAAGCATTTGATTCTATACGTTTTGAGCTCGATTCCAGGGAGAATTTTTTTTTGTAGACAGAGATCTTTCTGACCACGTGACTATCTTGCAGGTCAGGATACAGTAGAGGAACCCTTCACACTGAAGTTGCGCGCATTCTTTTGCAGAGGATGTCTGATTCTACTTCCGACCACATAAAAGGGTGTTCGAGCGTCTAAAAGATATTGTAATACCTCAATTTTCACGTCTTTTTAGAATTTTCAAAATAAAATAACCTTTTGGATTTTTTGTAATTAATCAAAAGCTTAATTTGAATTTTTAGAAATTAAATCAATTTAATATGAATAAACTAAACTTGAATTAAATCCAAAACTATTTTATTTCAGTTCTATTGGTTCTAAGGTATATTTTGGACTTTTCTTGGATTTTTCGGAGATTATTTGCTATTTTTCTTGACTTATTTGAATTTCATGTATTGTCTAAAATAGAAAATTATTTAAAAATTCCGGAAGTGCTCTTGGGCCGAATTCATTCTCCGATTGAATTTCATGTACTTTCTAAAATGGAAAACTATTTAAAAATTCTGGAAGTGCTCTTGGGCCGAATTCGTTCTTCGACCCGTTTTCCTCTCGCTCCGTCCTGGGCCGAAGGCCCATCTCTCCCGCGCGCTGGCCACTTTCTCCCTTGGCCCAACTAGTCACCGCAACTCGATTTGTCATATCTCTCTTTGACCGATGGCCCCACTTGTCACCATCGGCTACTGTTCATCTTCCTCCTAGTCTCCGTCTCCTGCACCACGCCGCCTCTCGTGTTCATCATGGTTTTCGCCTCTGTAGGACCGAAAGGTGCCCAGAGGGGGGGGGTTGAATAGACGCTTTCTCTATTTTTTTCACCTCAATCGAACTCAACATTACTTTCACTCCAATAGCTATAAAAGCTATGAAGTTTTGTATGAAAGCACAGTGGATGACCTGTGTTGAATTCGATCAAACCCCGAAGCAAAAGACTCAAAACACGGAGAACAAAACCTCAGGCCTGGTCTGACCGACGGCTATCGTGCAGTCAGACCGGCCGGCGGTCTGACCGGCGGCTTGCTCACGGTCTGACCGGCCCTGATCAGAAACAGTGTAGACAGCCCGAAATCCAAAACGAAAATCGGTCTAACTTTTAATCTACACAATGAAACTTGACCAAATTTGGAACACACATTTCTAAGGATATCAGAAACCTATTCCAAGCAACGATTGAGTAGATCCACGTCAAAGTTTCAATCTTTTTCAAATTGAACGAAGATTGGTTCAAAACCGGGCAAGAATGAAAACTTGATCCAAATACTTTCTCGTGGGTGATTGATGATCAAGATGATCCTAGATGTATTCCCACATGTCACAGCAAGGTAGATGGGGGCAAAAAAACCAACCAAAGATCAATGGAACAAAGAAAGACCCAAAATCAAGAAATACAGAGCAAGAACGAATAGGAACTCATCTTTGAGAAATCTTGCATAGATTGATTCGTAGATGTTGTTGGTTTACAGCCACTCCCTCAAGGAGGATAAATCTCATAACATGAGCACTCAAAACAATCCATCCTCTAGAACCCTAACCTCTCCATCTCTCTAAGCCCTAAGACGAACTAGGGTTTTGCAAATAAAGTGCTTGGGTGCTGTTTGACAGCACCCTCTCCTATTTATATTGAGACCTAGCTTCTAGAATAGTTAACCCTAATAGGCTCCTATTAAGGCCCAACACAAACGGGACACACGCACGCAACTCAAAGCGCTGTCTTCATCTTTTCTTGACCTAAACCACTTCTCCATGCGTCGTCTCGCGCCGTGTTTTAGCCAAAAGGATCACCAAGGCAGTATTTGGTGAAATTACCAAAATACCCCTTCTTGATCCTTCTCCGAAGACTGAGTCTAATCTTGGTGAAGCAATCACCTGCTTTGCCACGTGTAGGTAGATCAACGACTCTCATCATGTCGGCAAGTCTCTCCCGTCCGGCTCCCGCCGAAGCCACCATGGCACTTGCACCGACCCCTGTGCCGCTTGATCCAACCAGTCGCACCGAACTGCCCGTTCGGTCACCTTTGTCCATTCTGCGCCATGCTTGAGTCCATTGACCTCACCCGGCATCCTTGATCGTTCTGGACCTCAGCTCTCCAAGCTTAGTCCCGATCATCCTTGCCGTTGACCTCCAAGCGTCCTACACAACAATAGACAAAGAAATCGAATCCCGGAACAAGTTCTTCACAACTTGACCCACGTTAGTGAAAACATGCATCATGCAACACAAATGCACTAAAGCCCAAGTCCTTGACTTAACGAAAAACTCATCGCAACAATTTGGACGATGAACAGCACAAATTCGGTCAGACCACAGTTCAACTGCCGGTCAGACCGCACCAGGCGGTCTGACTAGTCATTGACCGCCGGTCTGACCGCCTCTGCCTGACAGCTCTTTTAACCTCGCCGAAAACGCGTGATTTGACAAACCATCAATGCCATTGCCAATTGTTTCATCATCCTAAGTCATGCACATATCCCCATGATATCTACAATCTCCCCCTTGATGAACACATTGGCAATTTCCCAAAAATACAAGGTTTGAGGTTTGAAAAGTAAAATACTCGACGTTTCGCACAAAGGCACAACTTGGTCCAAATGCAATAAAAAGTAAGGAAAATGACCAAGCTGGCTCCAGAATAGCATAGGCAAGTGAGATACGGCAAAAAAACAGCAAGAAAGCTTCAATTTCCAGAAAATTGCAAAATCTCACTTAAGGTCCATATGAAAGAACAATTGTTCAAATTGACCTTTGATCATTGTGAGGTTGCAAGAATTGCAATTCAAGTTCAGAAATGGCAATGAAATCACAAAATTGCATATGAGATGCTCCCCCTCACTATGATCATCGTGAAAATTCATTTCTCCCTATTTATCCATTTTTACCATTTCTCCCCCTTTGACAATGGATTCATCAAGGTGCATAGAGGAAGATAGAGCATGAATGACATGGAATGGCTGCAATTTCTTCATTTTTAGCATAGGGAGCCATGAAAATTATCCAGGAGGACTCGACAAGTATTACACCAAGCCATATTATGTGAAGAAGCTATTGTAAATCATGGCAAATCATATATAGCAAAACTAAAGCCAAAAGAGCAATAATTTGTGATTAAATGTAAATTTAGCATGTTAAAGAGCTCAAGATCATAGTTCAGCCAAAGGTATCCAAAAATGAGTCAAGCCATGTCAATAAACTAAATGGAACCAAGAAGCTAAAATTGAGCTAATTTAGAGCGCTGTGAGTTCAAATTTATTCAAGCACTTTGAAATTTAGCACATTTAGCACTTGTGAAAATTGATTTTTGGTTTTATATTAGCAAAGCAAGTCCTGGACTAAGAGCCATCCACAACTGTCTCATAAGCTTCAACCAATTTTCACAAATTGTTCTCTTAGCTTTGTGCTGGATCTCAAGCCTTGCCGCGACCATCCCAAGAAAAAAGCTTAAGAGAGTGGTCTAGGTCATCCAAAACTCCCCCTGAGTTCATGCCTAGTGCAATGGCAAGCCGTCTCATGAGAAAGAATTGATGAGATCAGTTTTTTCGCACAGAAAAGATAATTTTTCATTTGCTTGACTTAGGATATAGCATAGCTCAATCTAAAACTCGAAATAGATTCCAGACTCAATGTAGCCTATTTGACATAGCATGAATCATGAGAGGATTACTAAAGAAAAACTAGTCATAAGATCCAACAATTCAAGTTTTAATTCAAGTTTTTCACATTTAATAGAGCTAGCATGGCAAAAGCTAAGCTACACATAGAAAGTCATGATAAACCTAGCAAACTAGCATAAGACATGGCAAGGTATAAAAAATGAAATCATGTCACACAAGGATAATAAACAAGGCTCCGTGATTTTATATTACAATGCAAGTTGCTGATTTAAAATGCAATATGATACAATGAATGCAAAAGAGCCAACTCCCCCTCAAAACAGGCCAAGAGGACTAATAACCCCTAACTCTCCCCGTAAAGAAGCAAAACGGGAAGAATCAAGAGCCTTAGTGAAAATATCCGCAACCTACTGCTCAGACTCTACAAAGTGAAGCACAACATCACCCTTCTCTACATGGTCTCTAAGGAAATGATATCGAATGTCAATGTGCTTGGTCCTAGAATGTTGCACTGGGTTTTTGGCAATGTTTATGGCACTAGTGTTGTCACAGAAAAGAGGAACACTATCCAAAAACAACCCATAATCCCACAGAGTAGACAAGATCCAGAGAACCTGATAGCAACTCTCGGTTGCGACTCGTTATTTAGCCTCGGTGGTGGATCAGGCAACAGAGGACTGCTTCCTAGAGGACCAAGAGATAAGAGATGTGCCTAAGAAATAACAAGTGCCAGAAGTACTCTTCCTATCCACTCTACACCCCGCAAAATCAACATCAGAAAAAACTCGAATGGAGAGAGCAGAGTCAGAAGAATACCAGAGTGCAAAATCAAGAGTGTCCTAGAGGTACCTGAAAATGCGACGCACTGCTTGACGATGAGAGGCACAAGGGGAAGCCTAAAATCGAGCACACAGACACACAGCAAACTGTATGTCCGACCTCAACACCGTGAGGTAGAGAAGAGAGCCAATCATGCTGCGGTACTCCTTTTGGTCCACGGGCTCTCCATCCTCATCAGGGTCCAACACGGTGGATGTGGCAATGGAGTAGACATTGGCCTACTGCTTCCCATGTCGAAGCGTCGAAGAAGGTCCTTTATGTACTTGCTTTGATGAATGAAGGTACCTTCTTTTAGTTGCTTTATTTGAAGATCAAGGAAGAAAGTCAGTTCGCTCATCATGCTCATCTCGAATTCCCTACTCATAGAATCTGAAAATCTGGACACCAAAGCATGAGAAGAACCACCGAATATGATGTCATCCACATAAATCTGAACCAGTAAGAAATCACTACCATGACTGAGAGTGAACAAGATTTTATCTACCATTCCCATTTTGAAATAATTTTTAAGCAAGAAACTCTTAAGCCTATCATACCAAGCTCTAGGGGCTTACTTCAATCCATACAAGATTTTAGAGAGCTTAAACACATGGTTTGGGAATTTAAGATTTTCAAAACCAGGAGGTTGCTTGACAAAATTTTCTTTAACATGAGCTACCTCAACCCTTAAAGCCTCACAAGACACACAAGAAGCATTCTCAATCCTACTCACTTGCTCTTTGAATTTGACTCTAAACACCTCTTGTATCTCATCTAAATTTGTCCCAACTTTAGTACAAAAAGTACAAGAAGCAGAATCAACAACTTCTTTGATGCAGTTATGGACATAGATTGTTCAATTTTAGATTTCTCCGCTAGAGTCTTATTCAAAGCATCATTCTCAACTGTGAGTTTAAGACAGTTTTCACATGAAGCAGTCTTAGAATAAAGAATCATTTCAGACATTTCCTTCATTTTAATCTTGTTATCCTCACAATGAGAGCAAGTGTGACTAGGATCAAATTTCAGCAATTCCTTAGTAGCACTATTCAATTTCAATTCAAGCAAAGCACAATTTGAGCAAGGTGAAGGAATAGCATCTACAGTAATCACATCTAGAGCAATAGCATCCATGTAAGCAGGACTAGATTTGAGAGATTCTAGTTCATCTAGTGCATCTTTAAGTTGATTTGCAACAGAGGAATGAGCAGATTCCAGTTTGGTCAATTCATCATGCAAACTAAAACAAGAGTCACAATCATCAGTAGGATTAATGGATTTGAGCCTAACCACTTCTAGGTTCAAGTTGTCAATCATGATATCTTGTTTCTTAATCATTTTAGCTTGCATTTTTAGATTTCGTTCAACAACAACTAATGCACGTTTCATCTCATCCGATGAGGGGCATACCTCGTCGGGATCACTGAAAAGCTCATCGTCGTTGGAGGAGTCGATGTCGTGGCTGTTCTTGGCCATGAAGCACATGCCGGTGAAGTCTTGGGCCTTCTTCTTGCCATGGGAATCATCATCGTCATCCTCCGTCCCCGAGTCCACATCGCTCATATCAACATTCTCAAGAGCGGCAAAGACCCGGTTGATGAACTTCCTGTAGTTGGGCTTCTTGGCTTTCGCATCCCAAGCTTGAGGACGCCTCCAGAAGTCCTTCTCCTCCTTGCCCTTCAACTTGGGGCATTTAGGCCGAATGTGGTTTGGCTCACCACACTCAAAGCAGATAACAGGGCCACCTCTCCTTCTACTCCTCACCTTGTTGTAGACTTTTGTGAATTTTGTGGATAGGATGGCTAAATCATCCTCAGGTAGTTTCTCTAACTGCTCATCGCTCGAAGAGTGTAAAGCGGACAATGAAAACCCAGATGAGCCAAAATCCAAAGAATCAGAAGAACTACCCTTAGATGGGTCAACCACTAAAGCCATCGACTTTGTCTTGGGGAGACGCGAGATGAAGTCAATCTCATGCATCTTCAACCTCGAGTAGAGCTTATCCATGGTAAGCTCACTCATGACAGTGTTGTCATTGATAGAAGTGATCTTCATCCCCCAAACTCTCACATCAAGAGCACCCAAGAGCTAACATGCATTTTCAGACCCAGTAAACACAAGATCTACAGCACATAAGTCATGAAGGATTTTTGAGAATCTTCCTCACAACTCATCCAAAGATTCACCAGACCTTTGTTCGATCTTTGAGTATTCTTTCTTAAGCTGGTTCTGTCTCACTTCCTTGATCGCAGTAGATCCCTCGTGGTAATCACAGAGGGTCTTCCACATCTCATGAGCAGACCTCAAATGAGCGATTCGTGGATGTTGCTGGTTTACAGCCACTCCCTCAAGGAGGACAAATCTCATAACATGAGCACTCAAAACAATCCATCCTCTAGAACCTTAACCTCTCCATCTTCTCTCTAAGCCCTAAGACAAACTAGGGTTTTGCAAATGAAGTGCTTGGGGGCTGTTTGACAGTACCCCCTCCTATTTATATTGAGGCTTAGCTTCTAGAAGAGTTAACCCTAATGGGCTCCCATTAAGGTCCAACACAAACAGGACACACGCACGCAACTCAAAGCACCGTCTTCATCTTTTCTTGACCTAAACTACTTCTTCATGCGTCGTCTCACGTCGTGTTTTAGCCAAAAGGATCACCAAAGCAGTATTTGGTGAAATTACCAAAATACCCTTTCTCGATCCTTCTCCGAAGACTGAGTCCAATCTTGGTGAAGCAATCGCCTACTTTGCCACGTGTAGGTAGATCAACGACTCTCATCATGTCGGCAAGTCTCTCCCGTCCGGCTCCCACCGAAGCCACCATGGCACTTGCACCGACCCCCGCGCCGCTTGATTCAACCAGTCGCACCGAACTGCCCGTTCGGTCACCTTTGTCCATTCTGCGCCATGCTTGAGTCCATTGACCTCACCCGGCATCCTTGATCGTTCTGGACCTCAGCTCTCCAAGCTTAGTCCCGATCATCCTTGCCGTTGACCTCCAAGCGTCCTACACAACAATAGACAAAGAAATCGAATCCGGGAACAAGTTCTTCACAACTTGACCCACGTTAGTGAAAACATGCATCATGCAACACAAATGCATCAAGCCCAAGTCCTTGACTTAACGAAAAACTCATCGCAACAATTTGGGCGATGAAACGGCACAAATCGGGTCGGATCGCGGTTCAAGCTGCGGCCGATCAAGACCAAAGTTACCGACCGGTCATTGACCGCCGGTCTGACCGCCTCTGCCTGACAGCTCTTTTAACCTCGCCGAAAACGCGTGATTTGACAAACCATCAATGCCATTGCTAATTGTTTCATCATCCTAAGATCATGCACATATCCCCATGATATCTACAGCCTCACCGCGCTATAAGAGCCATGCCCAACCCCTGGGATCGCACGCCTAAGCTCCGCCGCATCCGGAGGACCCTAGCCACGAGTCGGAGCACCACCGAAGCCATCGGATTTGGAGCTTCAACTTGCCGCCACCATTCGTCTTTGTTATCGCCGTTTTCTCCGCCACCAATGAGCTTGCACCTACGATGACGCCTCCACTGAGCTCACCCTAGACATCCTCTACCCCATCATCTCCTCGGTTCCCTCGATCCGCCGCCGGAGCACCGTCGCTGCCGAGGCCCATAGCGTCGCTACCGCTCAAGCCTCGCCATCGGCCGCCTCTATCGTCCCTTGGTCTCCATGCATCACCCGACATGTTCGTTGTCGCCTCCTCTTCCATTTGCACCGCTCCATGCTCACCGAATCACCGTGCTTCGCCATCGTCGCTGTCACCAGAGTTGAGCCACCACTCATCGTCGATCTTCGGCTACTTTGTGCTACCACTGTCATTGATGCCACATCAACTACCAATGTTGAGTCAGCAACCATACGTGCACAAAGCCCCAGAACAGTTCGGTGGACTTGGTTCGCCGTGGATCGTGTCGTCGATACGTGGACCCCACCTGTTAGTTTCCTGTTTTGTAGATCTGGTGTATTGTGCGCCGTGAACCAGCCTTGTGGACTCGTTCCATAGACCGTGGGCGCACTATAGCCTTTGTTTCTTTTCCCCTGTTTTCTTTTATTTTTCAAAATCCAAAAATTCATGGGTCCCACTATTTTCTCTCTCCACTTTCGTTTGACCGATTTTCTCTCCACTAAACTTATGGAAGCCCATTCATCTTCATACAAGCTCCGATTTAGTATGTTCGTTTTTCTAAATTCATCTAAAATTGAGCTTTTTACCGTGTACTATTTTTATTTGAATTGGAATTCATTTGAGCCTCTGCTTGGAATTTATTTGTGTTTCGTGTTTTCTCTTTTGATAGACGTTAATCCTTGGGGAGCTAGCGAGCGAGCGATTTGTAGAGCAAGATCCATGAACAACAGTGTACAAGCGAGTCAACTTGTAACCTCTTTCACAAAAGACTAGGATGGAAGAAATTTTGGGAGCCAAAAGACTAATTCATTCTTGCTTGATTCATAATGGATACAACATCGTCCTTCTATAGGGATATAGCTTGACTTATCCCTAAGAAATAATATTTAAACTTAGGACGCTTATGTCTAATACACGGAATATATCTATAAGAAAACAAACCTAACTAACAAGAGAAATAATTATTTTTATCTCTAATTTTCAACTAATGCTATGCCGGTCGGTCCCACATGAACAGTACCATGGTGTTACATTACCACGCAAATAGTATCGCAAGTACTCGCATCCAACAAGGGCCGTTCTTTTGGAGAGAGAATAAGTTTATGTACTCTGTCCTTTTGTGTTCGCCTGACTAGTTGCCACTTTCGTAACATTTGCCTGCTCGACGTCATGAAGCTTTTTGGGTGCTTCTTTGCAGTTGCTGTAAATAAAGTACACAATCAACTGAAGAATACCCATTAAGCAGCCAACAGAGTTTGGTGCCTTCATAAGAAAACAAGTTGGTCATCAGTACGATAATATAGTGTATTCTACTGGTAAAAACAATCTTATACTAACCGTGAGAAAAGGATCCCTTCCTAGGAGTCCATATGCCATCCAGCTTAAACCGGTTAAGAAGGTAAACAGTGACAAGTAGAAAGGCATGAACTCCACACTTTTCGTCCTCATAACTTGTCTCTGCACAAGATTCAAAGTTTAAGATGCTGTTCCAAATAAAATGCCTAATTGCATCATCGGAATGTTTTTCTTTTCTTTTGGTTTCTCCATGTCTATCGGAATGCATTTTGTTTCTGTAGTACTTTGGGACATGATAAGGATTTCATTGAATTATATTAGATCTTATGGAACACATCATAGTTTTCTACTGCTTTCGACATGGTTCTTTCATTAAATCATTTAGTCGATCTTAGATTCTTGTTGCAAGGTTTTATCATGAAACTTGTTTAAAAAAAAATCTGTAATCAACGATTCTGGAGCCACAGTAAGTAACAGTACTCACCACAGCTACCATCGGAGAGCTGTACATCGATATGGAAGTCGCTAGACCAATACTGCCAACAAACACCTTACGCATACGGTGGGTGTGGATTGAAAAGCTTGAGACAAATACAGTCATGCCGAAGATTGTCAGAATCAGAGATACCATTAGCATGACAAGCTTCTGCAAGAGATTATCAGAAAGTGTTAGGATTATTGATTAGCTCATGAATAATTCAATCCTTCATAACATCATCTTCATTTTAGCAGAATAAGTAACATCTTGTAATTAAACATTTAAAGTGTTGCAGTCCTTAGGCAACCATGCTTACAAAGATCAAAATTTGGTCTTATATAAGCAGTATAACTACATATTTACTTTGAAGCCATTGCTTCCTGTATCAATTAATGCATGAAACCACCACTTTGTTAATTTACAGCATAGATTAAGACACTTACGTGACATCTTGTTGACCAAAACAATGTGAAAACATACAGTGCGCCACAGTTATATGAAGGCTTCAACAAATGCTACTCCCTCCGGTTTTTTTTTGTTTACATGTCATTTTAAAATGCACGCAATCCACATTTTACAACTTTTTGCGATGAAACCTTTTACAACTTTGATCGCAAATTTACAAAAAAAAAGTATTTATATTTGTATTATGGAAATGATATTACTAGATTTGTGATAAAAAACTTTTATATCATTATATTTTTAAGAATTTTTACTAACATATAATTATAAAAGTAATGGCCAATAATAGTCAAAGGTGTTTATTGGAGACCACATGAATGTCCGAAACAAGAAGTAAAAAATAAGAGATAGTACGTTGTTGGCAAAAGAAAAAGAACATGCATGCACGGTTTCTTCAGATAACATACCTTCTTTTCTCTTGGTGCAAACCATATGTATACACCGATGAATGTGGTTTCAAGGACTACACCTATTATGCAGATGCTGCAGAGTGACAGGTTCTCCCACCCATAGCTCACCACTGGAAAGCTGTACCAAGCGTAAATGAGGGCGCTGAACCAAGACGAGACATATGGTATGCTGGAGAATTCTTCTACACTGCCCTTCTTTATCACTCTTTTAAATGTTAATCTGGAAAGCAAAGTCACATAAAATTATATGTAGTCATGCAGTATTTTCTTATCGTACAGTTTAGGATGTAATCATGCATGTGCGTACATTGGTGCTGCATAGAGGAGCGTACAAACTGCACATCCTGCAAGAAAGAAACGTGGGGGTGTTACAAAGAAGAGGTGAATTAAGTTAAGTAACTTGTGGACAGAGGAAAATACCTATAATTCCCACTATTTCACGTATGCTAACCATTCTTTTGCTCTGAAGGCTTCAGTAGTCCTACCACAGGACAGGAGGCCGGGAGCTAGCTAACTGCGCCAATGTTGTAGTGTTAACAACAATGGTGGCCTATTTATAACAGAAATAAAGCAGGGGACAACGATATGTTGCTCAAACCAGTAGTGTTCTCTAGAATAGTACTTGGTGCTCGTTTTCGAGAAGACAAATAGAATAACACTTGGTGAACCACTTAATCGGTTCTCTTGCTCATATGAAAAACAAGGTTTTCTCCGATGCAAAACAATGCTGACATATTCTTTGAGAATTTTTCGGGCATCTATCTAAAAACTTCCACCTATGCACGAAGAATCATAAAAACTTTCATGTTTTATTTTTTCCCTTTGTTGTTGGACCTGGTATATAAGATAGTGAGAGGCAGATATGGTGCACAACTTTTTAGATTTGCTTGATCATGCAGATATACGGTAACATTGAAACACCATACTATAACACATCGGCTCAACAGTGAGCCCAGAATGTCACCTAAATCATTCTTACTAACAATTTAAACAATAATTACCAATAATTCAAGTAAGCAATGCATGGAATAAAACCCACAACGCATCACCTTTCAACAATCATAACAATATGAATGCATAAAAGATTAACTTTCATAGCTTGGAGCCACGCACCTCAGAACGCTCGGGGTCTCACGCCCGAGAACGCCCGGTACATTTGTTAGCGACAATTAATATAATCAAACCATAATTAAACAAACCAAGTTCCAATCATTAAACTAATAATAACCATGTCTACTAATCAATTCTAAAAGAAGTATCATGTCTCTAAATTTAGTGAAAGCAACTAAGTAAAGATGTATGTATGATTGATGGCATGTGATGTATATGTGCTACTCCATGCCATGCATGTCACCTTCATTGATCACCTAAAAGCAACAACAAAGTAAGACTGAGTCCAAGACTCAGCAAGTACATAATAGAATAATAAACAAATAATTTATCAATCATGAAGAATAATATCATCATTATTCATGTATCCAAGTAACTTCATCACCTTTCCATCAATCCAATGTATCTCTACTCTACATGCTCATTTGCTCATCTCATAGCTTATATCAATATAGTATGAATGAACACCTGTTGGTGTTCAGGTCTCTCCCACTCCCGTGGAGGCCAAAATAGGTCTTACATGCCCACCCAAGGTGGGTCTTTCATTTTCGTGACATGATTGTACATATGATGCAATAATGCAATTTGTTCTATTTTCCATTAACATGATCCATTATCATCGTTACCATGTCATCATCATCGTAGTAATATCATCATCATCATCATCGTTATCATAACATCACCATGGCATTGTAATAAGCATGAATAAAGCATAATATATCATGCCAAATTAATTGTAAAGATAAGTGGAAATAAACCGATGTCGACCACTCAACCATGCAATTGCCTTTTAGCCACTGAAATCAGAATGATGCAAAAGCAGCACTGAACTCGAAGCAACACTCCCCCTTAAAATCGGATGACGGTCGGGGGTAGACCACAAAAACCTAATTTTTCCTCTCCTCCTCCACCTTCTTCTCCTTCCTCAGCCCTTGCCTCCTTCTCCTTCCTAATCTCCTTGCCTTCCCCTTTCTTGCCTTCCCTTGTCTCCCCTAAACATTGACCACTCCACCAACAACAAAGAAGCAGCGGCGAGGGGAGGCAACAGACGACTAAGTCGTAGCTAGGGCAAGGCGACAAGAGGTGACAGGGGTAGGGGCAGCAGCAGGGAGGTAGGTCTGACAAAGGTGCTTCGGCGGCTGGTTAGAGCAGCATACGACAGCAAGGGTTTGGGGCTAGGGCTGGGTTCGCCCCCTCCTTTCATGCGGCAATCCGATCCCACCATGCCGAGTCCAAGGTGGACTCGGTTTGGGCCTTGGGTTGGCAGCCAATTTCTCCTCTCTCCTCTAGTTCCTTTTCTAATAATAATTTCATTTTCTATTTCTTTAATTAAATGGAGTATTTCACTGACCAATCTATAAGTATTAATCTTGGATGGCTGCACAGGGAAAATATTTTTTTTAAGAAAACAGGTAAAATAAAATGATAAAAGAGTCGATTAGTTTCATTTGCTATTCCTATCTGGGAGAACATTTGGCCTCAAAGTTTCACCGAGGCTCACTTTCATCCCTCAACTTTGAAAACAGCCAAACATGTCCTCAAACTTTTATTTTCAGACCAAAGAGGGACCTCAGTCCACATAGCATGCCACATGTAAAGGCTGAGTGGGATCATAATGCATATAGGTGAGTGTACAGAAAAAGGGCCCTCGCCCATTAAGTGCCCTGAGATGGTCCAGGTTGTGATGTATCTTACTATCTTCCTGTGGATTATTATCGTAGCAGACCACTTAATGTTTATGATGTTTCGGTCTGCTTAGTGTTATTTGAAGACTCGTTGAAATTGAAATCATTACTGGGCATGGATTGGAAGAACATGT
The DNA here is from genome assembly GCA_036346405.1 of Phyllostachys edulis. Lineage (NCBI taxonomy): Eukaryota > Viridiplantae > Streptophyta > Magnoliopsida > Poales > Poaceae > Phyllostachys > Phyllostachys edulis. The sequence goes on along the minus strand of CM070554.1, from coordinate 51,266,087 downwards.
AAAAGTATAAGCCATTTGGGCAATGCACCAATGAACTATCTGATCTCTACCAAGGTTTCGCGCACACGCACTCTATTTAGTCGCAGCCGATCGACACATCGGAAGTATTGATCTCATTTTTTCCCATTCTTTTTAAACATAAGAAGTGTATGGCCATGCCACTAGTGGTCGAAGTGTTCAACCACGTGAAGTTATCCGACACTTGATTGAGAAAGTATTGAACAGTCCATGGATGACATAAATTTCACCTGGAGTTCAACCAGATATTGTGAGGCAAAGGGAGAATACATGAGCAGGTCTTTTAGTTCGATCAGATACAGACTAGTCGTATGGAGATACGAGCTGGTCGTAGGCTGGTCGAACATGATCACTAAGTGGTGGAAACCTGGTCGTAAGGAGTTACGAATTGGTCAAGACCAAATATGAGCTGGTCATATAGAGATACGAGCTGGTCATTAGTGATAAGGATCTGGTCGTAGATCATATTGCATTAAGGTTCATTCGATATAATTCATGTGTATTCGGAATGTCCTGCTAGGAGCCACTGACAACTCGTCATCGGAATGGAGTTTTCGAAGTCACAATCGATTACGCATGAACCTAACAGGTTGGAATAAACGTGTTCGGATAGGATCCATCATGGGCACTATATAAGGAGATGCTTGAAACTATTGGGAGAGCGACAAGACACGTGAGTTGTTCCACTAAAACCCTAGCCGCCATCTTCTTGAAAGAGCCCTGCCGTGCGAGCTGATGCGAGCACACCGACGTACGGTGTTCCTTCTTTAGACGTGTGGATACCATAGAGGCACTACTGCGGTTGCTGTTGCACTTGAGGATGATGCGATCTTCACAAGGAACTGTAGAGGTTGCTGGAGGGGACGATTGACTACGGCCACTACATTGACGTATTCGACGTAGGATGATTGACTACGACCACTACATCGACACGCTCTTCGTTGGATCAGGTTGCTCCAACTCTTCTTCCACTGTACTGCGTGTATAGTGGTAACGATTTATCATCTCTTGCTTGCATGGCATCCTGATTTACGTGGTAGAATTTTTGAATTGCCAGCTAGTGTAGCCTACCCATATCCCTTCAAGGATTGCACGCCTAAGCCCCGCCACATCCGGAGGACCCTAGCCGCGAGTCGGAGCACCACTGAAGCCACCGAATTTGGAGCTTCAACTTGCCGCCACCATTCGTCTTCTTTGTCGCCGTTTTTCTCCGCCACCAATGAGCTTGTGCCTGCAACGACGCCTCTACCGAGCTCACCCTAGACATCCTCTACCCCATCCTCTCTTTGGTTCCCTCAATCCGCCGCCGGAGCACCATCGCCACCGAGGTGTAACATCCTGTTTTCATATGCTAAATAGTATATTTCCATTTGTCTTTTCGGTTTTCAAAACCTATTTCAAATTATTGTGTAATTGCAAAGTTCTCTATTTCTGCCTCATTTCAAAAGTCGAATTTCGAAAGGCAGCTTGAATTTTGGTTTCATTCAACTCCCCTCGTTGGGCTCGGCCCATTTTGTTTCCTAGGGTCAGCGCCATGCCACCCTAGCACGCTCGTGCCTGCTCTGCTGCACCCACATGCGCTCACCTGCTCCCTTGCCTGCTTTGTCCCGTCGCCCACCCGCCACCCGCCTTAGGACCGCGCGCCTCCGAGCCCCTTAGCGTCTCTCTCGTTCTCTCCTCCAGGCTATATAAGAGCCCGAGCAGCCCTCTTCATCTCCTTCCTTCACCCAACTCTCCCCATCTCAGTCTTGTTGCTGTGGTTTGCCCGAAGCTTCGAGCTTCGAGTTCAAGTCATCGCGCACCTTCACCGCCGTCCTCCTTCGCCTTCGACTGCAAACTTCCCCGCCATCGTTCACTGTCCACCAACCTCCTCCGGCCTCTCTCTCGGTCTTGGTGAGTTTCTTGTGCCCTGTTCTCTATTCTGTTCTTTCAAGTCCTTCTTTTCTTTCGATCGCGTTAAGCAGTTGAGTCCTTCTTTCGAGTCATTCTTTTCTTTTGACCGCGTTGAGCACTCGAGTCCATCTTTCGACCCCAGCAAGCAGTCGAGTCCTTTCAACCACATCGTAATCGAGACACCTTTTTGACCATGTCGAGTAGTCGAAACCTCCTTCCGACTATATAGTCGAAACCTTCTTTTGACCAGGTAGTCGAATCCTTCCATCAACCTGATAGTCGAAACCTTGTTTCGACCAGGTAGTCAAATCCTTCCTTCGATCTGATAGTCGAAACCTTCTTCTGACTAGGTAGTCAAATCCTTCCTTCGACCTACTAGCCGAAACCTTCTTTTGACCAGGTAGTCGAATCCTTTCCTTCTTTCGACCACGTTGAGTAGTTGAATCCTTCCTTCTTTCGACCACGTTGAGTAGTCGAATCCTTCCTTCTTTCGACCACATTGAGTAGTTGAATCCTTCCTTCTTTTGACCACGTTGAGTAGTCGAATCCTTCCTTCTTTTGACCACGTCCTGTAGTTGAAACCTCCTTCTGACCACTTGTGTAGTCGAACCCCTTCCGACCACTTCTGTAGTCGAACCTCCTCCCGACCTCGTGAAGTCGGATGATTAGTACTCGAAACCAAAACATCGAGGACTTTGTTCTCCTCTGTTATAACTCCGATTACAGTGTTCCTTATTTCTAAATTTGTATAAATTCAAGATCTTGCTTTTGCTAGTAGTCTTATTTAAGTTGGAGTTCATTTATTATTCCTTTAGTATTTATTTGTCCTATTGGCTTGTTTGCTCCCCTTTTCGGTTCATTCGTCTGAGTAGAGTTCAAAGAAGTAGGAGATCTCCATTTCGACCAAGCACAAGACCTCCAAGACCCTCTTGCCTTTAACCTAGGCGAGTCAATACTTTGATCATTTTGAGCCTACATTTTATGCAAATTACATTCCGTTAAATTACCAAAGTTGCATGCTTTAATTTTTGGAACAAGTCCATATTACACCCCCTGAACTATGGCCCGAGTCCAAAAAACACCTTCAACTACAAAACCGTTTACTTTACACCCCTGAAGTATTGAAACCAGAGAAAATCACCCCCTCGCCCTAAACCACCCCAGTTTTGGATGACGTGGCATCCACGTTGGCACGGTTTTGCCTCGTCATAGCTGATGTGCACAGAGAACAGGGTGGACCGAGTCCATGCACGGGTGCGCGTGGACCAAGCCATGGCCGGGCCCACTTGGTAGTCAAAGGAGAGGGGAATTAAAAGGGGCTACAGGGAGATCCAAAACTGGGCAAGGTAGGGGAGGCCATGGGTGCGCACGGCTTGGGCTCGCCAGTGGCGAAGGGAGGTGCGGCGGTACTGCCAAGGGCAGGGGTGGGATGCCTAGAGGGTGGCAACCTCAAGGGCACTAACGATGGGGACGGCGGCACTGTGGAGCGGCAGCATGGGGCGAAAAGGTGGCGGCACGGGCGCTCGGGCCATGTGCGGCGCCAGCGGTGGAGTAGGGCGGGGAGGAGGGCGGCACGCGCATGAGCTTCGCCTGGGGCTAAGGAGGCTACCGGTGGGGTCGGGGGAGTCTGGGGGTGACCGAATCGGCGGGGCGGCGGTGGCCGGAGGCGGAGGAGAAGAGGTGGCGGCGATGGAAGTTCAAGTTGGCGAGGAGGACCAATAGAGGTGGGGGAGGGCTTCCTCGGGCCTTGGGGCACCTCGTGACGGGGTCGGCGGGGGCAGCGGCTCACCAGAGCGGCCAAACGGTGGCGAGGCGGCGCGGCGGAAGGCGGCACGGCCAAAAAAGGGGGCTTCGGCTCCGGCTCGGTGGAGGCGGCGGCGGCTCCCCTCCGCCGGCCCGCGCCTAGCGCCACCGCCTTGGACTGCCACCGCCGCACGAGCCCGACACCCTTGCTTCTGGCCTTCAGCTCCTTCCACGGCCGCCGCACTGAGCTCCCTACACGCTAGGAGGAGCCCAACACCATGGGGGCCCGAGGGGAGGTCAGGCCGAGGAGGTGGCAACGGTGGCGGGCCAGCAAGACCAGGCGGCAGCGGACCAGTAGCCGAAGGCCGGTGGCCGGGGGAAAAGAAGCCAAGCCAGTAGGAGGTGGCACCATGGAGCTTCGGCCATGGGCATGAGTGGATAAGGTGGGAGAAAAAGAAAAAGAAAACGAAAAGAGATGTACACGTGGATGCCATGTCAGCAGAACATGTACACGTGGAGGCCACGTCATCCAAAATCGGGGTGGTTTAGGGCGAGGGGGTGATTTGCTCTAGTTTCAATAGTTCAGGGGTGTCAAGTGAACGGTTTTGTAGTTGAAGGTGTTTTTTGGACTCGGGCCATAGTTCAGGGGTGTAATATGGACTTGTTCCTTAATTTTCTAAGTAAATGTATGTTAAATCTTAAGGTAGTTAAATACCCATTTGATGACTAAGTACTTACTATCCCACCCCTTGGCATTTGAAATCCATTATTCCAAGTCACCCTAGTAGCTTTGTGGTAAATTACTAGCTATTGGTTGTACTTAAGCGACATGCTAGTCTTGCTTAAGTACTGGGACATTAAAATGCCCCAACCATTATCTCTTAATATCATGAAGTTGTTTTGGGGCAGTCGTGGGAGGTACATGACTACAGTTTTTGAGATAAATTGGTTTTCCTCCTCAAAACCCCAAACTGCTATTACCATATCTGGGTGGATGGTATGATGGTGGGTGCGGATGTAGTACGAGAATAGGTGGAATGTGGTATGAACCGCCCAGATGACATTAAGGACTGAATTCGGTGATGACCTCCCATTGTATAACATGTGCAAGCACAAGTCTGGAAAGTGCAACTTGGCTTAGTAGAGTTATCGAACCCTAGGAGTCATCTCGCTAGAGGGGATCAAGGAAGTGCAAGCGGTTGGATGCATTCTGGCTTGAATGGGGCATCGTGGTAAGGTGAAGTTGCTAGCTGCGCTAGTCGTTGTGGTTGGGACCAGCTGCGCTAGTCATTGGTGAACATCCCGCATAACTTATGGGCGTGGCCCATATGGGTGAGGTGACAGAAGGGGCGAGATGATTTGAAAAGTTACTATGATGGTCTCTCGACCACATGACTAAGGAATCGTGTGGGGCTACGAGTTGATTATCTCTTGTGGGTACAGTGTACAAACCCCTACAGAGTATAAACTATTTAAACAGTCATGCCTACGGTCAATGGCGGACATGAGAACTTGCTAGAGTTAGTTCTATTTCAAAAACCTTTCTAGGTGAGGTACAAACTGGTCAGGTAGATGTATCCCTGATCCAGTGTTGTTCCTGGGTGGTCGTACCCAGTGTTGTTCCTGGGTGGTCGTACCCAGTGTTGTTCCTGGGTGGTCGTATCCAGTGTTGATAAGTAGTGATCGTAGCCACTTTGCAAAATAAGCATAGGTAGACGTAACCTCTACTGTTATAAATATTGCACTATTACTCTCTTTACAAAATGCAATTTGGTTAAAATGCTAAGTGATAGGATTTTACTGTTATGCCTATTTGAAAACATTGCTTTGGCAAATAAAAGAACCCGAGCCACCCTTGTTGAGCTGTGCATGTATACTATTGCATCTTGTGTGTTGGCTCGCGAGCACGGAAGTTGTGCTCACTCTCGCTCCTCCCTCCAACCTTTAGACCCCGCATGTAACACCCTAGCTATGCGGAAGCCAAGATATTACCTAAAGTCTAATTCTAAGCAATATTATGAAATAATTTCAACAATCTTTCAACTAATAACATATAAAGATCAACATCTAACAGAACGAATATAAGAATTGAATCAGATTTCAACACCATATCACAAACTCTAAATATCCAAACATATTGAGTCAATTATGATAAACCTATCAATAAACTATGCGAAGATCATATGCAGTTATTAATTCAACCATATCATAATGAAGGATAACATCAACCATCAAACTCCATTTATTACAATCCAATATTTAACAAATGAAAGGTAAAGACAAGTTCATCTAATTAAAAAGTGAATGGTGTGAACTGAATGTAGTGATCTGTGACTATTCCCTCCCAAGAATGTCGTCCTCATTGTTTACCTAAAACAAATAAACATGGCAAGAATAAGTCCACGACTCAGCAAGTACAAATAAATAACATGAACAACAATGATTAAGGACATAACCATCACACTACAGAATATGAATGTAGAATGGCAGGAATCATATGAATAAATGAAACGCATGATCTTCTCTTCTGCTTATACCGGTATAGCCAGTGAACACCCGTCGGTGTTCACTCATGCCCGCATTATCCAAAATGCGGGGATCTAAGGCCCGTATGAAGAATATTTCATAACGGGGATCCAATTTGCTCACATTGGAATGGTGGGTCTTACATGCCCATACTGGAATGACGGGTCTTTACATCCCACTCCCGTGGGTGAATCATGAATGATGAATGAATGAATGAATATATGAATTTGTAAGGCGAAAACTCAAGAAGCATGTATTCACATACATGGAATGAAACAGAAATCAATGAAAACTACTCATAGACCATATTATTCAGTCATGGCATAAACATCAAACACTATGAACAAACAACAGCAATACATTACACAATGTACTTGCCTTTCACGTTGCGACGCGTTAGGAAGCAAAGTTGAAGGCACTAATCTCGAAGCCTATCCTCCTACACATTAAATTACTCAAATAAGAACAACGTGAACATGACACTACTCGCAACGCTTAATCTCATCTTGCTAGACCCAAGGTTTATATGATTGTTCTATTCAATTTAAATGACAGTCTAGTAGGACATTATACTGTACAGTGGTATTAAAAACTTCATAACTTTTGCTCTAAAACTCGAAAATTCGTGATCTCAGATTCTCTCGAAAGGTAATGAAATCTTATACAAAAACCTAGTTGGTGAGCCTTTTTAATTCAGCCAACTTCTGTGTCTAATTATCAGATGAAAGTCTAAACCATAATCTGTCTAACAAAATTAAACAGCAGTAGTATAAAATTCATAACTTTTGATTGGATTAACCAGAATTCAATATTTTTACCAATATGGAAATATTAGGAAATTTTCTATGACAATCATGTTGGGTGAAATCCCTGAATCTGCCTTTAACACAATCTTAAACAATGAATAGTTCGTCAGACTTTCTGGACAGCAGTAATGAAATCGACGTAACTTTTAGAACAAAACTCAGAATTGGGTGATCTTTGAACCTATGGAAAGCTGCAGACATGCCCTACAACTCTCTAGGAGACGAAATCCTCCAATTAATAATAGATCTACACCAAAACTGACACACAAGAATGGACAGAAATCATATTCTAATCGCAGCAGGATTAACAACTCTAATTACAACATCGATCCAAAGGAATAATTGAATTAAACCACAAGGACTCGAGATTACCCTTGAAGACCCTCATAAATTCGCTGAACAAATCCCACGAGAACCCTTCTTCCCCTTTCCCCCTTCTCTTCTCCTTTGGCCGATGGCAACTTCAAGGCACTCCCTCCTTTCTTCACCTTGGCCGGCAGCTTGGGGCAGCACCAAAGGGGAGGAGGAGATGGCGTCCAGGAGAGGGGATGGCAAGGTGGCGCAAGGGAGGGGAGGAGATAGGGTGGCGGCCAGGAAAGGGAGGAGGAGGGGTTCAGCCAAAGGGAGTGGGGCGGCTAGGGTTGATGGGGAGGCGCCTCCCCCCTTTTTGCCCACTAGGCTGGCCCACAAATGGGCTTTTTGCACAATGGGCCAAGAGCCCACGGTCCAAACACTCTAAGAAAATATGAATTTTGATCTTAATTCCATCTCTAAACCTTGTTGCAACCGAAATTGAATAAATTTCGCTCTCCCAAATAATATTATCTCTAATTGAAATTTGGGGTATTACACCGCAGATCTTGGAGACTACGACTACCACGAGGACTCCGAATTCGATGGGCAAGGAAATGACAAAAAATAGTCTAGTTTCGAGTGGTCTAAGTCTTTCCCCAGTCTAACTGGCTCGTCGGTACTTGCGTACGACTGGTATTGTCCAAGTCCTTGGTTAATACCTGTCGCACACAAGCTACCGCAGTCGCTGCCTGTGGAGAGATGTGCTCCACCTCGCCTTTTGCATCCGATGTAGTCTCCGCTATCTTTGTGATGTAATCTTTTGGCCTGTTTGGCCCTTATTGTAAAACTTGACCCGATGTGGTCTATGTAAACTCGGATGTGTTAAATTAATGAATGGTTTGGTTCACAACTTGTATGAATTGATTCGGCAATATGCCTGTGAGTGCTATCTACTAATCCAGGAAATAACACAGTGTTTTCATAAAGGATTTGGATTTGTGAAATCCGTATCTGACAGAGCTAGTATTATAGCATACGATTGTAGGAGCCTTAGTTAGACTGGTCATTGTCATAGGACTTGAGTCTTATTTTTAAAAACTAAGAAAAGTTTTGGTCAAAATATAGCGTACTTATTGATCCTTCTCATCACTCTTAATTCTAAACTTATCTCTACCTTCATTGAGTTTTCTGACTCTCTCTTGTTCAAAATTGTAGCTGGTCGTGCCATCGTCCGATTGCCATGGGACCTTTTTTCTCTCTCAAAGGAAACTTCGACCATGAGATCTTCATTGTCATGCTAGAGTAGCTAGGACTAGTATAGGCTAGCTAACAGTGCTTGATAGGCAGTCCTTTGGGCTGCAAGTGCCTTACCCCTCTGTAGATGTTGTTGTTTGTATCTTGTGTCGTGGCTTAGCATGGCCTATGTGAGGACCCCCGGGTTATTTCCGTAAGACCGAGACTAAGCATGGTCTTAAGGACATAACTCTAGGGCCTCAAGTAAATGGATTCCAACTTAACTCAATCTTAGTGAAAGGCTTAACTACAAACTAGAGCCCCGACGATCATGTGCGCTGCTCCTCTGCGAGCACTACATGATTGTCGGTTCTCCAATAAGTCAAGCACTACATTTAGTGAGTTAAATAGGAAGCCACGAACAGCGAGTATGCAATCATATTGGCTCCCAAGATCAGCAACCAATATGCTCATACTCTCATACAACGTTGATCACATCCATACAACAGCATACATAGATAGTTCAAAAGACATACAACATAATAGTTAAAGTTTACATCTATTATAAATGACCGACCGGCCAAATTCAAATATGAGTATTAAGTAGCAGCGGAAGCAAGTAAATAAACCAAAATATCCAGCATGGTATGCCCCATAACCATCGGCAACCGACTGGGAGTTAAATGATAGCATTACTCATTAGCGTCGATAAAATCGGTGCTAACAAGCTCAACGGGCTCATACACTTCCTCACCTGAAATTGTAGCAACCGGGTTGAGTACAAAGGTACTCGCAAGTCTTACACAAATAAAAATTAGTTATGCTAGAGGTTGTTCCAAAGGATGGCTCATATTGGCTTAGTTTTGCAAAAGAGACGCAACAATTTACAACCTACACATACTAGTTTTTCAAGTGCCATTTCAAAATCAGATTTGAAGTAGAAGTAAAGCATGTGAATAAGTAGTAAATTGAATAACAAATGAACCATACCAATGACAAAGTGGTTGGCCACTTTGATACTACAACAAACATGAACATCCCATTCATGACGATACCAAGTTATAATCACAATTTTAATTCCAAGTCTAACAATAAGCAGCCACAAACTCAAGCGGTCGTCCATAACCGCAGACACGGCTATTCGAATAGATTTATACCCTAAGTTCGGTCCTTAATTGTCCAGACAAGTCAACCACTTACCCAAATCTTGTGCACAAAGTCACCATCACTTGTCCAGACCAAAAGCTCATTTAAAATGATAAAATTTGACTCATAAAACAGATATGAAGATCTGAAACAAAAGTAGATAAATATACTGGTGTTTATCCCATAATTGTCGGGTTATTCCCGACAATCAACTACCGGTTCTAGACTTGCATGGCTAAGCAAACCCGAACAATATATTTCAACCATTCTAACTTGAGCATGTGGTACTGGAATAATTCAAGTATAACCTCAACAAATTAGGAGATAACTAATCTACACATCACAAAAGTAGCGATATTATCAAAAATAGCATGCAAGCAATTATCATTGCACTAACTTAACAAAACTGGGACCAATTATGATGCAAAAGAAAGTTCAAATTATGCTTGCCTTGCTGGTAGCTTAGCTGCTCTCCCTCAGTAGCGTATAAGTCAATATCGATAGGCTTGGTATCTAAATAAATATAATATCGAATAAGCATCGAGAAATACTCAAAAATTCAAAATGCTCAAAAATGCATGATTTTTTCTACAGTAGCTAAATCATGATTTTATATGAATTTAGGTGAAAGAATTATTCCATTTGGATTTAGCATGCAAAAGTTATTAAGATTTAAATTTCAGATTTCCTACATATCCTCATTGAGCAATTTAATTATTTGGCCAAAATTTGTAGAGTAGTAGAGGGTATAAGGATTATATGAATAAATAGGGAATAGTATTGCAATACCAGAATAGTTGAGTTTACCTCATTTGGAATTTTTATGAATTAGTTATCCATTTTTAAGGTTATCAGCCCTTTTCTATTGTAAAAATAATAGTGTTAATAGATCATTCTCTAAAATAATACTCTCTGCTATAGAGACATGTTTGAAACCAATTTTAATATAAAGTTCATTAAAAATGAAAATTACCATAAGTGGTTTCATCCATTTTGGAGTTAAGATGAATTAGTTATGTATTTTTGAAGTTATACATGTTTTACAGTGTGCAAATAATTCGTTTTCGGATTTTCTAAACCGTTTAATACTTTTCTTACCGGGCGCGATGCTAGCCACCGACGCTGACTAGCGGGGCCGGTGAACAGCGTGTTTTCCATTTTAACTCCGATTTTAAATACCGCTCTGACATGTGGGTCCCGCCGTCAGTGACACGGTGCAATGAACTAGGTCCACCGACGCACGCGCACGGTGCACGAGCTTAAAGCCTTGGGCCCACTGGTCAGTATCTCCATTCCCTTCACTTAATGCTCTGGTTTTCTGTGCGCGGCCCGACACGGCAGTGACACAATGCGACGGCTAAGACAACATTTAATAACTAAACTCAATCATTAACAGAAATGATGGTTATTTGCCGTAAACGGGACAGCTACAGTAGCTGCCCGCACCCGACAACGACCCCGCGAGGTTGCCCAGCGGCTCGCCAGCGCTACGCGCCACGGTGGAGCCGGCCATGGCATGCATCTGCTTCGCAATAGTGCCGCGCACCTCTGGGTGGTGGTGGCGACACAAATGGTGGCCCGTACCGGTGGCTAGCCGGCGTTGAGCGGTGGCGACCCATACGGCAAACAAGCAACAGCAAGAGTAGAGCTCCGCAGCATCATTCAAGCGGGTGCCTGGGTCCTAGGGACTAAATGGAAGTTACCTGAGCTAAGGAGGGTGCTCGGGAAGCTTTGAAGCTGCTGGAGCACTGTCGGCACCGGAGAAGAAGGTGGCGGCGACGAGCTTCAACGAGAAGAGGAGTCCCTGAGCAAAACCAAGAGGAGTGGATGGTCGGGATGGTTCACGGATCATAAAAGGATGCTGAGGAACCAAGGAATTGACAAATGCCTTACCGGAGCAAGGTAGGAGACGAAGGGTTTGTTCTAGGGCCAAATACACGATTCCTTCAATTCAACGAAAACCTGTCGTGCAATACCCAAATTAGTTGAGGGGAAGTTAATCTTAGGTACAGAGGCACCTAGTGACGCGCAAGGTCTAGGATAATACCTCCCGGACACGGAGAAGCCACGAAGGTGTCCTTCGGAGCGCGCTCTGGAAGTGAGCTAGGGCACGTAGGTGAAGTGAGCTCTACAAGCAACCGGAGGAGCTGAGGTTAGGCAAAATGGAAACGGCATTGAAGGTAGGAGATAAGGGAATCACCCGGTCGAAGCTTACCCTAGAGATGCCCGTGGGAGAGCTTCCCTTTCCTCAGCCACCGAGAGGAAAAGTGAGGAAGAAAGGGGGTGCTGTGGGGGTATTATCCCTGGGCGATGGATGGAGTGGAGGCGGCGTCAAGTGAGGGAGCTCCAGGATAGGCCAACGGACGCGGTGGATTGACGGCGTCGACGGAGCGCGGAAGGAATCGCCGGCCGCGTGGCGCAGCTGCTCTGCGCGAGCGTCAGCGAGAGGTGGACGATGGATCCGACAAGTGGGCCCAGCGTGGCAGCGACTCAGCGCGTGCGCGCGATTGCCCGCGTAAGTGAGTTGGCACGGACCGTTGGATCTGGGCTGAACGGCTAGGATTAAACGAGGCGATCAGACCGTTATGAAGGGGTGCGCGATCTGCGTCGTTGGGTTTTGATCAGACGGTCCAAGGGTGGTGCAGTTAAGTGGTTGGGCTGAGTCGTTTCGCCGAGTCGGACTCGAGCCCGATGAATAGTGCGGCTGGTTGGGTTAGGGTTTGACTAAGATTTAAATTGTTTTCTCCACTTTGACCAAGGTGTTAAAAATAGAAATAAATTTCCTAAAATTGTGAAATAAATCACAGGGGTTCCTGGAAAGGTCTAGTATCCATAAAAATTATTGAACACTAATGTTCATGATATAATGTGTATAAGTTAAATTCAAACTTATTGTAGGTCGTTAAATTGTGTTTGAATTTTCTTGGTGTGTAAACCAGCCCCAAAAATTTGGGAAAAATTATATTAATCCATTATAATTACTATAATATTTGAATAAATTATTTCCAAAAGATGTTCATAAGGTTCTATTCTTGTTTTCTTTTGGAGTTGAATTACAAAGTGTAGATTTAACACTTGTTTAAGATTTTTCCAAGTGCAATAAATTATGCAAAAGTTTGAAAATAATGATGCATGCTCATGAGATGCATAATAATTCTCTTTATTAATTTGAGGATGTGACAGCCTATATGATATGTTTCAGAAGTCATGTAATAGTTAACCCCTTAATATAATGCAACCATTCTAGGCTTTGTTTTGTTGGTGATTGTTTTTCTCATTTGGTTCAAGTTCTTCTGTTGTGCTCTAGAGAGCCTTCAAACCCTCATATACATTCCCTCTAGTTCTAAGCCTCGGTGTTTCTTCAGGATGCCGCCTAGAAGAGCCGCCGCCCCCAGTCGTGGTGCTTTCGTAGCAGACTGTGGTCGTGGCCGTGGTCGTGGTCGTGGACAAGATCTACCTCTCCCGCCGCTAGCAAACCCAACAATGGCACAAGTTATGTTCTCCAAACCTTGCTCACCAGTCAGTAAACCAGAGCTGCTGGTCGTAACTCCAAACTGGCAGACTTCCTCAGGACAAGACCCCTTACATGTGCTAATGTGGCGTGCCTACGTGATTCCACCTCACCACCACGTCGCCGTTTTTTCCTACGAGTCCGCCATGTCATCACCCACGTGTCGCTGACGTGGCACATGTTTTCAACCGAGAGGAAATCAGCCGTTGACGTCATGCTGACGTAGTAAAGCCTTTTCTTTTAGAAAAATAATTCTAAAATTCAGAAAATCCTATATTCATCATTTCATGTGAATTGTAAACTTCCCGAGGTTCGTTCTCCTTCATATGAACTCCCTTCGATTTCGTCGATTCAAATTTCTAAATTCATATAAATTCAAGATCTAGCTATCTAAACTAAAATTATTTAATTTGGAGTTCATTTGAATCTTCATTTGAATTTTGTTTGAACTTGGCTTATTTTCACGTATAGATTTCGATGACCTCAGAGAGTCAGATTTCGACACCATTTGAAAACATCGATTAATCAAGCAAGGCAAGTTACATCTTTGATCATATTTGAACCCATTATTTTAAATTATTTAAATTTTTTTTTAAATTATTACTGCATGCTTATTTATATTCAGGAATTTAAATCCTTGTTTTAAATTTATAGTTATTCCTAATTCCTTTGTACATCCAAAATTTGACATTGAATAGACATACCTTGACATCTTAGATAAAAATCTAGTTTATGCAATAGTATGAACTAGAAAATTTTGAGAAAAATTATGCTTAGCCATGCTTAGACCAAAAATATTTGATTTGGGAACTTTCAGCTAAAAATCAAATGATGTTTAAAAGTCTATGTCATTGGTTTGTCATGGAAGATTTTGTAAATGGTTTTGAAAAGCAAAAAGGAAAATTTGGTTTGTACTTGGGCGAAATAGATGGTTGATGGGTGCAGGTTTATGCACGGGCTCAACCTGGTCAGGGTTGAGGCCCAGGGTTTTTATTGGAAGTCACCTAAATTAGTTAAGGACCGACCTGAGAGCCACTTTTGCTAAACTCCACTGTACTACCACATGTCTCGAATGGGCGGGATCTGGCTAACTAATTTACAACGTTTCACCGTGGTCGTGCCATCCGATTGTGTGGGTGTCTTGTATGACCTGCTTTTATGTATTCCCACCTGGCGCAAGAAGGGGCCTGAACCCGGCGGATGGTCTGTCCAAAGGGGGTGAATCCTTAGTGAGGTGGGACTACGGTGGGATGACGCAATGTAAAGGCCTTGACATGTGCTCTAGACTACTTACCTATGGTAGTGAGTGGTGGTATCGACGGATGCCAAACAAACTAGAGAATTCATGTCATATGGGTAAAGCTGTACAACCTCTGCAGAGTGTTAAGAACTATTCGAATAGCCATGTCCACAGTCATGGACATGTTTAGCATTTGCCACTCAAAGTTAGACTTTGGTTTTGATTTCAAAATGATTTGACACAAATGATTTTGGATTTCTATGCAAATGGGAATTGGGCGGAAAGCCATGAGATAGGAGGGTATCCTTCTCCACATCTTTGTATGGAGGTTATCCAACTATAAAACTTGAGTTTTGTAAAAATGAATTTTAGTTACTAAATAACCGCTTTGGAACGTAATATAAATATTTGAAAGAAACATGGCTTTATGGAAAATCAACCCTATAAGCCTTCCTTTGTAATCCTTGCATGCATTAACTCTGTTATTGGGTGTAACTGGCGAGCACGGTAGTTGTGCTCATCCTTGCTTTATGCAAATAAATTTCAGAGGAGAAGGACTTCGGTTTTGGTGTGGATCTCAACGACTAGGCCGCTTCCCCAGTCGATTGCCTGTGGCAGATTAACTAGACTCCGCTACTTCTTCATCTTCTGCTGTATTTCTTTATTGTTGGCTTGTAAGCCTCTTTTGTAATAAACTTTGTTGATTATTAATAATAATTGTGCGATTTATAGATGTTACCATATCTGTTTACTGTGTGAACTAGCTACTGATCATGAGACTAGTTCAGAAATGCACAGAGAATTTGGGGTGTTAATCCCGGGTCCGATAGAAGTGGTATCAGAGCCATATTGACTGTAGGTCATGACCTAGTTAGAATGGCCATTAGTTGAAAAACTTCAAAACTTATTTTATATAAAAAGAAAAAATAATTTGTTCTCTCCTCATCTTGGTCATCTATCTATCTTTAGCTTCTTCATAGCAATTCTTTCTTACCCTATTCTTTCTACACCATTTTACAATGACAAATTGATCCTCTTTCCCTTGAAAAATTTCTATAGATGGTCAACACGATTATAAACCCTTACATTCAAGACTACAAGACATGAAGTTGTCAAGAGAGCATCGTCATCGAAGACCATGAATCAAAGATCGTGATGTCAACCCAACCATATAGCTTAAGTTTGTCAAGACTCATTCTGTGTATTGAGTCATTTCACCAATTTACGATTATCGATCGAGTAGAACGTTGTTTCTTAATTTGTATGTTGTATTTTATTTTGTTACGTCGTACATAGATCTTTTGATCTTGTGTACAACGTTTGCTTAAGTGGTAGACTTCTCTCATAGCTTTCTTTCTCATCCTTTGCCTTTTGCTTCTTCTCTAATAATCCATTGAACTCCTAACCTATCGATGCACCAAGGACTTGAAGGACGTGTCGACACTTCAAAACTTCGAACAACTCAAGACCCTAGAAGTGAAGCCAACTTGAAGATAGACTCTTTCTATCTTTCAATTCATTTATCCTATGCGTGTATTCTTTCTTTCTAGCCTCTCCGAATCTCGGGGACGAGATTCCTTTTAAAGGGGGTAATTTGTAACATCCCAAAGTGCTATTACCAAAATAAAAATAAATAAAGTTATTATTTTGTTGGACTTTCTGAAATTTGAAAGAGTTTTATTGCTTTATTTGAATTTCTAAAGTTTTAAAAGTCAAAAAGAAAATTTATTGAAGTATTTGAAGTTTTATTTGATTTAAATTTAAAAATCAAAATTTAATTAATTTCTGGAATTTTTGGAATTTTAAAAGCTTTTCCTAATTATTTTAAAGCCAAAATAAATTAATTGCAAAATCTATTACCAATTTTAAGTTGGAAATTTTTTTAAGTCCAAAATATCCTTGTGAATTTTCTCATAATTTTTTGGATTTTATTTGCTATTTTCTAAAGCCTTTTTGATTTAACCGATTTGTTTTAATCAACAAATCAAAGAAAATCCTTGGACCGAATTCGCTCGGCCCATCACCGTTCTTCGCGCCCCCGGCCCGCTCATCCTCTTAAACCCGCACGCGCTCCATGTCGTTGGATCACGATCAAATGGCCAGCCGCACTCCTCTCCTCTCTCTCTTACAAGTGGGGCCAGCTACAGGGTCATCCCCTTTCTCTCCTTCTTCCTCCTCCGGTCGCACGCGAGGCCGCCATTGCTGCGTCGCTCGGAACTCCTCAATCCTGTGATTCGCTCCCAGATTCTTCGTGCTTTGGTGCGCATTCAAATCGACATTCACGGACGTGCCCGTTACCCCTCCATCTCTAGCCGTAAATGGCCCTAATCCCGCCGACATTGCCGCGTGGCCTTCCTGCACACCACGGCAAATCCACGCCGCCCTTGCCCTATAAAAGGGAGCCTCGTGAGCCTCTCTTCCTCCTCAATCCATTCCCACAACTCTCTCCCCCCTCCCCCTCTCCTCTAGCCAGAATCGTTGTTTCCTCGCCGCCGGCCGCCACGACTTTTGCCAGTGATTTCTTCACCATGGAAGGGTCTCCGTCGACGCCGTCAACACCTCCAGAACCGCCTTGCCACGCTCGACCTGACGCTCACCTCCGTTTCACTTGAGCTCTGCCGAAAAGCCCGCGCCACCGTGACCCGATTCGTGTCGCCGCCAAAGTCCTCACCGCCGGCGAGCCGTGCGAGCCCCTGTGCCATCGCGGTAAGCACCGTGATCCCCATCTCCCCCTCTTCCTCTTGAGTCCCTCGCCGGCCGCCAGAATGCTGCCATTTTTCGACGACCCTCGGGCCAAGAGCACCGCCGCTCTTATGCTGATGTGGCGTGCCTACGTGGCGCCACCTCACCACCACGTCACGGCACGTCGCCGTTTTTTCCTACGTGTCCGCCCTGTCATCGCCCGCGTGTCGCTGACGTGGTGCACGTTTTCAACCAAGAGGAAATCGGCCACTGACATCATGCTGACGCAGTAAAGCCTTTTCTTTCAGAAAAATAATTCTAAAATTCAGACAATCCTATATTTATCATTTCATGTGAATTGTAAACTTCCCGGGGTTCGTTCTCCTTCATATGAACTCCCTCCGATTTCATCGATTCAAATTTCTAAATTTATATAAATTCAAGATCTAGCTATCTAAACTAAAATTATTTAATTTGGAGTTCATTTGAATCTTCATTTGAATTTTGTTTGAATTTGGCTTATTTTCGTGTATAGATTTCGATGACCTCGGAGAGTCAGATTTCGACACCGTTTGAAAACATCGATTAATCAAGCAAGGCAAGTTACATCTTGGATCATATTTGAACCCATTATTTCAAATTATTTAATTTTTGTTTTAAATTATTAATGCATGCTTATTTATATTTAGTAATTTAAATCCATGTTTTAAATTTATAGTTATTCCTAATTCCTTTGTACATCCAAAATTTGACATTGAATAGGCATACCTTGACACCTGAGATAAAAATCTAGTTTATGCAATAGTATGAACTAGAATATTTTGAGAAAAATTATGCTTAGCCATGCTTAGACCAAAAATATTTGATTTGGGAACTTTCAGCCAAAAATCAAATGTTGTTTAAAAGTCTATGGCATTGGTTTTTCATGGAAGATTTTGTAAATGATTTTGAAAAGAAAAAAGGAAAATTTGGTTTGTACTTGGGCGAAATGGATGGTTGATGGGTGCAGGTTTATGCACGGGCTCAACCTAGTCAGGGTTGAGGCCCAGGGTTTTTATTGGAAGTCGCCCAAGTCAGTTAAGGACCGACCTGAGAGCTACTTTTGCTAAACTCCACCGTACTACCACATGTCTCGAATGGGCGGGACCTAGCTAACTAATTTGCAACGTTTCACCATGGTCGTGCCATCCGGTTGTGTGGGTGTCTTGTATGACCTGTTTTTATGTATTCCCACCTGGCGCAAGAGGGGGCCTGAACCCGGTGGATGGTCTGTCCAAAGGGGGTGAATCCTTAGCCAGGTGGGACTACGGTGGGATGATGCAATGTAAAGGCCTTGACACGTGCTCTAGACTGCTTACCTATGGTAGTGAGTGGTGGTATCGACGGATGCCAAATAAACTATAGAATTCATGTTACGTGGGTAAAGCTTACAACCTCTGCAGAGTGTTAAAAACTATTCGAATAGCCGTGTCCACGGTCATGGCCATGTTTAGCATTTGCCACTCAAAGTTAGACTTTGGTTTTGATTTTAAAATGATTTGACACAAATGATTTTGGATTTCTATCCAAAAGGGAATTGGACAGAAAGCCATGAGATAGGAGGGTATCCTTCTCCATATCTTTATATGGAGGTTATCCAACTATAAAACTTGAGTTTTATAAAAATGAATTTTAGTTACTAAATAACCGCTTTGGAACTTAATATAAATATTTCAAAGAAACATGGCTTTATGCAAAATGAACCCTATAAGCCTTCCTTTGTAATCCTTGCATGCGTTAACTCTGTTATTGGGTGTAACTTGTGAGCACGGTAGTTGTGCTCATCCTTGCTTTATGCAAATGAATTTCAAAGGAGAAGGACTTTGCTTTCGGTGTGGATCTCGATGACTAGGCCGCTTCCCCAGTCGATTGTCTATGGCAGATTAACTGGACTCCGCTACTTCTTTGTCTTCCGCTGTGTTTCTTTATTGTTGGTTTGTAAGCCTCTTTTGTAATAAACTCTGTTGATTATTAATAATAATTGTGCGATTTATGGATGTTACCATATCTGTTTACTGTGTAAACTAGCTACTGATCATGGGACTAGTTCAGAAATGCATAGAGAATTTGGGGTGTTAATCCCGGGCCCGGCAACCTCTGACAAAGAAGATGGTTAGAGCTGATTAAGGATTACAATTTGAATGTCCATTACCATCCACGAAAGGCTAATGTAGTCATTAGGGATGGAAACGGATCGAATACGAATCGAATAGTCCCAAATACGAATACGAATCTATATTTTTAAAACGAATATGAATACGAATACGAATCTATATTTTTAAAATGAATACGAATATGAATCTATATTTTTAAAACGAATACGAATACGAATTCGAATATTCTCGAATATGAATACGAATCGAATGTCGTAATGAATACGAATTCGAATCGAATATATACTCAATTCAGTCGAATGCGAATATCCTACAACTTTTGCGACAAATCTCGGTAGAACAAATAGTATTCGTATTCATATACGGGAAAAAATGGATAGTATTTGTATTCGTTTTTCCCGGATAGTATTTGTTTTTTCGGATACTATCCAAATTTTTTCCCGAATATGAATAACACCGAATACAGATGCGAATACTATCCATTTTTTTCGGATACGAATAACACCGAATATGGATATGAATACTATTCGAATGCGGATTTTACTTACCACATTTGCGTTTTCTTGGATACGAATATTGGATAAAACGGATTATCCTTTACCATTTTCCATCCCTAGTAGTCTTAGGTGCCTTAAGCCGTAAGTCCTACTACAGTAATGTCATGATTCGAGAGCACCCGCCTGAGCTCTATGAGGAGTTCGAAGCACTCAACCTCGAGTTAGTTGAGCAAGGTACCCTAGCCGCCTTGGAAGTGCACCCAACTCTAGAAGAGCAGATCAAGACCACTCAAGAAGGACACCCTAGAGTCTAGAGATTTAAGCATCTCATGGCTAAAGGTGCGGGAAGCGTCTCTTTGTTCCCCACCAGAAGGAGTTTAAGGAGTTGATACTAAAAGAAGTGCACAACTCAGCTTACACACTGCATCCAGGCAGCACCAAAATGTATCAGGACGTGAAGATTCTTTATTGGTGGTCGCAAATGAAGAGAGACATCGCTGAGTTTGTAGTTTGTTGCAATGTGTATTAGCGAGTCAAAGTCGAGCATCAGAGACATGTAGGATTTCTTCGGCCACTGCAGATCCCTCAGTGGAAGTGGGAAAAAGTTGGAATGGACTTCATTACTGGTCTGCCTCGAACCAAGTCCGGATGTGATTCGATATGGGTCGTAGCCGATAGATTGACCAAAGTCGTCCATTTCATCCCAGTGAAGACAACCTTCAAGGGAGACAAATTGGCCGAGTTATATATGGCTCGTATTGTGTGTTTACATGGAGTACCCAAGAGGATAGTTTTGGATCGAGGTTCTCAGTTCACCTCATATTTTTGGACTAGTCTGTATGACGCACTCGGAACCCACCTGGACTTCAGTACAGCGCATCATCCTCAGACTGATGGTTAGACAGAGAGAACAAATCAGATTCTAGAAAACATGCTTCGAGCATGTGCTTTGGAATTTATCATAGACTGGGATAAATGTCTACCGTACGTCGAGTTTGCATACAGCAACAGTTTTCAATCAAGTCTGCAAAATGTCCCCATTCAAAGCACTCTATAGAAGAAAATGTAGAACTCCTCTACATTGGTCGGAATCAAGAGTGGGGTATATCTTCGAACCAGATACCTCGAAGCAAGCCGAAGAGAAAGATCGACTGGTCAGAGATTGACTTCAAGCAGCTCAGTCCAGACAGAAGAGTTATGCCGACAACCGTAGGAGGGAATTAACTTTTGAAATTAGAGATAACGTGCATCTCAAAGTATCACTGCTTCGAGGTACTCGAAGATTCAAAGTGAAAGGCAAGCTTGCACCCAAATTCATAGGCCCGTTTTCGATCACCGCCAAGCGTGGAGAAGTTTCCTATCAACTCGAGCTACCTGAAGATTTGTCAGACGTCCACAACGTGTTCCACGTCTCTCAGCTCAAGAAGTATCCCCAAGTGCTTGAAGAATAGACTCTAATCGAAGCCATCGCCCTTTAGAAGGATCTGACTTATCCAGAGCATCTAATTAAGATTCTTGACGTCACGGAGAAGCAAACCCGATGCCAGATCATCCGCCTCTATAAAGTTCAGTGGAGCAGCCACTCGGCAAGGGAAGCCACCTGGGAGTGTGAAGATCAGCTGAAGTCGAAGTTCCCATCCTTGTTTTTGGAGCAGTTCAAATCTCGGGGTCGAGATTCTGTTTAAGGTGGGTAGGTTTGTAACATCCCGTTTTCAAATGCTAAATAGTACCTTTAATAGAGGATTTGGATTTGTGAAATCCAGGTCTAACAGAGCTAGTATCAGAGCATACGACTGTAGGAGCCTTAGTTAGACTGGTCGTTGCCATAGGACTTGAGTCTTATTTTTAAAAACTAAGAAAAGTTTTAGTCAAAATATAGTGTACTTATTACTCTTTCTCATCACTCTTAGTTCTAAACTTATCTCTACCTTCGTTGAGTTTTCTGACTCTCTCTTGTTCAAAATTGTAGCTGGTCGTGCCGTCGTCCGATGGCTGTGGGACCTTTTTGCTTTGTCGAAGGAGACTTCGACCCCGAAATCTTCATCGTCATGGTGGAGTAGCTAGGACAAGTATAGGCTAGCTAACAGTGCTTGCTAGGTAGTTTTTTGGGCTGCAAGTGCCTTACCCGTCTGTAGATGTTGTGGTTTGTATCTTGTGTCGTGGCTTAGCATGGCCTATATGCTATGTTTCAGAAGTCATGTCACACTTAACACCTTAATATAATGTAGCCCATTCTAGGCTTTGTTTTGTTGGTGATCGTTTTCCTCGTTTGGTTCAAGTTCTTCTGTTGTGCTCTAGAGGGCATTTAAACCCTCATATACCTTTCCTCTAGTTCTAAGTCTCAGCGTTTCTTCAGGATGCCGCTTAGAAGAGCCACCACCCCCAGTCGTGGCGCTTTCGGAGCAAACCGTGGTCGTGGACGTGGTCATGGACAAGATCTACCTCCCCCGTTGCCAGCAAACCCAGCATTCGTTTTGATGAAGTGGTCACATGGTTTGACTTCATCAAGAACGAAGAACCTTGTGTTTACAAGAAGGTTAGTGGGAGCAAGCTTGTGTTTCCGATCTTGTATGTGGATGACATACTACTGGTAGGAAATGATATTCCAATATTTGAATCTGTTAAAACTTCATTAAGAAATAGTTCCTCAATGAAAGATTTAGGAGATGCAGCATATATTCTTGGTATAAGGATCTATAGAGATAGATCTAAAAGGCTAATTAGATTAAGCCAGGATATGTATATAGAAAAAGTGTTGAAACGATTCAACATGCAAGATTCCAAGAAAAGTTTCTTGCCCATGGCATATGGCATTAATCTTAGCAAGAGTCAGTGTCCTACGACTACTGATGAGCGAAACAAAATGAGTACAATCCCATATGCTTCGGCTATAGGATCTATCATGTATGCCATGCTATGTACACAACCAGATGTGCCATATGCTCTAAGTGTTACAAGCAGATATCAGTCAGATCCAGGTGAAGGTCACTGGATAGCAGTCAAGAATATCCTTAAGTACTTGAGAAGAACTAAGGATGCATTCCTTATTTATGGAGGTGAGGAAGATCTGGTCGTAAATAGTTACACTAATGCTAGCCTCCAAACTGACAAGGATGATTTCATATCGCAATCTGGGTTTGTATTTTGTCTTAATGGAGGAGTAGTAAGCTGAAAAAGTTCTAGGCAAGGAACGGTTGTTGATTCTACAATAGAGGCTGAGTACATTGCTGCTTCGGAAGCTGCAAAAGAGGCCATATGGATAAGGAAGTTCATTTGTGAACTGGGTGTTGTATCTAGTACTTCAAGTCCAATGGATCTCTATTGTGATAATAGTGGTGCCATTGCACAAGCTAAGGCCTAGATCGCATAAAAAATCCAAGCACATACTTCGGCGATATCACATCATTCGTGAGATCGTTGAGAGAGGTGATGTGAAGATATGCAAAGCGCACACGGATTTGAATATTTCTGATCTGTTGATAAAACCTTTCCTGCAACCTAAGCTTGAGGCGCACACAAGAGCAATGGGTATAAGATATTTATATGATTGACTCTAGTGCAAGTGGGAGACTGTTGGTGATATGCCGTAGACACAACATAGAGATGATTGTATCACGTCTATGTTTATGAGTTATTGAATAAATATCATTCTGTTCCTTGGATGAATCATTGGTTATAAGATTGACAAGTATGTGACTTGTTGGTGAAGCTCTTTTAACTTATATGGTGTCATTCTAAAAGTATCCCTAGTCGGAACACCAGTGATCCTATCGACCAGCGCATGTATTGATTGATGACTATGTTTCACTGTTCCTGGATATAGGCAATTCTATGCTACATTATATATATCTCTTGATTTCAGTCAAATGGCATGGATGACAGGGACCACTTAGATTGCCAAAGACATGAGTTTGAGCTAGCCTTAAGGATAGAGTCAAGTAGATTTAAGAAAATTTATGACAAACCTACCTTTTTTGTTCCAACCTGGACATAGTACTATGATGAGAATGTCAGATATACTCCAGGAAAGATAAGCGGTCTCCTGCCAATTCCCAACTTGGTCAACATGATCATTAACCATATCATTCTCCCCAAGAGCGGGAAAGATAGGCGGTCTCCTGCCAATTCCTATCTTGGAGTTTGATAGATAATATCACGCATGGTAGGAAATTTGATGTGGTTGATGTTATCCTTCGAGAGATTGCTTCTTCCAAAAATGATCGAGTAAAAAGAATCAATTATGCTCCTTATATCATGACTTTGATCATCCGGAAGATTGGATATCGTGGAGGCTTGGGATCTGTCCACAAGCCATACAAGCCACGTGAGGGTCCTCCTATTCCTACAGTTACTCATTCTCAGGATCAACAAAGGGAAGATGCTCAAGAAGAAGATCAAGTTTCCCTTTCTCAGATCTATTCAGCTATTTTGGGGATTCAAAATTCTCAGCAAGAATTTCAATCTGAAACCAACAATAGGCTGGCTACATTGATAGAAAGTGTGAGCACGCTTGTGCAAGCCTTAACTACTCCAGCTCGTTTTGGACACCATCACCTCAACACACCTCCTCGAGATCCACTTCAAGCTTCAACCACTCAAGCTCCACCTCCTTCTCAAGATCCAGCTGAATGACTTTTTGGTATTTTGATGCCAAAGGAGGAGAAGAAAAGGAAAGAAAGATACAAGATAGAAAAAGGAAAGATACAAGATGGGGAGAAGCAAAGAAGAAGGAAGTCTAGCAAGTTATTATCTACTATATAATACCTATATATATGTCTCTTTATGATGGACTTGTGAACCTTGTTATGGTATTATGTTCTTATGACTTTATGGTATTTTGTTGAACTTGGTACTTAATGTTATGGTTAAGTTATTCTTTGTGAA
The DNA here is from genome assembly GCA_036346405.1 of Phyllostachys edulis. Lineage (NCBI taxonomy): Eukaryota > Viridiplantae > Streptophyta > Magnoliopsida > Poales > Poaceae > Phyllostachys > Phyllostachys edulis. The sequence goes on along the minus strand of CM070554.1, from coordinate 51,241,461 downwards.
TTGCAATCTCTTTATTATGTTTAGTTATAGTATTGTCAATTCCCTCAAGTTTCAACAAGCAAAAGAAACTCTGCCAATTTTTTTTTTTGAAAAAAATCTCTACATGTGCTTGCAAAAGCATCTTCTCATTCATATGCACATGTTTAGGGGGAGCTTTCTTTGAAATGACTTTAAAAAGCAAATACTTCTCAAAACTCATTTAAGCTCATTGCAAGAATTATTTTGTTAAGTCACAACAAGAATATACAACTCGTTTTACAACAAGTGGTATATTCAAAACTATATCTTTCATCAAGTACCAAAAGGGGGGAGATTGAAAGCATCTAGGCCCCTAAAAATTGTTTTGGTAATTAATGACAATATGTGAATATGGGACTAACATGTTTATTGAGTGTTTAAAAAGTTTAGTCCTGGTGACGAATATAACAACCTGGAGATGCATGCTAAAGGTCAACATGAAGATCAATATGGTTCAAAGACAAGGTACCAGTAGTCTAAGATCCTTTTTTGTATTTACCGGTCTTATGAGAAAAGGATGGAAGGCCGGATTTTAGGTTAAATACCGTACTATTAAGAGGGATCATGGCTAGTAGCTTGATAGCATGTTCTTGTGTTATTTGGATCAATCTAGGATCATGCATGCACTTAGAGTTTGTTTTGGAAGTCAACTAAGCTTTTCTCAGAAAAGTCGGCGATCTTGATGTTTACTTGGCGATTACTACACACGCAGTGATATAATCGGGAATGTGGTGCGGATTACTCTGAAACTGGTCGGACCTAAAATTAGTTGGTGGTTCGTATTTTACAGGGTGACACCTTTTGGAGCTAGTTTGCTCCCCAGGAAGGCGGTAGTACAAGAGTTCATTTAGCGGAACTACTGCACACCAGAAGTTTCGAATGTTAGTTGGCAGTACGTTATCTCTAGAGAGGGCCAGTTTTGGACCTCTAAGGGAAGCGGTAGTACCGCCCTATGTAAACGGAACTACTGAATAGCGGAACTACCGCATGATCAACGGCGGTAGTACCATGCCGTATTTTCAACAGCTAGATCAGAGGCATAAATTGCGTCTGTACTAGCTATTACTGTGCAGTTGGAGGTAGTGCGGTAGTACCGGCCGATGAATAGCGGTACTACCGCTCATGCTGAAAAGTTCAGGGTTTTTGCCTGCAATGGTCGAATTCGTTTGTGGGGGGGTATAAATACCCCTTCACCAGCTGAAAAGTTCAGGTTTTTTGCCTGCAATGGTCGAATTCGTTTGTGGGGGGTATAAATACCCCTCCACCAGCTCTAGGACAGTGGAGAGAGACCTCATTTAACATCCTTGAGCTAAGAGCATTCTCTCTACACCTCATATACACTTGTTGCATTCATTGTGAGGTTGTTGAGCAAAATTCAAGTGCATTCATTCTAGATTGATCCTTAGCACTTGATTGCCATTAAGCGAATATTGTGGTTCATTACTCTTGGTTTTTGCCAACACCTACATGGCTTGGCGGGAGTTCGCGCGGTGATCTCTTTAAGAAGATTGTAAAGAGGCCCGGCCCCAAATTATGAGTGGTTCGGTGTTCGCCATCTCCGAAGCGGATGAAGAACAACCACTAGTGAAATCGAGGAGTAAGGCTTAATTCGTGGAGCCGGTCCAAGTGGCTTGGGCTTTCCTTAATGTGGGCTAGTGAAGACTGGCAAGTCTTCGATACCACGGCAAAACAAAGCGAGTCATCATTTGCTTATTTCTTTGCCTCTACTTTTCACATTTATATTTCTAGAAAATTGAGATTATCTTATTTAGTTGTGCTAGAGATATATATTTGTAGAGTCTTGTTTTGTAGTGCCTTAGCTTTACTAGAATTCAGTAGGTCTTGAGTGGCAATAAATCTTGCTTAGCTCTAAAATTGTAGGAATTTATTTTAGAAAGTAAGAATATTTTTAGAACCTCCTATTCACCCCCCTCTCTAGTCGGTTATCCTTGATCCTACAATTGCTTACCTAAAATCACTAAGTTTCTAGAAGTGATGCCAAAGCTCACTAGGACTTAATAATTTATGGATCTTGAACTCACTATATGTTGTTTGAGGCAAACATGGTTTATAGTGGGAGTATCTTTTATTGACTGTTGTTGATAAAGTCCGACCAGATATCAACTAGTCGTATGGAGATATGACCAGGTCTGGACTAGTCGTATGGAGATATGAGCTGGTCATAAACTGGTCGAACAATAATCACCAACATGAATGTCTAATAGAAGATCTTACATAAACATAGTGCTGAATTTTTGCATATTCTGTTGTAGATCATGGCACCTACTACTTCTTCTGTACTTACCTTTAATTTGCGATCTATTCTTGAGAAAGAAAAATTGAATGGTTTCGTAATCTGAGAATTGTTCTCAAACAAGAAAAGAAAGAATGTTACAGAGAGTCCCTATCCTAAGGAACCAAATGCCGATGCTACTCGAACTGAAAAGAATGCCTATGAGAAGCATTGCAATGACATAGTCGATGTGCACTACCTGATGCTTGCGACCATGAACTCTAAGCTTCAGAAGAAATATGAGACCACAAATGCTTACAATATAATTATGGGTCTGAAGGGTATGTTTTAGGATCAAGCAAGGGCAGGGAGGTTTAATACCTCTAAGGCCCTCTAAGGCATTATTTTCTTGTAGGCTGTCAGAAGGTAACTCGGTCAGTCCTCATGTGATCAAAATGATTGGTCACATTGAGAGTTTGGAAAAGCTTGGTTTTCCCCTTAGCCAAGAGTTGGCTACTGATGTAATTCTCCAATCGCTCCCTGCGAGCTTTGAGCCAGTCATATTGAATTTTCATATGAATGGCATGGAGAAGTCAATGACTGAGTTACATGGCATGCTTAAAGGTGCTAAGGAGAGTATCAAGAAAAGTTCTAATCATGTGATAACGGTTCAAAAGACTACCAGCTTCAAGAAGAAAGGAAAGTCGGGAAAGGGAAAGGGCACAGAAAGACTCAAGATGAGATCGAGAGTCTCAAGACTAATCTTAAGAAGCTCAAGCTGAGTCCTAAGCCTGACACAAAATGTTACCATTGTCATGAGACTGGGCATTGGAAGAGAAACTGCAAGAAGTACTTAGCAGAAATGAAAAAGAACGAGGGAAGTAAGACTTCCAGTTCAAGTATAAATGTTATACAAACTAATGTTGCCACTTCTCTGACCAGTTCTTGGGTATTTGATACCGGATCGGTTGCTCATATTTGCAATTCAATGCAGGGATTGATAAGAAATAGAAGCTTGGAAAGAGGAGGTGTTGATCTTCGTGTGGGCAATAGAGCAATAGTTGCTGCATTAGCTATTGGTACTTTACCATTAGCTTTACCCTTAGGATTAGTTATGGAACTAAATAATTGTTATTATGTTCCAGCCTTCAGCAAAAACATTATTTCTGCTTCTTGTTTGGGAGCAGAAGGTTATGAGTTCAGAATAAAGAACAATTGTTGTTCAATTTATTTTGAAGATATGCTTTATGGCCATGCTCCATTGGTGAATGGATTGTATGTTTTGAATCTTGAGGATATGCCTATCTATAACATAAATGCCAAGAGACTTTGACCTAATGATTTGAATCCCACTTTCGTTTGGCATTGTCATCTAGGTCATATAAATAAGAAGCACATCATGAAGCTCTATAAAGATGGTCTTCTAAACTCATTTGATTTTGAATCATTGGAAACATGTGAATCTTGTTTACTTGGCAAGATGACAAAGACGCCCTTTACGACAAGAGGTGAGAGGGCGAGTGACCTATTGGCCCTCATACATACGGATGTATGTGGTCCGATGAGTTCTTCGACCAGAGGTGGTTTTTAGTACTTCATAACTTTTACTGATGATTTTAGTAGATATGGCTATGTCTACTTAATGAGACATAAGTCGGAATCCTTTGAAAAGTTCAAAGAGTTTTAGAATAAAGTGCATAATCAACTTGGCAAGACAATCAAATGTCCACGATCTAATCGTGGAGGTGAATATTTGAGCCATGAGTTTTGTGATCATCTAAAGAAGTGTGGAATTGTTCCACAACTCACTCCGTCGGGAATGCCTCAATAGAATGGGGTGTCAAAACGATGGAACTGAACATTGTTGGACATGGTTCGATCAATGATGAGCCAATCTGATCTTCTATTGCAAGTCTGGGGACACGCTCTAGAAACAACGGCTTTCACTTTAAATAGGGTTCCATCAAAAACTGTAGAGAAGACACCATATGAGATATGGACCGGGAAGAGTTCTGGATTGTCTTTTCTCAAGGTATGGGGTTGTGAGGTATATGTCAAATGTTTGCTGTCTGATAAACTCACACCCAAGTCCGATAAGTGCTTCTTTGCGGGGTATCCTAAGGAAACTAAAGGATATTATTTTTATAATCGGGTAGATAACAAAGTGTTTGTTGCCCGTAACGGTGTCTTCTTGGAGAAAGAGTTTCTTTCCAAACGAGTCAGTGGGAGCAAGGTGCAACTCGAAGAAATTCAGGAACAATCTGAAAATGTTTCAACTCCTACTTAACCTCTACAGGATGAAAAAAATATTGTTGAACCTGTAGATAAGGCATCAGCCCCACGTAGATCAAAAAGGCCACATCAATTGCCTATAAGGTATAGACATGATATTTTATTATTGAATAATGATGAGCCTAAAACTTATACGAAAGCGATGGTGGACCCAGACTTCAAGTCATGGCTTGAGGTAATGAGATCCGAAATAAAGTCCATGTATGACAATCAAGTTTGGAACTTGATTGATGGACCTGATGGTGTTAAAACCATTGAGTGCAAATAGATTTTTAAGAGAAATATAGATATGGATGGAAATGTTCACATTCATAAAGCACGACTGGTCGCAAAGGGTTTCAAACAAATTCAAGGTGTTAATTATGATGAAACCTTCTCGCCCGTCGCTATGCTTAAGTCTATCCGGATCATTCTAGCTATTGCTGCATATTTCGATTATGAGATATGGCAAATGGATGTCAAAATGGCTTTCCTAAATGGAAACATAAGTGAGGATATGTACATGACACAACTTGAAGGTTTTGTTGATCCAAAGGAAGCTAGAAAGGTATGCAAGCTTAATAAACCCATTTATGGATTGAAGCAAGCATCTTGGAGTTGGAACATTCATTTTGATGAAGTGGTCAAATGATTTGACTTCATCAAGAACGAAGAAGAACCTTATGTTTACAAGAAGGTTAGTGGGAGCAAGCTTATATTTCTGATCTTGTATGTGGATGACATACTACTGGTCGGAAATGATTTCCAATGCTTGAATCTGTTAAAACTTTATTAAGAAATAGTTTCTCAATGAAAGATTTAGGAGATGCATCATATATTCTTGGTATAAGGATCTATAGAGATATATCTAAAAGCTAATTGGATTAAGCCAGGATATGTACATAGACAAAGTGTTGAAACGGTTCAACATGCAAGATTCCAAGAAAAGTTTCTTACCCATGGCACATGGCATTAATCTTAGTAAGAGTCAGTGTCCTATGACCACTAATGAGCGAGACAAAATTAGTAGAATCCCATATGCTTTGGCTATAGGATCTATCATGTATGCTATGCTATGTACACGACCAGATGTGTCGTATGCTCTAAGTGTTACGAGCAGATATCAGTCAGATCCAGGTGAAGGTCACTGGATAGCAGTCAAGAATATCATTAAGTACTTGAGAAGTACTAAGGATGCATTCCTTGTTTATGGAGGTGAGAAAGAGTTGGTCGTAAATGGTTACACCGATGCTAGCTTCCAAACTAACAAGGATGATTTCAGATCGCAATCTGAATTTGTGTTTTCTTTTAATGGATGAGCAGTAAGCATGGAAAAGTTCCAAGCAAGGAACGATTGATGATTCTACAACAAAGGCTGAGTACATTGTTGCTTCGGAAGCTGCAAAAGAGGCTGTATTGATAAGGAAGTTCATTTGTGAACTGGGTGTTGTATCTAGTGCTTCCAGTCCAATGGATCTCTATTGTGATAATAGTGGAGCCATTGCACAAGCTAAGGAGTCTAGATCGCATAAAAAATCTAAGCACATATTTCGATGATAGCACATTATTCATGAGATCGTTGAGAGTGGTGATGTCAAGATATGCAAAGTGCACACAGATTTCAATATTTATGATCCGTTGACAAAGCCTCTCCCGCAACCTAAGCATGAAGCGCACACAAGAGCAATGGGTATAAGGTACCTATATGATTGACTCTATTGCAAATGGGAGACTGTTGGTGATATGCCCTAGAGGCAATCATAGAGATAATTGTATCACGTCTGTGTTTATGAGTTATTGAACAAATATTATTATGTTCCATGGATGAATTATGGGTTATAGGATTGACAAGTATGTAACTTGTTGGTGAAGCTCTTTTAACTTATATGATATCATTCTAAAAGTATCCTTGGTCGGATCTCACTGGTCGGAACACCAGTGATCCTATCGACTAGCGCATGTATTGATTGATGATCATGTTTCACCGGTCATGGATATGGGGATATCGAATCAATAATGTGAACACATGTTAGAGAACATGGGGTTGGATTGACCCACCTTGAGACACTGTTGAGATTGTTATGATTTCATGTGTCATCAGTTGGTTTCAAGCAATGATGTTGTATAATCCTTAGAATGGTTTCCTACATGCATAAGAGTACACTTTGGGGTTGCCAAACGCTACTCCATAACTAGGTAGTTATAAAGGTAGCTTTCAGATATGCTGTGAAACATGTGAATGAATTTGACTGGTCGGATATGGGATTTGCCCCTCCTAACATAACATGAGATATATCTTTGGGGCCCTCGATGTGGTCGGATAAAGAAAGTGCATGGCCATGCCACTAGTGGTCGAAGTGTTCAACAACGTGAAGTTATCCGACATGTGATCGAGAAAGTATTGAATAGTCCATGGATGATATAACATCTCACCTGGAGTTCAACCAGATATCGTGAGGCAAAGGGAGAATACACGAGAAGGTCTTTCAGTTTGATCAGATACATACTTGTCGTATGGAGATATGAGCTGGTCATAAGCTAGTTGAACATGATCACTAAGTGGTCGAAACTTGGTCGTAAGGAGTTACGAACTGGTCGAGACCAAATATGAACTGGTTGTATAGAGATATGTGCTGGTCGTTAGTGATATGGACTTGGTCGTAGATCATATTGCATTAAAGTTCGTCCGATATAATTCATGTGTATTCGGGAATCGTTATATTCTACTAGGAGCCACTGACGACTCGTGGTCGAAAAGGAGTTTCCGAGTCACAACCGATTACGCATGAACCTAACGGGTCAGACACTTAACGGGTTGGAACAAACCAGTACGTATATGATTCGTCAAACGTGTTCGGATAGGATTCGTCACAGGCACTATATAAGGAGATGCTTGAGGCCATTGGGAAAGAGCGGTGAAAACGAGACAGAGTATATATGATATACGAGTTGACGTGAGTTGCACCATCGAATCCCTAGCCACCATCTTCTTGAGAGAACCTTCCTGTGCGACCTGGTGCTAGCACACTAGCATATGGTGTTACTTCCTTGGATGTGTAGATACCGTAGAGGCGCTACTACAGTTGCTGTTGCACTTGAGGACGATCCGCGATCTTCGCAAGGAATTGTAGAGGTTGCTGGAGGAGACGATCGACTCGTGAGGACGCTGGATGATCGACTACGACCACTACATCGACGTACTCGACGTAGGACAATCGACTACGACAACTACATCGACACGCTCTTCGTTGGACCAGGCTGCTCCAATTCTTCTTTCGCTGCACTACGCATCTGGTGGTAATGATCTATGATCTCTTGCTTACATGACATCCTGGTTTACGTGGTAGAATTTTTGAATTATCAGCTAGTGTAGCCTACATGTATCCCTTTAGTACAAATCTCTACAGAGTACAAACTATTTAAACAGCCGTGCCTACGGTCAAAGGCGGACATGGGAACTTGCTAGAGTTAGTTCTATTTCAAAAACCTTTCTGGGTGTGGTAAAAACTGGTCGAGTGGATGTAACCCTGATCCAGTGTTGTTCCTGGGTGGTCATACCCAGTGTTGTTCTTGGGTGGTCGTACCTAGTGTTGATAAGTAGTGGTCATAGCCACTTTTCAAAATAAGCATAGGTGGAGGTAACCTCTGCTATTATAAATATTACACAATTACTCTTTTTATAAAATACAATTTGGTTAAAATGCTAAGTGATAGGATTTTACTGTTATGCCTATTTAAAAACTTTGTTTTGGCAAATAAAAGAACCCGAGCCACCCTTGTTGAGCCATGCATGTATACTATTGCATCTCGTGTGTTGGCTCACAAGCATGGAAGTTGTGCTCACTCTCGCTCCTCCCTCCAATCTTCAGACCCCGCAGATCTTAGAGACTACGACTACTATGAAGACCCCGAAGTCGATGGGCAAGGTAATGACGAAGAGTAGTCTAGTTTTCGAGTGGTCTATGTCTCGCCCCAGTCTAGCTGGCTCGTCGGTACTTGCGTACGACCGGTATTGTCTAAGTCCTTGATTAATACAAGTCGTACACAAGCTACCCCAGTCACTGCCTGTGGAGAGATATGCTGCACCTCCCCTTTTGCTTCCACTGTAGTCTCCACTATCTTTGTGATGTAATCTTTTGGCCTGTTCGGCCCTTATTGTAAAACTTGACCCGATATGGTCTATGTTAACTCTGATGTGTTAAATTAATGAATGGTTTGGTTCACGACTTGTATGAATTGATTCGGCAATGTGCCTGTGAGTGCTATCTACTGATCCATGGAATAGCACAGTGTTTTCATAGAGGATTTGGATTTGTGAAATCCGGGTCAGACACGAGGCCTGTAGCGTCGCTGCCGCTCAAGCCTCGTCATCGGCTGCCTCTGTTGTCCTTTGGTCTCCACGCACCACCAGCCAGGTTCGTTGTCACCTCCTCTTCCATTTGCATCGCTCCAAGCTCACCGAATCATCGTGCTTCGCCATCGTCGCTGTCACTAGAGTTGAGCCACCGCTCGTCGTCGACCTTCGGCTTGTGTGTGTTGCCACTGTCGTTGATGCCACATCAACGGCCAATGTCGAGTCAGCAATCATGCATGCACAAGCCCCAGAATAGTTAGGTATACTTGGTTCGTTGTGGATCGTGTCGTCGATACGTGGACCACACCTGTTAGTTTCCTGTTTTGTAGATCTGGTGCATTGTGTACCGTGAACTAGCCCTGTGGACTCGGTCCATAGACAGTGGGCCCAGCCTTTGTTTCTTTTCCCCTTTTTTCTTTTATTTTCCAAAATCCAAAAAATTGTGGGTCCCACTATTTTCTCTCTCCTCTTTCGTTTGACCGATTTTCTCTCCACCAAACTTCTAGAAGCCCGTTCACCTTTATACAAGCTCAGATTTAGTATGTTCTTTTTCCTAAATTCATCTAAAATTGAGCTCTTTACCGTGTACTATTTTTATTTGAATTGGAATTCATTTGAGCCTCTGCTTGGAATTTATTTGTGTTTCGCGTTTTCTCTCTCGATAGACGTTAATCCTCAGGGAGCGAGCAAACGATTTGTGGAGCAAGATCCAGGAACAACAGTGTACGAGCAGGCCAAGTTGTAACCTTTCACAAAAGATTAGGATGAAAGAAATTTTGGGAGACAAAAGACTAATTCATTCTTGCTTGATTCACGATGGATACAACATCGTCCTTCAATAGGGATAGCTTGACTTATCCCTAAGAAATAATATATAAACTTAGGACGCTTATGTCTAATACACGGAATATATCTATAAGAAAACAAACCTAACTAACAAGGGAAATAATTATTTTTATCTCTAATTTCCAACTAATGCTATGCCGGTCAGTCCACCATGGTGTTACATTACCATGCAAATAGTATGGCGAGTACTCGCATCCAACAAGGTCCGTTCTTTTGGAGAGAGAATAAGGGTATTTAGTTGAGTTTATGTACTCTGTCCTTTTGTGTCCGCCTGACTAGTTGCCACTTTGGTAACATTTGCCTGCTCGACGTCATGAAGCTTTTTGGGTGCTTCTTTGCAGTTGCTGTAAATAAAGTACACAATCAACTGAAGAATACCCATTAAGCAGCCAACAGAGTTTGGTGCCTTCATAAGAAAACAAGTTGGTCATCAGTACGATAATATAGTGTATTCTACTGGTAAAAACAATCTTATACTAACCGTGAGAAAAGGATCCCTTCCTAGGAGTCCATATGCCATCCAGCTTAAACCGGTTAAGAAGGTAAACAGTGACAAGTAGAAAGGCATGAACTCCACACTTTTCGTCCTCATAACTTGTCTCTGCACAAGATTCAAAGTTTAAGATGCTGTGCCAAATAAAATGCCTAATTGCATCATCGGAATGTTTTATTTTTCTTTTGGTTTTCTCCATGTCTATCGGAATGCATTTTGTTTCTGTAGTACTTTGGGACATGATAAGTATTTCATTGAATTATATTAGATCTTATGGAACACATCATAGTTTTCTACTGCTTTTGACATGGTTCTTTCATTGAATTATTTAGTCGATCTTAGATTCTTGTTGCAAGGTTTTATCATGAAACTTGTTTTTTTTTTCAAAAAAACAAATCTGTAATCCATGATTCTGGAGCCACAGTAACAGTACTCACCACAGCTACCATCGGAGAGCTGTACATCGATATGGAAGTCACTAGACCAATACTGCCAACAAACACCTTACGCATACGGTGGGTGTGGATTGAAAAGCTTGAGAAAAATACAGTCATGCCGAAGATTGTCAGAATCAGAGATACCATTAGCATGACAAGCTTCTGCAATAGATTATCAGAAAGTGTTAGGATTACTGATTAGCTCATGAATAATTCAATCCTTTATAACATCATCTTCATTTTAGCTGAATAACATCTTGTAATTAAACATTTAAAGTGTTGCAGTCCTTAGGTAACCATGCTTACAAAGATCAAAATTTGGTGTTGTATAAGCTGTTAACTACATATTTACTTTGAAGCCATTGCATGAAACCACCACTTTGTTAATTTACAGCATAGATTAAGACACTTACCTGACATCTTGTTGACCAAAACAATGTGAAAACATACAGTGCGCCAGAGTTCTATCAAGGCTTCAACAAATGCTACTCCCTCCTCGTTTTTGTTTACGTGTCGTTTTAAAATGCACGCAATCAACATTTTACAACTTTCTTGCGATGAAACCTTTTACAACTTTGATAACAAATTTACAAAAAAAAGTATTTATATTTGTATTATGGAAATGATATTATTAGATTTGTCATAAAAACTTTTATATCATTATATTTTTAAGAATTTTTACTAACATATAATTATAAAAGTAATGGCCAATAATAGTCAAAGGTGTTTATTGGAGACCACATGTATGTCCGAAACAACAAGTAAAAAATAACGGAGATAGTACGTTGTTGGCAAAAGAAAAAGAAAAAGAAACTATATCTGATTGACTTTAATGTTTATACAAAACAATATATTGCATACTGCTTATCATGTCTAAGTAGCAGCACGTAGTTGTCGTACTATTTGTTGACAGTGGAAGTAACTAGAAATTATCAAGATACTACAGGCCGGAACAACATGCATGCACAGTTTCTTCAGAAAACATACCTTCTTTTCTCTTGGTGCAAACCATATGTATAGACCGATGAATGTGGTTTCAAGGAATACTCCTATTATGCAGATGCTGCAGAGTGACAGGTTCTCCCACCCATAGCTCACCACTGGAAAGCTATACCAAGCGTAAATGAGGGCGCTGAACCAAGACAAGACATATGGTATGCTGGAGAATTCTTCTACACTGCCCTTCTTTATCACTCGTTTAAATGTTAATCTGGGAAGCAAAGTCACAAAAAAAATATATATAGTCATGCAGTATTTCTTATTGTACAGTTTAGGATGTAATCATGCATGTACGTACATTGGTGCTGCATAGAGGAGCGTACAAACTGCACATCCTGCAAGAAAGAAACGTCGGGGTGTTACAAAGATGAGGTGAATTAAGTTAAGTAACTTGTGGACAGAGGAAAATACCTATAATTCCCACTATTTCACGTATGCTAACCATTCTTTTGCTCTGAAGGCTTCAGTAGTCCTGCCACAGGACAGGAGGCCGGGAGCTAGCTAACTGCGCCAATGCTGTAGTGTTAACAATAATGGTGGCCTATTTATAACAGAAATAAAGCAGGGGACAACGATTTGTTGCTCAAACGAGTAGTGTTCTCTAGAAGTACTTGGTGCTCGTTTTCTAGAAGATAAATAGAATAATACTCGGTGACCCACTTAATCGGTTCTCTTGCTCATATGAAAAACAAGGTTTTCTGCGATGCAAAACAATGCTGACATATTCTTTGACAATTTCTCTGGCATCTACCTAATAAACTCCACCTATGCGCGAAGAATCATAAAAACTTTCATGTTTTATTTTTGCCCTGGTATATAAGACAGTGAGAGGCAGATATGGTGCACAACTTTTTAGATTTGCTTGATCATGCGGATATACGATAACATTGAAACACCTTACTATAACACATCGGCCCAACACTGAACCCAGAATATCACATAAATCATTCTTATTAACAATTTAAACCATAATTACCAATAATTCAAGTAAGTAATGCATGGAATAAAACTCACGACGGATCATCTTTGAACAATCATAACAATATGAATGCATAAAGGATTAACTTTCATAGCTTGGAGCCACACGCCTCAGAACGCTCGGGGTCTCACGCCCAAGAATGCCCGAAACATTTGTTATCAACAATTAATATAATCAAACCATAATTAAAGAAACCCAGTTCCAATCATTAAACTAATAATAACCATGTCTACTAATCAATTCTAAAAGAAGTATCATGTCTCTAAATTTAGTGAAAGCAACTAAGTAAAGATGTCTGTATGATTGATGGCATGTAATGTACGTGTGCTACTCCATGCCATGCATGTCACCTTCATTGATCACCTAAAAGTAACAACAAAGTAAGACTGAGTCCAAGACTCAGCAAGTACATAATAGAACAATAAACAGATAATTTATTAATCATGAAGAATAATATCATCATTATTCATGTATTCAAGTAACATCATCACCTTTCCATTAATGCAATGTATCTCTACTCTACATGTTCATTTACTTATCTCATAGCTTATATCAGTATAGCATGAATGAACATCCATCGGTGTTCAGGTCTCTCCCACTCCTATGGAGGCCTATCAAAATAGGTCTTACATGCCGACCCAAGGTGGGTCTTTCTTTTTCATGACATGATTGTGCATATGATGCAATAATGCAATTTATTCTATTTTCCATTAACATGATCCATTATCATCGTTACCATGTCATCATCATCGTAGTAATATCATCATCATCATCATTATCATAACATCACCATTACATTGTAATAAGCATGAATAAAGCATAATATATCATGCCAAATTAATTGTAAAGATAAGTGGCAAACAAACCGATGTCGACCGCTCAACCATGCACTTCCCTTTTAGCCACTGAAATCAGAATGATGCAAAGGCAGTGCTGAACTCGAAGCAACACTACCCCTTAAAATCGGATGACGGTCGGGGTTGGATCACGAAAACCTAATTTTTCCTCTTCTCCTCCTCCTTCTTCTCCTTCCTCAGCCCTTGCTTCCTTCTCTTTCCTGATCTCCTTGCTTTCCTCCCCTTGTCTCCCCCTCGGCAACAGCCACTCCACTAGCAGCAGCAAGCAGCGGCATTAAGGAGGCGGCAGGACAGCTAGCTGTAGCTAGGGCAAGGCGACAAGAGGCGACAGGGATAGGGGCGGCAGCGACAGCAGGGAGGCAGGTCTGACAAAGGGGCCTCAGCGGCTGGCTAGAGCAGCATGCGACATCAAGGGTTTGGGGCTAGGGCTGGGGGTTCGCCCCCTCCTTTTATGTGGCAATCCAATCCCACCATGCTGAGTCCAAGGTGGACTCGGTTTGGGCCTTGGGTTAGCAACCCACTTCTCCTCTCTCCTCTAGTTCCTTTTCTAATAATAATTTTATTTTATATTTCTTTAATTAAACGGAGTACTTCACTGACCAATCTGTAAGTATTAATCTTGGATGGCTGCACGGGGAAATTTTTTTTTTAAGAAAGCAAGTAAAATAAAATGATAAAAGAGCCGATTAGTTTCGTTTGTACTGTTCGGGAGAACATTTAGTCCTCAAAGTTTCCCTGAGGCTCGCTTTCATCCCTAAACTTTGAAAACGGCCAAACATGTCCTCAAACTTTTATTTTCAGGTCAAAGAGGGACCTCGGTAAACATAGCGCGCCACATGTAAAGACTGAGTGGGATCATAATGCATGTAGGTGAGTGTACAGAAAAAAGGGCCCTCGCCCATTAAGTGCCCTGAGATGGTTCAGGTTGTGATGTATCTTACCATCTTCCTGTGGATTATTATCGTAGCAGACCACTTAATGTTTATGATGTTTCGGTTTGCTCAGTGTTATTTGAAGACTCGTTGAAATTTAAATCATTACTGGGCATGGATTGAGAACATGTAAAAGTATAAGCCATTTGGACACCGCACCAATGAACTATCTGATCTCTATCTCAACGCATTTCATAGGTCAGGGGCATTTTTTTTTCTTTACACTCATCTCGATGCATTAGATCCTACCTAGCATGTACATGTAGGACGCTACCTGGACCGACACCTCTTTGACCTGAAAATAAAAGTTTGAGAACTTGTTTGGCAGTTTTTAGAGTTGACGAAACAAAAGTGAGCCTGGGAAAAACTTTGAGAACATTAATCCTGGTGCATTGTTAGCTGATAAGAGAACACTTGCATTATTCTAACAAAAGAATTGATGCCGTTGCTTACCTCTGCTGTAAAGAAGAACTACTTTTTTCTGGTGGAGGTAATATTTATTCTGATAAGGAACTGAGCGTGGCTCAGTTGGCGTGGGGGGGCCACGTGGCCCCTAGCCCACCCGCCCTCGAGTCGTCCGGACTGTCCTACTGTAGCTGGTTTCTTTAATTGAAATCGGGGAGATAAACGCCTTTTAATCAAAAAAAGAAAGTAACCATTGTGCTATTGTCGATTACCACTACCTTGTTGGGCCCTTGCCACATCAGCATGCTGTGTTGTCTTGCATTGAGAATTTCCACGCGTGCAGCAATTCCTATGGCCAGGCTTTTGGGGCATCTACAGAAGTATCGCACAGGCGCACATTTACTGAAGTAGCCATTATGCTGCTCTGTTCTGAATTCTGATGCCTCGCTATTTGATGAAAGAACAATTGCGTTATCTTGGTAAAAGAACTGATGCTTTGTTTTCTGATAACTCCGATGTTGCTCGTTACCTCTCCTTGTAATTTGGTTATCTTGAGACAGTGTCACGGTGCTGTTTTGTTTATCAGTGTTTTCTTTTTTCTGGAGACGTGATTTCACTCATACCACTACTTTATGGACTACCAATCAGAATTGTTCTTTCCCTTCGAGCACCTTTGGTCTGGTATTGTCTTTTGGCCCCACCACAGCTTGTGCTAAAAGGTGGTGAAGAATACCAGCGACAATGCATGTATTTCAGCAGTTGTATTCTCATTGATGTCAAGAATTTCATGTAACTAATGCTGAAAGGGGATCTTAGGTGGGTGCATGAGAGGCCTTGTATTTCTTGCGAGGTATTTCGGAGCCTTCGATTTCTCTCACGCCTTGATCTTGAGCGCGTCCTCAGGAGAAAGTACTTGGTTCCATTGCAACAAGGCTCCTCATGTTCGTCGGCTGGCATCTACAAATAAACGAATACAGTGGAGGAATCCCTGCGTCATGTTGAAGAAGCACTTTGGTGAGGAATCCCTCCGTCATGTTGGAGAAGCGCTTTGGTGCCTCTAGCGAAGCGAATAAAGGGTACAGAAGAACAATTGCATGAATTCTTGTTATCTGGCATCTACAGAAGAGAATACAGTAGAGGAATCCCTCATGTTCAAAATGCATTTTGCCCTACGTTGAAAGCACCTGATCGGGTGTAATTTTGATACAAGGAATTCTTTAAAGGTATATCAACGTTCAATTAACCGTCCATTTAGTTTCATTTAGAGTCTCGTATTAAACATGATGACCCGTTAACAGATCATGCATGAGAACTTTTTTTTATTAATTAATCCTTTTTTAATTTTTATTTTAAAGTTAACCCTCGGCGAACTTTATTTTCAATTCTGACCCCTTTAGTCACGCCACCACCCGTGGCGTGACAAAACAACACTATCATGCCGTAGGATAAGTCCGCTAAATAGCATTTCTGGTCACGCCACTGGTCGTGGTGTGACCAAACATAACACTGTCACGTCATGGGTGGTGGCGTGACAAGAGCTTCCCCCAGATACGGGATGGAGTGACAGCGCTGTTTTTTCATGCCACGGGTGATGGCATGACCAAAGGGATCATAATTAGAAATCAAGTTCGTCGGGGTTAACTTTAAAATAAAAATTAAAAAAGGGTTAATTAATAAAAAAATTTCCATGCATAACCAAGGGTTCTGAAAATTAGTGGGAATATTGTTGAGATTTCGGTAGTCGTTACGTTGCTAACTCGTAGATCAGTCCATATATGAGCAATCACATGAACACAATAAGAGCAGGATGAACACAAGCGTATAGAAGAGATCTTGCATCTTTATTTATCTGTATGTCTCTTGTACATATGGGGTCCTTGTATTTATAGTCCATAGAGGTGAAAGCCCTCCAGGGGCGGTTTAGTCTTTTACCCAAACAATTAGGTTTCGTAACACTACCCCTTGGGCAATAGACAACGATATGCAAATGTATATAAAAAACTCCTTCCAAAAACTCATTAGGAAAAAAGGAATAGAGAAAAGAGTACATCACATTCGTAAGTTGCATTACACTTGTTGCCGCACTAAAAACCTTTATGTGAGAAAAATTCATCGGGATCCAATCTTCAAGATTTTTGATAAATCCTCAGGATTTGATAAGGGTTATAATATAGGGATTTACTCTCCCTAAACTCTGCAACTCTTTAAACCGTCTCATTCCAATGCCATGAATGTATATTTGGAAACTGTATGCAGACAGAAACTTAGTGAATAAATCAACTCGATTTTCACAATACTTTGTTTGCAGGATCATTACCTCGCTATTCTTCTAGATTTCATGAGGATGGAAAATTTAGGAGCAATGTGCTTTGAGATGTTGCTCCTGACATAACCCGTTTTGCATTTGTATTACAGGAAGCATTATCTTCATAAATAATTAAGGGGGTATTGACAGTATTATTGTCACAATACTTCTGGATGTGGTTAATGACACGTCAGAGCCAAACACATTTAAGTGGGGCTTCATATAGTGCTATAATCTGTGAGTGCTTGGTAGAAGTAACTACCAAGATCTGTTTAAATGACCACCAAAAGATGGTTGCACCACCATAAAGTAATATAAATCTATTATCAGATGTTGCACTATAGGGATTTGACAGATATCTTCAAAATTTAGTAATGATCATCAAGATCTATGCATTGTCGACAAACTGGATCTAAGTTGTTAAGTGGTCAAACCTTCAAGGTGAATTTAAGTAGCAATCATCGTATCAATACCTTCTAGGTCAGTGATACTACGAGGTCATCACAGACGTTTTTGAACTGTCTGTGAAAAAACCTATCATAGATGGTTCTGAACAGTAACCGTCTATGATAGTCAGTTATCACAAACGGTTCTTGTTCAGAACCGTCTGTGAAAATAGACTATCACAGATGGTTTTTTTAGTAAAAACCATCTGTGATAGTTTTTTCTATTGTAAAAAAAATTGAATTCTGAGCCAAACCAATCAATTGCTGGACAATAGTTTCCATATGCTCTTTCGATAGTTTGCAAGAAGGCAATTAAAAGATACTCCCTCTCTCTCTCAATCAATCAATGGCTCACTCTCTGATGAGGATGAGATCGAATAGATGCGTCCATCTCGAACCGAATCGGACTCCCTTGTCGACCACAGAGGGGGGGTCCTTATTAAGAACGAAATCTGATAGGATGGAGGGGATAAAATCAGAGTGAGAAGGAAACCTGGATGGGGATTTGGGGGCAAAACTTCGTGCTCACCTGAGATCAAGATGGGGGCCGGCCAGATCTAGCAGTACTGGTCGAGCCGTAGGCGCTGTGAAATAGTCGGCTGCGTCTCCTCGCCGAACCGCGCGGGGGAATCGAGGGCGGTCGCTGGAGCTCGGCGTGGGGAGGGGAGAGAGAGAGACTAATGGAAGACAAGGTGGGGGTGGGTATAATATATAAGGATAGCACCAAAATATTTCGCCTCTTTCAGAAGCGTTCAAAAATTTCCGCGAATCACAGACGGTTTCAAACAAAAATCGTCTGTGATGAGTTAATATGATAGACGGTTCATATTTAAAACCGTCTGTAATAAGTATCTCTAATTTTACCATAATTTGAAATCACTAACACTCTGATTCTACCATGACTTGAAATCACTAACTCTCTGATTTTGGTAAAATCAGAGAGTTAGTGATTTCAAGTCATGGTAGAATCAAAGTGTTAGTGAGTTATTTTCACTTGAAGCTGGGGGAAGGGGGGCTATATGACGAGGATCTAATAATCCTTATTTATTTATTTATATGTAATTATTATTATAGATATTAACATCTCCATATTAGTCTTAAGTATACCCCTTGATATTTATAAGGGTGAGGTCAAGCTTCCTGGTCATAAACCACCCTATGGTCATGAGTCTTCTTACGACAATGGTATAGTCGTAAGCTTTTCTATGACTATCGGACAGTCGTAAGATCTTCTACGACTTGGTTGGTTTTGACTAGCCTAGCTTCGAAACCCTATAATTGATAGGGCTTGCTGACTTGTAGGCTTAATCAGTTAGGGAGTATTATGCATCATGTTTAACACATGAGGTACTTAATATATACTGTTACTCTCTATGAGTAATCACATGAATTACTTCTGTCTGTAACAACAACTGTCTAGCAACGTGGGCGTGCCACATCCCTAGCGGCAACTTCCATCAAGAGGTTCGTCAATTGGAACGTTGGGGCGCTTCTTCGTCTAGAGAAACTGCCACCTCTTCATACGTTATATAAGGTTGAAGTCAGAAGGCAAAAGGAGGACAAGCGCAATCTGGAGTACAAACCCTAGTCTTTCTCTTGATTGTAATCAGCATACTCAATATAGCCACACAAGAGTAGGGTTGTTATTCTCTCCGGAGAAGGTCTGAACCTGTATAAAATCTCTATGTCATTCTCTGCGTGATTCTTATCTAGGAGACCCTCCGAATCAAACAATCATACGTAAGATCGGTTCTAGATTACTGACAAGCTGGTTTGGCCGGTTCAAGCCCAAAGCAACCCATTTCAAATTAACTTATATATGAAGTTTGATTCTAGTATATATTCTAAATTTTAAATTTGCGAAAAGGAAATTTCATGTTTCAAAAAGGCAAAAACCAGGCATTTTTTTAGCGGTTTTCGCTTAGAAACCAAAATCAGGGTTTTTTTTTTCTATCGGTATTTTTTTACTGGAACCCATGTAAATCCCGAATTGTGCGAAAACCATTTTTTTTTTGGCAAATTTCTTATGAAATTTTTTATTTCGAATTTTAATTTTGTTGATGGAAAAAAGGTGCAGTTTTAAAGGTTTGAACTGATGACTTGCCATAACCAACGGTTCTACCTTACCAACAAGCGGACGCATGAACAAATATGTTTTGTTGTGGTTCTGGATTTATTTTATATTTTGATACAAATCATGCAAATGCGATTTTTTGGCCGGTTCACAATTCTATGGCGGCGGTAAATTCGATTTTGCTGAATCTTTAACACTGTAAGGCTACGATTTGTCCGCCACTCCTACCTCCAAAAGAATATATACTCGTTCCCAATTGCTCATCTGATATGAGATACGGATCATGATTGGGCAAACAAAATTGAACACAAATTACCATTTGCATCATTTTCTGAGGTGGTAGCACATTAGCTAAGGGTTGATAGCATCAGATGTGTTCTCACCCAATCTGATAGCGTTGGTTACCCTATCACTTTCAATATTATAGTATTTTTGAGAAACCACAGTATTCTATAAACTACCAAAAAAAAACACTTTGCACCCAAATTTCTCTTGGGAAACTTTTTTTAGCACATTGCTAGGGCAGGCTTTTGAGCCAAGTCTTAAGTCTTATCAAGCTTTGTTCGAAATTGACTTATTTTGATTTAGTATAATCTCTTTTTATAGTGTAGGATCAATTTTGGAATCGAACTAATAAGCCGAGTGTAATTAAAGCAATTTTGAACTAAACCGACGAGCCCATTAAACAAGACTTTTTGCCAGCCGTTCACACTGCAATTAACTACTAATGCAAATCTACATACTTGCACCATCTCTGTGGCCAGTAGAATTGTTCTTCCCCTGGAACCATCTTTGTTCTTCCCCTGTGGCCCAACCACAGCTGTTGTGCTGGTGCCTGGTGGTGAACAATTCGAGAAAGAGAAACTGTTGGAAAGAATCTACGCTTCAACCAGATTGTACATTTGGTAAGAGATACAAATTGTAGACAAATGACAGACTTAAAAAATGACTTCCCCATTTTCTTTATTTTCGACCGACCTTAGTCTTCCACTCAGTTGTGACTTGTGCTATGGCACGATTTGAACGTCCCTCCTTGCTCAAAGCGTGGGCTGCTATGGCTCTAAGCTCACTTGCCATCTGTTTCATTATTTTTCCTTCTTCCTCTCCCATCACACGTTGGATCACATTCGAGACCTCCTCGTTGCTTAGCAGCCCACCATCTCCGACCTTAACCCGAGAAGCCATTCTCACGTCCCCCTCCAGAATGGCGGCATTCATTCTCTGCTCCACGTTGGGTGGCCAAGCAACCATCGGCACACCGTTGAAAACACCCGCAATGCGTCACAAAGCACCCGACCGAAGCGTGGCTAAGTATCGCTGTTTGTGGGACCCAAGATCTCACGGAATTCACCCCTCGAATCCTCTCAAGGAAGCCCTTGTGGGTCGAAAGACTAACATCTCATCTGCACCTTCTTGAAGGCGCCACTAACCGGCGTGTCATCCGGCCTCTTCATAGCCCGGATGCGTTGAATAATAGAGTTTGTCGACAGGAAATTCCAAAACAATCACACAAGAGAGATAGAATGTACAGAAGGAGGAAGAGTCAAGAGTGGGAGGTGTTCCTCAAGGACGCTAAAGCAATTGAGAATGTGACTTCTAAAGTTTTTGAAGCTAGAAGCAGATGGACGACTCTTAATCTCTTTTGTTGCTTTTCTGTTTTCAGTCCTGTACATATTTCTGCTGGCATTTGAACTCTTGTAGTTTGGTTTTCTTTAAATGGAAATGGGCTGCAAACCTTTCATAAAGAGAGAGAGAGAGAGAGAGAGAGAGAGAGAGAGAATGTAGAGAACAATTCAATAGGGTTATTGATGTATATCATTGTACATAGGGATTCCCTTATTTATAGCCCGAAGGGGTGAACCCCTCCTCAGAGCGGTTTAGTCTTTTGCCCATATGTTAGATTTCGTAACGTTCCCTCTTGGGCAATAGAGAATAATATACAAATGCATCATCAAAAACTTCTTCGAAAAACCCATTGGGAAAAATAAATGGAGAAAAGAGTACATTACATTCGTAAGTTGCATTACACTTGTTGCCTTATTAAAAACTTTAATGTAATAAAACTTCAAGAAAACTCACCAAGGAAAAGAGTACAACGTTTAATCTTCGAAATCTAATCTTTAAGATTTTGGATAAATCCTTAGGGTTTGATAAGGGTTATGGTCTAGGGATTTACTCCCCCTAAACCTTGCAACTCTCTAAATCGTCTCATTCCAATGCCATGAACACATCTCTAGAAATTGGATGTAAGCAGAGACTTAGTGAATAAATCAGCTAGATTTCCACAAGATTTTGTTTGCAAGATCTTTACCTCATTATTCTTCTGGAGTTCATGAGGATAGATTTTTTTTGGAGAAATGTTATTCGTGATGTTGTCTTGACATAACCTGTTTGTATTTGTGTAATACAAGCAGTATTATCTTCATAGATAATTGTGGGGGTATTGACGGTATTAATGTCATAAGACTTCTGGATGTGATTAATCACACGTCTGAGCCAAGCACATTCACGTGAGGCTTCATATAGTGCTATAATCTCTGAGTGGTTCGTAGGAGTGGTCACTAAGATCTGCTTAGATGGCCGCCAAGAGATGGTTGCACCACCACAAAGAAATACAAATCATGTCTGGGATTTTGCACTATGGGGATCTGATAGATATCCAGCATCAATATATCCCGTCATGGTTAAATATTGGTTCGTTTGGTAAAACAATCCAAGATCTTTTGTACCTTATATATATTTGAGGAGAGTTTTAACGCCAGCCCAATGCCTTCTTGTTGGAGCTACACTGTGTCTAGCCAACAAGTTGACTGCAAATGCAATATCAGGTCTTATGCAGTTTACCAGATACATCAGTGCCCCTATGGCTCTCAAGTATAGAATCTCATGTCCTAGAACTTCCTCATTTTCCCCTCTTGGCCTAAAAGGGTCTTTACCCACATCTAGGGATCTGACTACCATGGGTGTTTTTAAGGGATGAGATTTATCCATGTTAAATTTCTACAATAATTTATTGGTACATGATGATTGGTGTACTAAGATTCCTTCAGGGAAATGCTCTAGCTGTAGACCTAACCAATACTTGGTCTTTCCCAAGTCTTTCATCTCAAACTCTGTCACTAAGTAAGAACTAGATTCCTTAATATCCTCTACGGTTCCAATGATATTCGTATCATCCACACAAACTTAGATGACGCATAAACCATTCTGTGACTTCTTTATAAACACGCAGGGACAATCATCATTGTTAGAGTAACCCTTCTTTAGGAAAAAGTCACTAAATTGGTTGTACCACATTCTTACCAACTGTTTTAATCCGTACAGTGATCTCTGCAATTAGACACTATACGCGTGGTTAGTCAACATCCCGCCTCCCGCTCGAGATCGACAGTAAAACCCTCACGTGTGCATCCAAAATGGCAGTAAACCCTCACGCACGCGTTAAAACAGTAGTAAAAACCTCACGCGCACCAGCGCCCCGCCTCCCGCTCGAGATCGGTAGTAAAACCCGCACGCACATGTGAGGATCGACGGTAAAAGTCTCAGTATCGTCCAATATGACAGTAAAACCCAATATCAAAGCGAATATTGGTAAAATCAATAGTAAAATGAAGATCACACATCACCTAAATCGGCAGTAAAGGGACTATTACTACCATAATCGACGGTAAAACCAAAGAATCACTAGTACGCCATGGGTCGGATTGTAGTTGACAGTAAAGCTACTCCTAGGGGGCACTGCAACTGTTCTAGCAAAACTACTGGTAGACTCACGTGTACCCAACAAATTTTACTGCTGACTCACTTATTGTTTACTGTCTTCTCGCCCGTTTACTGTGTTCAATGAAGTTTATTGTTTTTTTTTCCGCTGAATTACTATAAGTGCGTGAATTTGTATTGTCTTAGATGTGTATCTAATTACTGAACCTATTGGCTAGTTTTACTTCACACCAAAATGAGTTTTACTATAAGACAAACTTATCGATATGACCACTCAATCCCCCCATTCATTCGAACAAAAAAAAATGCTCCCGCATGTCCTCCCGTGGCGCGAAGCAATAAAAAAGGTGGGTGTTCACATGCATCCCACTAAACACACTCCCCATGTAACCGATCATAAGATCTGCCCCCACCTCCCCCTCTCCATGTTCGCTAGGTCATTATCGCTTCTCCTCACCCCCACCCCCCAGCGATCCCTTCCAATGACTCCCTTCCAACGACAATGACTATTGGATGTCCAACCAGCAAGCACAGAGGAACCAAGGTCAGCGGTGCCAATTCTCCATTGCCAGTGTCGCTCAGATCTTCCTCCAACGCATGCAGATTCCCCCCGACATTTACTGCCATGCCCAGTAGAACGGCGGATGACATAGGTTTCTCTACGCAGATGGCTACGCTGCCGGTAAATGTTGTACTGTCGAACCCGAGATAGAAGAATCCCAGATTCTCTGTGTTTACAACACTAGTTCAGGAACAGCTAGTGTACATAGTTTACAAATATGGTAACAAGTCCACATCACGTACTTTATTCATAATATCAGAGTATTTATTACAAAAGGGCACTTGGCCTAAAGAAAATTACAACAGAAAGCAAAAGATAGTAGTAGGCCAAACGATACGCCACAGGTAATCATCTAGGGGCGTAGCCTAGCCGTCCAAGTCCTCCTCGTCCACGAAGTACTCCTCCTCTGAGATTATTTGCGATAAGCAAGGATGAGCACAACTACTGTGCTCGCAAGTTACACCCAAATAACAGAATTTAAAGCATGCAAGGATTACAAAGGAAGGCTTATATGGTTTATTTTGCGTAAAGCCATGTTTCTTTCAAATATTTATACTAAGTTCCAAGGCAGTTATTTTATAACTAAAATTTATTTTATGAAACTCAAGTTTTATAGTTGGATAACCTCTATACAAAGATGTGGAGAAGGATACCCTCCTATATCATGGCTAACCACCCAACTCCAAATTGATAAACCACTTGTGTCAAATCCATTTTGAAATCAAAACCAAAGTCTAACTTTGAGTGGCAAATGCTAAACATGTCCATGACCGTGGACACGGCTATTCGAATAGATTTACTCTCTGCAGAGGTGATACAACTTTACCTACAAGAGATAATTTGCTTTTGATGTCGGCCAATACACGCTTCCGAAGGCGTGCGACCAAGAAATTATCACAAGGCTGTTACAATGCTCTACCCTAAAGTATTTATGCCCGCTAAAGTTTCACTCCCATTGGACTGACCATCCTCCGGAAGCCCCCTCTTGGGCTAGGTGGGAATACTGTCTAACCAACACCCACACAACACATGGCACAAATAACAGTAGAGTATTGCAAATTATTAAGCCTAGTCCTGCCCACACATGACATGTGGTAGTACGGTGGAGTTTAGCAAAAGCGGCTCTCAGGCTGGTCCTTAACTGACTTGGGCGACTTCCAATAAAAACCCTGAGCCTCAACCCTTACCAGGTTGAGCTCGCGCATAAACCTGCACCCACCAACTATCTATTTCGCCCAAGTACAAACCAACTTTTCATTTTTTTTCTTTTCAAAATCATTTGTAAAATCTTCCATGACAAACCAATGCTATAGACCTTTAAAACAATAATTGATCATTTGGCTAAACTTCCCCAAATCAAATACTTTTGGTCTAAACATGTCTTGGCATAACATTTTCAAATGATTCTAGTTCATACTAATGTATCAACCAGGTTTTATCTAAAGTGACAAGATGTTTAGTTCAATAACAACATTGGCCATACAAAGGATTATAGGAATATCTATGAATTTAAAAATAGGTATTTAAATAACTGAATTTAAATAAGCATGCAGTACATAAAAAATAGAATTTAAATAATTTTAAATACTAGGATTTAAATATGATCAAAGAATGTAACTTGCCTTGCTCAAAAGTCTGGTCGTTGATTAATTCTGGTTCTTCGGATTCGTCAAAATCTATACGTGAAAATAAGCCAAATTCAAATAAAATTCAAAATGAACTTAAAATGAACTCCAAATGAAATAATTTTAGTTTATATAGCTCGATTATGATTTTATATAAATTCAGAAATTTGAATCACCTAAATCAGAATTCGTATGAAGAAATACGAGCTCCTGGAAGTTTAAATCCTAAAGAATTCCTAAAATATGATTTTCTAGAATTATTGAATTATTTTTTTCTAAAGGATATTCTATTTATTGCGTTAGCATTGCACAGTGGCTGAATCGGTATATGACAAGTGGGCCCGCTGGTCAATGGACTGAGTCCATGACTGGTCAAAGGTCAACGGTGAACCCGGCCTACGAAACAGTGCATAGGGGGGTGATGCGCTGCGCATGTGTTGACATGGTGCCACGTTGGTAGTGACTCAGTGGAAAGTGCGCACGTGGCACTGAGGTGGAGGTGACGTGGCTGAGCCACGTAGGACCGGCAATGGTGGCACTCGGGCCCCTATGGTCGCCAGCGCTCTGCGCCGCGGTGACGCGAATGAGTGGTACCAGGGGCAAGAGGAGAAGACGGTGAACTTGATGCGCAAGGTTTCGACGACGCGGCGTGGCAGGGTTGATGGCGGCGAGGTTCGGTTCACGGTGGCGAGGTTGCTCCGGGGCTGCTCCGGCGGAATTAAGGCGCACACAAGGTAGCCCAAGCGATGGCGAACATGATGGTGTGGTCGGGGGCGGTGGAGCGTCTAGGGCTCTGGTGGCTTCGAGCTTCGATTCTGGTGGCTAGAGAGGGGTAGAAGGGCTAGGACTTGGGGAAATGAGCTACGGGGATGAACGCGAAGGTGATGCCCCCTTTTATAGGGCTCTGGGGTCACTGAAGCGGCGAGGACGTGCGCGGCCATTTTATGGTGGTGAGATAAAAAGGAATTAAGAGGTTTAAGGGAGGAAGAAATGGGCACCTTGAGTTAGTCAGAGGTCGTGGAGTTTAATGGCATCAAGTGCGCGCGAAAAGGGGAAGTAATGGGCGCTTTTAAGAGCTCGACGAAAGGGTGCCAATGGCGGCGGCGCGAGGTAGAAGAAGGTGCGGGGACGAAGGCACTGTAGCAGCGTCCCACCCATCAGCGAAAGAAAGAAAACAGTAAAGTAACAGGTGGTAAAATGGCCGTTTGATTTGGATCCAACGGTCTGAAATGATTGGGACGTTCGCACGTCCGAAGGATTCATTGAAGTCTGACCATTCATTTGCGATCCAACGGTTGGATGAGATGACGCGCGGGCGAGCGGGCCGTGCAGCACGAAAAGATGGATTGGGCTAGCTAAGATTCGGCCCAAACACTGTGCGGGGATTTTTAAAGGTTTAACAATTTAAATAATCCTAATAATTCAAATAGGCTTTAGAAAATAGCAAATAAAATCCAAAAATTATGAGAAAATTCATAGAAATTCTCAAAGACATTCTGGACTTAAATAAAATATTTCCAACTTAAACTTGGTAATAGTTTTTGCAAATAAATTTGTTTTGCCTTTAAAATAATTAAGAAAAGCTTTTAAAAAAATCCAGAAATTCCAAGGAAAATAATTTAAGTTTTATTTTACCAAAAGGGAAATTTTGGAATGTTACATGTACCGCTGGCTATAAGCACCCCACTAACAACCGGGATCCTCTCCTCCACGTTTCGATCCTCACGCCACCCCCTTCTATTTCTCTGAGCGAGATGAGGACACCTGACGCCGATCGGACGTACACCCACGTTTGTGTGTTTTACTAGTCTCTACATGCCATTTTTACTACCAGTATATCGTCCATTTACTTTGTTTTGCACTCTTTGATATTTACTGTTCTATCTAGAGTTATTTACTTGTTTTCTATTGTATATTACTGTGTTTACTGTGTTTTGCTGATGTCAGGACGAGGATGTCCCCGACCATATGGTGCCCAAGGTCTGTATGAAGTTCGATAATGAGGGTGATGCTTACCAGTTCTATTATCAGTACGCACGACATGCTGGTTTTGGTGTTAGAAAGAGCAGGAGCAGGAAAACGATCAAAGAGTTCTGCTACACTTCGGAGGATAAACAAGACTTCTACATGCCGGAGAAGGAGCGTGAGTGTAGCAAGACCTCCAAGAGGATTGGATGCAGGGCGTTCGTAAAGCTGCATAAGAGCCCGAAAGATGGCTCTGTATACATCAAGCGGATTGTGTTGGAGCACAACCATCCGCTAGCTACGACGCCATCCTTGGTCGTGTTCAAGCAGTCACACAAGAACTTTGATCGCTCGTTAATGGAGCTCGTCGACACCATGCAGGACAACAGGGTCCCTCACAACGCTACGATGGACATTTTGTCGGAGATGCACGAGGGCAGCATAACAAACCATTCACCACTCGTGACCTAGAAAACATGTTTTTACTCTGTCCGATCATTGTCTTTACTTGTGTGATCGTGAAAAATTACCGTTCTTTCCTTATTCGCATTGTTAATGTTGCAACCGTTTCGACTCACTATTTTCCCCATATTCTCATTTTTTATTGTCATATTCCGTGTGTTTACTGTTAGTTACCATCCATTGTATTGACTAAACCCAAGAAAGCTACGAATACGCGCCCTGATCACGCCAATGATGTGAACAAGGTGATGGATTTCTTCAAGGAGTGTCGTTCACAGAATGACAATTCTATGACAACATACAGGTGGATGATGACGGCGTTGTGAAAAATGACTTTTGGAGTCACGCGAGTTGCCTCGCAGAATACGCTGACTTTGGAAACATTATCTCGTTCGACACAACCTACAGAATGAACCGGTACGAGATGCCTCTGGCTATGTTTGTTGGCTATAACCACCATTTGCAGAACACCATGTTCAGGGTCGCACTACTCCGTGATGAGAAGGCAACATCCTTTGAGTGGTTGTTTAGGACGTTCAAAACTTGCATGGATGGCAAAGACCCCATCTGCGTGCTAACAGGTGATTCTCATATCATTTAAACGTAATTACTGCATATGGTGATCAGGTTTACTGTCTATGGCATGTGTGCTTTACTGTGTTCTCTATATCTGGTCTGGAATGTATTGTCAATGTTGGTAAAAATAATAAAGCGTCTCTTCCTGAGTTTTGCTGTCTAATATGTTTTATTATACTACAGATCAGGACCCAGCAATGGCGACTGCCATCCCATACATCTTCCCCCACGCACAACAACGGCTGTGCAGGTGGCACGTGCTGAAGATGTACAAGCAGAACCTGAACAAGCTATACGCGGAGAATGACAGACTAAAGGAGCATTTGGTTTCCGTCATAAACCATCCACTTACTCCTAGAGAGTTCGAGAATGTGTGGGAGAATCTGGTGAGAGAATGTCGCCTCGAGCAAAGCCAGGCCATTGCTAGCTTCTATGACCTTCGCGAATGATGTATCTCCACATACTTCAAGGACGTGTACTACGGTAGGATGACAACCACATAGAGAAGCAAGAGTATGAATAAGATGGTAAAGCTAAACTTCGTGGATAACATGACTTTGCTCCACCAATTTGCGCGGAAGATGCACCGTGTGCTACAGAAGAGGAAGCACTCTGAGGCTCAAGAAATGCACTGTTCCACTGTATGTGGATAAAAAAAGGTTTACTATGTCTTACATACGTTTTTACTTCAATTTCTTCCATGATTTACTGTTATCTATCTTATTTTACTGCGTCTCTCACCCCTCTTTCTTTTTTATGCAATCCATGTATGTCATTACTTCTTGTCCTTTATGTATCTCCGTCGTGACCTATACCATCTTGCGTGCTATCAGAGCCAATCAGTGAGAGCCACTCTGTTCCCGTTCGAGGAGCAACTGAGCAGGGTGTACAAGCTTACGATGTTCAAAGAGTACAAGGAGATCTACTTCTTCAATACAGCCTTCCGTATAAGGGCGGGCACAACCCGAGATGGCCTATTCCTTGTGTCTCACGGGAAACACTCTATGATGTTCACGTGGTCACAGCACGATATCAAGGTGGTGCCGAAGAGGAAATTGGTACATACAGCTGTGAACGCAAACGCTGGAGCACACAGGTACTTTTACTGTCTCTCAGCTACTAGATATTGTTCAATTTATTATACTTTTACTGTCTAGTGTGTATAGTCAGTTTACTATCGTCAACGTGTATCTATTGTTAATCCATCTTCGATTTACCGCTCGTAGGGCTATTCTGTGCGCACCTGGTGCAGCATTCACCCACTTGTAGATTGAGAGTATCCCTAGTCGCTACATGCTCCATAGGTACACTAGGAATGTTAGACTAGATGTGCCGTACAATAGACACGACCTCATGCAGATCGAACTAATGGAATGACTGAGATGTTTGGGCATACCACCTTACTGGCAAAAGCTATGGGCATGGTGATGTCAGGGTTCAGATCGAGTCTTGCACAGGATAGAGCCATAGAGGTCCTCAAGGCGCTTCACATATAGCTTGATACCGTACCCAACGATGTTGGCCCGATGGCTGATGAGACCATTGAGCCCGATGAAGTGGAAGACGATACGATCAACCCATCAGTGCCTCCTCTGTCACAAACCAAAGGTCGCGAACGAGCCGATGAGGAACCAGAGCAAAGTTCTACATCGGTGGGAAGAAGATGACGAGGGCGCGTGACATATGCGGCCTGAAAGCCAGTCACAACAGTGCTACCTATCGAACCCTACCCCAAAATAAAGGATGAGGGGGTAGGAGTGGCGGTGGCAGTGGTAGGGGGAGGGGAAGAGGAAGGATGGGGAGAGGAAGTGGAAGGTCCAGTACACACCGCCAGCTAATTCATGGGGACGAAACAGAAGATGATGACGCTGATGATTGTCTTCCCGCAAGGTCAGATGACACCGATACATGCTGAATAGCCGTGTTCTTTACTTACATTTCAGTAAACCATTTACTGTATTGTCTTATGAGTGTTCCTGTGATCCGTCTGCTAACTGAAAAATAGAACTTGCTATTCGGCTGGCCTTACATGTTTTTCTGTATATTCAGACTCTCTTACTGCAAATATCACATGGTATTACTGCTTGTTTTTTTTACTATATTGACCATAATCTATTACTGTCTTCTGTATATTGGTTACTACATTTTTTTGCTAAAAGAACGCAACGATCAATTGGTCATCTTCATTCTACTGACATGTAGTAGTTGTTTTACTGTACAACGTCAATAACGTTACTGACGTATATTTTTAATATTGAATTATTGCATGCATAAAAAAAGACTTTACTTTTAAACCGTACGCACTGCCACTCCGTCTCTCCGATGCGACTTTTCATCTCCCCCCAGACGACTTATAAATATAACGTGTCATTAGCTTGCGAAGCGTTGCATACACGAGATGCCAAAAAAAGCCTTGCCCATAATGAAACTCTGAAAAAAGCATAGCACAAGCAAAAAGAGAACAAAATGACTCCAAGCTATTCTTTCGCTTCACTACAAACTATAGTTCGAAACTGCCTAGCACTCATATACGATCAGCTATCTTGGCAGAGCCTGATTGAGAATGCCGACCATGATTATGTTCGTGACCTCCTCCATGCTCCATCACCATGTCTACCGGAGAGGGTGGATGCAATCATCTGCACTATGTGCCTTCTGCTAAGTTGGACCAATGTACTTGTGTCCAACGTCCGGCGAACCAACCTCGTCCTAGAGATCGTTCTCCTGAATAACGTGGATCGAGTCAAAGCATCCATCGAGAGGATCGAAGAATACACCGACCGGCAAGACGAAAAGATCGATGACACCGATGCCATGGAAGAGGTGAACGTCCTTATTTGGACAATCGTCGACAGGCTTCCTTCGCTCAATCAGCGCCAAGCTCAGCTTGTGGCCGCAAAGGAGTAGGTGGAGGCGTATCTCTACGTGTTCCCTGATCCAGCCCCGGCGAACTCCACAAGCGGGCTTTATGAATGACTGAGGGTTGCGGTAGGGTCCTGCCTTGGCCACTAGGGCCTCCTTACTTTTCCCTTTCTTCCCTTCTTTTGTTATTATTGGGCAATGTAAACAAGAAGAAAAATGCGACCGACCATGCTATTTTGGCTGAATAATATTTAAGAATTTTTAAACAGGTGGTACGATATAAAAGGTTCATAGAAGACCTCAACATTCACTCTCTAAGAACCGTGTCAGAGTTATTTGACATGGCCGATCATTACTCTGATCCTCATGAAGCAATGGAGTGGAACCATATGGTTGACACGGGCCATACACTGCCACAACTAGGTATGGAAAGTTATGGTTAGAAAGAGTTCAACAAACTGACCAGATCTAATGACCACAAAAGCAAGGCCAAGAAAAAGAAAAAAATAAGGCATGCACCAAGGGAGGTCGCCATGTAGTGCAGTGCTCGACCTACAATAAGGGCAAGGGTCCATGGAGGAAGTCGACTGGTCATCCAATCGACCAGTCTATACCCAAGGGCTCTGGCATGACTAGCGGGAATGGACATTGGTGCCTGCTTCACAACATACCTGGTCATGACTTGCATAACTACCGCACTTGGTAGAAACGCATGGAAGACTTCTACTCGGGTAAAGGGCAAATGCCTACAAGACCTGAAAGTGGTGGTCCCATTAACACCAAAAGATGCTGATGGAGATGAGCAAATGTCGTACCAAAAGCCCGACAACTGCATCAACATCATCTTCGTAGGATCTGTGGCCTATACATCAAAATGGCAGCTCAAGTCTACAAGGAGGGAAGTCAACAATGTCGACACCCAACTAGAGAAGCTAAGCTACCCAAAGTGGTTAGACGTGGTCTTGGCCTTCAACAAAAGTGATTGTCCAAAAGGTATGTCTATACCTCGTAAGCTTCCACTAGTCATTTGTCCTATGATAAGTAATTGCAAAGTAGGAAGAGTACTAGTCGACAGGGGTAGCTCTTTGGATTTGCTTTTTATAAATGCTTTGGATGAGATGCAAATACCTTGTTAAAAAATAAAACTTGTTACCAATCCTTTCTTTGGGATAGTACCTAGTCCTTCGATAACACCCATTGGCCAAATAATGTTAACAGTAACTTTAGGAGATTCTCATAATTTCGAACAAAGTTAATTACGTTTGAAATTGTAGATTATGAGTCAGCATATAATGCCATTCTAGGTAGACCATCACTGACTAAGTTTATGGCAGCTACTCATCACACCTACAAGAGTATCGAGATTCCTGGTCCAAAAGGCATCATCTGCGTGCAAGGTAATCATTCTACTGCACTAAGTTGCGGTCGTAAAACTTTAGGAATTGTTTATCAGTTACCATTAAAAGATCTTAATGACGCATAAAAGCCAAGCTATGCTGAAAAGCCTGCGAAAGCAGAGCAGCTGAAGGCAATTCCTCAGCCAAATGAGAAAGTGAAGCATGTCCCACTTACTCCTAACGACCAGTCCAAGACAGTATGAGTTGGGTTAGGAATGAACGAGAAATAGGAACTCAAGCTCATTACCTTCCTCCGGGCAAATGTAGATGTGTTCACATGGAAACCATCCGACATGTTTGGAGTCCCAAGGGAGGTGATCGAGCATAGGCTAGCTATACAGCCTGACAAATGACCAGTGAAGCAGAAGCTCCAGTGATTCGCTCCTAATCGGCAAGAAGCCATTCGGCAAGAGCTAGACAAATTCGTAGACGTTGGCTTTATTCTCGAAGTCGACCACCCAGAATGGCTCGCTAATCCAGTCGTGGTCAATAAAAAAAATGGTAAGTGGCACATGTGCGTTGACTACTAATTTGAATACTACTTGTCCTACGGATGACTTCCCTTTACCCCGCATCGACTCAACTGTGGGATGTGAATTGATGAGTTTTTTATGCTTACTAAGGCTACCATCAAATAAACATGGCAAGAGAAGATTAAGAGAAGACTTTCTTCATCACCCCTTTCAACATCTACTTCTACATCAAGATGTCATTTTGGCTAAAAATGCTGGTGCCATGTACTAGCAACTTATGCAGAAGACATTTATCAACCAGATAGGGCATAATCTAGAAGCATATGTAGACGATCTCGTTATAAAGAGCACAAAAAATTCAGATCATTTGTTTGATCTGACAGAAACATTTATCAATTTGAATAATAAAGGCATCAAGTTGAATCCAAAAAGGTGCAATTTTGGTGTTTCTTTTGGCAAATTACTTGGTTTTCTTATTAATTCTAGAGGTATTGAAGTCAATCCTAAAAAATTTGTGCCATTGAATCTCTCCAACCACCTTCAACAGTGAAAGAGGTTCAAGGTTTAACTTGTCGAATGGCGGCACTTGGTCTCTTTATTTCTTAATCAGGTGAATGTGGATTGCCTTTCTTTGAGGTGATTCGAAAACATGACAAATTTCATTTGCCGGATGAGGCAAACAAAGTCTTTGAGGATATTAAGACTAATTTAGCAAGCCCTCCCATATTGGTATCACCCTACCTAGGAGAACCATTGTTGGTATATTTGGCTGCTCCACCTAATGTAGTGTGTGATGCACTGGTCATAGAACAATCTGTTTACTATGTAAGTAAAGTACTACGCGGACCAAAGGAGCGCTACCCTCAAGTCCAAAAGTTACTTTATGCCCTATTAACGGCTTCCTGTAAGCTACAACATTACTTTCAATTGCATAAAATTATAGTACCATCGTCCTTTGCCTTAAGAAGTGTTCTACACAATCAAGAGTCAACTAGTCGTATTGCTAAGGGGACAGTACAACTTGGATCATTTGATATCTATTTTATTGCCCTAACAATAATTAAGTCTCAGGCTTTGGCAGATTTTATCGCTAAATGGACTAATTCCAAACCACAGGAACAGATTAAGTCTAGCCTAGACGACCACTGCACACTATACTTCGATGGTTCTCAAAAGCTTACAGGCTTAGGGACTAGTATACTGGTCACACCACAAGGCTACCAATTACAGTATGTAATCCAAATGCAATTTTCTGCTACAAATAATATGGTAGAGTATGAGCCTTGGCAAACTTAGACTATATGGATTATCAGACATTATATCTTCTGCTCATGACCTTCGATAAATCTTGGTTGTTGTATTTGGATGGTAGAGATGACAGAAAACTTTACGACGCTCTTTGATGGCTTCATTTCTTGTGGCCTTGAACGTAGTGAAAAGAAATGTGTTGACCTTCTATAGAATTTACAAGGGAAGTAGAATCCATTTAACATTACAAATGGTGAAGGAAGAACTAGATAAGAAGGAATACCATGGCAAAGGTAAGGATAGAAAGATGAGAAAAGATGAGGGTAGCACAATATATTTTTCTTCTAATATAAATAAGTTTTGAAGTTTTCCATGTAACGGTCATTCTAACTAGGTCATGACTTATAGTCAATATGGCTCTAATACCATGTTTGTCAAACCTGGGAGTAACACCCCCAGATTAGATGTGTACTACACTAGTCCCTGAAACAGTAGCTAGTGTACACAGTAAAAACAAAGATGGTAACATCCACATCTCGCACAATTTTTTTTAATAATTACCAGAGTTTTACAGCAATGGCTTACAAGCCAACAATAAAAGAACACAGTGGAAGACGAAGTAGAAGTAGTAGGGTCAAGAAAATATGCCACATGCAATCAACTAGGGTAGCAGCCTAGTCGTCAAGATCCTCAACAGTGGCAAAGTCCTTATCTTCTGAAAAATAATTTATTAAGCAAGTGTGAGTACAAAAATCTACTCCGCAAGTTACACCCGTAATGGAGTTAATGCATGACCGTGGCACAACTATTTGACCATGGGCACGACTATTCAAATAGATTAATACTCTGCACAGGTTGTACAACTTTACCCATAAGAGATAATCAGCTTATAATATTCGTTTGACACACTTCCATAGGTGTGCGACTAAGTAATTATCACAAGGTCTTTGCAATGTGCCATCCCAAAGTAGTCATATCCACTAAGGTTTCACCGCCGTAGGACTTTGCACCCATACGGAAGCCCCCTGTTGCACCATGTGGGAATAAAAAGTAGGTCTTTATGACACCCACACAATTGAATGGCACGACCAACGGTAGGACATTGCAAATTAGTTAGCCAGGTCTATCCCAAACCAGACTTGTTACAATACGGAAGACCTTTACAACCCACAGCTTGTAGACTGGTCCTTAACTGACTTGGGGCGAATTCCAACAAAACCCTGGTCTCAACCATTCACTGAATCAATCATGTGCATCTACTTGCACCCACCTGACAACCAACAAAACCCTGGTCTCAACCAATTTTAAATCAATGGGCTCTCGGAAGTTCTAAATCAAGGAAAAAGAGAGAAAACACAATTAATGGATTTTTTGAATTTTCTTTCTACAGGAAATTCAAGATAATTGCGCAAGGATGACGTTAGTGAGGATTTTTTATTTTCGGCTGGATTACTTTCTAAATAAAAAAGAATGATTCATTGACAAGTGGACCCAGGTTTATGGACCAGGTCCATGGAACAACACCGGTCCACGGTGAACCAGGCTTATTGCTGTAACATCCCAAGTTTTTTCGAGTTTTTGAGTTAAAAAAAAAGAACCATTCGGTTTTGTTGAAGTTCTAAAGCTTAACTTGAGATTTTAGAATTTAAGGTGTTTAATATGACTAAATCCAACTTCAATTAATTTGAGTTTGGTTCCTTAGGAGTTGTTAGAGTTCTCTGGTGTTGTTTTCCCCTTCTCTGTTCACTCCATTCTTCCCGCGCAGCTCAGCTCCGCACCTCCTTTCTTTGCGAATCGTCCGATCTGTGCTGGACAGCCCGATCCTGTTGGACGTTCAGCTAGTCCGAACGTCCCTTTCATTTTGAACCATCCGATCTGTGTCGGATGGCCCGATCTAGTGGGCGTTTCGGCCAGTCCAAACGTTCCACGCGCTGTGGATCATCCGATCTGTGTTGAACGGCCCGATCTTATTGGCGCGTTCAACCGGTCCGAACGTTCACCTCTTTTTGAACCGCCTGATGAAAATCGAACGGACCCGCTTTGCCGCGCCTTTCTTTGATTCCCCTTCTCGTTGGATCTCCCTTTTGGTTTTGACCTCTCCGGTGGTCCTAGAGATGGTCTTTTTGCAAAGACCACCATCCTGGTCTTCTTGTAAAGATCACCCCTTGTGTCATGACCACCCCATGGGTCACGACCTCCCTCTTGGTCTTTTTGCAAAGACCACCCTTTTGGGCCACAACCACCCTTTGCGTGCGACCACCCCTTATGCCGCGACCACCCTTGTGCTGCGACCACCCTCTTAGTCTTTTTGCAAAGACCACCCTTTTGGTCTTTTTTGCTAAGACCACCCCTAGGGTCACGACCCTCCTTTGGGTCACGACTTCCCCTTTGACCGTGACCTCCCCTTGGGTTGGACCATCTTTTCGAATTTTGACTGGTCCCACCTGGCAGCTCTGTTCACCTTCTCCTTCCTCCCGTTGTGTCACTGCTGACACCAAGGTACTCGTGCATTAAATGCTAGTGTGTCGCATTAAATGCTCTCGCTTTTTGTAGTACTCTTTTCCCCTCTTATCTACTCCCAGACCTGCTCCCATCTTCTCCTTCACCTACCCTTGAACACGTGTGTTTTTGAGTCTCCCAGCTATTCTTCGTCTCCCCCTGGCTATAAAAACCTGAGCAGGCCCTCCTTCATCACATTTTCCTCACCCAACTCTCAACTCTCTCTTGCTCTCACCTAGTTTCCGTGCTTGGAGTTCCGCTAAGGAGTTCGCTGGAGCCTACTCATCACTAAGGAGCCGCTAGAGTTTGCGCCTTCTTAGACCTCCTCACTACCGTAGAAGTTCGCCAGAGCACCTGCGCCGTTCGCCATCCTCCTCCAGTATTATTCTCTCTCCCTCTCTCTCATGTGTCTGGGTGAGTTCCCCCGCGCTTTGTTCTCTTTTTGCCCTCACGACCACATTGCGTGGTTGTATCTCTTTTACGACCACGTTGCGTAGTTGTGTTCCTCCTGTGGACCTCCTCATAACCTCTTTCGGACCTCCTCCCGATAGTCTGTTTCTATTTCCATGTTTCTCCTTTTGTTCCTGTCGTAGGGGCGGCCCACCGGCCCCACGGCACAGGCAATGCACGAAAGGGTCCCCGAACGACCCGAAGGTGCTTCTGAAGGCACCGAAGACGATCTAGAGATGCCATTCGGAGGGGCCCCGAAGGTGCCCCCAAAGCCTCCGAAGGGGACCCGAAGGCCCCGAAGGCGTTCCCGAAGGTGCCCTCTAAAGGGGTCCCGAAGGCGCCCCGATGGCGATCTCCAAAGGGGCCTCGCAACCACCCCTAAAGGGCGCAAAGGCAACAAGACAGGTGGACCAGGCTCACTCCCTGGGTGGACCAGGACCAGGAGGGTCTACCGTGCGCCGGGGGCTATGCATAGGCTAGGAAAAACCCCTACTACCCCTATGGTAGATGTACCCTTTTAGGGATACATGTGTAATTTCAGATACCTTATGGGGAGGCTATAAATAGACCCCCACCCCCATGTAATAGCACCCCGAGGGCCAAATGAAGCAAGACCTCCGTGGCGGCGGCAGCGGACACGCGAGCCGCGGAGGAAGAAGCGAACAACTCCACTCATGGGGACATCATCGGGAGTGATGCCCCGCCAACCGAAGCATCCCTCCCCGACAACCAGCCCCCGGGTACACTCCTAGTGGCTAGAGTGACCCAAGGCCTACGGCACTCCAATGAGCCGGGTGACCTCCCGAGAGATGCTTATTTTGCGTAGCCTCAACGGAGGCAAAGCTCACAATCCCAACACAACCGGAGCTCGCGGCACTGGAGCAGAATCCTCCGAGGACAGCGGCCAACCCACCATCAGCCCCATTGCTCTGGGGAGACCCCAATTCCCTGTTGAGCGCTGGCCGAAGGATTTTAAAATGCCGAACATCGCACCCTTCGAAGGCTGCACCGTCCCCTCGGAGTTCCTCCAGGTGTAGGAAATGACAGTAGAGGCCGCTGGGAGGGATGACACAACAAAAGCAAAAAGTATTACTCTTGCCCTCAAAGGTGTCGCCCTCACGTGGCTTTTTACCATCCCCCCCGATCCATATACGCGTGGGAGCAGCTACGTGACCTGGTACGCAATAATTTCCAGGGAAATTACATCAAGCTGAAGGACGCGGGGCACCTATTTGCAGTCAAACAGGCCCTGGGGGAGACCCTCCGCAGTTTCTTCAAAAAATTCACAGAGGTTAAATGTCAGGTGATGGGCGTCAATGAGACAACAATCATAAATGCAGCAATTTGAGGACTCCAAAGAGGCCCTCTGTCAGAAAGACTAGCCCAGAAACCCATCCGCATGGTCATGGAACTCTTCGACAAAATGGAAGACTATGCCCGTGCGGAAGAAGATAGTAATCGAAGGCTAGATGGGACGCCCTCCGCGACACCAGCAGAACCATCAACCGAGCCGAAGCAAACAACACCTCCCGCGGCGCCGGCCACCTCTAAGCCGCATAGCAACTTCTGCCACAAGGGTCGGAATGTCTACCATGTCGACGCAGGTCAAAATTCCGAGGGAGTGAAGCGGCAATGGACAGCCACGACGGCGTGGCAGAGGGTCATGGACGCCACTTGCGGGCGGCATCCGGACACCATGCAGACTACCGAGGGCGCCAGTCCTCTCATGACCTCCATGGCAAATGCTCACACACAACAGCAGAGTGCTGCACCATCGTGGCCATGCATGACTACATGAACCGCACAAGGTAGCCAGCCAAGCGCGAAGACCCAATGGGTGAGAACAATTAGCTGCCTGCACCACCCGCAAGGCCACGCATCGAAGGGGGCCACGGAGAGTGTGATGCACACGGTTTCATCACCTGGGTTGTGGGGATGGCCGGCATTGAGGACGAAAGCGATGGCAAGATTTGGGTTATGGCGACAATGACGCTTCGACGGTTCTCTAGTGAAGATGACACAAGCATTTAAAATAACTGAATAGAAATATGCATACAATAACAACTTAAAACATACTTAAATAATTTAAAATAATAGGATCAACATGGTAAAAGGTATAACTTTCATTTCACAAATTCTTCTTCTTCAACTAACTCAGATTCCTCGGAATCGTCGAAATCTACACGTGAAATTAAGCCAAATTCAAATAAACACAAATTAATTCAAATTAATTCCAAATTGAATAATTTTGGTTTATTTTGCTAGATATTGAATTTATATGAATTTAGAAATTTGAATCATTGAAAACGGAGTTCGTATGGAGAAGAACAAGCTCCTAGAAGTTTAAATCTAAAGAAAATACCCTAAAAAGGATTTTTTGGAATTTCTGGTTTATTTTTCTAAAGGAAAATTGGTTAATGACGCAAGCTGATGTCAGCATCCGAAAATCAATTTCCGGCCAAGTTAAATTTGTGCGGGAAATCCTAAATGTTTCACTAACATGTGGGCCCCAAGGTCGATGGACCTCGTCCACGACGCAGTCAAAGTCCATGGTGGACTTGGTGCACAGCACAATACGAAGGGGTACACGCTGGCGTAGCCTGCCACACTGGCATCCACATGGTGCTGACTGGGCTTCAAGGGCCTATGTGGTGATGACTTGGCCGCCAAATGGCGCTGACGTGGGCATGCCACATTGGAACCAGTGAGCGGCGGTGCTCTGGCTACAAGCTCACCGGCGCTTCGCACTGTGGCGAGCCTCGCGTGTGGTACCAAAATAATCAGCGTAACACAACAAGTCTAGGGCTCACCTTAGTTTCTCATGGGTGCAACGTTTTGGTCATCGGGGATGAGGAGCTCCGGGGATCCTCGAGCGGAGATGGCGCGTGCACGGGGTCGACCACGATGCGACGATGTCGTAGAGGGGGTCGGGGTCACCGAAGTGGTCTTGGATGGTGCTAGAGACGACAAACACCAAGCTTCGGAGGCGCGAAGACAAACTAAAAATCGTAGCGATTGGAGGGAGGAGAAGATGGAGGACTTGGGGCATTAGGTTTCCGGGTGGAAGGTGCACCCGTGGCGCACTTAAATATGGCCGGGGCAACATAGAATCACCGTGATGTGCAAGAAGGCCGCGCGGTGATGTCGACGGGGATTGGGAAATTTAGGGCAAGATAAGGAAGGAGAGAGGTAGAGGCAGGTGCGGGATTGACCAAGGATTTGAATGCGCACGAAAATCACAAGATTTGATACGGGTTTTGGAAACTTCCGAAGGTGCGCTAATGGTGGAAGAAATAGGAGCAAGTTGGCGAGGAAGAAAGGAAAGAGGAAGAAGGTGATGCGAACGGGTGACGTCAGTGGTGGGACCCACCTAGAGGTGAGGCGGAGAGAGAGAAGCTAACACGCGGGCCCCGCATGTCAAGGAGAGAAGGAGAGAGGGTGCGCAGGCAGGCTATGGTGGTGAGTTGGGCCATGCGTGGGTGAAGCTGGGTTGGGCCGAGGGAGATTCGGCCCAAAGGGGTTTTTCTGATTTTTAATGCTTTAGTGCTTTTAATAATTCTGTTAATTCAAATTGGCTTTAAAAAATAGCAAATAAAATCCAAAAATTATAAGAAAAGTCACAGAAATTCCTTGAGTCATTTTGGGCATAAATGAAATATTTACAACTCATAATTGGTATTTAAATTTGCAAATAATTTATTTTGGCTTTAAAATAATTAGGGAAAAGCTTTTAAAATTCCAGAAAAATCCAAAAAATAATTAAATTTTATTTTTAATTAGAAATTGAAATTTGGCCTATTACAGAGGTGGAAAACAACCTGATGGTTGGGTCCCACCTGTCGGCGAGAGGGAGAGAGGAAGAGGGAAGCGGCGTGTGGGCTGGTGCGAGGTGGGCCGAGGCGTGGGAGGCGACGACGCTTTGACGATTCTCTAGTGAAGACGACACAAGCACGGGGTAGAACATGACAAGGCAATGCTCTCGGTGTGGTTGAAGAAGGCGAGGCTTCACCGAAGTTGGTGGAATCGGCTACGGCATGGTAGTTCTCTAGCAAGGAAGAAGTGTGGATTCTAACGAGCAGATGGGGAGAGGAGAGTTGTGCTTGGGTGAGATGGAGTGCGGAGTGATGTAGTG
Source organism: Phyllostachys edulis (assembly GCA_036346405.1). NCBI lineage: Eukaryota > Viridiplantae > Streptophyta > Magnoliopsida > Poales > Poaceae > Phyllostachys > Phyllostachys edulis. The sequence continues at coordinate 51,199,841 of CM070554.1, read as the reverse complement.
TTGGGTCTCTCTCTTATAGGGCGAGGGAGGAACGGAAGGAGGAACGGGTGTGGCCATTTACTCACCGGTGAAGGCGGCGGCGTAAATGCGTGTTATGGCTTTTAAAGCAGGTAGAAATGGTCAGGGTGAAGGCGGCGTGAGTGGGGCTCTTGAATGTACTTGATTGAGCAAGAAATAGGGAAGAAACTGTCGTCTTTGATGAGCTCGCAGTGCTTCGGCAATGGTGGTAGAGATAGGCGGCTGGAGTGTCGAACCTGGGAACGAAGGATTCTGGATTCTCTATGTTTCATAGACTAGTCTAGGAATAGCTAGTGTACATAGTCAAACAAAAGTGATAGCAAAATCATATCACACATTTATTAATTGATAATCAGAGTTTATTACAAATTTGGACCTAAGGCCAAATGAAAAGAAACACTAGAAAGCAAAATAAATGGTTTGCCACACGATTCACCACAGGCAATCATGTGAGGGCCTAGCCTAGTCGTCCAGATCGTCACCGTCTTGATAATATTCTTCACCTGAATAATTTATTCAGCAAGAGTGAGCACAAACAACGATGCCCAGCAAGTTACACCTAATAACATAATATAATGCACGCACGTGTATTCAAGTGAGGCTTGTAGGGTTCATTTTGCATAAAGCAACATTTCCAGTTTTAAATACTTTTACTAAGTTCAAGGCAATTTTTTATCTATAACTAAAATTAAGTTTTAAATTGTCAATTCTATAGTGGATAACCTCCATACAAGAATGGTGAAGGATACCCTCCTATCACATGGCTAACCGCCCAATTTTACCACAAGGATTAACCATCCTGAAATCATGTGCTAAATTCATTTTAAAATCAAAACCAAATTCTAACTTGAGTGGCTTTGCTCAGCACATCTATGACCGTGGACACGGCTATTCGAACAGTTTTACACTCTGCAAAGGATGTACAACTTTACCCACAAGAGATAATTTGCTTTTAATGTTGGCCAAGACACGCTTCCGAAGGCGTGCGACTAAGCAATTATCACTAGTCCTTTACAATGTTCTACCCCAAGGTTAATATGCCCGCTTCCATTGGGCCAACCACCCGCCAGGAGCCCCCTCTTACGCCAAGTGGGAATACTGTCTAACCAACACCCACACAACAACATGGCACATTTAACAGTGAGGTATTACAAATTAATAAGCGTAATCTGTCTCATTCCGGACATGTGGTATTACGGTGGAGCTTAGCTAGATGCGGCTCAAAGACCGGTACTTAACTGACTTGAGCAACATTCTACAACCTTGGACTCAATCATTGAAATGAATCGTTCTTGTACATTGACTTGTACCATACCAACATCCATTATGCCCAAGTCTAAACCATTTTAATTTATTTCACAAGTAAACGCATTTTCTAAAATTTATATGGTAAGACAATACCATAGACTCAATTTGGATCAAATTTGAATACTTTGGCTAAACTCCCTCAATTCAAGGTTTTGGTCTAAGCATTGTCTAAGCGTATAATCTTTCAAACTTTATTTTATTTTGACTATGGTGACAACGAAATGACAATTCAAACATCAACATTGGCCATACAAAAGAGATAGAGTAATTAGGAATTTAAAATAACTGAATAGAAATATGCATACAATAACAACTTAAAACATACTTAAATAATTTAAAATAATTGGATCAACATGGTAAAAGGTAGAATTTTTTTTAAATAATCTATTTTTATTAGAAATTACAAAAATATTCCAGTGTTCTTTTGTTTTACAGAAATATCCGCTCATCGCCGAACGATTGGGCGATCGAACCCGATCGCTTGACTATTAGGCGGCGAAGTGCTATCAGCATAACCGTTGGGCATAGCACTTGATCGCCCGACGGTTAAGCGACGAGTTCTGTCAGCCGAACCGTAAGGCGACGAGGGCTCTCTGCTTTTGTAATTGATTTAGCAACTCGATTGTATGATGTTATTTATTTTCAAAATAATATTGTTGTGACGATGTTGGTTGGTATGTTTGTAATTTTCATAGAATATCAGCGATGCGAAATTTGTGAGACTCGCAATAACATTTTGTGATCATCGATATTGTTGTAGTGCACAAAATTTCAGAGAATTTTGGGAGAACGATTGAGATAGTGATGAGTTGTAAGTAGAAAGGTAAGTGATATTATCATGTGCGTGGATATGATTGAGCGGGCCGAGAACGCGTTGTGATTATGAAGATGCCCTAAAACATAGAGGATTCGACGTCGGTGCGAATGGTTCTTTCTGGGATTGCACTAGAAGAGACATACTTGCAATGTAGGCTTGCTTTGATGGCTTAGCGAATACACAGAACCAAAACTACATTAGAGTCCGCGGACAAAAGCACGTTACACATAGTCACATGGCATGATGGTTCGGCTAATTGCTTTAGTCATGCTCACTACTACTAGGGTACACTACGACACAAGCATCTGGACCATGTAAGTCTACATGCCTTTAGGGGATAGTAAACAACATGGGGGGTAGGACGGAGGACTACTACGTAATGACCTGACCTACTGCGTGGACCAGGGCCATTTTCCCTTCCTTGGTAGCTCAGCGTTGAACTCCTCGCCGGCCTTCCCCTTCCCCTTGTCACGGGACTGTCCACGTCGGGCTGGTATGTCGAAGTCGTCCATGTCCTGCGATTCCATAATGTAAGTGCACTGTATAGTGAGAATCGTAAGAAGGATGTAAATTCTTCATAACTCACGTCGTGAATCGGATTCGCCGGCAACCGGATCTGTTGTGGGCGCCGAGCTTAGCCGCATGAGCTTTTCCCTTGCTCTTGTCGCGGGGCTGTCCACGTCGGGCTGGTATGTCAAAGTCGTCCATGTCCTGCGATTCCATAATGTAAGTGCACCGTATAGTGAGAATCATAAGAAGGATGTAAATTGTTCATAACTCACGTCGTCTATACGGATTACGCCCGGCGGCCGGATCTGTTGTGGGCGTAAAGCTCGGCAAGATGAGCCTTTCCTTGCCCTTGTCGCGGACCGCCCACGCCGGCCGGTATCTCGAAGTCGTCCATGTCCCGCGATTTCATATGTAAGGGCACCGTAGTGAAAATCGTAAGAATGATGTAAATTTTTATAACTCACGTCGTCCATCTGGATTCGCCGGGCGATCGGATCTGTTGGCGGCGAGGTGCTCGACCACATGAGCCTTTCCTTGCCCTTGTCGCGGGATTTGCCCACGCCGGCCGGGTATGTCGAAGTCGTCCATGTCCTGCGATTTCATATGTAAGGGCACCGTATGGTGAAAATCGTAAGAAGGATGTAAATTTTTGATAACTCACGTCGTCCATACGGATTACGCCTGGGCGACCGGATATGCTGTGGTGGCCGGGCTCAGCCGCATAAGCCTTTCCCTTGCCCTTGTCGTGGGACTGTCCACGTCGGGCTGGTATGTCGAAGTCGTCCATGTCCTGCGATTTCATATGTAAGGGCACCGTATAGTGAAAATCGTAAGAAGGATGTAAATTTTTTATAACTCACGTTGTGTAGTGTTGGGTTTGGTTCAACCCCCTTTTATAAGCCTCATGGTTGGCATGGTGTGGTTAATTTCATGCAGAGTATAGAGTCATGTCTTTTAATTCTGAAAAGTTGAGGAGGTAGAGTGTTGTTATGTCGGTCTGGAAAGCTGGTAAGGCATAGTGTTGTCATGTATTACTTTGTAGTGAGAAGTCATGTCTTGCTTTGCAGAGTGTTGTCATATTGGACTGAAAAGCTGGCGAGGTAGAGTGTTGTCACGTCTTTGCTTACGGAGTCTTGTCCCGTGTGGTCTTGTCATTGCCCAAAGCTGCCAGCCCCGTTTGGTCTTGTCACTACGCAAGGCTGCCCCCATTTTGTCTTGTCACTGTGCAAACCTGCCCCGTTTGGTCTTGTCTATAAAATGCTTTGTTAGCCTCCCCCCGCGGGGCTATAAAATGCACGCCCCACGCTCCAAAATTTGGACCACTCGACCCTTGAAACCGTAGGAAGAAGAACCTTTTCCGTCTTATAGTAACAAACGATGGCAGACACCCAGGGACTAGTCCAACCGGGGTCGCCGAAGCCAGACCTTCGCGTCGAAAGGAGGGAGGACTTCGGCCCTAACTACCGGTTGAGTACGTACCCGTCGCCGGCACCAAAGAGAGCCCATCGTCGGCCAGTCCACCTCGTCTGCGTTGTACATCTCCAGCTCGTACGGAGCATTGTCGTCCATCAGGGGCCGTCCGAGGCTAAAGCGCTCGAACGACCACAACTGCAGTAGGAGAGGACACCCTGTGAGGATGGAGTTCGGCCTCGACCTGAAGCACACGTCGCACAAGGCGCGATAGGTGGCGGCAAGTATGGCCGAACCCCAGCTGATCTGGGGGGCCTCCCCATCTGCGATGGCCCTAGCGTACGCAATGAGCCTCGCGTCGACGGTGTTGTCGTGGCTGCTGGTGAACAACACCCAACCAAACAACCACAACAAGTACGCCTCGAGGTGGCGTGACACCTACTGGTTGTCTGCGGCAGGGTCCATACGCTCGACCTGTGCACAACGAAAAAGCTAGTCAGACCATAGTACGGAAAGGAGAGCGCTGCACTTCAATGCGAACGGCGTCGAACACGTACCCGGAACTGCGACAACCACTGCAAGGGCAGGCCATGCCTCTGTGCCTCCGGGAAGAGGTAGTACCCACCCGCGACTGCAGGCGGAAGGACTCCCTGAAACCTGGCCAGAAGGTCCTCGCGCCAGTCGTCCGGAGACTCCTGCGGGAAGGCGGCACCTCCCGCGATAGGGAGGCCAAGAAGCGGAGACGTCTGCGGGGGGGCCATCTCCCGAATGGGAGATGGAAAGTGTGAGTCTCCGGCCGCCACCGGTCCTACAAGTCGGCGAGGAGCGGTCAAGCGAAGCGTCGTGACCGCTCCGCCCGGCTGGGCGTCTCGGCGTCGCCGATCGCCGAGTCTTCCGCCTCGTCTTCATCCGTGGCTTGCACCATCCGGCGATAGGTAGTAGACCGTGGCGCTAAGCTGCAAGTAACAAAATGTTAATCTGAAGGTATGTATGGTGAGAAGATAGTGTGGACATATACTAACCTCATCATCCGGTGATGGGTTCGACCTCCAGCCACCCGAGGTGTCCACGTCGCGGATCACCCCAAAACGATCGCGTCGGCGGCGCCGCGGAGTTGCGGGACACGACGCGTTGCGCGATGTAGCCGGTCGATGCGCTCCTCCAGGAGGCCGAAACTCCAGTCCGATCCGTGAGCCATACCTGCAACACAACTTCAAGTTAGCAACTACGTGGAAATAAAAAATCGAATGTAAAGAATAGTACATTTAACTTCCAAACACACAAATCAAAAAGTACTACCTAGCAGGACAATTTTCCAAAGTAATAAAAAAGGGATAGTACTACAGCACTTACATAAACATTACGTGCAACGTACGATACATGTGTTACGACATTACGTACATGAAATAAAAATTGCGTAGTACCAGAACAGTTACATGAAAAATACAAAGTACAGACGACAATCTACACTGATTTGCACACTCCACAATGCAAGAAGTGCTAACGCAAACCATGGCAGTGCCTACTCCTCAGCTGGTGCCTTGCATGTTCTGGATGTGTGGCCCTCCCGTCGTAGTGCATAGCGTCTACCCAACGCCCGGCGTGTGCCGTCCATATCATTGGTATCGATGACTCTGCTGACGACCCTTGCCACCCTTCAGCATGGCAATATCCGGAATCCAGATCCTCTTTGCAATATCCAAGGTGGCAAAGTTACCCACAACCCTAAAGCCCCTAAGCTCGCCAGTCCATGCCTACACCAACCTCTCCTTCAAGAAGTACTCGGACACAAAGTTCAAAGGGTCCATCTTGATCCCAAGATGCAATGAGCACATGAGAGAATGGCTTGTGTAAGAGCTTCAGTTTGTTGCATGTACAGCTAGGTTCGTTCACATGATCTCCCTGAAATATCCGATTGTGCTGTGTAGAACACCTTCCACGATGGCGACGAGGGGCTGACAACGAAGGCCCTAAGAACCCAGTTGTACACCTCCGCAAGGTTAGTAGTCATTATGCCATACCTTGCCCCGTCCGTGTCGTGCAGCAGAGACCACTTGTCCAACGACTCGGTCTCGATCCAGTGGGAGAAGCACTCGATGTTCCTCGAGGTCCTCCGCCTCGGACCAGCAGGTTCAGAGTCTGCTCCCTGGTTCCTCGCGTCCACGTGTTTCCTGCTGTGTTCATCCAGCAGCGCCCATAAGACGTCAAATTTGCATTGCTGGTTTTGCATAGCCAGCCTCTTGAATAGCTTCACCAAGGGTTGCTTCGGGAACTTCTTGAAGAAGTTGGCCCCCAAGTGGCGAATACACCATCTACTCCTCATATCTGGCCAAGGAAACGGCTCATCCGGGTCTTCTTAAAGTGTTTTTATGGCCTTCAGCATCCCGGCGTGGCGATCATGGATCACGCACACACCAGGACGAGCTCGAACAACTCCCACCCTCAGATGTCAAAGGAACCACAATCAGCTATCGAAATTCTCACCTTCAACAAATGCGATGGCCAATGGCAGAATTTGATTGTTCCATCAATGCCTATGGCGAAGAGATCTGCCTTGTATTTCCGGTCAAAAGGTCCGTCCCATCGAGATCACGGGCAGCATATGCCTAAAAGCCTCGATGCGAGGGACCGAAGGCTCTGAAGGCCCTACGCAATATCAAAAACCTCACGGAATTTTAGATGGCATGTCCTCTCTGAAGAAGTCGTGCTGGATTTCTCTCTGCAAAGACCTCAAGCATACGAGGAAGGTTGTCGTATGTCACCTCAAAAGATCCAAACCGTCTTTCCAAAGCCTTCGCTTCGACGCCACGCCTTCACGAGCTGATCTTGTACTTGAATTTCTTCTCAATAGCCACCATAATGTGCTTGGCACGCACATTCTTCTTCTCCACTATCTCTCCATACATCAAATTGGCTATGAAGGTCGGCGTTAGGTTACGATGTGCCGCACAAAACACTACTGAGCATGCATGAGTGCGGCTCCACCTTGAGACAATCCAAAGTGAGTCTCATACTTGGTCTATGTGCGTGCACTCGCCAAGGACAACCGGCTGCTTCGCATTTCTGATGTCTTGCTCTTGGCTAGATTTGACGACCGAAACATCCGCCGCGCATAGACATAGCCCACGACAATGGCATCCTACAAGGATGTCTTATCGACAAACATTGAGTGCAACCGAACCTCCGTGGCATGGTACTCCCACGGTGATTCGTGCTCGTCATGCGTGGATAGACCCTCAGCATCAAATCTATTCCATTCCCGGGGGATGGGAGCTCCGTCCTCATCGGAATTGTCCTCGTCGTCTTCTTGTAAAGCTTCGTCTTCAGCCAAGGCCATCCGGTCATCGCTTTCCATTTGATGCAATATGTAATCCCTATGCTCTCCTTCATCAGCCTGTCCTCTAGGCTCACCATGCGGTGACCGATCTTCCTCTCCTCTATCTACCGCGTCGAGCTGATCACAAGCAACATTCTCTGAACTTTTTGTAACACAGCCCTCCGGGTCCTCTTCTTCACCAACATCTTTGGGCACCGGCCCGCCGCACCACCCGGATGATATCCGGTGGGGGCGCCCTGCACAGGTTCTTTTGGGCATGGTTGCACAAGTATCACACACTCATATCCATGGCGCCGACATCCTTCTATAAAGGCCTTCCACACTGCCGTGGACGTCAGTCTTCTCAACTCCCATCTGATGTTCGTGGGAGATCGGCTCCAAAGCCCTTGTATGTCGACGCTGCACACCTCAGGGTTCAAAGAGAAGCTGCGAGTGAGCCAATGCTTCACATCTTCGATTCGTGCATTCTCGCCGTCCGGGTGTACAACAATGGCTTGCAAAACTGCTCAAGTCAACACCGCGACGGACCTTCACGAGCAGTGCCAACACCGTAATGCACTTTCAATGTAGTGGGTACAGGCATGACTTATTGTATGGCTGCAAATATTTCCAACATTGCAACTAGTCAGATCGCAACGCACAACATGCAAGTTCTGCTACATTGTGATTTACATTTCTAAGGCCCTTCGCCTATCATCCACAACTACACGACAGCATGATCATTCATTACCTACGGTAGAGGCCACAATGAGCGTGCGATCGATATTACATTCAACATCAAAAGCGAGCTATTCCATAGTAGGCATTATCCGATTCGGACGCTAACTTGCAATCCGAAATACTATAGGTGGCGTTCCAGTCTTCTACAGAGCTATACATATTACCTAAGTCAATTAGTTCATACTAATTGACTTCTACTAATTAGTTTATACAAATAATTCATCCTCCTTATGCGCTCGGTCACGCATTATTCACCCAATAATAGTCGGCCACGCATGCAATCACATAACCGCAATACTTCTCACAAACAAAGACTAATACTCCCTCACGACTATTTTTCTCTAACTAAAGTTTCTTATCGCGCTACTTACATACAAATCAACAACATTTCGATTTTCTACTTTTTTCTCTAACTAAAATTTCATACGAGTATTACTTACACTACAATTTGTACTAAATAAACTATTTACCTACTACAAAATTTAAACTACAAAATAAAACAAACTTACCTCGCAGATGCTATTTTCCTCTCCTCCCCCTCTATTTTTCCTCTCCTCTCCCTCTATTTTCCTCTCTTCTCCCTCTATTTTTCCTCTCCTCTTCCTCTTTTCTCCCCTCTCCCCCACGAGCGCTGGATCCAAATGTTTCCTCTCTCCTTCTCGTCGTACGTGAGGGACCGATTTCTTATATAGGCATCTGATCAACCATATTATCGAATCGTGGTCGCTTACTTCGCTCTCTGATTCGCAATAATAATGCCTAATGGTTGGCGCCCGCCATAAATGCCAAACGGTTGGGCGATAGGTCTCCAGTCGCTTAATGGTGGAGCGACTAGATCAAGTCGCCCAATCGTTCGGCGACAAACGGATATTTCTGTAAAAAAAAAAGAACGCTGGAATATTTTTGTAATTTCTAATAAAAAATAGATTATTTAAAAAAAATTCAGGTAGAATTTTTTTTAAAAGGTATAACTTTCGTTTCTCAAATTCTTCTTCTTCAATTAACTCAGATTCCTCGGAATCGTCAAAATCTATACGTGAAATTAAGCCAAATTTAAATAAACACAAATTAATTCAAAATAAAATTCAAATTAATTCCAAATTGAATAATTTTGGTTTAGTTTGATAGATATTGAATTTATATGAATTAAGAAATTTGAATCGTTGAAAACAGAGTTCGTATGGAGAAGAACAAGCTCTTGGAAGTTTAAATCTAAAGAAAATACCCTAAAAAGGAATTGATGGAATTTCCTGATTTATTTTTCTAAAGGAAAATTGGTTAATGACGCAAGCTGATGCCAGCATCCGAAAATCAATTTCCGGCCAAGTTAAATTTGTACGGGAAATCCTAAATGTTTCACTAACATGTGGGCCCCAAGGTCGATGGACCTCGTCCACGGCGCAGTCAATGTCCATGGTGGACTTGGTGCCTGACTGACTGAAGGGTACCTGTGGCGTAGCTCGCCACGCCGCATCCGTGGTCTTGGCCGGGCTTCGAGGGCCTACGTGGCGATGACATGGCTGCCAAATGACGTTGACGTGGGCATGCCACATTGGAAACAGTGAGCGGCGATCCTCTGGCTACAGGCTCACCGGCGCTTCGCACTATGGCGAGCCTCGTGTGTGGTACCAAAATAATCAACGTAACACAACGAGTCTAGGGCTTACCTTAGTTGCTCATGGGTGCAATGTTTTGGTCATCGGCGATGAGGTTTGGCGGAAGCGGGTTTACGTCAATGTCGGCGAAGGAGCTCCGGGGATCCTCGAGCGGAGATGGCGCGTGCAAGGGGTCGACGACGATGCGGCGATGTCGTAGAGGGGGTAGGGGTCTCCAAAGTGGTCTTGGACGGTGCTAGAGATGACAAACACCAAGCTTCGGAGGCGCGAAGACAAACTAAAAATGGTAGCGATTGGAGGGAGGAGAAGATGGGGGACTTGGGGCGTTAGGTTGCGGGGTGGAAGGCGCACCCGTGGCGCGCTTAAATACGGTCGAGGCAACATAGAATCATCGTGATGTGCAAGAAGGCCGCGCGGTGATGTCGACGGGGATTGGGAAAATTAGGGCAAGATAAGGAAGGAGAGAGGTAGAGATAGGTGCGGGATTGACCAGGGATTTGAATGCGCATGAAAATCACGAGATTTGATATGGGTTTTGTCGGGTTTTGGAAACTTCCGAAGGTGCACTAATTTGGCGGAAGAAATAGGAGCAAGTTGGCAAGGAAGAAAGGAAAGAGGAAGAAGGTGACGCGAACGGGTGACGTCAACGGTGGGACCCACTTGGAGGTGAGGCGGAGAGAGAGAAGCTAACACGCGGGCCCCGCGTGTCATGGAGAGAAGGAGAGAGGGCGCGCAGGCAGGCTATGGTGGTGAGTTGGGCCATGCATGGGTGAAGCTGGGTTGGGCCGAGGGAGATTCGGCCCAAAGGGGTTTTTCCAATTTTTAATGCTTTAGTGCTTTTAATAATTCTGGTAATTCAAATTGGCTTTAGAAAATAGCAAATAAAATCCAAAAATTATGAGAAAAGTCACAAAAATTCCCTGAGTAATTTTGGACATAAATGAAATATTTACAACTCATAATTGGTATTTAAATTTGCAAATAATTTATTTTGGCTTTAAAATAATTAGGAAAAAGCTTTTAAAATTCCAAAAAATCCAAAAAAGAATTAAATTTTATTTTTAACTAGAAATTGAAATTTGGACTATTACAGAGGTGGAAAACAACCTGAAGGTTGGGTCCCACCTGTCGGCGAGAGGGAGAGAGGAAGAGGGAAGCGGCAAGTGGGCTGGTGCGAGGTGGGCCGAGGTATGGGAGGCGACCTAGCGCGAGGGAGTGGTTTTTGGATGAAAAAGGAAGAAAGAAAAGGGAAAGTGGATGGGCTGGAAAATGAGAGATGGGCTAGGGAAAAGAGATTTCGGCACGAGGAATTTTTGGGATTTAAACTGGTTTTTGAATTTCAAAAATACAAGAAAGCCAAAAGGACTTTAGAAAACACCAAATAATGTTCAAAAATTCTAGAAACATTCATAGAAATTACCTAAGGCATTTTGAACTTAGGAAAAGTATTTCCAACTTAAAGTTGGTTTTTATTTTTGCACATAAATTAGTTTCAATTTTTAGGAAAAAAGGAAAAACCTTTTTAAAATATAGAAAACTTAGGAAAACTCTTTTAAGTTTTAGAAAATCCAATAAAATAATATTTTTATTTTTAGTAACAACACTTTGGGTTGTTACAAACTATCCCCTTAAAAGGAATCTTGTCCCGAAGATTTGGAGAGGGTAGCAAAAAAGATGGGAAAACTCAACCTTCAATTGGAATTATCATCGCACATACGATATTCCACATTTGGTGCGGCCTGAGCTGTGATGTTGTACAAACGTTCCTTTCCAAAGTTTTGCGACTTCCTTTTTGCTTGCATAGTATTGACTGTTTGTACTTCGGATTTGTTTATGGCTGGATTTGCTGCCTACTGTTTCTTAGGACATTTTGTGGCGAAATGTCCAACCTCATGACAGTTGAAGCTTGTGATTCTTATGGCATAGGATGAGTCCTTCTATGACTGGCCACCCACAGATGACCCAAATTTGACTTGACAGTTCACTACTAGCGTTCTAGTTGATGTTGTTGTCTGTAATCTAACATGTTGCGGTGGAGTTCCTCTAGATCTAGGAAAACCTCCAGGGTTGAACTTTTATGCAGCCATCCTTCTCTTGCAGTACTCCATCTCTTGATGCTAGCCTTCCTCACGAATTGTCTTGTTGACTAGCTACTGAAAATAGGTGTAGTCATGGGAAATCAACTAAACCGACAAGTCGTCATGTAGCCCTTCTACGAATCTCCCTTGCTTGGCTTCATCTATAGCCACATCTTTCGGTGCGTAGCGCGCCATCTAGTTGAACTTGTGCAGATATTCGGTGATAGTGTGGCCTCCTTGGCGCAAAGTTTGGAATTCCTTCTTCTTCAAAGCGATCATGCCTGACGGAATATGAGCTCGGTGAAAAGCTTACACAAACTCATTCCAGGTGATTGATTGAGCATCAGCATTTCGCTCACTTACCGCAACCTATGGATACGTTTTCCAAGAAAACATAATTTTTTTTCTTTCTCCCACATTTTCATTAAATGTCTAGAATGATTGTGCATGATCAAATCTTCTTGAAGCACTTTTCAAGGCAAAAAAAAAACCTAAGTAAATATTTTGTCTATTTTCTTAAGCCTTGGGGGCTAGGTGCAAGGATTATTGACTAAGTCAACATTTTCGGTCGAAGTCACAGTCTTTATCAAAGTAGGCCCACACATCAGAGGTTATTAACCTATGGCCAATGTTTAAAGGAAGTCCAATCCCTTTTACTACGGCCAAACTGTCCACAGACCAGCTTGAGCCATGAGACGACCAATCATGGACACTACATGACCAGCTATACAATTTTGAACCATCCCCGACCAGCAAACTAGTTGGGAGACGTGGCAGTTTCCCACGTGACTCACGTGAGAGCAGTTATTGGCATATCTAACAGTTTACAATAGTTGGCTAAAAGACATGACATTTCAAGACTCAACAAAGGAACGTGCATGAAGATAAAAGGCGCTTTTAGCGGCTTTAACTGCTACCGCTTTTAGCACACGTATTCTATAAATAAAATAATCATTCAAGTTTGTATCATTATACATGTTCACTACGATCATTCGATCAATCCATTCTATAACATCACCATTGTATTCTCATACATCGTGTCCATGACAATAAAGGATCTTCATTTAGATTGTGCTCTCATATTATTTTTCTGGATAAGCTCGGTAGGGGATCTCCTGTCCCGATCATTGAAACATAGGCACCACTTTTTTACTTAATTTTCTTTTTTTCTGAATTTTTGTTACGTTGTTATTCTTAATATAGATCGAGTTTCCCATTACGGTAATTGAAAACATGAGATCATGTTGTCGCTCTTGCTCCCCACCCTTTATTTCATATGTGCACTTGGGCGCGCATGCGGTGGGTCGTATATTAGCTTGTGTGCAAAATATGTGTTGCCTTTATGACATATACCATATGTTTGTGGAATGACTATTTAGTAAAACGTTCGCCGCAAACCTTATAGAAATCTAACATGATAAAGCCTACAGCAAGCATAGAATAAAGCTTCTAAAACAAACCAAAATTTCCAAATTTCAAAAGTTTTTGAAGCTTCTGCTTGATTTTCAAATTCTTTCCCAATTCGGCAAAATTCCTCTCCCTCCCGCTTTCCTTTTTTTGGCATTGCCGTTTTCTCCACCCGAAAATGCCTTCCTCTCCCAGGCTCCACCCCCTTTCTTCTTCCCCCATCACGCCCGACTATCACCTCACCTTCGTCACCCCGCCACCGCCTCCCTCTATCACCAGCGCCACCTCGCCCCCACCCGGTCCTTCTACCACCATCGCCGCCTTCCACCTCACCTCGCCCATGCCACCACCTCTCCTCCCCAGCACCGTCCGCGCGCGCAAGGCCGCACACGTTGCCGCCTCCATCGCCCTATAAAACCCACCTCGGGCACGCCATCCTCTTCACCTCCTACCTCTGCTACCTCCCCATCACCCACCCTCTCCAAGGCCAGCCGAATTTGAAGAAGTCGCCACTACCTCCCTTTCTTCCCCGACGGGCAACAGGTGAAATTCGCCCACCCCTTACCTCCCCCTCCCTCCCAACCCCGGCCATAGCTCCCTCTCGCCACACTACTTCTTTTCCCCAACTTACCCAGCCCAATTTCCACCGGAGACCCGCCGATGCCGAGCTCCACCACCACCTTTTCCATGGCCACCGCCGCTAGACCGCGTTTGACCTCCGCGCAGTCCACCAAGACAACCTCAGCAACCCCCTCTCTTCACTGATGCTCAAGAACTCCTCCCCATTCCTGGAGCACCGCCGTAACGCCACCGGCCTCGTCCTCTACTCCGGCCAGCTGCCACTCACGCCGCCGCACCATTCCTGAGCCCCTCTACCCTCCCAAAACCCCAAAACAGGTTCACCTTTCGGCCACGCGGCTCAAGCCCCTGAGCCCTAGGCCTTAAAGGCCTGGCCGGCTCGGGCCGTGGCCCATTTGAGTACAGGGCACAGCCCAATACTATTCACAACTTGTGAACAGTACAAACATAATATTGTTCACTTCTTTTTTGGCTTTTACTATTCTTGGCCCGAAAATACACAGTAAAATATGTTACTATTCATAGAAAACACTATTCATCACACCAAAAACAGTAAACCTACTTACCGTTCTCTAATCCTTTTTTCAGGCAATGAATAGTAAAATATCACTATTCGCTATCTAACACTCTTTTTCGCCCAAAACCCTAATTTGACATTATATGTCATTTTTTACCGTTTCGAGCTCTTGAATCCAAATCTCAACTCTGTTTAGTCTAATTATACAGCAAATAAATACCTATCCTCTACACTACCTTCCTTTATGTTTCTTTTCCAGTTTTATTTACTTGCATGTTGTTCTCAGGTCATTCCTTATAGAGCTGGATTTTATTTGGTTTATTCTATTTCTTTTCGCACTATGTCATGACTTTGACGACTAGACTCCAGAAGACGCTGGACAAGACCAGTATTTAGAAGATTTTGTGCAAGAAGGCAAGTCGCATTCCTTGATCATTTTGAGCCCATTTTTTTATATATTTATATTATTACTTTCATTGTTATATTTATGCTAATTACTTTAAATACTGGAATAATACTTTAGAATGCCGTGAAAATTAGATAAATCCTATTACCCCACATAAAAACCCACCTAGCACTTGTAGGCCATATTCACCTTGATAAGGTTAAAATCCTTTGTAAGCCATATTCACCTTAACAAGTTCACATAAAATATTTACCTATATAGTATCTTTGTCACACAAATATGCTTAAATCCTGAAAAGCAGTATTGACAGTTCACTAATGGTTTTGGTGGAGACTTGAGGGTTGTGTCCAGGGAGTTGGACAACCGAATAGACTTGTGTTGAAAAGGGAGTCGAAGGTGAGGGTGAACAGCCACGTGTTGGTGTTGGTCCATCGCATCACTGGAGATAGGTAAGGACAAGAACCTTGTGCCAAGTGACCAACACAGTAAGCGCTCAACCACATGAGTGGGAATTACTCCCTGGCTTAGTACACTACTCTCCTGATTGAATATCTACAGGATAGGTAACTACTATTGTGTGATAGAGTAGTTACAGAACAGGGGTGGGCCTGAAGGGACACTCGCTAGTCTACACAACGGTATAGTCCCATCAGCATTAGGGCACAAATTCCACCATTGGCCGGTGGTCTCCCGAGGGTTGTATGGAGTAGAACCTACCGGGTAGAGGCTAAAAAGGGTTGAGCAGTGAAAAGGCTTTGTTATCTCAGCTCAATCGCACACTATCGGGTTGCATGTATATAGCTTGACAGTATGAATTTGAGATATCTTGTGGGTAAAGTTGGGCAACTCTGTAGAGTGTATAATTGAATGTATTCGAATACGCCGTGCTTCCAGTTAATGAAGCTGTGTTTGGGTGATTCTAGTTCATGAGGCATAAGTAGAGTTTTTGAGATGTTAAGTTGGTAATTGAGTTTGTTGAGAAACCCCTGATGTTATTATTTATTATTGTTTTACTGTTTTAAATATAAACTGCTTTAAATACAAAATGCATCCACATATGCTTGTTAAGGTAAACCCTAACCATCTATTGAACTCCTTGCATGTAATTATTTAGCTTTTCCATGTGGCTTGTTGAGTACGGTAGTAGTAGTCATTCTTGCAAAATCTGCAAATCATTTACAGATGAAATATGGGAAAATCTCGAGGATCTTGATGAGGAAGGTTTTGGTAGGATCACCAGATGGCGGTGATTACAGTTTTTAGGTCTCGGCAGCGCTCAAGCATGCCTGTGGTTTGGAAGATCTTTTGTCTTGTATTATATTAACTTTTGGCTTGGATGCCCCTGTCAGGTGGAAACTAGTTGTTAAGCCTTAATCTTATGTAATAAAAGTCTAGTTTTTGTTGTAATCAAAAGCTTGCTTGAGACACTACTTACTTCACAACTGCACATCCTGGGCGGTTGTGAAGAGTTTAATAGTCCCAAAAATCAGGGTTGTTACAAGTAGTATCAGAGCTTAGCTTGACCACAAGTTGAGACCTTAAGTTGTCTTTAGGAATTAGGAAATGAAGACCTTCAAAATTCTTAAGTTGAAAAATTATAAAAGAATTAGGAAATGAAGACCTTCAAAATTCTTAAACAGAAATATAAGTATTATTGTTGTCTTTTCCCTTCCATTGCTACCTTATCTAAAGTTAGATTTGTAAAATCTCGGTTTGCATTTATAAAAGATTTATCTTCTTCTCAACTAATTTCAACTTTTCGTCAGAAATTGTAGTAGTGTTTAGAGTACGCTAGAGTAGTGTTAAATAGAGTAAACCCTAAATAGACGATCTTTTGGTTGTAACACAAGTTGTACTATGTACTCTAAGTAGTATATATACAACTCATATAAATAAATTGAAAGAATTATGTTATTTACTGATAATTTGTTTTTCTATCAGTACCTGTATATCATCCTTGTCAAGATTCAATTCCTTATTTTCGTCTTAATTCTTACCTTAATATTTCTCTACTTAACTTAAGTTTGGATCTTACTTACCTACCTGTCTTTTGGTCAAAATCGTTGCAGAAATACATTCCAAAGATGTTTGGAATCAGGACCCATACCAATCACCAAAGCGAGACTAACACAGAGGAGTACCAACCAAGCATGACAGAATTGATGACCATGAAGGAAAGAAACCAATACCAAGCAGAAGAAAATCAAACAAAAATGATGGTAGCACCACCATTACAAATTCAGTAGAAGCTACCTACCAATCCAATTCCAAGACCGCAATACTACATGAGTCAGCCAACCACAGTTTAGAGTCATAGATATAGAACTCGCTACTAAAGGAAATGTTCGAAGGAAACAATAGACTGCTATCACTATGGGCAATTGGGCCATTTTAAATGGAAATGCCTATTAAGGAGTATGCCATCAGAGGCAGCCAAAGCTCAAGTGAAAAGTCAATTACAGATCAATAAGACACCACCAATAAAACAAGCGTACAAAAGATATATGCTACTACACAAAAAAAACATCTAAGAAAAGCGAGACAAATTCTAGGAGAAAGAAGGCCAACAATAGGATCGGTTCAAGACAAAACCAACTATGTTACTACCAAGGAAACAGCAGAGGCTGCCAAGGTCATTATCGGTACGTTTTTATTACATGCAAGGATCAGCACTGGTTTTTAATGCAAGAGTCACCTTTTAGTTTCTATCACAGAACATTACAACAGAAAAAGCGGTATGGATAAGGAATCGAATGTTGGGATACGGGTAGGCTACGCTAGCTGACAATTCAAAAATCTACCACGTAAACCAAGATGCCATGCAAGCAGCCGATCATAGATCATTCCCACCAAACGCGCAGTGCAGTGGAAGAAGAGTTGGAGCAGCCTGGTCCAACGAAGAGCATATCGATGAAGTGGTCATAAATGATCATACAATGTCCTCGCAAGTCGATCGTCTCCTCCAGCAACCTCTGCAGTTCCTTGTGAAGATTGCGGATCGTCCTCAAGCACAACAGCAACCGCAATAGCGCCTCTACGGTATCCACACATCCAGGAAAGGAACACCGTACACCGGTGTGCTAGCACCAAGTTGCATGGAAGGCTCTCGAAAGAAGATGGTGGCAAGGATTTCGGTGGAACAACTCACGTGTATCCTCTCTTTTTTTCAACAGCCTCAAGCATCTCCTTATATAGTGCCCGTAACGGATCTTATCCAAACACGTTTGACGAATCGTATCCGTACTGGTTTGTTCCAACCCGTTAAGTGTGTGACCCATTAGGTTCATGCATAATCGGTTGTGATTCCAAAACTCCTTTCCAATAACGAGTCATCAACAGCTCCAAGCAAAACATAACGATTCCCGAATACACACGAATTATATGCGAGAACCTTAATGCAATATGATCTACGACCACGTTCATATCACTAACGACCAGCTCATATCTCTATATGACCAGCTCATATTTAGTCTCGACCAGTTCATAACTCCTTACGACTAGGTTTCAACCACTTAGTGATCATGTTCGACCAGCCTACGACAAGCTCGTATCTCCATACGACTAGTCCGTATCTGATCGAACTAAAAGACCTTCTCGTGTATTCTCTCTTTGCCTCACGATATCTGGTTGAACTCTAGGTGAGATGTTGTGTCATCCATAGACTGTTCAATACTTTATCGATCGAGTGTCGGATAACTTCACGTGGTCGAACACTTCGACCACTAGTGGTATGGCCATGCACTTTCTTTATCCGACCACATCGAGGGGCCCAGAGATATCTCTCCTGTTATGTTAGGAGGGGAAATCCCATATCCTACGAGTCACATTCCTCCGCATGTTTCACAGCATACCTAAAAGCTACCTTTATAACTACCCAGTTACGGAGTAACGTTTGGTAACCCCAAAGTATACTCTTATGCACATAGGAAACCATGCTGTTCTCAGGTCTAAGAATTATACATCATCATTGCTTGAGACCAACTGACGACACAAAAAATCATAACAATCTCAACAGTGTCTCAAGGTGGGTCAATCCAACCCCATGTTCTCTAACATGTGTTCACATTATTGATTTGATATCCCTATATCCATGACCGGTGAAACAAGGTTATCAATCAATACATGTGTTGGTCGATAGAGTCACTAGTGTTCCAACCAGTGACATCCGACCAGGGATTCATTTAGAACGACATCATATAAGTTAAAAGAGTTTCACAAACAAGACACATACATGTTAATCTTCATAACCAATGATTCATTCAAAGAACAGAATAACACTTATTCAATAACACATAAACATAGACGTGATATCATCATCTCCATGATTGCCTCTAGGGCATATCACTAACATCGAAAATGCAGCGTAGTTTTCCAACCTATCCCCTAACTTTGAGTGAATCTCGGGGACGAGATTCTTTTTAAGGGGGGTAGGTTGAAACAAACCGAAATTTCCAAATTTCAAAAGTTTTTGAAGCTTATGCTTGATTTTCGAATTCTTTCCCAATTCGGCAAAATTCCTCTCCCTCCCGCTTTCCTTTTTCGGCATTGCCATTTTCTCCACCTAAAAACGCCTTCCTCTCCTGAGCGCCACCCCCTTTCTTCTTCCCCCGTCATGCCCGGTCGTCACCTCCCCTTCGTCACCCCGCCACCGCCTCCCTCCATCACCAGCGCCACCTCGCCCCCACCCGGTCCTTCTACGACCTTCGCCGCCCTCCACCTCACCCCGCTTATGCCGCCACCTCTCCTCTCCCGACGTCGTCCACGCATGCAAGGCCATACACGTCGCCGCCTCCCTGTTGCCACCGCCTCCATCGCCCTATAAAACCCACCCCGGGCACGCCATCCACTTCATCTCCCACCTCCGCCACCTCCCCATCGCCCACCCTCCAAGGCCGACCGAATTTGAAGAAGTCGTCGCAGCCTCCCTTTCTTCCCAGTGGGCAACAGGTGAAATTCGCCCACCCCTTACCTCCCCCTGCCTCCCAACCCCGGCCATAGCTCCCTCTCTCCACCCCGCTTCTTCTCCCGAACTCACTTAGCCTAATTTCCACCGGAGACCCACCGGCGCCGAGCTCCACTACCGCCTCTTCCATGGCCACTACTGCCAGACCACCTCCGACCTCCCCACACCCCACCAAGACCACCTCCGTAACCCCCTCTCTTCACTGATGCTCAAGCACCCCTCCCCTTGCCCGGAGCACCGCCGTAACGCCGCCGGCCTCATCCTCTGCTCCGGCCGGCCATCACTCACGCCGCCTCACCATTCCCGAGCCCCTCTACCCTCCCAAAACACCAAAATAGGTTTACCTTACCTCATCGGTGCTCACCGCGCCACCCAGTCCCGCCGCCGACCACCAGAGCCGCTGCCGTCTTCATCGGTGCCGCCACCGCGAGCTTAGGCGAGTGCGTTGGCCTTTCGGCCGCGCGGCTCAAGCCCCTGAGCGCTGGGCCTTAAAGGCCTGGTCTGCTCGGGCCGTGCCCCATTTGAGTATTGGGCTCAGCCCAATACTGTTCACAACTCGTGAACAGTACAAACAAAATACTATTCACTTCTTTTTTGACTTTTACTATTCATGGTCTGAAAATACACAGTAAAATATGTACTGTTCATAGAAAACACTATTCATCACACCAAAAATAGTAAACCTACTTACCATTCTCTAATCCTTTTTTTCAGGCAATGAATAGTAAAAAAATCACTATTCGCTATCCGACACTCTTTTTCGCCCGAAACCCTAATTTGACATTATATGTCATTTTTTACCGTTTCGAGCCCCTGAATCCAAATCTCAACTTTGTTCAGTCTAATTATATAACAAATAAATACCTATCCTCCACACTACCTTTCTTTATGTTTCTTTTCCGGTTTTATTTACTTGCATGTTGTTCCCAGCTCGTTCCTTGTCGAGTCGGATTTTATTTGGTTTATTTTATTTCTTTTCGCACTATGTCATGACTTTGACGACCAGACTCCAGAAGACGACGGACAAGACCAGTATTTAGAAGATTTTGTGCAAGAAGACAACTCGCATTCCTTGATCATTTTAAGCCCATTTTTTATATATTTATTTTATTACTTTCATTATTATATTTATGCCAATTACTTTAAATACTAAAATAATACTTTTGAATGCCGTGAAAATTAGATAAATCATATTACCCCACATACAAACCCACCTAGCACTTGTAGGCCATATTCACCTTGACAAGGTTAAAATCCTTTGTAAGCCATATTCACCATGACAAGTTCATATAAAATATTAGCTATATAGTAGCTTTGTCACACAAATATGCTTAAATCCTGAAAAGCAGTATTGACAGTTCGCCAATGGTT
Organism: Phyllostachys edulis; assembly: GCA_036346405.1. Taxonomy (NCBI): domain Eukaryota; kingdom Viridiplantae; phylum Streptophyta; class Magnoliopsida; order Poales; family Poaceae; genus Phyllostachys; species Phyllostachys edulis. The sequence goes on along the minus strand of CM070554.1, from coordinate 51,178,784 downwards.
TTGGTGGAGAGTTGAGGGTTGTGTCTAGGGAGTTCGACAACCCAATAGACTTGTGTTGAAAAGGGAGTCGAAGGTGAGGGTGGACAGCCACGTGTTGGTGTTGGTCCATTGCCTCACTGGAGATAGGTAAGGACAAGAACCTTGTGCCAAGTGACTGACACAGTAAGCGCTCAACCACATGAGTGGGCATAACTCCCTGGCTTGGTACACTACTCTCTTGATTGAATATCTATAGGACAAGTAACTACTATTGTGTGATAGAGTAGTTACAGAACAGGGGTGGGCCTGAAGGGACACTCGCTAATCTACACAACAGTATAGTCCCATCAGCATCGGGGCACAAATTCCACCATTGGCTGGTGGTCTCCCGAGGGCTGTGTGGAGTAGAACCTACCGGGTAGAGGCTAAAAAGGGTTGAGCAGTGAAAAGGCTTTGTTATCTCAGCTCAATCACACACTATCGGGTTGCGTGTATATAGCTTAATAATATGAGTTTGAGATATCTTGTGGGTAAAGTTGGGCAACTCTGCAGAGTGTATAAGTGTATAATTAAAGGTATTCAAATACGCCGTGCTTCTGGTTAGTGAAGCTGTGTTATGGATGATTCCAGTACATGAGGCATAAGTAGAGTTTTTAAGATGTTAAGTTGGTAATTGATTTTGTTGAGAAACCCCTGATGTTATTATTTATTATTGTTTTACTGTTTTAAATATAAACTGCTTTAAATACAAAATGCATCCACATATGTCTGTTAAGGTAAACCCTAACCATCCATTGAACTCCTTGCATATAATTATTTAGCTTTTCCTTGTGGCTTGTTGAGTACGGTAGTAGTACTCATCCTTGCAAAATCTGCAAATGATCTACAGAGGAAATATGGTAGAATCTTGAGGATCTTGATGAGGAAGGTTTTTGCAGGATCACCAAACAGCGGTGATTACAGTTTTTAGGTCTCGACCGCGCTCAAGCGTGCCTGTGGTTTGAAAGATCTTTTGTCTTGTATTATATTAACTTTGGGCTTGGATGCCCGTGTCAGGTGAAAACTGGTTGTTAAGCCTTAATCTTATGTAATAAAAGTCTGGTTTTTGTTGTAATTAGAAGCTTACTTAAGACACTGCTTACTTCGCAACTGCACATCCTAAACGGTTGTGAAGATTTTAACAGTCCCAAAAATCGGGCTGTTACAGCTTCTACCTCAAAGAATCAACTAAATAAACTTTTGTCTGCCATTAAATATTGTGATCTGAATTTTGACGCCGGTGATAAGATACCCTAATTTCCCGAAAAATAAAAGAGACAAGATGCCCTAAACATCGTGTTGGCATGCCAGAAAGCTTAGTTCGTACAACTTCATGTTGATGCATACCAAGTCTTTGGTCGATCTGATACGGCATATCTCCTGCACATGCACCATTTGCTGCACATATGCACATAGAGGATCTCGGCCGTCAAATCACGAAACAGCGGTGTGGATCGGCGAGCGCGTCATGTTGGCGGGCAGCGAAGGCGTCGACTTTTTATGCGTTCCCACCTCACGCACGGTGAACAATTTTCCGTTTCCCCCGGCGACATCCTTTCCCCAATCTGGCCCGAACCCTTGACGGCCGCGGCGACCGTGGCGGCACTGGTCCACCTCCCCCTTGACGGCCGCTCTGCCTCCCCCTTGAGGACGCCATGGTGCGACGGCGACCATGTCGGAGGCGGAGGTGGAGGAGCTGCCCAAGGCGGAGGTGGAGGAGCTGCTCAAGGACAAGCTCGCCCAGATTGCCAGCGGCGGCGGAGGAGGAGCGGAGGTGATCGTCAACAAGGACGCCATGCCCGTGCCTCATGCCCCTCCATTCCATTCCTCAGGAGCTTCTAATTCTCCCCCGCTTCATTCTGATGTTTGCCCATTTCTAACACTGTATATGATATTACAAGTTCTAACACTGCAGCTGGAGGCCCATGGCTTCCTTTTTGGTTTGATGTATGAGATATTGAGATGTAGTACTAATTCTCTTCATGCTTGAGCTACCTCTTCCATTTGTTTTTTTTTCTCTCTGTAAGATTCAGGCGTTGTAAACTTGAATTCTGAAATGAATAAAATGTGATTTCTTTGATGTATATGTCTATGAAATCTAAGGTTTTAAATTGATGTATGAACTGAACAATGGCTGGCAACATTTCAACACCGTGCACATCATTGAAGCAATGGTCATTCACAGAACACAGCATGCACAAATTTTTGAATGCAGTCTGAAATCTGGAATCCGAAGTGCATATCCATTGCTTCAATGTTCTGTGAATGACCAGATGCCTTAATGAATTCTGTTCTTGTAATAGACCTTGTATGCAATCAGACCTGGCTGTATGTTGTTATCTTGATGTATTCAGAAGTATGCAAAATATACTATTCTATTCTTGACCAGGCTGTATGTTGTTATCGGGCGGTCCGTGGATACTCTCAAGATAAATGTGCTGCCATTTTGTTCAGGAATCAAGTGGATGCTAAACACTCATGCACCTAGCTTGCAAGAATTCTTTTTTCTCCTTTTGGAATAAGATGCAGTAGACTGATTTAGAGAGTAGCATGTTTTTTAGAATGCAAAATTTATTCAATGAATCTTGATTTACATGATGGTGATGTGTTACCTGGCATTTGGTGTACATTATCCAGTTAAATCAAGAATGCAAAATTTATTCAATGAATCTTGATTTATTCAAAATTTATTCAATGTCTGATTTACATGATGGTGTGATTTACATGATGGTGATGTGTTAACTGGCATTTTTGAATGGTGATGTGATTGATTCTCATTCTGTGTACATTATGTATGATAATTTGAAGCATGGAAGGTTGTAGAAATTGTCTTTTTTTCCTTTTGATTTGAGCCAAATCATGAGGAACCTGATACTGTAACAGCTAGAGGTAAACCTGATACTGTGTGCACATATTTGGTTAACATCAATTCTTTTGCAAGCTCAATTTCCATTCACATCCAGGGTAGCTAGAGGTGAACCTGATACTGTGTGCAAATATTTGTTTAACATCAATGTGGTTGCAAGCTCAACTTTCTTTCACATCCAGGACCCAAGTAAGCTCAACTTTCTTTCACATCAAACCTGATACTGTACATGTCAGATGTTCCTTAATTTGATGCTACAGCATCAGGCATTTGCTTCCATTGCCTCCAACGAAAAACATGCACATACATTTGGATTTCAATTCTGAAACATGCTGAGTGCTTCATCAACACAATTATTTTGACAATCTAAGGGAAATAGAATATCTCCGAAAGGTGCAGTTGAAACCTGACATACAAAAATCACTTACCAAAAGGTTTTTCTCATTACGCAACTCATATGTGATGTTTAATTGCAAACACCCATCTAACAAGTCTTCATGGGCACGACACAAACACCGTATTTGAACCATACTAAATATTGACAACTGCAGCCCAACATATGTAAAAACAGACAGTTTTGTAATAAATTACCTAAATTAAACCTGGTTGTTTCATCAACTCATCAACATCACATAGATTGCCATTACTTAACTAGTCTTTACATAACTGAAACTGAAATTACAAGAACAGCACCATTGGTTCCATTACATAGCCAAAATGCTCACTTCAGTACATTGGTTCCATTACACGGCAAGGGCTAATGCTTTGCCCATCCGGCTGCCGCGCTGCCGCCCGCGTCCATCCGGCCGCCATGCCATCCTGCCCATCCACGTCACACACGCCCTGCTGCACCAAGTGTCGGCCGGACTTGGTACGTTAAGGATCAGCTTGAGAACGGGGAAGCGGCAGTGAGGAGAACCTTCATAAGAGGCGACGCAGGGGGAGGCTCGGGGGCGGAGGGCGACTGGGCGCAGCCGGCTTGGAGCGGCACAGATGGGGCAGAGGGGCCGTCGGCGCAGGGGGAGGCTCCGGGGCGGAGGGCGACTGGGCGCAGCCGGCTTGGAGCGGCGCAGATGGGGTGGCAGGGCCGTCGGCGCAGGGGAGGCTCCGGGCGGAGGGCGACTGGGCGCAGCCGGCTTGGAGCGGCGCAGATGGGGCGGCAGGGCCGTCGGTGCAGGAGGAGGCTCGGGCGGAGGGCGGGCGACTGGGCGCAGCCGGCTTAGGGCGGCGTAGATGGGGCGACGGGGCAGTTGCGCGGAGACTCGGTGGGCGCGGGAGGCAAGCAAGGACGGCCGCAGGGGGCGGCGGCGGTGGCGTCGCCCAACCCTAGCGCCCTTCTCCTCCGAACGGGCAGAGCTGGCCTCTGGTGCGGGGGGAGGCGAACGAAATACACGTGCGCGGGGGGGGGGTTTGGAAATAAGCCGGAAGTGGGAGCGGGGGAGGGAGCTGTGCCGTTTATCAGGGAATGGATGGGCCGGATCTGATATGTGCATATGTGCACACATATGCCCATGTGCATACGATACGTTCCCATCTTTATTACGGTGATATATACCACAGAACTTTCTGAAGAATTGAATTACAAGTTTTTCACTAAATATTATCCCATAGATTTATTGCCTGACATAGTACAACCAAATGGTTCACTGTTGGTAGTCGTAAAACATCAGGTTTTACCCTAGTGAATACATGGATCCTACCATCTACACAGTACTTGATTTAACCATCTCTCACTTCTCCCAAACGATGAGATGGTATATATGCAGGTGAATGTCATTTATTGATAAGTGAATGCTGCAAGGAAGCTTTTTGGTGTGGGGTGTCCGATCTTCTCGACGTAGAATCTCTCGATAACTTATGTATCCTGACAAATCACCAGCTGATCCCTTACACCAATGCACGGACTTGCAGCTCTATGGAATATTCGCCCAAACATACACTTGATTGGATCCTCGCTGACCACGAAACGAAGATCGTCGAACCCTCAATTCATAGCGGAAAAGTGAGAATGACCTCTTGTTTTGAACACCCAATTTCCCCTCTATTTTGGCTATGTGCACAACAGGAGGAAACAAGCATATGCTATTTGAAATATATATTAAACGTGGTCCTTGTTACAATGGGGGTCTAACCCTCTATATATAGTCTCGGCCTAGGGACTATTCGGAATCACTGTTCATGGCAGTACTATTTAGAGTTACTGTTCATATTGTGTACTATTCACGCCTTGGGCTTCGTGCGGTTTGGGCCTTGGTCATGTAGATGGGCTTTGCTCCTTGCACCATTATATGGACCAGCCTCTTGGTTGACTTCATCTCCTTGGGCTAGTGGTATGGCCTCACCTCCTTGACCACATGGGCCATGGGCCAATGCCTTGGTCTCCTCTTTTGATGGACGCCCTTCCTCCCACGCCTCCCTCTTGGGATCCATCATTGTATGTTCTTCAAATCTGAGCACACATAAAACACGAGCTTTTGGTAGTATAAAATTCTCATCAATAACATTATGTGGTTTAGCTAAAAACAAATTCACCTGTTCTTTTAATAATTTGGCCCGTGCTCTTGTAATGGGTCCAGATGGCAGATTTGGAGTTTCAACACTCGTTGCGTGATCTGTAGTAGCAGAAGATGGTAAAGAGCTAGGGATGCCCTCATCATCCTCCCCCTCTTGAAAAGGTGTCGTCCTCGACGCTGGTCATCACCAGCAAAGAAAGGTGATAAATCAATGACATTGAATGTAGAGCTCACGTTATAGTCATCTCCAGGCAACTCGATCTTGTATGCATTGTCGTTAATCTTCGCAAGCACCTTGAAAGGTCCATCTCCTCTTGGCAGCAGCTTTGTCTTGCGGCGTTCTGGAAAGCGATCCTTACGATAGTGTACCCACACTAAATCGCCTGGTTGAAACAACACCTTCTTTCTTCTCTTGTTCGCCTTTGCAGCATAATACTTCGTCTTCTTCTCAATTTCAGCCTTCGTCTTCAAATGCAATTGTTTCACAAAATCAGCTCGTTTAGAAGCCTCCATATTAGCTCGACCTGACGGTGGCAGTGGCAACAAATCCAACAGTGTAATTGGCTTAAAGCCATATACCACCTCAAACGGGCATTGCTGCATAGTGGAATGCACAGCCTGGTTGTAAGCGAATTCCACGTGCGGCAAATAATCCTCCCACTCCCGCAGGTTCTTCTTTATCATGGCTCGTAGTAGCATGGAGAGTGTTCGGTTGACCACCTTCGTTTGACCATCAGTTTGGAGATGACAAGTTGTGCTAAATAACAACGTTGTCCCCAATTTGTCCCACAATGTCTTCTAGAAGTAGCTCATGAATTTCACATTACGGTTTGAGACAATGGTCCTTGGAACACCATGAAGTCGCATCGTCGCCCTTGTGGCACGGAATAAAATGTGTCATCTTGGAAAAACGATCCACGACCACAAATATAGAATCCCTTCCTCTCTTAGTTCTTAGTAGTCCCAACACAAAATCCATGCTGATATCTTCCCAAGGAATATTAGGAATAGGTAAAGGAGTGTACAAACTGTTTGGATTCAACTTGGATTTAGCCTTGTGACAAGTAATACAACATTGTACAAACATGTCCATATCTCGCCTCATTTTAGGCCAATAGAAGTGATCGCTCAACATCTTTTTGCGCCCAAAATGGCCCATCAAACCACATGCATGTGCTTCTTGCAACAAAAACAAACGAATGGATGATTATGGAACACACAACTTATTAGCACGAAAAATGAACACATCATGTATGTGAAACTTATCCCAACCTTTTCCATCTATGCATTTGGAGTAAGGAATCGAAAAATCATGATCAGCTGCATACAAATCACACAAACTTTCTAATCTAGGAACTTGGACACCTACTTGAGTCAAAAGCACGCTTTTCCTAGATAATGCATCAGCAACCATGTTGTCCTTCCCCTTTTTATATTTCACAATGTATAGAAAATATTCGATGAACTCTACCCAATTGGCATGTCTACGGTTCAGGTTTGCTTGACCCTTTAAATACTTCAATGCCTCATGATCAGAATGAATAATAAACTCTTTGGGCTATAAATAGTGTTGCCAAGTTTCTAAAGTACGCACCAACGCATAAAGCTCTTTATCATAGACTGGATAATTTAATTGAGCACCATTCAGTTTCTCGCTACAATAGGCTACCAGTCTACCTTCTTGCATTAAAACAACGTCAATACCAAGTCCACTAGCATCACACTCAATTTTGAAATTTTTTGTGAAATCAAGCAAAATGAGCAACGGTGCTTCAGTCAAGCGTTTTTTAAGTTCAGCAAAAGCATTCTCTTACGCTGCCCCCACACAAATTCAACACCCTTTTTAGTAAGTTCATTCAATGGGGCAGCGATAGTGCTAAAATCCTTTACAAAGCGCCGATAAAAACCAACGAGACCATGAAAGCTTCTAATCTAACTTACGTTCACAGGAGTTGGCCAATTTTTAATCACTTCAATTTTAGATTCATCTACTTCAACTCCTTGTTCATAAATAACATATCCCAAACATATGACACAATCTTTGCAGAATCTGCACTTCTCCAAGTTACCAAACTGCTTAGCATCACATAAAATTTGTAGAACTTGTCTAATATGGTCAATGTGTTCAGATTCAGTGTGATTGTAAATTAGGATATCATCAAAGTACACAACCACAAATTTACTAATCAAATGCCTTAAACCATGATTCATTAAACACATCAATGTACTAGGTGCATTAGTTAAACCAAATGGCATTATCAACCACTCATACAAACCAAATTTTGTTTGAAAGGCTGTTTTCCACTCATCCCCTTCGTGCATCCTAATTTGATGGTAACCACTACGCAAATCTATTTTAGAGAAAATAACAGCACCACTCAATTTGTCTAGCATGTCATCTAAGCGAGGAATTGAATAGGATGATGATATCGAATAGTGATATTATTAATTGCTCTACAATCAATGCATATACACCATGAACCATCTTTCTTAGAAACTAAAATAACATAAACAGCACAAGGGCTTAAGCTTTCACGAACGTACCCTTTGGATAGAAGCTCTTGTACTTATTTTTGAATTTCCTTTGTTTCCTTGGGGTTGGTGCAATATGGTGGTCGATTGGGCAGCGGCGCTCCTGGAATCAAGTCGATCTTATGTTTGATCCCGCGAATAGGTGGCAGCCCAGCGGGTACCTCCTCCGAAAACATGTCGCTAAATTCCTACAAAACATGAGAAACACCACTAGAAAGGGAAGTTAAGTCATTAGCAGCAAGCAATGTATCCATGTACACAAGTACAAAGTGCATCAGAGTGGGATTCTCACTCAGCTCTCTAATTTCTAATTTGAAGGCTATCATCACTAACTTGTTCTCTCCCTCACTTTTCTTTTTACCACTCAGATTTGGCTTATGGTTCTCACTCACCGAAGGTGGAATCACTCTATTCTTCCCTCTTTCACTCTCACTCTCTACTTTTACCTCTGTCTTTTGCACAGAATCATTTACAATTTCAGCAGGAGTAAGTGGTTTTAACAACACATCCTTGTTGTTCCACTTGAATTTGTAGCAATTGCTGCGCCCATCATGTATGGTAGCACGGTCATATTGCCATGGTCTACCCAGCAGTAGATGGCAAACAATCTTGTGAGGGACAACATCACAATCAATGGTATCACAGTAAGTGTCAATCTGAAAGTGTATACGTACTATGTAGGTCACCTTCACCTCTCCATTCTCACTTAACCACTGAACATGGTAAGTATGAGGATGTGAAATAAACTTCAGTCCCAACTTGGTGCATAATTCTTTGCTCGCCAAATTGTGACAATTACCACCGTCGATTATCACTTTGCATGCTTTCCCCTTTCCCACTTGTGCGTGGGTGTGAAACAGGTTGCATCGTTGTTCCATAGATGGTTTGGGCAGCACACTTAACACCTTTTGCGTGCAAATCACCGTAGGCGGATTGACGACGCTGCACACTAGTTGCCCATCTCCATCCTCCTCATCCACATCATCAAAGCGATCAAAATCAGCAAACGGATCATCTTCATCCTCATTGGGTGATGCATACTCGCCCACTTCAGTGTACAACATGGTCTTGTTATTTGGGCACGTCCCAATCACTTGAAGCATTGTATATCATGAGTTCTTGCTGTAGAGCCTACTAAACAAGTGCCACTTGCAGCTGGTCATGCACTTCTCCTTACAAGGGATGGAGACTCCTCCTTCTTGCTACTTGGTGCACTCCGGAAAGTTGAACCACTAACTGGAGATGCGCTCTTGCTCGGAAAAGGCTTAGGCACAAATTTGCCATGACCCGAAGGACCACGAGCAGAAAACTGTGCATCTTCCTCCAATTGTTGTTCAGCTTTTGTTGCTTGGTGAACCAGCTCACATGTGTTGTTATATGGTTAAAAATTGACAATGCGCTTTATATTGTGATTCAGGCCACCAAGATATCGTGCCATGGTTTACTCTTCATTTTTGTGCACTTTGGCATGAATCATAGCTTGCTCCATCTCTTCATAATACTCCTTTGCAGATTTAGCTCCTTGTTTCAGATTCTGGAGCTTGTTGAAAAGATAGCGTGTATAATGCTTTGGCACAAAATGAGCATGCATCTCTGTCTTCATATCAACCCAAGTGGCCACAAGTGGTTCTCCCCGTTCGGCTCGTTGACGCTCACTTGGTCCCGCCACACAAGAGCATATCCATCAAATTCCACAATAGCAAGCTTCAATTTTTTGTCTTCGGAACATCGCTGCAAACAAAATAATTTATCCACTTTCAACTCCCATGTGAGGTACTCTTCAGGATCAGTTCCTCCTTGAAATTTGGGAATGCTTAGCTTGACCTTTTCCAAATCGTCATCATCATGCTATCGGCGAAGATAATTATCATTGCGGTGCAAGTGAAGGTCGTCGTCCCAATCAACATCATATGCCACAGCACCACCTTGACCAAAACCTTGGGCACGCCCACAGCCACGTCCAGGGCCAGGAGGACGCCTTGCATTAGCAGCGGCATGGTCACAGTGCATTTGCTCAGCACGTGTAGCGAACTCAGCAGGGGCCTCATTAGCTTTTGGACCGTCTACACTTCCAACATCTCCTTAGTTGCCCCCAAGCATCTCCTTGAGTTCAGCAATGCCTTGGCACAAGGTATTAATCTCATTAGCAACTCGCAACTCCCCGCTCTACATGTCCTCGCCAATATTTGCAGCCACATCATCTAGGTTCTTCCTAAACTCCCGTTGCAACTCAGCGTGTAATGCATCAAACCGGTACTACGGGACTGATGCATTAGCATCCTCCACCTCCGCTTCAGATATGCACACAACAAAGTATAGGGTGATATATGTAGAGATCACTCAACTCATAATTTTGAACAAAGTGAAGTTTCTTTACCATCTCGAAAGGAATTAAGATCAACAATACTTACACTTCAGGGCAGTAGGAAACACAAGGTGATGTGTGAGTGAATTTCAAGAGCGAAGCAATGCACAACACAGAAGTTTATTGGAGCTTGGTAGGGTAAGTGTATACCTACTCAATTCTGCAATTCCAGGATGTTAAGCTAAGTAATAATCCAAGCTAAAATACTTTGCCTAGGTGCTGATCCAGAAGGTTTAAGTGAAGTGTATGAACGCATACGCAAAGATAACTGTGACTTAATGCAAACAAAGAATGAACTAGTGAGATGCAATCCGAATTTGAGATTGAACAAGTTCATTTTGCACTAAGTACTAGGAGAGACGCTAGCCAATTGCAAAATATATATGTAAGGGCACAAGATTGCTCAAGAAAATTAATTACACAATCTGAAAATCTGGCCCGGCACTGTAGAAGCCAAAAATAATGATGGTTATTGTAGCCAAGTTTTTTTACTTTCTCTTCCTCTCTTTTCTTTCTCAAAAATTGTGTTTTTGCTCTCTTTTTTTATACTCTTTTTTTTCAATGCCATGGCTTTTCTTATGCGGATGCCTTTTCCTTCTTTTCTCTCTTCTTTGCAAAGGCCGAAAGTGTTTTTGCTACTCTCTTAATTGCGCAAACCTCACAAATCAGCAAAGTGTATACAAGCTTAGTGAGCAGCACTTGTGCAATATCAAAAGCTAGTCTCAAGATGAAAACATATAAGTGATGCACAAAGAACCCAATGTGGTTCAGCTGTGGCCACCACTCGATTTGGTCATGCAAGTGGAAACCGAACCAAACCGAGACACCACTTCCGAAACTGAAATTCAAGGATTCAGAAAGAAACTCTGGAAGTTCGGCTCAGACTCTATGCTTACCAAAAGAATTCGGAAAGGAATCCTGTGGATCAATTTCGGACAGTAGCCAAGAGATTGAAACCAACTCTACTAACTTGATTATATAGATTCGGCCAGCCCCAACCAAGCAAGGATGGTGCGTGTCAAAGGGAGAAGGTGCGGCTAGGGTTTACCCAAACTGAACCGAACTCAACAAAAATGGTGCGGCACAAGGAGTGCTCGGCTAGGGTTTGCAAGTGGCCGAAAACAAGTTCTAATCAATTCAGCCAAACTGTAACATCCCAAAAATGCTTAAATGCAAAAATACGAGATTTTTAAAACTTTTTGTATAATTATCTGTGTCATCTTATTTTCGCCTGCATTTTCGGGAGTTATTTGATCTATGTTTTCTTTTGCCAACATAAGTGGTAATTACGAAAACCCTAGAAATAAAAACTCTAGAAATGAAAACCTAAATGCAGGAATTAGATAAGCAAAATAAAAACTTAGGTATTGCCCTTCTAGATAATACATGAATTGTGGAACCTAAAACTAAAATCTTTTTTAAAATTAGAAATATTTAGTAAGGACCAAGGTTTATCAACCACCACATGAGAATTTCTTAAAACAAATTGAAATGAGATTGATTAAAACATGCTTTAAAAACTTTCCTCAAAGATTAAATAATAAAGTACAAGCAAATAGGAGCTTAAAAGATTTTTAGAGAGAAGTCATGATCAAATAAAATTCTACAAAAATTATAGCATGAACTAAACTTTGTCAATAACCTTCCCCTAAATTTTCCTAATTTTTGAACTTGTATTTCTATCCCTAAAAACTGCCTAAAACCATCATCCATTATTTTAGAAATTCTAGAAACCTATTTTCTTTTCCTTTCACTGACTACTAGGCCCCATCGGTAGGCCTTCACCTCCACGCACCCCTGCCCCTGCCCTTTCATGCCCGCCACGAAGCTCCCAGCCCGTGCGTGCCCATGCCAACGGTCACCCTCAGCAGCTTCGTCCTCTCGCTATAAGTGTCGCCCTGAGCTGCACCTTTGCCCTCCTTTACCATCCCCCTTTTCTCTACTCCACCGAGGGCCAAGAAGAAAGCACAAAGCTCAAGCCACGCCGCCCACTCGGCCGCTGCGCATCGCTCGTCATCCCGGCTGCTGTGGTACGCTTCGCCACCGGCCATATGCGTCAGCACGCGTCCCCAAGATCCCTCCCCAAAATCCCTCAATCTATTTCAGGGATTGTGCAGTGGGAGCTCGTTACTTCGTCCTCTTCCATGGTTCCAGCCTAACCGCCGCCATGACCACCATTTCTCACTCGGTAAGCCAGTAGTCAATTCCTCGCCTCTAGAGCATCCCCACGCTCCCCTCTACCTCCCCCCCATCACCCACTTCGGTCCCCCATCTCCTCAACGCTGCCGTGGCGACACCCCCCTCGCGCCACCACGGGTTCTCGACGCCCAGCCGCCCTTGGCCCCCTTCGTCCGCTGTGGTGAGTTCCCCGCACCACACCAATGGCCATACGCGTGCTACTCTCCACCTTCTTTCCCTCTAGCACCGACGCCCCTTTCCTCCTCCATGGCCAACCGCCGCATGTAGTCACCCCGCCGCTCCCAGCCATCTCCGGCCATGCTTCCACCACCTAGGAGTTCGCCTTGGCATAGGCATTCCATTTTAGCTATCCACGGCCGCTGCCGACGCCACCTCTGCTGGCACCACCCTTGTCACCGCTGCCTGCTCCGCACTCCCCTGTTCCTATCTGTGCCTTTCCCATTGTATTTCTCTCTATGTATGTTGGATATGAGTAACTGACAGAGATCCTTATTCGAATAAGATGCTTAGCTACTGTGAGGAGTTGCTAGTTAGTCAGTATTGGTTGCAGGCTACAAATACATTGTTAATTCGATTAGCAAGTAGTTTAAGGTGATCTGAGGGTAACTAGAATTATCATTAGGACTAACGACCTTGCTAATACCAATAGATAGGACTTTTATTGATTCAAATAACCATTTAAACATTTGTCTAACAGTAGCACATTAGTTCAAAAAGTTATGCTGTATAAGTTAGATAATTAAACATCATATAGTTGTCATTAGCAGTAACACTCAAGGATCAAAGCATCTGTTGTCATGTGTTCTATTTGGGCACTACATTGAAATGAACACTACTTTCTGATCCTTGCTATGCTGCTATGTGTTCCATTTGGTCAGTAAATTTCTCTAAGTCAGTGCCCTCTCTGGCTCATTGCTATGTTATGATGTTTTGATCCTTGTCTTCAATTGTCATCAGAGCAAGAGATTGTATACTACAATTTGGTTGTTTCTACTGATGTTGCCAAATCTTCAATAGATGGATATTTCAAATATCAAATAGGCATTTAGATAAGGTGATAATTGATTAGGGCATATTTGTCGTGCATCTTAATAGTGTTACTACAGTTTGAGTTGATACATGCCATACTGTTAGTGAGCCCATTAACTAAATCATGCAATGTAACATTATTAGGAGAACACTAGTTAAGCAACATACATTCAAAGTACTCAGTAGCTCTATGTCTACCTCCCTCTCTATCTGTATGACAGTAGGGCCCACTAGTCTATGTTAGTAGCAAGTTACAGGTTAGTTAAACATTATTGGTTAAATTCAGAAGATTAGTTTAGTAAACTAGAGGTTGATTAGAAAATGATCAGTGAACCCCACCAAAGCCATTAGTTTATTAAAAGCATTGATAGAATATGAAGTTGGTTGGGAAGATTAGCAATTGCATATGGATTAGCTTAGATAGTAAATAAATTGATAGAGTGAGTATGTGACAGTAGCCCCATCAGTGTATTGGAGTGGCTGGCAGTTAAGTTTAAAGAACAAGTTTAAAAAGGAATCATATTAAAAAGAAATATAGTTGCTTACCATATCTAGTTGAAGGGTAGCTAGGATGTGTTTATGTCATTACAGATAGGAGCTGTACAATAATTAGTGACACTACTGCTTAGTTAAGTGCTACAGCTAGGCTTAAGTGAATGTCAAATGACTATCAACTCAAAAGCAAATTAAGTAACCATTAGTAGCTAATTGTCGATAGGCCACCAAGTCTGTAGATAATAGATATGCACACAATCACCATCAAAGTCTGCCGAAAGAGAAGAGCTCATAAGAGGATTGATTTTGACTGTATGAACATCGTGGATGTATACATAGAATACGTGGAGAGAGTGCTTGCAAGTGCTAGGTAGCCTATTAAGAAAAACAACATCACCATCAACGATTCTCCTACTGATTGTTTGACCGACCTTAAGTGTAGCGTGTCCTTTTGGTCCTTCGGTGATGGCATAGGTTATTTCGCTATCTCTGTAGGTCAAACATAGTCACTTATCAACCACCAATCAACATCGTCAAAACCCCAGCTATCACCCATCGCTATACGTCCCCACTGGTCGGATGATTCGTGATCCGAAAGCTAGCAGATATGAGAGTATTACCTAACTAGGTAATCTCTCCCATATCGGTAACCATTGAGGAATGTTCCTACGAGCATTCTATCTTTCCTTGTTAGATTTATCTACTTTGGTTTGAAGTATTTCCTTCATTCCAATTATCAACAGATATATTTTGTCTGTAGTATTTCCTTCATCAACTCTTTTGTATATACTTTTGTCTGTAGTATTTCCTTCATCAACTTCCTCGGTTATACTTCATCTAAAGTGTTTCCTTCATCCACTCCATTAGGTATGATTAGTTTCATCTGGAATACTTCGTCCTTCCAAGTTGTCGTTAGAAATTTTTGCTTGTATTTGAAGTATTTTCTTTGGTTTGAATATCTTTGGATTTATTGGATTTCTTTTGGTTATTTTCATACACTCTTGGATTTAATCGTATACTACGTAGTTAGACTCTGACGCTGTGATGGGACAACAATCCCAACAAGAACGAGGCTGGAATCAAGATTGTCCGAGCGTTGAACAGGATGACTATCAGTATATTGAGCGGGATGATTATCAGAACCTTGAGCCAGAAAAGGATCAAGGTTATTAGAATATTGAGCAAGGCAAGTCAATACTTTGATCATATTGCATCTAATTTTTGCAATTATATTGTTTTAAATTATGAAATTACATTGCTATGTTTTATACAAATATATTGGTCCAGCTCATAGTTAATGCCTCAATAATAATTGTGTATAAACTTCCAATCCTTGAATTTGGACACTATCCTTGTCACCCTAGAATTAATGGTTAACATACTAGTTATAGTATGTATCTAAGTGTCATGCTTAGCCTTGCTTATATACATTGTCCTTCAGGCATTAAGTTGCCCGACATCAATCAACACTTTGAAAATGAAATTGAGCAGTCGAGGCTGGGAGCCTGGCTAGTATGTTGGAGTAAAGGTTATTTTGAAAACAAAAGAAAAACCTGAAAAATAGATTTCGACTTGGTCGGCTGGAAAAAGTGGCTGGTGCCTGGTGCATGAGAGAGAGTTGGTATGTGGATGTACTGCCCGAGTCAATTAAGGACCGAATCTGGTAATGACCTCTCATGTAAAACAGTACAACCACAAGTTTGTAACACTTAAGACCTGGCTGACTAATTTGTTTCACCTCGGCGTGGCTTTGCCATTGGTGGATGCGGGTGGGTAGTCAGGGGAGAACGAAGCCACGAGAACTGCCCAGCGCTAAAGGGAGATCTTTGGTGGGCGAGCAGAGGCCCTAAGGAGGTGATACCTAGCGGTGCGAAGTTGCAAAGAGGTGGGACATTGTAAATGCCTTGTGATAATCAACATTAGCCACACACCTACAGAAGTGTGTCGGGGCAGTATAAGTTGATTTATCTCTTGTGGGTAAAGTGTACAAACTCTGCAGAGTAACTATCTAGATAGCCGTGCTCACGGTCAAGAGTTATACTGAAAACTTGCTTGATATAGCTTTCCTTTTTATAAAACCATTTGTGTGTACGTGGAATGAAAAGGGTGGGTTTGAGCCCAGCAGATGGAAATGTTGAGGTTGAAATCCAGAGAGTTGAAAAAGCCTGGTTAGGGATTAGTGGTAAATACGGGATAACCTGAGCATTGAGTGGATGTACTCACTCAATGGTATAGGAGACGGAATCTCCACTAGTACTTTACAAACAAAAACTCAGTTTATAAAACCTGTATTGGTTAAAAATGCTAAGTCTCAGGATTTGCTATTACTTAATCTATTTCAATAAATGGCTTTGTGCAAAATAAAAGAACCATGAGCCTTCCCTTTGATTAGCCTTGCATCTATAATAATTGCATTGTGTATTAGCTCGCGAGTACGGTTGTGTACTCATGCTCACTATTTATATTCTTTAAGTCAGTAAGCATAAAAGAAGGCTTCAAGGACAATTATGATCATTGGACAAGACTGAAGATCAATTAGGCCAAGAACTAGGTGACGAGCCCACAGTCGATTGCCGGTGGGCATATCATGAGGGTTATACTTTGATTCTACTTCCGCTGCTGATTCTCTAAAACTATTTGGCCTGTTCGGCCATTCTGCAAGTCAAAAACCGTAAGGTATATTTACGCTTTGTTTAATATTATGCAATAGCATTACATTTTCGTGATATGTGTTTGAACCAACAATGTAACTGTGTGTGCCAGCTACTGATCCAGGGAATGGCACAAATATACACAGTAGTTCCGAAGTTCTAAATTTGGGGTCTAACACAAACCGAGAGAGGCGGCTAGGGTTTCCAACTTTTGACCAAAACAAAAACTGAGATTGAAGATGATTTTTGTATGGATTATGCGGATGCAAAGATAAAGCTACGCAAAGGATCACCAAGATCAGCATGTAAACAAAATTTCTAATGGACTAAAACCTAACTAACTCACACGAAATAACAGATTGAACTACGGTTAACCTATTTTTTGTTTGTGGCTTTAGCTAAATAGGACAGAAAAGAAGAATTAATCAAAAGGATAAAGGTTCTACCGAGTGCACCTAACGCTCTGATACCATATGATGTGGGGTGCCCGATATTCTCGACGTAGAACCTCTCGATAACTTGTGTATCCTGATGAATCACAAGCTGATCCTCTGCACCAATGCACGGACTTGCAGCTCTATGGAAAATTCACCCAAACACACACTTGATTGGATCCTCGCTGACCATGAAGCGAAGATCGTCGAACCCTCAATTCCCAACAGAAAAGCAAGAACGATCCCTTGTTTTGAACGCCTAATTTCCCCTCTATTTTGGCTATGTGCACAACAAGAGGAAACAAGCATATGCTATTTGAAAATATATTAAACGTGGTCCTGTTACAATAGGGGTCTAACCCTCTATATATAGTTTCTGCCTAGGGACTATTCGAAATCGCTGCACATGGCGGTACTATTTGGAGTTACTGTTCACGCCGTGCACTGTTCACGCCTTAGGCTTAATACGGTTTGGACGTTCGTTATGTAGATGGGCTTTGCTCCTTACACCATTACATAGACCAGCCCTTGACCGGATGGGCCATGGGCCATCGCCTTAGCCTACTCTTTTGATGGGCTCCCTTCCTCCCACGCCTCCCTCTTGGGATCCATCATTGCATGTTCTTTAAATCTGAGCACACATAAAACATAAGCTTTAGGTAGTATAAAATTATCATCAATAACATTATGTGATTCAGCTAGAAACAAATTCACCTGTCTTTTAATAATTTGGTCCGTGCTCTTGTAATGGGTCCAGATGGCAGATTTGGAGCTTCAACACTTGTAGCGTGATCTATAGTAGCAGAAAATGGTAAAGAGCTGAGGATGCCCTCATCACTTCTTCTGTAATAGGTCATGTTCTCCTGTTTATGCTTTTGCTAGGCTTATGTTCATTAGTGTCCTGATGCATAGCTGACACTCAAAATATTTGCTTGCTCAATTTCGTGAAGATTTTCAGGTGCGTCCTTGCGTTTACTGTAAATGCATACACGACCAACTGAAGGATACCCATTAAACAGTCGATGCCGTTTTGTGGATTTCATAAGAAAAATTGCAGGTGATCGGTATGGCATACAGGTGTATTTTCAAGATAAAACAGATTATGCATACTAACCGCGACAAAAAGGATCCTTCCTAGGAGATGATATGCCATCTAGATAAAGCTGGTCAAGAAAGGTTTTCGTACTAGTTCCATGTCACCGGGTATCAATGATACGTCGATTGTTCTGATACCCAAGATAGACCATCCGGAAGAACTAAAGGATTTCCGCCATCATTAATGGCGATTAGAGAGAGATGAATAATACTAAAAATTATTAGTTCAAATAACATGATCAGCAATAAACAGCCACCGCCTTGCACGTCATGTCATCCGTGCTGGTGTCCCTATTCGCGGCAACACTGACGCAGTAGACGGCGATGGATGGAAGGCTCCTGATTCACTAGTTCCATGTCACCGGGTATCAATGATACGTCGATTGTTCTGGTACCCAAGATAGACCATCCGGAAGAACTAAAGGATTTCCGTCATCATTAATGGCAAATAGAGAGAGGTGAATGATACTAAAAATTATTAGTTCAAATAACATGATGAGCAATAAACCGCCTTGCACGTCGTGTCATCCGTGCTGGTGTCTCTGTTCGCGGCAACGCTGACGCAGTAGACGGCGATGGATGGAAGGCTCCTGATTCACTTGCGCAGCAACACTACCGAGTAATTTCCCCACAAGCAGACTGTGACTCTGGATGTGACACTGGATGTCGCTGGAAGGAATACACGCATACGAACCAGCAGTGCAGACCGATCACGCGCACGTATGCAATCCACAAAGCAAAAAACATCTGCCTCTTGTCTTGCCTTTTCTCGAGCCGCGCGCCGAATTGCTCTGCCTTCGCCACCTCACGAGTGCTCGCACGCACGTAGTGCTGTCGCCGCTTTGGTGGCCTGTGGAGAGACAGGCTTCTGCGAGACTGACGAGCGAGGAATCACGACGTGGAATCGACGAGGAATCACGACGTAGATGTATTGCTCGCGCACCCAAAAATCAATCAGGGGACAACTATGCTGCAACAACCAGGACGTGGAAGCAAAGCCAAAAGACAAATCAATCTTCTGTAGATCGCACCACGCACACTAAAAATCCCTGGATTAACTCAATGCTAAAGCATTTTTTTCTACAGGATCTTGATGACACCAACAGCCGCCGCTTCCTCCATCTCTCGCACGGCACAAGAACTGCCTAATATTTCCCCCGGCCAGTACAGCACGCGAGGCCGCAAAACAAGAAAACGATTTTTTTTCTGTTTTGTCCAGATCACGCCTACAGTTTTTTTGTGGAAATATATCACTCGGCCAAAAACCAAAACTTGGCCTTGTCAACAAGGTCACGAAAATCTATTTAATCCCAACAATCAAGGAAGCACATACCCTTTTGAAGGGTTTTTCTATTTATCTCAATTTTTCAATCTTAGACACTCCAAAATTGTTACGTGTTGTAGCCTTCAAACTGCACCTCTGTAGCTCTAACACACATCATCCATCTTTGATCTCCACACGCCTCAACTCAAGCTCGACCGTCTCCTCCAGCATCCTCGACCATCTGAACCATGACTTCGCACCAAGCCATCTCCCCGTCCTCGTCGTAGGCCAAAGCAGCATATTTTTCCAGCACAAGTTCTTTCCAACTTGACCGACATAAGTTCATACACACGTCACACACCTCAAACAACATCAGTAAACAATATTGTCA
This sequence comes from Phyllostachys edulis, assembly GCA_036346405.1. Lineage (NCBI taxonomy): Eukaryota > Viridiplantae > Streptophyta > Magnoliopsida > Poales > Poaceae > Phyllostachys > Phyllostachys edulis. The sequence continues at coordinate 51,158,932 of CM070554.1, read as the reverse complement.
ATTATTCATCAATTAAATTCTTCTAGACCTAGCCACGTGGTCTAAAAGTTATTTATAAGGAGGTCTCTAAATGCTTGGCTAATCGGCTAAGCCCCCTCTTACAGGCTATTATTTCGCCAAACCAGAGGGCCTACCAGGGCGCATGATCACGGATCATTGCTATTATTTCGCCAAACCGGAGGGCCTACCAGGGCGCATGATCACGGATAATGCTCTCATTGCTTTTGAGTGCGTTCATTCAATCCAGACGGCGAAGGATGAGGGGTATAGTTTTTGTGCTTACAAGCTGGATTTATCCAAGGCGTATGATAGGGTTGATTGGGATTTTCTTCAAGGTGTTATGTCGAAGCTAGGCTTTCATTGTGATTGGATCCGATGGAGGCTTGAGATGCGTCACATCGGTTCGTTATGCTGTGCGCTTCAGTGGGGCGTCGCACACGCCCTTTACAGTTTACACTGACCCGTGGTTTACGATCCGTTATCCCCTCACGTCGGATCTGAACTTCGTAAATCCAAATCCTCTATAAGAACAATATGCTATTCGCTAAATCAGTAGATAGAACTCACCGATACATTGCTGAATCATTTAATACGTAACGTAAAACCACACCATTCATTAATTTAACACATCAGAGTTTATATAGACCGCATTAGGTCATGTTCTACAATAAGGGCCGAACAGACCAAAGATTGCATTACAAAAGAAGCGGAAGCGATAACGGAAGTAAAAAGGAGAGAGCACATCTCTCCACAGGCAAGCGAATGGGGAAACCCGTATGCGTCCGATATTACCCGAAGACTCAGATAATATAGGATGCACGCAAGCACCGACGGAGTCAGCTAGATTGAGACGAGACCAAGACTAAAAGAACTAAACTACTACTCCTGATCCCCTAGGCCTCCAACTTCTGAATCCTCGTAGTAGTCGTAATCTCCCGGATTTCATGCTTCTAGGGTTTTGGGGGAAAGAATGAGAATGAGCACGACTTCTGTGCTCGCGAGCCAACACACAAGATGCAATAATAATACATGCAAGGCTTAACAAGGATGGCTCAGATTCTTTTATTTGCTAAAGCAATATTTTTAATTATCATAATTACAAATTTCTATCACTTAGCATTTTAACCAAATTGCATTTTATTAAAGAGAGTAATTGTGTAATATTTATATCAGCAGAGGCTACCTCCACATTTATGCTTATTTGATTGGAGCTACCTCCACTTATTAACACCACTAAGGTTCATTTCCCCAGGAAAAATCCAAATCTAGGGCTAGGTGAGCCCACCACATTTTTCATACCATCCACAAAGATTTCTAAATAGAACTAACTCTAGTTAAGTTCCCATGTCCGCCTTTGACCGTAGGCGCGGCTGTTTAAACAATTTAGACTCTGCAGAGGTTGTACACTGTACCCACAAGAGATAATCATACTCGTTACCCCCACATGATTCCGTAGTCATGTAGTTGAGCGATCTTCACAGTAACCTTTCAAAGTATCTCGCCCATTCCATCATCTCACCTATATGGGCTACCCCCATTTGCGGTGGGTCCCATAAGTTGTGCGGGATGTTTACCACCACGATAGGCGTAGTTGGCAACTTCACCCTTTCTTAGTGTCCCATTCAAGCTGGATCATATCCACTACTTGCACCACCTTGCTCGGCCACCGATGAGATGATTTCCAGGGTCCAATAAATTTACTAAGCTAAGTTGCACTTTACAGACTTGTGGTTGTACTTGTTTTACACGGGAGGTCATGACAAGATTAAGTCCTTAGGGGTTACCTGGGTGATTCATTTTATACCATCCACAACCAACATTCCTTGGGCTACATTAGCACCCACCATCATCACATCCATCATACCATCCGCCTAGATAGTAACAGCAAGTTATTAGGGTTTTTGAGGAGCAAAGCACATTAACTCAACCATCTCAGTCATTTACCCACAATGACTGCCTAAAATCACTTTAATGTTTAAAAGATGATGATTATGAAATTTAATGTCTCGGTACTTAAGCAAGACTAGCATGTCACTTAAATACAACCTATAACTAGTAATTACCATATAGTTACTAGGGTGACATGGAATAATGGATTCAATTGTTAAGGATAGTATTATAATTAATTAATCATCAAATGTGTATTTAACTACCTTAAGCTTTAACATACATTTGATTAAAGAATTAAAGCATGCAATTTTGGTAATTTAAATGAATATAATTTATATAAAATGCAGGATCCAAATGATCAAAGTATCGACTCGCTTGGAGTAAAGGTAAGTGTGGATGTCATGGGGACATGCTCATGATCTTAGGTGATGAGACAATTAGCAATAGTGTTGAAGGTTTGTTGAAATCTGGAGTTTTCAGCAAGTGTCAGGTTTTTCGGTAGTACCGACATGTAAGCCGCGGTACTACCACAGCGCGGTACGATCACAAATGAGGTGCGGTACTACCGTGGATCGCGTGGTCGTTTTGGACGTCCGATTGAAATCGGACGGTCCAAATCAAGTGAGACGTTCGGACCGTCTGAACAGTGGCCAGATCGGATGGCTAGGAGAGTGGTTCGATCGTTCCCATGAATCTAGGCTGTCCATGTGGCAGGCCGACTTTGTCTAAGGGTTTTTCATCTTTCTGTGGAGCGGTAATACCGCAGTGTGTATGGCGGTAGTACCGGATCGCGGTAATACCGTATTTTAGATGGCGGTTGCAAATTTCCAAAACGAGTGCATTTTGAGTGTTGATTTTGTTCTGGAGAAGTACGACCGCGAGGTGAATGGCAGTAATACCACATGGCAGTGTGACCGCCTGAGAGCGATATGGTTTTTTCAAAGAGATTGTTTTTGAGGAGTTTTGGGTTTCTCCGAAGTGTGGTATGACATAATATAAGCTTTACGGCTTCTGTCTTTTAAATTGATGTAGCTTTGCTTATTACTCTCTTGAGCTTTAGTATTTCAATTCTTGCTCAAGATCGTATCTAGTTCTTTGACTTGCTAGAATTATCATGCTTTCACATGTGTAGCCAAGTCTTTGCTAAGTGAGCTAAAACTTTTAAACAACTTGAACTAAACATTGCAATTTGTGGATCTTTTAGCTAGTTGCACATTTAGTGATCCGTTTGTGATACTGGCCCTGTCAAAATTGCTTTGTTAGCTCTTGAATCTAGAATTGAACATTTCTAGAGCTTCTTGTTCTTTTAAGAATCTAAAACTCCTCTTGTGAACAATGAAAAATGATCTCTTTTGTGCGAAAAAACTGATATCACCAATTCTTTCTCATAAGACGATTTGCCATTGCACTAGAAATGAACTCAAGGGGAGTTTTGGATGACCTAGACCACTCTTTTAAGCTCTTTTGTTTGGGATGGTCGCAGCAAGGCTTGAGATCTAGCACATGGCTAAGAAAACAAATTATCAAAATAGGTTGAAGATTAGGAAGAGATTGTGGATAGCTCTTAGTCCAGGATCTTCTTTACTAAGATTGACCTTTTATCAACTTGAAATGAAATTTCTTGTGAAAATTGGGCTTTTGAGACCATTTGAGCAAAATGATTCAATTCAGGACTTTTTGTCTCTAAGATGGTCGTTACTAGCTTCTTGATCTCACAATGACATTCTGACATGGCCTTTATCACTTTAGGCTACATGTTGCTGAACTTGCTACTTGTGAAGCTTTTGCTTAAATTGTTAAAATTCATCGCTTCATTTTGAGCTCACTAGCTTAGCTTTGTTATATATGTCTTAACATGGTCTTGCTAGCTCTGTCAGGCTTGCTATGTATTGAGTAGTAATAGAAATGCTATTTTGCTCTTTTGGGTAATCTCTAAAGCTTCTTTTACTAAAAACAAAAAGTACAAGAACAAGAAGCCACTCCATTGCACTTCATGCATGCTCTTTCTTATGCTTCTTCCTTATTTTTGCATTTGTCTTCTCTGGATGAGAGGAAGGCGTGATTCCTTAATGAATCCATTGTCAAAGGGGGAGAAGTTTTGGCAAAAATGTTAAAAAAAGAGCTAGCTTTTTGGACGTAGGGGGAGAAGAAATAAAAAGATGAGACAAAAGAAAATTTTCTACAAAGTGATGATCATAGTGAGGGGGAGCTTTCAAATTGCATTCTTTTGATCTTATTGTCATTTCTGAATCTGAATTGCAATTCTTGGAGACTCACAATGATCAAATGTCATATTGAACAATTGTTCTTTCATATGGACCTTAAGTGAGATTTTTGACACTTCTCTGGAATTGAAGCCTTCTTGCCTTCTTGCCTTCTTTTGCCGTGTCTCACTTGCTAAAACTATTCTGAAGCCAACTTGGTCTTTCTCACTGCATTCTCTTGTATTTGAGCCAAGTTGAGCCTTTGCGCGAAAATGTTGAGTTCGTTTGTCTTCTCAAACCTCAAAACATATATTTTTGGGATATTGCCAATGTATTCATCAAGGGGGAGATTGTGGATGTCATGGGGACATGCTCATGATCTTAGGTGATGAGACAATTGGCAATAGTGTTGAAGCTTTGTTGAAATCTGGAGTTTTCAGCAAGTGTTAGGTTTTTCAGTAGTACCGGCATGTAAGCCGCGGTACTACCGCAGCGCAGTACGACTACAAATAAGGTGCGGTACTACCGTGGATCGCGTGGCCGTTTTGGACGTCCGATTGAAATCGGACGGTCCAGATCAAGTGAGACATTCGGACCGTCCGAACAGTGGCCAGATCGGACGGCTAGGAGAGTGGTCCGATCGTTCCCGTGAATCTAGGCTGTCCATGTGGCAGGCCGACTTTGTCTAAGGGTTTTTCGCGTTTCCGTGGAGCGGTAGTACCGCAGTGTGTATGGCGGTAGTACCGGATCACGGTAATACCGTATTTTAGATGGCGGTTGCAAATTTCCAGAACGAGTGCATTTTGAGTGTTGATTTTGTTCTGGAGCGGTACGACTGCGAGGTGAATGGCGGTAGTACCGCACGGTAGTGTGACCGCCTGAGAGCGATATGGTTTTTTCAGAGAGGTTGTTTTTGAGGAGTTTTGGGTTTCTCCGAAGTGTGGTATGACCGCAGTTGTTTGAGCGGTATGACCGCAATGCGGTAATACCGGGGTTTACACGGAGGTAATACCGTTTCTGAGCTGATTGTCGATTCTCTTGGAGAATTTGATTTGGGTTAGGTCAAGTTCATGGTTATCATTGCATAGATGTTGCATGATGCATGTTTTGGCTAACATGGGTCAAGTTGTGAAGAACTTGTGTCCGGAATTGGTTGCTTGGTCTATTGTTGTACATGTGGCTTGGAGTCAACTATGGTCAACGACGAGGAGTACTTGGACTTGGTTAGGAGATCCAAGGTCCAGAACGGTCGTAGATGTCTGGTGAGATGGTTGGACTCAAGCAAGACGCAAGATGGACGAGATGTTGGAAATATACCGTAGAGGCAATCATAGCGATGATTATATTTCATTATGTTCATAATATTGGATAATATGATATCTTGTTCCTAGAATAATATTGTTAATATTTATTATCAAGTATGTGACTTGATTGTGAAACTCTATATTTCTGCGATAATTATTCTTAAACAATCCCTGGTCGGAAACATATGAGGACACATATGAATAGACTAGCATATGTATTGGTTGATGATTATGTTTCACGGGTCATGGATATGGAGATATCAAACCAATAATATGGACACATGTTAGTGAACATGATGTTGGATTAGACCCACCTTGAGACACTATTGAGATTGTTATGATTCTATGCGTCGTTAGTTGGTCTCAAGCAATGATGATGTATAATCCTTAGACCTGAGATCAGCATGGTTTTCTACATGTCTAATAGCACTCTTAGGGGTTGCCAAACACTACACCGTAACTGGGTAGTTATAAAGGTAGCTTTCGGGTATGCTATGAAACATGCAGAGAAATGTGACTGGTCGGATATGGGATTTGCCCCTCCTAACATAACAGGAGAGATGTCTCTGGCCCCTCGTTGGGGTCGGATAAAGAAAGTGCATGGCCATGCCACTAGTGGTCGAAGTGTTCGACCACGTAAAGTTATCTGACACTCGATCGAGAAAGTATTGAATAGTCCATGGATGACACAACATCTCACCTGGAGTTCAACCAAACATCGTGAGGCAAAGGGAGTATACACGAGTAGGTCGCTTAGTTCGACGATTCTGATCGTCGTATGGAGATACTGACCGGTCGTAGACTGATTGAACGTAATCATAGAGTGATCGTAACACTGGTCGTGGGGAGTCTACGAATGCGTGACCAAATCTGGTGGTCATATAAAGATAAAACACAGGTCGTAAGTGATGAGGACACTGTGGAGACTAGTCGAACATAATCACAGAGTGGTCGAAGTCTGGTCGTGGGAGTTACTGAATCGTCGTGACCAAATACTGAACCGTCAGATAAAGATAAGACACGGTCATAAGTGATGAGGACCTGGTCGTAGATCATATTGCATCAAGGTTCGTCCTATATAATTTATGTGTATTCGGGAATTGCTATGTTCTGCTAGGAACCGCTACGACTCATGGTCGGAAAGGGTTTCCGAGTCACAACCGATTGCGCATGAACCTACAGGGTCACACACTTAACGGGTTGGAACAAACCAGTATGGATACGATTCGTCACATGTGCTCGGATAGGATCTGTCATGAGCACTATATAAGGAGATGCATGAGGCTGTTGGGCGTGACAAGTTTTCACACCACCGAAACCCTAGCCGCCATCTTCCTGAGAGCTCTGCCGTGCGACCTGGTGCTAGTACACCGACGCATGGTTGTTCCTTTCCTGGACGTGTGGATACCGTAGAGGTGCTACTGCGACTTTTGTGCTTGAGGACGATCCACGATCTTCACAAGGAACTGCAGAGGTTGTTGGAGGAGACGATCGACTACGACCACTGCATTGACTTGCTCGACACTGGACGATCGACTACGACCACTACATCGATGCGCTCTACGTTGGACCAGGCTGCTCCAACCCTTTTTCCGCTGCTCTGCGCGTCTGGTGGTAACGATCTGTGATCATCTACTTGCTTGGCTTCCTAGTTTGCGTGGTAGAAATTTTGATTTGTAGCTATCGTGGCCTACCCGTGGCCCAACACGAGAACCATAGAAGGCAAAGTTTGAGCAAAGGCCTTTGTGAAGGTATGTGCTCATGCCTCATTAATTATGTGAATTGATGATTGTGCGTGTCGTGCGGTGCTACATAACAGTTTGCTTGTTTGTGATGGTTATAGGACATCGAAGCTAGGTCACGGGACTAGGTTAGGAGAACCGATGTCCAGAACGATCGAGGTTGTGCTAGAAGATGACTAAGGCTAGCGGAGTGCTTACAAGCCGAGAAGACAAGGAACCGGAACGAAAGCTATCGGTGGTGAGACATGTGGTGCGCCAAGTGACTTGGTCCCAATTGCAAGCAATGACGGTTCGGTGGCATCCGGACGCGTGAGAGGCCTAGCGGGAAGTCACTGGGATCACATGGATGAAGACGAAGCATGGGAGATGCTTCGAGACGAAGGAATAGCAAAAGGTCAGTAGAGGGGCATTTTGGGAAATTGCTCTATACCAGAAAAGTGGTAAGTGGTGGCATACCAAAACCACCTTCTTGGCCTTGGCTAAACCGCGGTGCGGGACGGTGCATAGAGAAGCGGTTCAGGTCAAGCGAAGATGAAGATGGCGCTTTGAGATGCGTGCGTGTGTTAACCTGTTTGTGTGTGGGCTTAATGGGCGCCCTAATGGAATATTCTCTAGATGCTAGCCTCCACTATAAATAGTGCTTTGTGCTGGTTGCATAGGGGTGCAGCGGTAGGAAGCCCCCATTCATTGTGTGCCCTATTTTGTGCTAGGGTTTTGGAGAGAAAGGGGTGAGCTAGAGTTTCTAGGGTTTGGATTGAGTGTGTGCTCACGTGGAGAGCTTTGTCCTCCAGGTTGGAGTGGCTGTAAACCAACAATCATCCATCTATCTGAAATCAATCCAAGCAAAGATTTCACAGTTAAGCCTCCTTGTGTTCTTATTCTCTATTTGATGTTTTTGGGGCTTTCTTTGATCTGGGAGTTTCTCTTTGGTTTCTGGCCTAGATTTGGCTTGCTATGACATGTGGGAATACATCTAGGATCATCTTGATCATGAATCACCCACGAGCAAGTTGCTAGATTAGTTTAGGTTTTGGCTCGGTTCTTGGAACAGACTTCACTCAAATCCAAAAAGGTTGGAAGCTTGCTGTGGATATATTCGATCCTTGTTTGGAATAGGTTCCTAACCTCCTAGAGAAGCTTTGTTTCAAGTTTCATGAAGTTTGACCGAGTGGATCAAAACTTGTGTCAATTTTATATTTGGTTTTTCAGCTGTCGGGATGAACTCCAGGATAATCGGTAGTACCTTTCATATACCTGTGGTAGTACCGCTCTATACACTGCGGCAGTATCAATTATAGGTAGTACCACTGGTTACTCTGTGGTAGTACCAATTGTCCTGATTTTTCAGAACTTCTTTGGATAGTTTGCTGTTGTGCCTTGGGGGTGTTGATTGGATTCAAGTGAGACTTCCTCTGTGCCTGAACATTGATCTTTATAGCTCTCATAGCTATTAGAGTGATTTGCGAATTAAATCCAATCTTTGTTGAAAAGTTTTTGAGCTCCTATTCACCCCCCCCTCTAGTCGTCTGTTTCGGTCCTACAGTGAGAGAGTCTTGATATTTTTGTGCTTGATCAAGTTAGAGATCTCCCGCATCTTCAAACCTTATTCGGACGAACGTACCGAAAAAAAGGCACAAACAAGCAAAAAGAGCAAATTAATACTAAAGGAATAATAAATGAACTCCAAATTAAACAAGACCAGTGCCATTAGTAAGATCTTGAGTTTACAAAATTTTAGAAACAAATTTTGCTTAAATCGGAGTTATAAGAGAGGAGAACGGAGCTTCAAAGTTTTGCTATTGAATTAAATCAAGAAAAAGAAAGAGGAGAGAGGAAAGGTCTCATTGATAGGTGGGGTCCCTTGCATAGTGATTCAGTCCATGCCACAGTGCATGAGCCGGGTCATGCTCACCGGTCCAGTGGGGTTTACTGTTGCGGGCCCATTTGGAAGGGAGACAAAGGGAGAGAGAGAAGGCCAAGTACCTTTGACAAGTGGGGCCCTCAAAGCAAAATCAATCCAATCCCCATTTGCTTCCTTCGGTTACAGAGACGGGGGCGACATGGTGATGGTGGTGCCAGAGTGGCCGAACGGTAGCGAGGCGGCGCGGCCAAAGGTGGGAGCGGCGGCTTCGGCTCGGCTTGTGCGCGCGGTGGAAGAAAGGGGCAAGGTGCCGGTGGGGAGGGGAGGCAAGGGGAGGTGGCCAGGGGCTTCTTATAGCCTAGGAGCGGGGCGGAAGGAGCCGTTGCTCGGTGGTGGCCGGCATGGGGTGCGGGGATGGGCACAGCGAAGAGACAAGACAAGGGAGGTGCTGGCGATGACGCGGGTGGGGACGGGACACAACAGGGCGGAAAGTGAGGCTGCGATGACCTGGGGGGCTTAGGGCAGGCGTGGCGCCACGGTGCTTTGGTGGCGGCAGGTGGGAGCTTGAGCAGCTTCGTCTTGCAGGCAGGCAGTGGCGTGTCCCCAGCGCAATGAGGACGTGGTGACGACTTTGGTGGCCCGGGTGACGCGGTGTTCGTGCGGTCCTGAGGTGCGGCGATGATAGGGGCGCACGAGGGCAACAGGAGGTGGCAGGTGGAGCTCGTGGAGAGAAGAAGTGGCAGGGGAAGGGTGGCTCGGGTGGGTAAGAAGACAGGAGGGGAATGGGCTAGCCTGGGCCAAAAGGGAGGGAGGTGGGCCGGCCAAGGGGAATGGAAGGAGTGGGCTGAGCCCAAGGAAAAGAGAGGAGGGTAAAAAGAGAAAGGGGCCCAAATTCGAAAAGGAGAATTCAACTTGAATTTGTATCCTGGAATTTGCAAAAAGGTTTGAAGCACAAACCCGAGCTTAGCTAGAAGCTAGAAGATTTGAGAAGGTACGATAATTTGAAATAAAATTTGAAAACCAATAACCGAAAGTAAATACTTTTCTCATTCGAAAACAGGACGTTACACCTTATTTGTTCCTATTTGTCGCTGATGGCTTCTCTGTTACACAAAGAAGTGCGTGAGGCTTGTCTTCATAGTCTGAAAGTGTGTCGACGGGCACCCGATGTATCTCATCTCCTCGTCGCCGATGATAGTCTTTTGTTCTTGCCGGTTGATCCTGAACAAGCGAGCCGCGTTAAGCACATTTTGCATACGTATGCATCCAGCACAGGGCAATTGATGAATCCGGCCAAATGCTCCATCTTGTTCAGTGAGCTCTGTGCCTCTGTCCGGTCGAGCGCCAGGAAATCATCAAGAATGCAACCATCTCCCCCACTGGTGTCACCGCCGCTCCCCGGCCATGAGGGTCTCCTCCTCGTCGCCCTCTGCAACCATCTTCCCCACATGCTCTCACCACGTGCACCGCCTCTACTCCTTCTCCCCCACCGGTGCCGCCGCCGCTACCCGGCCGTGAGGGTCTCCTCTGGCGACGGTGGGGCGGGTGAGGGTTCGCGAGTGCCATGGCGAAGCCCTCGGTTCCGGAGGTACGGAGGTGGTGTAGGAGAATGGAGCGGTGAGCGATGGGGAGGGGGAGGTTGCCAGGGTGCTAGAGCTAAGGTGGCCGTTGTTGGAGGGTTTGGCCGAGCTTTGTACTATGCTACTATCTGCGTGCCCCCTCCATATAGGTGTGTTGCAAGTGTTCACTCGAAATATTACGGCTCCTTTTCTCAGTTGTTGCAAGAGGTGTTCTCGTTTGTTGCAAGAGGTGTTTTTCGGTTATTACACGTGGTGTTTTTCGGTTGCTGCAAGAGGTGTTCTCGTTTATTGCACAAGAGTAAACTTTTTGTTGTAGTAGGGATGTTTATTTGTTGTACCGAAAAATTCATGCTTGTTGCTTCGAGTTGAGAATTTGTTGCATTTTTTGTCACATTTGATGAAGATTTTGTTACAGCTTTACTAAATAATTGTTGCACCTCACTGATTTTTGTTGCACCCGATCGAATGACTGAGATCAACCATTTTTAAGTTAGATCTGACGGTGGAGAGTGGCATACGATAAAAAACCTTCCCTTGTACGTCTGAGCGCTAGTGGTGTCATGGAACAAATGATAAGGAGCTACCAGTGTGGTACGGAGAAGGGTAGGCACAAAACACACTGGCTGACCTGTGTTAAGCTCCTGTTAAAGAAGTGTTACGGCGGTTTGGCATTCAGAAATCTTCGACTTTTTAATCAGGTCCTACTGGCCTGTCAGGCATGGCGACTTATATATTTTCTAGAGAGTTTGTGTGCGCAGGTGTTGAAGGCCAAATACTACCCACATGGCGAGCTCACCGACAGAGTCTTTTCTGGGAATAAATCTCCAACATGACGATCGATTGAACATGGTCTTGAGCTCCTGAAGGAGGGCTTGATATGGCGGATTGGGACGGGTGAAAAAGCTAGAATATGGCGTGACCATTGGATCCCCAGAGGATTGTCTTTGCAGCCGATTACACCAAAGGGCCGTTGCCGCCTCAAGTGGGTGTCTGAGTTGATGAATTCTGATGGGAGATATTGGGACCGGAACCTACCGCATAGTGTGTTTCTCAGCCAAGATGAAAAAGAAATTCTGTAGCTAAGGCTGCCGGCAAGCCGAACAGAGGATTTCCTAGCTTGGCCTCCTCAAAAGTCCGGAATATCTTCTGATCGTAGTGCATATGATTTGGCCCACAGGAATAGTACGACGGGTATGCCAAGAAGCACTTCTAGCTCGGCAGGAGATGAAACTCGCACAAATTTGGAAGAATATCTCGAGTACTGATGTCCCTCGGAAGATAAAAGTTTTTGCGTGGCGCCTAGAATGCGTTGCCCACGAAGGTTAACAAATGGCGACGTAAGCTTGCGACGGACAAGGTGTGCGACCTTTGCGGCAATGCAGAGGGAGATGAATATCTTGCTGTGATAAAATGCACCAAAGCACGGGATTTAAGAGATGCTATGCGGCAGCCATGGAAGTTACCCCCAGAAGAGATGCTTGCTTACACAACACCGGATTGGTTACTTATTTTGCTTAATGCCGTGCCGCCAGAGGAAAAGTGCTAATTCCTTTGTTGATTTGCAGAGTGTGGCAGGTACGTAACAATCTGGTTCATGCTAATGGTGATGGGAGTATTCAAGGATCGGTCGCTTTTCTCACGAGCTATTGCAAAGACAGGAAAGCACGAGAGAGATGGGAACTCACCACACAATCTGGGGCGGATCATTGCTGCGTATATAGCGATTACAAGAGGGCTTGCAAGAAAACAAACAACCGGGATTAGATGTTGATTTACAGGATCACAATGAACGGAAAATATCCTATGGAGATTGATTCGGTTTCTATACAACCACCCTAATCATATCTCTAACGTCCCCCCTCAGTCATAACGTGAGCTGGTTGAATGCACAGACTAGACCGAAAATCTTAAAACAACCGCATCAGCAAGCCCTTCATCATGACGTCGTCGAACTGGTGACTGGAAGGCACATGTAGAACACAAACCTACTCGAGAGACACCTTTTCACGAATGAAATGAATGTCAATCTCAATGTGCTTAGTACACCGATGTTGGACAGGGTTGGCAAACATATAGACCGTGTTGACGTTGTCGCGGTAGACCACAATGGCAGTGGAGACTGGAGACGAGGTGATGAAGATCCTGAAGAAGCTACCGCAACCAAGATCAATCCGCAACAGCATGTGCAACCGCGTGGTAATCGGCCTCGACGCTCGAGCTAGAGATTGTGGCCTAACGCTTGGAGGGCCATGAAACCAGGTTGTCTCCAAGGTAGATGCAGTACCCAGAAGTAGAACATTGTGTGTTGGGACAGCCTAACCAATTGGCATCAGAGTATGCCATGAGAGAGGTGGGTGGTGTCACGTGAGTTGGAGGCTGTAGTCAAGAGTTCCCTTGACGTACAATAAAATTCACTTGATGAGGTTGAGATGAGGCTCCCGAGGGGCATGCATGTAGAGGCATGCCTGTTGAATAGCATGTGCAATGTCCGGCCACATAAGTGTCAAGTACTACAGTGCACCTGCGAAACTACAGTACTCGGTCGGATCAGATACCAACTCACCGGTGGAGGAGGACAACTTAGAGTGCGTGTCAATGGGAGTGGTAGTTGGTTTGCAATGCATCATGCCAGCTCAAGCAAGAAGGCCAGTCGCATATTGGCGCTGAGAGAGGAAGAGGCCATACAAGGAGTGAGTGACCGAGATGCCAAAAAAATAGCTGAGAGGACCAAGATCCTTCACGATAAACTCGGCGTGAAGGGATTGAGTGAGCTGCTAAGAGGAGCCATGAGGATGACGTCGTCGACGTACACAAGGAGGTAGGTGAACTCAGCACCTTGTTGGAACACAAATAGGGATGTGTTGGACTGGGAAGCGACAAAACCAAGACGGTGCTCGTAATGGGAAAACCGTCAGTACCAGGCCCGAGGAGCTTGGTTTAGCCCCTACAAAGACATGCGCAAAAGACAGACATAGTTTGGTCGGGAAGTATCGACAAAACCAACCGGTTGTTGGCAATAGACTGTCTCATCGAGACTACCGTGAAGGAAAGCATTCTTGATGTCAAGTTGGTAAATAGGGCAAGATCAAGAAGCGACGATAGATAGAACAACCTAAATTGTCAAGGGTTTGACAACAGGGATGAAAGTTTCATCTAAATCGATGCCCAGCTATTGATAGTAGCCACGAACCACCCATCGAGCCTTGTAGCGAGCAAGCGAGCCATTGGAATTGAACATGTGTTTGAAAATCCACTTGCCTGTGAAAATATTAGCATCGAAAGGACAAGGAACGAGAGTCTAGGTTTGGTTTTGAAGAAGAGCCTCGAATTTGTACTCCATGGCAGCGCGCCAATGAGGGTCATGGAGAGCACCACGGTAGGACTTCGGCACTGGGGAAAGAGGTGACATGGTGGTGAAAAGGTTCATGCACTCAAGAGGTTTGACGATTCCGCACTTAGCTCGAGTTTGCATGTGGTATCGGCATAGAGCTGGACAAGGAGGTGGACCAGAGGGGGAGGCAGAGGATGCCGAAATATAGGGACTGCTTGCAGCAATAGATTGAATGTGTTGTGGTAGAGATGTCGGATGTCGTGGCGGCGGGGCTATGTGCCACGGCAAATGGAGAAGCTATCGAGGCAGTTGGATCGTATATCACGCCAAGGGGAATGAGCACGTCAGCAGTTGGAAGTGGTGTCGTGCCAGTGGTAGGTGGGTGACTAGGAGCTGGAAATAGGCCAGGAGACATTGTTGTGGAGAAAAGATTAGAGAGGAAGTCAAGGGAGTTGGCGGCTGAAAGAGGACTCTGTGTGGAAAATGGAAAGGACTCGACGAATAGCACGTGACAAGAGATGATGATGCGGTGGGTCACTGGGTCATAACATCGATATCCTTTATGAGAGGAGGGATAACCAAGAAAGACACAAGCAAACGACCACAGCGAGAGTTTGTTGGGTGTGGTTGCGGAGAGGTTAGGGTAGCGTTGCCACCCAAAGACATGAAGGTGGTCGTAGATGGAAGGAGAACCATATAGACGTTTGATGTAAGATTGGTCTCGATCTTTCAGTGGATGGTAATTCGATTTGTAGAGAGTGACTTTGACGATGGGCTACCTGACCGAAACTCGATCAAACCGTCCAACAATCGCTAAACCACGCTCATGTCGTTATCAACCTCGCCAAGAATGACAGTTGACCTGATCACAAAGATCAATCCCTACAAGCAATAACTCAAGTAAAGAGCAATATAAAAATTGCTAGATATAAAAGTTACACAAGGATAGTTGAGATTCTGTAACACGAATCTATTGGTCTAATCGACACAAGAGACAATGTGGAGTTTGCACACACGAGCTAAACTGATCTAAACAAAACCTAAACCTTAAAGTGGCGTACACATAGGTATATATGAGAGAGAGAGCCAGGGGGTGGACGTACGCCCCTAGGAGGTACAAGGCCCGTGGGCCCAAGTGGAGGTGGCGCGGCACCTTTGGACTCAAATTCAGAATTAGCACCGACTTATTTTGTCGATTGCGTTGCGTACAAAAGGAATTTAGATGTGGGGCCAGATCCGTTGGAAAGAAGACGATGATGAGGATTAAAATCTCTATGTATTACTTTAATACATAATAAAGGACCATATATCTTCGTGGTCGTAACCCCTAAGGCTAACGACCTCACTGGTCGTAAGGATTCCAGAGGTTACATAATGGGTACCCTAGTCGGACAAGGTCCTGTACCTAGTCTCTAACCAGGTAGCTGCTCATAGGATTTATGAACTGGTATCTGGATTAAAATCTAAGTATATTCTTTACCATGTGATGAATGGAACATGTGTTATATACTCTATACCACGCGACGCTATATAATCCTAAGACACTGACAAACAACCACCAAACGGTTGAATGTCTCACAGATGCTCAACTGCATAGCAGTTGATATTTTATCAACCATCGTCTCACTTTGACCAGCCGCAATGCTTCACAACAAATGTCTTCTCTAGGAGCAACTGCAACCTTTTTAGAAGTTATATAAGGATGGAGCGCAGACAAAGAAAGGGCATCGAATCTGGCATCAGATTAGGGCATTAGAGTAGTGCAATCAGCCTCGGATTCATGCTCTAAGTCTAATTCAATAGTATAGCAAGCATTATATTCAGTGTAACTAGGGATTAGTCCACCGCTTGGTCATAGGCACCCCCTATAATAGCTAGTTTATATCAATAAAGAGCAGTC
Organism: Phyllostachys edulis; assembly: GCA_036346405.1. NCBI lineage: Eukaryota > Viridiplantae > Streptophyta > Magnoliopsida > Poales > Poaceae > Phyllostachys > Phyllostachys edulis. The sequence goes on along the minus strand of CM070554.1, from coordinate 51,143,120 downwards.
TCATTCTCTCTCAAGAGATCTGTGCCATTTTCCTCTATTTTATTTCGTAAGGTCGGCGACTCGATCGACGACAGCTGGCACCGTCCGTAGGAAAGAAGGCGCAGATTTTCTGAAGAAATTCTTCGCTCATTAAATTCTCGTTCATTCCTCATAATCGCTCATGTAACTATAGCAGGAGTTTGGGACGAGGAGAAATGGTTCGACTTGTCGTACTACTCCAACCTCAACATGGATGAATGCATCCGTGCCAAGCAAGAAAATGGGATGTCATCATCCTCCTCCTCCGCTGGCTCGCATGTCGCAGACATTAGCGAAATCGACCGAATGGATGAGGATATACCATTACAACAAGTGGTGCTTTCAGAGGAACCAGCCATTCTGACCAGCTCAGAATATCCAAGAACCTCTCCAAGCCTGGTCCTTTCGACCTGCGAAAAAAGTGACAAAAATTCAGCACCACAACTTGAGGATCAGTGTACTCTCGATGAAATCATAGCTGAAAGGTACTCACCAACAACTTCTGGCGATTATAGGGGCCAACCAACATCTGGTAATGGTGTTGATAAAACTCTCATTGGTCGTGGGCCAAGTGGGAATGAAAAGACTCAGCATACGATCGGCAATCCGCCTGATCAAGCTGAACCCACCACGAAGACCTCAGGAGGTGCTAATCTCCGACCGTTCTCCATCGTGGAAACTCCTCGCAGAAGCATTGGAATGCTCTCCATTAGTTACGATAGAAGCTCGTCGGAAGATCGCTGCTAGAGGCACGAGGTCAATGCGATCGGAGATACAAATCAAAATGCCACGTACGGTCCCACACAATCTGCCACGCCACCACGTGCTGGTGGAAATGATACGGGCCATCAAGCACCAAATGCCAGAGGTAACAGAACTGATAGACGTCCATCAGTTAATTCGCATGGTTCTGCCCCACCGAGAGTAACTGATCAGACAGAACCAACCAGAAGGTCAAGGGAAAATTCAGATCTTTGAACACCTACTGCCGGCATGAATCCTCCGAGACCTTCGGTAACTGTACAAAATTTGCAGCGTGTTCAAAATATTTTAAATAATTCTAACCCTGCTCTAGCAGAGACCCTAGGTTTTGTGCAACTTGTAGGTTAGGTATCAAAATTCTCCAGTAGACCATACAACGAACGAAGCGTACCAGGAACAAAGGAATTCACGAAGTCAAACCATGACTTCATCCCAATGTTCCTCCCTCAGTAGAGGGCATCATGGTCGGCTTGGAAGTCAATCGATACCAAGGCCTTCTTGACGATTCTGACCAAGGAGTCATGAGGGAAGAAGGCTATTTCAAGTAGCCACTCCCTCACCTCTTCGAGAAGAGAGGTCGCTTGGCCCTGATGATCTCCGGCATCATCTAAACCAAGCAGGCGATCGTAGGCGTCATACCAACGTCCATGACCGAATCGGGACACCGGAGCTCCGGCACTCAAGTTTTAGAAATCGATCTCCGGTCGATTACAATTCGGCACCTTTCCAAAGAAGGCGTCATGAATCAATTACAAGTTGTTGAGCTTTCTTCGCAGGGCTCCAGGCTGTACGTTGGCCAAACAGGTTCCGACCGGCCAATCTGGATAAGTTCAATGGGACTCAGAACCCGTTGGAGTTTCTCCAAATATATACCACCACCATCAAAGCTACTACTGGTGATGAAAATGTGATGGCAAATTACCTACCCATAGTACTTGAAGGATCTGCCCGGTCGTGGTTACTCAACCTACCGGTTGGATCGATCTACACTTGGGAGCAACTTTGCAACCTCCTGATTGTGAATTTCCAAGGCACGTACGACCACCCTAGAAAGGAAGATGATCTTCACCGAATCCGGCAAGGATCCAACGAGACTCTCCGTCAATACATCAAAAGATTTAGCCAGGTTCGTAATTCAATACCAGAGGTCGCATAATCTTGTGTCATCCAAGCTTTCAAAGCAGGTCTAAGGAATCGACGGTTTATGGAGAACATCGCCATGCACCCTCCAAAAACAACCGTCAAACTTTTCGATATGGCCGACAAATACGTAGCTACTAGCGAAGCAGTTGAATGGTGTGAGGCTATTGATCGGAAGGATAAAATCCCTCAACCTGGCTTGGATAAGCCAGAGAAGAAGCATAAGAAGGCTCTCAAGAAAAAGAAAAACCGCAGACTTGATGATAAGGAAGCCCTTGCGGTTCCTGAGAAGTTTACTAAGGGTAAGAGAGACTACACCGGTCAAGGTAAGGCAAAAGCTCCGCCCGAAGGATACCAGAAGAACAAGAAGTGGTGTCCACTTCACCAGCAGGCAAGGCATGACTTGCGCACCTATCGAGCCTAGCAAAAGAAGTTGGAGGATTACTATGTAGGTAAAGGTCCACTCCCCTCAATACAGGAACTCAGAGAAACGAGCTCCAAGAAGGACAAAGATGGTGACGAAGAAATGGAATACCAGGAGCCTCAACATACGGTCAATATGATCTTTGGCGGGTCTTCTTCGTACGAATCGAGGCGTCATCTGAAGGCCATGGAGTGAGAGGTCAACCTTGTTGAGCCTCCGATCACCATCAAGCCATCCAGGTGGTCGGAAACTATAATCTCCTTTGGCAAAGAAGGCTGTCCCATCCCTTCGACTCGACCAAGTAGGTTCTCTATTGTCGTTGAACCTACTATTAATAACAGTAGGGTTAATCGAGTCCTAATAGATAGAGGTAGTTCTTTAAATATTTTATTTGCGGGAGTATTAGAAGAGATGCAAGTTCCCAAGTCAAAGGTGAAACCTATGAAATATGTCTTTCATGGTATAGTTCTTGGTTCCACTGCCAAACTGATAGGACAGCTTTCCCTACCAGTTATGTTCGGAAGACCTGACAACTTCCGAATAGAAAAAATTCCATTTGATTTTGAATCCGCATATAGTGGAATTCTTGGTCGTCCGGCTTTAGCAAAATTCTTAAAATAGCTACGCACTACGGTTATCAAAATTTGAAAATGCTAGGACCGAAAGGGGTCATCACGGTTTGAGGAGATCAAAAAATGGCTTACGCATGTGATCGAAAATCCTTAGAGCTAATCGATGAACTTCCGACCAGATAAGCTAATCCACCTACCGTGCAGGTCAAGCACTCGAGGCCAAAAATGACACCAAGCCCTTCCGACCAGACAAAGGATGTACTACTCGACAAGGGCGCTTCTTCAGAAAGCACCAAGTTTCCTAGGTCAGGAAACACTAATGCATCTACCTGAAAAGTGCTGGTCGGGGCAAGACTGGACCACAAATAGGAAGAGTCGCTCGTCTCCTTCCTCTGACCAAATCAGGACGTATTTGCTTGGTAGGAGTCCGACATGCCTAGAGTTCCTCGGGAGGTGACCGAGCATAGGCTAGCTCTCCAGCCTGACAAGAAACCGATCAAGCAGAAGCTAAGGCATTTTGCACCTGATCAGAAGGAGGCAATCCAGTCGAAAATTGACAAGCTCCTCAAGGCTGGATTTATTCGTGAAGTCGACCACCCTCAGTGGCTCGCCAATCCTGTAATGGTTAGGAAAAATAATGGGAAGTGGAAAATGTGTATTGACTTCACAGATCTTAATAAAGCTTGTCCTAAGGACGACTTTCCTCTTCCACGTATTGACCAACTTATAGACTCTACTTCTGGGTGCAAGTTATTAATTTTTCTAGATGCGTATTTAGGGTACCACCAGATTAATATGAGTAAAGAAGATGAAGAGAAAACTTCCTTATTACCCCATACGGCACTTACTGTTATGTTAAGATGCCATTTGGTCTCAAAAATACTAGTGCAACTTTTCAAAGCTTGATGCAGAAAACCTTTAATCCATAGATAGGTCGAAATCTAGAAGCCTATGTTGATGTTCTGGTCGCAAAGAGCATCAACACCGGCGATCACATTTCCGATCTACAAGAGACCTTCAATAACTTGAGAAGGCATAACCTCAAGTTAAATCTGGAAAAGTGTGTGTTTGGAGTTTTCGCTAGAAAACTGCTCAGTTTCCTAGTTTCGACTAGAGGTATCGAAGCAAATCCAGTAAAAATATCGGCCATCGACCAGATGCGCCCTTCGATTACGAAGAAAGAGGTCCAAAAATTAACTGGTTGTATGGCAGCGTTAAGTTGTTTCATAGTACAGTTAGGCGAAAAAGAATTACCTTTCTTTAAGATTCTTCGGAAACATGGGAGTTTCAAGTGGACTAAAGAGGCAAACGATGCCTTTGAAGAACTTAAGAAGTACCTTACGAGTACTCTGGTCTTAGTTTCTCCAAGATCGGGAGAAACGTTGCTAATTTACGTGGCTGCAACACCACAAACAGTTAGCGGTGTACTGGTCGTGGAGCGTGATAACATCCAACGACCAGTATATTACGTAAATGAAGTCTTACACAGACCAAAGAAAAGATACCCACATGTACAAAAGTTGTTTTATAGTATCCTTATGGCCTCAAGGAAATTAAGGCATTACTTTCAGGCCCACAAAATGGTCGTACCAACCGGGTATCCTCTTGGTCAAGTCTTTGGAAACAGGGAATCATCAGAATGAATAGCAAAATGGGCGGTTGAACTAGGGGCGTTCTACCTCCATTTCATCTCACGAACAGCGATCAAGTCCCAAGCAATAGCAAAATTTATTACCGAATGGACAAACCCTGAACCCACCCAAGGGCCCGAGTACGAACACCACGATGAGTGGACAATGTACTTTGATGCTTCCTTGATGCTCAAAGGCTCGGGGGCTGGAGTTGTCTTGATATCCCCTACTGGCGAACACATCAAGTACGCCATCTAGTTAAATTTTCCTACTACAAACAATATGGCAGAATATGAAGGTTTACTGGCAGGACTCCGAGCAGCTCGCTCGCTCGGGATTCACAGATTACTAGTGAAAAGGCGATTCTCAACTAGTAACAAATCAAGTAGCAAAAGAGTATCAATGCTCAAGTACCAAGATGTCATCTTATCTAGCGGAAGTACGGAAACTCGAAAGCACTTCTTTGGTTTTTAGATCCAACACATTCCTAGAAATGAAAACTTTCTAGTAGACCAGTTGGCACGGATGGCCTCCACAAGGTCACCCGTCCTGCCCGGAGTTTTCCTCGAGCAACTCGATTCACCCTCGGTGGTCAAGCCTTCCGAGGACATATATGTTTCACTACAGGTCGTACAAACTGATCCTGAGAACATGGATGCTTCACAGGTTGTTGATGGTTGGCGCTGTCACGATCAAGGTAGAGATTGGATAATATCGATCTACAATTATCTTCAGCGTGACATAATTCCAAAAGATAATGTAGAGGCTGATCGTATAGCTTGAAAAGCGAAATCATACACTCTGATTGAATGTACCTTGTAGAAATGAGGATCTCACGGAGTGTTGATGAGATGCATATCTCAAACGGATGGCATTAAATTGCTAACCGAAATTCATGAAGAAGTCTGTGGAGCATATCATTCCTACAGAACACTGGTCGGTAAAGCCTTCAGGCAAAGATACTATTGGCCGACTGCCCTTCATGATGCAAAAGAGCTCGTGACAAAGTGTGTACTGAAGGGTTACGGGTAGGCTATGATAGCTACAAATCAAAATTTCTACCACGCAAACCAAGAAGCTAAGCAAGTAGATGATCACAGATCGTTACCACCAGACGCACAGAGCAGCGGAAGAAGTGTTGGAGCAGCCTGGTCCAACGTAGAGCGTGTCGATGTAGTGGTCATAGTCGATCATCCAATGTCCTTGCGAGTCGATCGTCTCCTCCAGCAACCTCTGTAGTTCCTTATGAAGATCGCGGATCGTCCTCAAACGCAACAGCGACCACAGTAGCACCTCTACGGTATCCACATGTCCAGGGAAGGAACAGCCATGCACTGGTGTGCTAGTACCAAGTCGCACGGCATAGCTCTCAAGAAGATGGTGGCTAGCATTTCGGTAGAATGACTCAACTCACGACTTTTGTGTGTTTCATCTGTTACGTTCACCATCCCTTCCCAACAGCCTCATGCATCTCCTTATATAGTGCTCGTGACGGATCCTATCCAAACACGTTTGACGAAACGTATCTGTACTTGTTTGTTCCAACCCGTTAAGTGTGTGACCCTGTAGGTTCATGCGTAATCGGTTGTTACTCGGAAACCCTTTCCGATCACGAGTCGTTAGCGGTTCCTAGCAGGACATAACGATTCCCGAATACACATAAATTATATCGGACGAATCTTAATGCAATATGATCTACGACCAGGTCCTATCTCTATACGATCAGTTCGTATTTGGTCATGACCAGTTCGTAACTCCTTACGACTAGGTTTCGACCACTTTGTGATTACCTTCGACCAATCTACGACCAGCTCATATCTCCATATGACTAGTTCGTAACTGATCAAACTAAGCGACCTACTCGTGTATTATCCCTTTGCCTCACGATGTCTGGTTGAACTCCAGGTGAGATGTTGTGTCATCCATGGACTGTTCAATACTTTCTCGATTGAGTGTCGGATAACTTCACGTGGTCGAACACTTCGACCACTAGTGGCATGGCCATGCACTTTCTTTATCCGACCACAACGAGGGGCCCAGAGACATCTCTCCTGTTATGTTAGGAGGGGCAAATCTCAAATCTAACCAGTCCCATTTCTCCACATGTTTCATAGCATACCCGAAAGCTACCTTTATAACTACCTAGTTACGAGTGGCAATTGGCAACCCCTAAGAGTGCTATTACACATTATCCAATATTATGAACATAATGAAATACAATCATCTCTATGATTGCCTCTAGGGCATATTTCTAACACGTACAATGTCAATTTGATAATCGACAAGTACATTAGCCGGCACAAGCTTTGCAAACCATTCCTCTTTCTTGGCCTTTTGCAACCTAGGGATTGGACATTCTGGGACCTTTCCCAAGAGCACCCGGGGGTTTCGAATTCCTTTTCGTCATGATTGACACGTTGACAAAGTAGATTGAAGCCAAGCCTGTTGTTAAAACAACAACTCAAGCCGCTAAGAGGTTTCTTACAAAAAATATGATCACACGATTTGGTCTACCCAGTCGTATAATCACAAACAATGGTACCCAGTTTTCAAGAGGTAAATTTCAAGAATTCTGCGAAGACCTTGGTATCAAGATACATTTTGCTTCTGTCACTCATCCACAGAGAAACGGAGCAGTTGAGCGAGCCAATGGTATCATAATGCAGGGGATCAAACGCCAAGTATTCGACCAGTTAATAAAATGGTCAAGAGCTTGGGTTCAAGAACTTCCTTCTGTATTATAGGTTGTTCGAACCACAACCAGTCATGTGACCGGTGAAACGCCATTTTTTTTTTGTTTATGGTGCTGAAGGTATGCTTCCACCAGAACTAAAACTTGGCTCTGCTCGGACTGACTGTCTCAACGAAAACGATCAAAATGAACGACGACTTGACGACATCAATTTCCTTGAAGAACGATGAAACCAAGCCTTGATACGATCGGCAGTCTACCAACAAGCCATCAATTTCAAATGAAACACAAGTCGAAGAGTTTTTCCTTTGACCACTACTATTCTACGCCACTACTGGTCATAAGGTTATCTACAAACTCCTTTTTCAAGTAAGTTATTTTCACTTGAAGTTGGGGGGCTAGTTGACGAGGATATATTAATCCTCATTTAAATATTTATCTGTAATTCACATTATGGATAATAATGACGTCATATGGTCCTTGAGTATACCCCTTATTCATAAGGGAGAAGCTGGAGGTCGTAAGTTTTTCTACGACCACCCCATGGTCGTAAGTCCTCCTACGACCACCCTATAGTCGTAAGTCTTTCTACGACTATCATGTGATCGTAAGATCTTCTACGACCACTACCTGGTCGATAAGGCTTACAGACATGTGGGCCCAGTCGACCAGGGAATCTTCCGCACTATATTCAATGATATAGAGCAGTAAACTACGCTATTATCCTCTGGAATAATGGCATGATTTAACTCCTTCGTTATGGTAATAACTGCCTGGTAACGTGGGGACGTTACTACTCCCACAATAATCTCCATCAACGGCTCCACGATCTGATACATTAAGGAGGCCTTTATACTGGAGATACAGCTATATACTTCGAGGACTGTATAAAAGGCCGGATCATTAGGACAATGGGGAGACAAGGATAGAGAGAGGGAGATTCAGAGGCAATCAGAAGCACAATACTCTAGTCTTTGGCTCCACCTTGTAATCCAACATACTCAATACATACACACAGGAGTAGGGTTGTTATAGGGTTGTTATTCTCCTAGGAGAAGGCCTGAACCTGTATAAAAATCCCCATGTCTCTATCTCTGTGTGATTTTGAGCCTAGAGAAACCCTCGAATCAAACAATCTTTACGTAAGTTCGGTACAAAAACACCGACAGTTGGCGCCGAACGTGGGGATTCTCGAGTCATCAGTTTTCCTTCGACTTTTTCAAACTCTCATGCCCTCATGGTAGGAGAGTGGAATGAGGAGAACTGGTTCGACTTGGTTGATTACGCAGATATCGACATAGATACCGGTTTCGACTATGAGCCAAGTGATGCATCATCTGATGGTGATGTCGCCTCTGGGGATCATTCTCCAGGAGACCATCCCATCGATGGAGTTTAGGAGAGATCCTTATCCCCCGCGATGATACGTCTAGATGAGGAACTAGCATTCTCAGAGGGCAAGGGTCAATCCGACCACATCAAGGACTGTCCCAAGGCAGGCTCAGAGCATGATGAGGGTTCTCCCTCCGAATGTTCAAATCCACCTAAGGTAGTCCGACCTAGCACAACAACTCTTGGAAGTCGTAATCCGGATCTTCATCAGCACCTGGTAGTTCTCTCTCTTCAGCTAGCCTAGCCAGGGATGCGATCGAACATACTCTTCTTGCGAGTTCGACCATCCCAACGCAGGGCTCACTTACGGACGAAGACGGCTATAACCCAGAATTTCCCTTCCTGGAGGGGTTTGCTCCAAGTCGCTAGATGGTGTTATTTGATGACTCCTCAAGCGAGGAGGCCTCAAGCGCAAGTGGAGATCATCAGCAAGAGGTCTTCGTCCTTCCCTCAGGTAGCAATAACTCTCCAAAAGACAAGACTGAGGACGCTCCCCGACGATCACACCTTACGACTGCTCGTGGTAATGGCAAGGACACCTCCGGCGATGATCAGAGTCAATACTCTGATGAGCGTGCGAGAAATTCTCGAGATCATCGCACTTCCCTAAGACAAGCTCAAGGATCAGGTATGATAGATTCTGAAACAATCCGACGGAAATGAGTTGCCGCCCAGAGAAATTTGCCTGGGCGCACTCAACACCAGTCGAAAGAAGCTCAAGAACTTCAACATATCAACGACCTGCTCGAGAACCCATCTCGAGAACTTGCCCGAGCACCTGGCTACGACCTCTTCGCTGAAGAGATCGCACGAAGGTTACGAAGTACGATGAACAAGCTCGAACATCCTCGCCGACATCACTCTAGAAGTCATAGCAGTACGACTCCATCAGCTTTTATTCATTCAAATAACTCACCGCATGGAGATCGATGCAAATTGCATCATTCCCAAACCAGAAAAGGGTTCCTCAAACGCTTGATGATCAAAGGGCTCCTAGGAGAGGTGATCATTCACCACTCCGATCCAGAGGTCTGCAACAGCAGGCAAAATACGAGGAGTATTACTCTCGTAGGATCGAGACTTATCATAAGTCAGATTTACCCATTGTCAGGTATCGTTGAGTACGATCGTCTGGCGATGTCAACAGGCATTACGATGCGATTACCGGATGTCGAGCATTCTCACCTGACCTCCGAGCAGTTCACTGGCCGCCACGGTTTTGACCAGGGAACATGGAGAAATTTGATAGACCTCAAAATCCCATCGAGTTTCTCCAGATCTACACGACCGCTATCCGAGCAGCAGGAGGAGGAGAGCGCGCCATGGCAAATTACCTTCCGACTGTGCTCAAAGGGTCCGCTCGATCGTGCTTGTTAAACCAATCACTCAAGTCGATCTACTCGTAGCAACACCTTTGCGACCTTCTACTGGCTAATTTCCAAGGCACCTACCATCGCCCCGGGAAGGAGGACGACCTGCACAGGATAAAACAGAACGACCACGAGACACTACGCCAATTCATCAGGCGTTTCATTCAAGTTCGCAACTCAATTCCTGAGGTTTCTGACTCATCTGTTATTAAAGCCTTCAAGCAGGGAGTCCGTAGCAGAAGAATCACAGAGGACATCGCTTTGAACCCTCCGGCTACTGTCGCTGAACTCTTCGAGATGGTTGATCGGTACACAACTGCTGGTGAAGCAGTCGAGTGGACCAAAATCATCGATCGAGATGACCAGCACCCTCAAGAGGTTGGCGAAGGGGGCAAGAAGAAGGATAAAAAGGCCAAAAAAATCTAGGAACAAGGCAAAAGGCCAAAAGCCTCAAGCCAATAGTTCTAAAGAGGTCCTAGCCGTAACCGATAAGGAGCCACGAACTGCCAAGCAATACCCTGATCGAGGCAAAGGTAAGCACCCCGAACGAAAGAACGATAAGCCTAGGTGGTGCCCTTTCCATAAAAAGGAAGGACATGACCTTCGCAACTGCCGAGTTTTTCAACAAAAACTCGAGGACTACTACAACGACAAAGGGCCACTTCCTACCCTCGAAGAGGTAGGGCAAGCTAGTGGTCGTACACAGTCGGACGACAATGAGGAGATGTCATTTCAAGATCCTAAGCACACCATCGAGCACATCTTTAGGGGATCATGGGCATACGAGTCAAAGCGACAGCTTAAGGCGGTCGAACGCGAGGCAAACTCCATTGACCCTCCTATTGTCAATAAATTGCCGAAGTGGTTGGAAGTCACCATCTCTTTCGAGAAGGGTGACTGTCCTATCCCTTCGACTTGACCAGGTCATTTTCCGATCGTGGTCGAACCCACCATCAACAACTGTCGAGTAAATCGAGTGTTGATTAATGGTGGTAGTTCGTTGAATATTCTGTTCACGAATACCTTGGACGAGATGCAAGTACCCAGGATCAAGGTAAGACCGGTAAGATACTCTTTTCATGGTATTGTACCGGGGTCTTCGGCCAAACCCATTGGTCAAGTTTCTCTTCCTTTAACATTTAGTTCACCATGTAATTTTAGGACAGAGAAGATCTCCTTTGATGTGGTCGATTTCGATACAGCATATAACGCCATATTCGAATGACTAGCTTTGGCAAAATTCTTAATGCAACTCATTACGGGTATCAATGTCTTAAGATGTCAGGTCCCAAAGGAGTAATCACAATTCATTGTGATAAGAAGATGGCACATACCTGTGACCGTCAATCACTCGAGATGGCTGGTCAGATACCAACTCGGGAAGAAAAACGGCAGCCTTCGACTAAGCAGTCGAAGCCTAAAGCTGCACCTAGGCCGAATGACCATGTCAAAGAAGTTCCCCTGGATCAGAAGGAGCCCTCTAAGACTGTTCGCATTGGGGATACTTCTGACCCTAAATAGGAAGTCGCCCTCATCACTCTCCTCTGGGCAAATGCAGGTGTCTTCGCGTGGCAAGCATCCGATATGCCTGGAGTCCCCAGGGAAGTGATCGAGCACAGGCTAGCTCTACAGCCTAACAAAGTACCCATAAAACAAAAATTACGGAGATTTGCCCCTGGTCGACGAGATGCTATAAGGTCAGAATTGGACAAACTACTTAAAATAGGCTTTATAAGAGAAGTCGACCACCCAGAGTGGTTGGCCAATCCTGTAATGGTTAGGAAGTCTAACGGCAAGTGACGAATGTGTGTTAACTTCACTGGTCTTAATAAAGCTTGTCGAAAAGATGATTTCCTTTTACCTCGTATTGATCAGTTGGTTGACTCTACTGCTGGTTGCGAAACATTAAGTTTTCTAGATGCATATTCTGGCTACCATCATATTAATATGTGTCTAGAAGATGAAGAAAAGACCGCGTTTATTACATCATTTGGTATATTTTGTTATGTCAAAATGCCATTTGGTCTAAAAAATGCTAGCACTTCTTTTCAACGCTTGATGCAATCGACTTTTTCACCTCAGCTAGGCTGAAATTTAGAAGCCTATGTTGACGATCTAGTCGTAAAAAGCATCAAATAGCTTGATCCTGTTTCGGACTTGTAAGAGACGTTCGACAACTCAGAAAACACCGCCTGAAATCAATCCTAAGAAGTGTGTGTTTGGAGTCTCTTGGGGAAAATTGATTTGATTCCTGGCCTCTGTATGAGGGATCGAAGCAAATCCCGAAAAGATAAAGGCTATCGTGCGGATGCGCCCTCCAACCTCGAAGAAAGAAGTCCAAAAACTCACAGGGTGTATGGCGGCTTTAAGTCATTTCATCGCACGACTGGGAGAAAAAGGACTACCTTTCTTCAAACTTCTAAGGAAGCACGAGGGTTTCGAGTGGTCAGAAGAGGCAAATGCTGCCTTTGAGGATGTCAAGAGATATCTTACGAGTGCTCCTATTTTGGTTTCTCCGAAACCAGAAGAGACGCTCTTAATTTATCTAGCTGCCACGCCACAGGCAGTGAGCACAGTACTAGTCGTAGAACGTGAAAACGTCCAACGACCAGTGTACTACGTAAGTGAAGTTTTGCACTGGCCTAAGAAGTGTTACCCTCAGGTCCAAAAACTTCTCTATGCCCTCCTCATATCTTCGAGGAAACTACGGCATTATTTTCAGGCGCACAAGATAATTGTGTCGTCTGAGTTTCCCTTGGGAGTGATCCTCCAGAATAGGGAAGCAGCGGGACGCATGTCTAAATAGTCAGTAGAACTTGGGGAGTTCAACCTCCATTTTGTGTCCCGAACGGCCATTAAATCCTAGATCTTGGCAGACTTTGTCGCCGAATGGATAAATCCTTAACCTGTTTAGGATCCCCAATATGATACCCATGACCAGTGGATGATGTACTTTGACGGGTCACTTACTTTAAGTGGCTTGGGGGCTGGGATGATCTTGGAATCTCCTAACAGAGATATCTTAAAGTATGCCATACAATTAAATTTTCTAGCCACTAACAACGTGGCAGAATACGAAAGTTTGCTAGCTGGCATACGAGCTGCGAAAGCACTCGCGATTCGACGACTACTCGTGAGAGGAGACTCTCAACTAGTCGTGAATCAAGTCGAAAAAGAGTACAAGTGCTCTAATCCGACTATGTCTCGATACCTATCAAAGGTTCGTAAGCTTGAAAAGCATTTTTTTGGTTTCGAGGTTCAATTCATCCCTCGGAAGGATAATTTCCTCGTAGACCAGCTTGCTCGGATAGCTTCATCCCGATCACAAGTACCAAAAAGAGTCTTCTTGGAGCAACTCCAGAAGCCGTTTTTGGTGGAGACACCAGAGACATCTCCTATTGAGACAGCGTCTCTAGAATACGATGATACTTAGATGAATCCCATCTATGAGTATCTTTAGACGGGTTCCGTACCCGACGATGATCTTGAAGCAGATCGTTTACCCGAAAGGCCAAAATGTATACTTTGGTCGAAGGAGTCCTTTATAAACGAGGCACTCAAGGGATACTCATGTGATGCATACCGCAGAGAGAAGAACTAAACCTCCTTCACGACATACACAGGGGCATCTGCGGAACTCATGCTTCCTACAGAACGCTGGTCGGAAAAGCCTTTCGACAAGAATTTTACTGGCCAACAGCTCTCTACGATGCCAAAGAGTTGGTTAAGAAATGTGTACAATGCCAGTTTCATAGCAGGCAAATACAGCAACCAGCTCAGGCATTGTAAACAATTCCTCTATCTTGACCTTTTGCGACCTAGGGTCTCCATATCCTAGGACTGTTCCCAAAGGCTCTAGGAGGTTTCGAGTTCCTTTTTGTGGCTATTGATACGTTCACAAAATGGATCGAAGCCGAATCTGTGACTAAGATAACAATGGAAGCCGCAAAACGGTTCATGATGAGAAGCGTGATTACTCGGTTTGGAGTCCCAAGTCGAATAATCACAGATAATGGTAAATAATTTTCGAGCGCAAAATTTCAAGAATTTTGCAACGAGTTGGGTACCAAGTTGTGTTACGCTTCCATTGCCCATCCCCAAAGCAATGGGGCAGTTGAACGAGCGAATGGCCAAATAATGTAGGGAATTAAAACTCGAGTCTTCGACCAGCATGTTAAGTGCTCGGGGGCTTGGGTACAAGAATTACCCTCAGTATTATGGGCAGTTCGCACAACTGCTAGTCGGGCAACAGGCAAAACACTCTTTTTTCTAGTTTTCGGTGTCGAAGCCATGCTTCCACCAGAACTAAAGATCAGGCCTACAAAGGTCGAGAGTACTGGTCAAAGTTATACGATCAGGTTCGGTACGACTGGCAATGGAGGACAATCAGATTCTCTCTAATTCTTGTCTTGGAAAATCGACCAGTTACGCAAATTTTACGTGTAATTGACCAACCGTGCAATAAAGCATCAAGTTCTTTCTATCTTTATTGTCTTACTTAGAGTAGTGCTTTGACAATCTTTTCTACCATACCCTGGTCGAAGGTCCGCCTACGACCAGTTCCTAGCCATGAGCTTTTCCACGACAATACACTGGTCGTAAGATATTCTACGACCAGTACCCAGTTTATCTTTACACTTCGAAATGATGGTAACATTACCTAGTCGAAGACTTTCCTCTCTGCACGCGGTCCCGCCCACTAGAAGGAACTACGTAGCGTCGACTCGCTCCTCCCTTTTTGCTGCAAATACAAAGAGTTTGGGTTTAAAACATGGTCGAAATAATGTCAAGCCGACTCTTAGTCCTTAGTTTATTTCTTCATTCATTTTTTAAAAATAAATTAAGCCAAGTACACTTTTCAAATTTGCTTGACTACTTTTGGTAAACTCACTTCGTTTTAACTGGTCGGAGGAAGTTACAACACTTAGTCAAAGACTTTCCTCTCTGCATGTGGTCCTGCCCACTAGAAAGAACTTCCTAGTGTCGTCCTATTTCTAACTCTTGCTACCAGAGCGAACCTACTGAGTGCACTGGAATAAGTTGAACAAATCTTAAAAGGAATTCTAGACGTTTATCTAACTCAAGTTAACCGTTCTTGATTTGATTAATCCGGTCGGAGATGGTAAAATCACCTAGTCGAAGCCTTTCCTCTCTGCACGTGGTCCTGCCCAGCTAGAAGGAACTTCCTAGTGTCGATTTGTTCCTACTCTTTCGACCAGTGCATGATAATCGTGATTGAAAAACTATAAGTTAGTTAAACCTCCCTTTTTAGGAAAACCCATTTCACACTATTTACTTGGTTTATCTAAATAAACCAAGCAAATAATCGGGGGCTAGGATAAAGTTATTAACTTGACTTCAATTCTTAGTCTTGCTCTTTTTCCTATTCATTATCTTTTGAGTTACTAACTACTCAACAAGATGATTTTCAGGAAGAAGGAGGGATTATATATATCAACATCAACAAAAACTTGTCTTTACAAGACTCAGGACTCTGCTACAGACAACTCTGGCGAAACTACCTCGGCAATCGACTGCATTTTCATTATTAACTGCTCCGCTTCTGCTTCAGGGCAGACGAAGTTGTCTATGACAGGTTGCAGATTAAGGCTAGGGTCGTGGGCTCTAAGTTTTGCTAAAACGAATCTTATTCCCTCTTTGACCACACCCTTTATCGACTCGAATTTGTTCGCCTTCAGAGTAGTCACTAATTCCTGCAAAATTCCGACTTGTTCGCAAATGGCACTCGAGTGAGCAGATATCGTACCTTCACGAGGAGTGATCCCCTCAGCATGAAGCCCACTAAGTACATTGTTCAGAAGTGAAACGTTGTCTTGGAGGTTTCCCTTCACAGACTTCATTTCATCTTGATTGCGAGTCGTAGCCTCACGGAGTCGTTTTATTTGTATTGCTTGTTCTGAAAAGAATAAAACCAATCAGATAAAATGACCTCAAGAGGAAAACACAATCAATCACATGTAAAGATTTGCTTACTAACTAGTCGGGAATCTAACTTCTTGACTTCCTCAGCGTGAAAGGCAGCTTCCTTTATGTAACGCTGCTCCCACGTTTGGGCCTCTTGGTCTTTTTCTAAAAAGGAATTAAAGTCAGAAAAAGAAAAGAAAGTCCTAAACGGTCTTAAGTTTAGTACTTACCATTCAATCGTCCCTGCAGCCTTTGGATTGTAGAGTTTGCCTCCTGAAACTTATTCAGGAGGTCTTCATACTTGTCACTTAGCTTTTTCGTCTCGGCTTTCTCATAGTTGAGGGAATCAGCTAAGGTCTTCTCATTGCTCTTGAACCTACAAAGGGAAAGAGTAGACGTCAGCATAAAACAAGTGGTCGTAAGTTCTTCTATGACCTAAACCTTGTCGTAAGTCTTTCTACGACAATACCATGGTCGTAAGTTCTTGACCTAAACCTTGTCGTAAGTCTTTCTACAACAATATTCTGATCGTAAGTTCTCCTACGACCAGTACCTAGTCGTAAGATCTTCTACGACAATCCCCGCAAGTGCTGTGTAAGTAGTCGAAGCATAAAAGACTATGAAAAGCAGTTACTTACCACCTCTCTGCCTGCTCGCAGAGTACCGTCTTCTCCTGTCAGAGCTGGACAAGTTGTCTATTGTACTCAAGAATAGTGACAATTTGCTCTAAGGCTTTCTGTATAAAAAGACAGTAAGAAACAAGAAAAGACATGTATGTAAATACCGATCAACAGGTACTTACATTCAGAGTCGTTCGAGCGAACGAAGATACCACACGCGTGGGGTTCTTGAGCTCATCGATCTTCTGGACTCAGTCCCACCACACCTTTTCGAGACGTTCGTCATTGAAGACATCCCCTCTGTTGGGAATGTCCTTAGGGTGAGGAACCCGAGCGAGAGATCTGAACGCGCGAGATCCCACAATGGTAAGAGGGTCAAAAAATCCGAAGGAATGTTTGAAAAACCGACATTCTTCTTCTTCTTCGACACTAGCTGCATCAGCAGCTCCTTCTTGGGAATCGGGAGAAACGTCCTCGACAACTTCCTTCCCAGTGCGATGGACCAACGATCCATTGCCTTGGCCCGATGCCTCCGCAACATCAGGCGTCGTCCTCACTTCGACCTCTATGACCACTCCCGTGGTCATAGGTGCTTTCGGCTCTACGACCATTCCTGTGGTCGTAGGCGCTTCAGTACCAACGACACCCTCCACCACTCGGACAGTGGACGACCCTTCGGCCATCGCCACTGTCATTCCTCCATCTGCTAGAGAAACAGCAGTGGGTTCCTTGATGGTGAGAGGAGCCGGGCTAAGATTATAAAGGAAAACACGATTAGGTGGTAAAAAGAAAAAGATAAATGCTGTTCTTACACTTTTGTCCCTTTTTACATACCTTTGAGTGCTGGACTTAATCTTGAACTTAGAAGAAGCCTTCCCTAGGGTGGTTGTATCCCTCACATCCTCCAACATGAGGTCGGATGCAATATTCTCAACCAGCTGGTCGAGAATAGCATTCCTTACCATCGGGTCGGAAGGAGTGGTTTCATCGACCTCCAGAGTAATTGTTTCAGTAACAACTATTAGGTCGTGAACGACCACTTTGGGGTCTACAATTTTCGCAGCTTTGCTTTGCAGGCCTTCTATCTTCTCCACCTAAGTCAAAAATCAGATTTAGTTAGGTGATGAAAGTTTCCATCTAAATATGTATCTTCTGTTAAGTGCTCTTTACCTTGGGAAGATCATCTTCTTCCATGCCCTCTGGGCATGAATCGGTTGGAACCACAGTAGGATTATGATCCTCACCGGAGTATATAACCTTCAGTCTGACCGCCTACAAATGCTCTGCGTTTCTTCTTCTTTCTTTCTTTCTTTTTCTTTCTTCTTCCTCTTCCTCCTTCCCTCCCGCTTGTCGCAATGGCCACAACTATCGGTGCAATAATCGGAGCAGTGATTGTTCTAGAGATCATGCTGACCAGGCCGGTCGCACCAGCAATGGCGTACCCACCGTCAGCCTGTTGATCTGCTTCAACCCATGGACCGGCTAGGTTATGGCCGTCCCCAGTTCTTAGCGTCCGCCTTCTGGAGTCGGCTAAAAGAGTTTGCCAAAACGCACTGATCCTCTTGGGATCATCTTCTATTTATAGACCGAATCATCCATGATCCGATGAAGCGAACGCGCACGCATGTCGACTAACGAATGCTAACGAGAATGCTTTCGCCGGATGCGCCATTCGCGCTACACTAACTACTCAACGCCGATTTTTACAAACACATACGCACACATTCTACATGGTCTCTAACAGTCCCCCTCAATCACAACGAGAGGTACTGACGTTGAGATTGCGGCAATTGGCGACGAAAGGAGCTCTTGGGAGTGGCTTTGTCAGACCATCTGCAATTTGATCCTTGGATGAAATGAATCGTACCTCCATAGCCTTGCGAGCTACTTGTTCACGAACAAAATGAAAGTCGACTTCAATGTGCTTTGTTCGTGCATGGAACATGGGATTGGTGGTCAGATAAGTAGCTCCAAGATTGTCACACCAAAGTCGAGGTGGTTTGTGTTGAAATATCCTAGCTCTTTCAGCGATGGATGAACCCATATCATTTCTGCAGTGACATTTGCAATTGCCTTGTATTCAGCTTCGGTGCTCGATCTCGAAACGGTGGCCTGCTTTCGGGAGCTCCATGAAACCAAATTTGTGCCTAAGAACACTGCAAATCCACTGGTAGAACGTCGATCATCTGGGCACCCGGCCCAATCGGCATCAGAGAAGCCTGAAAGCATGGTTGTTGCAGACTTCTGAATCTTCAGACCATGGTCCACAGTTCCTTTGACAAACCGAAGAATCCTCTTCACAGCTGCCCAATGTGCATCAGTTGGAGACTGGATGTACTGGCAGACTCGATTTACTGCAAATGCAAGATCAGGTCGAGTCATAGTTAAGTATTGTAGGCCACCAACTATGCTCCTGTATCTGAACTGATCTTCTCCTGTCAGTGATTTTCCCTGATCTTTGAACAACTTTTCAGTAGCAGACATGGGCGTGGAGATTGCTTTACACTTGCCCATGTTAGCCTTCTTAAGCAGGTCAAGAGCATAGCGTTTTTGAGACAGTAGAATCCCATTCTTCTCTTGTTTGACTTCAATGCCCAGAAAATACTCTAGAGGCCCCAAATCTTTGACAGCAAAGTCAACTTTCAGCTTCTGAATCAGTTTGTCTGCAGCTGTGCTAGACGAGCTAACAATGATGATATCATCTACATAGATCAACATGTACAGAATTATTCCACCTTGTCTGAATACAAACAAGGAAGCATCAGCTACTAAAGAACTGAACCCTAAATCCTGCAATTTGCTGGTCAACCGAGAGTGCCAAGCTCGTGGTGCCTGTTTCAGCCCATAAAGTGCCTTTTTCAATCGACAGATATAATTTGGTGGCTTACTGGGATCCACATAACCTGGAGGCTGTTGCATATACACCTCTTCCTGAAGAACACCATGCAAGAATGCATTTTGAATGTCTATCTGTCTCATGCTCCAGCCCTGAGAAATTGCCAATGACAAGATGATTCGAATTGTGGCTGGTTTTACAACTGGACAGTATGTGTCAAGATAGTCCATGCCATATCTCTGTTTGTATCCTTTTGCCACTAGCCGTGCTTTGAATCTGTCAACTGAACCATCTGCTTTTCTTTTCACTTTATAAACCCATCTGCTGTCGATGAGATTGACTCCTTTCTTGGGAGGCACCAGTTCCCATGTGTCATTCCTCAGCAGTGCAGAGTATTCAACATCCATGGCCTTTCTCCATTCAGAGCTAGCCATTGCTTCCTGAAGACTGCACGGCTCTGAAGCTGCAGAGACTTCATTGTCGGATTTCTGTCAGACACTAAGCAGGTGAATCCACGCGCTTTTTCTGGATATCTGACAGTTCCATCAGTGAACTCCTTGGGTCTCACAATATTATTCCGAAGCCTTGTTCTCATTGGATGATGACTGATGTCTTCAGGTGATGAAGATGGATCAGAACCTTCCTCGTTTACTTCGAACTCGAAGTGAATCACGGACACATCAATGAAACACCTCTGAGGGATGATTGCCACTAGAGAGATCACCATTAGTGTCAGGATTAGATTGACTATTTCTCATGTTGACATCTTCTATTGCTGGTTCAGTTGGACTTAAGAGCTCATTGGTCTGAGGAATAATGAGAGAATTTTCTGTGTATTTGGTGTTTTTGGCTAACATTGGCAAAATGGTAGGATGGTGAGAGGTCTGTGGTGGCAAAGAATCTTGAGATGGATGATCTGCAAAGGGAAAGACAGACTCATCGAACACTACATCACGAGAAATGTATACTCGACCAGTAGTGCGATCAAAACACTTGTACCCCTTGTGTGTGGAACTGTAGCCCAAGAAGATGCACTGTTTGGTTCTGAAATTTAGCTTCTTGTCATTGTAAGCACGCAGGTTTGGCCAGCATGCACAGTCGAAAACACGAAGCCTAGAATAATCTGGTTGTGTGTTAAGGAGTTTATGTAGAGGAGTGTCATGTTCAATTGTGCGGCTAGGCATTCTATTGATCAAGTAGCAGGCTGTGTTGAAAGCTTCATCCCAGAATCGAAGTGGCACTTGTGCCTGGGCAAGGAGAGCAAGACCGGTCTCTACAAGATGTCGATGTTTTCTTTCTGCCAGCCCGTTTTGCTGGTGGGTGTGTGGACAGGAGATGCGATGATCAATGCCAAAGGTTTGAAAATATTTGTGTAAACGGTGATACTCTCCTCCCCAATCAGATTGAATTGATCGAATCTTAGAATTCAGCATGTGTTCGACATGCTTCTGAAACTGAAGAAAGACAGGCTCAACATCAGACTTACATTTCAGAAAATAAACCCACACATATCTACTGTAGTCCTCGATGAAAGAGACATAGTATTTTGAATTATTGACTGATGGGAGAGCAGGTCCCCAAACATCAGTGTGGATCAACTGCAAAGGAGCAGTGGATACATGTTGTGAAGAACTGAAGGGAAGCTGATGTGATTTCCCTAGTTGACATGCATTACAAATCAAGGAAGGAGAAATCTTCTTTGTCTCTGACTATATTATTGTCTTGCGTAATTCTAAGAGTGGTGATGAAATTTGGATGTCCAAGTCTTTGATGCCATTGTTCTTGAGAAGCTCTGGTGACGAGGGCTTAGGCATTATTTGGCAAAACATAGAGACCATTTCTACATTTGCCTTTGAGGAGCAGATTCTTCGTGGCTCGATCCTTGACAAAGAAAGAGTTGGGATAAAATTCAACAAAAGCATCATTATCAGAAGCTAATTTTCTAACTGAAATCAAGTGCTTGTTGATCTTAGGTGTATACAGGATATGATTCAAATGGAGAGGACGAGTTAAACCAGCAATAGATGAATGACCAACATGAGAAATAGACAAACCTGCTCCATTGGCCACGTGGACTTGATCTCCTCCTGTGTAGCGGTCCTTGGTGGTGAGGCGCTCAAGATCGTTGGTGATGTGGTCCGTAGCTCCTGTGTCCACGTACCAGTTTGAGTCGACGGAGTACCCGTTGGTGACTATAGCAGCCTGCTTCACGTTGTCGTCGGCCTGGTACGACTGATCGAAGCGATGCCAGCACTGAAGAGCGTCATGATTGGGCTTGTGGCAGATCTGGCAAAGTGGACCGTTGTTGCTGGAGTTGGTGTTGATCTGCCCTCTTGGAGCTGGCCGGTTGGAGCGCCCACCTTGATTGCGGCCGCCGCCGTGTACGCCGGTAGCCGTTCGGCCTCCCATCGCCACCGATCGTCCAGCGATCCTGTTAACATTGTTAACTGAAGATACCTGGACAACTGTGTCGTTGTGTTCCTGCCTCATCTCGTAGCTGAGCATATGCGCGTAGACGTCGCTGATGGAGTAGGCGTCGGTGCGCGTGGTGATGCTTGTCACCAGTGGATCATAGTCCGTACCGAGGCCGCGCAGCATGTACGCGATAAGCTCCTCATCTTCAAGCCGCTTCCCAATGGCAGCAAGGGTGTCGCCGAGACGCTTGACCTTGCGGAAGTAATCCGCAATGCTGAGATCCTTCTTTTGGATCGTGGCGAGTTGCATGCGAATTTGCATGATGCGCGCGCATGAACTGGACGCAAACATCTTCTCCAGAGTGCTCCATGCGTCGCGTGCAGTGGTGACGCCCACCATGGTGCTGAGGACGTCCTCGGTGACTGAGGAGAAGATGGCGCTGAGCACCAACTGGTCCTGATGGTACCAGTTGGTGTACTCTGGATTGACGGCGATTCGCCGTGCGCTCCCTTCGGTTGGCTCAACGGCGATTGTCTGGCTCGGCGCTGGCAAATATCCGTCGACATAACCGACGAGACCTTGACTCCGAAGATACGGCAAGATTTGTGCCGACCATAGCAGGTAATTCTCCTGCGTGAGCTTCACACTGATCATGTGATTGATCGAGGGCGCAGGCATCGAGTTGAATTGGATGGATGTGGAAGAAGGATAGCTAGTGGCGGAACATGAGCTGATTGACATGGCGAGTTTTGTGGTTGCGGATCGTAGCTCTGATACCATAAAAGAGTTTGCCAAAACGCACTGATCCTCTTGGGATCATCTTCTATTTATAGACTGAATCATCCATGATCCGATGAAGTAGGAACGTGCCTGCATGTCAGCTAACAGAATGCTAACAGAATGCTCGCCGGATGCGGCCATTACGCGCTACACTAACTACTCAACGCTGACTGTTACAAACACATACGCACACATTCTACATGGTCTCTAACATCGGCATCCTTGGAGCACGACCAGCCGTCGGGCCGCCACAGGCCTACAACACCACCTTCGCGCCACTGAACGGATCGCCATCGGCACTGCCGGCACTCCCTAAACTGACGTCGGTCACCCCACTGCCTGGGACCAAGCCGGTTTCATCGCGGCCGTCAACATGTGCCTGTATTCGCCGTTCGCCACTGACTGGGTGATGGACTCTGGTGCTAAGCTCCCACATGTCGTCCGACCCCGGTACTCTCTCCAACACGAAAACCTTTCCCTCCTCTTCCCGGGTGACTGTCGGCAATGGCTCCACTGTGTCGATTAGTCATATCAATCATGCCTCCCTCCCTCTCCCTTCCATCTTAGCAATGCTTTGATACCATGCAAAAATAGGAAAGCATGAGAGAGAGAGAGAGATGGGAACTCGTCACACAATCTGGAGCGACTCATTGTTGTGTATATAGCGATTACAAGAGTGCTCGGCAAGGAAACAAACAACCGAGATTACATGTTGATTTACGGTATCACAATGAAGGGGGAAAATATTGTATTGAGATTGATTCGGTTTCTATACGACCACCCTAATCATTTCTTTAACAGCTATTATAAATCCCTATTTGTGGTCCGACGAGGGGTGAATGTACTGGATGAGAAGGGGAAGCATGTGGTGGGAGGAAGGAGCCGCGTTTTCTCGGCGCGAGCTTTTAAGGAGCGATTTCAGGCGACGTGGACTCTTTGGCGAGCGATCCGGCCCGGGTGGTGTGGGGGCTGTGGCGAGGAATGAGCAGGAGCAGGAGCAGAGTGGTGAGGCTTGGAAGGTTCTGCTGCGTTGTGCAGGAGCAGAGGAGTTGGAGGCGCTGGCGTGCAAGGAAGGCACCATCCTGATATCGCAATGGATCCATGTGCCATGTGTACTGGAGACTGACTGTGCGGCCATGATTGAATTCCTATGGCCATGTCGGCCACCGGATAGATCGGCGCTGACGCATGTGTTTTAGGAGACGAAGGACCTGATGAATACCTGCCCGGAGGTGACGTTGTATAAAGCGAAGAGAGAGCATAACAGGGTAGCACATGAACTTGCCGAGTTGGCGAACTGCAGGATGCACACAACACAGTTTGGCTTACTAGTGCTCCTACTTGTATCCCAAACCTCGTTGTTGAGGAGTGTATGAACTATCCTGTTTAATTTTGGAAAAAGTCTATTTAACCTTCTGAGCTACAAATAGTCTAGTTACCTCCTGAACTTTGAAAACTGAAGCAAATAATTGTCAGGCGGTTTTAGAGGCAGTTTCGCCATTATGGCAGATATGGGTCATGACGTGACGATATGTCAGCAAATCAAATATTAAAAAACCTAAACCCAGTGGACCCATGTGTCAGCAAATCAAATATTAAAAAACCTAAACCCAGTGGACCCATGTGTCAGCGGAATAGCATTCAAACCAACTCTATGTCTAATATGAGGCACATATCCAAATTATCAGTTTACCGCTCAAAAAACGACACATTATAATAGAAAATGAGTTTAGCTGCTTTCTCATTTTTTGACCATCAACATTTACCTCATAAGACATCTCCAAATTGTAGTGTTGCATGAGTTGGGAAAACCCGACCCACCCACACATAGAACTGTTAATGGGCAGCCGGCCTGATTTTTTTGGGCCTCAATTTACAGCTCGAAACAAGTTTCGGGCCTGGCTCGGGCTTTGATTTTGGAGCCCGCGAAGCCCGGACCGACCCGACGTCAGATAAAAATCCCCAGGCTCCAAACACCAACGCACTCCACCCGACCACGACGACCACCCCCTCCTCCCTCGCTGCATCTCGCCCGGCCACGGCGCTTCCCCGGCGGCAGCGGCGCCTTCTCCTCCCTTGAGCTCCCCCCTGAGGCGGCGCCTTCTCACTCGGCCTGTCCTGGCGGCGCGCCTCCTCCCTCGCGCTCTCCCCCGGCGGCGGGTCCTCTTCTGGCTGTCTGCAGCACGGCGCAGCCTCGCCACTCCCGCGTGTACGGCGAGTAGTGCGTGAGGTCAGGAGGCTGCAGGGTCAAGCGCCGACGAGTCCACGTCGCTGCAGGAGGCCAGGAGCAGCGAGAATACTTCAAGTCCGACCTCCACTGTCTAGTGTAGACCTGGGAGATGGGCCGGGCTTTTCCGGGCCGGCACGAAGCCCGACCGGCACGGCCCAGCCCATACACGGCACGGCACGCCACGTAATGGGCGGCACGGCAGGACGGCAGGGTCGTCCGAACCCGAGGACGGGCACGACGGCACGCAGCACGGCCCGGAGTTGGGCGTGCTCGGCGGCCAAGACGGCTGCGCACGCGCCAGCACGATCGCGCACGCCAAGACGACGGCGTGCCAAGCCCTCGTCCGCGTCGCAACCCCGCCGGTCATGACATGAACAAGAACAAAACCCACGACGAACGAATGTACTCCAGCATCAAACTACGCATATACAGTTTTTTTGCAACTACGCATATACAAATCACAAAACTGGAGTATCATTTTCAAGAAAAAGAAAATCAAACAGATCCAACGAAATCAAGCGAGGAGAAGCCGTCGACGGCGCCCATCACCAGCGCCGGCGCGCCGCCATGGCCCCGCCGCCGCCCAAGAGCCCCACTCGTTCGCCGCTCGAGCTGGGTTTGAGGTTTGGAAACCAAGCCATGCGCAAGAATCCTCATGACGCGACGCCGCGCCTACCAAGACAAGATGCGTTAAGCCCCGTCCGCGGCGTCATCGGTGGCCTTGAGACCTCGAAGGCGGCGATGAGGGGTCGAGGGACGAGGGGCGGGGGACGGGGGGACGCTGGCGGCTGGGCAAGGCCAGAAGCGTGCCGTGGCAGTGGGAGATGGGAGAGAGGGTCGAGGCTCGTGCCTCGGGGGGACGCCGGTGGGGAGATGGGGACGCTGGGCGTGGGGGATGGGGAGGCGGGGATCTTTGCGGATGGGGAGACCGGAGATGGGGATGAGGATGACCGGATTCAAGGATTGGGGAGAAATGAGAATGGGAGATGGGGATCGTGTTAGTATTATCTCATGGCCTCATCTCTCGGTGTTGGCGAAGCATCCAAGCAACCTTGTGAGATCTGCGCTTGGTATGGGCGGCGATGGTCATGGTCTCATGGATGGACTCGGTGATTTGACAAAACAAGACACGGCCAAAAAGTCTAGCTAGCGTGCTCGAGACAAAATTCGCGGCTACCGACCGAGAGACAACGGATACCGACAACGGCTCTTCGTTAGACAAGATAGGATGTTATTTTGATGTGATAAGACATGATAAGAGGGAAACGCATACGGGCAACACAAGCGGCAATATTTTTCTCTTTGACACTATCGCGAATATGCCTATAAAACTCTAGTCTGCAGCTCATTCGTTAACCACACGAAGCTTTTCTCTTGTGCTCTACCGATTCTCTGTTATTCATTTCTTCTCTACGAAACTCAACTCTTCTTTTGCTCTAGTTATTATCTCTTGCATATTTCTTCTCCACACTAAACCCAACTTCTCTTTTGCTCTACTAATTCTCTCTTTGCTCTAGTGCTCTATTAAATAGAAAGCATGCTACCAAGGAGTCAAGCATTAAACCCGGAGGGAGCAGCAGAGTTTCGGTAGTCTTGTGCTATCGAGAAGTCGTAGCACAAAAGCAGCAGCAGGGAGAGGGAGACGCTCAGTCTCACGCCGCTCAATCTCCCGCCGCTCCCCTAGTCCTCCTCCCCCCGTCTCTCCCATCCATGCTCGTCAGCTTTCCCCAAGCATGGGAGACTATGGCATGGATGACCGTCACATGGGCTGATGCGGAGGATCTGAGGAGTACCAACACGTCCGGACCCGATGGAGATGCGGACTTGGTACCCCATCCACGGATGGCAATATTGATGGGTCCACTCCGGCGGCAGCAGCCACCTGACGAAGGGATCTTTGCCGAAGCATATGACCTGGAGCGAGGAAATTCGAGATGGCCAAACGGTAGAGATCGCAACTTGTAATTATTGCAAAGCTCAATTAACTGCTCGTACAGGTGGAGGGACGGGGCACTTGAACCGGCACTACAAGGCATGCTTGAAAAAGATGGGGGCACACACACGAGGTGGAGGAGTCCAGACGCACTCAACCGAGGTGATGGCTCTGTAAGTACTTGGACATACAACCCTCATAATGCTCGTGAGAAATTGCTAGATTTATTGTTTCGAGGATCAACCAATTAGGATGGGTGAAAGTCGCTCATTGAAAGAATGATCCAACGCGCTTTTGTCCACAGTACCAACATGTTAGTAGGAGAACGACATCATCGATATTTTAGGGATGTATAGTAGAGAGCTAGCAGCACTAAAAGAAATTTTTCTAAAAGTTCAATACTCTTTTGCTTTAACCCGGATATTTGGACATCATCGCACCAAAGAACGCCTACATTAGTGTTGTAGCTCATTATTTAGATGATGAGTATAAGCTAAATAAAAGAGTCATAGGGTTTAAGTTAATTCTTGAATCACACACGGAGATGCTATTCTTGAGCTCATCTTTGGGGTAATTGATGATTTTCAAATTGGAAATAAGATTGCTTCTATAACTCTTGACAATGCATCGTCGAATACAACGGCTATGAACATCCTCACCCCAAGGTTGCGAGACATATATCGGTGGATATGTTCTCCACCGAGATGTGTATGTCACATCCTCAACCTCGTTGTGCAAGATGGTATGGAGGTCATTGGTGTTTATTTGAACAATATCCGCGATGCCCTTCGTTTCTGTCAAATTCAGCGGTGGTGGCGGCCAGCCATGAGTATTATGCGTAGCCAACAACAAGGCCCCAAGAAAATTCGGTCTTGACATGAAGGTGAGGTGGAACTCGACATACATCATCTTTGAAAAAAGGTACAAGGGTATGAACATCTTATATCTGTCTTTGTCAATGCTAACATAAATAAATTGGTAGTCGCTAACTCAGTTTAGGAAACCTGTTAGTTATTTTCGAGAGTTTTTGAGACCTTTTACAAAGCAACTAAGAGTCTATCCGGTATTTACTACCCTACCTCTTACTTAGTTATAGATTTTATTTGGCTAATTGCAGACAAGTTTGCTAAATCTAGAGAACATCCCCTTTTAGGCCATGTTGTTGCGAAGAATGGAGGAAAAATTTGTTAAATATTTTGGATCTATTTCACACCTATATTGTTTTGCTATCATTTTGGATCCTACAAAAAAGTTAGCAGGTTTGCAGATGGCCATGGAGGGAATAGGTGAGTGCCTCGGCCTTGACTTCTCCGAAGCTTTCGAACACGCCAAAAAAGAGTTTGTACGTGTTTTCCGCTTGTATCATGACAAGCTTGGCGGCAGCACGAGATCGGAGGCCTCACAGCAGACGCGTCAAAGCAAGACAAGCTTGACAGCACACCTGTGGAAGAAGCTGAAGGGAAAGTCTAGTTCTTCACCTTCTCGGTCTCAGCGGCCCCAAGTGGAATTCTACCTCAGTGAACCACTACTTGGAGCATGATTTTGCAAACATGGATCTGATCTTTCTGGCGAAGGCAAGTTAAACTTGCTCGATTGGTGGAAGAACAATAGCGAATATTCCTGTCTTTGTGCCATTTCGCACGAGATGTTCTACTAGTTCCTGTCCTCTGTCTCTTGAGCGGCGTTCAAAGATGGTCGGAAGAATAATTGAAGAAAGAAGGTCATCTCTCACGCCTAAGATGGTGGAGGCAATCACCTGCCTCAAGGATTGGGAATTGGCAAAAGAGCGACAACAGCATCAACTAGAGGATGCTGAGATCGTAGATGCGTTAGCCGATCTCAATGTCGAATAGCCGACATGTATGCATAAATGTAGTTACTGCACTCTTTTCCTTCCCGGGGAAACCCGGCACTGGGGCGTAAGGTTTTTAACGAGGCAGTAACAATGTGTGTGTAAAATATCAATGAAATCTTATTTTTCCCTCTAATTTTTAAGTGTCCATAATTTTACATAATTATAGTTTTACAGACAAAAATAATAAACCATGTCATGCACAAAAATAATGTAAGATCTCATTCTCTTTTTTTTTTTATGGTCTCTCTCCTCGCAAAAATCAAGACCACCCATCAGGCCATCACAAGCAATTTGGTAAGGTGGCCTCCAGTCCACTTCCCATCCCATCAACACTCTTTTTTAACGAGGCAAGAATAATGTGTAAAATATTAATAAAATTTTACTTTTTCCCTAATTTTTAAATATCCATAATTTTATATAATTATGATTTCACATAACAAAATAATTAACCATACCATACATACAAAAACCGAGATCCTTTCTACCATACTAACTAACAAACATAAATGCATAATTCTAGCACATACACGGTACTAAATCGTCTCAGTTTCTCTTAAAAAAAATCGTCTCTGGTTACAATAATATAGACCTCCTTCCCTCTCTTTTTTTTTGTAGTCTCTTTCTTTGCAAAAGTTCAGTCATCAAAGCAATACGAAAAGGAGGCCTCTCTCCACAAGTCCACAGGCAGCTCCTGAGCTCCACTTCCCATCAATTACAGTCAACAAGACAACACAGTAACACACATTAACCCATACAGGCTACAGCCTACAGCCCTACAGCCATACTGCCTTGGAAGTTGGAATTGGAGTTAGCTAATAGCTAGTAGTAGCCACAAAGAGTCAAAAGAGAGCGGAAGACAGTCGCACACCACAGCTGCGGCCAGTTGCATTAAAGACAAGACGGAAACACGCAAGACACAAGCGCATCGCACACACCACACATGAGAGCGACACACTCATACAGACATACACTAAGCGAAGCTCGAGCCATGGCAGATGGCGGTGACTGGTGAGCGTCTGGTTCGCCTCCAGAGGGGAAGAGGCGCTGGCTTACACGGTGGCCGTGGCCATCTGGCGAAGCTCTCACCTCCTCCTCGGCCGCCCTCGCCCGGCCGTCGGCAGCAGATTTGGAACCGCCGTCGCCTCCTCGCCTTCTACCTCTTCTCCATGGCGGCGCTCATCGCGCTCCTTGTCTTCGCCTTGGTCTTTGCCATCACCCGCACTCTGGGCCTACCGGTGAGTCGGTGGCGGTGCTCGGCAGCGCCTCGGCGAGTACCGCCTCGTCGGCTTCTCCATGTGGTGCGTGGTCGTCTTCGACGACCGGCGGTGGGGCGCATCAAGGCCGACACCCCGAGACGCCTGCCCAGCAAGATCGCCTCCCCGCCTCCGCGTCGCGTCGTCTCCTACCGCGCCGAAACTACCGCCGTGTGTCGTGTGCGCGTCTTGCAAGACGGCCCGACGCCGCACGGCGAACAACAGGCGTGCGTCTTTGGCCTCGCCGATGGCTTCGCCGTCTTGCGACGCAACGCGCGGCAGAAGCTTCGCCGTGCCGACCACCTGCCCGCCATGACCCATCGTGCCGTCTTGCGTCTTGCGGCGCCCGCCCGACTCCCACCTCTAGTCTAGTGTCTAATCTGCACTCTTCTATGATTATATCTGCACTATTCCTTTTTCACTTGACAGTTGTTTCGATATTTCAGTATGTTGAACTTTGGATCCAGTCACCACTCACCAGTAATAGTACTAGTAAGTATGTGTATTATTTTGTGGTCTGCCGTTAGAAACTAAAATAGAGTTGTCCATATGGACTGTCCCTTCGGGCTGGCCTATGGCACGGGACTAGCACGGGACGATTAGCCATTTTAGTACCATTGGGCCTATATAGGCACAGTAAGGTAAGGCACGTCACGATACGGTTCGTCGGCACGATTAGGCCCGTGGAACACCGTATTGGTCGGAAATTTTAAAATTTTAATCGGTTTTAGTTTTTAGTGGGTAGAGACTTTAAAAATACAAAAACATTTAAAAAAACCCTGAATGTTTTTTTTCTATAAACTGCCAGCATAACCTCTCATTCAGCACTTATCCATTCTTCGATCTCTTCTTTGAATTTTGTTGTGCAAATTTAGATTCTTTTGTGACAATTTGGTAAAATTCGAAAAATTTGTACCAAATATTCATAATTTCGATATCTAGCTGTAGTTAGGAGAAGAGGTACAATGCTGATTTTTGTATATTTTTATTGTTCCTGTTTGTTATACTAAAATGGAATAAATAATAGTGCAATTTTCGATTAGTAGTTTTTGTTATAGAAAATTACGATAGTTTTGCCATTGGTGATTTCGGAATTTCATCGGAGGATTTTGTTTCCTTCGAGAATGCTGAGGCCCCAAACCCAACTCAATCGCAAGAGCAAGCAGCAATACCATCATCAAACTCTACGAATCCATATGTGTCTGCAAGAACTAGAGCAGAGAGATCCAAGTCGAGTACGTCAGGAGTCTAGGAAGATTTCGATAAGACAACCAAGCCTGACAGACAAGGAGTTCAATTAAGATATGCTGTTTGTAAAATTTGTAAACATGAATTGTCTACAAAGTTTTTAGATGGAACGAGACACTCGCTTAGACATCCTGCAAGATGTGATATGGGGTGCTCGATCTTCTCGATGTAGGATCGAACGTAACTTACAAGCTTGACTTGACCAATCGTAGTTGCTCACCCGATACGAATGCATGAACTTGTAACTCTTTAATTTGTCTAATTTCACGTGTACTCCACCCGGCCACCAAGCGGAATTTTATCCATCTCTCAATTCCCGGCGGGAAGACTGAATGATCTTCAAAAGAATAACATCTTATTCCTTTTCAAGTAGCCAGTCTTCACCAAACTCTTGGAAAAATCAAGCGTTGAACGTTATTGATGCAAAAGTGATCAAAATCTTTAATTGACGTATGAGGTTTACGATATGGTGTACACCTGAATATATATCCTTAAGGGCCGACTCCTTATGGCTAGTTTGGCTAAGAAATCGAATCCAAATCCTACTCAATTCATACTATATTTCAGACTCAAACTAAAACAAAAAGGAAACACTAAAATTACAGTTGTCGGTTTGTTTCGGAGATGGCGACAAATACATGTAGAATTTGAGGTTGCCACCTTATCTATCACGTGGGCCTCGGAATAAGATTTCCAATGAGTACTCATGCATCTAAAACAAACTCTGTATGTGGAAGTTATGGGCTTTTCAATCCGGGTTTGCTGCTGATTCCGAACCGAATCCAAATTCAATCGAAACCTTCCTATCTTCAATTCCTTAATTGAAACGACTTCAATCCATGTGAAACTTGAGAAAGGAATTCTTCTAAACCTTTTGAAAGTCGTGGCATAGCTAGATATCATTCCAAGATGTCGTACAAGTCACGAACTCGTCAACTTTGTCAACTCTCGCACGTCGCTTAGTCTACATGTGCAGCATGTACTCCAATAGCCATAACTTTTTGTTATTCCTCGTTTCTCGGCGCAGCCACAATAGAGAGGGGATTTGGGCATTGCTTCTTTTTTGCTTCTTCCAAAGATCGTTCTGTCTTTTCACTAGGAATTGAGAGATTGATATACTCCACTTAGTGGTCGGGTGGAGCGTGCGTGTGAATTGGCGAATTAAAGAGTTGCAAGTTTATGCACTAGCATCGGGTGAGTAGCTACGATTCGTCAAGTCTCTCATGCAAATTATCTTTTATACGATGTCGAGAAGATCAAACAACCTCCATATCATCTTGGTATCAAAGCTTCTTTCACTCGGTAGGATTTTGTATCCCGCAAACTTGTTTTGCATATTAGGGTGTCAATTCCATATTAGTGTTGGCCAAACATCAATGGTTTGAGGTAGACAATGTTGAGATTGTTCCTTAGATTCTATCGATTGTTGGTTTTGGTTTTCATTAGATGGTGTTGAGTCTAAATTGTAAAATCGAGTTTGTACTTATCAGTTAGAGTCACCAAGTCTGTTTTTTTTTTGTGTTTTTGTTTGTCATCGTCATCATGTTTGTAATCGACCCAAAGCTTCAACAACCAACACGAGTCAAGGATGACTCGTTTTGAAGGGAGGGAGAATGATGAGGATATGTAGTGCATATATAGCTATTTGGGCTACAGAGGAGAGGGAGGTCGGCCTAAGAGGAGGAAACAAGATCAATCAAGTTTCAATCAACATGGTGCTCATGGTTCTATCCACAAAATTTAGGAAGCTTGTTGCACCAATTCTGAGGTTTCCAATACACTCAAAGTTTATATTTAGAAAGCCTATCAAGTCTAGTTTCAACGGATCAAATGACATGTGATTTGGAGTTTTCTACACAAAGTTATGGCAACTTGATTGGAGGTTGAATAGACTGCCAGGGCGTCCCACGAGGATTGCTAAACAAAGGAGTATGTGGCTTGTGGGGGAACCTATGAGTGATTTCCTACTATCTTAAGACTTTCCAGAGGTTTTTAAGGGCTTACTTTTAAATATCTCTAACGAATTCAACTTGTTTCAAACAAGGAGACTAAATAAGGAAGGTTTGAAGTTAATTTGGATTGAACTCGCCACTGCCAGCATAGTCTAGTTTAAAAAGGCTATATCTTTTGCATACGAACTCCGCTTTAGGTATTCTTGAACTTATTGGAAAGTTAACTTCGAGGCCCATGCAAAGAATCAAGTGTAAGCTTCAGATTCCACCTGTGTGCACAGCAACCTCCAAAACAGACCGACAATAGAATTTTAGGCTTTCCTTTCTTTGAGTCCAAGTTATCTAGAGAGTTTTTTCTTGTTTTAGGTGTCTTAGGAGGGCTATATAAGCCATTGTAAACATCCATGTAACTCAAACTCGATATTATAAATTAAAAGACATGCTTGAGTTCTAGCTTTTAGCTACTTCCATGACGAGGGTCGCATGATTATCTTGGTCGCGTACTTGTTCTTCCTCATTGCTTGGCGCAGCCACAATAGAGAGGGGAATTGGGCGGTGCTTCTTCTAAAGATCGTTATGTCTTTCCACTAGGAATTGAGATATTGACATACTCCACTTGGTGGTCCGGTAGAAAGTGCATGTGATTGGGTGAATTAAAGAGTTGCAAGTTCATGCACTAGCATCAGCTGAGCAGCTACGATTCGTCAAGTCTCTCATGCAAGTTATCTTCGATCCTACGTTGAGAAGATCGGGCAGCTTCTGTATCAAGATGTAAAGCAAGACAAGGATTGGCCATGAGGTAGATGGAACTGCAGTACAACCCTGATGGTACGGTATGTGGTTGGGACTATAGTCCTAAGGTAGATCGTCCATCTCTTTGTCGTTTAATTGCTTCAGAGAATCTACATTTAAACTTTGGTGAGTCTAAATCGTTTGAAAAATTCATTAGGACTACGCATAACCCTAGATTTTCTACTATCTTTAGATAGACAACAACCGGGGATCTAGTTAAATACTCTAGTGAATGATGTGATAAATTAAAAGAACTATTTAGTATTTGCACAATTTCGGTGGCTTTGACATCGGATATATGGAGTGGTCGGGGTAGAGAGGATTATCTTAGCGTAGTTTCTCATTATATTAATGACAACTAGGAAATGAAAAAAATAATTGTAGGGTTCAAACTAATTGATGTAATACATACGAGTGAGAATATTGCAGACTGTACTATCAAAGTCGTGGAAGATTTTTGTCTTACAAATAGTTTTTTTTTCAACAACTTTAGACAACGCCGCCACAAACTCTAGGGCAATGGATATTCTTACTACATTATTTAGTACATACGCTGAATCCTTCTTGCTACATGATGTTATTACCGGGTGTCGGGCGTTCTCGCCTGATCTCCGAGAAGTTCGCTGGTCGCCGTGATTTCGACTAGTGAGCATGGAGAAATTTGATAGGTCACAGAATTCCATTGTATTTCTTCAAATCTACACGACCATTGTCCGAGCAGCAGTAGGAGGAGAGCACGTCATGGCAAATTACCTTTCAACTATGCTTGAAGGATCTGCTCGATCGTGGTTGTTAAACCAACCAGTAGAGTCGATCTATTCGTGGCAACACCTCTGCGACCTTCTACTAGCCAACTTCCAGGGCACCTACCATCGTCCTAGGAAGGAGGACGACCTGCACAGGATGAGACAGAACGACCACGAGACTCTACGCTAGTTCATCGAACGTTTCAATCAGGTTCACAATTCCATACCAGAAGTTTCCGATTCGTCTGTTATCAAAGCGTTTAAGCAGGGAGTCCGAAGTAGAAGGGTAACAAAGGATATCACTTTAAATCCTCTAGCTACCGTCGCCGAGCTCTTCGAGATGGCCGATCGATATCATTATCTTTGAAAGCGATCATTGGAACAAAATAATCTATCGGGAAGACAAAATACCTCAAGAAGCAGGCGAAAGTAGCAAGAAGAAGGATAAGAAGGCTAAGAAATCCAAGAACAAGACCAAAGGCCAGAAGCCTCAAGACAACAGTTCCAAGGAAGTCTTGTCCATAAGCGATAAGGAGCCTCGGAGTTCTAAGCCATACTCCGATTAGGGTAAGGGCAAATGCCCCAAACGGAAGAACGACAAACCTAGGTGGTGTCCTTTCCATAAAAAGGAAGGACACAACCTTTGCAATTGCCGAGTTTTCTAATGAAAGCTCGAGGACTATTATACCAGCAAGGGACCGCTTCTTCACTCGAGAAGGTAGGATAGACAAGTGGTCGAAAGTAGTCAGACCATGATGAGGAGTTGCCATTCCAGGATCGAAAGCACACCATCGACCACATTTATAGGGGATCTTCGAATGTGAGGTAAACTCCATAGACCCTCTTCTAGTCAATAAATTACCGAAATGGTCAAAAGTCACCGATCCCTTCAACTCGACCAGGTCGGTTCCCGACCGTGGTCGAGCCCACCATCAACAACTGTCGAGTAAATTGAGTGTTAGTTTATGGTGGTAGTTTGTTAAATGTTTTATTTACGAGTGCCTTAGATGAGATGCAAGTATCTCAGACTAGGGTAAAACCTGTACGATACTCATTCCATGGGATCATACTAGGGTCTTTGGCCAAACCAATTGGTCAAGTTTCTCTACCTGCAACTTTTGGTTCTCTAAACAACTTCAGGACAGAGAAAATCAAGTTTGACGTGGTCAATTTCGACACGGCATACAATGCCATACTCGGACGACCAACTTTGGCTCGATTCCTATTGGCTGCTCATTATGGTTATTAATGTCTTAAGATGCCAGGTCCCAAAGGAGTGATCACAGTCCACTGTGACAAAAAGATGGCGCTTACATACGACCGTTGATCCCTCGAGATGGTTGGCTAGATACTAGCTCGAGAAGCAAGCAAGAGTTAGCCTTCAACCAAGCAGTCAAAGCCTAATGCTGCTCTAAAGCTTAACGATTAGGTCAAAGAAGTTCCGCTGGATCTAAAGGAGCCTTTGAAAACTGTTCGCACTAGGGATACCTTCGACCCCAAATAGGAAGACGCCCTCATCACTTTCCTCCGAGCTAATGTAGATGTCTTCACGTGGCAAGCATCCAACATGCCCGGAGTCCCTAGGAAAGTGATCGAGCACAAGCTAGCTCTACGGCCTGACAAAAAACCCGTAAAACAAAAATTACGGAGGTTTGCACCTGATCGACGAGAGGCTATTAGATCAGAATTGGATAAGCTACTTAAAGCTGGCTTTATAAGAGAAGTCGACCACCCAGAGTGGTTGGCTAACCCTGTTGTAATGCCCTGTTTTTCTAGGGAGAGTGTTAGTGTTTCAGAAGGAGAATTAGACAGGATTTAAGGGGGGTTTTGCCTAAAGTGGAGAGCTTGGGCTATGGGCTCTCGGCCCACAGCGTTTAGGACCAAGAGGGAAGGGGCACCTGTCCATAAAATGGGGGACCCTAGGCGCCTCCCTTCCCCCCTGGCCACCACTCCCACCTCCTCCCTACGCCTCCTCCCCTCTGGCCAGCACCCATTGTTGCGCCCCACTCCTTGGTGAGTCCTCCCTGCTGTCGGCCAAGTAGAAGGAAGGGGGAAGGATCCTCATTGATGGTGGCCGGCCAGGAAAAAGGAAGGGGGAGAAGGAAAGGAAGAAGGGAGGAGGATCTCATGGTTGTTCTTGCAACCATCAGTGTGTTCTTCAAGGGTAACTCTCAGATCCTGTAACATCCCAAAGTTCTGTTACCAAAATAAAAATTAATAAAGTTATTATCTTATTGGATTTTCTGAAATTTGAAAGTGTTTGTTTGCTCTTATTTAATTTCTGGAGTTTTAAAGTCAAAAATAAAATTTATTAAAGTTTTTGAAGTTTTATTTGAGTTTAAGTTGAAAAATAAAAATTAAATTAATTTACGGAATTATAAAGCTTTTTCTAAATTATTTTAAAGCCAAAATAATTTATTTGCAAAATTAAAAGCCAACTTTAAGTTGGAAATAATTTCATTAAGTCCAAAATCACTCTAGGAATTTCTGTGAATTTTTCTAGAATTTTTGGATTTTATTTGCTATTTTCTAAAGCCTAAAATGATTTAATTGAATTATTTTAATTAATAAATCTAATTAAACCTCCAAATAGTATTTGGGCCGATTTCCTCCTCAGCTCGTTCCTCCCGTGCTTTTGGCCCATCTTCGGCCCAACCCGCACCGGCCTTACCCGGCCGAAAACCCCACCCTCTCTCGACCGTTGGATCTCAATCCAACGCCTAGTTGCCCGCTCCCTCCTTTCCTCCCACCGCGCCGTCGGATTAGGATTAGACGGTCCCGCACCTTCTTCCCTGCTCCCATCTTCCTCGCACAGCCGCGCATGCTGGCCGCCATTGCCACACGCGAAAGCTCACTCAATCCCCCACAATCCCGCCCTAATTCCTCGTGCCATAACGCGCATTTAAATCCCCATTCGCCGCCTTCCCCCATTTCCGGTCTTTAACCCCTCGTTCGCGTGTGAAATCGCCGGATCGCGCCATCACCGCCGTGACATTTGCGGGCCTGATCTCCTCCCCTCGCCCTCCCCGCCCCCTATAAAAGGGAGCACCGGGTGCGCATCCTTTCGCTCATCCCATTCCCCTCATCCATTCCTCCTCTCCCCTCTTAATCCTGCCGGATTTCGAGTTTGAACATCCCCGGCCGAGCGCCCTTGCTTCTTCGATTCCGGCGCCGACACCGCCTCCTTGTCATCGCCGTCTGCACCAACAGCATCGCCGCCACCTCGCCGTCCCCGTGCGCACCCTGCCCCGGCCCGAAGACCACAGGAGCCCGTCACCGCCGTCAACCCGATCTTCGCGGCCGCCATTTCCCTCGCCGCCGGTGAGCCATGCGAGCCCTAGCGTCGCCGAGGTGAGCACCACCTTCGCCGTGCCCTCCTCATTCTATTGGTGTGATCACCGGCCGCCGCCGTGCCTCCAGTTGCCGGCGAGCATGGTCCAGAGCTGGCGCCGTCACCGTGCCAACGTGGCATAGCCACCTCACCTCCACATGTCGCCACCTCATCACCTTTTGCCCATGTGGCCGCCATGTCACGTGCCCACGTGGCGCTGACGTGGCATCCCCTTTCGGCCAAAAAAACCAAATTATCCGCTAACATCACCATGACGTCATAAGTCGAATTTCCTTCAGAAAAATAATTCTGAAATTCGGAAAACCCTGATTTCATCATTTCATGTGATTTAAAACTTCTCGGGGTTCTTTCTCCTCCATACGAGCTCCGATTTCGTCGATTCAAATTTCTAAATTCTTATAAATTCAAGATCTAGCTAACTAAACTAAAATTATTTAATTTGGAGTTTATTTGAATCTTCATTTGAATTTTGTTTGAATTTGGCTTATTTTCGCGTATAGATTCCGACGACTTCGGAAAGTTAGATTGCGACGCTGTTTGAGAACAACTAATCAAGCAAGGCAAGTTATACCTTTGATCATATTTGATCCCATTATTTAAAATTATTTAATTTCTGTTTTAAATTATTGCATCCGTATTTCTATTCAATGTAATTTAAATACCTGTTTTAAATTGTAGTGATGCCTAAATCTTTTGTACTGCCAATTTTGACATTGAAATAAACCTACTTTGACACCTTAGATAAAAATCTAGTTCATGTAATAGTATGAACTAGAACACTTTGGAAAAATTGATGCTTAGCCATGCTTAGACCAAAAATGTTTGATTTGGGGAATTTTAGCCAAAAATCAATTATTGTTTAAATTGTATCCATGGCATTGGTGTGTCATAGAAGTTTCCAAATGATTTTAGAAAATAAAATCAAATTGAAAACTGGTTTGGACTTGGGTGAAATGGATAGTTGGTGGGTGCAAGTTTATGCACGGGCTCAATGCAGTGAATGGTTGAGGCCCAGGGATTGTTTTGAAAGTCGCCCAGTCAATTAAGGACCGGTCTGCGAGCTACGGATTGTTAAGCCAAATCGTACTACCACATGTCCTGTATGGGCGGGACCTGGCTAACTAATTTGCAATGTTTCAATGTGGTTGTGCCATCCGGTTGTGTGGGTGTCGTGAAGACTTATTGTTAATACCCACATGGCGCAAGAGGGGGTTATCGTTTGGTGTGAAGCCTATGATAGAAAAACCTTAGCAAGTATAGCTACTTTGGGATGGCGCATTGTAAAGGCCTTGTGATAATCACTTAGTCGCACACCTACGGAAGTGTGTGGGCAGACAGTAAAAGTTGATTATCTCTTGTGGGTAAAGCTGTATAA
Organism: Phyllostachys edulis; assembly: GCA_036346405.1. Lineage (NCBI taxonomy): Eukaryota > Viridiplantae > Streptophyta > Magnoliopsida > Poales > Poaceae > Phyllostachys > Phyllostachys edulis. Next base: position 51,103,807 of record CM070554.1, on the reverse strand, counting down.
CCTATGTAGAGTGTCAATCTATTTGAATAGCTATGTCCACAGTCATGGACATGCTGAGCAAAGCCTTTCGCGGATTAGACTTTGGATTTGTTTTCAAAAGGTTTTGTAAAACAGTTTTTGGCATAGATGGGTGTCCATGAGAAAAGTTATGGGTTGAAGCCCCGGGTTGGTGCCCGTGTTTACATTGGTGTTAGGTTGGTGCCTACACTAGCTTTATCAATTCATTTAAAACTCAATTTTAATTATTGTAAAAATTGAGCCTTTGAACTTAATATTGTATTTACAGTGTCAAATATTGTTTTTGCGCAAATAACCCTATAAGCCAACCTTTGTTACATCCATGTATGCATGTCATTCTGTTATTTGATGGGTGTAACTTGCGAGCACCGTAGTTACGCTCATACTTGATTTATGTAAACAAATTTCAAAGGAGGAGGACTTTGCTACCGGTGTGAATCTCGATGACTAGGCCGCTACCCCAGTCGATTGCCTGTGACAGATCATCTGGACTCCACTACTATTTCTTCGTCTTCCGCTGTGTTCTTTATTGTTGGCTTGTAAGCCTTTCTTGTAATAAACTCTGTTGTTAACTATTAATATAATTGTGCGATTTATGGATGTTACCATATCTGTTTAACTGTGTGAACTAGCTACTGATCATGGATCTAGTTCAGAAATGCACAAAGGATTTGGGGTGTTAATCCTGGGTCTGACAGATCCCATTCGCTTAGTCTTTTAGTTTTGTGATTTGGAGATATCGGGTAATAGATCGAGTATTGGCAGTATGTACTGCGCTGTAGTTTTAGGGTTGTTAACTGTGAAATTTGATCTGGCCATATCCTAGAGATTTGTGGGTAACGTCTTTAGCTTTCCATAGAATCTTGGATCAGGTCATTTGGATTAACAGATCGTTAGTTATGGATTTTACAACACTGTTGTCCCCAGGCTCTTATCAGGATTCGGGTAGGTTGTATTAACTGGATAATAGAAATTAGCTAACAAAATAATTAGAGGATATCACCAACACAAAAATTGTAGGTGCTTTAATAAGGTTTCCAGATTGCTAAAGAATGTTATTTTTGGTTGTGCGTACTGAAAGTTATGAACATTTTAGTTCTGCTGTCCAAAACATCTACCAGGTTTTAGCAGCTTTAATAATCTGTTTAGTGGAGAGAGTAAATGACAAAATGAGGGAATTTGACCAACTAGATTAATGTGGGTAATTTAGTAAGATTTCCAGAAAATCAAAGAACACCATTTTTGAGTAAACAGAAGAAAAGATACGATTTTTAGAAGAGGACTGCCCTGTTTTGGGACAGAATGCTGCTCATGGGAAACGAAGTTTGGGTTGCGCTAGGTAGCGTCGATAATTATATAAATTTTTTATATAATGTTGTATGCCCTGAAATGTACCCTTAGAATGTTTATTAAAATGTTCAGGTGGTGGTTTGAATCCGGGGGTAGTGCTCTATTCGCATCGTCAAGCTTTACACGGTTGAGGCAAGTGCAATTAGTGGGTGGTATCTAAAGAGAATGTTCATGAATGCTTGTAATATGTTTGTGTTCTTTACTCATGATTTTCGCTGCTGGTCGTTATATTCCCATGATGAATAAATAGATAAGCTCATTTGCATCATGTCATTCTCCTTGAGTCTTGGCTACGTGGTGGCCAAGTTTTGATATTTGAGGTCCCCGTCATGTATTAGACGGGCAAGAGGTCCCCACACTCGTGGAGTGTGGGCTTATGGTCCCTGTGCTAGAAGGCACATGCATGGGTATGCATCGACAGATGCATACTCCGCATTACCGGTAAATTCAAAGAGTAAAGAAAAGGTGCATTTGTGGCATTTGCATTACATGATCATAAGAGTTGATTTGATATGAAATATTGTGAATGGTTGATTGTATCAAAGATGAATTTTGAATTACTGTCTTATTTGTAGTTTGCTGAGTCGTGGACTCACACTTGTTGTTTTGTTTATCTTTTAGGTACCTTTTACACGGACGTCATGCATGGGAAGGGCTAGTAATAAGGATTGATGCATCCTACTACGAACAACTCCATGAATGCTAGATTTTGAAATATGATTTAATAATTGAGCAAACTGCTAAGAGGATACTTATGGTTATGACTTTATGCATCTGTCACTTTGTAATAGAGTCGACTAGCGTTTCATGGAAGTTTCTATGGTTATGATTTAAGTTGGATACTTGATATAATTATCTAGGTGATTGTTAAATGTTAGAATCCCTTGTATGGTTAATTATTCAAAGGAGACTCTGCTGAAATTTAGGGTAATGTCTTAGACTTTTAATTTGCTAATAGGTTGTTTTAGTAACATTCCAGGCTCATGTTGGGTTGGGATGTTACAGTTGGTATCAGAGCGGGCTATAGGTCTGTGATACTTGAATTATTTATCTTGACAGACTATGCATAATAGGTGGGATTTGGGTTATTGCATTGCATATACGCTTTCGTTGAATGGTATAGTAATACTTGTGATTGAGTTGATAGCTGACCATTGTGCTTAACATATGATTGTTCTTGTTTGTGGTGTTTAGCTATGCCAAGGGGTAGAGGCCGTGGCCGTGGTCGGCAGGGTGCCGAACGGGGCCAAGTGGCGCCACCGCCCGAGGTTCAGGAATCTGTAGCTTGGGAGGGAAGTCATGCAAGATCAGAGGAAGAAGTTGCTTCAGCGGTTCAGCATGGGGAAGTTCAGGGGAGCCATGCTCAACCCTAGCATTTTCCCACGGCTGTTCCCGCTGCTGCTCCTGTGGCTGCTCCTGCTGTGGTTCCTACCGTTGTTGCAATGGGTCTTCATCAATGGAACGCTCTGAGATTGGATACTTTTGATGGGATGAGCACACCAGTTGATGCTGCAAATTGGTTGCGTCATATGGAGAGGCACTTCGGAGCACTGGGATGACTTCTGAGTTGAGGGCTCAGTTTGTGGCCTTCCAACTGAAGAGGTAGGCGGATATCTGGTGGGAAGGAGTCCTATCAGCTAGGACCGCTGCCCATGGACCGGCTACTTGGGAGTTGTTTGTTGAGCAGTTCAGGAGGAAGTTTTATCCGAATTCTTTTGTGGAGAGGATGGAGGTTTCTTTGAACAATTATAAGCAGGGTAAGCTATCGGTGTTAGAATATGAAGTGGGTTTTAATAATCTAATTCGCGTTGTTCCAGCTGTGTAGACAAATGAAATGGAGAAAGCAAAGAGGTTTCGCAGGGGGCTTAAACCCGAGTATCGTCATGTATTGGGAGCTTTGGAGTTGTGTGATATTCAATTAAACTTCCCAGCCACTAACAATGTGGCAGAATACAAAGGTTTGTTGGCTGGCATATGAGCAATGAAAGCGCTCGGGATTCGATGACTACTTGTGATAGGAGACTATCAACTAGTTGTGAATCAGGTCAGAAAAAAAGTACCAGTGCTCTAATCCAACCATGTCTCGGTATTTATCGGAAGTCAGAAAGTTTGAAAAGCATTTTTATGGTTTCGAGGTACAATATATCCCTCGAAAGGATTAATTTCTCGCTGACCAGTTAGCTCAAATGGCTTCTTCCCGATCACAAGTACCAAAAGAAGTCTTCTTGGATCAGCTCCAGAAGCCATCTCTGGTTGAAACACCAGAGACACCTCCTACTAAGACAGCCTCTCTAGAATATGAGGATACTTGGATGAGTCCCATCTACGAGTATCTTCAAAAGTGTACAGTACCCGATGATGATCTCGAGGCAGATCGTTTATCCCGTAAGGCCAAAATGTATACTTTGGTCGAAGGGGTCCTCTACAAAAGAGGTACTCAAGGGATCCTCGTGCAATGCATATCCCAGAGAGAAGGATTAAACCTTCTTCACGACATACATGGAGGTATCTATGGAACTCATGCTTCTTACAAAACGCTAGTTAGTAAAGCCTTTCGACAAAGTTTTTACTGGCCAATAGCACTTCATGATGCCAAAGAGTTGGTTAAAAAATGTGTAAATGCCAGTTTTATAGCAGGCAAATATACTAACCAGCTCAGGTATTGCAAACTATACCTCTATCTTGGCCTTTTGCGACCTGGGGTCTCGATATCCTAGGATCGTTCCCAAAAGCACCAAGATGCTTCGAAGCCATGCTTATACCAGAACTAAAGATTCGGTCGACAAGGGTCAAAAATTTCAACAACTCTACTCAGGAACAACTTCGAGCGGATGACATCAACCTACTTGAAGAGAAGCGGAATCAAGCCTTAATCCATTCAGCAGTCTACCAACAAGTCCTGCGCAAATACTATGATCGTAAGGTCCAACCTCACAACCTTGCTGCAGGTGACTTGGTATTGAAGAAGATTCAATCACAGTCTAATAGGAGTAAACTTTTTCCCAAGTGGGAAGGTCCTTCTTACACAGCGGTCAAAGTTACGCAACCAGGTTCGGTACGACTGGTAATGGAAGATGGCCAAGTCCTCTCTAATTTTTGGAACATCGATCAATTACACAGATTTTATGTGTAAACTCTTACTCTCTCAATAAAGTTTCAGTTTTTAAACACTCAGTATTTCTTTGCACTGATGAAAAGGATGGTAACATCACCTAGTTGAAGTCTTTCCTCTCTGCATGTGGTCTTGCCAACTAGAAGGAACTTCCTAGTGTCGACTCGTTCCTAACTTTTGCTGCCAACACAAAGTGCCTGGGTTCAACAAATATGGTTGAAATATTTTCAAGCCAACTCTTTTTACCATAGTTTATTTCTTCATTCCTTTTGAAAAATTCTCTAAGCAGAGTATACTTTTGTAATTTGTTCGACTACATTTGGTAAACTCAGTTCGTTCCAACTGGTCGGAGAAAGACACAACACCTAGTCAAAGCTCTCATCTCTGCATGTGGTCCTACCCACTGGAAGGAACTTCCTAGCGTCGTCCTGTTTCTAACTCTTGCTATCAGTGCAAACCTATTGAGTTCACTGGAAAAGGTTGAACAAAATTTTAAGGCACTCTGAAAGTTTATCCCACTCATGTTGACACTCTTGATTTAATTACTATGGTCGAAGAATGTATCTTCACTAGTCAAAGTCTTTCTTTTCTGCACGTGGTCCTACCCACTAGAAGGAACTTCCTAGTGTCCATCTGTTACTAACTCTTGAAGCCAGAACATGACAATCGAAGTCGACAACAAAATTTGGACAAACTGCCTTTTAAGCAAACCGTTATATACACTATTTACTTAGTTTATATAAATAAACTAAGCAAATAGTCGGGGGCTAGGATAAAATTATTAATATGACTTCAATTCTTAGTCTTAAATTCAATTTCCTTTTTCTATTTCATTGTCTTATGAGTTACTAACTACTCGACAAGATAATTTACAGGAAAAAGCAGATATATATTCATAAACAAAACCTTGTCATTACAAGTTCCATATTACAAACTACTTTAATGAAGGAGATCCTATCTGCATCTCCTCCGCGACCTTCTGGCTGACTGGCTTCACTTCTTCAATCAGTCATGTTGCTTCTACTTCAGAGCAGTCGAAATTGGCCTCAATTGCTTGAAGATCGAGATTATGGTCATGTGCCTTAAGCTTTGCCAAGGCATAGCTCACTGCACTTTCGACCATCTCTCCGATTGAATCAGCCTGGTTGATCTTCAAAGTGATTATCAACTCTTGCAGATTTCTGACTTGTTCTCCAATAGCACTCGTATGAGCGATCATGGTGTCTTCAAGAGGAGTGATCTCCTTAGCACCAAGTTCTCCGAGTACGTTGTTAAGGAGAGAGATGTTGTCTTGAAGGTTGTGGGGACCCCGGGTTAATTTCATAATACCTATATCCTGTAACGTCCCAAAATCCGTAAGTTGGATTAGTTAAGCATCTAATGTGCATTTGTAAAATTTTGGACTTTTTAAAAACTTTTTGTGTAACCCATATGTTGAGAATCCTATGATTTTTTAAAACTAAAATTTAAAACCTAATAATCCAATAGTCCTTCTCCCATTCAAAAGCTCAGTTTGAAGTCGGAGCAAAACTAAAAGGGTTTCAACTATGGAAATATTTTAGTTTGATTCTATATTCTCTGATATGTTTGTTTGGATTTTTCTAGAATTTTTGGAGCATGTTTGGTTCCCTATTTAATAGCTTGTTCAATTTTCATTTTGAATTTAAAACACCAACCTAATAGGTAAATAAAACAAATGGAAAATAAAATTGATAAATAAAAATCCAAACTTAGCATAATTTTTCTAAAAATAAATTGAGAAATTAATTAATGCATGATTTGTAATTTTCTCACTTCAAGTAATAATAATCAATATTAAACCAAATGGTTTGACAGTCTGCATTTAAATTTAATTATTTTGATTTTATGTTTCGCATGCATCAGAAAAATCATGTCATCATACATGCATTAGTATTGTCGTTTTATTTATTTATTTGGTTCGATCGATCGCAGGAAAAACGCTAGCGTGTCCCTTCTTTTCCGGTCGTCTCTCCCATTTTTCGACCCTGCTAACTCGTTTCGCTTCTCTCCTTCAAATCTCCTCCAAAAACTCAAAACCATTCTATGCATGTCATACCACCACGATCGTCATCACACACCCAACCCGATTCTGCAATTCGCTCCTGCATGCATTGCAGTTTGTGCGATTTCGCGAAAGGAGAAAAGAAGTAGCAGATAAAACATCTACGTGTCCGTTCTTTCCCCTAACTTCTCTCTTCGCAATCACAACCGAGAATCATGAATCCGACAACGCATGTTATACCATTGCGATCGTCATCGCGAGAGTGAGTGTTCCAGTTTAGCGGTTAGTTCGCACATGCAAGGTCGTTGGAGCGAGCCAGAGAAAAGAGGAAGAACTGTACTGCTATTCTTCTTCCAAACAAACAGGAAATTCAAAGATTTTTAGAGACCATCACACTCTGGATAAATTCCTGAAAATTTTATCTAAGCATCAACATTATGTCAGGTACTGCCCCTAAAAATTTCATGATTTTTGGAATTAAACTTCTATGCCCAAATATTTTTTAACTCTCTCTGCCCATTTCTTTTTTTTTTGCTGTCCAACACCATGCCCATGCCACCATCTCAACAGGCCTTTCACTACCATTCCTTTTTCTGCCCAGCCGCATCATTGTCATCCATTCCCATTTCTTTAATTCCAAAACAAAGCAACCACATGCATGCCTATTTCTTTAATGCCCAACCAACAGAGCACTACATAAACACCATGCCCATTTGCCCAGCCGAATCACCTAGACACTACCTGCCATTTCCTATTTCCTTTCCCATTTCGTTTGATTCCAACCGAGAGAGCTAGCTCCTGTCCATTTGCTCTCCCAACACACACAATTACTCTCAGCCATTTCCCATCCTCCTCCTACCCTTTCTTTAGTCACCACTATGTCACAGCCAAACCCAATAACCAAAGGACCACAGCCATTCATTTCCTTTCTTCCCCCACTGCCTTTCTTCTTTCCATAAACCGAACAGCAGCCCAGCTCTTTTATTCTCTCCCTCCATGAGCTCATCTCCACCTTCTCTCCTCCCAAACACCACCAAGAACCATGAATCCTTCAATGCATGTTACACTATCGGTTTCATCTCCTCTTGAGCATCCCTTTCATCCAAATAGATTGTGCATGCACGAACCTTGGGACAGGTTAGAAGGAGGAGGAGGCGCATATGCACTGCCGGCTGGTGGGGCGCAGTAGGAGTAGCTGCGGCCTGTGGCCATGCTGGCAAGCGTGGAGGAGCCGGTGGCATGAAGCTACAGCCGTGGAGCCATGGCCAGCATGCACTACAGCAGCAGGCGGTGGTGCTGGCCTGGCCAGCAGTCACATGCAGCAGCTCGACCAGCACTTGGAGTAGCAGTACATGCAGCGAGCAGTAACAGGCTTGGGCGGCAGCACAACATGCAGACCAGTGGCGACGTCGACGCAGCCCAGAGGTGGCCGAGTGGTAGCTCGACGTGGAGGCGAAGCGGCGTGCTGCAGCGGTGGCCTCAAAGGCGGCATGGCTCGCTGTCCAGCGGCCCTGCACGGCGGAGGCAGTAAATGAGCTGCGCGGCCGAAGGCGAGGCCGGCGGCGGCGAGGCCGAGCCCATGCATGGATGCAGTGGTGCGGCGACCCGAGCGAGGTGAGGTGGCTTGATGTGGCGGCGCCGATGCGGAGTGGGACGTGGACGTCTACGGTGGACGCGAACGCGCACGAGGATGAGTTCGGCAACGACTACGGTGGACGCGGATGAGAGGCCGAGCGAACGTGGGATCAGCGATGACTACGTTGGACGTGAATGCGGAGCCGAGAAGACGTTGTCCGGTGATGATATGCACACCTAGTGCCGTGGTAAAATCCTTAGCATTAAATTATGTTACCACGTTACGAAAATAGTTGTGCATGTTGCATATAAGTCATGAACATGGCATCTATTTATGAATACTTAATTATAAAAATATTTTGGTAGCTTAAGACCAGTATAATTCTCTGGTTATGCCTTATTTATGCGTAGGCATATTTATGTGTGTATGTCGGTAGATACGAATAATTTTATCGTCGTAGCGGAATATGTATCTTATTGATCGGTGGATGCTAGATTAAATATATGAGTTGATTATTTGATCGGAAGATATTATTGTAAAGTCGTATGGAAGCTTGTGGTGATCTTAGATGGTAAATTAATTGGAGGTTTTCACTTACGTTGGATTATTAATTTTTGGAGTTAGGACGCATGAGGATATTATGAATTATTACTTGATGGATAGCTATTGTGATGATATTATGGAGATATAGAGGTTGAATCGGATGAATTATTTAATCATGAGTAAATTGATGAGATGTCTTAAGTAATAGCTTTGTGAGTCATTCATGCTAGATTTGGGTGATGGTAGAATGAATGATTTGATTGCGAATCAATATTGGGATTGCCATGTAATTAGTAGTTGAGTCCTATGTGCCGAGTTGATACATTTGTACCCTCAATTGGATTAGTAGATAAATGATTATTAGTTGATCGTAGAGACACTTATATAATTGGATTGGTAGAGGTCGTTCATGACTAAGTAGAGATCGGTGGAATGGATATGAGATGATCGATTAGTGAGCCATTAGATGTTGGATGCGTTTTTAAATTGTTAAGCTCATTAGGTGTTGGTTAGTCAATTAAACCTCGGTCGTTGGAGATTTTGGGTGTATGCGAATATGACTTTTCGAGGTTAGACTAGTAGAGCTAGTAGTTAGTATTAGCTTAATTAGTCTAGCAAAGAACAATTGATAGATTTGATTATAGTCATGCCTATAACTTGGTGGATTTAGTACATTTATCAGATATATTGTATAGTTGGAAGATAGTGAATGTGGGCATTGTGTGGTTGGAGAGGCTATTTTGATTATGACAGAGGCTAGGTTAGCCCAATCTTTAAAAAAGTATTTTAATGTGGTAGAAATTTCAGAAAAGAATTATTTTTATACTAATAACTCTTTTATCTTTGAAAATTCGTAGAAATTTCATTTGAACCCCAAATGAGTTGAACTAAGTTATTTTGGTCTTATATTTTTATTCTCTATTTATCTATGTAATTCTTTTTTCCCACCACTATTCTACAAATTTTCACCAAATAATTAATTTCGGATGAATAGTAACCGAAATGCAATTTTCTGGATTTTTTAGAAAACTGATTTTCAAACTGCTATAATTTTCACATACTAACTCCAAATGGAATGAATCTTTCACCTAAATTCATCTAAAATCATGATCTACCCACTGTATAAGTTTCATGCATTTTTGAGCATTTTGAATTTTCGGCTTATTTGGTGTTGATTGCAATATCGTTCTTTCGATAGATATCTCGACGATACAAACATATATTCATGAGTGTAACCTGAGATTGAACAAGTGGTACAGCAAAGGTGCAAGCACCCTCCTCTTGATCATATTGCTCCTATTGATTTTAAAATGTTTTGTATGGTTTTAATCTCTCAATTGCATGCTATGTTGAAAAGTATGTTTATGGGTAGAAGTAGTTAAATTCCTACTTGCTGCATTGGCCCTCCTTTGGACGTTGATTACCCTTTTACCTTGAATGATTAAGGATATATGTCATATGGGATTTGTTTGCTAATTTGTAGAACGATGCTTAGTCATGCTAGTAGTTGTAGTCGATAACGGTTGATGGAGCTAGTCCATCGGTCGATGGATCGAATTGAATCATAATGAAATTTGAGGATTATATGGATTTGCTTATGTTAAATTTGAGGAAAATGTCCAGATCTTCGTATCTGAATATTATGAACTTGTTGATGGGTTGTTGTTGTGTGTTGGACTTGGACGGGTGATAGGGTGATGAAGGGGTGGTCCTGGATTCATGTAGCCCCGTCCGGGTATTTAAGGACCGGTCTGTGGTGTGATGAACCAAGTCTTACGTACAACCACACGCCGGGATAATGGCGAAGGCTTGGCTTAATAATTTGTTGTGTGTTAGCTATCAAAACACAATCAGATTGGCAATTGTTGTTGTTTGGTTTTGAAGGACCAGAAAGGCGACTAGAGGGGGGTGAATAGGAGCACCGAATCTTTTTCGCAAAGAATGGATTCAACTTATAAATCACTCCAATAGCTATGAGAGCTATGAAGATCAATGATTAAGCACAGAGGAAGTCTTATGTTGAATCCACTCCTCACCCCCAAAGCTCAGCAAACAAAAACGAGGAAGAGCCGAACAAATCAGAACAATCGGTACAACCACAGGCAAATGGCCGGTTGTACCGCAGATCCCAAGACAACCGTTAGAGCAAGGCCGGTTGTACCGCAGTCCGACAAACCGCAGATGTTAAGCCTTGTTCATCCGATTGTCCCGAACAGCAAAATCCGCTTCGGTTTCAAAACGAAAATCAACGTAACTTTTGATCTACGCGCCAAACTTGACCAAATTTGGAACACACCTTCCTAAGGATGTTAGGAACCTATTCCAAGAAACGATTGAGTAGATCCATCCACAAAATCTCAGGAATCAACCAAAAACGGAAGAACGAAGAACAGAGACAACCCAAAACTGAAATCTTAGATTTAAACCAAGTTTGCTCTTCGGGAAATCGATCAAATGATCTTGTGGCACTAACCCATCATAGAACAACTCGTTTTGAGGCTTCCCAACAAGAAACAACAAGAGACTCACAAAATCAAGAAATCATCAAATGGGAGTCACGAAGAACAGAACAAGAGTTCGAGAGACAAACTTCAGATTTCATTCATTGAATCAAAAGCGAAAAACACATAGATACATCCCCATACGCATGGACATTAGAACCAGAGGGATGATTACATGTAAGCTCAATCCATCTCCTCACTCTCACAACTCAAGAACCAACACTCATCCATTCTAGAGGGGAGATGAACACAAAGCCAAGAAGGGGGCACGCAGGGAGCACTACTCTGCCTACACCTCCACTCTCAACAACTAAAGAGCAAAAGAGAAACAACCTCACAAAGCCTCTTTTGACTCTAAAACCCTAATTCCACCCAAGTGCTCCAGGAGGGCATGCAGCCCTCCTCTCCTTTATAGCGCTCAAGAACGGGTCTCCGCCTGTTCGCCCGCTATGTCCAACTGAGCCCGCCCGCTTGTGCAACCTTGCGAATTTCCGATTCGCCTTTCAGACCTTCCGAAGCTTCGCGCTCCTTGTCTCGCAGACGCCGCAACCACCTCGAGTCCACGCTGCGTCTTCGACACATCCCGACTGTTCGACCTCGGCGCCACTGCGCTTAGTCCATCCACCGTGTCTCGCCACGACTCCACTCGACGCCCCGCAGCCCACACGCATAAGAACACGAAACCGGAACAAGTTCTTCACAACTTGACCTAACGTTAGCTCAAACATGCAATATGCAACACTTATGCATGAACACACTTGGATATGATCTATCCCAAAACTCAAATCACCAAAATGGCCGAACCTCACAATACAATCGGTACAACCGCCATGTTACCACGGATCAACCGCACTCCGTCCGTCTCGCTCCAATACTGCGGTTGTTCCGATTTCCAATGAAGACCGAACTCAAAAACAACTTCTCCGAATTCTTCAACCGCCATTTACCAAACGGTATAACCGCCTCATGGTCGTATCACCATAACACGGACGTTCCGATTATCCTGACAGCCCTGATTGACTTCACGAAAACGCGTGAACCGCGCAACGACGTGGTCCGACCACACAAACCAAACTCGACTGGCCTAAAACCTTTGTCAATTACTCATCACTTTCATGGAGACACGACCACATGGTCTCTCAATCTCCCCCTTGATGAGAATATTGACAAACTCAGAAAAAGCTTTTAAGAAGAGTTTGAATTTGAAGAAACCAACATGGTCCAAGAAATGAAATGAAGCTAATGACCATGTCGATAGAAGGAACGCTAGAGCAACAACTGAAAGAGCAAATTGATCTCCAAAGCTCTAAACTGCTCCCAACAGACTTTTCTTCTCTATTCTCCCCTTTTGGCAATAAACGATCAAGATGCAATAGAGAGAATATGACATGTTAATGGATGAAAAATGGTCAAGTTTGTTTATTTAAGCATTTTGAGCCATGAGAATTATCCATAATGACCAACATGTAATACACCAAGCCATAACTTAATAAAAAGCTATCTAGATCATGACAAGATATGTATAAGCTAGCTAGAACACATAGATGACAATCTGAAAATGAGGTACATTACGTGAGCAAGTCAAGTCATCAATGAGCAAAGTCTCGCTAGAGATATCCAAGGATGATGCAGCCATGTCAATAAGCTAAGCGGAACTAAGAAGCTTAAATTGAGACCAAATAGAGTGCTATGCTCAAGATTGAAACATTGGTTAAAGTACATGATACTTTTGTGGCTTTAAGCACATTGAACACATGAAACATATTTTCTTTTGAAATTCATGGTGGTTTCCAACCAGATTTTTGTTTTATCATGTGCTAGGTCTCAAGCCTTATGCGACTACTCCAAGCGAGAAGCTTAAGAAGATAGTCTAGGTCACCCAAAACTCCCCTAAGTTCATGCCAAGTGCAATGGCAAGCCGTCTCATAGGAGAGAATTGGTGAGATCGGTTTTTTCGACAAAAGAGATCTTTTTGCCTTTTAACAAGTTGTACTAACTCATGCATCATCAAGAGACTAAAACAGCTCAATCTAAGGCTCAATATAGATTCATCACTCTACCCAAATTTATTTGACATGGCATGAATCATAAAAGGATAGCTCAAGAAAGACTAATCTCGAGTGCTAACATGACAAGTTTTAGTTTAAGTTGAGCAATTTTAATTAACTTATCATGGCAAAAGCTAGGCTACACATATGAAGTCATGATAAATCTAGCAAATAAGCACAAGTCATGGCAAGGTGTAAAGCATTGTAAACATGTCATAGCAGGATAATAATCAAGGCTCAATGTAGTTATATTACAATGCGTAATGCTAGAAATGCAGAAGATCCAGCTCCCCCTCAACAATAGATCCAACTTTTAGTTCAAGTTGAGTTAAGTCAATATTAAGCTCCAGAAACTCCCAAATGAACTCCCCTTGAACCAAAACAATAAATCGAGAAGCTGGCAAAGAAAACATAAAACAAAGTATCCTTAAAGCATAGATAAGATATAGAGAATACTATGGCTCAGACTGACTCTCATCTACCCCATATGACTTTAGGACTATCAACTGCCCGGCTAACACACTAAGGAGCAAACACGTTCCCTGTCTACCCAAGGGTGGCCCAACCCTTGCTAGAACCTATAAGAAGTGAGTAAGCTCAACCTAGTGAGAAGAGACAGCTAATAAGCAGCATCCTAGAATCACAAGATAAGAGCAGTAAATCTAAACAACTAGACAAAAGAAGCACTCTAATCTATGCTAGGAGGACTAATCCCAAATGCACCCAAAATGCAATGCAACAAAGAAGGAGCAAGAGCATAAATAATATAGTAGAGCAAGAAGACCCAAAGCTCCCCTCACTACAAATCCATAAGGACAAACCACCCCAAGCTCTCCCCGCAGAGTGAAAACCTCGAACTATCCAAAGGCTTGGTGAAAATGTCACCAACCGGTGGTCACTTCCACAAACCGAGCACTATATCGCCCTTCTCTACATGGTCTCTAAGGAAGTGGAAACGAATATCGATGTGCTTGGTCCGAATGCCGCTTTGGTTCTTGGCAATGTTAATCGCAGAAGTGTTATCACAAAAGAGTGGAACACCGCCGATAACTAACCCAAAGTCCCGCAGGTCGGCCATCCAGAGCACTTGACTACAAAGAATCGGCCGCAAAGAACGTACTTCGCCTCTGCGGTGGATCAGGTAACACTGCATCGCTTCCTTGAAGACCAGAAACAAGAGAAGTGCCAAGAAATTGGCAAAGTGCGAAGTGCTCTTCCTATCTATCCTACACCAAATAAGTCGATCCGAAAAGGCTCTCAAGGAAAGACAGATGAGGAAGAGTACCGATACCATAGTCAATGGTAGCTCAAGGTACGGAAGATGCGCTTCACCGCCGGCGGTGAGATACGCGAGGAGAAGCTCGAATCGAGCACACGCACACACGGAGAAGTGTATGTCCGGTCTCGAGGCAATGAGGTAAAGAAGGAGCCGATCATACTTCAATTCCTTCGATCAACTCGCTCGCTATCCTCATCTCGGTCAAGATAGGTCAGAGAAGCCATGGGAGTCGACACAAAGCTTCCCATCACTCATGACGAAGCGCCAGAGGTCACGAGTGTACTTTCCTTGATGAAGAAATGTACCTCCCGAGTCTGCTTGATTTGGAAGCCAAGGAAGAAGGTCAACTCACCCATCATACTCATCTCAAACTCGGTGCTCATGACATCCGAGAACGGGAAACCAGAGTATGGGAAGAGCCGCCAAAGATAATGTCATCGACATAGATCCGACGAAAGCGAAGGTCGATGCCATGCCTACGGATGAACAAGGTCTTGTCAACTTTACCCATCTCAAAACCATGACTTATCAAGTAGGACTTAAGCCTCTCATACCAAGCTCGGGAGCTGCTTAAGTCCATACAGCTTTTGGAAAGCTTGAAGACATGGTTAGGTATTTGGGGTTCTCAAACTCGAGGTCAGTTGGACGAGACTTCCTCCTCAATAAGGCCATTGAGGAAGGCACTCTTCACGTCCATCTGGTAAAGCTTGAAACCCTTAGAAGTCGCAAAGGCAAGCAGATTCTAATGGCTTCAAGTCGAGCTCACAGGGCAAAGGTCTCCTCAAAGTCTAGACCTCAACACTCGAAAACCCCGAGCTACTAATCTCGCCTTGTTTTGATGATTACCCCATCCTCACTCTGCTTGTTCTTGAACACCCACTTGGTTCCAATGATATTGTGGCCTCGTGGGGCTCAACAAGCGACTGCACCTTGTTCCTCTCGAAATTTTCTAGCTCCTCATGCATGGCATTGACCCATGACTCATCGATAAAGCATGAGAAACATCTTTGGGCTCAAAAGAGGCAATGAAGGCGTAATGGAGACAGAATTGAGATAAGCGATTTTGAGCGGTAACACGCTCAAAAGATCTCCAATGATCTCGCTCAAGGATGAACTTTCTGGAAGTGTCTAGGAGGTCCCGGGAGAGATGAAGAAGTGGCCTCTACCTCATGAGCCGACGAGGTAGGAACAGAGCCACTAGCTCCAGAGGAAGCGAAGGCAGGGTCGATCACCTCGAGGTGCGGTGGAAGACGGCACCTCAAGGAGTGGATGAGGGACAGGATCGTAGACAACCGTCATCTCCATCGCCCTCATCATCCACAAAGATGGTCTCGGACCGCTCTAAAGAACTCGAGATATCTGGCCTAGTCCCCTGACCGCCTCGCCAAAAGTCACCTCGCAGTCTCTACCATTTTGCTAGACTCGCAGCCTGCACCCTATAAGCCCTCGCCAAGAAGTCGAGTAGCCTAGAAAGATACCGCCACAGAACGTGACTCGAACTTATCTAGGTTCCTGACTTCAAAATAAAGCACTTGCAACCAAACACACGAAAATGAGAGACGCTGGCTTTCGCCAGATCTCACTCATAAGAAGTGCGATGTAGGAGTGCCCAAGAAAACTCGATTCAAACATGGCACGCGGTCGCAATGGCCTCAGCCCAAAACTTCCTCGTAGAGTACTCATCAAGCATCGCCCCGCCATCTCGACTAAGGTACGGTTCTTCCTCTCCACAACGCCATTTTGCCGAGGAACGATGGAGAAGAGAACCGGTGCTCTACACTGCCTCACCGCAGAAACTCTCAAAGTAGGAATTTTGAACTCCGTGCCATTGTCATCATGGATCGCTCAGAAGGCACCCGGAGCTCAACAGACATGACCTACTAAAAAGACCTCGGAAAAGTGTAAATGTCTCGCCCTTCGAGGCTAAGAAAACACCCAAGAGTACCTCGAGAAGTCATCGACCACAACAAGAACATACCACTTCCTCCCCGCCGATCAAGACTCGAGCCGTCCAACTGGTCCATGTGGAGCAATTGTCCGGTGCATCGGTCATAGTAATCGTGGACCGGAGGATGAGAAGCGGTAACCATCTTGCCGCGTCTTGGATGGAGTGCAAACAAGATCTTTGACCATCTTGAGTTTCGCAGACCACTTAATGAGATCATGGTCGCTAACTCGGGTCAAATGGTCAAATCCAATATGACCAAGTCTCCTATGCCGAAGGAGAGATCGCGGACTCGTAGCAACTAAACACCGAGAGGATCGCCAAGACTCAGAGAACTCAAAGACGAAAGATCCTCCCATAACGAGAAATCCCGCAAAAACCGCACTACACCAAGAATCAAGAATTTTGCAAGCGTTTTCTTAAAGCTCACCTCAAACCGCCATCAAGAAGCCGAGAAACCGAAAGCAAATTGTACTGCAGCTTACTAACCAAGGCAACATCCTTAAGAATAAAAGAAGCATTAATACGCAAGACCTTTGGCGATGACGCCGCCTGCACGAAGCGCCTCCGAAGGTGATCGCCTCATCACCGGAGCGCGGGCTAGGAAGAGAACCAACGGAGTCTCCTATCATATGACGAGAACAACCGAGTCTACAAGCCAAACCTTCTCCTTCCCTACCCGCGAACTGAGTCAAACAGAGTAAAGTCTCAAGATCGATAAATCAACAATGATTTTGGCACCCAATATCGAGTAACACGCCGAGCGATGAAGTAGTCAAGCACGATCGACCTCTATCTACCCTACGCCTCAGAACTCAAAGCGTAAGGTCTAAGAGTAGACCAAGTCGTTGTTCGGGTTCGATCGCTACGAAGGAGCGAGTCGAGCACTCGCAACATGTCGAACACCATGAGTAGCTATCTCGATGGGGAAAACGAGATCTACCTCGGACGGCGGAAGTCACGATCGAAAGCAAAGATGAGGACGAAAACCGAAAACTCGAAAAACCAAGTCCTCGATGTCGCACAAACCCATCGAAGAAACAAGCCTAGACCTCGTGTTGGTCTTAGGTGCACTCAAGGTCCGGGGCCGATCCTCAATGCGCCTAAGAGACTCAACATGGTCTCTACGCGATCTTGGCGCTACCAAGCATCGACGATCGTGTGTCCATCCTTCCGGCTGAAGGTGCAAAGTGATACTTCACCTTCCGAGAGGTAGAAGCAAGATGTGAAATTACCTTCATCGCCGAACTCCTGGACATAGCCCGCCGACTTGAAATGGACTTTCTCGGTCCTGGCTCACCTCGATCACACACGTGCTATGGGTCCGAGCACGGCAGTGGATGCTTCCTCATGTCCTCAAAGAAGTCATATCCTAGACCCCGATTAAATCTGCAGATCTTAGATTGGTCTAGAATAAGATTGAGCTTCTTCTTGCCTCCTACAAATCTCTCGAGAGTGTTCATAAGGTACGACACTCCCGAAGAGAGAGGTGCAAGAAGAGCAGGGGAAGAAGAGACAGCAGAAGGTAAGGGAGCAAAAGAAGAACCAAAGAAGAGAGGGAAGAATGGCTTGTGCACGCACACCGACTCAAGGGACAAATCCCATCGCTAGCCAGCTTGGTTCACGTCGCTAAGCTGCCTCAACCTTATCCCGGGCTTCTCCCCTTCTCCACAATCATATTACAAGCACAATGTGACTTCTCTAGAAGGTCCATAGTTAGCTTCACACATTTCTCATCCAAAGCAATCAAGTCGATTTTAGTTTGTTACACTTAATGCATGGTGAGCTAACAGGTCCTTAGAAGCAAACCGAGCCAACTTCCTTTCATGATCAATCATATCTTGAAACTGTTTGGAGACGACCTCAAGTTCAAGCAGCTTAACTTAGGACAGCTTCAAGCATGAAACAATCGGCTCAAGTAAAGAAGCTTGAGTTCAAGAATTTTATGATCTGCCTGCTTTAAGTTCATCTTCAAGTTATTGCAATTTTCACAAGACTCGGGCAGATCAAGAAGCATGGCATAAGATCCTCTAGCAAAGAATGTCCTTACCCTCACATGAGGTGGGAGAAGTAGTCTCATCAAGAATAAGTAGGGTAATGACCATCCTACTCAACTCTAACTCAAAGAAGCGACTAACATTCTCCACCTTAACACTATCAAGTTTGGAGGACACACTATCATGTGAGGTCCTTAACTTCTCCATATCAACCAAAGAAAGCGAGCATGTATCACAATCATCACTAGAAGGCGCGTATGTAAGAGCAATAATCTCTAGTGACACTATCTATTTCCTTCTCTAACTCAAAGACACCTAGCCTTAGCTTTAGCATGAAAACCTCCTAGCTTAAGAAAAGCATGATTGAGCTGTTCAGAGGTGGGATCTACCTCGTCCGAAGTCGGAGTACAGTCATTGTCACCGAAGTTCGCCCTCGAGGGCCATGAAGCACATGCCGAGAAGTCGCCGCCGCCATCCTTGGGCTCTTGGTCACCCGTCTCCGTCATCGCCGCTCCATCCCTCCACCTCGCCGAGGTCGAGGTCGCCGGGCGGTGAGGACGCGTGGAAGAGCTTGGCTTTGCCGGTTGCGGAACTTCTTCTTGTCGGGCGCCCGAGTGAAGGCTTCTTGTTGCGGTTCTTGTCGGTGTAGTCGTTTTGCCCAAACCGCCAGAGTCGTTTTGCCCTTCTCCACTTTGGGCGGTTTGTCTTAATGTGGTTGGGGCCACCACACTCGGCAAATCACAGTCCTCCTCTCTTTCTGTCCCTCCTCCCTTTGTAAGCGTGGGAGAATCTTCGAGCAAGGAGGGCAAGTCGCTCATCCGCAAGTTGCTCTAATCGATCATCGCTATGTCACAGAGAGCGACAAGGAGAAACCGCAAGAAGAATCAAGAAAGCCCTAAGAAGAAACGGATTGGTGACTAAGGCCATCGATCAGGACTTCGACCGACGAGAGACAACGCTAATCTGTGAGTCTTGAGGCGCGAGTACAGCCGATCAAGAGTCGTGGTCGAGAGGTCTGCGTGTCTTTGATGGTGGTCACTTTCATCTCCCAAACACGCAGACGAGTGCCGTGAGCATCCGACGAGCATTGTCCGAGTCGGGTATGTGAGACCGACCGCCGGAGGTTGCTCAAGATCTTGTGAAAACGCGCGGCACTCATCTAGGGACTCACCAAAGAAGCATCTCAAATTTGTTGTATTCTCGTTTGAACCGGTCCTGCCGAACCGCCTTGATCTGGGTGGTGCCTCATGGTATGCGCCGAGGGTCACCCAGATATCGTAGGCGGACGACAGTGAGATATGCGGTCAAACTCGCTACGACTCAAACCCCGGATGATGATGTTCTTGCCTTTGCATTCGCCTCAACATCAACCATGTTCCCGTGCATTGATGTTCTCATCGGCAGAACAATGAATCGCATTTTGACCTTCCGCCAGATGGCATACCCTTGAGCCCGATGTACGTTTCCATTCGGCTTTTCCGTAAGGGTAGTCAATGCCATCGAAGACAAAGCGGCTTGGTCGAGTACTTGTCCGTCGCCATGGCTCTTGAGACCGTTAAGATCTATTGAAAAGAGCTAACCGCTCGATACCAATTGAAGGACCGGAAAGGCGACTAGAGGGGGTGAATAGGAGCACCTAATCTTTTTCGCAAAGAATGGATTCAACTTATAAATCACTCCAATAGCTATGAGAGCTATGAAGATCAATGATTAAGCACAGAGGAAGTCTTATGTTGAATCCACTCCTCACCCCCAAAGCTCAAAGAAACAAAAACGAGGAAGAGCCGAACAAATCGTAACAATCGGTACAACCATTGTAAATGGCGGTTGTACAGTATCATCAGCCCCAGACAACCGTTAGAACGGCGGTTGTACCGCAATCCCAAGACAACCGCAGATGTTAAGTCCGGTTCATCCGATTGTCCCGAACAGCAAAATCCGCCGGTTTCAAAACGAAAATCAACGTAACTTTTGATCTACGCGCCAAACTTGACCAAATTTGGAACACACCTTCCTAAGGATGTTAGGAACCTATTCCAAGAAACGATTGAGTAGATCCATCCACAAAATCTCAGGAATCAACCAAAACGGAAGAACGAAGAACAGAGACAACCCAAAACTGAAATCTTAGATTTAAACCAAGTTTGCTCTTCTAGAAATCGATCAAATGATCTTGTGGCACTAACCCATCATAGAACAACTCGTTTTGAGGCTTCCCAACAAGAAACAACAAGAGACTCACAAAATCAAGAAATCATCAAATGGGAGTCACGAAGAATGTAACAAGAGTTCGAGAGACAAACTTCAGATTTCATTCATTGAATCAAAAGCTTAAAACACATAGATACATCCCCATACGCATGGACATTAGAACCAGAGGGATGATTACATGTAAGCTCAATCCATCTCCTCACTCTCACAACTCAAGAACCAACACTCATCCATTCTAGAGGGGAGATGAACACAAAGCCAAGAAGGGGGCACGCAGGAGCACTACTCGCCTACACCTCCACTCTCAACAACTAAAGAGCAAAAGAGAAACAACCTCACAAAGCCTCTTTTGACTCTAAAACCCTAATTCCACCCAAGTGCTCCAGAGGGCATGCAGCCCTCCTCTCCTTTTATAGCGCTCGGCTAACGGGTCTCCGCCTACACGCCTGCTATGTCCAACGGAGTTCGCCTCGCCAGTGCAAAATTGCGACTTTCGATTCGCCTTTTCAGACCTTCCGGAAGCTTCCGCCCTTGTCTCAAGACGCGCAACCACCTCGAGTCCACGCTGCCTTCGACACATCCTAACTGTTCGACCTCGGCGCCACTGCGCTTAGTCCAGTCCACCGTGTCTCGCCACGACTCCACTCGACGCCCCGCAGCCACACGCATAAGAAACACGAAACCGAACAAGTTCTTCACAACTTGACCTAACGTTAGCTCAAACATGCAATATGCAACACATATGCATGAACACACTTGGATATGACCTATCCCAAAACTCAAATCACCAAAATGGCCGAACTCACAATACAATCCAGATAACCGCCATGTTACCAATGGATCAACCGCGACTCGGCCGATCGCCCAATACTCGGTCGTTCCGATTTCCAATGAAGACCGTAACTCAAAAACAACTTCTCCGAATTCTTCAACCGCCATTTACCAAACGGTACAACCGCCTCATGGTCGTATCACCCATAACATGCCGGACGCTCCGATTATCCCGACAAATTTTTGACTTCACGAAAACGCGGAACCGCAAGAACGACGTGGTCCGACCACACAAACCAAACTCGACTGACCTAAAACCTTTGTCAATTACTCATCACTTTCATGGAGACACGACCACATGGTCTCTCAGGTTTTAATGGCTCTCTTGTCAATCTGGTGGCAGCATGTTACAGTTTTCTTTTCTTGCCTTTAAGGGTCTTTTGCGTTTGCCATGAAACTGCGCAAGGGACTTACTTACACAACGGGGTTCCCCTGTGGTTCTAGGCGACCGACAGTCTGCCATGGGACTGTCCCCGGGTGGTTTGTTAGTTAGGACATGACATTGTAACGGCCTCGTTATGATATCTTAGTCACACTCCTACGGAAGAGTGCATGACGACATTACAAGGTATTCATATCATGTGGGTAAAGCTGTACAACTCTACAGAGTCAAATAAATCTATTGGAATAGCCGTGTCCCCGGTTATGAACATCACTTGTGGGAAAGCATGCACAGTTAGCTCGGGAAATTAAGTTTGGGTTATGGTTAAAAATGTTATGTCGGTATGTTAGTTTGTCTAGATCTGAAATGCTATCTCAAACGGGATGTTTGCTTGTTAATTTGTTATGGAATGATTTGTGTCACAAATGGTATATTCGTGTGATGATTATACTTGGAGATTATATTGTTGTTGATCTTTACTTACTGTTATACAATGTTTTCTAAATGTTTTAAAAATGGCAATTTCAATCTATACTGTTTATCTAATTGCAAAACTTGCTTTATGCTGAAAATTGACTAGTGTAGTAGCCTTCCTTTGACACTTACATGCATCCTTAATTTTCTTGAAAAGTCTCGCGAGTACAACTTTGTACTTAAAAATTGCCTATTGTTCAGGTGAGAAGCCATTCGATTTGGGTAAAGTACTTCAGACGCTACGACTTTAATCCCAGTTGGTTGCTTGTGGGATTGTGGGCATGCCAACTTGGTTATTCCCTTTTTATTTTAAGTTTGTCTTCCGCTGTGATTTATTATTTGTTAATTACTTTTGGCCGATTGGCTCTCTTATGCAAACTTGTATATTATGTTTCTTTGCAATGATGTTGTATTTACATTTCCTTTATTCTTGTATATTGTGTATGGATGTGAATACAATGTTGTGTTTGGATATGTGCATGTTAGTCACTGATCCTTGGGAGCTAACATGAGACACCTATCCGCACTCGTAATCGCTGCTTCATGTTAAGTTTTGTGCTCTTTCAGCGTAATTACTTAGCTTGACACGGATCCGATCTCGGGGTCCCCACATATCCTCCAGGTCATATGAAATGAACTCTGAGTCTCCAAGATCTGAAATCCAATTTAATCCAATTTAAGTAAGAGGACCTAGCTAGTAATGAGGTAATCAACCTGCATACCACTCAAAGGTGTATGCATCAAATCGATTCTCAGCAGCCCAAGTCTATACTTAAATGAATCAAATAGTATTTTAGAGCTTTGGATATATGTCCTGTGTTAGCTCCCAAGATCAATGGCTAACATGCACATATCCTTAACAACATTGCACACAATCATACACAAGGTATACAATAATATTACAAAGTGGCATCCATAACTAGGACTTATGTCCATAATTTACACAAGTGGCCGACCAGCCAAATTTAAACATCAACAAGAAGGACATAGCGGAAAACAAAGTATCGTGAAGCAAAAATTCCAGCAAGGTGTGCCCAACTCCCAAAGGCAACTGAGTGGGGTTAGAAACAACGTTATTTGTTAGCGTCACCAAAATCGACGCTAACGAATTGATCGAGATTTATAATCTTCCTCATCTGAACAAAGTGGACAATCCGGTTAAGTACAAATGTACTCGAAAGTCTTACATAAAAGAAAAATTATACATGATAGTGGCTGATCAAAAGAGAGGCATTAGTGGCTTTAGATTTGCATAAAAGCACCAATTTTCAGCCCTACACATACTAGTTTGTAAATGCCATTTAACAAACACAATTTTATCAAAAGAAGATTGAAGGACAATAGCATATACATACGTCAAGCAATACCAAAGTGGCAGCCCGCTTTGGTAAACTAAAATGCATGACAAACCAGTCATGTTGATACTAAGTTGTTGCCCATGTCAATTTTAATTAAAAATCTAACGATGATGTCATTCAAAACCAAGTGTCGTCCATAACCGTGGACACGGCTATTCGAATAGATTAGATACCCTGCAGAGGAGTACAACTTTACCCACACGACTTGATCAGCCCGTAAGCCTACGGATAATGACACACTTCCTAAGGTATGCCGGCTGGGGAGATCGCGACTCGATATTTTTCAGCAAGACGATCCAATTGAGTTGAATCACCCTTGCGAGATGAACCCCAAACTCAGTACAATCTATGTATAGAACTTGCTAAGCGGGCACGCAATTTGCGTTGGAGATGCCGATACAATGAACATAAAGAAAAATAGTGCTCCCTTGCACATTATAAATTGCATCAGATTCCTATGAACATATGATCACACACATGATGTCCTCACACCACCTGTGCTTCAACTTAATAAAACCGTCCCCTTACTTGACCAAGTGGTGCCCATACACCGCGTATGGAAGTACGAGTGTTACTTGGACTGATAGCCCAAAGTTCAATCCTTAACGATCCGGAAAAGTCTTTCCACGATACCCGAACCTCGTGCACGAAGGCACCCACACTACTAGCCACTTGTCCAAACCAAAATTAGTTTTAAATGAACAAATTTTAAACTCAAAACCAGATGCGATGATCTGGACAAAAGCATAAAAGTTAAAAATTGTTCAATGTTTCCCACGATTGACGAGATAACCCCATCAACTGAACTAACATATCTACTAACTTGCATTGCTAAGCATTCATATAAAGGATAAATAATAGCATAAAACAACTATCCTAAGCATAGATGTATGGAAATATCAAGGATAACTTGCAAGATTTAGTACATAGCTAACTAGACTCACAAAATATCCATACTTCAAAAATAGCATACAAGCAAGTATAATTGCATTTCAAAGTAACAAAAGTAGAAATTCTAGGATCAACATGTATGCAAGAATAAATACAAAATGATGCTTGTCTTGCTGAAAGTCCACTTGCTCAACCTCAGATAGGTATTTGTTCACTCCAAGCAATTCGGGCTCTAGAGAAAAAACACGTTATCGAATAAACATCGAGAAAGCCGAAAAATCCAAAATGCTCAAAAATGCATGATAATTACACCGTAGTGATATTATGATTTTAGATAAATTTAGTTCAATTGGAGTTCATTTGGATTTTCCATGAATTTTCCAAGTTAATGCCATTACTGTACAAATAATTCAAATATCAAAATTTTATGTGATAGTAACATGTTTCAAACCAATTCCAAGTTAAAGTACAATAAAAATGGAAACCAACAAAATTAATTTAACTCAATTTGGAGTTAAAATGAAATACTCATAAATTTTTTAAGTTTAAACCATTTTCAGTGCAAAAGTAAATCATTTTGGAAATTCTAAATGTACTAAATACTTTTTATACTCAGGCTACCCTAGCCTCTGTCATTGACATGTGGGGTCCACAGCATAGAGTTTTTCTTTTTCATTAAAATCCCTGAGAAATCCCTACTGACATGTTGGGTCCACATGTCGTAGGCTCGATTTATGCCAACAATGCATGGACCGAAGGTCAACATGCATAGCTCCCCAGTACACCGGTCCATGACATTTTCTGAGCATAAGAATCATCATGATTGGGATAAATGGAAGGAAGCAATTGCAAATGAGCTAAACTCGCTCAATAAAAGGAAAGACTTTGGAAGTGTCGTTAAGACACCTCAAGATCTCATTCTAGTTGGACACAAGTGGGTGTTCATAAGAAAATGGAATGAACGCACTGAAGTGGTGAGATATAAAGCGAGATTAGTAGCACAAGGGTTCACGCAGAGACCCAATGTCGATTTTGATGAAACCTATACTCCCGTAATTATGGCACAACATTATGTTCCTTGGTATATATGGAAGCAAGTATGAATGTGAATATGCAACTTATGGATGTTGTGATTGCATATTTATATGGGTCATTTGATTCTAAAATCTACATGAAGATTCTATAAGGACTAAAGGACCCTGGTATGAGCGAGAATAAAATCGCAACATGTACAATGTTAAATTGCAAAGGTCACTATACGGATTAAAACTGTCAGGTTGTATGTGGTACAATCAATTGAGCGAATTCCTTTTGCAAAAGTGATACATAAATAATGAGGTATGTCCATGTGTGTTTATAAAGAAGTCCATGACTGAATTTTGTATCATATATGTATATGTTGATGATTTGAACATCATCGGAACTACGAAAGATATTCTCGAAGCAAATTCATACTTAAAGACAAAATTTGAGGTGAAAGATTTGGGTAAAACCAATTTTTTCTCAATTTGTAGATTGATCATATGCATGGTGGCATATTTATGCGCAAAACCACCTACAACAATAAAGTTTTCGAGAGATTTTATTGTGATAAATCTCATCCATGGAGTACACCTATGGTCGGTAGGTCATTGGAAGTGGATAAAGATCCATATGAACCTAAACGAGATAATGAGGATGTATTAGGGCCCACAACTCCATACTTAAGTTCTACTGGAGCCTTATTTTATCTTTCCAATTATACCAGGCCTGATATTGCATTTGTAGTAAATTGTCTGGCAAGAAATAGTTCCTAACCTACTAAAAGGCATTGGACTGGAATTAAAGGAATCCTCAGGCACTTGCAAGGTACAATTGATGTTGGACTCTATTATCCCAAAGGTCAAGATATAAAGACGAAAGGTTACTCAGATGTTGGCTATTCATCTAATATCTATAATGCTAGATCACAAACTGGATATGTTTTTCTAAGCGGAAATACAACTATTGTAACATCCCAATTTTCTGAGCTTTAAAAATCCTTTGAATAGTTAGTAGGGAGAAAATTCACCATTTGATTTTATTTGAAATTAATTCAAAAGCTTAATATGGACTTCGTATAACAAAACAATTTAGTATGATTAAAGTCAACATCAACAATGGTCAAAACTATTTTATTTGGGTTCTATGTGCTTTGATATATTTTCTAGATTTTTCTAGAATTTTTACAAGTTCATTTGCTATTTTCTATTGCTTATTTGAATTTTTGGTATTTTCTTAAATAGAAAACCTATTTATAAATCTCAGTTAATCTTTGGGCTGAATTCCTTTCTTGACCTAATCCTTTTGTCCTTCGGCCCGTTCTCCTTTCAGGGGCCGTTTTCCTTTTCCTTAAGCCCACTTGCCATTTCCTTTTTTTGGCCGAAGCCCAGCTGCGCAGCGGCCCATGCTCTTCTTTTCCTTGTGCGCGTGGTCGAAGCTCAGCCCAACCGAGCCAGTGCCTTCTTCCTTTGTGTCCTTGCCGTGTGGACCCGCCTTGGCTTCTCATCATCGTCTTCAAGCAGGACTCGTTGAGTCCAGGTTGTTCCCGAACGCGACAGCACCGGGTGGCTCTCCCAATCCCTACCTTCCGCACCCTATAAAAGGAGTCGCCTGCGTCAATCTTTTCGCACCAAGCTCCTCCCTCAAAACCCTAAGGCGCCACCTTGGATCTCTTCTCCATTGTACCGAATTGAGCCGAGGAAGCCCGCCATCGCCGCAAGCTTCCACTCGGGATTCCTCCACCGTCCGTCAACCTCTGGCCGTGATTCCACTGCCATTGGATTTGCATCATCGTGAGCTTCGGGGTGCTTCCCTTCAATTCGGTCGGACGTCGCTAAATCGCCGAATCCTCCGTCGCCCGAAAGCTTGCCACCGCCAAAGTCTTCGCCGCCGCCATCTCGTCGCCGTTGGAGCCGAGCCACCATTGCTGGGAGCTTCACCGTGCTTCCGGGATCTCGTTTGGTACCTTCTAGAGCCCCTCTTGCCTCCGGTTGCCCTCGCCACCGAGCTTTGTTGCCGCCGGCCATGGCCGCCACCCTTCTTTGTGTTTTGCTCTCCTTGCTGATGTGGCAATCCACCGCACCACCATGTCAGCGTCCACCTCATTGTTTGATCCCAAGGGCGCCTTTGTCACCTCTTTTGTCACCGCCATGTGGCACATCAAACTTCCCACCGAGCCAAAAGCCATGAACCCAATCCACAAGATCCAAGACACTTCCAAGTGGGACCCACTGTCGGTGGAGTCCTGTTCAAATTAACCCTTTGATGACGCTGCGCACGTCAGAATTCGATTTTTCTTTGAAAGAATAATTCGGGTTAATTCCAAATAACCCAAAATTAGGGTTTTCTTTTAGATTCAAACTTCCAAAGCTCATATCTTTTGCATCCGAACTCCGATTGAGCCCATTCAAATTTCAAAATTCATCTAAATTCGAGTTCTATTTATCTAAGTTTTTTTTATTTAATTTTTGGAGTTTGTTTTGCCTCTATTTTTATTTGTTTTGTTTGTTTGTTTCGTTTGCGAGTAGACGTTGATACCTCGGGAAGATTTGAAGAAGAAGGAGCGCCTAAAGACCAAGATCAATACCAAGACCTTTTCCAAGGCAAGTTATACATTTGATCATATTGAACCCAGTTTTCAAAGTACTTTGATTCAAATTATTGCATTTACTTTAAGTATGTATTTGAATGCTTTTGGGTATAGCTATTGTCCAATTTGTTACACCCACCTTGATTCATTGTTATGTCATAATCTTTTGTCACCCTAGATTGGTTCATATTTAGTTGGTGCAATGGTATTACCAACGTGGGTTGGTTAGATATGATTAGATTGCTTAGCCATGCTACGAGTCATCATCTCATGTAAGTTGCAAAGATAAACTTGACTAAGTGACTATGGAACTATATGATAAAAATTGTGTGTACTATGTGCTATTACTCGTTGATGGCATATGTTGCACTTAACCAATAGTGTGGGAAAGGATTTAGACTGGGGCAAGTGGTGGATACTATGTGCTACTTTTGCTGGAGCTGTGTGCATGGGCTTAATAACCTGTGTGCGTAGGGATTCGTAGTACATTGGAAGTCTTGCCTCAGTCAATTAAGGACTTAACTTTGTGCGCCATTGAACTGAGCCTCTCATTCAACCACCTGCCTGATGGGACGAGCCTAACTTAGTAAGTTATGGATTCTTGACATTGGTACTCAGAAAGTAGGTTAAGCTGTGTTGCATGGGTGGAGGTGTGCTACCAAGTAGTCACATCACGGGGCGGTTCGCCGTGTCCCTGTCCAACGATGTGTGTCGGACTTACTTCCTGTGTGGGGTAGTCTGGCATAAAGCACATCAGGAGTATCAATGCTTGAGATGAAGTTTCTGAAACATTTTGTTACGATTAGTGCTAGCTACACTAGTTGTATCGTGGGGTAAAGTGTACAAACTCGCAGAGTGTTAAATCAATCAATTCAATAGCGCGTCATGGTCATGAACATGCTCGGGATTTCACACGAGGGGTAGATTTTCATGAAAACCTTGGGAAGGAGCATGTGACTTAAGTCATATGGCTATGTGAATAACTTGATTAGGCTATGTGTCTTTGTGAAATAAAACCTGTTAAATTATTATTGTCTATTTGTTTTGAATTATGCTTTCAATCTATTACTTGTATTCAAACTACAAATGTCAGATTTAAAAGAGCTACGAAGCCATTCCTTTGGAATAAGCCATCATGTATAGTTGCATTTCCGTGGTATGACTTGCGAGTACAATTGTGTACTCATGCTTGTTGTAAAACATGCAACAGAAGAGGAGGGGTCATCGCCTGCTTTCGAGGAGGAGTTCATCGAAGGTGCTTGATCGTAGGGCTTTGATCCCAGTCGGTTGGCTGTGGTGAATTGATGGGATGCCGCTGTCGTTTCTGTTTTCGCTGCTATTTGATTCTTTGTCAGCCCTGCGTGGCTTAATAATAGTAAACTCGACCATAAGGTCAAAACCCTTATTTGTTAATCAAATTACTCGTTTATATTATTAATCGCTTGTGTCGATCGATATTCACCTGTGTTGACACTGTGTGCACTAGCGTGATCCTGGACTAGTGCATTATACACAAAGGGTCTAGAATTATATTTTTGGGTCCCGACAGAGGTGGTATCAGAGCCATACTGACTGTAGGTCTTGACCTTAGTTAGATTGGCCGTCTTAGAGAGTCCAAATTATTTTCTAAAGAAAAATTAACTTGCAAGATTAAATGAACTGCTTAACTCCTCTCATGTCTCTCTCGACTCAACTATTGCTAGAATCTTTTCCTCTCCCTGCTGTTTTAACTCTGTTCCCATCCTCTTGTTTGTCTTGACAGATGCTTCATACCTACGGTGAGCGCAAAGGCGGACTTGCCGCAGAGCTGTGGAAGCTGTTGCAGGTACTTAGAGGCTTTGATCGTCCCATGTATCATGGCAACGAATGGGTGGTAAACGGCCAAGATCGTGGAGTGATCTGCCGTCTGACAGTCTACGCCAGAAAGAATACTAAAGCCAGCCAACCGTTGAACAACTCCGTCAGAAGGATCACCTTCGCGCAAGGAATTCAAGAGTCGTCACGCCTGGCCATCCTCAGAATTTGCCACATCTACGCGCGAGAGCTGCAAAATACCGTCTTCCATTACCATCCCAGAGCTGCAGCCGTGGATCGACCAGCACGCTTCCCGTTCACAAGTGGAGAAGGCAATGCCACAGTGGTGCACCTTGCCCAGTTCGCAGCTGCCCAGGAGGAGTCACTGGAGTTGGTTGCCACCGAGCTGAAGTGCGCCTATGAGACCTTGGAAAGAGCCGAAGAGGGGATTTCCATTCTAGAAGAAGCCCTCTATGGTCAACATGAGCCTGAGGAGGCAGATCTTGAAGAGCTAGAAGAACCAGAGGAGAATCCCGAAGAAGATCTAGACGAAGATCCAGAGGAAGATCCCGAAGAAGATCCAGACGAAGATCCAGAGGAAGATCCTGAAGAAGATCTAGAGAAGGTTCCAGAGGAGCCAACAGAAACTGCAGAGCCGTAGGAGCCAGCTGAGCCCGCACCCAGGACACCTGCTCCTACTGCACCAGTCCCGGGGCATCAGGACTAGTTCACGAGGATGCTAGCTCACTTCCAGGTCTACAGCAGGCGGGAGCACTGTTGTGGTGGTGGAGGCTACCTTAGCGGCTGAATTCACTAGAGTTTTAGTTTGTCAGGCTTAGCCAGTTTCCTTTTGCAGAGACGCCCTTTAGGCGGTAGTTGTGTGCTTAGGTTCGTCATTTTTCTTGTGTGCAAGTATGAGCTGCAAAGGCCCTTAGGCATTTGTCGCAGCCATGCTAAGACCCTAAATAAAGTATTTCAGTTGGTTTTCTTGAAACTGTGTTTGTTGGGTTTAATCTACCCCTTCGATTAGTTCTTAACTCATCTTGTGCTTTTTACCTTATCTAACCCATGGAGCTTCATCAGATGGTTCAGACTCGTCATGCCGCTGCAAGTGGATCAGGAACTCAAGAGTCGGATCAGAATGAGCAGACCCCGTAGGAGCAAATCCGCCACAAGCACCCCCTCTTGACTTGTAGAACTTTGGAGCTTTCATGGCAGCACAGACGCAGATGATGTATGCCATGATGAACTAGATGCAAGCTATGAGCAACCAGAACAACCACAACAACAATCATCACACTGGAGCCCCAGTCGCTCATGGTCACCATGGACCATCCAAGCTGGCTGAATTCATGAGAACTCATCCACCAACTTTCTCTGGACATGTCTCGCCAATAGAAGCTAATGATTGGCTTCGTGTAATCGAGAGGAAGCTACTGATCACTCAATGCAGTGACCACGAGAAAGTCATGTATGCCACTCTTCAGATGGAGGGCATAGCTGCCGAGTGGTGGGAGAATTTCTGCGTAGCGCATGAGGCGTCGCAAAATATCACTTGGAAAGAATTTTCCGCGGCCTTTTGTTAGTACCATGTACCTGAAGGCATAATGGATTTAAAGAAGGATGAGTTCCGCGCTCTCAAGCAAGGAGCTATGTCGGTAACTGACTGCCTGAATAAGTTTTCTCAGCTAGCTCGCTATGCTATAGAGGACGTCGCTACTGACAAGACTCGTCAGAGTCACTTCTTGAAGGGATTGAGCTCAGGATTACAAGTCAGTCTGCTTGCTCACACTTTCCTAGACTTTCAAGAATTGGTTAACAAGGCATTGGTCATAGAGGACAGACGCAAGGAACTATAGGACAATCGCAAACGCAGGATGGCTCAGCAAGGAAGTCACCAGTCCCAGCAAAGAGCAAGAGTGGTACCGCAGCAGAGTAATCGATTTTCGCCACAGAATTCTTTTAGGGCGCCTGCACCAACGTCAGCACCTCGTCTAGTTGCTCAGAACTTTCGCAACCCCGCGCCAACCAACCCCAATCCAGGGAACAATCAGCAGAATGCTCAGAGAGTTTGTTATTCTTGCCGTCAGCCAGGTCACCTCGCCAACTAGTGTCCGCAGAAGGGAACAATCACTCTAGTCCGTTTTAATCTTGGAGCTACGCCTGCCAAGACACCAGCACAGAGCAGTCAAGGAGTTTCTCAAGGTACCACCAACCAGAGGAGCGCCTCGATCAGGGTCGAGGTCGTGTCAACCACGCCACTCGAAGGAGCTCAGAAGCACCGGATGTCGATTGGGTAAGTTTCTATTAAAATCAAGACTGTGACATCGCTTTTGTTTGATTCTCGAGCTCGTGATTCCTTTGTTTCTGGAGTTTTTGCAGCTAAGAATAACTTGGAAGTTATGCGCCTTAAGCACACTCTGTTAGTCCAGTCGCCTAGAGCAGAGCTAAGTTCTAAAGTGGGTTGTTTAGGAGCTAAGTTACTCATCGCTGGAGTTGAGTTTCTAGCCAACCTCATTGTTCTAGACACCCAGACCTTAGATGTCATTCTTGGCATGGATTAGTTAACCAAGCACAAATCCATGCTAGATTGTGGCCGAAGAGCCGTTACAATCGAGGATACTAAGGGAAACAAGGTAGAGTTTCAAGCTACCTCAGTGCGTGATGGACATCTGGTAGTCAATAGTTTGAAGGCAGTTGCTTTGGAAGATGTGCCTATTGTCAGAGATTATCCAGATGTATTTCCAGAGGAATTACCTAGAATGCCACCAGACCGTGACATCGAGTTTGTCATCGATCTAGTGCCTAGAACAGCACCTATTTCTAAGAGACCCTATCGGATGCCAGCCGACGAGTTAGTGGAAATGAAGAAGCAAATAGAAGAACTTCTGGAGAAGGGTTTTGTGAGACCTAGCTCGTCGCCACGGGGAGCACCAGTTTTGTTCATCAGGAAGAAAGATGTAAGCATGAGGATGTACATCGATTATCGATCCCTCAATGAAGTCACCATCAAGAACAAGTACCCATTATCTCAAATTGATGATCTGTTTGATCAGATGAAGGGAGCCGGAGTGTTCTCGAAGATCGATCTGCGATCAGGTTACCATCAGTTGAAGATTTGTCCTAAGGATATACCTAAGACCGCTTTCTCAACGTGGTACGGACATTATGAGTTCTTGGTCATGTCCTTTGGTCTGACTAATGCCCCTGCCTATTTCATGAACATGATGAATAAAGTATTCCTAGAATATTTGGATAAGTTTGTAGTTGTGTTCATCGATGACATTTTGGTCTACTCCAAGTCAGAAGAAGAGCATGCTGAACATTTGAGATTAATTCTAGAGAAGCTCAGAGAGCATCGGTTGTATGCCATGTTTAGCAAGTGTGATTTTTGGGAGAAAGAAGTGGATTTTCTTGGGCATGTGATGACAGCCGAGGGGATAGCAGTTGACCCCGGTAAAGTTAAGACAATATTACATTGGGAACAGCCCAAGACTGTTACCCAGATTCGTAGTTTCTTGGAATGGCAGGATATTATCACCGTTTCATTGAAAGATTCTCAATGATTGCTAAGCCTCTTACGCAATTATTGAGGAAGGAGAGAAAGCTCACATGGACACCAGCTTGTGAAGAAAGCTTTCAAGAATTGAAGAAACATTTGATTTCGGCCCCAGTGCTGATTTTGCCAAATATCCGCAAAGATTTTGATATCTACTGTGATGCTTCGCGTCAAGGATTAGAATGTGTCCTAATGCAAGAAGGAAGAGCTGTCGCTTATGCGTCAAGGCAATTAAGGCCTCATGAAGAGAATTACCCTACCCATGATCTGAAATTAGCTGCCGTAGTGTATGCTTTAAAGATTTGGTGCCATTTCCTTATCGGTAACCGTTGTGAGCTATATAAAGATCATAAGAACCTGAAGTATATTTTCACTCAGTCTAATTTGAACATGAGACAGAGAAGATGGTTAGAGTTGATAAAGGATTATAATCTTGGAATCCATTACCGCCCTGGTAAAGCTAATGTATTTGCAGATGCTTTAAGCCGTAAGAGCTATTGCAGTGTTGTTGAAGTAAACGAGGTTTGTTCAAAACTTCAAAAGGAATTTCAGAAGCTGAAGCTAGAGGTCGTGTTTGAAGGATTTGTAGCCAGTCTAGAGGTGCAGTCTACTTTGGAAAAGCAGATCCGAGAAGCTCAACCAAAGGATCCCGTATTCTCAGACATCAAGCTTAAAATGGCAGAAGGAAAATGTAAAGACTTCACCTTAGATGATCAAGGTGTGCTATGGATCAATGGACGTATATGCGTACCAGATGTCGATGGGTTAAGATAGCTAATTTTGAAGGAGGCCCATGACTCCAAGTATTCGATTCACCCTGGTAGTACTAAGATGTATCAGGATGTTAAGAATAAATTTTGGTGGCCAAACTTGAAGCGAGAAGTTGCAGAATTCGTTGCCTTGTGTGACGTGTGTCAGAAGGTAAAAGTAGAGCATCAAAGACCAGCAGGTCTGCTGCAACCTTTGAAGATTTTAGAGTGGAAGTGGGAAGACATCGAAATGGATTTCATTACCGGTTTACCCAAGACTCAATCGGGTTACGATTCGATTTGGGTAATAGTGGATCGTTTGACTAAAGTTGCCCATTTCTTGCCAGTCAAAACCACATATTCGGGAGATCGTCTTGTAGAGCTGTATATGTCAAGGATTGTCAGTCTACATGGTGTGCCTAAGAAGATAGTGTCGATCGAGGATCTCGGTTCACCTCTCGCTTTTTGGCGAGTTTGCATGAAGCCTTAGGGACTCATCAATTTCAAGATCGCATATCATCCTTAGATGTATGGGCGATCGAAGAGTTAATCAGATATTGGAAGATATGTTGAGAGCTTGTGCCCTAGCCAATGCTACCCATTGGGATAAGAGTTTGCCATATGCAGAATTTTCATACAACAACATTTATCAAGCCAGTCTGCAAATGTCACCGTTTGAAGCTTTATATGGTCATGCCTGCAGAACCCCTTTGAATTGGTCAGAAACAGCTGAACGTTTAGTTTTTGGGCCAGACATTATTCGAGAAGCAGAAGAACAAGTGGCTATCATCCAAGAAAGGCTAAAGATAGCCCAATCGAGGCAGAAGAGCTATGCTGATAATCGTCGTCGTGACCTCAGCTTTGAGCCAGAGGATTTTGTCTATCTTCGAGTTACTCCCCTCAGAGGTGTAAAACGATTTTATGCCAAAGGGAAGCTTGCCCCTAGGTATGTTGGTCCGTTCAAGATTTTGGCTCGTCGTGGGGAAGTAGCTTATCAGTTGGAGCTGCCGCAGTCTTTAGCAGGAGTACATGATGTTTTTCATGCCTCTCAACTGAAGAAGTGTCTCCGTGTGCAACAAGATCAGGCCCCGTTGGAGTCAATTGAGTTGAAAGAAGATCTCACTTACAGAGAGCAGCCAGTCAAGATTTTGGATGTCGTAGAGCGTCGTACTAGAAATAAGACTATCCGTTTTTGCAAAGTTGAGTGGAGCAACCACTCAGAAGGAGAAGCAACGTGGGAGCATGAAGAAGAGCTGAAAGCCGAGTTTCCTAGCCTTTTCCCTAGCAAGCCTGAATCTCGGGGTCGAGATTCCTTTAAGGGGGGGGGGAAGGTTTGTAATATCCCAATTTTCTGAGCTTTAAAAATCCTTTTAATAGTTAGTAGGGAGAAAATTCACCATTTGATTTTATTTGAAATTAATTCAAAAGCTTAATATGGACTTTGTATAACAAAACAATTTAGCATGATTAAAGTCAACATCAACAATGGTCAAAACTATTTTATTTGGGTTCTATGTGCTTGGATATATTTTCTAGATTTTTCTAGAATTTTTCCAAGTTCATTTGCTATTTTCTATTGCTTATTTGAATTTCTGGTATTTTCTTAAATAGAAAACCTATTTATAAATCTCAGTTAATCTTTGGGCTGAATTCCTTGCTCGGCCCAATCCTTTTGTCCTTCGGCTCATTCTCCTTTCTGGGGCCGTTTTCCTTTTCCTTAAGCCCACTCGCCATTTCCTTTTTCTAGCCGAAGCCCAGCCGCGCAGCGGCCCATGCTTCTCTTTTCCTTGTGCGTGTGGTTGAAGCTCAGCCCAACCAAGCCAGCGCCTTCTTCCTTTGTGTCCCTGCCGTGTGGACCCGCCTTGGCTTCTCATCATCGTCTTCAAGTAGGACTCGTGGAGTCCAGGTTGTTCCCGAACGCGACAGCGCCACCGTGGCTCTCCCAATCCCTACCTTCCGCTCCCTATAAAAGGAGCCTCCCACGTCAATCTTTTCGCACCAAGCTCCTGCCACAAAACACTAAGGCACCGCCTTGGATCTCTTCTCCATTGTACCGAATTGAGCCGAGGAAGCCCGCCGCCGCCGCAAGCTTCAACTCGGGATTCCTCCACCGTCCGTCAACCTCTGGCCGTGATTCCGCCGCCATTGGATTCGCATCATCGTGAGCTTCGGGGTGCTTCTCTTCAATTCGGTCGGACACCGCTAAATCGCTGAATCCTCCGTCGCCCGAAAGCTCGCCGTTGCCATCTCGTCACCGTTGGAGCCGAGCCACCATTGTTGGGAGCTTCGCCGTGCTTCCGGGATCTTGTTTGGTACCTTCTAGAGCCCCTCTTGCCTCCGGTTGCCCTCGCCACCGAGCTTTGTTGCCGCCGGCCATGGCCGCCACCCTTCTCTGTGTTTTGCTCTCCTTGCTGATGTGGCAATCCACCGCACCACCATGTCAGCGTCCACCTCATCGTTTGATCCCAGTGGCAGCCTTGTCACCTCTTTGTCAGCTGCCATGTGGCACACTCAAACTTCCCACCAGAGCCAAAAGCCATGAACCCAATCCACATGATCCAAGACACTTCCAAGTGGGACCCACCTGTCAGGTGGAGTCCTGTTCAGCCGAACCCCTTTGATGACGTCAGTGCTACGTCATAATCCGATTTTTCTTTTAAAGAATAATTCGGGTTAATTCCAAATAACCCAAAATTAGGGTTTTCTTTTAGATTCAAACTTCCAAAGCTCATATCTTTTGCATCCGAACTCCGATTGAGCCCATTCAAATTTCTAAATTCATCTAAATTCGAGATCTATTTATCTGAGTTTTTGATTTAATTTTTGGAGTTTTTTTTGGCCTCTGTTTTTATTTTTTTTTTGTTTCTTTATTTTGTTTGCGAGTAGACGTTGATACCTCGGGAAGATTTGAAGAAGAAGGAGCACCTCAAGACCAAGATCAATACCGAGACCTTTTCCAAGGCAAGTTATACCTTTGATCATATTGAACCCAGTTTTCAAAGTGCTTTGATTCAAATTATTGCATTTACTTTAAGTATGTATTTGAATGCTTTTGGGTATAGCTATTGTCCAATTTGTTACACCCACTTTGATTCATTGTTATGTCATAATCTTTTATCACCCTAGATTGGTTCATATTTAGTTGATGCTTTGGTATTACCAACGTGGGTTGGTTAGATACGATTAGATTGCTTAGCCATGCTACGAGTCATCATCTCATGTGCAAATATAAACTTGACTAAGTGACTATGGAACTATGTGATAAAAACTGTGTGTACTATGTGGTATTACTCGTTGATGTCATTTGTTGCACTTAACCAACAGGGTGGGAAAGGATTTAGACTAGGGCAAGTGGTGGATACTGTGTGCTACTTTTGGTGGAGCTACGTGCATAGGCTTAATAACCTGTGTGCGTAGGGATTCGTAGTACATTGGAAGTCTTGCCTCGGTCAATTAAGGACTTAACTTTGTGCGCCATTGAACTGAGCCTCTCGTACAACCACATGCCTGATGGGACGGGCCTAACTTAGTAAGTTATGGATTCTTGACATTGGTACTCAGGAAGTAGGTTAGGCTGTGTTGCATGGGAGGAGGTGTGCTACCAAGTAGTCGCATCACGGGGCGGTTCACCGTGTCCCTGTCCAACGATGTGTGTCGGACTTACTTCTTGTGTGGGGTAGTCTAGCGTAAAGCACATCGGAAGTATCAATGCTTGAGATGAAGTTTCTGAAACGTTTTGTTACGATTAGTGCTAGCTACACTAGTTGTATCATGTGGGTAAAGAGTACAAACTCTGCAGAGTGTTAAATCAATCTATTCGAATAGCCGCGTCCGCGGTCATAGACATGCTCGGGGATTTCACACGAGGGCTAGATTTTCATGAAAACCTTGGGAAGGGAGCTGTGTGACTTAAGTCATATGGCTATGTGAATAACTTGATTAGGCTATGTGTCTTTGTGAAATAAAACTATTAAATTATTATTGTCTTTTTGTTTTGAATTATGCTTTCAATCTATTACTTGTATTCAAACTACAAATGCTGCATTTCTGCAAAAGAGCCATAGAAGCATTCCTTTGGAAGAAGCCATCATGTATAATTGCATTTCTGTGGTATGACTTGCGAGTACGGTTGCGTACTCATGCTTGTTGTAAGACATGCAACAGAAGAGGAGGGGCCATCACCTGCT
Source organism: Phyllostachys edulis (assembly GCA_036346405.1). Classification (NCBI taxonomy): domain Eukaryota; kingdom Viridiplantae; phylum Streptophyta; class Magnoliopsida; order Poales; family Poaceae; genus Phyllostachys; species Phyllostachys edulis. Next base: position 51,065,369 of record CM070554.1, on the reverse strand, counting down.
TTTGTGGAGGAGTTCATCGAAGGTGCTTGATCGTAGGGTCTTGATCCCAGTTGGTTGCCTGTGGTGAATTGATAGGATGCTGCTGCCGTTTCTGTTTCTGATGCTATTTGATTCTTTGTCAGCCCTGCTTGGCTTAATAATTGTTAACTCGACCATAAGGTCAAAACCCTTATTTGTTAATCAAATTATTGGTTTATGTTATTAATCGCTTGTGTGGATCGATATTCACCTGTGTTAACACTGTGTGCACTAGCGTGATCCTAGACTAGTGCATTATACACAGAGGATCCAGAATTGTATTTTTGGGTCCCGACAACTATCTCTTGGAGATCTATAAACAGTCACTTGTAGCTACATCGACAATTTTTTCAGAAATATTTGCACTTTATGAGACAACTCGAGAGTGCATATGGCTGACAAAATTGATTCATCATATCTGAGAGAAATGTCGTGTAGAGGTGGATAAAACTCCCACAATCCTTTATGAGGATAATGTTGCTTCTGTTACACAAGTGAAGAATAGCTATGCCATAACACATATGACAAAACATATACTCCCTAAGTATTTCTATCCCCATTAACAACATAAGAATGGGAATATAGAAATAATTAAAATCCAAACAAGTGAGAATATTGCGGATTTGTTTACAAAGGCTTTCTAGATTCTACCTACCTTTGTAAAGCATGTTCATGGTATTGGCATGAGGAGAAACAAATAGTTGTTGTCTTCAGAGGGAGATAAATAATATTCATATATTCGTCAATAGGATGAAAAGGTGTTGTACTCTTTTTCCCTTCATTGAGTTTTGTCCTAGTATATTTTCTCAATTGAAGGTTTTAATGAGGCAGAATGTGCAATGACAAGAATGTGAGTTATGCACTCTTTTCTTCTTGCCGATTTTCCCACTAGGTCTCCGGAAGGAGTTTTTAATGAGACATGAGCATGACATTGGCAAATTGCCAAGGGGAGTGTTGTATATACGCATGTTTCCTAGAAGGTTCCGATTGTGTGGACACTTTACCTAAACAGGGTCCATAAGGCCCATGAAGCCCGTGAGCAGTTATAGTAATAGGTTAGTCCCACATGGATAGCTATTCAACTACCTCACCTCACCTCCTCCTATTTAAGGGCGTAGGGGGTTGATTTTGTATGCAAAGAAATACCACCTATCAACAAAGTTGAGGGAAGGCATTGGGACTACATCTTATTCTTCTTGCTCGTGTGCATGTGCTTGATCGTCAGCGACATGACCACTAATATACAACAGTATCCACTAAGAGTGGACATTTTTTTTCCTTCAAAATTTTTGGTATAGTTGTCCTACATTCTAAGTGAGACCCAAGTCCCAAGTATTTTCCTTTTGAACCCTTTTTGGTTTTAGGGAAAGTCCCAAGTATTGTTGTAGGATTAACTCTACTACTTGACCACGGATTCAGATCCTTTGACATTGCAAAGGAAATGGTAGTGAGCAATAGTGCCATGACATTGCAACGATCTGAGTCATCCGATTCAGGAAGAACGGGCTAGATCAACTGCTACAGTGTCAACTAACTTTGTTATAGTGTTTCCGCTCCAGTACAGTGCCGCACACGATCTTGGGCCTCACTTTTTGATCCAACAACTACGAACCAATGTCACGGCATTGTAGTGCGTGACATTGTTGTGCAATGTCAGAGGATGTGCGTCCCTTGACCACCAACATATCCCCTTGTTCCTACATTAAAAAAAATCCCCTGTTCTAAGGGTGTATCTGCAACTGTTTGGGCCCTACTCAAGAAAAATTTTGCAGGACTCAAATCATTGAGAGTGGACATTTGTAACCTAGAATCATCACATTTTTTTTACGAATTAAACCACATATTCACTGAGAGTGGAAATTTTATTTCCTTCAAAGATTTTAGTATAGATATCCTACGTTCTAAGTAAGACCCAGGTCCCAAGTTTTTTTAGGGAAAGTCCCAAGTATTATTGTACGCTTAACTCTACTACTAGACCCCTAATGAGACCCCTAATGGAATTGTATCCCCTACCTTTGCATTGTCAAAGGAAGAGGTTAATAGTTCCCTGCCTTTGAGTCAATATTGGCCATTGGATCAAGAATGAATAATGTAGATTTGAAATAAACAGTTGCTCGACATCGAGCTCTCTTCCTTTGCCTCTAGGGGTGGGTTTTTTTTTTACCAAAACCGAATTACCGAACCGAACCGCACCGAATTAACCAAAAATATTGGTTTATTCGATTTTCGGTGTTTGGTGCGGTTTTTCTCGGGCTCTATTCGGATTTCGGTATTAGGTTCAATTTCTAACTCTCAGAAAACCAAAAAACCGAATTACCGAAGAAGCCCACCACTCCACTCCGAAGACATAAGGCCCACCAGGCCACCTCGCACCAGCTCACCAACCCGAGCTAACCCTAAATCCCTAATCTTCTCGCTCCTCACTCCTCTGTCCTCACTTAACCCACACCACTACACCAGTCGTCCAGCCCATTCCCCACTACGCCTCCACCGCACCGCAGCTGCCCACCCGTTCCCCACCGATGCCACCGACAGGCCTCCACCGCGCGTTCCCCATCGATGTCGGTGCCACGTGTTCCCCACCGATGCCACCGCTAGGCTTCCACCACGCGTTCCCCACCAACACTGGTGCCTCCCATTCCTCATCGACGCCACCCGTTTCATCGATCGGCTACCGCCAGGCTTCCACCGCGCGTTCCCAACCGAGGACGCCGCCCCCCGTTCCCCACCGATGCCGCCACTGGCCCATCGCACTGCCAGCCGCCCGCCTGTTCCCCACCGACGCCGCCGCCTCCCATTCCCCACAAATGTCGTCGCCGCCAGGCCTCCGCCGTGCGACCTCCACCACGCCGCCAGCCGCTCGCTGTCGTCTGCCGTCACCTCCACTACCATCTGCATCATGTGGTTTGGTTTACCGAATAACCTAATAAACCGAACCAATTTAATTCGGTTAATTAGGTTTGAGTTTTTGTTTTATCTTGGTTAATTCGGTTGTGAACCCTCAAAAATCAAAATATTTTTTTGCCAAATAAACCGAACCGAAAAGACCGAATTCCAACCCCTATTTGCCTCGCTCACCGTGCTCTATGCCTTATGTGCAAAGGCATAGGGGATCCGGATCCAACGCAACACTGCACAGAACCAACACAAGAATAGTAATTTCAGTTATCTACTAATAAGAGAAGGGGTTTACCCCCACGCAGCGGGAAATCATCCCACCCTTCCTCCTCCGTGAATCATGACCGTGTCCATGCCCCCACTTATTTCGCAACCACACAAACTGCCTCTGCCCGACTTCTTCACATGCACACACCGAAATTCATTGTCGCTCCACTCCTTCTCGTCTCACGCCCTATACCCTCATGATGCGAATCTTCTAGTAGTGGGGAGGGGAGGTGTTGGTGCAGTAAGGTAGCTTCGGGGATGAAACAAGGCACCAAGAGGAAACGGAGGAGAGGATGCAGTGGCACCTTGGAGGAGAAGCGACGGCGCTGGGGAAGGGAGGGGAGGTAGCGACGACACGCGAGGAAGAGGCAGAGATGAATCTGTCCTTCCCTCATCGCGGTTTTGTCTCGAGTTCACTACATTGCGTCGTCTTCATCCTAATCCTCCCCTACGTAGTCGCCGCCTCCTACTGCGCACCAACCGAGCAAGCATCGCTGTCGCTTCCTCCCTTGGCCTTCCACCTCCTCGCCACGATGTGCCTAGCGAGGGTTGTAGAGGCCATTGGCTGTGAGAACTGAGTCACAGCTTGGGTTTAGGTTGGAAGAAGGTGGTCGTCGACACGTAGCCCTCTTCCTTATCGACCGGCAATGGCTGGAAATGAGTAGCACGTTGGACAGGGAAGATGCATCAACTCCAACTTCAAAAGGTAAACAATCTATGAGCTCAAAATTTTAATTTCCGAGTTGTAGTTGTAGCAGGTGATGCAATAGACGAAGTTAATGTTTCTGTTTGTATGTGTGTGAAAGAAAAATAATATTTATTATGTAGTTTCAGATGTTGTTTGCTGATATGTATCACTCTCTTTTAGGGTTCCATTGCAACGGACGGGCACCCTACTAGTGTGAACAATAATCTGCAGTAGTACTTAAGGGTGGAAAAAATCCTGAAACTTGTGAGCCAGCTCGGCTCATTAAGAACTCGGCTTGACTTGGCTCGAACTTGGTCCCTTAATGAGCTGAGCCAAGCTAACAATTTAGCTCGTTTTCTTAATAAGACGAGTTTGAACTGGCACACAAATTGCTCATTTAGCTCATTAAGAAAACTAGGCCCAGCCCACTGTGCGTAGCTGTAAGAGCCCAAATTTTCTTTTTTTAGTTAAAAGTAAAATTTAATTATTTTTCTAGAATTTTCTAAAATTTTAGAAGCTTTTTCCTATTTATTTCAAAGCCAAAGTAAATTAATTACAAAATTAATTACCAAGCATATGTTGGAAATATTTTATTTAAGTCCAAAATGACTCGGGGAATTTATGTGAATTTTCTCATAATTTTTTGACTTTATTTGCTATTTTCTACAAGACAAATCGAATTAACTCACTTTCTGAAATTGTTAAATCAATTAAAATCCAGAAATTAATCTTGGGCTGAAACTCCTCGGCCCATCTCCGCTTTTTCGCGCCTCCAGCCGAACCCTCAGCCTGCTCGGCCCACCAGCACCCCTCTCTTTCCTCCCTCCCTCGCTATCTCACTGCCAGGTGGGTCCCTGCCCACGTCACCCTTCTTCTCCCTCTTTCCTTTCTTCCTCCCGCGTTTGCGCGTTCCTTCCGCCATTAGCGCACACCAAAACCTTCCCAAAACTATAGCAAATCATTGGGATTTTCTGAGATTTTCGCAACATTAACTCCACCCTTCCATCCCGCGCCCATTTCTATTTCTCCCCTTTCCTTCTTCGCCCAGATTTCCCAATCCTTGCCGTAGATGCCGCACAAACTCCATGCGCTCTACACCGCTCTAGCCCCACCCTCGCAATATTTAAGTCGCTACCAAGACGCTTCTTGCTCCTCAACTGTAATGACCTCGAATTTAATATACAGAATAAAGTCTTGCTCATGTCATTATCGTTCATTTAGGCAATTTAGGTAACATGTTACAAACCATTTTCCCAAATTTCTTTTTTTTGCAAACTCCAACTTGATCAGAATTTCAAAAGGAAATACCATCTAATGTTGGTATTATGACTGGGATATATTTTAATTGAAAATCAGATGAATTATTATGGTCAAAAACAATTTTATGAAATTTTTAGAAATTATTTTGATTTTCGAAAAATACTTGTCTTTAAATAAACCCTAGTTGATTTAAATGAATTAATTATGTATTTCTAAAGAAAAAAACTGTGATTTTAAAATTTATCTGGGGAATATATCATCCCAGTAGTAATTTTGCTAAATCTCAGGATTTTTCAAATTTATTTGATATATTTTAGAGCCGGTCAAACCTTTTAACAATTTAAACCGATCCGTCAAAGGTCTCGGTCTAAACTCGGACCAAACATCAGAGCGACTCGGCCCGCCGAGTCAAGTCCAAAGCAGTGCGGCGCGTCACGTTACGCCACAAGATCCTCTATCCTCCAAAGGTTGTGAGCCGTTGATCTCTTAGCCATTTGTGATTCGCGACTGCTCGACCACCTCACACACACAAATAATTCCACCGTTGGATCTCAATTCGACGGCGATCGCATCCTTTCTCTATCTCTGAAACCCTCCTCACTTCCGCCACCGTTGATCTCGCAATGGACCGCCCCGATCCATTGGGCCGTTCGACCGCCATACCCCTATCCAATCTCAACCATCAAATCTAAATCGGAGGGCTCTCGTTAGTCGGGCACTTTGACCACCCGCCAACCCCTTGATCTCACCAGTAAAGTTAGATCCCACGCATCGGTGGATCACGTTGAAAACCCCGACGTGTATCTTTTCAGGCCACCGTTGATTTGAATCAACGTCCTTCCTTGAGTGGGCCGATCGACCACTTTTCGCGCCAATCGAATCTCGGCCTTTTAACGCGGATCGACGACTCCTATGACTTGGGCCGTTCGACCACTTCAGACCTCGCGATCGTGGCCATCCGTGAAGATCGTGTGGCCCACGCCTCCGACACGGTTCAATGTGTTTTCACCTCAGATCACGACCGCTGTGTAGGATCGAATCGGTAGTCGTGCATTGAGGCTTTATTGCGTCTTGTTGCATGGTGCGGTTAGCTCTGGGCCCCGTGTAAGTGACATAACTAGTGTTTCTCTCTGGTTTTCCACCGTAAGCACTGTTGTGGCCGGAATGGTGGTAGAGCACAGTGTTTTGGAGGATATTTTCTCTTAATCTCTATCCTTAGTGCCACCTCATGAGCTCTGGATAGTTCTGGTGTGCTCTAGGGACCTCCACACTATATAAACCCTAGCTCTTGAGCTCCTACCATTGTTGACCAGGGAGAAATCCTTTAGCTGTCTTCCTTCACAAGTGAAGCATCCTTGTCCTTCTTCCATTGTTCCACCGCAAGAAGACCTAACTCTCATGCTAATGTGGTGTTGGTCATTTCTTGTAGGTTGAACTTGTGGTTCTTCTCCCTGTCAACTTGAGCTGTGAAGCTTCATCTTGGAAAACCTCACTTGGGTGGGTTGAGTTCCATCTTTTCTTAGCAAGAATATGACTAATGATCCTTAGAGACTTAGTTCTACCATTCTTGTTTTGGTCAGAATCAAAGAAAGGACTTGGATCTTTTCTATTGACTTAACCCATCCTTTATCCTCTAACCCTAGCCGGTAAGTATACCTTGGCTTCGCCACTTTAAGCTTCCTAAGAACCTCAAGTAGCTCACAAGAATCACTCATCTATTCATGTGATGCTCCTATCTTGATTTAGCTAAAAACTTGTATTTTAATTTTTCGGTTTTTCATATCGCTTCAAGAACTTTAGATTTCTCATACCAAGATGTTAGTTGTTTAGGTCCTAATAGAAACCCTAGCAAAGATCATAACCTTTCTTTAAAGTTTTTAAAGTCCCTAGTTGTTTCATTAATATAAATCTCTTCTCTCGATTTTGCCACTAAAACCAACAAATGGTGTAGTTTCCATTTCTTTCTTATACTAGTCGGTTAAGGGTTAGTGATTAGGAGTATGGTATTAAGTACTTCCTAGATAATTGTAACTTCCATTAAAATTCTTGTCTGGTGTTGTTCTCGTACAACCAAAACTGGTAGTTAAAGTATTACTGTTTTGGGTTATTGGTCCAAACCGACAACACCAACTAATTCAGTCCAACATCTTACATTACTATTGATAGATAATAAATGGGTGTATAGTTCCACGCTGCCCAAAATGGTAAGGTTCCCTTACGATTTATTGTTGTCCAAACCGACAACAATTATAGCAAGAAGTCAAATCCTTAAAACTGCTCTTTATAGATATTAAATGCCCAGTTAGATTACAGCACTAAGCTTTATACACTTAACTAACATGCAAGATCTCATTTGTATGAAGTTAAGCTAAATAATTAAATTAATTACAGCTTGTCCTGCTCCAGCCAACAACTCGACATCGTAGCTATAAGCTAAAACTTAAACCTGAATAATAAATGCCAATGGATAGTATATATATGGGTTATTAACTTAATAAATTAGATATAGCTTAAGCATACTATTACTCCCCGCATTAAGACCTTGACCATACATTCTTTTATGCATCTTGTTCTCTGTTTTTCCTGTATTCATTGGATTTTATTCTCTTTTGATATCGGTTCTTCTTACGAGTTTGTTGAACCTTTTGTTGAATCACAAGAACCTGAGCAAGAGGTTATTTACTACTATCAAGGCAAGCTTCCTCTCTGCACCATGTTGAGCCTAATCTTTTGAACTGTAGATTTACAAAATATAGTGACACTGTGCATGCAACTTTCTAAAAAATTATTTGTGCCCTGTTCCTAGTTAGTTATACCCTGAACTTGTGGCTTATCTTTAATTTAATCATACACTCAACCTAAGGTAGTTTGTGATGTTATTATATTTAATTTTAACTTTTGCTTAGCCATGCAGTCCATAGAACGGTAGTGTTTGACAAGCTTAACTTGTCAAACCTAGGAACAACAAATAATTTGTATTTATCTTTGATCCTTGTTCAGTTTATTTGATTTGGAACTGCTTCTAAATCCTGTTATCAATTAATTCAAATCTGGACAAGTGGATGCTAGTGATGGTGCCTTTGTGCACGAGATTTGGGAAATGTGGATGTCTTGTCCGGATTGATTAAGGACCTAACTCGACAATTTAATTCAAGTCCTAACGCATTTCCACACGCAGGTATGGGCGCTGCTTGGTTAAGTAAAGGGTTAATATTATTGAGTTGATATTTGAGAGTAAGGACATGTGTATTGATTTCATATGGCATAGATGCTTAAGTCTTCGGCCGTGTCGTATGCCATGTGGAGCTTATATTGATATCGATGTTCTTAGAAGGGTAAGGGCGAGATGTGTTACATCGCATGTACGCTCCTTCAGGGCCCCGATCGTGGTGTAATATGTGTGGCTAACACGAGTTTGCATTTAATTGATGGTCAAGATTCCTCGCATAACGGTGAGCCTCGGTTGAATATATGCTATCATCGTTATTTAAGCGGGATCGGTCTCACATGGGTCATCCAACTCAATAATGTCAACTTGTTGAAAAATACCAAATCTTAGTTTATCTTACCGACACACCAAAGGCAAGTGTGTTATTATTCCGAGGCTTACGGGCTAACTAAGTCATGTGGGTAAAGATGTACACCCTTGCAAGGTATAAAACTATTCAATAGCCATGTCCACGATTCTGGACGATACTTGAATTAATGTCATCTCAGATAGATTTTGCTCTAAGTTTGGTTTGGGAATTATTTCGCATGATGGTTGTCATGCACATTTAATTGTGAGTGTTATTTACTTTTGTTACTGCTTATGCTTATAATTGCACTCACTCACTTGTTTTAGTCCAAATCAATTTATCAAAATTGCTTTATCAAAACATAGCAACTGTAGGTTAAGATGTATCGCTTTATGCAAAATGGAACCATTTAAGCCTTCATTGTCGACCTTATGCATATACAACTTTCTATTCCTTTGTATAGGTTCTAACAAACACTTTCTTTTATTAGTTTGTGAAGACTTGCTTTGAGTACCTTTTCGTACTCGTGGTTTTATGACCTCTTGTTGCGGTGAGGATGGATATCTTTATGAAATGCCCGTTAGCGCCGATCCGGTGACGCTAACGAGTGATGCTAGTTCTAGCCTCCACGCAATAGCTCATGGGATGATGGGGCCATTGGTGGTTTTGCTTTTATGTTTTTGTTTCATTGTTGTTCTTTTTGTTAATGACCCAAGGTCATCTGTTCTGTTAACTAATTCGGTATTGTAGCAGACGACATCGTAGCAACCGAATTATGATGTAATTACTGATGTATAATATTATGTGAATGTGTGACTTGTATGTGATTGATGCAATGTTGATTAAGGATATATGCTAATAGTCACTAATCACGGAACTATTGCATGGCATATATCCCGAACCTAAATGTTGGATTGTTACTTATTATGATTATGCTTCTAGTATAATTTTTATTATGACATTACACTGTTCCTTGATTAAGAATTATGCTACCAGTATAATTTTTAATTCGGCACATTCCAATATTTGGGGGTCTCACATCAACCTAGCGCCCCAACTCCCCTCGCCCCAATCCCTCTCCAACGCGGAAATTTTGGAATTCTTCATCGGCAACTGAAGCTCAGTTTTTCTTCATTCCTGGTGCCGACAAGGCTTCATCAGTGACTCCGACCACCTCTCCAGCTTCGCCTTCCCCTGTGCGACCTCGTGCGCATGCTAGCTCCGTCAAAGACCCAACCACTCGCTGCCGCCTTTTGCCCTTGCCGCCGGTCGTTCCACCGCGCCCCCAAGTAACTGAGGTAAGCACCAGGTTCGGCGCGTCACCCTCTTGCTCCTGGTACCCTCGCTGGATGCCAGCTCGCCGCTGTTCACCGGCGAGCCTTGGGCCTAGAGCGTCGCCCCTCCGAGTGCTGGTGTGGCAGCCCAGGTGGCACCATGTGGCCTCCATGCCCTGATGGGCGTGCGTAGCCGCAACGCGCCAAGCTCAGTCAGCGCCTGGCCCTCCGGGGGGAGCACGATACTAACGCGGCTATGGTGACGCGTGTCAATCACTGGGTCAAGCAACTCGTACTGGCCTGCGTCTGCCATACCTACAAATTAAGTGCATGGATTGTAAAGACTACGAAATATGTACAAAAACCAAAATTCCTACTTTAAAAATAATTTTCGGCATTAGCTGAATAATTATCACACAAAAATATAAACCTAATTTAGGCTACTCAACAATTTAAACAGATTTGTAATAGGGTCTTTCAATTTAGACGATATTTTTAAATATTTTTCAAGTGCAAATATAAACAATAAACAAAGTTCTTCCTATCTTACTAGTTTCGTAGTTTAAAATTAATTTTCTACATTACCAACATAATTACCACGCACAAATGAGAAGCTAAATAAAGCTGACATTTTTTTTTACATATTTCTAATAGACTTCCTCCTATTTCTGCTGATTTGTCCTAAATCGTTCGACTACTGTAACATTCATAACATGTGTACGACGAACTACACTATACACATCTCAAATAATGTAGTACATAATTTGACTACAATTATCTAATCTACTTAATTCTATGTCGCTATTCTACTCAATTCTATGTCGCTATTCTACTTAATTCTAGTCGCTATTCTACTCAATTCTATGTCGATATTCTACTTAATTCTATGTACTAAATTCCACTTTCTATTCTACTCGCTAAAGCTCAAATGATAAACTTAATTCTACATAATTTGACATAATATACAAGGTTGCAAAAAAATTGTACCTGCAAGATGGCCGACTGACCGAATCTGATGGTCTGTCAATCTCTCTCCTTCGCGACGAACTAGTAGAGCTTCGCAACCTTTCTCCTCTTCCTCTCCTCCCCTCTTTTGTTTTTTCTAGAATTAAAATGTGTTTTGGAGGAATTTTTTTAGGCTTTTATAGATGGCATCCTGTCGCCAGTTGAGCTGGCGACAGGAAGCTAACTGGCGATAGGCTCCTGTCGTCAGTTCAACTAGCGGCAGGAAGACTGTTTAGTTCCTATCAACAGGTAGTTGGACCGATGACAGGAGGGGAAGAGGGTACCTATCGCCACGACAGGAACCTATCGCCAGTTGAACTGGCGACAAGAACACATTTTTGTAATTTTTTAAGGCGACTATTTATTTTTGCAATTATCTTTTTTAAAAAATATTATTTTTTTAAAAAAATCCGGCTTCTGCTCTCGTAGAAAGCACTAAACCAAAGTTCATACACATGCGTTCCACATATTACAGACAACTGAAACTACCAAAATCTAGCGAGGGAAAATAAGGAAAGATGTGGATGTAGCCACCACAAAAAAATATCATCTGGGACGCAGTCCAAAGTAGTTTCCATCAGAAGAAACACATAATTTAGGACTTCAAGAACCATCTCTTGGTGGGATGGTGGAGTTGTAGATGTATGACTCCATCCATCAGAGTTTAAATCCTGATAGTCACCTTTATGCACACGCGAGTATGCTTTCATTAAGAATTTTTTGAGGTTGCGGATTTATCACTGGCATCTGTCTTTCTAGACGTGTGCTAATGGGTGCACTTGTAACACCACGACCCAATACTGGGCCCGGACTATCACCTAAACCATTCTAACTACCAATTAAATCTTAATTAAACAATAATCCCAGCAAGTATGCATGAAATAAAAACTCACTCTTGGATCACAAGAGAATGAATTAAAAGAAAATAGATGCATAAGGATCAAAGCTCACAACTTGGTCACATGTGCCAAGAACGCTCGGGATACATGCACTCGAGAAATGCTTGTGATACCTGCACCCAAGGAACGCCGTGACCATGTTTTTGATACATATGATGGCAACAAGTAATAATAAATCAATCAAAGTCTCAAGCATTTAAACAAGATAATAATCAAGTCCATGAATAAATTCCAAAGGAAATAATCAACGCCACTAGATTTAATAAAAGCACTCTAAATAGATAATGTATGTGTCATTACTACAGAAAAGGTAATCACAGACGGTTCAAAATCGTCATCACAGACGGTTTTTTGAACCGTCTGAGTTTATGGGTCAATGATACTACGAGGTCATCACAGACGGTTTTTGAACCGTCTGTGATAGTCTATTTTCACAGACGGTTCTAAACAAGAATCGTCTGTGATAATTGTTATCACAGATGATTCTTGTTCAGAACCGTCTGTGAAAATAGACTATCACAAACGGTTATTGTTTAGAACCATCTGTGATAGTATTTTCTATTGCAAAAAAAATTTCGAATTCTGAAACTTCGGAGGCCATTTTGAGGCCCTAAACGACCTTTTTTTGGGTTTTTACTTTTTCAAGACCTCGCGAAGAGAATTTGACCTTGACTTATGGATTTTCAGATTGAGCTTTTCGTTAGCTTTCCAATGAGCCAAAGAACGCCGCAATCCGAGTTCGTATGCAAAAGTTATGGCTGTTTTACCGAACAGTGCACAAAAATGAGTCCGGGACAAAGAGGCAGACGATGGCCTGGTACTCGAAGTCAGGGATGCCGAGGTGCTCGCTGTCGATGTCCGCAATCTTATCTTGATCTATTCATTCACAAGAAAACCACGGTCACAATTGAGAGCCACCAAAAGCAATAAGGTAGGGGGAGGCGACAAGCGATTGATCACTTACTGGCATGTTGGATATCAACCAAGAAGAGAGGGGAGGGGATCAGATGGGGGATATCACCGGCAATGAAGGAGAGGCGGTAGCAGCATCACTGTGGCATCATAACCGGAGGCGGAGGAGCTCACGACGGTAGTCGGAGCTCGGCGTGGGGAGGGTAGAGGGAGATACTAATGGAAGACAAGGCAGGGGTGGCTATAATATATAAGGACAGTACCAAAAAATTTCGCCTCCCGAGCACGCATCCAAAACATTTCGCCTCTCGCGCACGCGTCTAAAAATTTCTGCCATCCCGCACTGCGAATCACAGACGGTTTCAAACAAAAATCGTCTATGTTGACAATAATATCACAGACGGTTCTTAACAAGAACCGTCTATGAAGTATCACAGATGGTTCTTAACAAAAAACCGTCTGTGATATTTAGTAGTATCACAGACGGTTCTTGTTTAAAACCGTCTGTGATATTACATCTTCACAGACGGTTTTTAGTACAGCCAGTAACACAGACGGTCGCTAAACCAAAACCGTCTGTGATTGTATTTAATACAGACGGTTTTGGTCAATCATCTGTAATGAGGCGTCCAGTATTGGCCTTTTTGTAGTAGTGTGTGATAATTGCATATGATGCACATGTGCTACTCCATCACATGAATGGCACCATCAACGGTCATATAAAAACAATAACAAAGTAAGGGTGAGTCTACGACTTAGCAACTACAAAATAGAATAATAAACAAACAGTTCATCTCTCAATTGAATCATTAACAATATCATAAACCCGTCCCAATGTAATTCTCATATCTCATGTAATCAATTCTCATCATTAACTTTTCATGTATGCAAATGTCAATACAACTTAATCAGCTGATACTGGTATAGCAGAGTGTTCACCCGTCGATGACACACAGTTGCCCTAGCTTGTGGGTTCTATCTTCTAGCCCATGGAGTCCCTACCTCTGTAGAATTTTATATACATGGCAATACTCACCGTCTTGGCTCGATGCAATGCAAATGATGCAAAAATGTTTATTATTCATCAGTGTTGTCGGTGTTTTAGGACTGAACTTACGTAAAGATTGTTTGATTTGGGGGTTCCTCTAGGCTCAAAATCACACAGAGATGGAGACACGGGGATTTTATACAGGTTCAGGCCTTCTCTTGGGAGAATAACAACCCTACTCCTGTGTGTTTGTGTTGAGTATACTAGATTACAAGATGGAATCGAAGACTAGAGTATTGTGCTTCTAATCTTCTTTCGCCCCCCTCCTGATGATCCTTGCCTTTTATACTGTCTCTGGGGTGCGCCGTTGGATCTTCAGTATAAAGGTCACATTAATGCACCAGATCATGGAGCCGTTGCTGGAGGTTATTACGGGAGTTGTAACGTTCCCACGTTGCCAGGCAATTATCACTATAATAGGGAGTTAAGTCGTGCTGTTATTCCAAGGAATAACAACGTAATTGATTGCTCATAACCTTGGATACGATACATGAGATTTCCTGATCGACTAGGCCCACATGTCTGTGAGTCTTGTCGACTGAGGACTGGTCGTAGAAGAGCTTACGACCAGGTGGTGGTCATAGGAGAGCCTACAACCACAAATCGATCGTAGTAGAGCTTACGATCACTGGATAGTCGTAGAAGGGTTTACGACTATGGGGTAGTCGTAGGAAGACCCACGACTACAGGGTGGTCGTAGGAGAACTTATGACTTCCAGCTTCTCCCTTATGAATATTAAGGGGTATACTCAAGAGTTATATGACGTCATTATTATCCATAATATGAATTATAGATATATAATAAAATAAGGATTATTATATCCTCATCATCTAGCCCCCCAGCTTAAGTGAAAATAACTTACTTGGAAAAGGAACAGTAGATGGTCTTACGACCAGTAAGTGGTCGTAGGGAAATGGTCGAAGGAAGAATTTTTCGAGTGGTGTTTCATTTGACCAGAAATTTACTTGGTCAAGAAAGTTGTGGAATAATCTTGCGACTTACAAGGTGGTCGTGGGAGATCTAACGGTCACCGAGTGGTCGCAATACTTTCCAGTCACTGTTGCGTTTTGACCAGAAAAAGACTTGGTCAAAGAGGTAATTTCGCTTGAGGTGTAAAAACAGATCTGACTTACTCGAGCAGACAAATTTAAGAGTCCCAATCGACTCCCTTACCCTTGTCTGTTGGAGTAGTTCCCAAAGCATTGGCAACCGTTGGGTAGCCACGTCTTTTCAACTTCGGGCGTGCGGTTATAAATTTTCACCGTGGGTGAGGATAAGGTCCTTTACCTTCCTCCAAATTTTTCTTGCTGTTCGAACTCCCGAGTTCTCCGCCGCCGACCAAATCAAGCTTTCTTCTTCAATCTTTCCACATCCAAATCTTTGACTTTTGGGAGAAATGGCTGGAGCCGCTTCCCAGTAGGCCGAATCGGAGATGGATGCAACCAGAATCCAGGCTTTGGTCGACTCTGAGAAGATAAGATCCCGAAGGAGGAGTTCGTGAAGTGGATTGAGGCCGTCGGGCAGCACTGGCCGTCTGAGGAGATTGGGCAAATCCCCGTCTTCCAGGCATTCTGTGAGTGTGGTCTTCGATTGCCTGCTCATCCCTTTCTTACATTGGTACTCGAATACTTTCAGGTGGAGTTAGTGAATCTCGTTCCCAACTCTATCACAATGTTGGGGGTGTTCGTATTCAGTGTGAGGCCTACCCGGGATTCCTACCGATCTCGAGTTGTTCCAGATTACTACTAATGACCCGATTAAGCGGAATCGCCGGTAGTTGTAGTCTGAAGCTCCACAACGGGAAGTCGAGGGAGTACATTCTGATGTTTACCCAGTCGTCATGGCTGGGGTGAAAGAAGAGGTGGTTCTATTGGGAGATCACCAATGAGAACAGCCTCTCTTTTGCCGGGAAGCTTGCCGAGAAGGTTCCCACTTGAGATTCGATTCCCAAGGATCTTAGCCGGATCACCCCTTTCATTCAAGCTATTGCAGACTTGAAAGAAGAGGGGCTTACAGGATGGCACGTGATGAAGGATTTCATCACGCGCCGCATCAGCCCTCTGAAGAAGAGGGCTCATCAGATGTGGAGGTACTCGGGCCCAACGGACCAGACGAGGGACTACGCGGTGGGTAAGTAAACCTTGAGCTTTAGCCTTCTTTCTATTAGTTTTAAATTAGGCTTCCTGAAGGTTCTCTTATCCCTGCAAACCTCTCACTAGAGGAGATTGACGCTTGGGTCAAGCTCATCTGTGAGAAGACCCCAACCCATGTTGTGGCGTCTCCAATTCTGGCTGACTTGTCTCCAGAGGACAAGGTGGAGCGCCTAAAGGTAATCAAGAGTCGATTTCATCTTTAGGACTTTGCGGTCATAGAAGAACTTATGACCGGTCTTCGATCATAGGAAGGCTTACGATCGTGTTACGTCAGAGAAAAACTTACGACTGTGGGGTTGTCGAGAAAGGCTTACGACATGGTGATAGTTGTAGAAGAACTTACAACGGCTTTATAATATCTCTTTTCGATTTCGCAGAAGTAGGTAGAGGACCATCAGGACGACGAAGAAGTCGAACTGATGGTCATTGGTGTGGCCGTAGAGCAGTTTGTTTCTCCCCCGGCTAAGAGACGCCAGCTTGTTAAGACCGCCAACAAGGGAGGCTCGAGCTCAAGCCCTGCTGTTGGGCAAGCAGATGCTCCTCAGACCAGGGGGAGGAGGCTCGCACAAGCTGTTGATGAGGGCGGTGTAAGCTCGAGCTCTGCTACTCCGTCTGCACCTTTGGCTAATCTTGCCGCAGAAATAATTGCTACAGAGGAAGCAATCGCGGCAGGAATAGTTGAAATATTCAAACCCAGGGCCCCCAAGACCAAGGTACCCTTCTATTATGACAGTAAAACCTTTGCAGTTTCTGCCTCACGTGGCCTTATCAAGCGATTAGAAAAGGAGAAATGGAAGAGTTTCATGTCTTTTGTGAAGGAGACTGCTGCACCAGCAGTGCCTGTGGTCGAGGATAGTGCCGCTATTGAGGTGGTCGAGACAGGTCTCGGCCAACCGGAGAGCCAAGAGGCTCAAGGAGCAATGGTGCTCGATCAAGCTCCATGATCAGACGTGGTCGTGACTGTTCCTCAACTTGAGTCTTGACCAGACATGGTTGAGAAAAAGTCAAAGAAACCTTCCTTAGGGAGGGTTGTTTCCAAACTTAAGATCAAATCCGACACTCAGAGGTACGTAAAAGAGACAAAAGTGTAAGAACAACATTTACCTTTTGCTTTTTACCACCTGATCATGTTTTCCCTTTTTATGATCTTAGCTTGGCTCCTTTTAATATTAAGGACGTTCCTACCAAGGAATCCACTGCAATTTCTTCGACAGGCGAAGAAACAGCAGTGGAGGTGTGTTGATGGTGTAAAACCGAACACAAGTAAGAGGGCGGACGACGGCCGTGCTACGGGCCTTCATCCACGAGAGCGAGCGTAACACGAGGATTTATACAGGTTCGGGGGTCCGAGAGGACCGCCCTACTCCTGTCGGTGGCCTGCGGGGATTCGAGGATCCCTCCCGAAGGCTCACCTAGTGACTTGCTTATATGTATTGCTTAAGAGCTCTCCCCTCAAATGAGAGAGGTACATGGGGTATTTATAGGCTCTCAAGCCTGTACAAATGACCAAAATACCCCTTGAGGGATAGCTACACTATGAGTACAAGTGAGGGGTATTATAGTCTTCTCTAAGCATAGTTGTAGCCATGTGACCCTTATGCGAGTCTTCTGCGAAGCGAGCCCTGTCAGTGTGATGGACGGATTATTCTTACAACAGTAGCCCCCTGCCCCTTGGTGTTCCCGAAGGGACGACAAAAGGGGCAGTCTTGGATTGTGCTCTTCGCGCAGAGGCTGATTCTTCAAAAGAATTCTGGTAGAGTTGAATGGTGATTGCGTCCGAAAGGGTGAGGCTGCACCTTCCTACTGTGAGTTCCTTATGAGGCCACACCTTTGTACATATACGCAGATATATGCCAACCAAAGCCACAGTAACCGAGGACATAGAAGATCTCTTGTTGGTACTTCAGAAGAAGCAGGTGTCTGGACTTTGCTTTCTTCCTTGCTTTCTTTTTCACGTGGAATCCGAGGCAACCACGATAGGCAAGAGGCTCTTGTTTTTTTATCTTGGGCGTTCCTTTCTTCTTTGCTTTCTTTTACACGTGGAATCCAAGGCAACCACGCAAGAGGCTCTTGTTTTTTTTATCTCATTCTCTCTCTCTTCATTTGCTTGGCCGAAACACATAGCCCATCCTCCAAGTCGCCTACATCTAGCCAGATCTGTCAACTGAGCTCCTCCCAAATTCCACGTCGTGAGATCCTGTGAGACCCTCAAATATTGGAATGTGCCGAATTAAAAATTATACTGGTAGCATAATTCTTAATTAAGGAACAGTGTAATGCCCTTAATAAAAATCATACTAGAAGTATAATCATAATAAGTAACAAACCAACATTTAGGTTCCCGGATATATGTCATGCAATAGTTCCCAGGATTAGTGACTATTGCACATATATCCTTAATCAACATTGCATCACTCACATACAAGTCATACATTCACATAATTATACATCTGTAATTACATCATAATTCGGTAGCTACAGTACCAGGTTGCTACAGTAACAGAAATATGAACAAATGACCTTGGGTCATTAACAGAAAGAGCAACAGCGGAAACGAAAAGATAAAAACAAAACCACCAATGGCCCCATCATCCCGCAGGCTATTGCGTGGAGAATAGAACTAGCATCACTCGTTAGCGTCACCCAGATCGGCGCTAACGGGCAACTCATACAAATATCCATCATCACCTGCAACAAGGGGTCATAAAACCCTGAGTACGAAAGGTACTCAGCAAGTCTTACACAAACTAATAAAAGAAAGTGTTTGATAGAACCTATACAATGGAATAGAATTTTATATGCATAAGGTTATTAATGTAAGGCTTAATTGGTTTAATTTTTGCATAAAGCGATACATCTTAACCTACAGTGCTAAATTTTAACAAGGCAGTTTTAATAAAGCAATTTGGACCAAAACAGTAAGTAATTGAAAACATAAACATAAACAGTACAAGAATAAGTCACAATTCACTATCAACCGAGCATGACACCATCATGCCGAACTTAACTCCCAAAACCCAAAAATTAGAATAACTTCTATACAGTGACATCAATTCAAGCGTTGTCCAGAATCGTGGACACGGCTATTCAATAGTTTTAACCTGCGCAGGATGTACATCTTTACCCACATGACTTAGTTAGCAGTAAGCCTCCGGAATAATAGCACACTTCCTTTGGTATGCCGCCGTAAACTAAGATTTGGTATTTTTCAACAAGTTGACACTATTGAGTTGGATGACCCATGTGAGATTAATCCCGCTTAAACCAGACTGATAGCATTCATTCAACCGGGCTCACATGTTGTACAGGAATGCCGACCCACCAATTAAATGCAAACTCGTGTTAGCTACACATATTACACATGATCGGGCCTCAAGGAACGTACATGCGATGTAACACATCTACGCCTTACCCTTCTAAGAACATCCGATACCAATATAAGCTCCACATGGCATACGACACGGCCAAGACTTAAGCATCTATGCCATATGAAATCAATACACATGTCCTTACTCTCAGATCCAACTCAATAGCATTAACCCTTTACTTAACCAAACAAATACCATACATCGCATGTGGAAGTATGCGTTGGGGCTCGAATTGGGCCGTCGAGTTCATCCTTAATCAACCCGCATAAGACATCCACATTTCCCAATTCTCGTGCACAAGGGCACCATCACTAGCATCCACTTGTCCAGATTTGAATTAATTGCTAACAGGATTTAGAAACATTTTCAAATCAAATAAACTGAACAAGGATCAAATCATTATAAACCATTTGTTGTTCCTAAGTCGACAAGCTAAGCTTGCCAAACTCTAACGTTCTAGGACTGCATGGCTACAAAAGTTAAAAAGATAAGTATTATACATCACAGACTACCTTAAGTTGAGTATATGGTTAAATTAAGGATAAGCCACAAGTTCAGGTATAACTAACTATGAACAGGCATAAATAGATTTTTAGAAATTTGCATGCACAAAGGTCACTATATTTTAGAATTCTAAAGTTCAAAAGATTAGGTTCAACATGGTGCAGAGAGGAAGCTTGCCTTGATAGTAGTAAATAACCTCTTGTTCGTGTTCTTGAGATTCAATAAAAGGCTCAACACACTCGTAAGAACCAAGATTCAAAAGAGAGTAAAAGAATTTCCAATAAACATAGGAAAAACAGAGAACAGATGCCAAAAAGAATGTATGATCAAATGATAATGCATGGGTAATAGTATGCTTAAGCTATATCTAATTTAGTAAGGGTAATAATCCATATATATCATCTAACGATATTTATTACCCAGATTTTAGATTTAGAAAATAGCTACAATGTCGTTTTATATATACTAGAACAGATGACTTATAATTAAGCTACCTATTAAGTCCAACATCATATAAATGGAAAATTAAGCTGAAACTAAGTGTATTAAGGCTAATGTTGGCCTCTTCGAGCATTTAATAGCTATTAGTAGCAATTTAAAGCCTTGGACCGGTTGTCGTTCTCGTTGTCGGTTTGGTTAAAACCCAAAAAAAGACAAAGATCAATTACCATTTTCGCTAGCTAGTAATGCTACAACATATAAATACTTAAAAGAGAGTAATTAATACCAAGAATCACTATCGCTATCCTATTGGCTCGGCTTATTTGAAAGAAAGGAGCAAATAGAGTCATGTTGTCGGTTTTGTTATACCATAAAACAAAGAAAGAGCTTTTAACTATTTTCGCTATAAAGAAAACTACATAAAGCAAGGCTTTTATCAGTAGTAGAATTTAACTAAAATCTAATTAAGCTAGTGCACTGGTAGAGAAACCCTAGGTCTTGAATACGATATGAAAGACCGAAAAGTTATAATACAAGTTTCTAACTAACTCAAAATAAGAACACTTCATGATCAGTGAGTGGTCTAAGGGAACTAAAGATATTCTTAAGGATCTTTAGATAATAAGACTTAAGGTGTAACTCACCTGCTAGGGTTTATGGAAGAAAAGATTAAGTCTTGGTCAATAGAAAAGATCCAGGGTCCTTTCTTTGGTCTGACCAAAAAGAATGGATGTAACTTAGTTCTAAAGATTATTAGACATATTCTTGCTAAGGAGAAGATGGAACTCAGATAGAACTCACTCACCCAGTGAAGTTTTCCAGATGAAGCTTCACAGCTAAAGTTGACACAGAAAAAGACCACGAGTTCAACCTACAAGAAATATCTACAACTACATTAGCATGATATTTTAGGTATGCTTGTAGTTGAACAAGGCAGAGGGACAAGGGTGCTTCACTGTGAAGAGGATAAAGATAATGAGTTCCTTCCTTGGGTCAACAATGGCAGGAGCTCATGAGCTAAGGTTTTTATAATAGTGAGGTTCCCAGATCACCCTGGATATCTCTAGAACCAGATGAGGTGGCACTTAGAGATAAATATTGAGGGATAAATATCCTCAAAACACTGTTCTCTACTCCCATTTCGAACACCACAAAGTTCCCAGTGGAAAAACCAGAGAAAATCAAAAATTCTGCCACTTACATGTGGGCCCCAAGCCATGCAATGCACACAGCACACAATTGAAGCAAAAACGGGTCACTGCCGAGTGGGTCCCAGGAATATACACAGTACGCAGCGCACCGCACGGAGCAATCAACCGCGACGCACAGTCACCGTTCGATCAGCGAGGAACGGCTGCGATGCGGGGATAAACAATACACTGAAACGGTATCGCGAAACGTGGGCCGTGCGATTTCCAGAGAACGGCCAGGATCGCGAGCAGTTCCGGAGTGGTCCGAACAGCGCAATCCACGCGAGCCGTCCGATTGAGCTTCAACGGCCCAAGATCTGAAGGCGCGCGGTGAGCTTCGGCCCAAAGGGTCCATCGCCACACCGCGATTCAACGGCCGGGATTGAGGCGGTCCCGATGGTCCGAACATCTCAAAGCAGACGAGCCACCCGGGATTTCAACGGCTCGGATGGGCTAGGGTTTAGACGCTGCGTGTATGAGGCGTGACCGAGCCGGGTCAGACGTCTGTGAGGTTGGACCCAAACGCAATGGACTCGAGTCGCTAAAGATCGCGTGGGTTTAGGCCGAGACTTGACCAAATTTATTTAAATTTGAAAAAGGTTTGACCAGCCTTTAAATATAGCAAATAAATTTGTAAAATCCTCAAATTTTGCAGAATCGCTCTTCGGGATGATATATTCCCCAAATAAATTTTAAAATCACTGCTTCTTCTTTATAAATGCATAAATAATTCATTTAAACCAACTAAGGTTTATTTAAAGACAATTATTTTTATGAAAATTAAAATAATTTCTATAAATTCAACAAAAATTATTTTTGGCCATAACACTTCATCCGGTTTTCAATTAAATTATTTCCTAGCCTTAATATCAACATTGGATTGTATTTCCTTTTGAAATCTTTACCAAGTTAGAGTTTATAACAAAAACTTGGGGAAATTAGTTGTAACAAGTTACCGATTTGTTAATTTGAACAAGAATGACATGAATAGTGCTTCATTACTGTATATTAGGGTTGGGGCTGTTACAAACCTACCTCCCTTAAGAAAATCTCGTCCCGAGATTTCTTATAATTCAGAAGTTGGACAAAGATAAAGTTGAAATGATGTTCTTTAGGAACATAACATCAGTTGTCTTTATTTCTTTCAAAGATAGAAAAGAAAGTTCTCACATAACAACATAGTGCTGTTATTACAACTTATGTTACATTACTTTGTTTAACCTTGTCTTTCTTGATTCAAAGACAAGTATTTAAACAACAAAAAGGGGGGTGCTCGATCCTCATCGATCTTCAAGGCTCCCATGTGGCTTCATCTTCGTAATGATTAGCCCATCGAATTTTTAAGAACTTGATAGTCACGATTTCGGTTCTACGCTCCATTTCGCCGAGGAAACGACCGTTGTTCTTGATAGGAAAGGTCTGTTGCGATTAAGATTCTCATAAGTAGTAGCCTCGGTAGGAACACGAAGGCACTTCTTTAATTGAGAAACATGAAAGGTATCATGGATCGCCGACAGCGCGTCGGAAGTTCCAATTGATATGCCACACCTCGTTTTGCAATGATTCTAAGGGTCCGATATAACGAGGTGCCGCTTCCTTTCACTTGAAAGCGATGAGTACCTTTCATCGGCGACACTTTAAGATAGACAAAATCATCTATCTCAAAGCTTAGCTCACGACGCCGATGATCGGCGAGCTCTTCCGACGAGATCGCGCGGTTTTCAAACGGTCTCGAATCGCATTTAACTTGCTCTTCGGCTTCCAAAACCAAGTTGGGACCAAAGAATGGTCTTTCACCAGACTCTGACCAATTTAATGGAGTCCTACAAGCTCTTCCATACAAAGCTTCAAAAGGTGACATTTGAATACTTGCTTGGTAGCTATTATTGTAGGAAAACTCCACATACGGCAAAGATTTCTCCCAATTTTTGCCATATGCTAAAACACAGGCTCTCAAAAGATCTTCCATTATTTGATTCACCCTTTCAGTTTGACCACTAGTCTGAGGATGATAAGCAGTGCTGAAGGATAATTCAGCTCCCATTGCTTGATGAAGACAATTCCAAAAATGGGAAGTGAATTGAGATCCACGATGCAAACAATGACTTTAGGAACACCGTGGAGACAAACAATCTTGGCAATATACAGCTCGGCCAGTTGTTTGCCATTGAAATCGGTTTTGACAGGAATAAAATGTGCCACTTTTGTCAAACGATCAATTATCACCCATATGGCATCAAATCCATTCTGAGACTTGGGAAGTCCGAACAAAATCCATACCGACTTCTTCCCATTTCCATTGTGGAATAGGCAAAGGTCAAGGGTACCAAAGAGGTTTCAAGTGCTCGGCTTTAACCCTTTGACAAATATCACATTCAAAGAACATATCGAGCAATTTGTCTTTTCATCCTGCTCCACCAAAATGTTTTCTTCAAGTCCTGGTACATTTTAGTGCTTCCAGGATGTATTGAAAACTTGGAATTATGAGCTTCTTTGAGAATGAGCTCTCGCAACTGAGAGTTTGAGGGTACCACCAAACGATTGCGATATCGAATGGTACCACGAGCATCCTCAGAAAATTCGTTGGCTTTACCTGCCTTCAAATTTTCCTTGATTTCTGCTACCTCAGCATCAGTTTTCTGGGCCTCCAGAATCTGATCTTCTAGTGTCGATTCTACTTCCAAGGCAGCAAGAAATCCATCATCGACCATTTCGAGACTTAAGCGCCGAAGGTCAGCACATAAGCTCTTAGTCAAAGGAAGTGTTGATAAGCAATTGCACTTTGTGACTTCGCCGAGCATCACCACAACATTGGCTTTGCCAGATGGTAGTGAATACTCATATCGTAGTCCTTGATCAATTCAAGCCATCTTCTTTGCCTCATATTCGATCAACTTGAGTGAATATGTATTTCGTGCTCTTATGATCGCAGTAGATTTCGCAGCGATTGCCAAGGAGGTAATGTCGCCAAATCTTTAATGCATGGACTACTGACGCCAACTCTAAATCATGGGTAGGATAATTCACCTCATGAGGTCGCAGAATCGCTCGATGCATATGCCACAACTCGCCCTCTTGCATAAGCACACAGCCAAGTCCATGGCGAGATGCATCACAATAGATATCAAAATTCTTATGGATATCTGGAAGAGTGAGAACAGGAGCTTCCGTCAGGAGCTTTCTCAAAAGCTGAAAACTGTTTTCACATTCCACTGACCAAAAGAATTTGTTTTCTTTCTTCAACTGAGTCAGAGGTCTGGAAATCTTGGAAAAGTTTTCAATGAACCTACGGTAATATCCCGCAAGTCCAAGGAAACTTCGAATCTCAGAAACATTCTTGGGCTGCTTCCAATCTAGTACATCCTGCTTTTGTCGATCAACAATAATACCTCCTTCGGATAATACATGACCCAAGAATGCAACTTGCTTGAGCCGTAAAGCACACTTGCTAAATTTAGCATACAAATGATGTTTGCGAAGTGTATCCAAGACAAGTCTCAAATGATGCTCATGCTCTTCGTCGGACTTGGAGTAGATAAGAATGTCGCCAATAAACACAACAACAAACTTATCCAAGAAATCCATGAATACTTGAATTCATTAGATTCATGAAATAAGCGAGAGCATTTGTTAGACCAAAGGACATAACGGTATACTCAGATAATCCATAACGAGTAGAGAATGCTTTTTTAGGAATATCCTCGCCTTCTAACCTTGATCCGATGATAGCCCTAACGCAAATCAATCTTTGAAAAGACACGGGCTCCAGCTTAATCGGTCAAACAGATCATCAATTCGGGAAGAGGATACTTATTCTTGATAGTAACCTCATTTAACTGACGGTAGTCTACACACATCCGTGAGAGTCGATCTTTCTTTTTGACAAACATGGCGGGACATCCCTGTGGTGAGGAACTTCGGTCGAATGAATCCTTTGTCAAGCAATTCTCCAAGCCGCTTTCTTCAACTCAAACAGCTCATTGGAAGGCATGCGATAAGGTCTTCTCGCAATGGGAGCAAGATGCAGAACTAGTTCAATTACTTAACTCTACTTCCCGATCGGGTGGCATACCGGAAGGTCTTCGTGAAAGACATCCGGATATTCACACACTCACCGGGTAATCGACTCCAAAGTAGGGGTGGTGTCACTTTCAATGCACCAAGGTGAGAATGAACTGTTTTAGATTGAAAAATGACTGAAAGACCATTTTTATTAGTGAGGGATATAGTTCGTTGGGCACAATTAATTTGGCCGAAATTTTGGGATAGCCAGTTCATACCCAAAATGACATCTATCCCTTTAAAGTCTATCACAATCAAGTTTGCCCAAAAATCTACCCCTTCAATATTGATATTGACATTAAGGCAGATTTGATCAGTCATGAATACTGACCCTGGTGAGTGAATAATATGAGGTGGTTGAAGCAGATGCATGTCTAATTGATGTTGAGTAGCAAATTGTCTACTAATAAAAGAATGGGATGCTCCAGAGTCAAATAGAACAATAGCTGAACTAAAATTAACTAGGAGCATACCAAGGATAACCTCGTGTCTTGGCCGCTTCTTCAGCAGTCAATTGATTCACACGGCCATGATCGAACAGGTCGTTTGACAATGCCTTTTGGGGAAGGTGCAGACGACAAGAGTCGGAGATGGTCAACCGGTGGTAACCCTTTTGCCTTAGCAAAACATTGGTTCGCAAAATGTCCCGGGCGACCACAATGGTAACAAATCACCCCTACCGACATTGATAGCGAAGGTGGTCTCAGGTCCACTAGGTCGGGACCGCCCAAATGGTGGAGGTGGACGAAAAGCAAACACTTGGCGCCTGGTGGAATCGAGCTGGTGCTCGGAAAGGCCGAGGTTGCCCGCAGACGCGGTCCGATGAACGACCACTATATGTGAATTGAGTGGCCTTCACCGCTTAGTGAATCTTCCAAAGCCTTACTCTTGGTCTCGGCAATTATGGCTTTGTCCACAAGATGTTGGAAATTTCAAGTCTTGTATTGCCAAAGCCGCCTGCTCCTCACCAAACCATTCATAAACGGTTTCGACGACGAGTGTCAATAAACATCGTCGAGCATACCGAGCAAGAAAGTTAAACTCATGAAGATACTCGGTCATCGACTTTCGCCCTTGCTTGAGAGCGAGAATTCTGCCGCTTGAGCATCATCACTCCCTCGTGAATATGGGCCTCGAAAAGCCTCCATGAACTCAAGCCGTGGGAGTATGACCGTGGGTTGGATAGCCGATAATTATCCCACCAATTACTAGCTGGTCCAATCAATCGATAGCTAGCATAAAGAACCTTCTCCTTTCGAAACATTGGGCAATGGTCACTTCTTTTCAATCTCCGGCCGCCCCTCTGCCTCCATTGATCTCGAGCCGGAGAACATCGGCGGGTTAGTTCGCCGAAAATCGCGAGACTACCCCGCCCATGTTGAACTCTGCCGCCGACCACCGGGTAGGAATAGCGGAGGTATTACGCGCAACTGCTCCAATATGCGCTCGATCCATGCGGTTGCGCCAATTTGCATGAGCACGCCCGCCATGGTGGGTGGTGGAGGAAGCTCTCTTCCCGACGACCACCTTGTGGACCATGAGATCCGGAAGGTCGACCGCTCCCCGAGTCCGGAGAACAGGGGTGGAGAACCTCTCCTCTTGTTGTGTTCGCGATCGAGTGGTTGGTCCTGTCATCCTGTTGCCATGTAATGGTTAACAACATAACAAGGATACACTCGGGCTAACACATACAAGATTAGGAGATAGTAAATAATTAGTTACTAAACTTAAGCATGCAACATGTCATGGTATGCAACCAATTAACACCAAAACAATAACACACCAAAAGTTGACCTCTATTTAACAGCCACTAACACCAAAATAACACCAAGCCGAGTACAGCAAAAGGGCAGCATTACTTTATTAACACAATAAGTCCAAAATGTACAAGTCAACTTGCACAGCACCATGTTCCAAAATACAAAAGTTAGCACCCAGTATTTCTACAGAACATAGGCTAGGCTATTACACAATATTTATTACACAATACTACCTATTACACAACTAAGGCCGAATCTCACCTCCAGTACCTAAGTATAGTCATTACGGTTAAAATTCACCGGGAACTCATTTAACATATGAGCTTCGGGTGAACCCGTATCGATAGGATCCCTAGGGCTGATGAGACGAGTAGGGGAACCTAGCAGCAAGTGATGTCCACTGTGGTGTGTAGGTCGCCGAAAGTCTTGGAAATCCAAAGACATCCGTGCCTGACGACACCGACCAAGAACAGGAACCAGTCCAGGCACCTCTGGAAGTCGCAATCCCTGTGGTACAGTGGCAGCTGGAGGGATCTCATTGTTGCCATAAAGCACGTTACGAGGAACGCGGTTTGTAGCAACACCAATCCTCAGATACTCCTGTGCCTCGTGCGCATTTACGGCGGGTTTCCCATAACTCGCCTGACGCGAGATGTTGATAGGTTTGGTCCATGATACGGACCAACCTTGCTAACTCGCAGACGTATGGGTCTTCTCAAACTGAATCTCATCAAACGTAATCACATCCGACCTAGGGCCATGTTTCGAAGTGTACATAGGGTGGTCGGGACAGCTCCGTCGATCATGACGAAGGAGGCCCATCATCCCACGCTAGACTTCTGCGCAGACCATAGACTCGGAAGTGGCACGACGTGGGACATGAGGGGACACTACCCACCACCTGTCTGGCGATCACATTAATGATAGCTTGGTATTCTTCCATTCCAGGACCTCGGTCTCGACGGTAGATGGCATATTCTGGCTGATATGTAAAATTGGCACGCCACATCATGTCTCGAAGTAGGGCAGGAAACCCATCCACCTCTTCGGCTCGAGTCTCCTTAATCAGATACCAGCCACTCATCTACAGAGAAAAGACAAGGTAGGTAAGAGACTGATCTTGAAAAATCCAACAGAAAGGTGGATAAGAATTGGTACTAAAAGAAGATAAGGAATAAAAGATAGCAGACTTAGATCTTTTAGAAATTAATTTAAGTTAAAATAATGTCACAGAGACTCACTAAAGGCAACAACCATGCTAATTCTATCCTACAGGCAAATGTATGCTCTGATACCAACGCTGTGAGACCCTCAAATATTGGAATGTGCCGAATTAAAAATTATACTGGTAGCATAATTCTTAATTAAGGAACAGTGTAATGCCCTTAATAAAAATCATACTAGAAGTATAATCATAATAAGTAACAAACCAACATTTAGGTTCCTGATATATGTCATGCAATAGTTCCTGTGATTAGTGACTATTGCACATATATCCTTAATCAACATTGCATCACTCACATACAAGTCATACATTCACATAATTATACATCTGTAATTACATCATAATTCGGTAGCTACAGTACCAGGTTGCTACAGTAACAGAATATGAACAAATGACCTTGGGTCATTAACAAAAAAGCAACAAATGAAACGAAAAGATAAAAACAAAACCACCAATGGCCCCATCATCCCGCAGCTATTGCGTGGAGAATAGAACTAGCATCACTCGTTAGCGTCACCGGATCGCCGCTAACGGGCAACTCATACAAATATCCATCATCACCTGCAACAAGGGGTCATAAAACCCTGAGTACGAAAGGTACTCAGCAAGTCTTACACAAACTAATAAAAGAAAGTGTTTGATAGAACCTATACAATGGAATAGAATTTTATATGCATAAGGTTATTAACAGAAGGCTTAATTGGTTCAATTTTTGCATAAAGCGATACATCTTAACCTACAGTGCTAAATTTTAACAAGGCAGTTTTAATAAAGCAATTTGGACCAAAACAGTAAGTAATTGAAAACATAAACATAAACAGTACAAGAATAAGTCACAATTCACTATCAACCGAGCATGACACCATCATGCCGAACTTAACTCCCAAAACCCAAAAATTAGAATAACTTCTATACAGGTGACATCAATTCAAGCGTTGTCCGTAACCGTGGACACGGCTATTCGAATAGTTTTAACCCTGCAGGGATGTACATCTTTACCCACATGACTTAGTTAGCCCGTAAGCCTCCGGAATAATAGCACACTTCCTTTGGTATGCCGGCCGGGTAAACTAAGATTTGGTATTTTTCAACAAGTTGACACTATTGAGTTGGATGACCCATGTGAGATTAATCCCGCTTAAACCAGACTGATAGCATTCATTCAACCGGGGCTCACATGTTGTACAGGGAATGCCGACCCAGTCAATTAAATGCAAACTCGTGTTAGCTACACATATTACACCGCAGTCGGGCCCCTGAAGGAACGTACATGCGATGTAACACATCTACGCCCTTACCCTTCTAAGAACATCTGATACCAATATAAGCTCCACATGGCATACGACACGGCCCGAAGACTTAAGCATCTATGCCATATGAAATCAATACACATGTCCTTACTCTCCTGTATCCAACTCAATAGCATTAACCCTTTACTTAACCAAACAAATACCATACACTGCATGTGGAAGTACGTTGGGGCTCGAATTGGGCCGTCAGAGTTCAGTCCTTAATCAACCCAGATAAGACATCCACATTTCCCAATTCTCGTGCACAAGGGCACCATCACTAGCATCCACTTGTCCAGATTTGAATTAATTGCTAACAGGATTTAGAAACATTTTCAAATCAAATAAACTGAACAAGGATCAAATCATTATAAACCATTTGTTGTTCCCAAGTCTGACAAGCTAAGCTTGCCAAACTCTAACGTTCTAGGACCGCATGGCTAAGCAAAAGTTAAAAAGATAAGTATTATACATCACAGACTACCTTAAGTTGAGTATATGGTTAAATTAAGGATAAGCCACAAGTTCAGGTATAACTAACTATGAACAGGCATAAATAGATTTTAGAAATTTGCATGCACAAAGGTCACTATATTTTAGAATTCTAAAGTTCAAAAGATTAGGTTCAACATGGTGCAGAGAGGAAGCTTGCCTTGATAGTAGTAAATAACCTCTTGTTCAAAGTTCTTGAGATTCAATAAAAGGCTCAACACACTCGAAGAACCAAAGATTCAAAAGAGAGTAAAAGAATTTCCAATAAACATAGGAAAAACAGAGAACAGGATGCCAAAAAGAATGCATGATCAAATGATAATGCATGGGTAATAGTATGCTTAAGCTATATCTAATTTAGTAAGGGTAATAATCCATATATATCATCTACTGATATTTATTACCCAGATTTTAGATTTAGAAAATAGCTACAGTATCAGGTTTTATATATACTAGAACAGGACAGCTTATAATTAAGCTACCTATTAAGTCCAACATCATAAAAATGGAAAATTAAGCTGAAACTAAGTGTATTAAGGCTAATGTTGGCCTCATCGAGCATTTAATAGCTATTAGTAGCAATTTAAAGCCTTGGATCGGTTGTTTGCTCTGTTGTCGGTTTGGTTAAAACCCAAAAACAACCAAAGATCAATTACCATTTTCGCTAGCTAGTAATGCTACAACATATAAATACTTAAAAGAGAGTAATTAATACCAAGAATCACTATCGCTATCCTATTGGCTCGGCTTATTTGAAAGAAAGGAGCAAATAGAGCTGTTGTCGGTTTTGTTATACCATAAAACAGTAAAGAGCTTTTAACTATTTTCGGCTATAAAGAAAACTACATAAAGCAAGGCTTTTATCAGTAGTAGAATTTAACTAAAATCTAATTAAGCTAGTGCACTGGTAGAGAAACCCTAGGTCTTGAATACGATATGAAAGACCGAAAAGTTATAATACAAGTTTCTAACTAACTCAAAATAAGAACACTTCATGATCAGTGAGTGGTCTAAGGGAACTAAAGATATTCTTAAGGATCTTTAGATAATAAGACTTAAGGTGTAACTCACCTGCTAGGGTTTATGGAAGAAAAGATTAAGTCTTGGTCAATAGAAAAGATCCAGGGTCCTTTCTTTGGTCTGACCAAAAAGAATGGATGTAACTTAGTTCTAAAGATTATTAGACATATTCTTGCTAAGGAGAAGATGGAACTCAGGATAGAACTCACTCACCCTGTGAAGTTTTCCCGAGATGAAGCTTCACAGCTAAAGTTGACACAGAAAAAGACCACGAGTTCAACCTACAAGAAATATCTACAACTACATTAGCATGATATTTTAGGTATGCTTGTAGTTGAACAAGGCAGAGGGACAAGGGTGCTTCACTGTGAAGAGGATAAAGATAATGAGTTCCTTCCTTGGGTCAACAATGGCAGGAGCTCATGAGCTAAGGTTTTTATAATAGTGAGGTTCCCAGATCACCCTGGATATCTCTAGAACCAGATGAGGTGGCACTTAGAGATAAATATTGAGGGATAAATATCCTCAAAACACTGTTCTCTACTCCCATTTCGAACACCACAAAGTTCCCAGTGGAAAAACCAGAGAAAATCAAAAATTCTGCCACTTACATGTGGGCCCCAAGCCATGCAATGCACACAGCACACAATTGAAGCAAAAACGGGTCACTGCCGAGTGGGTCCCAGGAATATACACAAGACGCAGCAAGCCTTGCACGGAGCAATCAACATGACGCACAATCACCGTTCGATCAGCGAGGAACGGCTGCGATGCGGGGATAAACAATACACTGAAACGGTATCGCGAAACGTGGGCCGTGCGATTTCCAGAGAACGGCCAGGATCGCGAGCAGTTCCGGAGTGGTCCGAACAGCGCAATCCACGCGAGCCGTCCGATTGAGCTTCAACGGCCCAAGATCTGAAGGCGCGCGGTGAGCTTCGGCCCAAAGGGTCCATCGCCGTCAATTCGCGATTCAACGGCTGGGATTGAGGCGGGTCCTGATGGTCCGAACATCTCAGCAGATCAGAGCCACCCGCTGGGATTTCAACGGCTCGGATGGGCTAGGGTTTAGACGCGCGTGTATGAGGCGTGACCGAGCCGGGCCGTACGCGCCGGGTTGGACCCAAACGCAATGGACTCGAGTCGCTACAGTGCCGCGTGGGTTTAGGCCGGGAGACTTGACCAGCTCTATTTAAATTTGAAAAAGGTTTGACCAGGCCTTTAAATATAGCAAATAAATTTGTAAAATCCTGAAATTTTGCGAATCGCTCTCGGGATGATATATTCCCCAAATAAATTTTAAAATCACTGCTTCTTCTTTATAAATGCATAAATAATTCATTTAAACCAACTAAGGTTTATTTAAAGACAATTATTTTTATGAAAATTAAAATAATTTCTATAAATTCAACAAAAATTATTTTTGGCCATAACACTTCATCTGGTTTTCAATTAAATTATTTCCTAGCCTTAATATCAACATTGGATTGTATTTCCTTTTGAAATCTTTACCAAGTTAGAGTTTATAACAAAAACTTGGGGAAATTAGTTGTAACAAGTTACCTGATTTGTTAATTTGAACAGTAATGACATGAATAGTGCTTCATTACTGTATATTAGGGTTGGGGCTGTTACAGATCCCCTCCGATGGGGATCCATCGCAGCATCCCCGGCGGGTCAAACAAGGCAGCCACTCAACCCACCTTGGCCGACGGGCCAAGCTCCTTGCGCCGCGTCCATTTTGCCTTCAACGCGCCAGGTCCAACTGTCCAGCAGCACAACTGCAGCCAATTAATTCCAACTTCAACTCCGGCTGCCTGGCTGCTCGCCCGTGCTTCACCTGGCCCGCGTGGGTTGGCTGCGCATGGTGCGGCTCGACTCGGGCCGCCTCTCGCGTTGCCTGGTTTGGCCCTGCCTCCGGCGCACCGCCGCTCGGCTGGACACCTACGATGCGGAGCCTGCCAACATGGACGACACCGGTGACACGTCCGCGGTCCACGCCGCTCGTCTGCCGCTTGCGGGGCCCCGCAGCGGCTTCCGCCGTCTCGGCCTCCGCGGCATGAAGCTGCACCTCCTTGTCGTTGCCAACCGCCTCCCTGTCTCCACCAACCGCCGCGGCGAGGACAAGTGGTCCCTGGAGATCAGTTTTTTTTTATTATTTTGGTTTCCATGCTCGAGCCAATCCAATTGATGCTTAGTTCGTAGCAAGGTTGTGATCTTGAGGTGTTCAGTGGAGAGGTTCGAGTGAAAATTTGGTCTCTTTTTGTTCGTTCGTAGGCATGATCCGATGATAGCAACAAGAGCACGCCTTCCCTTCTCCCAGACCTTGTCAACAGCCCTGTATGGCGCATGCACCAAGAAGAGGAGGAAGCTGCCATGTCTCCCAACCTGGAGAACCCAATCAAGAGCCAGTGCCAAGATCGCCGAGGTGCTCTTCGGGCGCTGGGCGCTGGATGAGGCTGTGCAGCCGCATGTCACCAAGCGCCACCGATGCCAAGACCGGTGGGAGGCTGGCGCTAAGGCGCAATGTGCGGGCTGCCAGTATGCGTCTTTGCCAGGCGCGTCGCCAGGCGCCGCTAGGGCTCAAGGCACGGATCGCTAGGGCGCTGCCGCTAAGCTGCTGCCGCCAGGCGCCAGGCGCGCGATCGTCGTGGCGCTGCCGCCAGGCGCTGCCGCCAGGCGCCTCCATCGGGCGCAGGTGCGGTGCCGCCAGGCGCCTTCGCTGCGGGTGTGCCGCCAGCCGCGCGTCTTGCCAGTGGCGCAAGGCGCGGATCTGTCGAAGGCGCTGCCCAGCGCTAGTGCAGGCTACCAGGCGCCTCGCTGGCGCAAGGCGCGCGTGTCGCCAGGCACCTCGCCAGTATGTAAGGCGGTGTCGCCAGGCGCTGGGGCGTTGCGAGGTGCGAGGCACTTCTCCTTTTGTTTTGCCAGGGCGCCCACGAGCCTGTCCTGCAAGGAGTTGGTGGGTGACCCTTCTACTTTGGCACTTTGCAGTAGCAACCTCTGCTTCAGAAGCCACCTGCCAATTGTTTCTTTTTCTTTTTGCAGTCATTGTGTATGAATGCTTTTTGTTGTTGTTATTAATCAAAAGTGGTGCTGGAGTATCTGCAAATAATGTCTCTTGACTGGTTGAGTCCGTCACCGCTGACTGATCTCTTGATTAGCTGCAAGCACTCATGAGATCTCTATTTTTTTATATATTCTCTTTAAAGCATGGGTCCCACTGATTTGATGCACAGTCTGTGCCTTGCTTTTCCTTTTTTTTCCTTTCACGTGCTGCAGCATCTCTATGCTGATCACTTCTTCCATCAAAGAAAGGGTTCGGCTGCTTCTTCACAAGGCAAAGAAAGAAGAGCATAGGAGGAAAAGAAGCCGAGAGCTCGGGGGTGAGGGTTCCTCTCCTACTTAATGAAGCTCGATGGCGCCTTCGGTCAATGGAGTTCGCCCGCCGCCTTTGTGGCGGCTTGCTCACCATGAACTGGTCGACCGAGCACGCGGCAGTAAGGCCGAGATCGCGAAGGCGCGGGCGCGTGCCACATCCTTGTTTGTTCCTCTTGCCGTTTCTACCGTCGAGCCGAGCCACGCGCGAGCGGGCCAGGCGAAGGCGAGCCCAGCAGGCCGGAGGCGCGAGGGGCGTGAGGGCATCTAGGCACTCGGGTGCCAGGGCGCTTAGCGCGCCAAGGTGCAGGGCGTAGTGAGGGTGTTAGGGCACCCTCACGGTGGCACTTTGCACTCTGTGTTCTAGCACCACTGTCCACTATAGCTAAGGTGACATCTTATGGCCAGCTAGTTGAGCCTAAACGCTAGGCATGCAAGAGGGATTCAGATCTTACTTCTAGCAGCCAGCCAAGGAGAGTAAAGCCATCGCCCACTATGTCACCCATTATCACTGCAGACAGTTGTCATGTGACCACGCGCTACGAACAACACTAGGTGGTGCAGTAAAGCTACTCGCAGCACAAACTAGCAACCGCATGGTGCCTAGAAATATTGCCAGGCACGAGCAAGGTGCGCCGGATTTTTAGGAGTGGTCTGTTCTGCTAGTGTTGGCGCTTGAGAAATTTCACTTCTTATAGAATTGCATTTGTATATTGATGTTCCTTTGCGCAAGGCACGCGAGGGTGTAGACCACGCGGGGCGCGCAAAGGCTCGGGCACGAGGGCACGTGAGAGCGTGCGAGGGCTCGATGCCACGAGGGCACGAGGCCCCGAGACCTGAGGGCTTGTCATCGTGAGGGCACGAGGCCACGAGGCACCGAGGTGCGAGGGCTCGATGCCGCAAGGGTGCGAGGCTCCGAGGGCACGAGGCCCCGAGACCTGAGGGCTCAATACCGTGAGGGCACGAGAACGCGAGGCTGCTGAGGTGTGGTCACCAGGACGCGGTTGCAAGGCGCGCGGCCGCCAGAGGGATTGCAACCACACGCCTCGCGTCGAAGGGTGTCGCTCCGAAGGGTGCCGCTCATCCCAGGTTGTGTGGGATGGCCTTCGAGGTGGGCGGCATGTCGGAGCGAAGCCTAGGTAGGCGAAGTTGTCCTCCTCTTGCTCAGCGGCTTGATGAGAGTCGTCGAAATAGAACTCCTCAGAAGTGTCGCAGTTCGAGCTGCCTATGAAATTGAGTCATTGATATATCGGAGGGGTGCCCACAGGGCTAAGTCGTGGGGCACCGGAGGGGCACCCATGAGACTAAGTCGTGAGGCACCAAATGACCACTAGGGCTTGTAGCCCCAAAGGGCTTAGAGGTGCCCATGAGGCTAAGTCATGGGCACATTGGGCGTGTGCCCCGACATTAAATCGTGGCACACCGGTGGCGCCCACGAGGCTAAGTCATGACATCGAATGGCCACTAGGGGTGGTAGCCCCAAAGGATTTGGAGGTGCCCATAAGGCTAAGTCAGGCACATTGGACGCCCCGCCTCAACATTAAATGTTCCCGGGATGCGAAGGTGTTAGGCACGCTGGCCTTTGCCTCAGATAGAACAGGCGGAGTGACCCGAGGTCGCTCAAGCGATAACCTCGAGGTCAAGGGGACTAATCTTAGCACATCCATAGACTCGCACTAGGCCTCGAGTCACTTTGCGCCTGGTCCAAAGAGACGCAGCCGCCATGGCGAGTCGACGGACCCACCAAGCCGCTGGTCTTTTATTAGGTGATACCACGGGGTCGTGGCGCCTAGGCACCACGGAGGTGACATCCTTCGCAGGGAAGGGTTAACGAGTATGTGTGAGGCAAGCGAGACTTGTAGGACAGTGTCTGCTTCCTAACAAATAGCGGAGGAGCAACCTATCTTATCACAAATAAGGTCGGAAGGCAAACCTCTCAATCACAATGAGCACAAAATTGAGAAGACATTCACAAAACAAAGTCAACCCCTTAACAAAGAACGTGTTAAGGGACTACCCTCGATCCACGCTATAATTGCATAAATGGTGCGATCATGTAGGAACCTCACGCCTTCATTGCATTAAGTAAGATGGTGTTTACATCTCGATAGGTGCCATAGGGGCATACAATGAGAGTCTTAAGCATAAAACTTATGGATTTCTTCATAAAGTCCGCCTCTCACTTGCGGTTGTCCTCGCTTTGAGCAAATTGGGCGTAGTGGTGCCGAGAGCATTTCCGATTGAGAGAGCGGTGACGGATCCGGTAGGGAGGATGACTTGACCCGACATGAGTGAGAACGGGTCATTCCAAAGGAGCAACTAGGGACGTCATAAGCCCCATAGGATGCCGGGAGCTCCTCTACACGGGTTCCCCGCTTGAGTGCACTTGTTTCAAGGTGGTGACGTATTCCTTGTAGGACTAGCCCATTGGTTCTTCCCACGGCCCCGTTGGTTTTTGGACGAGCCACCGTATCAAAGCGAAGGGTGGTCCCGATGGAGTTACAGAAATCTCTGAAGGCTGGAGCGTCGAATTTGGTATCGTTATCCACCGTGAGTTCCTTAGGAACACCGGGCTTACGCATTTATATTCTTCCAAAGGAATTTCATCATGGCGCGAGGCATGATGGAGGCTAAGGGCTCCACCTCTACCCATTCGGTGATGTAATTCAACGATGCTACCACGCTTAGGCCCCTGTGCGGTGGGGATGGCCCGAGCAGGTCCATTCCCCATCGGGCAAAAGGCCAGGTGATTGGTATGGTGCGTAGGGGATTAGCATGATCGATGCGATTGGCTGCCATCTTTTGGCATCCCTCGCGCTTCCTGAGCATGTCGAGGGCATCCTGCACCATTGTGAGCCGATAGAAGCCTTGGCGAAGTGTTTTTGCTGTGATTTCCCTTGGCGCGATATGAGAGGTGCAGAGGCCCCCATGAACGTCCAAAAGAAGTGTCATGTTTGACGGTGTCCAGCTTAATATGCCGTTGTTGGACTTTAAGAACTCCATTAGCTCCTTCTCCATCCTTCCTGGGATAACGACCCCGATTCTAAGAGACCGCGGGTCACCCTGGTCGAAGAGTCGTACTTCCTGCAGGTCCCCCTCCGAACGAGGCTTAAGGGAGCACCTCGCTGGAGGGGGTACATCCTTGGTGTGCCTTGGTGAGAGAGGCAAGGGCATGTCCTCCTTTGACTCCTTGGGTTCGAGAAAGTTGATGTCGCCGGAGTTAGCTGCCGCTTTGTGGTACAGACGGCGAGCTAAGTCTTGATCACCCCTCACGGAGATGACCCCGCGAGGGCCTGGTATCTTTAAGCACAGGTAGTTTTGATGTACCGCTGCACAAAAGCGGTTGAGAGTTGCCCTTCCCATGATGGCATTGAATGGGGACTCGATGTCAACAACATCGAACTCGACGGCCTCCGGCGATGATTCTCCGTGATCCTAACATCATGAGGAGTTCGATCCTCCCAAGGGGTTGATGGATTTTCCTGCACGGGCGGCGAGAGGGCGTCGGATGGCGAGGGATGCCGTGATGATAGCCTCTCGTGACTCTATAGTTCCTTGAGCGCACGCAGGTAGAGTATATCTGCAGAGCTTCCTCTGTCGACAAGGATGCAGGAGATCTCGCAATTGGATATTGTGGCAATTACTAAGAGGGCGTCATCATGAGGGAACCTTAAGCCTTGTGCATCATCAGTTGTAAAGCTAAGAGAAATGCTTGCCCATTTGGGAGGGACGCTTTGAGGAGCCACCCCCACGACGCTGATTTCTCATGCATACTCATCATTGGCTTTTGATGCATGACCGGAGGCCGAGCCCCCTATTATGACATTTACTTGTCTTTGCGGCGCTTGGAAGGGGAGTTCATGCTCAACATCGTGCAAGCGCTGCCCGAGGGGTAGATCACCAGGGGCCTGTGCTTGGGGTGGTGGAATTGCCTGAAGGGGCATCGCCTCTGTAGCCGTGGGACATGGCGGCGACGCTCGACGCGGCCCAGAGCCGTGTTCGAGGAGCTTCGCTATTTCAGCGGCGTACTGATGGCATTCATTCGTATCATGCCCGTTCATCTTATGGTAGACACACCAGCGCCCGTCTCCTTGATTTGGGTTGCCCTCCTTTCATTCGGCCTTCGTCAGACGCCCTTCCAAAGGGCTTTTGGTCACGATTCCTTCTTGGGTCCTCTCGGTGGAGTTGCTCCTGCCTCTGCGAAGGAGTGTCGATTCTGACAAGAATCTTGGAGTCACATTCCTGCCAGAGTGATCCTCCGGTCATTGCCCTTCCTCCCTGGGAGCTTTTTGACTTCTTCCCGAGGAGATGCTTTCGCTCCCGGAGAAATCCTTCTTAGCTGTGTCGTTTCTTCTCCTCGGCGATTTTTCCACGACCTCGAAGAGCTCATGGGTCGCCCTTGGGGATCTCTCCCAAGCGCGATTGAGTTCTCTCGAGCAAATTCTCTTGCACGCATTGATGACTGTGGAGTCCGGGGCATCTGCACACTGCTTAGCACTTTAGAAAAGCGCTTAAGAAATTCTCTTGTGGATTCACCCTTCGCTGCTTTAACAAAGGAAGAGCTGGTTGGGGAGCATGGGGCGCTTATAGCTTCCTTGGAAATTTACGTCAACTCTTCCTCACCGTCCCAAGAATAGATGGAGCCTTTCTTTTGGTTGAAGAACCAGAGCGCCCGCTGCTCCGGAGAGGAACAAAGGGGAGGCAGCTTGCACATCTCTACTTTCTCCACCTCCCCAAACTCAATCGCCGTGGAGTATACTTCAGAATTGTATGGGGTCGAGTCCCCATCGAAGGCCCCGAGATTGGGTCAAGGAACTTTGCTGAAACGAGCTTTGAAGATATCTCGAGCGAGAGGGTTCCTGGGCCTCGGATGCCCTCGCCCTTCGCGAGGTGATGGTGATCGCCGCGTGCGATAACGGCGGTGGTGGGGCTCTCCGAGCTAGAAGAGCCGGATGCCCGCCGGTGGCGGCGATGGTGCAAGCGATCACGAGTTGGAGCGCCACGCCGACTTACAGCCTTGATCTCGTCAGAGATTAGTGATTCAACATCCATTTGTTCACGGTGGTGGCGACTATGCTCCCAAATGATCCGACTGGTGGCACGGAACACGCCTAGTGCCCGCAGAGTACATGCTCTTCTCACCACCTTGGCCACAACCTCCTTGATGTGAATCTCACGCTTGATGAGTGCACTTGGGCCATGACGGGTGGAATGGTCCGTCTCATCAAGGTGCCGGAGGGGCACAGAGGAGTATCTTTGGTCCCAGAGGCCCCTAGTCGCCTCGCCACGTAACACCTTGGGGTGGAGACTTGCATTAACCGGAGGGAGTTGGTTTACCATCTCCGTGCAAGCGATTTGCCCAAAGTGAGGAGTTTGAAGAGGGGCATGGGCGCCATTGTAGAGGGCATGAGCTCAGCCTTGGAGGCCGAGGCGACGGATGAACTGAATGGAACAGCCGAGCTCCTCCCCATCCGTAGTTCGGCGGTGCATCGCCAAGAAGGAGCCCTGCTCATCACCGCCAGGCGTGCAGTGGAGGAGGTTGTAAGGAAGTCCCCTTGCATCCCTCCCAGAAGGCTCATGAGCCCGGGTCGAGGCCACTTGAATTGAAGGTGGTGTTGGGAGCGAGAGACGTGTTGAAACCACTAGTAGTACGATATGTGGCCATCATGTAGTCCACCACCGCCTTGCGCTTGCCTCCACCATTGCTTGGCAATTAGCGGCGTTGAGCTCCCGGGAGCGGGACGGCCCTGGGTGTCGATGGCGCTGCCTCTTGCCTTTGGCTTGACATCGCGCCATTGGTGTGATGGATGGGGAACATTGTCCACTCCGGGATGCGCAGGACATTGTTCGCCCTGGTGAATAGCCCCGATCTCCAAGATAACCCGTGCCTTGGGTTTTTTGAGAACGGGCCGGCCGTCTCAGGCTCCTCATGCCTCTGGGCGGGGAGTCCGCATGACTTAGAGTACTTCTTGGTAGGAGCCATAGCCTTTCGCTGATTAGCTACGGTCCCCACGGCCTCGGCGCCAATGTTGATGGTGTAAAACCGAACACAAGTAAGAGGGCGGATGACGGCCGTGCTACGGGCCTTCGTCCACGAGAGCGAGCATAATACAAGGATTTATACAGGTTCAGGGGTCCGAGAGGACCGCCCTACTCTGCTTGGTGGCTCAAGGGATTCGAGGATCCCTCCCGAAGGCTCACCTAGTGACTTGCTTATATGTATTGCTTAAGAGCTCTCCCCTCAAATGAGAGAGGTACATGGGGTATTTATAGGCTCCCAGGCCTGTACAAATGACCAAAATACCCCTCGAGGGATAGCTACACTATGAGTACAAGTGAGGGGTATTATAGTCTTCTCTAAGCATAGTTGTAGCCATGTGACCCTTATGCGAGTCTTCTGCGAAGCGAGCCCTGTTAGTGTGATGGACGGATTATTCTTACAACAAGGTGGTCGAAGAGTCAACCACCATCCAAACGGTGGAGGGTGTCGTTGTTGCTGACTCGGCCACAACTACTGGAGTGGTCGTAGGGTCAGAGGCGGCTAAGACCACTAGGGCGGTCGTAGATGCAGGGGTGAAGATGGTAGCGGCGGAGACATCCGGCCATGGGGGTGAAACATCAATTCACCGTGCTGGGAAGGAGGCTGCTGCGGTTGATCCTCCCAGCTCCCAAGGCCAAGCTATCGGTGCCGCCACCTCCGAGGAGAAGAAGAGTTCGAGCTCTTCGACCGCACCTTCGGTTCTTCGCCTCGCCATCGCTAGGGCTCCCGCTGCTCATATCTCGTGATCGTGTTCCTCACCCTAAGGACATTCCTAACAGGGGATGTCTTCGATGACGAGCATCTCGAAGGGTTTGGTGGAACCGAGTTGATCGATTGATGAAGT
Organism: Phyllostachys edulis; assembly: GCA_036346405.1. NCBI lineage: Eukaryota > Viridiplantae > Streptophyta > Magnoliopsida > Poales > Poaceae > Phyllostachys > Phyllostachys edulis. The sequence continues at coordinate 51,023,818 of CM070554.1, read as the reverse complement.
GAGGGACCCTACGAGGGTGGTATCTTCGTCGCCGGACAAACTATGAATGTAAGTACCGAAATTTGGTATTTACATCTATACTTTTTCGCTTTTCATCGTCTTTCTTTTGCGCAGACACGCTAGAACAAATTGTCGCCAAGTTTGAATATAATAGGCAACTTGTCCAGCTATGACAAGACAAAGCGCTACTCTGCGAGCAGACGGAGAGGTTGTAAGTAACTGTTTTTCGTAGCCTTTCATGTTTTGACCACTTACACAGCACTTGGGGTGGTTTGTTGTAGAAGACCTTACGACTAGGTACTGCTCGTAGAAGGACTTACGACCAGGGTACTGTCGTAGAAATACTTACGACAAGGAACTAGTCGTAGAAGAACTTACGACCAGAATATTGTCGTAGAAAGACTTACAACAAGGAGCTGGTCACAGAAGAACTTACCACTAGGAATTATGCTGACGTCTACCCTTTCCCTTTTCAGGCTCAAGAGTGACGAGAAGTCTTTAGCTGATTGTCTCGACTTTGAGAGAGCCAAGAATAAAAAGCTAAGTGAGAAGGTTGAAGACCTCCGGAAGAAGCTTCAGGAGGCAAGCTCTGCAAACCAAAAGTTGCAGGGACGACTAAGCGGTAAGTGCTGAACTTAAGACCGCCTTCGACCTCTTTTCTTTTTCTGAATCTCATTCTCGTTCAAACAAAGACCAAGAGGTCCAGACATGGGAGCAACATTACCTTAAGAACACCGCCGCCCACGCTGAAGAAGTCAAGAAGTTAGATTCTCAACTAGTTGGTAAGCAAATCTTTACCTGCAATTGGTTGTGTTTTCCTCTCGAGGTCATTTTATTTGACTGACCTTATTCCTTTCAGAACAAGTAGTACAAGTAAAACGACTTCGCGAGGCTTCGACTCGCAATCAAGAGGAAATGAAGTCTTTGAAGATCAATCTTCAAGACAATATTTTACTCCTGAACAATGTACTCGGTGGGCTTCATGCTGAGGGGATTACTCCTCGTGACGACACGTTGTCTGCCCAATCGAGTGCCTTTGGTGAACAAGTCAGAACTTTGCAAAAGTTGGTGACTACGCTGAGAGCTAACCAAATCGACTCGATAAAAGATGCGATCCAAGAGGGAATAAGATTTGTCTTAGCAAAACTTAAATCTCATGATTCCACCCTTAATCTGCAGCCTGTCATAGATGACTTCGCCTGCCCTGAAGCAGAAGCGGAGTAGTTAATAGAGACAATGCAGCCGATCGCTGAGTTAGTCACGGAGGGTATGCAAGTCAGTTCTCCTCCACCTGAGTAGTCTGTACCAAATTCTTGTAAAGACAAATTTTTTGTCGATGTTGATATATAATCCTTCCTTCTTCCTAAAAATCATATTGTCGAGTAGTTAGTAACTCATAAGATAATGAATGGAAAAAGAGCAAGACTAAGAATTGAAGTCAAGTTAATAACTTTATCCTAGCCCCCGACTATTTGCTTGGTTTATTTAGATAAACCAAGTAAATAGTGTTCAATGGGTTTTCTGAAAAAGTGAGAGGTTTAGCTAACTTGTAGTTTTTCGATCACGATAATCTTGCACTGGTCAAAAGAGTAGGAACGAGTCAACACTAGAAAGTTATTTCTAGTGGGCAGGACCATGTGCAGAGAGGAAAGGCTTCGACTAGGTGATGTTACCATCTTCGACCAGATTAATTAAATCAAGAATGGTCAACTTGAGTTAGATAAACGTCTGGAGTTCCTTAAAAATTTGTTCAAATTTTAATGCACTCAAGATATTCGCTGGTAGCAAGAGTTAGAAATGTAACGATGCTAGGAAGTTTCTTCTAGTGGGCGTGACCACGTCGCAGAGAGGAAAGTCTTCGACTAGGTGTTGCAACTTCCTCCCACCGCTTAAAACAAACCGAGTTTATCGAAAGTAGTCGAGAAAATTTGAAAGTGTACTCGCTTAATTTATTTTTCAAAAAGATGGATGAAGAAATAAACTAAGGTACTAAGAGTTGGCTTGACATTATTTCAACCATGTTTCGAACCCAAGCTATTTGTGTTGGTAAAAAAGGGAGGAACGAGTCAACTCTAGGATGTTCCTTCTAGTAGGCGGGACCACGTGCAGAGAGGAAAGGCTTCGACTAGGTGATGTTACCATCCTTTCAACCAGTGTAAAGATGAACTGGGTACTGGTCGTAGAATGTCTTATGACCAGTGTATTGTCGTGGAAAAGCTCACGACTAGGAACTAGTCGTAGGTGAACCTACAGCCAGGGTATGGTCGAAAAAATTGTCAAAGTGCTACTCGGAGTAAAACAATAAAGATAGAAAGAACCTGATGCTTTATTGAATGTTTAGTCGATTACACATAGAATTTGCGTAACTGGTCGATATTCCAAGAATTAGAGAGAACCCTTCCGTCTTCCATTGCCGGTCGTACCGAGTCTGGACGCATAACTTCGACCACTGTGTAAGGACCTTCCCACTTGGGGGAAAGTTTGTTCCAATTAGACTAGGATTGAATTTTTCTCAATACTAAGTCACCTACAGTAAGGCTGTGAGGTTGGACCTTACGATCATAGTATTTGCGCAGGACTTGCTAGTAGACTACCAAACGGATTAAGGACTGATTTCTCTTTTCTTCGAGCAGGTTAATGTCTTCTGCTCGAAGTTGTTCTTGGGCTGAGTCATTGAAACTCTCGACCCTTGTAGACCTGATCTTTAGTTCTGGCGGAAGCATGGCTTCGGCGCCAAAAACTAGGAAAAAAGGTGTTTCGCCTGTTGCCCGACTAGCGGTTGTGCGAACTGCCCATAATACTGAGGGTAATTCTTGTACCCAAGCCCCGAGCGCTAACAAGTCGGGTCAAGACTCAGCTTTAATTCCCAAAGATTATTTGGTCATTCGCTCGTTCAACTGCTCCATTGCTTTGGGGATGGGCGACAGAGGCATAATAGAGCTTGGTACCCAACTCGTCGCAAAATTCCTGAAATTTTACGCTAGAAAATTGTTTACCATTGTTGTGATTATTCGACTGGGAACTCCAAATCGAGTGATTATGCTTCTCATCATGAACCGTTTTGCGGCTTCCGTTGTTATTCCAGTCACAGGTTCGGCTTCGATCCATTTTGTGAACGTATCAATAGCCACAAAAAGGAACTTGAAACCTCCTGTAGCCCTTGGGAACGGTCCTAGGATATCGAGACCCTAGGTCGCAAAAGGCCAAGATAGAAGAATTGTTTGTAATGCCTGAGCTGGTTGATGTATTTGCCTGTTATGAAACTGGCATTGTACATATTTCTTAACCAACTCTTTGGCATCATAGAGGGTTGTTGGCTAGTAAAATCCTTGTCGAAAGGCTTTACCAACCAACGTTATGTAGGAAGCATGAGTTCCACAGATGCCCCCGTGTATGTCGTGAAGGAGGTTTAGTCCTTCTCTCTGCGGTACGCATCGCATGAGTACCCCTTGAGTACCTCGTTTATAGAGGACTCCTTCGACCAAAGTATACATTTTGGCCTTGCGGGATAAACGATCTGCTTCGAGATCGTCATCGGGTACGGAACCCATCTGAAGATACATGTAAATGGGATCCATCCAAGTATCCACGTATTCTAGTGAGGCTGTCTCAATAGGAGATGTTTCTGGTGTTTCTACTAGAGACAGCTTCTGGAGTTGCTCCAAGAAGACTTCTTTTGGTACTTGTGATCGGGAAGAAGCTATCTGAGCAAGCTGGTATGCGAGGAAATTATCCTTTCGAGGGATGAATTGTATCTCGAAACCGAAAAAGTGCTTTTCAAGCTTTCGAACCTCCGATAAGTACCGAGACATGGTCGGGTTAGAACACTGGTACTCTTTTCCGACCTGATTCATGACTAGTTGAGAGTCTCCTCTCACGAGTAGTCGTCGAATCGCGAGCGTTTTCATAGCTCGTATGCCGGCTAGTAAACCTTCGTACTCTGCCACGTTGTTAGTGGCTTGAAAGTTTAACTGTATGGCATACTTTAAGGTCTCTCCGTTAGAAGATTCCAGGACCACCCCAGCCCCCGAGCCACTTAAAGTAAGTGACCCACCAAAGTACATCGTCCACTTGTCGTGGGTACCATACTGGGGATCCTAAATAGGTTCAGGATTTGTCCATTCGGCGACAAAGTCTGCCAAGATCTGGGATTTAATGGCCGTTCGGGACATGAAATGGAGGTCGAACTCCCCAAGTTCTACTGACCATTTAGACATGCGTCCCGCTGCTTCCCTATTTTGGAGGATCACTCCCAAGGGAAACTCAGACGGCACAATTATCTTGTGCGCCTGAAAATAATGCCGCAATTTCCTCGAAGACATGAGGAGGGCATAGAGAAGATTTTGGACCTGAGGGTAACACTCCTTAGGTCCGTGCAAAACTTTACTTACGTAGTACACTAGTCGTTGAACGTTTTTACGTTCTACGACTAGTACTGCGCTCACTGCCTCTGGCGTGGCAGCTAGATAAATTGAGAGCGTCTCTTCTGGTTTCGGGGAAACCAGAACAGGAGCACTCGTAAGATATCTCTTGACATCCTCAAACGCAGCGTTTGCCTCTTCCGACCACTCGAAACCCTCGTGCTTGCTTCCTTAGAAGTTTGAAGAAAGGTAATCCTTTTTCTCCCAATCGTGCTATAAAATGACTTAAAGCCACCATACACCCTGTGAGTTTTTGGACTTCTTTCTTCGTGGTTGGAGAGGACATTTGAACAATGGCTTTTATCTTTTCGGGATTTGCTTCGATCCCTCGTACAGAGACCAGGAATCCAAGCAACTTTTCCGAAGAGACTCCAAACACACACTTATCAGGATTGAGTTTCAAACGGTGTTTTCTGAGATTGTCGAACGTCTCCTGCAAGTCTGAAACATGATCAAGCCGTTTGATGCTTTTTACGACTAGATCGTCAACATAGGCTTCCAAATTTCGGCCTAGCTGAGGTGAAAAAGTCGATTGCATCAGACGTTGAAAAGAAGCGCCATCATTTTTTAGACCAAATGGCATTTTGACAGAGCAAAATATACCAAATGGAGTAATAAACGCGGTCTTTTCTTCATCTTCTAGACACATATTAATCTGATGGTAGCCAGAATATGCATTTAGAAAACTTAATGTTTCACAACCAGCGGTAGAGTCAACCAACTGATCGATACGAGGTAAAGAGAAATCATCTTTTGGACAAGCTTTATTAAGATCAGTGAAGTCAACACACATTCGCCACTTGCCGTTAGACTTCCTAACCATTACAGGGTTGACCAACCACTCTGGGTGGTCGACTTCTCTTATAAAGCCTGCTTTAAGTAGCTTGTCCAATTCTGACCTTATAGCATCTCGTCGATCAGGGGCAAATCTCTGTAACTTTTGTTTTACGGGTACTTTGTTAGGCCGTAAAGCTAGCCTATGCTCAATCACTTCCTTGGGGACTCCGGGCATGTCGGATGCTTGCCATGTGAAGACATCTGCGTTTGCTCGGAGGAAAGTGATGAGGGTGTCTTCCTACTTGGGGTCGGAAGTATCCCCAATGCGAACATTCTTCGAAGGTTCCTCCTGATCCTAGGGAACCTCTTTGACTTGGTCGTTCGGCTTGGGCGCAGCTTTAGGCTTCGAACTCTTGATCGAAGGCTGCCCTTTTTCTTCCCGAGCTGGTATCTGACCCACCATCTCGAGGGATCGACGGTCACATGTAAGACCCTCGAATATTGGAATGTGCCGAATTAAAATTATACTGGTAGCATAATTCTTAATTAAGGAACAAAGGCAATTCCTTCATTAAAAATCATACTAGAAGCATAATAATAACAAGTAACAATTCCAACATTCAGTTCCTTGATATATGCCATGCAATAGTTCCTGTGATTAGTGACTATTAGCATATACCCTTAAACAACATTGCATCATACACATATAAGTCATACATTCACAAATTATACATAACAAAGTTACAAGTTGGTTCGGTTGCTACTGACAACCGATTTTACTCTAAAGAATGATGACTTAGGTCATCACAAAAGATCAACAAAGAAAAGCAAAATAAACAACAAAACCACCAATGGCCCCAATCCATGAGCTATTGCGTGGAGACTAGAATTAGCTTCACTCGTTAGCGCCACCTCGGTCGGCGCTAACGGGCATCTCATAAAGGTAACCATCTTCACCTGCAACAAGAGGTCATAAACCCTGAGTACGAAAGGTACTCAGTAAGACTTACACAAACTAATAAAAGAAAGTGTTTGATAGAACCTATACAAAGGAATAGAAATTTTACATGCATAAGGTTAACAACGGAAGGGTTATAATGGTTCAATTTGCAGAGAACGATACATCTTAACCTACAGTTGCTAAGTTTTGACAAAGCAATTTTAATAAATCAATTTGGACTAAAACAATAAGTAATTGAGAGTATAAGCATAAACAGTGATAAAAAGAAGTCACATATCACAATCAACCGTGCCTGACAACCCTCATGCCGAAATTAGCTCCCAAAACCAAATTTAGAGCAAAGTCTATACAGGTGACATCAATTCAAGTATCGTCCGTAACCGTGGACACGGCTATTCGAATAGTTTTAAGACCCTGCAGGGGTGTACATCTTTACCCACACGACTTAGTTAGCCCGTAAGCCTCCGGAGTAATAGCACACTACCTTTGGTGTGCCGGCCGGGTAGACTAAGATTTGGTATTTTTCAACAAGTTGACACTATTGAGTTGGATGACCCATGCGGGACCGATCCCGCTTAAACAACGATCGATAGCATCTGCTCAACCGGCCCACATGTTGTGCCGGAATGCCGACCCAATCAATTAAATGCAAACTCGTGTTAGCCACACATATTAGACCGATCGGGACCACAAGGTGCGTACATGTGATGGAACACATCTACGCCCTCACCCTTCTAAGAACATCTGATATCGATATAAACTCCACATGGCATACGACACGGCCCGAAGACTTAAGCATCTATGCCATATGAAATCAACACATATGTCCTTACTCTCCTGTTTCCAACTCAATAGTATTAACCCTTTACTTAACCAAACCGTGCCCATACACTGCGTGTGGAAGTACGTTGGGACTTGAATTGGGCTGTCAGAGTTCAATCCTTAACCAACCCAGACAAGACATCCACATTTCCCCATTCTCGTTCACAAAGGCACCATCACTAGCATTCACTTGTCCAGATTTGAAATCAGTTTAATAACAGGATATAGAATCATTTCAGATTTAACTAAACAAAGAATCAAAGTAAATAAATTTGTTTGTTGTTCCTAGGTTTGACAAGATAAGCTTGCCAAACACTACCGTTCTATGGACTGCATGGCTAAGCGAAATTTAAAACTAAATATTATAATACCACAGACTACCTTAGGTTTAGTGTATGATCAAATTTAAGGTAAGCCACAAGTTCAAAGTTGTAACTAACTAAGAATAGAGCACAAATAATTTTAGAAAATTGCATGCAACAAAGGTCACCAGATTTTGTAAATCTACAGCTCAAAAGATTATGATCAACATAGTGCAGAGAGGTAGCTTGCCTTGGTAGTAATAAACAACCTCTTGCTCAGGTTCTTGCTGCTCAACAATAGACTCAACAATCTCGGAAGAACCAAGATATCTAAAAGAAAATAAAATCCAATAAACACAGGAAAACAGAGAACAAAGATGCATAAAGAATGCATGGTCAATGACTTAATGCATGATTAGCAACATGCTTAAGGTACATTAACTTAATTAAGAATAGTAAACTACAACTAACTCTTGCTAATACTATCTACTATAGTTTAGAGTTTAGATAAAGCTATAGTTTTAGATTTTTGAAACTGGAACAGGACAGTTCACGATTAATTTACTTGACTAGCTAATCATCACCTAAATGAAATACGGTGCTGGAGCTGAGTGTATTTAAACTAGTGTTGTGACCTAACTGGTCATTTAGTGCTATTAATAGCAATTTAAGACTTTGGACTCTTTCTTTCGCGGTGTTGTCGGTTTGACTAACAACAAAAACAGCAAGAAGTCTTTTTACCAGATTCGATCGTCTCTTGAGAAATACACAAAATGAAAACCTTAAGTAGGAGTTAGAGCTATCTGGAAGGTATTTAATAGCATAAGCCATCAATACTAACCCCAACCGTCCGGTTTAAAGAAATAAAAGATGATTGAGCATTTGTCGGTTTTGGATCGACAATAACTAACAGAGAAGGAAGTTGCAAAAATAAATGATCCGGTGATCTTAGTAGTCAAAGGTGGTCTACTTATGATACTAGGGTTTACCTAAGACCTAAATAAGCTAATATACTGACAAAGAAACCCTAGGTCTTGAAAATGATATGAAAGACTGAAAAGTTATAAAAACAACTTTTCAGGGTAAAGAAGTTTGGAGCATCACATGAGCATGTGAGTGATTCATGTGAGCTAAAGATGTCCTTAGTAAGTCTAAGATGACAGGAATCAAGGTTTAAACTTACCAGCTAGGGTTGGAGAAGAAGAAGAAATCAAGTTCTTGGTCAACAGTGAAGACCCAAAGTCCTTTTCTCAAGTCTGACCAAAAACGAAAATGAAAGATACTTAAGTTCTAAAGACTACCATCCTTGGTCTTGGTAGAAAAGGATGGGATCTAACTCACCAGAAGAAGTTTTCACCGAAGTGGTGTTCCACTGGCTCAAGTTGACAAAGATGAAACCCTAAGTCCAATCCTACAAGGGATGCCCAAAACTCACATTAGCAAGAGATTTAAGCCTGCTTGTAGTTGAACAAGGGTAGAAGTAAAGAAGCTTCACTGGGAAGGGAAACAAAGCTAGGGAGCTCCTCTAGGTCAACAATGGCAGAAGGTAGACAGTAGGGTTTATATAATGGTAGAGCTCCTAGATCAACCGAGAACTCTCCAAAGCTAATGAGGTGGCACTAAGGATAAATATCAAGGGAATATTCTTATTTTTACAGTGCACTACCACCACTCCGGCGAGGATGTCGGTGACGGCGCCTGACAAGAAGGAAAGGAGGAGAAAATGTCATCGACAATCGGGTCCCAGAGGCAAATACAACAACAAGACAAAGACACAAAGAAGCCCCAAGGTACAATAGCCGTCCGATTAGAAATGAGCTACTGTGATGAGATGGCTACATAACACCGAACCCATCAAGTAATATGGGCCGTGCGATCTCCAATGGACGGCTAAGATCGGGGAGGTCCGTGGTCCAACATCTCAACCCACAAGAGCCGCTCGATTAAGCTTCAACGGCCCAAGATGCAAGGCTTGTATTTGGTGAGCTTCGCCCACAAAGGCAATCACCGTTGAATCTCAAATCAACGGCGAATTGACGGAGGTCCGGACAATCAACGGCCCAATGGTCGTGGTCCGTCCGATCTAAATTCAACGGTGGATCTCACTTGGCACCTCCGGCCGGTCCGAACGGCCCAACTGATCAGGTCCACACGTTGAGGATTCAACAGCCCAGATGCTTTTCAATTTCCGCCATTTAAAGATGGCTTTGCCTGGAGATCGCGCGCCGCACACTTTTGATCCAACGGTCACTATTGGAGGGGCGGATTGGAGTGGTCTGAACGGCCCATTAGATCTGGCCCATTCGTGAGGAATTCGACGGCTTGGATTCGCTGGGAGTTTGGACGCGTGCGCAACGTGACAGGGCCGAGCCACTTCAAGACCGGGTGGACTCGGTGTGTTGAGTCGCTCTGATGCGAGTTGGGTTTAGGCAGGGAGGGTTGACCAACCCATTTCAAAATTTCAAAAGCTTTGACCGGGACTTTAAAAATAGCACATAAATTTGTAAAATTATGAAATTTTGCGAAGCGCTCTTTCGATGGTATATTCCCCAAATAAAATTTTGAAACCACTGTTTTCATTTTGAAATACATAAATAATTCATTTAGGCCTAATAGGTTTTATTTAAAGACAAATATTTTTCTTAAAATCAAAATAATTTCTAAAAATTCAACAAAAATTATTTTTGGCCATAATAATTCATCTGGCTTTTAAATAAAATACCTCCCAGTCTTAATACCAACATTGAGTGGTATTTCCTTTTGAAGCTTTGATTAAGTTGGAGTTTTTAGTTAGAATTTGGGGAAATTAGATTGTAACATGTTGTCTAATTTGCCAAAATAAACAGTGATGCTATGAACAGCATCTTATTACTGTTTATTAAGGCTAAGGCTGTTACATCACACGTGTGCGACATCTTCTTATCACAATGAATTGTGATTACTTCTTTGGGACCTGGCATCTTAAGACATTGATACACATAATGAGTTGCCATTAAAATTTTTGCCAAAGCTGGTCGTCCGAGTATGATGGTATATGCCGTATCGAAATCAACCACATCAAAGGAGATCTTCTCCATCCTGAAATTACTTGGTGATCCAAATGTTATAGGAAGGGAAACTTGACCAATAGGTTTGGCTGAAGATCCTGGTATAATACCATGAAATGAATATCTTACCAGCCTTACCTTGGTCCTGGGTACTTGCATCTCGTCCAGGGTGTTCGTTAACAAAATATTTAACGAACTACCACCATCAATCAACACTCGATTTACTCGACAGTTGTTGATGGTGGGTTCGACCACGATCGGGTAATGACCTGGTCGAGTTGAAGGGATCGGGCAATCACCCTTCTCGAAAGAGATGGTGACTTCCAACCACTTCAGTACTTTATTGACAAGAGGGGAGTCAATGGAGTTTACCTCGCGTTCGACTGCCTTAAGCTGTCGTCTTGACTCGTACGCCGATGATCCGCCAAAGATGTGCTCGATGGTGTGCTCAGGATCCTGAAACGGCATGTCCTTGTTGTTGTCCGACTGTGTACGACCACTGGCTTGCCCTACCTCTTCGAGAGTAGGAAGTGGCCCTTTGCCGTTGTAGTAGTCTTCGATTTTTCGTTGGAAAACTCAGCAATTGCGGAAGTCATGCCCTTCCTTTTTATGGAAAGGGCACCACTTAGGCTTGTCGTTCTTCCGTTCGGGGCGCTTACCTTTGCCTCGATCGAGGTATTGTTTGGTAGTTCGTGGCCCTTTGCCTTGTTCTTGGATTTTTTGGCCTTCTTATCCCTCTTTTTGCTACCTTCGCCAGTCTCCTGAGGGTGCTGGTCATCTCGATCGATGATTTTGGTCCACTCGACTGCTTCATCGCCAGATGGCATCGATCAGCCATCTCAAGAGTTCGCTCACATGAGCGGAGGGTTCAAAGCGATGTCCTCCGTAATCCTTCTGCTACGGACTCCCTGTTTGAAGGCTCTGATAACAGATGAGTTAGAAACCTCAAGAATCGAATTGCGAACCTGACTAAAACGCCTGATGAGTTGGCATAGTGTTTTGTCGTCGTTTTGTCGCATTCGGTGTAGGTCGTCCTCCTTTCCGGGGCAATGGTAGGTGCCCTGGAAATTGGCCAGCAATAGATCGCAGAGATGTTGCCACGAGTAGATCGACTCGAGTGGTTGGTTTAATAACCATGATCGAGTAGACCCTTCGAGCACAGTCGGAAGATAATTCGTCATGACACGCTCTTCTCCTCCTGCCACTCGAATAGCGATCGTGTAGATCTGAAGGAATTCGATGGGATTTTGAGACCCATCAAATTTCTCCATGTTCCCTGGTCGAAACCGTGGCGGCCAGTGAACTACTCGGAGGTCAGGCGAGAATGCCCGACATCCCGTAATCACATCGTAACGTCTCCTTTGCATAAAAGAGGGGTTGACGTCGCCAGGTGATCGTACTCTATGATACCCAGCAATTGGTGAATCTGACTTATAGTAAGTCTCGATCCTACGAGGGTAATACTCCTCGTATTTTGTCTGCTGTTGCAGACCTCTGGGTCGGAGCGGTGAATGTTCACCTCTCCTTGGAGTTTTATGTTCTTCAGGCATTCGAGGAACTCTTTTCCGGATTGGGGAGCGATGCACCTTTGCGGCGATCTCCGTGTAGTGAGTTATTCGAACGACTGGAAGCTGATGGAGTCGTACTGCCATGACTTCCAGAATGATGCCGGTGGGGTCGTTCGAGCTTGCTCATCGTATTCCGCAGCCTTTGTGTGATCTCTTCAGTGAAGAGGTCGTAACCGGGCGCTCGGGCAAGTTCTCGAGAGGGGTTCTCGAGCAGGTCGTTGATGTGCTGAAGTTCCTAAGCTTCCTCCAACTGGTATTGAGTGCGCTCAGGCAATTTTCTCTAAGCTGCGATTCGTTTCCGTTGGACTGTTTCAAAATCATCCATACCTGACCTTTGGGCTTGCTTTAGCAGAGTGTGATGATCTCGAGAATTTCCCGCACGTCCATCAGAGTGTTGACTCTGTTCATCACTGGAGGTGTCCTCGTCATCACCACGAGCAGTCGTAGGGTGTGATCTTCTGGGAGCATCCTTAGCCCTGTTTTCAGGAGAGTTATTGCTACCTGAGGGCAGGACAAATACCTCCCGTTGATGATCTCCACTTGCGCTAGAGGCCTCCTCGCTTGAGGAGTCGTCGAATGACACCATCTGGCGACTTGGAGCAAACCCCTCCAGGAAGGGGAATTCCGGGTTATAATCGTCTCCGTTGGCAAGTGAGTCCTGCGTTGGGATGGTCGAACTCGCAGGAAGAGCATATTCGATTGTATCCTTGGATGGGCTAGCCGGAGAGAGAGAATCACCAGATGTTGATGAAGATCCGGAATTACGGCTTCCAAGAGTTGTCACGTCAGGTTGGATTGTCTTAGGTAGACTTGGACATTTCGAGAGGGAACCCTCGCCATGCCCCGAGTCTACCTTGGGACAGCCCTCATTGTGGTCAGATCGACCCTTGCCCTCTAAGGAAGCTGGTTCCCCGTCTGGACATATAATTGTGGGGGATAAGGATCCCTTCTCAACTCCATCAGTGGTAAAGTCTCCTAGAGAAAGATCTCCGTGTGCGACATCACCATCGGAGGATGCATCACTCGGCTCGCAATCAAAACCGGCATCCATGTCAATATCTGCATAATTGGCCAAGTCGAACTAGTTCTCCTCGTTCCACTCTCCTGCCATGAGAGCATGAGAGTTTGGAAAAGTCGAAGGGAAAAACTGATGACTCAAAGATCCCCACGGTCGGCGCCAACTATCGGTGTTTTAGGACCGAACTTACGTAAAGATTGTTTGATTCGGGGGTTCTTCTAGGCTCAAAATCACACAGAGATGGAGACACGGGGATTTTTATACAGGTTCGGGCCTTCTCCTGGGAGAATAACAACCCTACTCCTGTGTGTATGTGTTGAGTATACTGGATTACAAGATGGAATCGAAGACTAGAGTATTGTGCTTCTAATCTTCTTTCGCCCCCCTCCTGATGATCCTTGCCTTTTATACTGTCTCCGAGGTGCGCCGTTGGATCTTCAGTATAAAGGTCACATTAACGCACCAGATCATGGAGCCGTTATCGGAGGTTATTACGGGAGTTGTAACGTTTTCACATTGCCAGACAATTATCACCATAACAGGGAGTTAAGTCGTGTTGTTATTCCAGGGAATAACAGCATAATTAATTGCTCATATCTTTGGATACGGTACATGATATTTCCTGATCGACTAGGCCCACATGTCTGTGAGTCTTGTCGACTAAGGACTGGTAGTAGAAGAGCTTACAACCAGGTGGTGGTCGTAGGAGAGCCTACAACCACAGATCGATCGTAGTAGAGCTTACGATCACGGGATAGTCGTAGAAGGGTTTACGACTATGGGGTAGTCATAGGAAGACCCACGACTACAGGACGGTCGTAGGAGAACTTACGACTTCTAGCTTCTCCCTTATGAATATTAAGGGGTATACTCAAGAGTTATATGACGTCATTATTATCCATAATATGAATTATAGATATATAATAAAATAAGGATTGTTATATCCTCGTCAAGTGTTATCCATTATGATCCTTACCATGTCATCCCTAGTCATATCATCATCATGTCATCTCATAATTATCATGGCATTTGAAATAAGCATAATAAAGCATAAACAACTATCATATTAATTCAATTGTAAAGACAAGGGCCAACAAACCGTTTGTCTACCGTTGTACCATGCACTTGCCTTTTAGCCATGAAAGTCGGGACAATGCAAAGGTGATACCGAACTCGAAGCAACATTCCCTAGACAAACATCAATAATATATCTCAAAACATGCCACAACATTACACAATCATTAAACAATATGCTATCGCACCTAAGCGTAAACCCGGCACACTTAACTTAATTTCACCGGACAACATACCCGCTGTTCCGGTGATCAAACGTCCATAACTTTTGCTTCTAGACTTCAAATATAGCAAACTCTATTTTTTTATCGAAACTACATGAAATTTCCCACAATTTATTAGTTACGCAAATCCTCTGATTTTGCCATCTAGGTCCCTATTTTCAACCCCAAAGGTTGTTCTGGAGCTTAATAGAACAATAGACTTCATAATTTCATAACTATTTTTCTACAACATGAAAAATAGCAAACCATAATATTTCAATGGCGACGGACTTCTGGACAATAGTACTCTAGAGGCCATAACTTTTTACTCACTTATCCAAATTAAAGGGTCTAGGACTCCCTAGAAATATCTGGAATTTACCTACAACTTTACTAACATTGTAAAGTCATGAATCCAGATGGAGATATCACAAAATCCCTCTGTAAGGTTCTGCAGTACAACTTCCCGAACTAGGGCATCCCAAAACATTCAATCTCCGTGACCAAACTAATCTAAATAATTATTAAACATCAAACTAGGGTTGACCAGCTCATTACCCACGAAAATTGGACGAAAATCGACGACGGAGCGCAAAACCCTTGCTTTCTTCTTCTCTTCTATTTCCTTCTCCCTTCTGTTCTTTCCTCTTGCCGCTCCTTCCTCCTTCGCAGCACAGAAGGAAGCAGGGCGACACCGACATGCAAGGGAGCAGGGCGGCGTAGGAGGCAGGCAGCCGACACTAGGACGGCAGGGCAGTGGCTCGGCAAGGGTAGGGGCACACTGGACCGGCCAGCTAGGGTTGATGTGCAGCCGCCTCTCCCCTCTCTTCACTTTAAAGGGCAGCCCCCCAGTCCCTTTTGGACTCGGTTTGGGCTGGGCCAGCAGCCCTTTCCCCCTGCCGAAGCCCATACAGCTTGGTTGGACTGTGGGCCAGCAGCCCACCCTCCACTGACTCCTCTTTATGGATATTATTGCACTCACGTGTGTGCACGTATGCGTATTCCTTGTAACTAAAAAAAAAAACTTCGGTCTAACTCCATAATTCCCCGGCCTTCCAGCAAAAAACTGACTTCATGCTTAACACAGAAAACAAACGATCCACACCAATCTGAACCATTAAGTTATTTCATTGCTTAAGTCACCAATATTAATGCTAGACAAACCTTATTTAGGCAAAGTATTGGTATTAAGTTTAGTCGGGTGCTTGGCGAGCTAGCTTTATCATGCACAATATTATGTTGCTAGTGCTGGACAAACTTTATCTAGTCTAAGTATTTATATTATGTTTAGTCCGGTGCTTGGCAAGCTAGCTTTATCATGCACAATATTATCTTGCTTTGCAATGGCATTGTCAAGGAGCATCATAACAAAATAGTACGTAGTATTCTCTCCACTCTAGTATAAGGTACGTTGAATTTAGACAGTTCATTCAACATAGCTGCCTGCCTTCCACAAATTTGGGACAGGTGATCAACACCAACATTCCAAGCCAGTGAAATTTAATGAGGCTAGCTCTTAAGAGCACTAGGAGCCATCAGGAAAGAAGCCCTGGCCAGGTTCATATAGCTCTAAAAAAGAAAAAAAGAAAAGGTTTGCGTGCCACTGAGAAATTCGATCATTGTGCAAGAGAGGCCTTCGGCACGGTCGATTCAACAACAAAACTAGGCATGCAATGCACTAGAGGACCCCCTGTATTAACCACCGTCGTCCCTGACTGACTGAAGTAGCGGGCCCAACTTTTTGTGCAGATTTGGAAGAGACGCTGCTGATTGCCACCCTCAGCTGCCCCAACGAACGTGACCACCGGTCTCCCTGAGCAGAGAGCGGCCGAACTACCATATGCAACCCGTAAAACCACCTTCTCTGCCAACTCAACCCTCTTCCAAGTTCCAACCGGCATTTTTATTGAGAAAGCATCCTCCATCTTCGTGTGTCATCATTGTGTAATGACATATGAGTGAAATATATAGCTGAACGTTCTGATTAATGATGGCACTCCGGTTGTCTTCTTTAATTTTTCTAGAAAGAGAATACACACGAGGTACTGTGCATATTTGTTTCCAAGAAGAAGAATGGGACTTGGAACATGTGACCGTACCACCACAACATGTTGCTCTACCACTAGGCTACGTGGGTTGTCCCGTTTGTATTATTTTTTTCACGTTTCTCGTTGATAATTTCACTATGATTTGCTCAAGCTTGAAAGGAGATCAAAATATTTCAAGATCGAAATCTCCAAGAGACGTTCATTGCTGTTTCATTGAAGGAGGTAAGCAGTAAGACGCATTTTCAGTTTGTTACTATCATTATCCTATACTAGTCATTAACCCGTGCACGGGCGTATGTTTTCACTATGTAATGTGATTTACAAAATCTGCTCAAAGGCTATTGCTAATAGATTGCGGGTAATTCTTCATGAAATAATAACTGAAAGTGCAGAGTGCCTTTGTCCCTGGAATGTTAATCACTGATAATGTTCTTGTGGCGTACGAGAGCATTCACTCGACGCCGAGAAAGAAAGGGGAAAAGACTTTTGTGGTGTCAAATTGGACATGATGAAAGCATATGACCGAGTTGAATGGAAATATCTTAGAGAAATAATGCATAAACTTGATTTTTATGATTCTCTTGTTTCTATCAAGGTCTATTGTGCACTAAGGTTAAGCATAGAAGGGTGCAAAGATTGTGAAGCTCCTATAGTTATATGGTCTTTCTAAGGATAGCATTGTAATCTCTCGTACCTTTGATGTAACATTATAAATAGCATCTCCTCCCCTTATTGAAGGGAGATGAATATTGGGAATAAAAAAAGACACATTTACTCGTATCAACACCACTTCCCCTTTTTCCAAGGATCTTGAGGCTTCGCCTCTTCTCATTCTAGGGGACCCGGGTCCTTTTTTTGTATTGTCTAGTTTGTAGCTACGTCAGAGTGTGCTAAATATTGAGAATCAGGCCCTTACCGAAAAATATTTGGCCTTACCTACGGCAAAAGGAAGGTTCACAAATCAGGCTTTCGAGCATCTGTCAGAAAGAGCTCGTCAGAGAATACAAGGTTGGTGCAAAAAAAAATTTCCTACGCTGGAAAGGAAGTTATGCTTAAATCGGTGGTACAGGCGCTCCCGACGTATGCCATGAGTTGTTTCAAACTTTCTACCGGGCTGTGTAAGAAGATTAAATCTTATATGGCAAAATATTGGTAGTCGTGGACGCGTGATCGCAATGGTATGCATTGGCAATCATGGGAAAAACTCTGTCCCAAAGAGCGAAGGTGGTATTGGCTTTAGGCATTTGAGAACTTTTAACTGTACTGCTATGTTTGGAAAACAAATCTGGCGTTTGGAAACAAATCCGGACAGCCTCTTTGCTCGGATTTTAAAAGCCAGATATTATCCGAATGGGGAGGTGTTGCCTGCTTCTTGCCCAAGAACGGCGCCGCCGTCGTGTACTTGGAGAGTTGGGGAGTGCTTTGCATTGGGAGAAGAAGGCGGTCAAGGCGGATTTGATCAAGTGAATTGGATCAGGCAGACAAACAAGTGCGTTCAATGATAAATGGATTCCTAACAATGGCACCATGCAGCCGATGGGGAGAATTGGTACTGAACCAGTGGATCTTGTGAGTGATCTTATCAATCATGATACTGGCCAATCGGACGAGGAACGAATTCGCCATACTTTCTTCGCACCGGATGCAGATGCTACATTTAGTATCCCTCTAACAAATACTAGTGCAGATGATATCTCGGCGTGGGTATTTGAGCGGTCGGGCATCTATTCTGTGCGTACAGCATATCACGCCTTGATGGAGGTAAAGTTGAGGGATGATCTGAAGCCTGATAGCTCACATGGGGTTGACGAGGGATTCTGGAAGAAACTCTGGAGGTTAGCAGTGGCACCTAAGATCAAGGTATTTTGGTGGCGAGTTCTGAAAAATATGTTACCATGTGTTTGGTATTCTTGCTCAGCGTCACATACGAACAGAAGGAAGGTGTGCTATCTGTGGTTATGAGAATGAAACTCTATACCATGTTATGGTGGAATGTAGCCAAGCGCAATTCTTTTGGGTGGCAGTCAGAATGCATTTCTCGTTGAAACTGCCGAGATGTCGCATGTGGTGCTGGAGACAGATAGTTTGAACCCGGTTCATCTGTGGAACAGCGGGGCATCTCAGCGGTCTTCGATTGTTCACATCCTGAATGAAATTAAGCCGCTGACTGAAGGTCTCCAAGGTTTTGAAATCAAGCATGAAAGAAGAACTGCAAATCAAGCGGCGCACAGCTGTGCAAAAGAAGCTTTTAGTGTTGATTATGCTAATTGTATGTGGATTAATGCCACCCCTGTTTTTCTTGCTAATCATATCCAGCAAGATTGTATCTCTTCTTCCGAGAGTTAAATAAGGAGCTTCTTTGCTCGGATTTTAAAAGCCAGATATTATGATTATTTGTTTATATGATTATTTGTTGGACCTTGCAGCTTCGGTGAATGGCAAATTGACAATATAAATTTCCTACTAATCGAAGGTCAACTACAAGGCTGAGCAA
Source organism: Phyllostachys edulis (assembly GCA_036346405.1). NCBI lineage: Eukaryota > Viridiplantae > Streptophyta > Magnoliopsida > Poales > Poaceae > Phyllostachys > Phyllostachys edulis. The sequence continues at coordinate 51,005,083 of CM070554.1, read as the reverse complement.
TGGAAAATGTTTGTTTGAGCATATGGGCATGTGCCAAGTTTTTACCAAAAGAAGAAGAAAAAAAGAAGTCTTACAAGAATCACAAACAAAGTTGGGAATCTTTGGGATGTAGATCGCAATCCATAAACAAACGAAGTCAATGTTATACATATTGACTATCGAGTTTGCAGTACCATATACATACAAATTATGCTAGCACACCGGCCAATTGCTAAGAAATGGTTGTCCCCATGCTCCCTGCCTCTGATGTACCGAAGAACTTATCTTTAGAATCCATTCTTTGCTTAATAAGTTGTGGAAAACACGTTGCCAACAACTTTGTCTGAAAATATTTGTAAGAATATTTGCCTCTATTACATGGAAATTATATTAGTACGTTTCTTTAGGGATGAAAAATGGATACAAATTATCCATATTATTCTACTACCGTATTCGATAGAATATGAATACGGTATAATTTTTCTCATTTGATTAACAATTTATCTCCTATTCATATTTGTATTCGAATTCGCACAAAAAATACGGATGCGAATATGATATGAACTTCTCCCATTTGAATTGTTATTTTACCCAAACAATTCATATTCGTATTTGAATTCGAATTCAACGAAGAAACATGAGTATTTTAATGCAATATGCCCAATTAGTTGGGCGAGTTTTTTGTAATTCAATGTGAATTCATGTTCCTTTAGGTGAAATAAATAGATTAGAATGACTATGTGTGATTGTACGAGGATAAAGTGTTACTAATATTTCACATTACATATGTTATGAGGATATTTGAACCTGATCGAAATGAGTAGACAATCGATTCCAATTTGTATTCGTTGTGAAATTTGATTCGTATCCGTATTACATATTCAAATTCATATTACAGCATATTCGAATTTGTATTCGTTTAAAAAAAACGAATACGAAGATGGTGTCACCACTACTTGATTCATATTCGATCCATTTTCACCCTAGGTTTCTTCAAAGTTTGTTTTTATATTTTTGAACATCTTATATCTTAATGAATAGTGAAAGTAACATCTTGAAGACTGTTACAAGTCAAGAACTTCACTTATTTTCTAACCGGGCCAGTAGCATTTTGTTGCTGTCTGTTTCTCGGTGAATTTGGACTGAATGAACTTTAGCTGTTGCTGCCTTTTCTTGTGGGGTCTGACGTAGCCACCAACTCTGATTGCTAGCAAAACGCATTGATGTATTCATTGATATTTCCGCCATGTTCACGAAGACCTCGTCAAGACCTATTATTAGTATTAAAGGATAAATGAATTGTCTGTTTTTTCTCGTAAGTTTAACCTTTTCGATGAATTAGTTTGGGTATGTAGCTCAATATAGTATCAAAGTAAAAAAGTCTTGATTTTAAGATCGGGTTAGCGCAATTAAAGAAAATTAATTGTAGTCCACTTCTATTTCACGTCTTGGACCCGAGAAAGGCTGCACGTGAGAGGAGTGCTGAAGTATAAGTAAATTATCCGTCTTTTCTCATCAGCTTAGACTTTTAGGTGAACCGGTTGATACATGAAACTCAATACTTAGACGTCAAACTAGCCAAACGATGCTTTAACATGAGAAATTTTCAAACATTTGCAACGAACGATTATAAACTATGTATCATACGAGGGCTCGAGTACATTGAAAGTAAGAACATCTCAGAAGTAAAGCCAAAAGAATCTACGCTAGCTTGAATTTGACGAGACAGATGATCCAAAGCAAAACGGTGAGAAACAACAAAAGCCCAAAGCGATTTCCCCACACTTTTTCTTCACTCTCTATCGGCGGGAGACTTCCACGCATGTGTGATTTGTGCTAGTGCACGAGCTGAACATCCATCCACGCTCAAAGCGTGTGCTGCTTTGTCTCTAAGATGGCCAGCCCGCTCTCTCGTTGCTTTGCCTTCCTCCCCTTCCATCACACGCTTGATCACGCCTGCAACCTCCTCCTTGCTTATAATCCTGTCAGGCCCGAGCTTAGCGCGAATCGCCACCCCTACCTGGACCTCCAACATTGCGGCGTTCATTTTCTGCTCCGCGTAGAGTGGCCAGGCGATCATTGGCACGCCATGTAAAACACTCTCCAGCGCAGAGTTCCACCCGCAGTGCGTCACGAAGCAGCCGATGGAGGCGTGGCCGAGCATCGCTGTTTGTGGGGCCCAGGACTGCACCAGAAGCCCCACCCCTCTGGTCCTCTCAATGAAACCCTCGGGCAAAAAATCCAGTGCGGTGTCTTCGCCTTCGCCTTCGCCTTCGCCTTCGCCTTCGCCTTGCCGGGTTCCGAAGAATGCCCCGCTTTCCGTATCTTCATCTGGCCTCTTGATGGCCCAAATGAATCGGTAATGACTGAGCTCCAGCCCCAGCGCCAGCTCAGCGGTCTGCTGCCACGTAAGCGTGCCGCCGCTCCCGAACGACACGTAGACCACGGATCCGCGTGGCTGCCGGTCCAACCAGCTCAAGCAGCGGTGGTCCCGGTCCATGCCGACCGGTCTGCTCCAGATCAACGGCCCGACCGCATGGACAGGCAGCTTCAGATCGTCCGTACGGTGGCCAACTGCTGGTTCTAGCTCGAGGAACGTGTTCACAAGAATCCCATCGACTCTTGCGGCCCCCTTGGCCATGGACAAGAATCCGGCGTACGTGTCGCTGCTCCGGTCGGCGAGCATCGATCTTGGCAGCTCGTGCGCGTGGATCGGCACGCAGCCAGGCAGGCGGATTGGCTCCGTCGCGTCCCGGAGCTCCCCGGTGCGTGTCGCGTCGAGCTCCGGGAGGTGAAGGAACAGGGACAGCGTCATCCACGGCGAGGTGAAGAACATGTAGCACGGGACGCCCAGATCCTCGGCGACGCCGCGCGCCGGCACGCTGACCATGTCCACCACGAGCGCGGCGAGGGGCGCGGCCGCGGCAAGCGCCCGGGCGATGCCCCGGACGCGCGGGACGCTGGAGACGACGGCGTGCAAGGCGCGGTAGCTCACGGGGAGGAGGCCGGGAGCGCTTCCGGCGGCGGCGCGGGCAGCGCGACGAGGTCGACGCCGTCGGGGACGGCCGCGGCCAGGGCGAGGTACTGCGCCGAGGGCGGAGACGTGGCGGCGGCGAAGAGGAGCGTCGCCGCGAGGCCATGGTCAGCGACGAAGCGGCGCGCGAGCTCGGCGAACGGTATGAGGTGGCCCATGCACGGGCTGCACAGGAGCAACACACGCGGCCGCGCGCTCGCCGGCGGCGAGGGTTCTTGGTCCCGCCCCATGGCGCGCGACGGCGTTTGGCGATGTGTCGAACAGGTGGTGTTTTGGACTTTGGAGAGTGTTCGGAGTCGAGTGGAGTGTTTGGGTTGTTCTGGGGCACTTGGAGAGCTTCGTCATCAGCTTTTGAAGTTAGTCGCAGAACGCGACGAATTAGAGTAGCTGGCCAGTATAGTCACAACTGAAGTCGATGTGATGCTGCGTCATTGTTGTCGTCATTGTCCTAATGAAGCCAATAACTACTTGTCTTACTAGTCAAAAGTTGGGTGTGAATCGGCTTGTACAATAGTTTATCTTTTAGGTTATCTTTAACACTTTTTATATCAATTATTCTCATACATCGTCTCTTGAGTTATCTTTTTAATGCCCCACAACCATTTAAGCTTTTCATGAACCAAAAAAATATGTTGATCAGCACTAATTTTAATCTTTATGACCTACATGTATTGTTTGCTTGCAACTACATATAAACAAGCAACAATTCACATAGTGGGGATTGCTTAAAAGACTACAAAGGAGATAGAAGGTGCTTAGGTTTGTTGATGGACATTAGTCCGGATAGTCCAATATATTGAGTTGGGATAGCATTGGTACTACAGGCTTTGGGACTGCATGCAAGTGAAAGTCATTCACTGCATAGTACTCAATGTAAAATGTTAATAGATATGAATCTGTCTGTATATCGTATTCGTATACGATTCTCTCTAATCTCCTTGTACAACACGGTTATCAAACCGAGTCAAACTCTGTCACTACTACAAAATAGGGTATAGAAAATGTCTCATCACAGACGGTTCATTTCCAAAGAAACCGTCTGTGATACGTACCTATCACAGACGGTTTATTACTGGAACCGTCTATGATAAGTCACACACAGTTCTTATTACGAACCATGTGTGATATGCTAGACTATCACAGACGGTTTATTACTGGTACCGTCTGTGATAATTCACACACAGTTCTTATTACGAACCGTGTGTGATATGCTAGACTATCACAAACGGTTTATTACTGAAATCATCTGTGATAAGTAATCACATACGGTTCCGTAACATAACCGTCTGTGATATGCCTTTATAAAAACCACTAGGGCTCGCCCATTCTTCTCCTCAGTGCACTTAGCCCTTAAGCTCTCGCGTGCTCGTTTTGCCTCCTCTAAGGCTCGCCCGTTCACCGCCACCTCCGACCTTGACGTCGCCGCCCCCAACATTGGCGACGCTATGCCGCCTCGACACGCGGCCTCCTCCCCATGTCGGCGTCCTCCCTCTACACCGGCCTCCTCCCCGCGCCGTCCTCCTCCCCGTGTCGGCCTCCTCCTGCGCGGCGTCCTCCCCATGGCCCCTGCCCCCCACCACCTCCTCCTCATGGCCCTCCCTTGCACCTCCTCCTCGCCTCCCTCCTCCCCTCGGCCTCCTCCTCGCATCGGCCTCCCCTTTGCACCGTGAGTTCTTGTGCGGCATCCTCTCTATGAGTATTCCTATATTACGTTTGTGCATCACTTGGGCTATATATTTATGTACTGGATTGGTTTCAAATTCTATATTAGATTGTGCACTGAGAGATAGCAAAGTGGTTATGTGGGCTCGGTTGATCAGCTCTGTGATGAATGTCAAATCTGAAATCAATTTGCGATGCTAGTTGGTACCTTGATCTCAGTATTAGTTCGATTTACGAATCTAGTACTGAAAATATTGCAAATTGATCAGTGGGCTTTGTTGACATGCTCTGTGATGAACTCTGTCTTATACTGAGATTGAATGTGATAGTTAGTTCATTCTTGAGCTCTATTGTATTACTTGCTACCGTCAATTTGATATACCGTTAATTGGTTACTTTTGGTTGAAAGCTAGTTATTACGATTCTTCTAGTTCTTTTGATCTCTAGCATTTGAAGTGGATACTCTTATGTCGACCAATCGGCTTTATCACCGAACCCGTGACTTCATGTTCGATTCTATTGAGAGTATTCGCTTTTGTTGGTAATCTAACGACCGTTTGTGATTCTTCTAGTAGTCTGCTTGATCGAAGTTTAATATGTTTTCGTTAATAGTTGAGATCATTTGACAGTTAAGCAAAGTATTGTTTAGAGCTCATAGTTTGAATTTATATTATCATATTCATTTAATGAAGAATATAGACAGTAGGATTGAGATGGCAAAGACTTGTTCTTTAGCTACTCTCCTTCTAAGAGCACATAATAACATCAATCTTCAGTGTCTTATGCTGCTAATTGGTGGTTTGTTGCTATTAATGCGGAGCATAATATTGTGTTTAAATGACTTGAAAGAATTTCATGGGCACATGTTATTATGATCATTTACTTCATGTTGTTATTATGCTTTATGGCTAATAGTGATTGCTGCAATTAATTATGTTTATTTGACATTCAACAGGAAAGTTTTAGGTTCAGCTCAAGATCTGTGTTGATAATTGTTAAATTTGATTAGTGAAGATATATTGACTGATGTACTGAGATTGCAAAGGTTAAATCTTTGGATCCAGCATACTGAGAGCACTTTTTAACATCAATACTCTGAGCTTTTTGTATGACATGGACATACTTCACACAAGCGGAGGCAAAGACTGTCTTGTAGGGCGCTTGCACTGCTCTGCCATCAGGCTGGGAACGGCAAGGCCCGAGCCGGCTGCCGTCTCAAACTCTCATCCTAGATCACAAGAAACAAGAAAGAGAAGACACTTTCTTGCCCAACAACTCGCTTTGCGGGAGGTGAAGAAAGAGAAACATATTTTGGTTCACCTTTTCAGGTCTTTTCGAGGCCCAAAGCAGAGAGAGAGCAGATCAAATGCATGTCTAGCAAAGACGGCGAGAGAGGCTAAAAGCTCAGATCATGCAAATCTTCCCCGCACACCTAATTATCCTTCACCCTTGGTAGTCTCGAGAGAACCTTTGCCATTGCATTATAAATCTAATTAATTTTGTTAGTTAATTTGTATTACACATAGCATTTAAATGTGTGTTTGTTAGCTTACTTTATGGTAATTTTGTCTCACCAGCACCCCCTCTATTTTCGTCCTGCGTACGCCACTGATACTTCATATGTATATGTTGATTTGGTCATTTAAATGCTTATATTGTTTTGTCAAAGTCAATTAGTGAAGAGTATAGACTGGTTGAGATGGCAGAGGCGCCGTCTTCGCCGCCACCACCGACGCCGCCTAATGCGTCTGGATTTCCGTCGACGATAACGATACGTAAGCGAGATGGCAGAGGAAAATCGAAATTGCCTGCGGGCCGACTGATCATCACAGAGGTCAGTGACGTTGGGATCCCTCTGAGTCCCCAGAGATCAGCGGTGAGATTCCAGACCATCTGCGGGATACTTGCAAGAAACGAGTCCCCATCACCACACCAAGCTGGAAGTCTCTGACGAAAAAACAGAGAGGCGCACTGTGGACAGAACTTTCAAGCAAGTTCCTAGAAGCAGACATGACACACGTAGAACGGCAGGCGTTGCTCTCGATGGATAACGCGTGGAGGACCTTCAAGAGCGTTCTTGTCACGAAGTACGTGAACATGGGTGAGATGCCCTTCGCGAAGTATGGATTCTTGACGCGAGAAACATGGGATGCCTTTATGGCTATGAAGACGATGGCCGAATTTAAGGAGCAAAGTGCGGCACACAAAGCTCTCCAGACACAAAACACTCACCCCCACAGACTCGGCACCGCTGGGTACGCTAAATCCATGCAATGGGCGGCAGAGGAGGAGAACGCAACTGGGCCATTTCCTGGTATCACAGACCCGTATTCCCTAAGCTGGTTAAAAGCAAGGGCAAAAGTCTCGTCTTCGAACAGCATCTCTTTCACAAACCCAGCAGACCAGGAAGTATCCCAACGTGTGGTAAATATGTCGAACTATCTAGCTGTTAATAAGTCCATAACTTCATAGTGTCTATAATAACATGATGACCTCTTGCAGCATGAATTGATTGCCCAAACTTCCCAAGGCTCCTTCCAAGCAGACAGGGAGAAGGATATGCTATCTACACTGGAAACAAGGAGCACTGGTCGCACACGAGGCCTTGGGGTTACCGTACCTTGGAGTTATGGATTCCGAGGCGACTATGACACGTATAGGAGTAGGAAGAGATCCAAGGCCGAGCACGAGGACCGGTTGGTACAGATGCTTACTGCAAAATTTGAAGGACAGATAACACAATTGCATGATCAACTGAATCAACTCCTGAACCAGTCGCAAGCTGCCCCCGTTATTTTGGGAGCTAGTAGCGTCGCGTCCACGCATAATTCTGAACATGATGATGTCCAATTACCTATTGACGACATCAAGGTAATGTACATCTCTGAAATACTCCAAAGATAGACCTATAGGACGCCTTAGCTAATTGTGTATCGTTTTGTAGGAGCCGACGCCCTGCAAGCTCTAAGTGAGGATGGTTGGGTCTATTTCTATTGAGGCTGGGTGGGGACTGTCGTATCCATGCTAGGAAGGGACAGTGCAGCACGGTGCCCAACTGGCGCAGGGTTACGCTAGGGTCCAAGTGGACATGGTACATGACAATTTCATGGCCGTCCCGATAGAGATTCGCCCGAACGAAGACATCAGAACACTAGGGGATACCATGCACACTTTTATCCAGTGGCCCAAGAAGGACATCGCCCTGGACCCAGCAGTGCCGCGATCTCGACACGACCATTCCTCTCCAATAGGACCCTCGATAACTCCATCTCATCATCCTTTGCCCCAGAAGGCCACCTCATCGGTTTCCGTAGAGAAGACACCGAATGAACAAAAAAAGCGTATCGCCGTATCGGTTTCCGTAGAGAAGACGCCGAAGGAACAAGAAAAGCGTGCCGCCATATCGGTTCCCGTAGAGAAGACACCGAAGGAACAAGAAAAGCGTGCCACCGTATCGGTTCTCGAGTCGTCTCACAGGAAGACGCTGCCAATCGTTAAGACCAAATCAAAATCGATGAACATTAAGGCGCCTGCCAACTCCGAGAAGGACTCCATCGGAAAACTGTTGTGCTCCAACGCAGAATTACTCTACAGTGGACTAGCTTGTCAGGCTTTTCATGCCTGGTACATGCGAAAGACCAAAGAGAAGGGGTGCGATACTAGAATCACCGTCAGGTACAAGAATGAGCATTTCTTCAACGGGTCGGGCCACTTCGTCGTGGGCTTCAACTACTTGTACGACCTATTCAACCTCGTTGCCCTCGATGCCTCGCTTCTACGATGTTGGACATTGTAAGTGTGTGTACAATCAAGTTCTGCATTCACGTAATACCGATAAATATCAAAACTCATTGCTTATGTATATATACATGATGAAAAAAGCCCGGGAATGTTCCGAACCGGTGGGTTTCCTCGACCCACACGTGGTCTCTATGCAAACCATCGAAGCAGATGCATCCTTCGTTGAGAACTACATAACAGTGGGATTGCTTCGTCAGGACAACAAGGACTACATAGTGGTGCCCTACAACCAGGGTTAAGTGCTTCACTACCTGCTATATAAATTTTATTTGTACTTTATACGTAGCACGAACTTAGGTTTAATGACTATAGCGACATACATGAGTAGGAACCACTGGATCCTTTTAGTCATTATACCAAAGAGGAACAATGTAATATACCTTGATTCCCTAATCAGCAACGAGCACGATTTCAGCATTCTGACAGGAATACTCAACAGGTATGCTCATTTCCTCCATACATAACTCTATTGTAGTCTTCCTTCATTTGAAATAGTCGAGGATAACATTTTAGAATCATGTAGGTCGTTCAAAGCCTATGTTCGCGACGGAGGACTATACAAGGGGGGATCGAAGGACACACTGACACACAAGATGCGATTTTCGGTACGCGCTATAACACAATAATGCTATATCATACTTCGTAATGATGCGTCTCGAACTGACTATACATATATATGTAATTCTATTTTTGCAGTGTCGCTAGCAAAAAAATTGATGAGCTATGTGCATTCTACGTTTGCTTTCATATGCGGCAAATCATTAATGCTAAGACGAAGGATCCCCAGGTTTGTTAATCTCGAAATAATTATTTCTGAATTATAAATTTAAATATATATGCTTACCACTTTACTCTTGCTAGCGACAAGGCTTGACGATAGAATCAGATGCACTCGTTGCGAGCGAGATCGTGGACGTTCGAGAGAAGCTCTGCGACTTCATCAAGACAGATATCATTAACCCCAATAGAGACTTTCACTCCGTCGCCGACGCAGAGTTTCACCCCGTCGGTACCTCTCAACCACGTGCAAACAAATGATTCAATTGTAATCCAATTGTAACTATAGCGAGAATACTTGAACAAATTCTTTTGTAATTTATTTTGAGTAATGATCACTTTGAGTTGTCAAAAATTGATTATCTGTGATGTATCTGTTTTTTGCATGCTTGTTTTCAGAGGGCATGGCTAGTAATTCCTGAGGCTAGCCAAAAATATAAAAAAAATGGTTAGGGTAATGACAGACAGTTTTTTGTTAAAACTGTCTATGAAGGTGCGTATCACAAACGGTTTCCATTAAAAACCATCTTGGCCGTCTGTGATACTATCACAGACAGTTCGTAAATAGAATCGTATGTGATATTTCTCATATCACAGATGGTTTTTAACGGAAACCGTCTATAATACGTACCTTCATAGACGGTTTTAACAAAAAACCGTCTGTGTCCGTCTGTGATAACCCCTGTTATCACAGACATACAAATACAGACAGTTCGGAAACCGTCTGTGATGACGGTTCCGAACCGTCTGTGATGAGGCTTCATGTAGTAGTGTGTAAATCTTATATTGTAAATCTTATAGCTCATCCGGCAATTATGTTTGTCTATATAAAGCGATGTCATGCGTACGTTTGTGCCGTGTGAGCTATTCATCAGTCAAGCTTTGTATTTTCTTTCACATGGTATCATAGTCTTCCTCTTCTACCTCTCATCATGTCTAGCTCTAGCTCCGCTGGTTCTCTGTCCTCCAGCGCTACAGCAATGACTTCCTCGTCAACGACGTTTGACTTGGCCGGTCTACTTCCATCTCCATCGTTCAGCCACCTTGTCAACGTGAAGCTCAACTACTTCCGTTCCTACAAGGACACCAACTACTTGGCTATGTCGACGGCACTTCAGTCGCGCCAGCGGATCACTGCCAAGATTTCTGGCGACGAGACACGCCAAGTACCAAATCCAGCATATCAACTCTGGATCCAGCAGGACCAACTTGTGTTGGGCATGCTTCTATCTACTCTTTCTCCAAAAGTTCTTGCACAAGTTTTGTTCCTCTCTATGTCGGCCGACATTTGGTCAACACTCGAACGCATGTTTTCATCCCAATCCAGGGTGCAAACGACGGCGGCGGCGCATGGACTGCGCGCAACAGTGGTAATGCAGCCACCCAGAGAGGGCGACGGCATGAGCATGAGCAGCGTACAGGCATGTGAATGGTGCAGGTAGGGTCGGGGAGGCCAAAGAGTGGCTGAGGCGACGGTGGCCGGTGACGGCAATGAGGCAACGGCGGCGGCGGCACTCCACGACGAATAATCGACTAAATTGAGGGGAGGGATAGATACAGGAACACCAAGAACATGACATGACACGGTTCAATCGACAAAAAACTCACTAGAGAAGGAGATCGAGCGTTGAAGATGAATTCGGCCTAGAAGAGGAAAATAGCAAAATCTGGCGATGAACTACGACTAAAATTGAAATTGATTGAGGAAAAATGATCACTAGGCTCGGGAACATGAATGACGTGGTTAGGACATCAAGAAACTCACCAGAATGACGAGAACACGAAATGGAGTTGGTGGTCGGCATTCAGGAAGACGACAAATTCGTCAACGTTGGAGCTCGATTGTCATAGGGAGTTTGAGTGGAGAAGGAAGGGGTGATGGCAGTGCTGATGCTGCCCTTTATAGGCTCAGACAAGACTTGAACCGATGGGAACGTGAGCAAATGACGACGACATCAAAGCTCAGTTTCGAAATTTGCATGAAACGGTACTATTGAATGACATGGCAACTAAAACTTCATGGCATAATGATGGTGGAGACTTGATGGTGCGAACGGCTCGATCGAAACGGTCGCGGGCGACGTGGGAACGCAGGATGCACATGGCGTGACCAGAGCGCGGCTCGGGATGACGTGGCTTGGCGCTAGCTCAGGCGCGGGCAGGGGCAAGTGGGCGGCCTGGTGTGGGCGACATGGTAGGGACGACCACGGCGTAGGCTTTGGCGCGGGCTGGGCCAAGATGTGGCACGATAGGGTGCTGGCGCTGGTTGCTAGGGAGCATGGTAGCAAGACAGAGCAAGGAAAAGAAACAGGAAGGAAAAAGAAAGAAAGAGGAAAAGGGAAAGGGAAAAAGAAAAAGAAAAAGAAAAAGAAAAAGATTTTTGGCCCAAGAATGAAAATTGAATTTGAATTTCGGTTGAGATTTGAATTTAAGGAGAGATGAATTCAAAATTGACTGAGAATTGATTTGATTTTGGAATTTGAATTTAGACTCGGAATTTGGATTTGAATTTCGGACTAGGATTTAAATAATTGCAGAAACTCCAAAAGAAATCAAACACTTTTAAAATAATTAATTTTAAATAATTTTTTGAAAAGAACCAAAATCTGGAATGTTACACTTCCTCTTAGAATTGAAGCTCTTGCGTGTCGAGATGGTGTGCAGGCGGCAGTTGATGGGGACTGTCGCATGTGGTGCTGGAGATAGATAGTTTGAACCAGGTTCATCTGTGGTCAGGGGTGTTTGTTCGGTATTTTTGGTTCGGTAAATACAGTATGTACGGTATATACGGTATTATTAGTTCGGTAAATACGGTATTTTTTTTAAAATACGGTTTGGTTTCGGTAAATCCTAAGTTTGTTCGGTACAGTATCGGTAAATCTCATATTTATCAAAGTTGACGCTAATTTGGGAACGACGACGACGTTGCCGGCAATGCGGCCAGTGCCCAGCGCGGTAGCGCGGTATCTGTTCAAGTTTGTGCACATGAAAAATGCCAAGTTCCATTTCTTCTTTGGTGATCAAGTTTTGTTTGCTTTGAAGTGCTGCCAAACTATCTTGATACTACTAGTTTGTGCGGTACTTTGGTGGATGTCCATTCAGAGGGACATTTGGATGCTACAGCCTACAGACTTGGTTGCGTGGTCCGTGTGGATGGGCCGAGCGCCCGAGGATCAGGATGGGCCGAGCCAGATTGCCAGAGCTACGCGTGTAGCCGCGTAGAACTCCTGCTGCTACCTGATTTTGGTTTTTTTGGGTTTACAGTCGGTTTTTACCGAAAAAACCGAAATACTAAAAAACCAGAATTTTGAATCCTGTACCGAATACTGGTCAAACCGAGTTGACGGATTTTTGGTACGAGTTGTTCGGTTCGGTTTGAAAATATACAGTCAGCAGTCTTTGATTATTCACATCCTGAATGAAATTAAGCCGAAGGTCTCCAAGGTTTTGAAATCAAGCATGGGAGAAGTAGTACTACACAGCTAATCACATAGCTGTGCAAAAGAAGCTTTTAGTGTTTATTATGCTTGTATGTGGATTAATGCCACCCCTGTTTTTCTTGCTAATCATATCCAGCAAGATTGTATCTCTTCTTCGGAGAGTTAAATAAGGAGCTTCTCGCTTGATTTAAAAAAACGAGTATAACAATTTGTTTATATGATTATTTGTTGGACCTTGCAGCTTCGGTGAACGGCAAGTTGACAATATAATTTCCTACTACTCGAAGGTCAACTACAAGGCTCAGCAATGGAAAATGTTTGTTTGAGCATATGGGCATGTGCCAAGTTTTTACCAAAAGAAGAAGAAAAAAAGAAGTCTTACAAGAATCACAGACAAAGTTGGGGAATCTTTGGGATACAGGTCGCAATCCATAAACAAACGAAGTCAATGCTATACCTATTGACTATCGAGTTTGCAGTGCCATCTACATACAAATTATCCTAGCACACCGGCCAATTGCTAAGAAATGGTTGTCCCCACTCCCCATGCTCCCTGCCTCTGATGTACCGAAGAACTTATCTTTATAATCCCTTCTTTGCTTAATAAGTTGTGGAAAACACGTTGCCAACAGCTTTGTCTGAAAATATTTGTAAGAATATTTGCCTCTATTACATGGAAATTATATTAGTACGTTTCTTTAGGGATGAAAAATGGATACGAATTATCCATATTATTTTACTACCCGTATTCAATAGAATATGAATACGGTATAATTTTTCTCATTTGATTAACAATTTATCTCCTATTCATATTTGTATTTGAATTCGCACAAAAAATACGGATGCGAATATGATATGAATTTCTCCCATCTGAAATGTTATTTTACCCAAACTATTCATATTCGTATTCAAATTCGACGAAGAAACATGAGTATTTTAATGCAGTATGCCCAATTAGTTGGACGAGTTTTTTTGTAATTCAATGTGTATTCATGTTCCTTTAGGTGAAATAAATATATTAGAATAATTAAGTGTGACTGTATGAGGATAAAGTGTTACACTACTACAAAAAGGCTATCTTGGGCGCCTCGTTACAGACGGTTGACCAAAACCGCTCAGATTATCTAATCCTGAGCGGTTTTGGTTTAGAGGCATGCGTATTCTTGGCTTAATGCTAAAACCGTCAGAAGAGGTAATATCACGAGCGGTTCATAGCTAAAACCATCATGAAACATCACGAGCGGTTCTTATTAATAACCGTCGTGATAATACTACATATCACGAGCGGTTTCAACAAAGAACCGTCAGGAAACATCACGACGGTTTTTAACAATAACCGTCGTGATATTACCACATATCACGAGCGGTTTTTGTTATAACCGTCGTGATAATATCGCTCTGACTCCACGGTGAGTTTCTTAAATCGCGAAGCGTCGTTAAATCGCCATCCGCCCGGCTCCCGATCGTCTCTTCGCCTCACGCTCGAATTTATTCCTTGTTTTACAAAAGGATCATCCGTCATCCAAGATGATCATCCCCACATATTTATAAAAAAAAACAGAAATGGTTGTCTCTTCCTTGTCGCCGGCATTGATGGCTTTCCTGGCCGCACTGTACAAGCACCTCTCTCGGTGTACGTTGAACCGTGTTGTGAAAGAACACTGTTTGATCAACAGTGTCTTCACTCCTCTGCCGGTGGAAAATTTGCCGGAGCAGGTGATGGCCACCTTCGGCCGTCTTGACATCCTCCTCCGCCGTGTCTTTCGGGTGATCTCCCACTTTCGGCAAGTTTACCATGTCATCGACGTAGTCCTCCAAAACGACGTTGCACGTCTCCAGGAGGCTTGCCGTCACTTGGACTACGTAATCGAGGCGGCAGGCGACTGAGTCGACCAGGCCGAGACCCCTTAAGCAAGGGAAGAGAGCCTATAGGCTCAATTCTTCTTGGTTCAACAGTCCGAGGGTCTTCGAGAAACACTTAAATGAGCGCGTCAGCGGGTGGACGCCTTTCAGGCTTCATTCACTGATGATCAGGAACCGTCCAATGCCGACGCCGCTTATGAAGTATTGAAGGCGGAGATAGCACCTACCTCCGCCACTAGAAAAACTTTGTTTATTTATAGGTTTCTACTTTTTTTTTAATCTTTTTGTAAGCGAGTGGCCACGCTGTTTGGCCATATATATGAAAATTCCAAAATGAAGAAGTTGCAAGGGCTCAATGAGGTTGCCCGTGGCTACTATCTCATCCTTCTCATCTCGTGGTGGGCGATCCCCCAAAGTGGTGAGAGACTACGAACAATATATATATGATGCGGATTTAATGGCACAAGCGACCCTTGCTTGGGGCTTTAGAGAAAAAAGTCATCACAGACGGTTTGACCTGGCAAATGCAGTGATAAGTACTATCACTGAGCGGTTTTGTGGATGAAACCGTCTGCGATAATACTTATCCTGAGCGGTTTGTGGTGAAACCGCTCGTGATATGTACTTATCGCAGACGGTTTCAGCCACAAACCGTTTGTGAAAGTATGCATCACAGACGGTTTCAGCCACAAACCGTCTGTGAAAGTATGCATCACAGACGGTTCAAAACCGTCTGTGATGACCTCATGTCATCACTGACCCATAAACTCAGACGGCTCACGAAACCGTCTGTGATGACGTTTTTGAACCGTCTGTAAATACCTTTTCTGTAGTAGTATTACTAATATTTCACATTACATATGTTATGAGGATATTTGAACCTGATCAAATTGAGTAGATATTCGAGTCCAATTTGTATTCGTTGTGACATTTGATTCATATTTGTATTACAACATATTCAAATTCATATTACAGCATATTCGAATTTGTATTCGTTTTAAAAAATACGAATACGAAGATGGTGTCACCACTACTTGATTCATATTCGATCCATTTTCATCCTAGGTTTCTTCAAAGTTTGTTTTTATATTTTTGAACATCTTATATCTTAATAAATAGTGAAAGTAACATCTTGAAGACTGTTACAAGTCTAGAACTTCACTTACTTTCTAACCGGGCCAGTAGCATTTTGTTGTTGTCTGTTTCTCGGTGAATTTGGACTGAATGACCTTCATTTGTTGTTTGCCTTTTCTTGTGGGTCCGACGTAACCACCAACTCGATTGCTAGCAAAACGCATTGATGTATTCATTGATATTTCCGCCATGTTCACGAAGACCTCATCAAGACCTATTATTAGTATTGAAGTATAGGTAAATTGTATGTTTTTTCTGGTAAGTTTTACCTTTTCGATGAATTAGTAGGAACATACAACTTAATATGGTATCAGAGCAAAAAGGTCTTGATTTCAAGACCCGGTTAGCGCAATTAAAGAAAAATAATTGTAGTCCCCTTCTATTTCACGTCTTAGACCCGAGGAAGCCTACACGTGAGAGGAGTGTTGAAGTATAAGTAAATTATCCGTCTTTTCTCATTAGCTTAAGCTTTTGGGTAAACCTGTTGGTGCATGAAACTCAATACTTAGGCGTCAAACTAGCCAAGTGATTCTTTAACATGAGAATTCTTCAAACATTTGCAACGAAAGATTATAAACTATGTATCATACGATGGCTCGAGTACTTTGAGGCTTTGTTTGGAAGCCCCTAACCCTGCCGGTATCTCGGTCCATTCCTAGGCAAGGAAATTCTTGCACAAGTTTTGGTCCTCTCTACGTAGGCTGAAGTTTCGTCAGCACTCGAACACATATTTTTCTCCCAATCCAGGGCACGAACCATGCAGGTTCGCATGCTGCTTGCCAACACCCGCAATTCAATGCCGTCAATAGGACAACCACTGCAAGATGAAGAATTAATCTCTTATCTACTTGCAGGAGTGGATTCTGACTACAATCCGCTGGTCACCTCGATCACAACTAGAGTAGATACAATGAGTCTCAATGATGTCTACGCCATCTTCTGTGCTTCGAGATGAGACTTGACATTCAAAGCCCATGTTTTCAGCTTCTAGGTGCTTCAGCCAATGCCGCCATGCATGGTGGTAGAGGAGGCTGTGGCCGAGGATGTGGAAGAGGAGGAGGTCGTGACAATCGTGATCGTCAAGGTGATGGCCCTAGGAACTCCAACAGTAACAACAATTCCAATCGACCAATGTGTCAAGTCTGAGGTAGTACGACCACGTCGCCCTCAAGTGCTATCATTGATTTGACCATTCATATCAAGCTGATGATACTCGTGTTGCAGCAGTGGCAACAACATCCTACAATGTCGACACCGATTGGTATACTAATACGGGTGCGACGGATCATATCACAAGCGATCTCAACATATTAGCCTTGTGCCAAAAGTACCATGCAAGGATAAAGTACAGACGGTCAATGGCTCAGGTATGTTTATTAGCCATGTTGGTCACTCAAAAATCAAAACCCCTAGCAAAGAATTGCACCTTAACAATATTCTACATGTTCCAAAAACATCTAAAAATGTTTTGTATGTTCATCATCTTGTCGCTGACAATAATATTTTCTTTGAATTCCATCCTAACTATTTTCTCATCAAGGATCAGCCAACGAGGAAAGTTCTTCTGCATGGCAAATGTGAAGGAGGCCATTACCCCTTTCACTCCAGCTCGGTATCCTCTAGAAAAGGACTTTCAACTGTTAGGGTTACTCAAGAAAAGTGGCATGATCGCTTAGGACATCCTTCTTTTTCCATCGTTCAACAAGTTGTTAGGTCAAATCAGTTACCTTGCTTAGATATATCCAATACAGTGTCGGTTTGTGATGCTTGTCGACAAGCCAAGAGTCATCAATTTCCCTATTCAAATTCTTCTAGTATTTCATCTTCTCCTTTAGAGCTTGTTTTATCTGATGTATGGGGGCCAGCCCCTGCTTCTGTTGGATGATTTAAATACTATTTTGAGTATTATTGATGACTATAGTAAATTTACTTGGATATATCTCTTGAAAAATAAGGTTGAAAAATAAGGTTGATGTCTTACGTCTCTTTGTCCAAATCCAACAACATGTTGAATGTCTTCTTGACAAAAGAATCATTACCATGCAGGCTGATTGGGGTGGCAAGTATCAAAAACTACATAGTTTCTTCAATCAAATTAGCATGACTCATCAAGTCTCTTGTCCCTATGCACATCAACAAAATGGTGCCGCTAAAAGAAAGCATCGGCCTATCGTTGAAGTAGGACTATCTCTCCTTGCTCATGCCTCTATGCCAATAAAATTATGGGATTCAGCCTTTCAAACCGCAACCTTTCTCATCAATCGTCTCCCTAGCAAGATTATTAATTTTTCCACTCCTCTAGAATGACTTCTTGGGAATAAACCAGATTACACCTTTCTTAAAACCTTTTGTTGTGCTTGTTGGCCGAACCTTCGACCATACAACCAACGCAAGCTTCAATTTTGATCAAAACGATGTGTTTTTCTTGGTTATAGTCCCTTACACAAAGGATATAAATGTCTTTGTGTATCCACAGGACGTATCTATATCTCTAGGGATGTCATTTTTTATGAGTCAGTTTTTCCATTTGCCATTGATTCTTCCTCAAAAGATATATCCGGTTTGCCTAATCATCTCACTTTTGCGTCCTCGCCTTCGGTCTCTTTTCTGTCTGGTGCAAATCCAAGTGTAGGGGGTGACCGTATGACTAATGAATTGCTTAACAATTATTCTTTTGAGCCATCTGAGGTTGTACTGCAGTCTCCGGATACAGGAGTTTGGCATGGCGTGGCTGATGAGCTATCACATGAGCTATCTAATGTTGCGTCAAATAGAGGTTCTACCACGACAGCCAACGTAACAGATGGAGGTGCTACCACAACAACCGATAATGCTGCCGCGACAAGCAGTTCAACAACGTTGCATGATGGCGCTGGGGAAGCAGTGATGTCTAGCGATTAGCGAAGCAGTACTCACTCGACCACGAACTCAGCTGCAAAATAATGTCTGTGTTCCCAAGGTACGCACCGATGGTACAATATGGTATGCTTACAGTAGTGCATTAGAACCAACATCACTTGATGAAGCCTTTGATGATCCACATTGGGACACAAGCTATGGACAATGGGTATGTATCCTTGATTAAAAACAAGAGTTGGCATCTTGTTCCTCCGCGTATAGGGCACAATCTTATATATCATAAGTGGGTTTATGTAGGATCGTTAATGACAATCAGAGGGGGGTGAATGATTGTATAAGATTTTTCTACTTGATTTTCACTGTACGTGTTTTTTTTCTGGAGATCACTCGACGGTATTGATTTTGCCCAACGTAGCAGAAAACAGCCCAACTCAAGCAGCCATTAGCACTCAATCTCCTCACAGCACAAGTCAAGCCGCCGCTGGCGAATTAATGATGCCGAGATAAAAAAATATCGCTCGTGAGGTCTACAGATGGAGGCTTCACCTTTTTTTCCCCTGCGCGCTCCGTAGCCCTTGTCTCATGCCAGAACAAGATTGGTTTTTCTGAAGAGATTATGCCGACAGCAGCTACCTGCTCCTACGACCTTCAAAGCCGCGCACGTCTCCCTTGTCGCACCAATCAAGTCACGCTCCGCCCTATTCAGCCGCGTGAAGTCCTCCAGGAGCCGCCGCCACCGCTAGCAAATATTCTGGAAGCCGCCGGCCCTAAGTTTGTTTCACTAGATCACCTCACCACTACTCACGTACGGCCGCCAATGTATATATATGCAGCCGTACAGCACAAAACATCTAGCCCCAGGTACGGCCTATAATCATAGGGCCCAATATATGGACTTAACACCAGATTACACAACAAATTTTGGATACCCTAAAATTGTCACATGTCATAGTCTCCGGACCGCACCTCCGTAGTTTCAACACGCATTAACCATCCTTGATCTCCACGCGCCCCAACTCGAGCTTGACCATCTCCTCCAGCATCCTCGACCCCCTGGACTATGACTTCGCACCAAGCCATCTCCCGGTCACCGCCGTAGACCACGATCGCCTCCGAGTTACCCTACATATGCAAAGACCAAAACAACATATTTTCCCGACACAAGTTCTTTCCAACTTGACCGACATTAGTCCACACACACCACACGCCTCAAATAATATCAAAACCCAATATTGTCAATTATTCATCAACTAAAATATACTAGACCTAGCCACATGGTCTAACAATCTCCCCCTTGATGAATACATTGACAATACTTCAAAAATGTGAGTTGAATTTTGAAAGAAAAGAAATTTACAAAAAGAAAGTTTCAAAGCTGCAAAGCAAACACTTCAAAACTACAGTGAAAAACTCCCCCTCAACACAAGGGAAGCAAATTTCTCTAATTTTTGTTTCTGTTCAAATTCTCCCATTTTCTCCCCCTTTGGCAATGGAATCATCAAGAACTTCAGAAAAGGAATAATTCTAAAACAAGGGAGCAAGGAGAGTAAAAATCAAGAAGCTTTGTAGATTATACAAATCAATCTAATGAAGTAACCAAGCCATCTTGTTGAATAGAGCTTAACAGGATCATATAAAATCATGTATCATGTAGCAAAGATAAGACAAGTCAGTACCACTTGAAGGATGATTATGCAATGTTAACTTAATGACAGGCATCTCAACAATGACTAAACCGATCATAAGCAGCACAAAAAAATATCACCAAGAAAAGTGAGAGCCTAACAGCGAGACACAAGTTAAATATGGATGAGCTAGCAGTCTCATATAGCACCCTGTTGCTTCACTTTCAATTCTTATTTGCATGTGGTATGCTTGGAGCATACTTCTTTTCAAGGGTGGCATGCTTGGAGCATACTTCTTTTCCTTTTAGCACTTTTGTGTGCATATTTTTTTCTTTTGAATATACATAGCTATGTATGGCATGCTTGAAGCATACTTCTTTTTATTTGAGCACTTTGGTGTGCATATTTTTGTTCTTTTGAATACACAGCTATGTATGGCATGCTTGAAGCATACATCTTTTCATTTTTCTTTTCTCAACCCTTTATTTTTTTTATATAACATGCCAAATTGAGTGAGCATAACAGGATTGCAATGAGAGACATACTTGCTGCAAATCCAAGATTTAAAAAGACTCACAAACAAGCTCATCCTTTTCTATGGACATCTCCAAGTGATAACAATAATTAATCTAGTCAAAGTGTTCAGCCATCCCATGCTTTAGTTCTAATGTAGCAAGTTTATTAAAACCAGTCAAGATCAAGGCTACACAGCACATGAATAAATATGATAAAGAAAACTCTACAACTCATTCGATTTCAAAGGCTTGGACTTGATGATTTTTTTTGACAAGAATAATAATCAAAACTTCAAAACTTTTAAACCCAAACTCCCCCTTAGAATAAGCTTATAGGATGCAACACACCCAATTCACTTCGCAAAAAAGGCAAACCTAGCAGAATCAAGTGGTTTTGTAAAAATATCAGCAACTTGAGACTCTGTATCAGTAAAATGCAAAACAACATCTCCCTTTTCCACATAGTCTCTAAGAAAATGATACCGAATATCAATGTGCTTGGTTCTTGAATGTTGCACAGGATTTTTAGCAATAGAAATAGCACTAGTGTTATCACAGAAAAGAGGAACACTATCCAGATTTAAGCCAAAATCCTTAAGAGTAGAAATCATCCAAAGCAATTGAGAGCAACAAGAAGCAGCAGCTACATATTCAGCCTCAGTTGTGGAAAGTGCAACAGATAATTGTTTTCTAGAAGCCCATGACACAAGAGATGTTCCTAAGAAGTGACATGTGCCAGATGTACTCTTCCTATCAATTCTACAACCCCCAAAATCAGCATCTGAGTAAGCTCTAAGGGTAAGGCATGATGAAGAAGAATACCATAAACCAAAGCCTAAAGTTGACTGAAGATACCTGAAAATTCTTTTAACTGCTTGACGGTGTGAACTACGTGGGGAAGATTGAAAGCGAGCACACAGACATACAGCAAAATGAATGTCTGGCCTTGAAGCTGTGAGATACAAAAGTGAGCCAATCATGCTTCTGTACTCTTTTTGATCAACAGGATCTCCATCCTCGTCAGGGTCTAACACTGTAGTGGATCCCATTGGTGTAGAGATTGGTTTGCTTTACCCATGTAAAAGCGACGAAGGAGATCCTTAGTGTATTTAGTTTGATGAACAAAAGTACCCTGCTTTGATTGCTTCATCTGGAAGCCTAGGAAGAACGTGAGTTCTCCCATCATGCTCATCTCAAATTCCCTGCTCATAGTATCTGAAAACTTGGAAACAAGAGCATGAGAAGAACCACCAAAGATGATATCATCCACATAGATCTGAACCAGTAAAAGATCATTGCCATGCTTGAGTGTAAACAAAGTCTTATCTACCTTGCCCATTTGAAAGTCATTTTTAAGCAAATATGATTTAAGTCTTTCATACCATGCTCTTGGAGCTTGTTTTAAACCATACAAAGCTTTGGACAGTTTGTAGACATGATCAGGAAATTTAGGATTTTCAAAACCAGGTGGTTGCCTTATATAGACTTCTTCCTCAATATAGCCATTAAGGAAGGCACTCTTAACATCCATATGATATAACCTGAAACCCTTAGAAGCCGCAAAAGCTAAAAGGATTCTAATGGCTTCCAAACAGGCCACAGGTGCAAAAGTTTCATCAAAGTCAAGACCTTCCACTTGGGTATAACCCTGAGCCACAAGTCTTGCCTTATTTCGAACCACAACACCATCCTCACTTTGTTTATTCTTAAAAATCCATTTGGTTCCAATGACATTATGACCATGAGGAGGTGAAACTAATGTCCAGACTTTATTACGCTCAAAATTTTCTAATTCTTCATGCATGGCATTAATCCAAGACTCATCAGATAAAGCGTGACTTACATCTTGGGGTTCAAATGAAGAAACAAAAGCAGCATGAGCATATGAAGCATCGGAGTTATACCTGTTACGAAGAACTCTCTCATCTAACTCACCAATCATTTGTTTAGGAGGATGACGTCGTTGAATATGCAAAGGAGCCTGTGGAGTCGGTGGTGACATAGGTGTAGCAGTAGTGGCCTCTACCTCATTGGAGGTAGGAGCAGAGCCACTAATTGTAGACTCCATTGGTGTAGATACGTGTGACGTAGTGTGAATCGGGGTTACCCTTTCATCGTCGTCAGAGTCATAGAAGATATCTTCGGGTGCGTCATTTACCTGTATACCTGCATTGTCGGGTCTAGTACTAGGACTAGCCTCATCAAAAGTAACCTCGCAGGTCTCAGCAATTTTGTTAGTTTCTAAGTTAAGTACACGATATCCTCGAGTGTGAGCTGCATATCCAAGAAAAATACCATCTGAGGATCTAGATTCGAATTTATCAAGATTTCCATGTTTAAGAATAAAACATCGACAACCAAACACCCTCAAATGAGAAATCTTAGGAGAATGACCAAAACGAAGTTCATAGGAAGTCCTATGCAATTTAGCTCGCAAAAATACTCTATTAGAAATATAACAAGCAGTAGAAATAGCTTCAGCCCAATACTTCCTAGGTGTAGCATGTTCATTTAACATCATTCTAGCCATCTCAACCAAAGTTCTATTTTTACGTTCTACAACACCGTTACATTTGTGCACACGAGTGAAGAGAATTGATGATCTAAACCTCTTTCAAGACAAAAAGAAGCAAATAATGTGTTCTTGAATTCAGTTCCATTGTCACTTCTAATTGCTCTAAGTGCCCTGGGAGTTCAATTGGCAAGTCTAAGGACAAGCTCTTTAAAGTGACCAAAAACTTAGTCCTTAGTTGCCATGAAAAAGACCCAAGAGTATCTAGAGTAATCATCAACAATAACAAGAACATACCATTTACCTCCAAATGGTGAACTCTAGCAGGCCCTACGGTGTCCATGTGCAACAAGCCACCAGTGCATCGGTCATAACAAGTGTGAGTGGAGGATGTGATGCAGAAACCATCTTACCGTGACGATAGGGTGAACAAACAAAATCCATAAATCTATCAATTTTAAGATTAGGTAAACCTCTAACAAGATTCATATTACTGATACGAGCAAGATGATCAAAACCAATATGACCTAATCTACGGTGCCAGTGAAATAAATCTTTAGAAATAAATGAAACAAGACACCTAAGATCAGAAGATGATGAAAAAGAAAAGTCGCCCTTAAACAAACGACCAACTCGAATAATTTTGCATACTAGATTGCCGGATGAATCTAAAATGCAACAAGAATGCTTTTTAAAGCTTACCTCAAGATTATCATCTATCAATTATGAAACGGAAAGCAAATTATAGCTCAACTTACTGACAAGGGTCACATCTTTTAAAATGAACTTGTCGTTGACGCGCACAGTACCTTTTGCAAGAACTCGTCCTTGAGCATTGTCCCCAAAAGTGATCATTTCATCACCGGTGGCATGAGTGAGGGAGGAGAACCATCGTGAGTCTCCGGTCATATGGCGAGAGCAACTGGAGTCAATGAACCATATGTTCTCCTTCCGCTTGCGACGAGTCTACAAAGCATGAACAACTGTCGGTATCCTAGTACTGGGGTTAGTGAGTAAGGATTTAGGCACCCAGTACTGAGATACGCGATGAACAGGAGCAACAAAACTAGAACAAGAAATATGTGTGCATGAGTGACCAGAACGCCAAAAAGAGGCATGTCTAACTGCTCCTTGAAATCCAGGCAATGCTGAACAAGAATTATTTGAATTATAACCTAAACCAGCACGTGAACCATATTTAAAATCATCATAAAAGTTCTCTAAAAACCTAGCTTTCGCATTGGTTCTAGGAACAACAAAAGTGGTTGCACGTTTTTGTCTTAAGGCATTCAATCTTTCCTTTTTCTCTTTTTTAACACGCCTAAAGCAAAATTCACGCAAGTGCCCATCTCTACCACAATAGGTGCAATGAAATTTAACATAAGTAGATTTCTTTTGAGATGATGAGCTAGCACTTATAACATTAGTAGAAGAGCTTTGCACAAAACCAGCAGATTTAAACACAGTTTGTTTTGGTTCAGATTTTACTTCAAATTTTCCAGGTTCAAGAGGCTTAACAACCTTAGGAGGATGGTTCTTGGCATACTCAATAAAATTAAATCCTAGACCTTGACTTTTAACACTCACTTTTGATTTGTCTAGAATCATGTTCAAATTTTTCTTACCAAAAGAAAATCTCTCTAAAGTGTCCTTAAGATACTCATTTTCTTTAGTTAAAGTAGAACAAGTTGTGCAATTAACAGATTCATTCACTGTTTTCTTAAAAGCACTAGACTGAGCCAATCTTTCTTTCTCAGCAAACTCATTTAGTTGTCTAGTCAAAGCTTCTATTTCAGTGCTAAGCTTAGGACAATTAGTGCAAGAGAGTGTCTCATGATAAAGCATCTGTTGAATAGATTCCTGAGATGAATTTAGTCTAGCTTCTAGCAATTTACAATTAAAGCAATCTTTAGATTGAGTATTTGAAATACTAGACTCTAAAAAAGTAGAACTAGACTTGAGCTTTTCAATTTCATCATATGCAAGTTTTAACTTTTCATCACAAGAGTCATGTGCTAGTCTTAACTCATCAAATTTAGTATGTATTGACCTAGCAGTCTCCAATTCAGAAAATAAAACTTAGCAAGACTCACAAGATTCATCATCAGGAATAGAAGCTTTAAGTCTATCAATTTCAGAATTTAAGTTCTCAACAACAAGATCATGTTTCTTTATTTTCTTTTTATACTTTTTGAGCTCATCTGTCAACCTAAGCACAGCACGAGATAAATCTGTATAAGAGGGTTTTACCTCATTAGGATCACTGTAGAGATCATCATTGTTAAGCTCCTCACTGCTCGCCATAAAACACATCCCTGTGAAGTCCACCTCCTTTTCCTTTTTGTCGTTGTCCTCATCATCGCTTCCAGAATCAACATCACTCAAATCAATCTCATTCAGTGCTGAGAGTACCTTGTGGACTACCCTACAATAGTTGTGCTTCTTGCTTGAATCAATCTTGAATTTAGAGCGACAAGTTGGTACTTTGTCATCTTTGACCTCCTTACTCCTCAGTTTGGGACAATTCATCTTTATGTGATTTAGCTCACCACATTCATAGCATCTGATAGGACCTCCTCTCCGCCTTGTTCTGATGTTGTTAATTGCCTTGGTCACTCTATTGGAGATGAGTACAAGTTGCTCTTCTGGAATCTCCTCTAACTGTTCATCTGAGAAGGAAGACAAAGCAGACACGAGACAAGAACTCGAAGAAACAGCTTGCATGGGGTTAGTCATCAGAGCTAAAGATGAAGATTTATCAATCTTAGATGGCACAGCTTCCATTTCATAGGTTTTCAGTCTAGAGTAAAGATCATCCATGGTCAAAGTATCTAGATCGATGGTTTGATTGATAGTTGTGACAACCATCAACCACTCAGAATCTAAAGATCTCAATATCTTAGTTGCATTATCTTCATCAGTTGGAATAACACCAACACCACGCAAACTACTCAGTATCTTTTCAAAACGAGCAAAAAGATCATCAATAGATTCACCAGGTTTCATAGCAAAATCAAAATACTCTTTTTGATAAAGATTTTTACGTACTTTCTTAATTTTAGTAGTTCCCTCATGATAATCACAAAGAGTCTTCCATATTAAGTGAGCAGAAGTAATATGTACTACACGATCAAATTCTTTGCGAGAGATTCCTTGAAATAACAAGTTACGAGCTTGAGCATTCAGATCAACATCTGCTTTATTTAAATTAGTAACAGTAGCAGGAACCACATAAGGATTAGAAACCTTATTTCATACATCACTACCTTGAGCCTCAATATATGCTTGCATACGACACTTCCAAAAAGCAAAATCAGTACCATCTAGTATGGGGGGACGATTCACATACCTCTCTGACGCCATAGCAACTTGGCTCTGATACCACTTGTAGGATCGTTAATGACAATCAGAGGGGGGAGGTGAATGATTGTATAAGATTTTTCTACTTGATTTTCACTGTACGTGTTTTTTTTCTGGAGATCACTCGACGGTATTGATTTTGCCCAACGTGCGACAAACAAATTAACTCAAGCAGCCGTTAGCACTCAATCTCCTCACAGCACAAGTCAAGCCGCCGCTGGCGAATTAATGATGCCGAGATAAAAAAATATCGCTCGTGAGGTCTACAGATGGAGGCTTCACCTTTTTTCCCTGCGCGCTCCGTAGCCCTTGTCTCACGCCAGAACAAGATTGGTTTTTCTGAAGAGATTATGCCGACAGCAGCTACCTGCTCCTACGACCTTCAAAGCCGCGCACGTCTCCCTTGTCGCACCAATCAAGTCACGCTCCGCCCTATTCAGCCGCGCGAAGTCCTCCACGAGCCGCCGCTAGCAAATATTCTGGAAGCCGCCGGCCCTAAGTTTGTTTCGCTAGATCACCTCACCACTACTCACGTACGGCCGCCAATGTATATATATGCAGCCGTACAGCACAAAACATCTAGTCCCAGGTACGGCCCATAATCATAGGGCCCAATATATGGACTTAACACCAGATTACACAACCAATTTTGGATACCCTAAAATTGTCATATGTCGTAGTCTCCGGACCGCACCTCCGTAGTTTCAACACGCATTAACCATCCTTGATCTCCACGCGCCCCAACTTGAGCTCGACCATCTCCTCCAGCATCCTCGACCCCCTGGACTATGACTTCGCACCAAGCCATCTCCCGGTCACCGTCGTAGACCACGATTGCCTCCGAGTTACCCTGCACATGCAAAGACCAAAACAACATATTTTCCCAGCACAAGTTCTTTCCAACTTGACCGACATTAGTCCACACACACCACACGCCTCAAATAATATCAAAACCCAATATTGTCAATTATTCATCAACTAAAATATACTAGACCTAGCCACATGGTCTAACAGTTTATAAGGTGAAACGATGGGCGGAAGGAAGTATTGACAGATATAAAGCACGATCAATGGCAAAGGGCTTTAAACAACGACACGGTATTGATTATGAAGACACCTTCAATATAGTTGTGAAAGCTGGCACTATTCATCTTGTTCTGTCTATTGCAGTATGCCGATGTTGGAATCTGTGCCAGCTTGATGTTCAGAATGTGTTCTTACATGGCATTCTAGAAGAGGAGGTGTATATGAAACAACCATCTGGTTATGAAGATAAACAACGTCCAAGTTACATTTGTAAATTGGACAAAGCATTATATGGTTTGAAATAGGCACCAAGAGCGTGGTACTCCAAATTGAGTTCCAAATTGCAGGAACTTGGTTTTGTGCACTCTCGAGCAGATATGTTGTTGTTTATATATAATAAAGGTAAAACAATGATTTATATACTTATATATGTTGATGATATCATTGTTACCAGGTCTTCTAATACCGCAATTACTGAATTGCTCAGAGATTTACAGTCGGAGTTTGCTTTGAAGGATCTTGGTGATCTACACTTTTTTCTGGGAATTGAAGTCAAAAAGTGCCTAATGATTTAGCATTGTCACAGTCCAAATATATTTTGAATCTTCTTGGTTGAGTTAATATGACAAACTGCAAACCGGTTGCAACACCTATGATTGTAACAGAGAAGCTCTCAATATCTGATGGTGAGGCATTAAGTGCAAAAGACGCATCCAAATATCGAAGTATTGTAGGAACACTTCAATATCTCACTCTGACTCATCCAGATATAGCCTTCTCAGTTAATAAGGTGTGTCGATTTTTGCATTCTCCAACAACACATTGGACGGTCGTTAAGAGAATATTGAGATATTTGAAACACACTACTACCGTAGCTTGCATATACATAAATCCAATTCATCATTGGTGAGTGCGTTCTCTGATGCTGATTATGTAGGATGTCCTGATGATTGACGATCTACTGGAGGTTTTGCAGTATTCTTTGGTTCAAATCTCATATCATGGAGTGCAAGAAAGCAACCTGTGGTCTCAAGATCTAGTACAAAAGCTGAGTATGAAGCACTTGCTAATGCTACGAAAGAGATTATTTGGGAACAATATCCTTTCTTGGTGAGCTCTGCATATATCAAACAAGGATGGCATGTCTTTGGTGTGATAGTTTAGGTGCAACATACTTGTCAGCAAATCCAGTCTTTCATGCCCAAACAAAACATATTGAAGTTGATTTTCATTTTGTCAGAGAACGCATTGCACGCAAGGTACTTGATATACGATTTCATTACATCTCAAGATCAAGTTGCAGATGGTTTCACCAAACCGCTTGGTATTAGGCCGTTAGAAAGTTTCAGACACAATCTTAACCTTGTAGAAGGTTTTGATTGAGGGGGAGTGTTAACATATATGAATATGTCTGTATATCGTATTCGTATATGATTCTCTCTCTCTCTCTCCCTCTCTCCAATCTCCTTGTACAGCATGGTTATCAAATTGAGTCTAACTCTGTAAATCGTGTAGCTCATCCGAAAAATTTGTTTGTCTATATAAAGCAGTATCGTGCGTGCATTTGTGCCGTGCGAGCTATTCATCAATCAAGCTTTGTATTTTCTCTCACATAAAATACCTGACTGCATAGTAGGCTTCGGGATTGGATGCAAGTGAAAGTTAATGACTACATAGTAGTCGGCGTAAAATAGCTGACTGCATGCAACTGAGAGTGAGAAAGTGCATGCCTTTTAATGTTTGACTGCATTGTACTCTCTGAGTAGAAATGCCTTTTAAGAAATCCAGCCAAAATTAGAAATCAACAATCTCCTCTAAAATCATAGAACTAAATGAAAACCAGAAATTGCTTGCAAGAAAGAGCTATTGTTACAGTCATACCTTAATCAAATGGGCCAAACAACTTCCCCCTGTAGACTTCACTGCCTTCGTATGCTCAGCTTTCATGACATCACATGTACCTCCTGTACCATGCATGAGGAGGAGCCCCTTATAGGTATCTAGCATTTTGGCCTCCTTCCTCTTCTTTGCAGCAATAGCAGCGAGCCTCTTCAATTCAAGCTTCTTGGAAGACATATGTTGCTACACCTCAACTATATCACCGCGACTTGTCTCTTCCTGTGATCAACCATGGTGAACTCAATTTCATGTTTCTAAAGAGAATTTTAGGAAAATAGTTTTTTATTAGAGTTTTGTTTATTCAAATGTTTTGCGGCAACAGGTAGGATAAAGCGAAAGTTTTCTCAACATCTCCAGGTTACGGATATTTTTAAAAAATAAACCAATTTTTTTTAATCAATTTGCATAAATAAACCACCAAAATGTTTTACAAAAATAACACACAAATCGCCGGGCCGGTGTGACTGGGCCAGTCGCGTGGTGGCCTAGTGTTTTGCCGACATGGTAGATCCTTTCATGCTCGCATTGTGTGCCTAGGCCTTAGGCTCATGCCCGTGTGGCAAGCCAATCATCACCGGCCACACATGCAACTTGGGCCTCAGTTGCTCCACTCACGTGCGACATGGCCTAGTCAAGGTTCAATGAAGCGACTTGCGATTGAGCCTAGTCACAGTTCAGTGAAGTGACTGAGCCCAGTCATATAACTAGTGCGCTACAGTGGCCCAGACTCACCTTTTTTGGAATTATCCTTTTTTATTAGTTTGAGTATTTTACGTGGCTTTTTTGAAGCATGATCATATGGCTTTCAATATAGAGAAAATTAGAACCACCTAAATTAGCTAGGTTTTTTTTATTATGTGATTAATTGGACTAATATTTTGTAAACTTCGGTTTGAGTGAGAATAGAGCAACAAAGATAAGATTTGAATCCTAACATAAGACTTGATAATGATAGTGCGAATTACATGGTGTGTAAGGTTCAGTTTGGTGCATATGTTTGTCTGTCTACTCCCACGGTACAACTACGATACGAACATATCTTTTGGAAAGAAAAATACTTGAAGGACGAAAATCAAATCAGACTTGTGAACATATATCCTACTCCTGCAGGCTCTCCTCCTGGCATCGAGGTAATCGATCCACTGGCCTACAAGTTCCTTCGTCTTTGGTACATTGTTCTTCTTGTCTTCTAGAGTTTATTCGCGTTCCTTCCTTGGATTCTCCATGTAATATTCTTTTTTCTTCTTCTCCCTTGCAGCTTTCCACGTCTTGTCCGTAAAAACAATCGTAGGCCCGTACTTGATAAGGTCCATTTGTTCTTTAGTCGACCGCATTTCCTATTTGCACCTTCTTCCTTCCTGCCGTGGACGAAAAAAGTTAGCAGTGTTTCAAAGAGGTAGGATGAATATCCCGATAGAAGACTAACCGTATTGTTGTACCCCGTAGTGTACCTACACATGTAGCCTTGCTAGTTTCTAGCACCGATTAGTGTGTATATAGCTTTCACACCCTAACAATAATGTATGAGCTACATAGTCATCAAGGTTTGTCGGTGAAACATTGGCTTCAGTGTTGTTCAGTGCATCATGGGCATCAGGTTCCATGAGTGCCTTTCCCTTCCCTTCCCCGTTCCTGGTTGAGGGAGGTTCACAACAGGCAAACTCCTCGGGTGCAACTGCATAGCTCACCATGTATTTCTGCTCAATAAATGCCTTGTTGTACTTCTCCCCTACCATACATGGATAAAGTTACTGATATTAAAAATGCAACATGTAGTGTGAAATATTGAGAGATATCACTTACATAGTAATCCCCTCACATGTAGAAAGCTTGCATGGCGGTACTAGAATGTGTAGATTGCTTGATCCATGCCGGCTTACCGCTGTCGCACTGTAGGCATGGAAATTCTTGTGGTACAGGAATATCCTTGCAAGAACTATCAGGGTATATTCCTGCCTTGTTAGCAATCTGTTTTCTCTTCCTGGGCATCTCTTGGCTTGTCGAAGTCTTCCCCTAAGGTGAACAGGGAACATTGTAAGGCAACCAAATGGAGTGTAGGTTTTGAAGGCGTCTTGGATGCGGCTGGTTATCACAGTAATGACAGGTGCATGGGCGGCTCGCGTTGAATCAACAAAATAATGGGGTCATAGTCACTGCCGATGTTGACTACATCCTTGTTGTACCTCTACCTGAGCCTATGCCTCCGCAACTCCTCGTTGCACTTCCTCTCGGTGTTGAGCTATGCCTCCAACGCCTCGATCCTCTTTTTGAGGAAGGCCATGTATGTCCGAGCAGGTATGGGATACTTGGGATCAACCCATGTAGCATTGCCGCAATCTTGTATCTACAGGAAACAATAGGTAAGTCTGGTCACGACATGATTACATGGAAGAAAGTACATAATGGAAGAAAGAACTTTCCATAATGGAAGAAAGAACTTTCCCTGAACTGAGGGCAGTAGAAGAATCGATGTCCTGGGTTCACCTAGTAATGCCAAACCTATCCTACCGTGTCGTCCCTATGTTGGCATTCGGCCAAGTCTTGGAGATATGTTCGTAGTCGTGGAGATGATTGTTACGACTATATGACTCTCTGGTTTGGATTAGAACTGTTCAAAAGCTGGGTTGGGCTGGGCTTCGGGCTGGGCTTGAAAAGCCCAACCAAAAATTAGCAGGCCCGAGCCCGGCTCGGCCCGAAAACCTGATTTTCCGATTAAAAGTATTATTTTAATTATTTTTGGGAATAAAAAACTAATATTTAATTCATTTTCAGCATTAAATAAATAGATTTTCGCTTTTAAATTATTTTTACTGGGATTTCAGGCCGGGCCATGCTTCTACTAGGCCGATTTTTCATTCCCAAGCTTAGTCCGGACGGTGTCAGACTTGGGTCGGGCCGTCTATGAATAGATCTAGTTTGGATAGGAAGATTGGGTGCAGAAGGGCAGGGGTTCTTGTACCGAAGTAGTCCATTCCGTCGAATGGATCGGTGCCTCGTCCCCTCCCCTCTACTCGCCATGTTGTTGTAGGAGGAGTGTGTTGGTCTTTGCGATCACTGGGGTTTCTCGGAGCGAGACTTTATAGGCATGCGCGGATGTTATCGATGTATTTTAGTCATGCACAATATGCTCGAGCCAAGGTGTGGTCATGTGGCTTTCTAAATCATGTGTCAGTGTGTTTTCAATTCAGTTGTAAAAGCAATTGGCATCCTACTGTGATTATGGTCTGTGAAGCATGTGTCATTGTGTTGTCAATTCAGTGCAAAATGCAAATACGAAGGTTGTACTATTGTCAGTGATGAGGTTAGAGATTCGTAACATGGCCTCTTTATCGCAGTGTTGACAAGGGGACGAAGTGATCAGTGTTAATTGCAGGAGAAATTACATAGAATGCCCCCTTTGTCGCGGTGCTAACTAGGCGACGAACTCAGGACAACAAACAAATCAAAAGAAGAGATGAGGTTAGAGATTCGTGGTATGGCCTCTTTGTCACGGTGCTGACAACGAGATGAAGTGAGGTGTTAATCGCGGGAGGAATTACATAGCATGCCCCCTTTGTCACAGTATTGACCACGGGACGAACTAAGGTTAACAAACCAAGCAAAAGAAGAGCCTATGATGTAGAATCTTAAGGCATAAAGTAGTACAGAAAGACCCATCAGTTATGTCCATTGTAAGGTACAAAATACTACATATATGACATGTGGTACTTCTGACCACCTGATATGGGGTGTCCAATCTTCACGATTTAGAATTTTGGATACACGTAGCACGATGATAACTTAAGAAGAGCAATGCAATATAAAATTAGAGCAATCTTGTATCAAGCACAAAACCTTCTCAATGGAAATCACACCACAACTCTCATGATGATCCAATCCGCATAACCAGTATGTAGGCTAATGCACGAAGAGGTTGACCATAACAGATTAGCCCAAGCAAACACCAAGAACTAGCAATAACAAAGGAAGCAAGAACACACAGTTCTTCTCAAGAATGATATCAATTTACTAGTTCAATCTGAACAAAATCATCAAAATTTGTGGTTCCTTGGGCCGAACACCAACATTGGATAAGGTGTTCCAACCCCCTTGGTTCGGCCACACATGGGCCAACACACCCAAAACACCAATTCGGGTTCTAGAGGCCAAATTCAACTACTAAACGCAAACAGTTCGAACTCTAGTGTTATGAATGAAAACAAATGATACCTGGCTGAAATTATGAGTATAATTAGGCCTAAATACATGGCATAAAAGCCCACACAATTCTCTAACTCATTGGGCCCAATTCGGATTGAAATATGCTTCAAATTTGGAATTGACATTGAGCTGAAATTGGGAGAAGTCTCTGTAGGATCGTTGATAGCAATCAGAGGGGGGGTGGTGAATGATTGTAGCAATTTGACCTCCAATTCAAATCGTTGATCTGTGTACAGAGCTTCTCACGACCTCCTTGAGAAGTTCCTTGAGGACCTCCTCGGGAACCTCCTAGAGAATCTCTGCTGGACCTCCTCGAGGACCTCTCACGCACAGCTTGAACAACACAACGCTCCTAAGACAATATAGAATAGATTAGACTTGTATTGCTCAAACTTTGATCTGTGTCTACAAGGTGCTCTTCGACACCTCTCAAAAACCTTCCACGGAAGACCTCTCAAGTTCTCACAAAAAGGTCACGTAACAAGCCTACGTGAAAACCTCTCAAAGCCTCGGACAAAAAACCTCTCAAAGCCGTAGAGTTAGCACCTAACCCCTCTATTTATACCCTAGAGTCCTGATCATGTCCTTCACAACATGGACACGGACTCTATCTCTACTAAGAACAAAGAACTCGAAACCCTCTCAAACACGGGTTTTCAATATCTCTAAGACTTCCAGATATGGAGCTCCTTCCATATCTCTTTATGTGTAGTTAGCCTCTAGGACTCCACCTCCTGGAGCTCCTCCACGCAGCAGCAACAACCTTTGATCTCCACGTGCTCCAGCGCAAGCCCAATCATCTCGTGACATCCACGACCTCCTAGACCTCAGACCTCCCCATCCTAGTCCGGGTCCTCCTCATCTTTGACCATGATTGTCTTCACGCTCAACCTGCACATGCAAAGAACAAAGAACATATTCCCGGCACAAGTTCTCCAACTTGACTAATATTAGTTCGCACACGCATATCGCACTCTCAAGCAACGATAAACACCATCCAGATCAACCTTGAAGTCTACGACCACTTCAGCAAGGTCCGCGACCAGTTCCAGTAGGTCTACGACCACCTCCAAGACGTCCACGATGTCTACGACCACTTCCAGCAAGTCTACGATCACTCACCTACACTGTAGCACTTGAAGCATACAGTATTTGGAATGAATAGGGTGGTCTTTTGGAGACCTCTGGGTAGTCATACAAGACCTTGTGAAAAGACCTTGTGAGTGGTCCTGGAAGAACATCCTGAAAGACCTCCTGAGAGGTCCTGTGAAGACGTCCTGGGAGGTCCTGGAGAATTTCCACAAAGACATCTTGGGAGGTCCTAGAAGACCTCCTGGGAGGTCCTGAAAAACCTCCAGGGTCGTCTTTGTAAATATCCAGGGTCGTCTTTGTAAATATCACTTTATTTGCTACAGTATCTCGGAAGACCTCCGTGCTACAGTACTAAATGAACAGTACCTGGAAGACCTCCTCGAAACAGTAGCTCTGAAGATCTCTTCGCTACAGTACTTTGAAGACCTCCTCGCTACAATACTTGATGAACAGTACGCGCGAAGACCTCCTCACTATAGTAACGCAAAGACCTCTTCGTTACAGCACTTGTGATGAACAGTACTCCAAAGACCTCTTCACCGATGGAGGTCCTGGACGGTCCAGATAGCTTCAGGGGGAGGTCTTGGGTGGTCCGGATTGAGCCACGTTAATGCTCAGGGGGAGGTCCTGAGCGGTCCAAATAGATCCACGTCGATACTCATGGGAAGGTCCTGAATGGTCCAGATCGATCCTGGGGAGGTCCTGGATGGTCGAGATGGATGCGCGATTGATGTTGGGGGAGGTCTGGAACGGCCCGGATGAGTCCATGCGAGTCCTCCCAAGGAGGACCTCGAAGATCTCCTGTGATGATCGTGGAAAAGCTCTGGGGTGGTCGTGAAGACATCTAGGGAGGTCTTGGAAGACATTAAACCAATCACCCGAAAAGGAACAACCGAAACTTCCACAACCGCAAATTCCAAGCAACCCAAAAGACAAATAATCAAATCAATTATTCATCAGCAAAAACCGTGACAAGGCCGCAAGGTCTCACAATCTCCCCCTTGATGAATACATTGACAACACTTCAAAATAGAGAGAAGAATTTGCGAAAAAAAGGTTTCAAAAAAAATCAAGAACTGCAACTCCCCCTCAACACAAGCACAATTTCAATTTTATTTCTCCATCTTTCTCCCCCTTTGACAATGTACTCAGCAAGAACTTCCGAGAGAGAAGACAACAGAGAAAGGAGCAAGGAGAGTAAAAAGTCACGAAGCTTTGGAGATTAGGCAAGATGATTTAATGTATTAACCAAGCCATCTTGTTGAGTAGAGCTTAACAAGATCATATAAAATCATGTATCATGTAGCAAAGTCAAGACAAGGCTGATACCACTTGAAGGATGATTAAGCAATTTTAACTTAATGACAAGCATCTCAACAATGACTAAACCGATCATAAGCACCACAACAAGATATCACCAAGAAAAGTGAGAGCCTAACAATGAGACACAAGTTAAATCTAGATGAGCAAGCAGTCTCATATAGCACTCTATTGCTTCACTTTCAATTCTTATTTGCATGTGGCATGCTTGGAGCATACTTCTTTTCAAGGGTGGCATGCTTGGAGCATGCTCCTTTTCATTTTAGCACTTTTGTGTGCATATTTTTGTTCTGTTGAATACACAGCTATGTATGGCATGCTTGAAGCATACATCTTTTCATTTTCCTTTTGTCAACCCTTTATATATATATATATATATATATATATATATATATATATATATATATATATACATGCCAAATTGAGTGAGCAAAACAGGATTGCAATGAGAGACATGCTTGCTGCAAATCCAAGATTTAAAAAGACTCAAAAACAAGCTCATCCTTTTCCATGGACATCTCTAAGTGATAACAATAATGAATCTAGTCAAAGTTTTTAGCCATGTCATGCTTTAGTTATAAATATAGCAAATTTATTAAAACCAGTCAAGATCAAAGCTACACAGCACATGAATAAATATGATAAAGGAAGCTCTACAACTCATTTGATTTCAATGGCTTGGACTTGGTGAATTGTACGACAAGAATAATAATCAAAGCTTCTGAATTTTTGAACCAACAGCTCCCCCTCAAAATAAGCCCATAGAATAAATTACTCCCAATTCATTCCGCAAACGGACAAAACGAGAAGTATCAAGCGGCTTAGTGAAAATATCAGCAAACTGAAGATCAGATTCAACAAAGTGTAGAATAATATCACCCTTTTTCACATGGTCTCTGAGAAAGTCATATCTGATATCAATATGTTTAGTCCTAGAATGTTGCACTGGGTTCTTAGCAATATTAATAGCACTGGTGTTGTCACAATAAAGAGGAACACTACCCAAATCTAACCCATAGTCCCTGAGAGTAGAAGAAATCCAAAGAACTTGAGAACAACTAGCACAAGAAAGAACATACTCGGCTTTCAAAGCTTGATTGAGCAATGTATATTGCTTTTCTAGAGGACCACGAAACTAATGATGTGCCTAAAAAGTGACATGTGCCAGATGTTCTTTTCTATCAATCCTACACCCCGCAAAATCACTATCTGAATATACACGCACAATAAGACAGGATGAAGAGGAATAAAAGAGACCGAATTCTAAAGTTGATTGGAGATACCTGAGAATTCTTTTCACAGCCTGACGATGGGATGAATGAGGTGAATCTTGAAATCGAGCACACAAACACATAGCAAAATGTATGTCCAGCCTTGAAGCAGTCAGATAAAGTAGAGACCCAATCATGCTCCTATATTCTTTTTGATCCACTGCCTCACCTTCGTCATTTGGATCAAGAACAGTTGTAGACCCTATTGGTGTAGAGATAGGTTTGCAGGTTCCTATGTCGAAACGTCTAATCAAATCCTTAATATACTTGGTTTGATGAATAAAATTGCCTTGCTTGGTCTTTTTTTCTTGCAAACCTAAGAAATAAGTTAACTCCCCCATCGTACTCATCTCGAACTCCCTACTCATAGTATCTGAAAACTTGGAAACCAAAGCATGAGAGGAGCCCCCAAAGATGATATCATCCACATAGATCTGAGCAAGTAATAGATCATTGTCATGCCAAAATGTGAACAAAGTTTTGTCTACCTTGCCCATTTGAAAATTATTCTTTGACAAAAATCGGATTTTGAGTTTGTATTGGAGCCCAATAACCCTCCTCCATGCCTAAACATGGACAAAGCCCACCTTGGGCCGTGTGCCTCCCTCCTTGGGCCCATGTGCCCCCTTTGGCTCTTCTTTCTTCCTCCTTTGGCCCAATAGTTTTTTCCTTCTCCTTTGGCCGAAAAGACTGAAATCTTCTTTCCTTCTGCTTTGGCCAAAGCTTCTTGTAAGTTTGCATTCCCTTGTGGTGCTTTCCTCTCTTACCTCCCACTGGACACCATGGATACTTCTAGCATTTCTACAATCATCAATTAAGCAATTCGGCAGCATCATTGTTCTT
This sequence comes from Phyllostachys edulis, assembly GCA_036346405.1. Taxonomy (NCBI): domain Eukaryota; kingdom Viridiplantae; phylum Streptophyta; class Magnoliopsida; order Poales; family Poaceae; genus Phyllostachys; species Phyllostachys edulis. The sequence continues at coordinate 50,966,871 of CM070554.1, read as the reverse complement.
TCATGCAATAAAGAACTCTCAAGTAAAGGAATCACCTTATCATTGCTCAATTGATGTTAGGGTGAGAATAAATCAATGGGATGTCCTCATCATCTCCCCTCTCTTCAAGAAAAGCCATCCTCGACTTTGGTTAATTGCAAACCTTAACCTTGGTCTTCTCTTGAACTTGTAACATACATGACTTTGATAGAGAGAGTTGTCGTGTCTCCTCTTTTGGTATATCATGCACATCATCACAAAGAATACCAGAAATAGATGGTGAAGTGTTAGTTTCCTTACACCTAGCATCTACCTCTGTCAAGTCATGCAAGTTATCAAGTAAATCAAATCGGACTATGGGATGTTCTCTTTTTAGTTGATGGTTCCTTTTCTTACTACTAGCATCAAAAAGATCTTTAGGAGACATAGGAATCAAAGTGTAATTATTTCCCATAAGTGAGCATGTATATTGATTAGTTTTACCATTATGCATAGAACCACGATCATATTACCATGGTCTACCTAACAGCATATGAAAAGCTTTCATTGGTACCACATCACAAAAAATCTCATCCTTGTATTTACCAATAGCAAATGGCACCTTAACAACATGTGTCACCTTAAGAATACCACATTCATTCAACCATTCAATTTGATAAGCTTTAGGTTTTTTGAATATAGGTAATCCTAAGCTCTTAATCATGTTAAGACTAGCAAAATTTTGGCAACTACGACCATCAATAATAAAAGTGCATACCTTGCTCTTGACTATACCTTGAATGTGGAAGATATTGTTTCGCTGATTTGTGCCCATGCACTCATCACCTTGTGGATTTTCTTAACTGAAAGTGAGATGCCTTGTTCAAAATCACAATATGTAGCATCACTTGGTTCATCATTCTTCTTCTGTTTTTCACTTTCAGAATGAAGCTCACCGGTATCATCAATAATCATGGTATGTTTATTAGGACATTCACTCATCTTATGACCTTTACCATGGCATTTAAAGCATGTAATATTGCTGGTCCTAGCATTAGAAACTACACTACTAGCAGCTTTACTCAATGTATTACTTACCGAGCTTACCATTTTAGCAACATCTGTTTGGACAAGTGATGCTGATTTTGATGCTACATTCGGTTTAGGTGTAAATCCAGCACCTCCCTCTTGTGGATTTGGACTCCTCCAAGTGGATGGAGAAGAATATGAGCGGTCGCCTTTCACCTTCCTTAATAGTTGTTGTTCAGACCACAATACTTGATGCACCAACTCTTGAAGATTGGCATATGGGTGCATCTCAACATGGTCTTGGACGTCCTCATTGAGACCCTCCAAAAAGCGTGCCATAGTAGCCTCCTCCAGTTCACGCATGCCTGCACGAATCAATAGGACATCCACCTCTTTCCAATATTCATCAATAGAGAGATTACCTTGTCTAAGACTTTGTAGCTTGTTATGAATAGATCGTGCATGGTATGGTGGTACAAATTGCTCTCTCATGATGTTCTTCATGTCATTCCAAGTCCTAGGTCGTCGCCCTTCCCCATTCAATTGATCCCACCAAACCAAAGCATATTTAGTGAATTCAATTGAAGCGGCACGTACCTTTTTTTTCTTCAAAGAAGTTTTGACCATCATAGATTTGATGTGGGGACCTCGAGATCGGATCCGTGTCAAGCTAAGTAATTACACTGAAAAAGCACAATACTTAACATGAAACAAAAACGATTCCGAGTACCCGGGTAGGTGTCTCATGTTAGCTTCCAAGGATCAGTGACTAACATGCACATATCCAAGCACAACAGTGTATTCACATCCATACACAATATACAAGAATAAAAGAAATGTAAATACAACATCATTGATAAGAAACATAATATACGAGTTTGCATAAGAGGACCAATCAGCCAAAAGAATTATCAAATAACAAATCGCAGCGGAAGATAAACTTAAAATAAAAAGGGAATAACCAAATTGGCATGCCCACAATCCCACAAGCAACCAACTGGGATTAAAGTCGTAGCGTCTGAAGTACTTTACCCAATTCGAATGGCTTCTCACCTGAACAATAGACAATTTTTAAGTACAAAGTTGTACTCTCGAGACTTTTCAAGAAAAATAAGGATGCATGTAAGTGTCAAAGGAAGGGTACTACACTAGTCAATTTTCAGCATAAAGCAAGTTTTGCAATTAGATAAACAGTATAGATTCAAATTGTCATTTTTAAAATATTTAGAAAACATTGAATAACAGTAAGTAATGATCAACAACAATATATCTCTAAGTATAATCATCACACGAATATACCATTCGTGACACAAATCATTCCATAGCAAATTAACAAGCGAACATCTCGTTCGAGATAATATTTCAGATCTGGACAAACTAACGTAAAGATATAACATTTTTAACCATAACCCAAACTTAATTTCCCAAAAGCTAACTGTGCACGCTTTCCCACAAGTGATGTCCATAACCGGGGACACGGCTATTCGAATAGATTTATTTGACTCTGCAGAGGTGTACAGCTTTACCCACACGATATGAATACCTTGTAATGTCGCCATGCACTCTTCCGTAGGAGTGTGACTAAGATATCATAACGAGGCCGTTACAATGTCATTTCCTAACTATCAAACCACCCGAGGATCAGAATCCCATAGCAGACTAAGCGCCTGCACTATAGGTGAACCTCGTTGTGTAAGTAAGTCCCTTGCGCAGTTTCACGGCAAACGCAAAAGACCCTTAAGGGCACGAAAGGAAAAGTGTAACATGCCCCCACCAGATTGACAAGAAAGCCATTAAAACCAAACAACGACAATTGCCAATCTGATTGCGTTTTGATAGCTAACACACAACAAATTATTAAGCCAAGCCTTCGCCATTATCCCGGCGTGTGGTTGTACGTAAGACTTAGTTCATCACACCACAGACCGGTCCTCAAATACCCAGACAGGGCTACATGAATCCGGGACCACCCCTTCATCACCCTATCACCCGTCCAAGTCCAACACATGTACAACAACAACCCATCAACAAGTTCATAATAATCAGATACGAAGATCTGGACATTTTCCTCAAATTCAACATAATCGAATCCATATAATCCTCAAATTTCATTATGATTCGATTCGATCTATCGGCCGATGGACTAGCTCCATCAACTGTTATCGACTACAACTACAAGCATGACTAAGCATCGTTCTACAAATTAGCAAACAACCCATATAACATATAGCCTTAATCATTCAAGGTAAAAAGGGTAATCAACATTCAAAGGAGGGCCAATGCAGCAAGTAGGGAATTAACTACTTCTACCCATAAACATACTTTTCAACATAGCATGCAATTGAGAGATTAAAACCATACAAAACATTTTAAAATCAATAGGAGCAATATGATCGAGAGGAGGGTGCTCGTACCTTTGCTGTACCACTTGTTTAATCTCAGGTTACACTCATGAATATAAGTTTGTATCGTCGAGATATCTATCAAAAGAACGATATTGCAATTAACACCAAATAAGCCAAAAAATCAAAATGCTCAAAAATGCATGAAATTTATACAGTAGGTAGATTATGATTTTAGATGAATTTAGGCGAAAGATTCATTCCATTTGGATTTAGCATGTGAGAGTTATGATGGTTTGAATCTCAGTTTTTAATATGTCATAATTCATGTAATTTAATTATTTGGCCAAAATTTGTAGAGTAGTGGTGAGGCAAAGTATTACATAGACAAATAGAGGATAATATTATAAGACCAAAATAGTTGAGTTTACCTCATTTGGAGTTTTTATGAATTAGTTATATATTTTCAAAGTTATCAGCCTTTTTCTATAGTAAAAATAATAGAGTTAATGGATCATTTTTCCAAAACTACCTTCTCTGTTATAGAGACATGTTTGAAACCTATTTTAAAATAAATTTCACTTAAATGAAAATTATCAAAACTGGTTTCATCCATTTTGGAGTTAATATGAAATAGTAATGAATTTTTCAAGTTAAAGACATTTTCTAGTGTATAAATAAATGGGTTTTGGATCAATCTCCAATAACTATATTTTCTGTGACAGGGACAAGGTTGAAACCTATTTTCATATATAGCTCATTTAAAATTAAAAATAACAAAATTGGTTTCGCTGTTTTTGGAGTTAGAATGAATTAGTTATGCAATTATCAAATTAATACAATTTCCAGTGTATACTAAATCATTTCTAAATTTTCTTAAGTATGAATTAATTTTTGTACTCGGGTCCAACTAGCCTTAGAGACTGACAAGCGGGACCGGCCTCAAGGGTTTGACCCAGTCCACATTGACTGGGTCTCGGCCGAAACTGTGCTAAAGGCGTATTCAACGAAATACGTCTTCTGTTAATAAAAACATAAAATTTCTCTAAGTATACTAGAAATACGTGTTTCTTTAAGAGAAAACATATTTAGCAATTTTACATGACCACTTAACCGGCCATATGGCCCACATGTCATACTCTGCAAGCTTTTAGTTATCCCAACCGTTTTCTATTTGAGGGCCCACGTGCAAGCGATACAATAGCATTTTAAGACAACCATTTAACAGCCTAAGCAATCATTAGCTGCTAACTAATATGAGATTTGGCTAATTAATGCTACTATTTTCGGACAGAATTCTGGCAATAGAGTGTCGTGCGGCCACGGCGGTGCCGCGCTCGTCGCCGGCGAGGGGAGCGGCGGCGAGGTGGAGAAGACCGCCAAAACGAGTTGCCCGGAGGCTACTAGAGCTAGGGGTGGCGACGTTAGAGCTCAGGCGGCACCATGGCAGCACGGCCAAAGGGAGCGGCGGCCAGCCGTGGAGACGACATGGCGCGACGGCGCCAGAGAAGGAGAGTAAGGAAATTGACGGGAGCATGGGCACGAGGGTGATACGAGGAACTCACCGGCGTGTTTGTTTACGGAGGAGCGTGGCCGATGCGGTCCGGCGACGGGAGCATGCGGTGGCGCGGTGGTGGTCACCGAGGCGGGGACGCTCGGGCGAAGGGGGAGCTCCACTCAGGGTTGGGGAAGGACGAGTACACCATGGCGGTGCTCCAGGTGCGAAGAATCGGTGCGGGGCTTCACCATGTCGGACTCGGGGAAGAAGGGCGCTGTCGGCCGGAGCCGGAGAAGAAAAGGCCGCGGCGACGAATCCCTGCACCAAATGGCGATTAAGAAGGTGGTGGGACTCAGCGCGGTGAGGTAAACCTCCCGGACAAGGTGGCGCGGTGGGAAAACTCACCGGAGCGCGAGAAGACTTTGCAGTGATGCTCGGGCGCGCTCTGGGCGGTGACGGCGCAATTTCGTCCCGCGTGCTACAACACGAAAGGGGAGCTCGGTTAGAGGAAAAAATGGAGACGGCAACGAGGTGGGAGGCGAATGGTGTGGTTGTGGCAGCTCTTACCAGGACAGGAGAGGAGGTTTGCTTCCTTCTCTCCCACGACCGGGAACAAGAAGTGAGGTCGGAGAGAGACCTCGAGGGAGTTTTGTGCGAACGCAAGGACGGAGAAGATATCGGCGTGAAAAGGCAAAGCTCGGGGATTGGCCAATGCGGGCGGTGGATGACGGCGAAGACGGAGCGGGGCAGAGGCTCTCGGCCGCGTGGAGCTCGAGCTCTGCTCGCTCCTGCCCGAGGATGACGAAGCATAGGCGCGGGCGAGGCGGGCCCACCGGCCAGTGAGTGCGAAGGGTGCGGCTCAGCTAGCTGGTCCAGTCCAACCAAGAGGCGCGGTCAGGTGAACAGTACTTGAGTCCGAGTTTCAAAACGGTTTGACCAACTATTAGCAGATTTGACCAAGGCTTAAAAATTACAAATAAAATTCAGAACATTCTAAATTAAATCAAGGGTGTTCCTGGGACATCCTAGTTCCCATAAAAATTATAAAACATTACTGTTCATTATTTATTTTCTTATTTTAAATTCAAACTTGGAATAGGTTATTGATTTGAGTTTGAATTTTCTTTGGGTCAAATTAAGTTCCAAAAATTTTGGAAAAATTATATTAAATCATGATAATTATTCTATTATTTGAATAAATTACTTCCAGAAGATGAACATGAGTTTTTGTTCTTGTTTTCTTTTGGAACTTAACTTTAAGTTATATGTTTAAACTTTGTTTGAGATTTTTCAAGTGCAATAATTTATGCAAATATTTCCAAAATGTCATGCATGCTGATAAGATGCATATTAATTATTATTAATTAACTTGGGGATGTTACATTTGATCATCTCGCATTATCCACTCTAAGTACTTCTCCGGATCAATTCTGCCCGTGAATGGTGGAATTGTGATTTTAAGTTTTCCCAAGCCATTATCCTCACGAACTCGTCCACCTCCATTGTCATGCCCAAATAGACCACCTCTCATATGACCAGCACCACGATTGTGGTTATTGAAACCACGTCGTTGGCCATTATAGCGGTAGTTCCCATCAAAAGCTCCATCGGACACGACGTCAAAGTGATAGTCCTGAAAATCATCAACAAAATTATTTTGTACTTGTGGACATTGTAGTGGTGGAAGAATGCGGCCAACAACTCTAGCTTCGGCTTGCACCCCTTGATTTCCCTCCAATCGTCATAGGGAATCCATGATAGCATCAAAACGAATGTCCACCGCTCGTTCATGTCTTTGGAATGCTTGTTCATGCCTTGTGAAGCGAGTGTTCAGGTTACCTAATATGATTACCTAGGTCAATTCGTAGGTTGTGGAAACCTTGTTCCAATGTGTCACACCTTCTAGTGAAGTGCTGATTTGTCGTAATGAATTGAGAACGAATGTTTGGAGGAAGATCAACACCATAGTGTATGTCCTCCACCTTCTCAACTACATGGTGTTATCCTTGATGTGAAGCTCCTGATTGTTAATGGAAACTAGAAAACAACAATAAATCAATGAATAAATGTGGTTCTTACTCACAACTCACTCTTACCTTCCAATGCTCTTACTTATCCTCACAAGTTGCACGTGGAAGCCACGACGGTTCGTGTGTGGTATTGGTAATGAGAGATATAAGGAGTGATTACCAATGTTGAAATCAAGTACTAACACAAGAAATATGTGGAGCTTGGTAGGCTAATCAAAGGAAACAATCTGAATTCTAAACTTTTGTCAAGTTAAGTAATAATCCAAACTAGAATTCAATTGCCTAGTTGCTGATCACAAGATATAAGTGAAGTGTATAGCAACTCACATGCAAAGATAGATGTAACTTGATGCAAACAAAGGAATAAGCTAGTTGAGAGCAATATGAAAATTGACTAGCTTATATTGCAACAAGTATTAGAATGACACTAGATAGTTGCAATCAATGATATGAGGGTAAAAGATTGCACAAAATATGTATATGCTCACAATTGCGACAACAAGTAATTGGGCAATATGCTCAATTGATGTACTTTGGCCAAAGCTTTTCTTTTCACTTTTTTTCTCTCTTTTTCTTTCTCTTTTTACTTCTATTTTTCTTCCTTTTTTTCACAATGGCCGAAATAGAGATATCAAGATGATAGCAAATAATGAGCTAGCACTTCCCAACTTTTGATTTGCAACAATTGTCAAGTATACAAGATATAAGTGCAACCCAATGCAACGAAGTAGCTAGTCTTAATAGGTTCAAAGTGTTCACAAAGGATGAATGGCTATCAAATAAAGACTTCACACTACTACAAAAGAGGCTATATTGAACGTCTCATCACAGACGGTTCCCTAGAAACTGTCAGTGTTGTAATTATCACAGATGGTTTTACAATCGCGACTGTCTGTGTTACTAGCGATGGGTAGAACCATCTGTGATAATTCTCAGATAGTTCTTAACAAGAACCATCTATGATTATTGCAGATGTCATAGACGGTTCTTAACAAGAACCGTTTGTGATAATTTTGTATCACAGACGGTTTGTGGTTGGAAGTGTCTATGATATGTTCAATGCTGCTTCGGCTTCTGCACGACGCGTCTCTTTGTCTCGCGCACCGACATTATGATGCTTCCATATCTAGCAGTAATTAAGCGAGTTCTTGCTGCAGAAGCTAGCTAGTACCATCACGTGCCATGGTGAGCACGCGGAGCATGACAATGAGGACCAAGGCGAGGAGTTCGGTGATCACCGTCGCTCTTCCTCACGATGTCGTCGTCGACATCGTCGGCCTCGTGGCTGCGAGCTCTCCTCAACCTTTGGCTGACCTCTGCAGCCTACGAGCCACATACGTATTTATATACCTACAAAAATACGTACTACTATTTGTGGCGGCAACCAATCCATGCATGCATACATGTTATTGTTTTTTATATTATTTTTTATAGAAACATGTCACTAATCTGACTAGCAAATGCCCTTAATTTGGCCTTTTAATTTTCTCTTATGGAGTAATTCGTGTATTAAGATTCTGACGTCTTGAATTGTGTACGTATATTGGAATTACAAGGCCATGTACAAGGCGCCCAAGGGGCACGCCGTGGGGAGGCGTGTGGCGCTAGAGTGGGAGAAGGCGATGAAGTGGCTGGACAACGAGCGCTACCTTGCTGTCGTCAACCACCTGACCGGCACTGGTAACTCGGAGGACTACTTCATCATCGGCCTCACACTCATCTTCGCGCACCAGGACATGCAACGCATCCTCGTGTGCCTTGACCGGGCGATCGTCGCCGGCCACAAGAACGCGGCCTACGTGCTCGGCCTCCTCCTCTACACAGCTGGCGAGGCGCACGACATTGAAAAGCACTACATCAGCCAAGTCAAGGGCGAGCTGGCCGACGGCGGGTGCGAGACAGCCAAAAGGACCAACCGAGAGTGCAGGCCATGCTGGAAGCTCACTGCGGACGCGGTCCGGGAGGCGACGTGGAAGAAGATGTCCGGGCCACAGGGTCGGGTGTTGGCGCTGCCAGAGGATGGCCACCGGTGCACGAGCACCGGCTATGGCGTGACGGAACGGTGGGGTGACTACGTCGTCTTCTGTAGCAACAGCTGTAGGATTAGGCATGAGTACATCAAGTTCTTTGCACATGTGTTGAACTACTTGTCATAAAATTAGCGGTTTTAGCAAATATTCAAATATAATTTCAGCAGTAATAATCATAGTTAAAGCATATTGTCGTAAAATTAGCAGTTTTAGCAAATATTCAGATATAATTCCTCGCCATTTTAAATATTCTTCACTAATTAAATATGACAACTGCAAATCAGACTTTGAGCTCAAACTAATACTTTACTAATATGTCAAGAATTATCTCATAAACATCAATTATACTTTCAGCTAACAGAGGATCATTTGTTTAACAGTGTAAAAGGAATAACAATTTCAACACATTAGCCTTTCGGCAAATAGGATCAAAGCCACATAGTAGAATCGGGCAAGGCACATGAAATGAGCTGTCTCAGAAAACCAATCGCTCCGTTGTGCCGTGAATACCAGACGAGGTTGACATATTTTAAAATATAACCGTCTGTGATATGGTCGCATATCACAAATAGTTCTTTTATGGAATCGTCTGTGATACTTAACACAGACTATTTTTTAAATAGAACCATCTATGATATAAGACCATATCACGGACGATTATAATATAGAACCGTCTGTGATAAGTATCATAGATGGTTCCATAATAGAACCGCCTGTGATATCCCTTTATTAGTAGGGCCCTACTAGGGTTTGCGCCCTTACTCGTACTCGCCCATTCCCCTCCCCACCCGAGCGTCTCCGACCTCGATGCCACCACCCCTGACCTGAATCCCCCATCCTCGATGCTGCTGCCCCCGACCTTGAAGCCTCTTCCCCGACGACCGCCCCCAAGTCACGCCGGTGCCGCCCAAATTCCCCTCCTCGACACCTCCTACCCCAGGCCACGCCACTCGGCCTCCTCCTCCACACTGGAACCACGCTGCTCGGCCTCCTCCCCCCTCCCCCTTGTCTCTCCTCCTCCCCCACCATGGGTCGCCCCCTTGGTTTCAACTCGATGGCTTTGAGTGCCATATCCACACTGTGAGTTTGCTATTTCTAATTTTCGCTTTACAATGCTCAGTGTGTTGTGCTAGTGGAAGTTTCAAATTATATTTGTTATACCTTAACATTGGGAGACTTTGCATTGTATGGTTTGTGGGCTCAGTATATGCTCAATGAAGATTTATGTCAAATTGGAATTGAATACAACAATTGGATATAAAATGGGCTTGAACTTGTAGATTACTTGTTGTTTTCTATTGTGCTATGCAATTGCTTCATTCGGTTGCAGTATATTGTTATGTGCTTCATTTTCAGTCACTATTATATAGTCTTGTCAATTGATATCTTGTGTAGTTCATTCAATTGCCTGCTGTCAGTGAACTATGAATTGTTGATTTGCTTTAAGTGACTAATTAGAAGAGCAACAATTGGACATAACTCTATTGTAGTCTTCCTTCGTTTGAAATGGCCGAGGATAACTTTTTAGAATCATGTAGGTCTTTCAGCACCTATGTTGCTAGGGGAGGGAGACACAACGAATCAAGCGCCACACTGCAACACAGGACACGGTTTTTGATACCCCCTATAACACAATAATCCTATATCACACTTCGTAATAATGCCTCTCGAACTGACTATACGTTTATATGAAATTCTATTTTTGCAGTGCCACCAGCAACTACAAGACCACCTATGTGCATTCTACGTTTGTCATCATATGCAACAAATCATGAGTGCTAAGACGAGTGATCCAGAGGTTTGTCAATCTCATAATAAATTATTTCCAAATTATCAATTTAAATATATATGCTTACTACTTTACTCCTAGCGACAGCGCATGATAATCAAATCAAGTGCGTTCGATTTGGACGAAGTCTGCGATGTTCAGGGACGGCTCTCTGCCTTCATCAAGACAGAGCTCATTAACTCCAATGGAGTTTCACTCTGTCGACACTGCTGAACCACCTTCAAACAATTGATTCAATTGTAATTCACTTTGAGTTGTAATTAAATTGTAACTCTAGCGACAATACATGAACATTCTTTCGCAATTGATTTTGAGCTGTTGTGTTGTAAACAATTGATTTATCTGTTTTCTACTTGCTTGTTTTCAGAGGACATGGCCAGCATTTCCTGAGGCTAGCCGAAAAATAGGAAAAAAAAGTTAGGTATAACGAACTATCACAAACGGTTTTTTGTCGAAGCCATCTGTGAAGGCACCACTACAAAACAGGCTATACTAGACGCCTTATCACAAACGGTTTCTGGAAACTGTCAGTGTTATAATTATCACAGACGATTTTACAAGCGTGATCATCTATATTACTAGCCTTGGCTAGAACCGTGTGTGATAATTGCAATTATCACAGATAGTTTTTAATTATAACCATCTATGAAGTATCATAGATGGTTCTTAACAAGAACCATCTGTGATAATTGCAATTATCACAGACGATTTTTAATTATAACCGTCTGTGAAGTATCATAGGTGATTATTAACAAGAATCGTCTGTGATAATATTGAATCACAAAGCGGGAAATATTTCACGTCCCCAAATGCTTCCCTTCCCAATTAATCTCCCCTTCCCCACCCTCCTCGACCACTATCCACTCCCAAATCACAAATCCTAGGGTTTCTCGATTCCTTCCCCTCCGCCCTCGTCGCCCTACTCCTCTGCTTTGAGGGGTTCGAGCACTACCACTGCAACCACAACCTCTCCATGGGTATGAACCTCAATAACATGGCCAAGATGCTCTGATGCGCTGGTAACGACGCCATCAACACCATCAAAGCTGACGACAGCTCGGCCACCGTCAACTTCATGTTGGAGTCCCCTAGTAAGTGATCAATTGCTTGTGTAGGACCGGAAAAGCGCCTAGAGGGGGGTGAATAGGAGCATGCCTAATTTTTCATCTTGATTAGATTCAACACAAATATCACTCCATTAGCTATGGAAGCTATGAAGATCAACGTACAAGTACTGCAAAGGACTTGTGTTGAACCCAAATCAAAACCCCAAGCGAAAGACCAAAACTGGAGATCAAAATCCTCGGAAGCGGTCTGACCGACGTATGTGGCGTAGTCTGACTAAAGCGCGGTCTGACCGACGGCTTAGGCATGGTCTCGACTGGGTCCACCGACCAAGATAAATTTCGGTCTCGACCGCCGCATGATGAATGTAATGCATGACCAAAACCGAAACTCAAATCAACCTAACTTTTGATCCACACGACCAAACTCCACCAAACTTGACACACACCTTCTCTAAGATATTAGGAACCTATTTGTAACATCCAAAAGTGATGTTACCAAAATAAAAAATATATATAAATAAAATTATTATTTTATTGGATGTTCTGAATTTGAAAGAGTTTATTTGCTTTATTTGGATTTCTGAAGTTTTAAAAGCCAAAAATAAAAATTTAATTATTTTCTCGAATTTTAAAAGCTTTTTCCTAATTATTTTAAAACCAAAATAATTTATTTGCAAAATTAAAAGCCAACTTTAAGTTGAAAATAATTTTGTTAAGTCCAAAATAATTCTAGGAATTTTTGTGAATTTTTCTAGAATTTTTGGACTATATTTGCTGTCTTTTAAAAATTGTATTTGATTTATTGCTTCTGCTACAGTATCGAAGGAAAAAAATAAAAATAAAAATATTTTTACCGCGTGGGCAGGCAAGTTCCCGGCGGGTCACCCCATCCCGAATTTTCCCTCAGCCAAGCACGCTTAACGTGTTAGCCTCATGCATGGGCTGCCAACTTCCCATCTTTGCTTTCAATCATTAAATACATTCTTTAATTCCTTTTATGCCTTTCTTTCTCCTTTCTTCTTCCCCAACTAATTTTCTTTCTCCTGTCCAAGTACGCAACCAGCATCCGACCACCATTAAAGGACCTTCCAAAAGCTTCTCAAACCTACAAATCTCTCCACCATTCTTCACGAAATTTGTGGCATTCAAACCCACACATCATGCCTCCTCCAATCCGCCATCAATTCTTCCCATAAACAATTCAATTCCGCAAATTGCACTCCCGTCTGCTGAAGCTCTTGCGCCGTTCTCTTCCTCCCGCCTCCTCCGCCCCTATAAAGGAGCATGAGGTGCCCTCGCTCCTCCTCATCCTCTCTCCCGAGTCTTAGCTCCTCTCGCTTTCTCGTCGCAATCCAAGTTTTGCTCTCAACGTGACCCTCCTTCCACAACCATTGGTGCCTCGCTTGTGGAGCTCCTACGTCTTCGCTAACTCCATTGACATCGCAACGCCGAGTACTACGGGCTGGGCGATCTCGCCACCGAGCGCCGCCATTTCTCCATGGTCAAGCTCCAGAGAGCTTCGCTCAAGAACATAAACAAGAAGTTCATTATCTAGTCATGACTACACTTTGTACATGTCCCTTTATTCCTTCCAAAATTTTGTTCTCCCACATGTAAGCTCCAAATCCATTGATTCCTTCACCTAAATTCATCTAAATTCATCTACTATTTTTAGTATTTATTTCATAATTTTTAGATTTTATTTATTTTCCGTTATTTAATTAGTCCATTTTACGCTGCCGCCGCCACGACGACCGCGGCGCTTCCACCCCAACCGAGGCAAGCGTTGTGTTCCCCACGGTTCCTCTTCGCTTCACCGCAAACCTCATCCACTAACTCATCTCCGCTTTCGCAACGCCGACGCCCGCCCGCCATCAAGGTCTTCTCCGTTGATCGGCCACCATCGAAGGTCATCTCGCCGAGCCAACTATGCTGCCGCGTGCCCCTCGGCTTCCTCTTTATATCCCTGGAATTCGCCCCTCTATCTCGCCTCAAGCAAAAATTTTGCACTAGCGGGCGAACCACCTTTTGTCGTCATTTTCGGTGCCGTTTTTGATTCCCCGACAACATCGTCCACGTCGTTGGCTTCGCCTCGCAACATTCTACGCAGTGCTCCCTTCCTTTTCCCTGAAACACCCCCAGCTCATCGGCGCTACTATTCCTCCGACACTATTTTGCGCGCCGCCGCAGCACCAAACCTTCGCTAGTGACGCGACCACCACCGTTAGGTCCGTCTCGCTCCCAGGATTATATTTTTGTGATTCGCTGGCCACCTCTCCTTTCCCTTTCACCGGCGCCGCCATTTCTCTGCGTGTTGTGCTTTTGCCTAAATCTTGGTTACTGTTCATGTTGCATGGGAGTGAACAGTGCCATGCAAACTACACATACATCCTTCTTTTTTTTGAGATTTAAACTTCTACAATTTCGTTCGTTGTCATACGAACTCCAAATCCAACGATTCTTTCTCCTAAATTCATCTAAATTCATTCTCTACTTCCAGTATTTATTTTATAATTTTTTGGATTATATTTGGAATTTATTTGAATTTTGTTTGAATTCGATCGCTTACGCCAGATAGATTTCTAATTTACTTTCGACGATCGGATTTCGACACCGTTTGAGAACAAAGATTAATCAAGCAAGGCAAGTTACACTCTTGACCATATTTGCACCCATTATTTTAAATTATTTAATTTTTGTGTTAAATTATTATTGCATGCGTATTTATATTCAAGTAATTTAAATCCCTGTTTTAAGCTTTATAGTTATACCCAACTCCTGTGTATAGCCATTTATTGTCGATATAGACCGTATGAAGAACCATTCCGAATGTGATATATATATTGGAGGTAGAAAGTGAAAATATTGGAGTATAAGATTACATGATCATTGAATATCGGATTATAGGAATAGTCTATTGATAAATATTGCAAAGATGGAATTGTCGGAAATTGAATTATAGAGACATATATTGAATGTTTTATGGAATAACTTGATCATTGGGTAATAACTTGATCATTGGGTATCGGATTATATGAAGACATGATTCTTAGATATTGATTATATATACTGTTACATAATGGTGATTGTTGGATTATAGGGTAGAATAATTGTTGGAGATTGAATCATAGGAATGCATTATTGAGATTGGACTATTAAGATTGAATTATAGAAGTAGTCATTATAGATTATTGATGGGCTTGGATGTTGGATTGTAGGATTAGCTCTTGGTGGGATTTTAGAAATAAAACTTGTGTAGATTCTAGGAGTAGATAATTGCTGACAATGGATTATCGAAGAATAGATTATAGAAATAGATAATCATTGGATATCGGAATATCGAAAATTATATTACATAATCATTGGATTGTTGGGTGTTGAATTATTAGAAATAATTCATTGAGGGATAATGGATTGATAGATGTCGATTATAGAATTAGGGCATTATCGAATGTTGGATCGATGGAGATCAAATCATAGAAATAGACCGATATGGTGGATATTAGACTATTTAATATTGGAGTATAGGATTACATAATTGTCGGAGTTTGGATTATTGGATTATGAGCACCGCATTTGATGGTTTACTTATCGGTCTCAGATTTGACAAATCTTGAACATTGAATCCTCATACCTTGTCGCCCTAGATAAAACTCTTGTTAATACGATAGTGTTAACCAGATGCGTTTGATCGAAAAACTTTATGCTTAGCAATGCTTAGATCCAAAAAGTATTTGATTTGGGAAATTTAGCCAATGATTCAAATCTTGTTTAAAATTAAGCTATGGTATTGTTTTACCATGGACTCTTGGAAATGATTTTGAAAACAAAAATAAAATCAAAAGATGGGTTGTACTTGGGTGAAATGGATGGTTGGTGGGTGCAAGTTTATGCACGGGTTCAATGCAGCGAATGGTTGAGGCCCAGGGATTGTTTTGGAAGTTGCTCAAGTCAGTTAAGGACCGGCCTGAGAGCCGCTTTTGCTAAGCCAAAATCGTACTACCACATGTCCTGTATGGGCAAGACCTGGCTAACTAATTTGTAACGTTTCAATGTGGTTGTGCCATCCGGTTGTGTGGGTGTCGCGAAGACTTATTGTTAATACTCACATGGCGCAAGAGGGGTTATCGCTTGATGCGGCTTCACGATAGCGTAAACCTTAGCGAGGCATAACTACGATGGGATGACGATTGTAAAGGCCTTGGCATGTGCTCTAGACCGCTTACCTAAGATAGTGAGCGGTGGTATCGACGGATGCCGCATAAACTAGAGAAATCATGTCATGTGGGTAAAGCCGCATAACCTCTCGCAGAGTGTTAAGAACTATTCAATAGCCGTGTCCACGGTCAAGGACATGCTTAGTAAAGCCACTCAAAGTTAGACCTTGGTTTTGATTTCAAAAGACTTCATTAAATGGATTATCCAAATGGGACTTGGGCGGGAAGCCTTGTGACAGGAGAGAATCCTTCACCAATTGTGATGAATGATTATCCAACTTAAAACTGAGATTTAGAAAATGAACTTTAGCTATTGTAACCACTTTGGAACTTAGTACAAGTATTTAAAGAAAATGCTGCTTTACGCAAATCAACCATATTAAGCCATCCTTTGTTACATCCTTGTATGCATGTCATCCTGTTATTTGATCGGTAACTTATGCAGCACGGTAGTTGTGCTCATACTTGCTTTATGCAAACAAATTTCAGAGGAGAAGAACTTTGCTACGGTGTGGATCTCGACGACTAGGCCACTACCCCACCGATTGCTCGTGGCGATTAATCGACTCTACTACGTCTTCTTCGTCTTCCGCTGTGTTATTTCCTGTTGGCTCGTAAGCCTCTTTTGTAATAAACTCTGTTGATTATTAATAAAGTTATGCGATTTATGGATGTTACCATATCTGTTTAACTGTGTGAACTAGCTACTGATCATGGGACTAGTTCAGAAATGCACAGAGGATTTGGGAGTGTTAATCCCGGGTCCGACACTATTCCAATCAAGGATCGTGAAGATCCATGCAAAAGTTCTTACCTTTTTCAGTTTGAACGAAGAGTGCTCCAAAACCGACTCAAAATCAAAATATGATTTAAAGACTTGCTCGTGGGTGATTGATGATCAAGATGATCTTAGATGTGTTCCCATATGTCACAGCAAGCTAGATTATGGCAAGAAACCAATAGAAAACTTGCGGATCAAAGAATGACTCAAAATCACCAAATAGAGAAAGAGAACACAAGGAGACTCATCTTTGAGAGATCATGCATAGATTAATTTGAGATTGAGAGGGTTTACAGCCACTCCATCTAGGAGGACAAGAGCCCAATCCATGAGCACACACTCAACTCATCTCTCTAGATCCCTAAGCCTCTTCTTTCCTTTCTTAGTCCCTAAAACAGGACTAGGGTTTTCCAAATGAAGTCCTGAAGGGTGCTGGACAGCAGCCACCCCTATTTATAGTGGAGGCCTAGCTTCTAGAAGAGTAAACTCTAATGGGCTCCCATTAGGCCCACACACAAACGGGTCACACACGCACGCATTTTAAAGCATCGTCTTCATCTCCTCTTCACCTAAACCACTTCTCCATGCGTCGTCTCGCGCCGTGGTTTAGCCAAAATTACCAAAATACCCCTTCTCGATTCTTCACCGAAGACGAGTCCAATCTTGGTGAAACAACCGCCTGCTTCGCCACGTATAGGTTGATCAACAGCTCTCATCATGTCGGCAAGTCTCTCCCATCCAGCTCCTGTCGAAGCCACCATGGCACTTGCACCGACCCCCGCGCTGCTTGATCCAACCCGTCGCACCGAACTATCCATTCGATCACCTTTGTCCAATTTGCGCCATGCTTGAATCCATTGACCTCACCCAGCATCCTCGATCGTTCTGAACCTTAGCTCTCCAAGCTTAGTCCCGATCATCCTCGCCATTGACCTTCAAGCGTCCTGCACAACAATAGGCAAAAAAAATCGATTCCGGGAATAAGTTCTTCACAAAACTGGAGATCAAAATCCTCGGAAGCGGTCTGACCGACGTATGTGGTGCGGTCTGACCGAAGCGCGGTCTAACCGGGGTCCGGTCTGACTAGCGTATAAATTTCGGTCTGACCGATCGTGACGATGAATGTAATGCATAAATCAATATCAAACTCAAATCGATCTAACTTTTGATCCACACGACCAAACTCCACTAAACTTGACACACACCTTCTCTAAGATATTAGGAACCTATTCCAATCAAAGATCATGAAGATCCATGCCAAAGTTCCTACATTTTTCAGTTTGAACGAAGAGTGCTCTAAAACCGAGTCAAAATCGAAATATGATCTAAAGACTTGCTCATGGGTGATTGATGATCTAGATGATCTTAGATGTGTTCCCACATGTCACAGCAAGCTAGAAAACTTGCGGGTCAAAGAATGACTCAAAATCACCAAATAGAGAAAGAGAATACAGTGAGACTCATCTTTGAGAGATCATGCATAGATTGATTTGAGATTGAGAGGGTTTACAGCCACTCCATCCAGGAGGACAAGAGCTCAATCCATGAGCACACACTCAACTAATCTCTCTAGATCCCTAAGCCTCTTCTTTCCTCTCTTAGTCCCTAAAACAAGACTAGGGTTTTCCAAATGAAGTCCTTAAGGGTGCTGGACAGCAACCACCCCTATTTATAGTGGAGGCCTAGCTTCTAGAAGAGTAAACCCTAATGGGCTCCCGTTAAGCCCACACACAAACGGGTCACACACGCACGCATTTTAAAGCGCCGTCTTCATCTCCTCTTGACCTAAACCACTTCTCCATGCGTCGTCTCGCTCTGTGGTTTAGCCAAAAGGTTACCAAGGCGGTATTTGGTGAAATTACCAAAATACCCCTTCTCGATCCTTCTCCGAAGACGAGTCCAATCTTGGTGAAACAACCGCCTGCTTCGCCACGTGTAGGTTGATCAACGGCTCTCATCATGTCGGCATGTCTCTCCCGTCGGGCTGCCATCGAAGCCACCATGGCACTTGCACCGACCCCCGCGCCGCTTGATCCAACCCGTCGCACCGAACTTCCCGTTCGGTCACCTTTGTCCAATTTGCGCCATGCTTGAATCCATTGACCTTACCCGGCATCCTCGATTGTTCTGAACCTCAGCTCTCCAAACTTAGTCCCGATCATCCTCGCCGTTGACCTTCAAGCGTCCTGCACAACAATAGACAAAGAAATCGATTCTGGGAACAAGTTATTCACAACTTGACCCACGTTAGTGAAAACATGCATTATGCAACACATATGCACTAAAGCCTATGAACTTGACCTATCCCATCAATGGTCGCCACCTTTTGGTCACGAACAAGACAAATCGTTTAGACCGCCATTCATTATTTGGCCGACCGCACCAGTTTGGCCTCGATCGCATCTATTCTCGACAAAGACTTTTAACTTCGCCGAAAATGCACAATTCAACAAACCTTCAAAGCCATTGCCAATTGTAACATCATCCTAAGATCATGAGCATATCTCCGTGATATTCACAATCTCCCCCTTGATGAACACATTGGCAATCTCCTTAGAAATACAAATTAGAGGTTTGAAAAGTAAAGAAACTCTTGTTTTCGCGCAAAGGCACAACTTGGTCCAAATGCAAGCGAAAGCAATGAAAATGACCAAGCTGGCTTCAGAATAGCATAGGTAAATGAGATCGAGAAAAATAAAGCAAGAAAGCTTTAAATTCCAAAAATGAGTCAAAAACTCACTTAAGGTCCATATGAAAGAACAATTATTCAATTTGACCTTTGATCATTGTGAGGAACCAAGAAATGCAAAAGAGATCATAAGAATGCAAACAAAATGCTCCCCCTCACTATGATCATCCTGAAAATTTTATTTTCTCCCTATTTCTACATTTTTACCATTTCTCCCCCTTTGACAATGGATTCATCAAGGTGCAAAGAAGAAGATAGAACATGAATGACATGGAATGACTGCAATTTATTCATTTTTAGCAAAGAGAGCCATGAAAATTATCCAAGAGGACTCTACAAGTATTACACCAAGACGTATTATGTGAAGAAGCTATTGTAAATCATGGCAAATCATATATAGCAAAGCTAAAGCCAAAAGAGCAATAATCTGTGATTAAATGACCGTTTAGTATGACAAGGTGTTCAAGATCATAGTTTAGCCAAAGGTATCCAAAAATGACTCAATCCATGTCAATAAACTAAATGGAACAAAGAAGCTAAAATTGAGCCAATTTAGAGCGCTATGAGTTCAAAGATGAAATATTTTGTTCAAGCACTTGGAAATAAGCATACTTAGCATATTTAGCACTTGCTAAAATTGATTTTTGGTTTTATCTTAGCAAAGCAAGTCCTGTACTAGGAACCATCCACAACTGCCTCCTAAGCTTCAACCAATTTTCACAACTTGTTTTCTTAGCTTTGTGCTAGATCTCAAGCTGTGCCGCGACCATCCCAAGCAAGAAGCTTAAGAGAGTGGTCTAGGTCATCCAAAACTCCCCTAAGTTCATGCCTGGTGCAATGGCAAGCCGTCTCATGAGAAAGAATTGGTGAGATCAATTTTTTCGCACAGAAAAGATCATTTTTCATTTGCTTGACTTAGGAAATAGCATAACTCAATCTAAAGCTCAAATTAGATTCAAGACTCAATGTAGCCTATTTGACATGGCATGAATCATGAAAGGATCACTAAAGCAAAACTAGTCACAAGATCTACCAAATCATGTTTTGATTCAAGTTTCTTATATTTAAAAGAGCTAGCATAGTAAAAGCTAAGCTACACATGAAAAGTCATGATAAATCTAGCAAACTAGCATAAGACATGGCAAGGTATAAAGCATGAAAGCATGTCACACAAGGATAATAATCAAGGCTCCATGAAATTATATTACAATGCAAGTTGCTGATTTAAAATGCAATAAGTCACAATGTATGCAAAAGAGCCAACTCTCCCTCAAAACTGGCTAAGAGGACTAATAACTCCCAACTCTCCCCACAAAGAAGCAAAACAAGAAGAATCAAGAGCCTTAGTGAAAATATCTGCAACCTGCTGCTCAGACTCTACAAAGTGAAGCACAACATCACCCTTCTCTACATGGTCTCTAAGGAAATGATATCGAATATCAATGTGCTTGGTCCTAGAGTGATACACTGGGTTTTTGGTAATGTTTATGGCACTAGTGTTGTCACAGAAAAGAGGAACACTATCCAAAAACAACCCATAATCCCGCAAAGTAGACAAGATCTAGAGAACCTGAGAGCAACCATCGGGTCATAGCTACATACTCTGCCTCGGTAGTGGATTGTGCAACAGAGGACAGCTTCCTAGAAGACCAAGAGATAAGAGAGGTGCCTAAGAAATGACACGTGCCAGAAGTACTCTTCCTAACCACTCTACACCCCGCAAAATCAGCATCAGAAAAAGCTCGAATGGAGAGAGCAGAATCAAAAGAATACCAGAGTCCAAAATCAAGAGTGTCCTGGAGGTACCTGAAGATGCGACGCACTACTTGACGATGTGAGGCACGAGGAAGCTCGAATCGAGCGCACAGACACACAAAGAAATCAGTATGTCCTACCGACGTCGTGAGGTAGAGGAGAGAGCCAATCATGTTGTGCTACTCCTTCTGGTCCACGGGCTCTCCATCCTCATCAGGATCCAACACGGTAGAAGTGGCAATGGGAGTAGACATTGGCTTACTGCTTCCCATGTCGAAATGCCGAAGAAGGTCCTTTGTGTACTTGCTTTGATGAATGAAGGTACCTTCTTTCAGTTGCTTGACTTGAAGACCTAGGAAGAAAGTCAGTTCGCCCACATGCTCATCTCGAATTCCCTGCTCATAGAATCTAAAAATCTGTACACCAAGACATGAGAAGAACCACCGAATATGATGTCCTCCATATAAATTTGAACTAGTAAGAAATCACTGCCATGCCTAAGAGTGAACAAGGTTTTATCTACCATTCCCATTTTGAAATCATTTTTAAGCAAGAAACTCTGAAGCCTATCATACCAAGCTCTAGGGGTTTGCTTCAATTCATACAAGGCTTTGGAGAGCTTAAACACATGGTTTGGGAATTTGGGATTTTCAAAACCAGGGGGTTGCTTGACAAAGACTTCTTCTTCTATAAAACTATTAAGGAAAGCACTCTTGACATCTATTTGAAAAAGTTTAAAGCCCTTAGATGTCGCGAAAGCTAGCAATATGCGAATGCCTTCTAATCTAGCTACGGGAGCAAAGGTCTCTTCAAAGTCTAAGCCTTATACCTGGGAAAAATCTTGAGCTACAAGCCTAGCCTTGTTGCGAACTACCAACCCATCCTCACTTTGCTTATTTTTGAAAACCCATTTTGTTCCAATAACATTTTGATTAGGTGGAGGTTCAACTAAGGTCCAGACTTGGTTTCTTTCAAAATTTTCAAGCTCTTCATGCATGGCATTGACCCAAGAGGAATCAGATAAAGCATGGGTGACATCTCGGGGTTCAAAAGACGCAATAAAAGCAGAATGTGCATGAGAATCTAGAGAGATAAACCTGGAGCGAGTAACTCGCTCATGGAGATCCCCAATTATCTGCTCAGTTGGGTGTTGTCGCTGAATATGAAGAGAAGGTCCTAGTGCAAATGTGGCCTCTACCTCATAGGCTATGAAGGTAGGAACAGAGTCACTCGAATCGATGGTAAAAATAGAAGGAGGCTGCTCAGCTAAATCTGGAGAAGTAGAAGCAGGCTCTCCAACCATCTCAGAGATGACTGGAGCATGGATTGGACCTTCATCCTCTATGTCAGAGTCATCGTCGATGAAAATGCTTTCTTGAATATCAGGAACCTGTGTACCTACAGCATCGGGTCTAGTACCAGGACTAGCCTCATCAAAAGTGACTTCACAAGTCTCAACTATTTTGTTAGTATCCAAATTAAATACACGATAGCCACGAGAATGAGCAGGATATCCAAGAAAAATACCATCATAACATCTTGATTCAAATTTGTCCAAGTTGCCATGTTTAAGAATGAAGCACTTGCAACCAAAAATCTTGAAATGAGAGACTTTAGGCCTATGACCAAATCTAAGCTCAAAAGAAGTATTTCCTATGACAGATCTCAAGAACACCCTGTTAGACACATAACAAGCAGTAGAAATCGCCTCAACCCAAAACCTCCTAGGTGTGTTATGCTCATCTAGCATGGTCCTAGCCATTTCTACAAGGGTCCTATTCTTCCTCTCTACAACCTCATTCTGCTGAGGAACTCTAGGTGATGAGAACTAGTGCTCAAGTCCTCTCTCAGTGTAGAAAGTGGCAAAATAAGAGTTCTTGAATTCTGTGCCATTGTCACTTCTAATGGTCCTCAAGGATCCAGGAAGGTCAACAGCTAGTCTAAGGGCCAACTCTCTAAAACAGCCAAAAGCCTCATCCTTAGAAACTAGGAAATATACCCATGAATACCTAGAGAAATCATCCACAATCACAAGCACATACCACTTCCCTCCTGCAGACTGAACTCTAGAGGGGCCAACTGTGTCTAAGTGCAAGAGCTGACCAGATCCATCAGTCATCACTAAAGTAAGAGGTGGATGAGAAGCAGAAACCATCTTACCATGTCTACAGGGTGTGCACAGAGGTCTCTAACATTCTTAAGCTTAGGCAAACCTCTAATCAAATCTTTGCTATCGATTCGGTCAAATGGTCGGGCCTATATGTCCAAGCTTCACGGTGCCACAACACTAGATCATGAGAGTCTGAAGCCACAAGACACCTAGGGTCGAAGAAGAAGAGATATCAAATCAAGACAAAAGATCTTCTCAAACCTAGAGATCCCAAAGACACGCTCACCCGAGGAGTCTAGTACTCTACACTCACCACTCTTGAACCTCACTTCCAGACCCTCATCAAGAAGCTGAGAAACAGATAGCAAATTATACCTCAGCTTACTTACCAAAGCGACGTCCTTAAGTATGAAGTTGTTGTTGATGCGCACTGTGCCCTTGGCTATTACGGTCCTGGTAGAAGCATCCCCAAACGTGATCAACTCGTTGCCGGATGCACGTGTAAGGGGGGAGAACCATCATGTGTCGAGAACTCCCATAGTCAACAAGCCATATGTCCTCCTTCCTCGCACGACGGACCTACAAGGCATAAGCAGGGAACATCTGTGCCTCAGTACTGGGGTTAGTGATAAAAGACTTGGGAATCCAGTACTGAGTCACCCGATGCTTGGGAACAGCAGTAGAAACAGCAGTAAAATGGTTAGAGGGATAATCATAAGAATGCACACGTGAAACATCTAAACCTCTCTGAATCGACCTACCAAAAGGTCGGTACTCCCCCTGTCTAGATGCTACCCGTGGTCCCTCCTCACGATATCCTAACCCAAAATGCTGCCTAGAGCCACCAAAAGAGTCAAAGAAGTCATTTACGAACCTAGGCCTATGTCTAGCAAGAAAGACAGACTGCCTGGCTCTAGAGACAGTAGAAGGTGAAGGAACTCCTCTAATGGACCTCAAAGCACGCTCTCTCTCCTTCCTCTCACTCTTAGCTCTACGGAAGAAGAACTCAACTATGTGGCCATCCTTCTTGTAGAACATGCAATGATACTTGACCTTTTGAGAGGTCTGGTCTGCTGACTTAGAAGCATATGTCTTGCTAGAAGGGGTTTGGGCAAAACCTGCAGATCTAAAGACTATCTTAGATGGCTCAGGGAGTTCTACCTCAAACAAGCCACTCTTAACAGCTCTCACAACCTTAGGTGGGTGATTCTTAGAATTCTCTAAAGAATTAAATCCTAGGCTACTATTCTTCACACTCACCTTACATTGATCAAGGATCATGTTAAGGTTCTTCTGCCCACTAGAAAATCTCTCAAGAGTCTTTTTGAGGTAATCATTTTCTTTGGCTAGGTCCTTACAGGTGACACACCTATTCGACTTGATTGTCCTAACAAGCTTTTCTTTAACAAGAGCTACCTCAACCTTTAAAGCCTCACAAGATACACAAGAAGCATTCTTAATCCTACCCACTTGCTCTTTGAATTTGACTCTAAACGTCTCTTTTATCTCATCAAAATTTGTTCCAATTTTAGTACAAAAAGCACAAGAAACAGAATCAACAACTTTCTTGGAAGCAGTCATGGAGATGGATTGTTCAATTTTGGATTTCTCCTCTAGAGTCTTATTCAAAGCATCATTCTCAACTGTGAGTTTATAGCAATTTTCATATGAAGCAGTTTTAGAATGAAGAACCATTTCAATCATTTCTTTCATTTTAATTTTATTATCCTCACAATGAGAGCAAGTGTGACTAGCATCAAATTTCAGCAATTCTTTTGTAGCACTATCTAACTTCAATTCAAGCAAAGCACAATTTGAGCAAGGTGAAGGAATAGCATCTACAGCAGTCACATCTAGAGCAATAGCATCCATACAAGCAGGACTAGATTTGAAAGATTCAAGTTCATCTAGAGCATCTTTAAGTTAATTTGCAATAGAGGAATGAGCAGATTTCCGTTTGGTCAATTCATCATGCAAGCTAGAGCAAGAATCACAATCATCAGCAGGATTAATGGATTTGAGCCTAACCACTTCTAGGTTCAAGTTGTCAATCATGATATCCTGTTTTTAATCATTTTAGCTTGCCTTTTCAGATTTTGTTCAGCAACAACTAAGCATGTTTCATCTCATCTAGTGAGGGGCATACCTCGTCGGGATCGCTAAAAAGCTCATCGTCGTTGGAGGAGTCGATGTCGTGGCTGTTCTTGGCCATGAAGCACATACCGGTGAAGTCCTGGGCCTTCTTCTTGCCATGGGAATCATCGTCGTCGCCCTCCGCCCCCGAGTCCACATCGCCATATCAACATTCTCAAGAGCAAGAAGGACCCTGCTGACGAACTTCCTCAGAAGTTGGGCTTCTTGGCTTTGATCCCGAGCTTGAGGACACCTTCTAAGTCCTTCTCCTCCTTGCCCTTCACTTGGGGCATTTAGCCCAATGTGGTTTGGCCCACCACACTCAAAGCAGTAACAGAGCCACCTCTCCTTCTCGCTCCTCACCTTGTTGTAGGTCAGAATAACATTAAAATTTCAATTTCAGAGAAAATTTAAAATTTATTTATTTTTGTGGAAATTCTGAAATTTTTAAAACTTTTCCCTAATTAGTTAAAGATAAAATAAATTTAACTACAAAATCTATTATCAAGTTTAAGTTGGAAATAATTTTATTAAGTCTAAAATGTCTCTAAGAATTTATGTGAATTTTTCTAGAATTTTTGGATGTTAATTGTTATATTCTAAAGCCTATTTTAAATTTCAGGATTAAATTAAATAGAAAAACAAAAGAAAACTTCTAAACAAGATTTAAATGAAGCCTCCGCCCAACTCCTCTCTCAGCTGGCCCACACAACTAACTCATCAACCGTGACGATTCGTGATCGGACAAAAACACGTGACCACGCCCACACGCGCCTCTCCAAGCCTCACGATCCGCATCCAACGGCTTGTGACCTTTCTTCTTCCCTTCCATCTTCCTCATATTCACAAGACCGCCGCCATGGCCGCCCTTCACTCAAGCCTTAACGCCAAGACTTTACTACCCCTTTTCTCGCGTTAGGCGCAATCAAACCAGCGCCTCGCCGCGCTCACTCCGCCTGCTTTCCCCTCTTTAACCCTCTTTAATCTCCACTTCGCTCACCACCGCCATTGAAGCCACGCGACGATCTCGTCTTATCGACCGCCTCGACCCTATAAAAGGAGCACCGCGCGCTTTGCTCCCTCAATCCAACGCGACCACTCACTCACTCTCTCGTTCTCACCTTGAGGAATTTGGAGATTTTTCACCGCGCCAAGTTTTGAATTTTCTTCGATTCCGCCAAGACTCGTTGGCACCGCGTCCTCGTGGCCGCCATCTTCATCATCGTTGACTCATCGCGAACTCGCTTGCTCATCTCCGTTTTGTCGGAACGCCAGAACATCTTCGTCACCATAAGCCGCCGCCGCCGCTAAAACCTCAACGCCGCCGAAGTCTCCGGTCACGTCGCCGCTAATTTGGTAAGCATCGTGTCGGCCTCCCCTCTCTCGAACGCGCCCATTCACACCTCGCCGTGGTGCGTGGCGCCGGCGAGGTGTTGCCGAGTTCGCCCATCGAACCGACGTGGCCATGCCACGCAAGCGCCAACGCGCGCCACCTCAGCCAGATCCGACGTGGA
The DNA here is from genome assembly GCA_036346405.1 of Phyllostachys edulis. NCBI lineage: Eukaryota > Viridiplantae > Streptophyta > Magnoliopsida > Poales > Poaceae > Phyllostachys > Phyllostachys edulis. The sequence continues at coordinate 50,939,929 of CM070554.1, read as the reverse complement.
TGCTGCGTGGCGCCACGCCACCCTCACGCCATATCACCACAACCCCAACCCTAAAGCCACATGGACTTAGTTCATATAGACCGTGTCTATGACACTTAGGCCCCACATGTCGAAAAATTATTTTAATTCATTTAATTCCTGGAAAATCATCGCTGACGCCAAGATGCTAATAATTAGAATTTCCTTTAGGAGAATAATTCGAGAAAATTGTTTAATAACAGATTTAGTTTAAAATTTGTAAAATTCATAACTTTTGCATTATAACTCCAAATTAGATGATTCAAGTTGCTAAAATTTTAGAAAATTATTGTCTAACTAAATAAAATATAATAAATCAATTTAGAGTCCATTTTAGTTCTGTTTTAGAATTTTGAATTCTTTTAAATATCAAATTTAAGATTAAAATTTGTAAAATTCATAATAATTGAATCCTAACTCCAAATTTAGTGAAACAAATTTCTAAAATTTTATAATTTGATTATCTAGCTCAATAAAATAAAATTATTATATTTAGACTTGGTTTATTTTGTATTTCTGAGTTTTATTTGAATTTTATTTGATTTGCCTTATTTTCACGCTTAGACTTTGATGATTCCTGGAATTTGATACTTCTCAAGACTTAGATTTTCCAGATCGCAACGAAGGCAAGTTATACTTTGACCATTTTGCCCCTATTATTTTAAAGTTAATTAAATTCAGTTTTTAAATTATTAAATGCATGCATAATTTTATTCAAGTATTTCAAATTCTGCTTAAATAATTAGTTATTCCTATTATCCTTGTATGCCAAATTTTGATGTTGCCTTGACATTCCTTTGTCACCTTAGATAAATTATTATGTTTAATAATCAAATGCTTCGCAAATACTTAGACCATGATTTATCTTTTTGGGAGAATTTTAGCCAACTCAATAAAATTTGTTTGAAAATTAAAACTATGGTATTGTTTTACCATAGAGAATTTGTAAAGATGGTTTTATAGAAATAAAATCAAAAGGGTTTGGACTTGGGCTTAAAAGAATGAATGGTGGGTGCAGTTTATGCACCTGCTTAGTCTGTTAAGATTAAGACCTGTGGTTTAAATTGAATGACGCCCAAGTCAATTGAGGACCGGTCTTTGAGCGCATTTTGTTATGCCTTATCAGACAACCACATGTCCTGTATGGGCAGGACTGCTAAATAATTTGTAATACCTCTTAGTTATTTGTGCTATGTTGTATGTATGGGTGTCTGCAGATGCTTTCCCATCCGCGCAAGAGGGGTTTTGAGGACGGTCGATCAATGGAAGCTAAACCTTAGCGGCACAAGTACTTTGAGGTAGAACATTGTAACGGCCTTGTGATGTTTGTTCACACACGCCTTAGGAAGCGTGGATTGGCCGACACAAAGAGTATAATATCTCGTGGGGTAAAGTTGTACAAACTCGCAGAGTGTAAAACTATTCAATAGTCGCGGCCCACGGTCATGGACATGCTAGCAAAGCCACTCGAGTTAGTTTTGTTTTTGGTTTTAAAATGATTTCAACAGATAGTTTCAGATGGATAGTCCTGTGGGAAAATTAGGCGGGTAGCCATTGTGATTGGAGGATATCCATCATCTTTTATGGAGGTTATCCACAATAAACTATTGTCATTTAAAATGGAGATTTAGATTATTGTATGAAATGGCTTTGAAATCTAATATGATTATTTAAATTAAAACCGCCGCTTACGCAAAATAACCTTGCCAAGATCCTTTGTCTACCTTATGCATGCATATCAATTCCATATTGGTGTAACTTGCAGCACGGTAGTTGTGCTCACTCTTGTCAATAATCTTTATTCAGAGAAGATATCTACCAGAGGCGGTGAGGATCTTGACGCTTAGGTCAAGGCTTCTGCATTTATTGCTGTGGGCGAATCGTTGGGTCTACTACTATTATTCTCGCTCACTGTGTTTTACTTTATTTGGCCTCGTGCTCTTTGTAATAATCTCTGAATAAATATTAATAAAATGCGTGATATGTTTTGATTATCACTTTTGTTTGACTGTACATTAGCTATCCCGACTAATGTATGAACACAGAGAATTGGGATCCTTCGCCTCCGGGTTCGACAAAAGTGGTATCGAGCCATATCGATCGTAGGTCGGGCTTTAGAATTTTCTTAAGGATTTATTTTTCAAAAACTAAACATATTTTGAGTCTATTCAAGAGTCTTCAACACTTCTTTTAAAATGGTTATCAACTTATCTTATTCTCTAAATTGTAGATGGTCAACAACCAACCCGGATTTCCCATGGAATTTTCACGACACCGGGTCAGCACTTCTATGGAAGATGATGCAACACTTAGGTTACAACCAGAGACCAACTTATCAAGGGTACATGTATAAAGTGGGGAACCAAGAGCGTTGGAGACTTGAAGTAATCCTCACGCCAACCTTCAACCAAACACAAACCACCACATCTTCGACGCCCAAAGGAGACGCGATAATTTCGTTGATGGACTTCAGATGCAGCCAGAGAGGCAACACGCCGCCACGCCATATTTACAACAATTATTTTGAGGACTCGAAGTTTCACTACCACCCCATGCACATTCCGACTAAATTTGGATAGCACCTTTCGCCCTCGCTGAGTATGAGGACTCTCTGAGCTTACTCACCAAGTGGACTGTTTAAGGCAATGGATTATGCCTACGGAACACTCGATGAATCTGCTGCGTAATACTCGTAACACTGCTAGATGCGTAAGAAAGGCCGAAAGCAATGAAGAAGAGTCAAGCTATATACAAGGCAGAGAGGGTAGTACTTATGAGCCGATTATACCCTCTTACACCTTAGTCAGATCTCATATGATCGTTAGATGCTAATTATGAGCTATCAATGTCTCTTGTGATAGCCATAATCAAACAATAAAATAAAATAATAAAAGGACTATTTTGGCAAAATTTGGTTCTTTTGTCTTGTGCTTGTTAGTTCTTGGGTCATAAAAATATTATTCCCTTAGAACTTTATTTATATACTCTATTCTCGAGTCTTTAGAAGATTCCACAGATGGTTACCACACGCCACGGCAGAAGGTAGCGCCAAGGCCAAGGAAATCCAAACGCAGACACAGAAAACCCCGCCCAAAGAACCACCTCCTCCACTGTGCCAGAAGGGCCCGATTGGCGCCAGATGATGGCCAATCGTACACATCCGATAGACTGTTAGCTCACCCATTAACATCAACCAAGCAAAGACCACCAAGCACCACCACCACCTCCACCGCACAAAGATTGACCATGGCGAATTTTATGCGTATCGCCCACCGACCTTCTCCAAAGAAAGACAGAGCCAATGGATGCCGATGATCGGATCCGCTATCGGAAGAAGCCGGATATCACTCAATGTATCGATCGTGAGAGAGTCCTGCTTTGCCTCTCATCACCTCACCGTCCCGCATCGTAATGGTGGGATAACTATAACATCTCCCATGCCGATGCGCAGACTATCTCTTGGGAGGAGTTTGTGCGGGCTTTTCGCCATGCACATATTCCCGCGGGATAATGACCCTAAAGAAGAAAGAGTTCCACGCTCAAACAAGGCAACCGCACAAGGGGGAATACTGCACAAATTCAACCAAATTTTGCTCGCTATGCCCCAAACAGATGTGGCTAGTGATGAAGAAAGGCAGAAAGGTTCATGGATGGTTTAAACGATGAGATCTCACCCACCGGTCTCCAATGACTACACCGACTTCCAGAAGCTTAGTGAATAAAGCTTTTCGCCAGAGGCCAAACATCTCGCAGATGGAGAACTAGCGAAGGATGGCCGCCGTAAGTACAATGTCGAGGACAACCCAAGCCTCGCGTTACACACCTCGACCACCGCAGCATGGAGGATTTCATCTTCCACACTCGAGCTCCAAAGACCAACACAATACTAATACTTCAAAGCTCAGAGTAACTCAACTGGAGGTCGGCCTCACAGAAGAATCCGATTTCATCAAGCTTGAGTGACATGTTTTCATCAAGAACGAGACGGGCATTATGCTAACAGATGCCCTAAGAAGTCAGCAAGGTGCACCACCGCTAGGCCAAGACCAGAGTTCCAACACCACCGGCAATCAAAAGCCTAAATTCAAGATATTTAAGGACGTGAACCACGTTATCAGCAGAGAGAAGCTCAAGCAAAGACCGGATGTCGCCCTTGGTACGCTTCCAATCAATTCAAGACCAAAGATTAGTTCTATTTGATTCCGAGCATCGCACTCTTTTGTTTCCAATAAATTTGTGGGAAAACATGGGTTACCTATCTCCTTTAGATAATCCTATGATAATTCACTCCCCTGCTCGTAAATGAGAACTAGTTATCTTTGCCCAAACCTTACCCTTGAAATATCCTGAGTAACCTTCCTAGCAGATTTGATAGTTTTGCATTCTCAAGGTTTGATGTGATTCTTGGAATGGATTGGCTAGCCAAGAATCAAGGACAAATAAATTGTGCCAATAGGTCTATTGCTCTTACCAATAAGCAAGGAATCTCAAAGGAATTCAAGCCCAAGACTAGTACCGAGGAAGATCGATTCTAACCAAATTGAAAGAGTTAAAGCTTGAAGATATACCATTGGTACAAGAATTTCCTGATGTTTTTCCCGATGAACTACTCCTAAGATGCCACCCGACAGGACGTAGTATTTATAATTGACTTAGTCCTGTGGACCGCCCCAATCTCAAAGCGACCCTATAGAATGCCTACCAATGAGTTGGCGAGATGAAGAAACAGATAATGGAACTAAAACAGAAAAGGTTATATACGGCCAAGCTCATCACCTTGGGGAGCACCGATTATTTGTCAAGAAAAAAGACAATAGTATGAGAATGTGTGGGATTACAGATCACTTAATGAAGTGACAATCAAGAATAAGTACCGCTACCTAGGATCGATGATCCGCTTGATCAATTAAAGGAGCAAGTGTATTTTCAAAGATTGACTTGAGATCCGCTATCACCAATCAAGATCGCACTTAAGATATCCCAAGACCCATTCACAACTAGATATGGATCGATGAATTCACAAAGGATGTCGTTCGGTTTGACAAACGCCTCGCTTATTTCATGAATATGATGAACAAAGTGTTCATGGAATTCTGGATAAGTTTGTGGTTGTGTTCATCGATGACATTCTCATTTATTCAAAGAATGAAGAAGAACACGAGGATCATCTCGTAATAATTTTGGGAAAACTCAGAGAAAATCACTTTATGCCAAATTTAGCAAGTGCTAATTTTGGCTAAGTCAAGTGGCATTCCTTGGACATATTGTGTCACAGGAGGAGTTGCAGAGATCCAAACCAAAGTTGAAGCCGTAATGGATTGGAAACAACCCAAGTCTGCCTCAGAGGTGAGAAGTTTCTTGGATTAGCGGGTATTACCGCAGATTTATTGAAGGGTTCTCCAAGATAGCAAGACCCATGACTCAACTTCAAAAAGGAGAAAAGTTTGAATGGACAGAGGCTCGTGAAAAGAGTTTACAAGAACTCAAGAAGAGATTAGTGTCTGCACTGAGTGTTATCTTCGCCGATATTCATAAGGATTTTGAAATCTTCGTGATGCATCCCGCCAAGGACTTGATGTGTACTTATGCAAGAAGGCAAAGTAGTGGCTTATGCATCTCGCCGCTTAAGACCACATCGAGGAAATTATCCGACTCATGATCTTGAGTTAGCAAAGAATTGTGCATGCTCAAAATCAAGCGGCATTATCTCATTGGTAACCGTGAGATTTTCACGGATCATAAGAGTCTCAAATACATTTTACTCAATCGTAACTCAACCTCGCATAACGAAGATGGCTAGAGTGATAAAAGATTACGACCTTGGAATTCATTATCATCCGGGTAAAGCAAATGTAGTTGCAGATGCCCCGAGTAGAAAGGCGACAGCAATACCATTTTGGTTCGTAAGAATCACCTGAATTGTATGAAGAATCAAGCATCTAAATCTAGAGATTGTCAATCAAGGATGTGTCAATGCTTTGGAAGTTCAACCCACTCTTCAGAGTCGATTAGAGAAAACAAATAGAAGACGAAGACATCAAAGAAATCAAAAGAATATGAGAAGAGGCAAAGCCCCGTGATTCTCTCAAGATGAGCAAGGAACAAAGGTGGTTCGAAATCGATCTGTGTGCCTAATCGCCAGGAATTAAAACAACAATTCTGAAGAAGCACATGAATCACCCTACTCCATTCATCCCTAAGTACCAAAATGTACCAGATCTGAAAGAGAAGTATTGGTGGGTCAAGATGAAGCGAGAAATCGCTGAATTTGTTGTCCGCAGATGTATGTCAACGAGTTAAGGCAGAACATCAAAGACCACCGGTTTGTTACAACCATTACCAATTCTGAATGGAAGTGGGAAGAAATTGGTATGGATTTCATTATCGATTTCCTAGGACCCAAACAGATGTGATTCCATTTGGGTGATAATTGATGATTGACTAAAGTGGCCCATTTCATTCCAAATAAGACCACTTATCGAGTAGCAAACTAGTCAATTATATGTGGCCAAGATTGTTTGTTTACATGGTGTACCTAAGAAGATTGTCTCCGATAGAGGTTCTCGGTTCACTTCCGATTTTGGAAGAGTCTTCACGGCTTTAGGAACCAGACTCAACTTCAAGATGACTTATCACCCTCGGACGGATGGTCGATGTAACGCGTCAACCAAGTTCTTGAAGATATGCTTCGAGCCTGTGCCTTAGACTATGGAAAAGTTGGGACAAGAATCGCCTTTGCGCAATTCTCGTACAACAATAGCTACCAAGCTAGTCTACGATGTCTCCATTTGAGGCTTTATATGGCGAAAATGTAGAACTCCACCCTTTGGGATGAAGTAGGAGAGCACCAATTCTTCGGACCGAATTAATCAAAGAAGCCGAGAACAAGGTTAATACAATAAGAGAACGCTTGAAAGTAGCTCAAACCCGACAGAAAAGTTATGCCGACAACCGTCAAGAGAATTGACCTTGAAATAGGAGATTTTGTTTATCTCGAGTTACTCCACTCGGAGGAGTAAGAAGGTTCCTGACTAAAGGAAAACTTGCACCCAGATTTGTGGGCCCTTACAAAATTTTGGCAAAGAGAGGTGAAGTCGCTTATCGCTTAGAACCGCCAACCTCCTTGTCTCAAAGACACAACGCCTTTCATGTGTCACAACTAAAGAAGTGTTTTCGAGTGCCGTAAGATCAAACTCTTCGAAAGTATTGATCTACAAGAAGACCTTACTTATGTAGAACAACCAATCAAGATTCTAGACGCCGCAGAGCGTGTTACAGAGCAAGATCATCCGATCATATAAAGTCCAAAGGAGCCACCACCCGTAAAGTGAAGCCACCGGGAACGAGAGGAAGATCTTAAGGCGAGTATCCCCATCTCCTCGGTCAAAAATCAATCTCTGGTCGAGATTCCTTTAAGGGGAAGGTTTGTAACAGCCCAAAATTTCAATTTCAGAGAAAATTTAAAATTTATTTATTTTTGTGGAAATTCTCAAATTTTAAAACTTTTCCCTAATTAGTTAAAGATAAAATAAATTTAACTACAAAATCTATTATCAAGTTTAAGTTGGAAATAATTTTATTAAGTCTAAAATGTCTCTAAGAATTTATGTGAATTTTTCTAGAATTTTGGATGTTAATTGTTATATTCTAAAGCCTATTTTAAATTTCAGATTAAATTAAATAGAAAAACAAAAGAAAACTTCTAAACAAGATTTAAATAAAGCCTCCTACCAACTCCTCTCTCAGCTGCCCACACAACTAACTCATCAACCGTGACGATTCGCAGCCGGACAAAGAACACGTGACCACGCCACACGCCTCTCCAAGCCTCACGATCCGCATCCAACGGCTTGACCTTTCTTCTTCCCCGCCTATCTTCCTCAGGCGTCATACAAGACCGCCATGGCCGCCTTTCACTCAAGCCTTAACGCCAGACTTTACTACCCTTTTCTCGCGCGCGTTAAAGAATCAAACTCAAGGCCTCGCTCCAAGACTCACTCCGCCCCTCTTTTAACCCTCTTTAATCTCCACTTCGCCACCGCCATTGAAGCCACGCGACGATCTCGTTTTATCGACCGCCTAACCCTATAAAGGAGCACCGGTGCGCTTGCTCCCTCAATCCAACGCGACCACTCACTCACTCTCTCGTTCTCACCTTGAGGAATTTGGAGATTTTTCACCGGCGCCAAGTTTTGAATTTTCTTGATTCCGCAAGACTCGTTGGCACCGCGTCCTCGTGGCCGTCATCTTCATCATCGTTGACTCATCGCGAACTCGCCGCTCATCTCCGCTTTTGTCGGACGCCAGAACATCTTCGCCACCATAAGCCGCCGCCGCCGCTAAAACCTCAACGCCGTCGAAGTCTCCGGTCACGTCGCCGCTAATTTGGTAAGCATCGTGTCGGCGTCTCCCTCTCGAACGCGCCCATTCACACCTCGCCGGGTGCGAAGGCGTCGGCGAGGGTGTTGCCGAGCTCCGCCCATCGAACCGACGCGGGCTATGCCACGCAAGCGCCAACGCGGGCGCCACCTCACCAGATCCGACGTGGATGCTGCGTGGCGCCACGCCACCCTCACAGCCATATCACCACAACCCCAACCCTAAAGCCACATGGACTTAGTTCATATAGACCGTGTCTATGACACTTAGGCCCCACATGTCAGAAAAATTATTTTAATTCATTTAATTCCTGGAAAATCATCGCTGACGTCAGCATGCGCAATAATTAGAATTTCCTTTAGGAGAATAATTCGAGAAAATTGTTTAATAACAGATTTAGTTTAAAATTTGTAAAATTCATAACTTTTGCATTATAACTCCAAATTAGATGATTCAAGTTGCTAAAATTTTAGAAAATTATTGTCTAACTAAATAAAATATAATAAATCAATTTAGAGTCCATTTTAGTTCTGTTTTAGAATTTTGAATTCTTTTAAATATCAAATTTAAGATTAAAATTTGTAAAATTCATAATAATTGAATCCTAACTCCAAATTTAGTGAAACAAATTTCTAAAATTTTATAATTTGATTATCTAGCTCAATAAAATAAAATTATTATATTTAGACTTGGTTTATTTTGTATTTCTGAGTTTTATTTGAATTTTATTTGATTTGCCTTATTTTCACGTTTAGACTTTGATGATTCCGGAATTTGATACTTCTCAAGACTTAGATTTTCCAGATCGCAACGAAGGCAAGTTATACTTTGACCATTTTGCCCCTATTATTTTAAAGTTAATTAAATTTAGTTTTTAAATTATTAAATGCATGCATAATTTTATTCAAGTATTTCAAATTCTGCTTAAATAATTAGTTATTCCTATTATCCTTGTATGCCAAATTTTGATGTTGCCTTGACATTCCTTTGTCACCTTAGATAAATTATTATGTTTAATAATCAAATGCTTCGCAAATACTTAGACCATGATTTATGTTTTTGGGAGAATTTTAGCCAACTCAATAAAATTTGTTTGAAAATTAAAACTATGGTATTGTTTTACCATAGAGAATTTGTAAAGATGGTTTTATAGAAATAAAATCAAAAGGGTTTGGACTTGGGCTAAAAGAATGAATGGTGGGTGCGAGTTTATGCACCTGCTTAGTCTGTTAAGATTAAGACCTGTGGTTTAAATTGAATGACGCCCAAGTCAATTGAGGACCGGTCTTTGAGCGCATTTTGTTATGCCTTATCAGACAACCACATGTCCTGTATGGGCGGACTGCTAAATAATTTGTAATACCTCTTAGTTATTTGTGCTATGTTGTATGTATGGGTGTCTGCAGACAGCTTTTCCCATCCGGCGCAAGAGGGTTTTTGAGGACTACCCCAATGGAAGCGAAACCTTAGCGGGCACAAGTACTTTGAGGTAGAACATTGTAACGGCCTTGTGATGTTTGTTCACACACGCCTTAGGAAGCGTGGATTGGCCGACACAAAGAGTATAATATCTCGTGTGGGTAAAGTTGTACAAACTCGCAGAGTGTAAAACTATTCAATAGCGCGTCCACGGTCATGGACATGCTAGCAAAGCCACTCGAGTTAGTTTTGTTTTTGGTTTTAAAATGATTTCAACAGATAGTTTCAGGATGGATAGTCCTGTGGGAAAATTGGGCGGGTAGCCATTGTGATTGGTGGATATCCATCATCTTTTATGGAGGTTATCCACAATAAACTATTGTCATTTAAAATGGAGATTTAGATTATTGTATGAAATGGCTTTGAAATCTAACATGATTATTTAAATTAAAACTGCTGCTTTACGCAAAATAACCTTGCCAGTATCCTTTGTCTACCTTATGCATGCATATCAATTCCATATTGGGTGTAACTTGCGAGCACGGTAGTTGTGCTCACTCTTGTGAATAATCTTTATTCAGAGAAGATATCTACCAGATCGGTGAGGATCTTGACGCTTAGGTCAAGCTTCCCCATTTATTGCCTGTGGCGAATCGTTGGGTCTACTACTATTATTCTGCTTCCGCTGTGTTTTACTTTATTTGGCCTCAGGCTCTTTGTAATAATCTCTGAATAAATATTAATAAAATGCGTGATATGTTTTGATTATCACTTTTGTTTGACTGTGTACATTAGCTATCCTGGACTAATGTATGAATACAGAGAATTCGGGATCCTTCGCTCCCGGGTTCGACATAGGCTCTCGTGAATTTTGTAGATAAGAGGGCTAAGTCATCCTCAGGTAGCTTCTCTAGCTGCTCATCGCTCAAGGAGTGTAAAGCGGACAATGAAAACCTAGATAAACCAAAATCCAAAGTATCAGAAGAACTACCCTTAGATGGGTCAACCACTAAAGCCATCGACTCTATCTTGGAAAGATGCGAGATGAAATCAATCTCATGCGTCTTCAACCTTGAGTAGAGCTTATCCATGGTAAGCTCACTCATGACAGTGTTGTCATTGATGGAAGTGATTTTCATCCCCCTAGACTTTCACATCAAGAGCACCCAAGAGCTGACGTGCATTTTCAGATTCAATGAACACAAGATCCATAGCTCGTAAGTCATGAAGGATATTTGAGAATCTTCCCCACAACTCATCCAAAGATTCACCGGGCCTTTGTTCAATCTTTGAGTATTCTTTCTTGAGTTGATTCTGTCTCACTTCCTTGATCACGGTAGAGCCCTCATAGTAATCATAGAGGGTCTTCCAGATCTCATGAGTAGACCTCAAATGAGCGATCAACGTACAAGTACTGCAAAGGACTTGTGTTGAACCCAAATCAAAACCCCAAGCGAAAGACCAAAACTGGAGATCAAAATCCTCGGAAGTGGTCTGACCGACGTATGTGGCGTAGTCTGACTAAAGCGCGGTCTGACCGACGGCTTAGGCACAGTCTGACCGGGGTCCAGTCTAACCGGTGTATAAATTTCGGTCTGACCGGCCGCACGATGAACAGAACAGACAGCCCGAAAACCGAAACTCAAATCGACCTAACTTTTGATCCACACGACCAAACTCCACCAAACTTGACACACACCTTCTCTAAGATATTAGGAACCTATTCCAACAAGGATCGTGAAGATCCATGCCAAAGTTCTTTCCTTTTTCAGTTTGAACGAAGAGTGCTCCAAAACCGACTCAAAATCAAAATATGATCTAAAGACTTGCTCGTGGGTGATTGATGATCAAGATGATCTTAGATGTGTTCCCACATGTCACAGCAAGCTAGATTATGGCAAGAAACCAATAGAAAACTTGTGGATCAAAGAATGACTCAAAATCACCAAATAGAAAAAGAGAACACGAGACTCATCTTTGAGAGATCATGCATAGATTGATTTGAGATTGAGAGGGTTTACAGCCACTCCATCTAGGAGGACAAGAGTCCAATCCATGAGTACACACTCAACTCATCTCTCTAGATCCCTAAGCCTCTTCTTTCCTTTCTTAGTCCCTAAAACAGGACTAGGGTTTTCCAAATGAAGTCCTGAAGGGTGCTGGACAGCAGCCACCCCTATTTATAGTGGAGGCCTAGCTTCTAGAAGAGTAAACTCTAATGGGCTCCCGTTAGGCCCACACACAAACGGGTCACACACGCACGTATTTTAAAGCATCGTCTTCATCTCCTCTTGACCTAAACCACTTCTCCATGCGTCGTCTCGCGCCGTGGTTTAGCCAAAATCACCAAAATACCCTTCTCGATCCTTCTCCGAAGACGAGTCCAATCTTGGTGAAACAACCGCCTACTTCGCCACGTATAGGTTGATCAACAGCTCTCATCATGTCGGCAAGTCTCTCCCGTCCGGCTCCTATCGTAGCCACCATGACACTTGCACCGACCCCCACGCCGCTTGATCCAACCCGTCGCACCAAACTGTCCATTCGATCACCTTTGTCCAATTTGCGCCATGCTTGAATCCATTGACCCCACCCGGCATCCTCGATCGTTCTGAATCTTAGCTCTCCAAACTTAGTCCCTATCATCCTCGCCATTGATCTTCAAGCGTCCTGCACAATAATAGACAAAGAAATCGATTCCGGGAATAAGTTCTTCACAACTTAACCCACGTTACTGAAAACATGCATTATGCAGCACATATGCACTGAAACCTATGAACTTGACCTATCCCATCAATGGTCGCCACCTTTTGGCCGATGAACAAGATAAATCCGTCGATCGCCATTCATTGGCCGCCGATCGCACCAGTCGGTCTCGACCGCTTCAAAGACGCTGGTCCGACAAGACTGCTCGACAAAGACTTTTAACTTCAATAAAACGCACAATTCAACAAACCTTCAAAGCCATTGCCAATTGTAACATTATCCTAAGATCATGAGCATATCCCCATGATATCCACAGCTTGTCGCCTCCCCCGGCCTTGTTGCTTTTGGTGGCTCTCAGTGGTGACTGTGGTTTTCTTGTGAATGAATAGATCGAGATAAGATTTTGCCTCTTCGTCTCGGACTCGTTTTCCTCCCCGGCCACAAATCCGAACCCAAACAGATTTTGGTTTCGCGCACTGTCCAGTAAAACAGCCATAACTTTTGCATACGAACTCGGATTACGACGTTCTTTGGCTCTTTGGAAACCTAACGAAAGTTTCAATCTAAAAATCTAAAAAGCCCATCTCAGATCACTTCTCAAGGGCCTCTACACAGTGTCCGAAGTTGCAAATCAAAAAAGTGAAAACCCCAAAAAAAGGTCGTTTAGGGCCACAAAACAGCCTCCGAAGTTTCAGCACCCGTTTTTGCCATTCGTTCGCTGTCCAGTTTGAGTTTTCTTTCATTCCAGATTGTGTAGTCAACCATATGTAGATACTCGGGTCCAACTGTCTAGTAATTGATTGGTTTGGCTCAAAATGCAAAAAAAATTTCAATAGAAAAAACTATCACAGACGGTTTTTCCTAACAAAACCATATATGATCGTCTATTTTCGCCGGCAGTTTTGAAAAAGAACCATCTGTGATAGTCTATTTTCATAGACGGATATTGTTTAGAACTGTCTGTGATAGCTTTTTTCACAGACGGTTCAAAAACCGTCTGTGATGACCTCATATCATCACAGACCCATATTGTCATACGGTTCAAAAAACCGTCTATGATGACGATTTTGAACCGTCTGTGATGACCTTTTCTATAGTAGTGAGGTCTACTATCACAGACGGCTACCACCAACAACCATATGTGATATGTAGGATATCACAGATGGTTCTTTTTACTAACCATCTGTGATATGTCACCAATCACAAACGATTGGTACATATAACCGTCTGTGATGTCCAATGTATCACAAATGATTTTTGGTAGAAGTCGTTTGTGATAGTAGGAACAAGAAAATTAAATATTCAGTTACACAAAGGAATTAGATCAGCAAAGTAGAACAAAGGAATCTAATGAACTAGAACTTGACCTAACTCACTAAAATTTGAGATTAATCAAAAGGCTAAAAAATATATTTTTGTATGGCTTTTTTAGTGTATAGGGCGGGAAAGAAAAGTAAATGCAATCTACTATTTTTTGGGGAATTTTCGTGGGATGAACAGTACGGAATAATAAATGCATTCTACTATTTTTGTGGGAATTTTTGGAATTATGAACTATACAGAATAGTAAATGCAATCTACTATTTAAGATAATGATTCTAAGGTGTCAACGGAGCTCTGATACCAAGATGATATTGGGTGTCTGATCTTCACAACTTAGAATCTTGGATACACGTAGCACGATGATAACTCAAGAATAGCAATGCAATCTGAAATTAGGGCAACATTATGTCAAGCACAAAACCTCCTCAATAGCAATCGCACCACAACTCTCACGATGATCCAATCCACACAACCCACATGTAGGCCAATGCATGGAGAGGTTGACCATGACAGATCAGCTGAAGCAAACTCCAAGAACTTACAAGAATAAAGGAAGCAAGAGCACACAGTTCTTCTCAAGAACGATATCAATCTACTAGCTCAATCTGCAAAAAATCATCAAAATTCATGGTTCCTAGGGCTGGCCACCAATATTAAATAAGGTGTTCCACCCCCTTGGTTTTGCCACACATGGGCCAACATACCCAAAACACCAATTCGGACTCTAGAGGCCGAATTCAACTACTAAACGCAAATGGTTCGAACTCTAGTGTTTTTAACGAATACAAATGATACATGGCCAAAATAATGGGTATAATTAGTCCTAAATACGTGGCATGCAAGCCCACACAATTCCCTAACTCATTGGGCCCAATTCGGATTGAAATTCGCTTCAAATTCGGAATTGACTTTGGGCTAAAATTGGAAGCGGACTCCAATTCGGATTTTGAGTCTGTATTGGAGCCCAATAGCTCTCCTCCATGCCTAGGCATGGCATAATCCCAACTTGGGCCATGTTCCTCTCTCCTTGGGTCCATGCGCCCCTTTGGCTCTCCGTTATTCCTCCTTTGGCCCAATAGTTTCTTTCCACATCCTTTGGCCCAGTAGTTTCTTTCCGTCTCCTTTGGCCGAAAAGGCTGAAATCTTCTTTCCTTCTCCTTTGGTCGAAGCTTCTTGTAAGCATGCATTCCCTTGTGGTGCCTTCCTCCCTCACCTCCCGCCGGACACCATGGATACTTCTAGCATTCCTACAATCATCAATTAAGCAATTTGGCAGCATCATTGTCCTTTCATGCAATAAAGAACTCTCAAGTAAAGGAATCACCTTATCATTTCTCAATTGATGTCAGGTGCTCTTATGTGAGAGTAAATCAACGGGATGTCCTCATCACCACCCTATCCTGCTCCATCTCCTAGACCTGCTTGGTCGTCAACCCATCCAGCCTCTCCTAGATTGCATCGAACATCCTCTATTAGTTATGCTTGCACAACCTCTTGAACTACTTGAAAAAGATAGCCCCTAGATGCTGAATGCACCAATGGTTGCATAGGTCACACCGAGGAGAAGGCTCGTCTAGATCTTCCTGCAACTTCTTGATAGCCTTCATCAACCTAGCATGGCGGTTATGTATTATGCAAACATCTGGGTGTCTACTAACCACTCCAACCTTGATATGCCTGAAGAACCACAACGAACTATCGAAGTTTTCACTCACCACAAATGCAATAGCCACCGGGAGGATCTAATTGTTGCCATCCACGCCAATTGCCGTCGGGGTCTAGCCCTTGTACTTTCCAGTCAAGAATGTTCCATCCATGCACATCAACAGGCGGCAATATGCTAGAAGGCATCAACGCATGCACCAAATGCAAGGAAAGCCCACTGCATTACCATGTACCCCGGCGGATTGAATGAATTCTTGTCCTTCATAGTGATATGTGTCTCGAGGTTTATCTCCTTTAGCACCTCAAGTACACGAGGGAGATTGTCATACGTGGATTGGAACGTGCCGAACCTCCTCTCCATTTCCTTTTGCTTTGCCCTCCATGCCTTTGCGTAGTTGATCCTGTACTTGTGTTCTTCTCAATGTCCTGCATGATGTGTTGTGTTTCAATGTCCTGCTTCTCCACAATCTCTCCATACATGACATTTGCAATGAATGAAGAAGTGAGGTTGCAGTCATTTGGCAGTACGTTTCTTAGAATGCATGAGTGGGCCTCCAGCTTCGATAAGATCTAGTACATTTCATACTTTGGCTGGTATGCATGAATACGCCAAGGACACCCAGCTTTCACACACTTCACAGTGTACTACTCTCGGTTTGATTTCACCACCTTAAACGGCCTCTGCATTGACATCGTCCATAGCTTGATAGCGTCCTACAAAGCTAACTTCTCTGCATACATGGCATGGCGTTAACACGCACCTCATTCTACCAATACTCCCAAGAGGAATCGCGCCCATCATTCACATCTAGACCTCCTACGTCGTATCTGTTCCAAGCATCAGGTAGAGGCACCTCGGGAACATCATCATCTGAGTCGTCATATTCAACCTCGTCTATTTCCATTGCTCGTTCTTTAGCCCTAGCCCTACGGTCTTCTCGCTCCAATTCATCCACTATGCATTCAATGTCCTCCCTTTCGTCCACCTATCTACTATGTAACATCCCAATTTTCATAATCGGGCTGTTAATATTTATTTTAGCAATCTATTAATTTTATGACTGCGTTTTAAAATTTTTCCGGTGTTTAATTCAAAGGTTGTTTTTAAAATCAAATTGTTTGAAAAACTGCAATTAAAATTTTAATTATTTTGATTTTATGTTTTTGCATACATTTCAAAAATCATGTCGTCATGCATGCATTAGTATTGTCATTTTATTTTTCGGTTCGATAGACCGTAGGCAAAACACCTGCGTGTCCCTTCTTTTCCGGTCATCTCTCCCATTTTTCGACCCTGCTAACTCCTTTCACTTCTCTCCTTCAAATCTCATCCAAAAACTCAAAACCAAGTCATGCATGTCATATCACCGCAATCGTCATCGCACGACCAACCCAATTCTACAATTCATTTTCGCATGCATGGCAGTTTGAGTGAATTCGCGAAAGGAGAAAAAGAAGTAACAAATGAAACGCCTGCATGCACTCTTTTCCCTAACTTCTCTCTTCGCAATCACAACCAAAAACCAATAATCGTGCAATGCATGTTATACAGTTGCGATCGTCGTCTCAAGATCATTCCATTTTAGTGACTAGTCCGCACATGCGAGGTCGTTTGGATGAGTTGGAGAAAAGGAGGAAGAACTGCACTGCTATTTATCTCCTCCCCAACAAAACACAACTAACAAAACTAGTACTTAAAATAATTATAGGAAAAATGCATAACAAGAAAAACCCTGGAAAAATTATACAATGTGCATCACTGTGTCAAGAACCTTCCATAAAAATTTCATGATTTTTGGAGCTAGGAAACTATGTCTAAAAATTATCAAACTCCCCGCTACTATTTGTTTTTCCCCAAAACCGAACACTGTTCATTCGAAAATTTTACTCTCCAACCAATCAAAGCTCAACTCCACTATCATTTGCCTTGTCACAACCGAAGCACTCCATTCCTTTCCAGCCGACAGGACATAGCCCACTGCCTATTTTCCTTTGTATTACAACCACCCACACCTCTACCATTCATTTGTTTTCTCTCCAACTACAAAGAAAGCCAGCCACCACTTTTCCTCCCTCATCACTTCATCCCAAAGAGAGAGCACCCCATCGCCATTTCCTTTATGCAACTGAACCAAAGCAACCAGCTTGCATGCCATGAGAAATCCAACACAAGTCACTTGCCAACTTCATTTCTCCCCTACTCGCCATCTCTTTCTTTACCCAACAAAGCACAAGCAGCTCCTCTTTTCTTTATACCCACCGAGACACACACTCCCCTCATCCATTTCTTCACCCTCCCATTCAATGCACCACAACCATTCATACACCATCGCCCAATTCTTTATAGCTGTCCACCGCCATCTTCCTCACGCCATTTCTCTTTTCCCCTCAAACCTAACAAAGACCACCCATTCTTCTCTCCTCCCAATCCAAGCAAGAAACCAAAAATCCACATCTGCATGTCATACCATCACGTTCTCCATCTCATGAGCATCCCATCCATGTAGCTAGTTGTCACATGCAAGCTCTTTTGAGTGTTTTGGAAGAAGAGGAGGAGGAATGGTGGAGGGTGCTTGTCGCAGCGTTGAGCAATGGCTTGACGACTCGCCTTGGTGGCGCGCAGACGACGCAAGCGTGGTGGCGTGGAAATGCGCCATGAGGGAGCCGAGATAGCAGCAATGACTAGCGACGGCATCGACGGCGATGGCGGTGTAGTTCGGAGGTGGCCGAGTGGCAGCTCGGCATGGTGGACGACGCGGCGGCGCCAGAGCGACAACGCCGCCAAGACGAGGTCGAGGAGGCGCAAGACGAGGCAAGGTCCAGCGGCGGCTCAAGCAAGTCGGCGATGTGGGCATCAAGGGCGCCGGAGGGTCAAGCAAGGTGGCACGGCCGGTGGCTCCATGCGAAGAGGGCATGCATGTCAGAGCGGCAATTAACGGGTGCACATTTGCTCTATCACTGCTGTTAGCGATGAAGTCTCCACTACTGAGGATTGGCAAGCCAAAGATATGCAGCAGCTAGGAGAAGCAGCGAGCAGCAGTGGTGGCTTGATGATGTGCGGCGTGGCGTCGGCAAGGCGGCTCCATGGGCGTGGCCGAGAGCGACGGCGACGATGCAGAGCAGGACACGGATGCAGACAGCGGAGGCTTGCTGTAGTACAGCGGTACCGAGATGATGGACATGGACGAGGAGCCGGACGTGGATGCGGACGAGCTCGGTGATGGCTCCGGCGGACGTGGAAATGGCGACGATGTCCAGTGACGATTCGCATGCCTAGCGTTGCGATAAAATCTTTAGCATTATTTTGTTACCGCGCTACGATTAGTCGTGCATGTTGCATATTAGTCATGTGCATGTCATCTATTTATGCATGTTTAATTATAAAAATATTTTGGTAACTTAAGACCGGTATAATTCTCTGGTTAGGTCGTATTTGTGCGTAGGCGTGATTATGTATCGATATATTGGTGGATGTGAATAATTAGATTGTTGTGGCGGGATATGTGTATTGTTGATTGGTAGATGCTAGATTAAATATATGAGTTGATTATTTGATCGAATGATATTATTTTGAAGTTGCATGGATGTTAGTGGTGATCTTTGGATAATACATTAATTGGAGATTTTTCCTCTTGTTGGATTAGTAATTTTAGGAGATAGGATGCATAAGGATTTTTTATGATTTATTACTTGATGAATAGCTTGTGTGATGATATTTAATGAGATATGGATGTTGAATCGGATGAATTATTTAATCGTGACCAAATCGTTCGGATGTCTTAAGTAATATCTATGTGAATTATACATGCTAGAGTTAGGAGAAGGTAGGAATGGATTATTTGATTATGGATAAATATTTGGATTGCCATGTACTTAGTAGGTAGGTCCCATGTGCCGAGTCGGTGGAAATTGTACTCTCTATTGGATTAGTAATTGCCATACACGACTAGTCCGGTGAAATGGATGTAAGATGAATTATTAAATGTTGGATGTGCTATTAAATTGTAAAGCTCATTAGGTGTTGGTAAGTCAAATAAATCTCGATCGGTGGAAATTTTGGTGTATACGATTGTTTTGCCAAGGTGAAACTAGTAGAGTTGAATACTTAGTATTAGCTTAATTAGTCTAGTAAATAGAAATTGATAGATTTAGTCATGGTCATATGCTTATCACTTAGTGGATTTCATATAACTACTAGAAGGATTGTGTAGATGAAAGTTTATGAGTCCGGGAATTATTTGTTGGACTGACTACCTTGATTATGCCTTAGTGAAGGTTAGTATGAGATTTAGATCAAGATATGAGAATATGATCAGAGAGTGTTATGCATGTGATGGGATTCAACACCGAAGAATTGGTTAAGTCAATGATATTGAGAATATTAGATTTGCCGGTAGATGTTTTACTTTGGGAATTAAATGGAAAATAAAAGGAAATACTTAGGCCTCATTTGTCATGACAGAGGCTAGGTTAGCATGTACGCAAAAAGTATTAAATGATTTGGAAAAATCCGGAATACAATTATTTATGCACTGCATATTCATTTAACTTCAAAAATTCATAACTAGTGCAAACCAACTTCAAATCAAGTGAAACTGAGTTTGATAATTTTATTTTTAAATGTATTTTAATTTGAAATAGCTTTGAAATATGTATCTGCCACAGAGAATATAGTTTTTGGAAAGTGATCCAAAGTTGTTTTATTTTTGAACTAGAAAATGCTTTTAATTTTAAAAATTCATAACTATTTCATAAGACCTCCAAATAGGATGAACCAAGTTATTTTGGTCTTATATTAGTATTATCTATCCATCCATATAATACTCATCCTCACCACTGCTCTACAAATTTTGGCCAAATAATTAAATTAAGTAAACAGTAACCGAATTGAATTAAATTGGAATTTCCTGAAAACTGATTTCCAAACCTTCATAACTCTCACATACTAAGTCCAAATGGAATAATTCTTTCACCTAAATTCATATAAAATCATCATCTAGCTACTGTAGAAAATTCATGCATTTTGAGTACTTTGAATTTTTTGGCTTTTCTCGATGTTTATTCGATATCGTCTTTCTATAGTTTCCGAGTTGCCGGAAGTAAGCGAGTACGTAACCGAGAGTGAGCAAGTGAACTCCCAGCAAGGTAAGCATCATTTGAACTTTCTTTTGCATCATATTTGATCCCAGTTTTGTTAAGTTAGTGCAATGATAATTGCTTGCATGCTATTTTTGATAATGTCGCTAGTTTTGTGATGTGTAGATTAGTTATCTCCTAATTCATTGAGGTTATACTTGAATTATTCCAGTACCACATGCTTAAGTTAGAATGGTTGAAATATATTGTCCGGGTTTGCTTAGCCATGCAAGTCTAGAACCGGTAGTTGATTGTTGGGAATAACCCGACAATTATGGGATAAACACAACTATCATTATATACTTTTGTTTCAGATCTTCGTATCTGTTTTATGAGTCAAATTTTATCATTTTAAATGAGCTTTTGGGTTTGGACAAATGATGGTTAGTGATGGTGCCTTTGTGCACGAGATTTGGATAAGTGGTTGACTTGTCTAGGCACTTAAGGACCGAACTTTGGTAACATCTTTGATTCAAGTAAAACTCGTGCTTCCACATGCGGTGTATGGGCACTGCTTGGTTAAGTAAGGGGTTGGTGTTGTTGAGTTGATGACTGGTGGTGTGAGAACGTATATGTGTTCCATCGCATATATGCTTCGTAGGGTACCGATTGCAATTCTATAATGTGCGGGTGAGCACTATTTAAACTTTATTCATTGGGTCGGTGTTCTCGGCACAACTTGTGTGTCCATTTGGTTGGTAGGTGATATAGCCTATCCTAAGTGGGATTACGTCACGGATGGGTGATTCAACTCAATAAAACTTGCTGGAAAAATATTAAGTCTTGGTTTACCCGGCCAGCATACCATAGGAAGTATGCTATATTCGGAGGCATCTGGAGGCTTACGGGCAAATCAAGTCATGTGGGTAAAGTAGTACACCCCTGCAGGGTATAAATCTATTCAAATAGCCATGTCCGCGGTCATGGACGACCACTTGAGTTACATGGTTGCTATTGTTAGACTTGGAATTAAAATTGTGGTTATAACTTGGTATCGTCATGAATGGGATGTTCATGTTTGTTGTTGTATCAAAGTGGACAGCCACTTTGTTATTTGTATGGTTCATTTGTTATTCAATTTACTACTTATTCACATGCTTTACTTCCACTTCAAATCTGATTTTGAAATGGCAATTGAAAAACTAGTATGTGTAGGTTGTAAATTGTTGCGTCTCTTTTGCAAAACTAAGCCAATATGAGCCATCCTTTGGAACAACCTCTAGCATAACTAATTTTTATTTTTGTAAGACTTGCGAGTACCTTTGTACTCAACCCGGTTGCTACAATTTCAGGTGAGGAAGGGTATGAGCCCGTTGAGCTTGTTAGCGCCGATTTTGGCGACGCTAATGAGTAATGCTATCATTTAACTCCCAGTCGGTTGCCGATGGGTTATGGGGCATACCATGCTGGATATTTTGGTTTATTTACTTGCTTTCGCTGCTACTTAATACTCTTATTTGAATTTGGCCGGTCGGCCGTTTGTAATAGATGTAGACTTTAACTATTATGTTGTATGTCTTTTGAACTATCTATGTATGTTGTTGTATGGATGTGATCAACGTTGTATGAGAGTATGAGCATATTGGTGGCTGATCTTGGGAGCCAATATGATTGCATACTCACTGTTTGTGGCTTCCTATTTAACTCACTAAGTGTAGTGCTTGACTTGTTGGAGAACCAACAATCATGTAGTGCTCGCAGAGGAGCAGCGCGCATGATTGTCGGGGCTCTAGTTTGTAGTTAAGCCTTTCACTGAGATTGAGTTAAGTTGGAATCCATTTACTTGAGGCCCTAGAGTTATGTCCTTAAGACCATGCTTAGTCTCGGTCTTACGGAGATAACTCGGAGGTCCTCACATACTAGGTTCAATGTGGTTGTCTTTGGCAACAACTGCATCTCCACCACCATTCTATCCCATCCCACTAGCCTCAACTTCCACATACATAGTTGCACTACTCTCCCCCCACTTCATGGCACTAAAAAGTGTGCTCGGACTCTACTTCACAGAGGCCTACACCAACAACACGAATTCCCAGCCATGACGCATGCACTCTTCCAAGTAGGTCCTCTATGACTTTGTTCGCTCCATGGGCCTCAACTCCCAAAAGATGACTTCTAGCGAATGGCTCCACAAGTATTTCACAATTACGCCATACAATGTTGGGTCTAGCGAGAAAAGTAGAGGGATGCGACCTCCTTAAATAGGGGAGGGAGAGCCACACATAGCTAAGAAAATAGGGGTGGTACTATTCAAGGTACTGTTCATACATGAATAGTGCCTTGTGAACAGTACGGGTCGCGTAGGGTGGCGCCTTCCCTTGGGCCCAAGCATTATAAGGCCCAATTTGGCCTAAACAGGTGACACATCATCTTTTTTATGATTGTGGTGTACACAGAAGGAATTTGGAGGTGAGGCTAGATTCATTGGAAAGATGATGAGATAAGCTTTCCATCAAGTACTCGTGGACCTCAAACGGACTCCATATGTGAAAGTTATGCACGTTTGAAGTCAGTGCTATCTCCGGAGGCCGAATTGGATTACAGAACGTATCCAACTTGAACCCTTTAGGTGTTGATGCATTCCTCCTTGTATAGTTGCACAAATATACATTTTCATTATTAGGTAGCTTTATATTCTCATTTAAAACAAATTGAAGCTAAAGGAACAAATTCACCTTTATGGTCGTATGCGTTTGTGGTATTGTCACATCATCATCCCTTTCTTGAAAACAAAGCTGTCCTCGGCTTGTGATAAGCTAAAAATAGATTAACAAAGAAGCTAAGGTGTATGCATGGTATATGTATATGTCATTCGTTTTAACAGTTCTTCGTTGTTGAACAATTAATGTTATAAAATAGCAGCTATCATAAAAGCTCATTGTATTATCACCCTAAGGATAATCATATATGTTAATGAGCAAAACAAAATTTCTCACACAGCAATTATTGCAACTAGTTTTGCAAATTTAAGTAAAGCATTTATGCAATTCAAATCTCTGAAATTGTAAACTTGTAGGGGTAGCACATATGGGCAAATCTACAACTTTTGGAATCAAATTGAGTTTATCCATATAATTAGATTTCAATCGAGCAATAGCAAATTCATCTAGCAAGGGTGAAAAGATTTGTAAGTTCTTTCATACTTCAACATCATTATTCAGATTGTCAATACTAGATGGTGCAATAAGAGACGAACACCTATACTGAATGATCACTAAATTTTATTTTTCTGTCATAATGAACAAGATTCAACACACAAGAATTATTGTTCAAAATAGCAAGCTTCAATTCATCTATGTGATCATAAGTTATGTATATTTGATATACCATAAATTGTTGTCTACACCCTAATCTCCAATTAATTTAAAACAGTATGTGTAGGTGCTAGATAGAGAATTTAGCGATGAAAGTTTAGAAACTTTCTTCATATCACATTCTAAACTAACGGGCTCATTAAGCATGATATAGCACAACACATCAGTAGTGGATATTCTATCAAGTACTTCCTTATGTGTAATTAATTCGACATGTGCAAAATTATGTGAATTCATATCAGCACATGGTTCATTCAAGTCAGCAAGGAATATCAAAAGATTGCACTACAGCAGGTATATACTCACAAGGATGCTCTATATCTTGCTGTAGTATCAAATCAGTACCTTTGTCATTATCGTCCTCATCAGATACTGTAGGTATCTCAAACTTCTTCTCTAATGACATAAGATGCGCTAGATCATCCTTCATCTCTTCAGGCGTCTCGGCGGTATCTGTCGATGGAATAGGAGCTAAAACAATGTCAGCATTTTCACTTACCTTAGGTTGCTCCTCGCTTGTGGCTATGGGTGGTGGAGGTACAAAACGACATCTTAATTTCTTCTTCATCTCCTCCCATGTGTACACGTAGTGGTACTTGAGATTCGACCACCAATGTTGAATATCACCTATCAGCGTCGTTCTTGTCATGCTCATCTTCTCATAAGGATCAAGGTCATGTCTTTCAAAGTAGCTATCCAACATAGTAACCCATAGGAAATAGTCCAACGACGCACTCTCAGCGGTGAGTGGCAAGATGTATGCTGGTAGTTGTTTTCCTTTGAGTTCAAATCTGCCCACGATGTCATCGTAATCTACCAACTTCAACCAACCTGTCATTGTTAGTAGAAAACAAGGAAACAAATCGCAAGTATATGTTCCTATCAACTACTAGGATCTGGAGGCTCAAAGTTGCTCACACTCAAGCTAATACCAAGTTCTTACCAATTCTTACCAAGCAAACAGGTGGTGACCGGCAACTAGTGTCGGTGCTAAATGATCTCTGAAGATTGATAAAAATGATTGCAAGCAACTGGTACCTATACAATGGTGGTAGGTGGAGCTAGGATAGGCTTCGATATGGTAGCAAGAATTAGCAACAATCAAATTAGTAAATGCAAGTTGAAAAATTGCTCAAAGTACTAGTCAATGTTGCTGATCCTAGCCTAGAAAGAGCTAGTAAATCAAAGCCTATGAAGAGAAGTGTATGAATGCACACGCAAAGATTAATGTGACTTCATGTAAGCAAAGAAAAACCTCACACCAAGTGCTAGGAGAGATGATAGCCAACTACTCAAATTTCTTTCGAAGGGCACAAGATTATTCACATGATGTAGAACACAAAAATCAGAATAACGTTCAATGTAAACAGCCCTCTAGTTTAAGCAGAAACAAAAGCTAGTCTCAAGAGATGAAAAAGCAAAGTTTTATATGGCTTATATATACTTGTTTGAAAGGTTTCGATGATATCTACAACTTTGCAATTGACGCGAACCCCAAATTCCGAAGGGAAAATCGAAAGAATCGCCAAAAATAGAAACTAAAAACTTGCAACACGAATTCGAGACCGAAGATGGCCAATTTTGGGGGTCTTCAATGGTGACCCAATGCTTAGGTTTATTGTATGTGCCTCGTCATTAGCTTTCCAATGAGTACAAGAACGTCAAAAACGGACACCGTATACAAAAGTTATGCATGTTTTATTAAAGGTGTCTTAGAAACGGAATCCTACTCAGACTCGAAACTGTCTCAGGTTCAAATTGGAAATTGCTATATCTTTCAAACCCATGGGCCAAACTTGCTGAATTTTTTTATGGAAGCTTGTGGTTATATGTAGAAGTTCTCCACCAATTTTCATGCACTTTTCTATTATATTTTTTTCTCGTTTTTTTCTACCGCGGCTTTTTTCTATGCGGCTGCCTCTTTCTCCTTCTAATATTTGGCCGGCCCTAGGGTTTACCGCAAGTCGCAAAAAAAAAACAAAGGATGGATGCTGGACTTGGACACCAACTCTCGCAAAAGATCATGGCAATCCTCTCGGTTTCATGGTGAAAACGGCTTGAACTCTAGTAAGCAATTCAGATTAGATGAATTGGAACGAAATACTAGTTTTAGTGTGGATTAGAGGAGTTCTAACCCACGAATTTTATGTTTTAGATGCAAAAACTAAGAACCCTACAAGAACAATCAAGTGACACGAAGTAAATACGAGATGCAACTAGACAAAGACTAACTAGATAATAACTAGAAGTAGAAATCACCAGCTAGACACGACAATGCAACCATAATTCAACAAGCAAAAATTACCAAAAAGAAAAATTGCAGAGGCTCAAATGGGGTTCGGACAGGGATTCAAGTGGCGCAACAAAATTTTTGTGGGATATTTTCTGTACTCTAGGTATGAAAAATGAATCTACTACTAGAAGCTAGGAGGTGGAGGCTCGAGAGATCAAGAAGCTCGCGGCAAGCAAGTGGTGGGGGCATGCCGATGAGAGCGCCATGGCCGGAATGGACCTCGGTGGCAGTGGCGTGTCGCACTATCTCCAGCTCCTCCACTCCCATCAGCAGCAGCAACTACCATCGACGCCACTCTCCCTGGCCTCCCATGTCGAGGCGGAGCAGCGCTCTAGGCCATCGCCGGACAGGAGCCCCGTCGCTGGCACCGAGACGGGCGGGGGTGGCGCAGACCAATAGCCATCGTCCTCGATGTTGGAAATATGCCCTAGAGGCAATCATAGAGATGATTATATTTCATTATGTTCATGACATTGGATAATGTGTTATCTTGTTCCTAGAATAATATTGGTAATATTGATTATCAAGTATGTGACTTGATTGTGAAACTCTATATTTCTGCGATAATTATTCTTATACGATCCCTGGTCGGAAACATATGAGGACACATATGAATAGACTAGCATATGTATTGGTTGATGACTATGTTTCACGAGTCATAGATATGGAGATATCAAACCAATAATATGGACACATGTTAGAGAACAAGATGTTGGATAAGACCCACCTTGAGACACTATTGAGATTGTTATGACTCTATGTGTCGTTAGTTGGTCTCAAGCAATGATGATGTATAATCCTTAGACCTGAGATCAGCATGGTTTCCTACATGTGTAATAGCACTCTTAGGGGGTTGCCAAACGCTACACCGTAACTGGGTAGCTATAAAGGTAGCTTTCGGGTATGCTGTGAAACATGGAGAGGAATGTGACTAGTCGGATATGGGATTTGCCCCTCCTAACATAACAGGAGAGATGTCTCTGGGCCCCTCGTTGTGATCGGATAAAGAAAGTGCATGGTCATGCCACTAGTAGTCGAAGTGTTCGACCACGTAAAGTTATCTGACACTCGATCGAGAAAGAATTGAATAGTCCATGGATGACACAACATCTCACCTGGAGTTCAACCAGACATCATGAGGCAAAGGGAGTATACACGAGTAGGTCGCTTAAGTTCGACGCTTATGAATCGGTCGTGATATCTGATACGAGCTGGTCGAGACTGGTCGATATCTGAGATATGAGCTGGTCGAGATCGGTCGAACGTAGTCACAGAGTGGTCGTAACCTGGTCTTAAGCAATTCTGAATGGTCGTGACCAAATCTGACTGTCAGATAAAGATAGGACACAGTCGTAAGTGATGAGGACACGTCGTAGATCATATTGCATTAAGGTTCGTCCGATATATTTTGTGTGTATTCGGGAATCGATATGCTCTGCTAGGAGCCGCTACGACTCGTGATCGGAAACGGTTTCCGAGTCACAACCGAACTACACATGAACCTACAGGGTCACACACTTAACGGGTTGGAATAAACCAGTACGAATACGATTCGTAAATGTCTCCGGATAGGATCCGTCACGAGCACTATATAAGGAGATGCATGAGGCTGGTTGGAAAATGCGTGAAACACCACCGAAACCCTAACCGCCATCTTCCTGAGAGCTCCGCCGTGCGACTTGGTGCTAGCACACCAGCGTTCGGTTGTTCCTTCCCTGGACGTGTGGATACCGTAGAGGCGCTACTACGATTATTGCGCTTGAGGACGATCCGCGATCTTCACAAGGAATACAGAGGTTGCTGGAGGAGACGATTGACTACGACCATTGCATCGACTTGCTAGACGTTGGACGATCGACTACAACCACTACATCGACGTGCTCTTCGTTGGACCAGGTTGCTCCAACCCTTCTTCCACTGCTCTGCGCGTCTGGTGGTAACGATCTATGATCATCTACTTGCTTGGCATCCTGTTTTGCGTGGTAGAAATTTTTGTTTGTAGCTATCGTAGCCTACCCGCGACCCAACAGTGGTATCAGAGCCATCCTGCGTAGTTTTTGATCTGGATCGATCGCATATATTTGATATGTGGTAGTAGTAGATTGGATCTATTACTGGTCGGGTCTAGTAACCTAGATCGGTTCATTTAAATGGAACGATCTAGACTCTGGTCGATTTGATCGATCGGTTTCTCAGTGGTAGTAGATGGGTTTACGAGGAGGTATGAGCTTATGAGGACCAGATGGTTTATTGCACTTGTTCACGACCAGACTGCATATCACTCCTACCGGTCGGAATTCCGCCATCGGAGTATGCCGCAGTGTGTGGTCGTATCAAGGCATTGATCGGATTAGTTCGGAATAGGGCTAATTTGATTAACCCGATGATTTCCAAGGCTCAGATACGTGAATAAGATTCATGTTTCGGAAAAAGTTTCTGAGAGCGCTGCCCTCGACCAGCGAGGGGCGCTGCACCCTCGAACCCCGCCCGCTAACCGGCTAGAGGTAGTGTGTGCTCATGTCGTCCGTTAGAATTGTTTGTAGCTATCGTAGCCTACCCACGACCCAACACTCGACCATGGTGCAATCGAAGGGTGGCGGGTGTTCCGGTAGGCCAGTGCAGCTCCCGCGTGGGAGGCCACCGGGGTCCAAGAACAAGCCCAAGCCGTACATCATCCTAATGCGGGACAACCCCAACACGCTCCACTCCCACATCCTCGAGGTCACTGCTGGCGCCGACGTTGTTGACTGCCTCTCCGAGTGCGTGCGCCGCCAGGGCCGCTGCAGCCTAAGGCATCGTAGTCATCTGTGGTGACCGGAGGCGATGCCGGTGGGGGCAGCGGTGGACTCAGCATGTCGTTGTAAAATCTTGCAGGGAATGTGGGTGGCTACCAGTTGCCAAGAGACAACTTTGGGGGTTGGAGCGGCAGCATCAGGGACAGAGGTGACCCCGTTCACCTCTGTAGTGAAGGTGGTCAGGCTGGTGATGAGGGGGAGCGGGTGCCGACCGGTGGTGAGCGACCACTTGGAGGAGCAACAGAGGAGAAATCAGGCTTGGGAGAGAATCACCTCCTTCATTTCACCCGCGGCGATAGAGAGCGAGGGCAAGAAGCGCACAGCAGGGTCGAGCACGGTGGCGTAGTCAAAGGATGGGAGGGTATAACATCCCAAAATTTGGCTTTTCAAAAATCTTTTGTGATGCGACAATGGGTGTCCCGATCTTTCAGAGAGATAGATAACTCGATTTGGGTGGAGACGACTCTCACGATTCGGCTGCCAATCACGAACGACCAATATGCCGGCAATCGCTGAACCAACTCCGAGTTCGTTATCGACCTTGCTAGAAGCACGATCGACCTAACCACGATGGTCTATTCCTGCATGCAATCGAAGAACAAGCAAGAACAAGATAAATAGCAATCTAAAATTGTAAATAGGATTGAAATATTTGATAAAGTTGGCATTTTCAAGCGGTATTATGGTTGGTCTAGTCAACACAAGCTAATACATGAAGTTGCAATGAAACTAACTTTTAACTAAACAAAATCCAAGAAAAGTAGAGGGATGTGGCCTCCTTAAATAGGGGAGGGGGAGACGCACATCGCTAAGAAAATAGGGGGTGGTACTATTCCTGGCATTGTTTATGTGTGAAAAGTGCCGTGTGAACAGTACGGGCCGCCTAGGGTGGTGCCTCCCTTGGGCCCAAGCATTACAAAATCCAATTTGGCCCAAATAGGTGACACAATAACTTTTTTGATGATTACAATGTGCACAGAAGGAATTTAGAGATAAGGCTAGATCCGTTGGAAAGAGGACGAGATAAGCTTTCCATCAAGTCCACGTGGACCTCAAACGGACTCTGTATGTGAAAGTTATGCACGTTTGAAGTCAGTGCTGTCTCCGGAGGCCGAATTGGATTCTAGAACGTATCCAACTTGAACCCTTTAAGTGTTGATGTATTCCTCCTTGTATAACTGCACAAATATACATTTTCATTATTAGGTAGCTTCATATTCTTATTTAAAACAAATTGAAGCTGAAGGAAGAAATTCACCTTCATGGTCGTATGCGTTTGTGGCATGGTCACATTATTTTGAGTAGTTCCCTAGAAAATTTCACCAATTTTATTTGAATTAATAAAGCTTAATTGGGAATTTGCAAAATTAAAAATATTTAATTTGACTAATCTAAACTTCAATTAAATAAAAAACCAGTGTTATTTAGCCTCCTTGTGTTCCAAGAAATTTTCTGGTATTTTCTGGGATTTTTTCGAGTTTGTTCATTGTCGTCTATCTCCTTGATTTTCGGTCTTTTTTTTAATTCCGAGTTTCTCTCTTCTTAACACGTGGCAAACACTGTTCATTGTCATCTATCTCCAGCCGAATAGATTCCCTATCCTATACATGAGACAACCGAATACTTCCAAATTTCCTATCTCCTCCTCCAACGCATATAAAAAGAAATCGACTGTGTCATATTGAGCCTCTTGATCTCCTCTTCCAACCCCCTGATTTAGTTTCCTCCAAATCGCTCTTGTTTGTTCGCAATCTGCTATGATCCGAGCTCCAACTGAGGGCCTTGTCCGATGAGTTACGCCTCCATCCGACGTCCCCTGGCCGAACTGTATGCGGCGTTGAGTTCGTGTCATCGCATTCTACATCATGCTTCCATCGTCTTTGCCCAAAGACAACCGTTTTACCGTCGGCCATGTCGAGCCATGTCACTGAAATGCATACATCGAGCGCCACGCCTCCTCAACGAGTTTTTCCAAAATCCGATCGCGTCATCTCGTGCCCCTCATCGATACCTAAGTTAGACCTGTCCCATCAGATATGTGGTTGTACGATAAGTCCCAGTTCAATGGCACAAAAAGTTAAGTCCTTAATTAACCAAGGCAAGACTTCCAATTTTGTAACTATGCCACAATGATTACCATTCCCAATCACAAAGCTCCACCACTTGCCTCATTCTAAATCTTTTCCTGCCATGTTGGTTAAGTGCAACACAAGCCATCAATGAGTAATGACACACAGTACACAATTTTACATAAAGTTCCTTAATCACTAAGTCAAGTTTATATTTGCAACTCAAATGACAATGAATGACTCGTTGCATGGCTAAGCAATCTACTCGTATCTAACCAACCAACATTGGTGCTACGATAATACCAACTAGTAATCAACCGAATTTGTTTTATTATTTAACGCTTTCTTAAATTTTATTTTAAAGTTAACCTCGCGCGCACTTTATTTTCAATTCTGACCCTGTGGCGTGACCAAACAACACTATCACGCCAGCCTGTATTTGGACAATCTCTTGTCACGCCACCACCCGTGGCGTGACAGTGTTGTTTGGTCACGCCATAACCAGTGGCGTGACAAAAAGTGCTATTTTGGAAACTTATCCTGGTGCGTGACAGTATTATTTTGTCAAGTCATGGGTGGTGGCGTGACTAAAGGGGTTAGAATTGGAAATAAAGTGCGTGGGAGGTTAACTTTAAAATAAAATTAAAAAAAGGTTAAATAATAATAATAATAATAAGTTCTAATCAACCAATCTAGGGACAAAAGATCATCGTGATACAATAGGCAAGATGGATATAATTAAATAGTATATAACTAATCCCAAAGTATTTAAATAAATACTTAAAGTATAATGCAGTAATTTGAATCAAAGTATTTTTGGAAAACTAGGTTCAACATGGTCAAAGGTACAACTTGCCTTGCTATAACAGTGATGGTCTTATTTATCTTCCACCTTCTACTTCCTTGACCTTCAGCTCCATTGGACAATTTCAGGACATCAATGTCTAACGACAGAGAACGCAAAACAAACAAAATTCAAAAACAAAAATCAAATAAACTCCAAATTGAAATTGAATGGTACTGAAAGGTAGATATTGAATTTAGATAAATTTAGAAACTTGAATGGGTTCAATCGGAGTTCGTATGAGAAAGAACAAGTTCTCAAAAGATTGAAATTCACATGAAATGATGAAAAAGAAAAGGGAGAGAGAAACTAACAATTGGGGTCTACGGGATATTCTCATAATATCCTATTCCGAAAATTTTAGAAAATGGCTAAGTGTATGACATATGGGACCAACTGATATTTATGAATTTCTAGAATTAAAATAATTCTAGAAAAAGGTAGAGAGAGTAACATGTGGGACCAATGAGATGAAAAGATTTTTTAAGAATTAAATTAATTCTCGAAAATAGGATTAGGAGTTGACATGTGGGCCACTAGTCTAAGGACAAGGTCCACGAAGATATGCTAGTCTACGGTGGACAAAGCTCATAAACTAGGGTTGACCAAGAGTTAACTGATAGGCGAAACACACATATAAGTGAGAGAAATAATTATAGTTTTTAATTGGAAGGATGACATGTGGGGTCTACAAGAAGGAGAGAAGAGATGATATATGACTTGGATTGGATGACACTTGGGACCCACAAGGAAATCACTCATCAGGAAGATGAAAAGAGTAACAGAGAGAAAGCAACAGAGAAACTTGATTTGTCCAGAGAGGATGCAGAAGGCGTTGGCCTGATTCCATGCGCATGGAGGCATTGATATAGCTAAGAGATGGAAAGCACAGATTAAAGAAAGAATTAACAGATAGAGCAACGAATCATAGAACAAGTTCACCGAGACAACACATAGCACGAAGCAACAGAAGACAACATCACAGAGAGGACTGAACGAAGCAATAGCCAGGAACAGGAGGCTCCATGGCCGGTTCTTGCGCACGGGGTGGACGACGAACGAAGGAGAACCATGTTGGATTAATTTCCATAATGTGGACCTACATGAGATAATATACATATTGGCTATCTATTATTCTTTGGTTGGCTCAAATATATAAAGTGATCAAATAAAGTATTTATTAAGAGCCTGAGTATCTATTAAGGTAAATATGGACTTGGATTTTAAATTTGTATAGAGACCTATTTGGAATCTATCTCTAATTATGGGATGGGATAGGATTCCATACCAAAGGCTATAAATAAGGGTCAGGTCCTCCCAGCAGGGTAACTCATGCCATACCACCTATCCCCATCAGTAGTTGGAGTTTGTGGCTTACCTCTTGCTGGGAAAGACCAAACCCTAGGTAGATTGAGTATTAGTTTATCTACTGCTTCAGATCAAATCTACGACGAACAATGGCATCATCATCAGGTACGCTTCCGCGTTTACAGATTATATGGGTGTTGCAATTACTGCATATGTGATCCTGTTAGTTTTGATCATCAGGTTTAGATTAGAATTAATTCTAACAATTGGTATCAGAGCATATATGTGGTTTTGCAACCCGTTCTGTCTGTTCTTTCGCGTAGTTTCAGTTTTCAGATCAATTTTTCGATCTGTTCTTGCTTCCTGCTTTCGCATCTAGTAGCTACGTATCCCCTTCCCCCGGCCAGATCGGTTTTTTCAACTGATATGCATCTAGCTCCTTGCCTTCGTCGCTGCACGCCTTCATCTACCTCCATTTTTTTCGCATTAGCTTCGGCAATAGATCGGTCGATCTTTTGCCCTCTGCTACTGCGTGTCTTCCCCCCCTCCCCCGGTGAGTTCTTCATCTGTTGAGCGCCGCCCCTCGTGCTGTGGACCTCCGAGCTTCGCGCCGCCTTCGCGCGACCACGACCCCGTCCGGGTCGCTTCCGGCTCTACGTGACGTCGTGCCCTCCGGTACCACCGCCTCGGCTGCGCCCGAGCGCCTTTGGATCTCCGTCACCTCCGCGCGCTGCGACTGCACGGGCTTCCACGAGCTCTCTGGGATTCTGCCTCTGGGCGAGCCCTCTGCTTCTGCTACCCCTTCACGCCGGCTCTTGCGCCGCCTTCGTGCTTGCGGCCCTCCGGGCATCTGCCGTCGCCTCCTTGAAGTGCAGCCCTCCGGGCCTCCGCCCGCTCCACTGAGCAACCTCCAGATGGCGCCGCCGCATGCACCACGCGGCCTCGGGCTCCTGATCCGCGTGTGGTCGCACGCCCCCTCGGATTCCGCCGCTTCCGCCTGCGGCCGAGCACGCCTTTGGGCTTTCACCGCCTCCCCAAGCGCGGGCTTGGGCTCTCGCCGCCTCCGCGTCTCCGGCTTGGGCTAGCGCCACCTCCACGTGCTGCTGCGAGCCGCCTCCGTGCTGAGCGACCCGCTCAGGCTTCTGCTAGGCTCCGCGTCACTAGGTACCCCTTTGGTTTCCACCGCCTCCGGCGAACGCGACCTCCGGCTTCCGCGCCTCCCTGTGCGCCGCGAGCCCTTCCGGTCTCTGTCGGCCCTGCGCCGCCCTCTGGCTCCAGCGCCTCCTCCGCGCGTGCACCGCTGCACCAGCAAGATAATGCATCAGATTAGCCCCTATTTTGTTTTGAGTAATTGTGGCAGTTAGTTCTTGCATAAGGATAAATTGAGGATTTAGCTTCTGAATAAGATTATTTTGCAGTTAAGTTTTTACATTACAGAGGATAAGATGCTCTTCAGTTTCTGGATTGATTTATTCTTGCATCCTCAGTTCATATCAGTTTAGAGCTAATAAGAGGTTAATGATTTGCTATTTCTGGTATCAACTACTGAAAATTTGCGAAATACTTCAAATTAGCCCTTATGCTAGTTCTGGTATCATGATTTAAATGTAACATTGCTTATATTGCTTTTAGTTCTGTTATGTGAATTGAGCTCCAGCAATATTAAGGTTCTGTTATTAATCTGTCAATTGCAATATTGTGCATACTGGTTATGCTCTCTGACTAGCAATTAGTAATTTGCTTAATGGCACTTTGCATAATTGCATTATGGTATAAATTGTAGAGTTTTTTTTCATGAATGATGGATTGATTCAAATTTGGCCAGCTAGTATTCTGCATATGTTAACTGAAGTACTATGTTGCCAAAGTAACCTCTGGTATGTAGGTTAATTTATTCAGAACAACTAGGCATTTTTTTGTGTGTGTATAATTCATGCATCTATTGACTGGCCCAAAGGAAAGTCAATATTTAGCCGAATTATATATGCAACTATGGCAATAAATATGTAACAGTCATTAAGTTTCCATGTGAACAATAAGTCGTACCAAAGTAAGGCATATTATTTGACAGGATTTACTGTTAGTATTTGTTTGCTACATCAAGGTTACCACTTGCAAGTTAATATTTCTGTCCAAATACTAAATATTAATGGAGCGCTAGGTATCTTGCGTGATGGTATATACCAAATTTTGAATCAAGCCTTAAGTACTTTATTCATGTCATGATGTGAGCATTTATTCTTTTATTTCAGCTGCAAATCCTGCTTCTAATATTTCTACTAGCATCAATTCTATACTATTCTTACTGGTGCAAACTTTAAAGAATAGAAAGAGAACATTTTAATTGTTCTTAGGGTAATGGATCTAGACCTTACACTTCGTAAAGAACAACCTGCTACTCTTGTGGCTAACAGCTCCATTGAGGAAAAGAAGGAGTATGAGAAGTGGGATCGTTCAAATCGTATGAGTCTAATGATCATGAGGTGTGCTGTTCCGAAAGTTTTTCGAGATATCACATCAGAACAGGCCACTACAGCTAAGGTTTTCCTTGACAGTCTTGAGCAAAGGTTTGCTAAAAATGAAAAGGATGAATCAAGTACGCTTTTGGCAAAACTTATCTCAATAAAGTATAAAAGTAAAGGAAACATAAGGGAGTACATTATGGAAATATCTTGTTTCAAAATTAAAGGCACTCAAGTTAGAGCTATATGAGGATTTGCTCATGCATTTAATTTTGATACCCCTTCCTGCACACTTTAATCAGTTCAAGGTGAGCTGTAAGTGTCAAAAGGACATTCGGTCCCTTAATGAGCTCATCCTCTATTGTGTGCAAGAGGAGGATAGATGGTAACAAGATAGAATAAAAGGTGCTCATTTGGCTATGACCCTTAAAGTCAAAAATAACAAGAGGAAGAGCAAATAAGCTGCAAGTGTGCCATCCATTAAGAAGAAAGAAGGGCCTGAATTGGCTTGTTTCTTTTGTAAGAAGGATGGTCACGTAAAGAAGGATTGTGCCAAATATCACACTTGGCGTGCTAAGAAAGGTACAATTCTTGCTATGGTCAACTCTGAGGTTAACGTAACTTCTGTACATGAATGCACTCATTAGTTAGACTCCAGTGCAACATCTAACATCAGTGTGTCAATAAAGGGTTGCCTGAACTGCCGAAAGCCAAGTGATGCTGAAAGATTCATCTATGTGGGAAATAGCAAGAAGGTGGAAGTTAAGTGCTAATAGAGTTTCAGATGTCTTAGAACTGATACATACAGATATCTGCGGCCCATTCCCTACGGCTTCCTGGAATGGCCAAAGGTATATTATCACGTTCATAGACGACTTCTCGCGTTATGGTTATATTTATCTTATTCATGAGAAGTCACACTCCCTGGATGTGTTCAAAAATTTTAAGGCTGAGGTGGAAACCCAACTTGGCAAAAGAATTAAGGCCGTTCGATCTGACCGTGGTGGAGAATACTATGGCAGAAATGACGGATCAGGTGAAAAAGTCTAGGACCTTTTGCTAAATTCCTAGAGGAATGCAAGGTCGTCCCTCAGTATACCATGCTGGGTTCTCCTATCATGAATGGTGTTGCTGAGAGGCGTAACATGACTTTTAAAGATATGGTGAGGAGTATGATTAGTCATTCTACCTTACCAGAGTCTCTCTAGGGAGAAGCATTGAAAACTGTAGCTTATTTACTCAACAGAGTACCAACTAAAGCAACTAACAAAACCCCGTACGAAAAATGGATAGGCAAAAAGCCTAGCATCAGGCATGTACGTACGTGGGGATGTCCATCTGAGGCAAGGCCGTACAGGCCTAACGAAAGAAAATTGGACTCAAGAAATATTAGTAGCTATTTTGTTGGATATTCTAAAAAATCAAGGGGTTACAAATTCTATGATCCCACTACTAAGATAATTTTTGAAACGGAAATGCCCGGTTTTTTTAGGATGTTGAGTTTGAAGGGGGAGATATGGTTAGGAACATTATTTTTGAAGAAGTTTCTGAAGGGGATTTATTTCCTCTTCCCTTGGTTATTCCCAATAATGATCGAGATCAGGTTATTTTACCCGGTATTATTGAGGAAAATACAATTCAAAATAATATCCATGAGGTTCCTCCACCAAATGATGTTCCTACAGAAGAACAAACTCATCAACCTCAAGAACCAGTGCCATTAAGGAGATCCACTAGAGAAAGAAGAAGTGCAATCTCTAATGATTACATTATCTTTCTTCAGGAGAATGAGGCTTGTAGTGAAATTTTGGGAGAAGATCCTATCAATCTCCAAAATGCCCTACAAAGCCCAAATTCAGTTAATTGGATCAATGCCATGAATGAAGAGTTAAAATCCATGAAGGACAATGACGTTTGGGATCTTATCCCATTGCTAGAAGGAAAGAAACCCATTGGTTGCAAATGGATATTTCAGACCAAACAGGTTTCGAAAGGCAATGTGGAAAGATGTAAGGCTCGTCTTGTCGCTAAAAGATATACTCAAAAGGAAGGCATAGACTATAAAGAGACTTTCTCTCCAGTTTCTTCAAAAGACTCTTTTAGGGTCATTATGGCACTTGTGGCACTTTTTGATCTTGAGCTTCATTAGATGGATGTAAAAAACAGCGTTTCTAAATGGAAACATTAATGAGACGATTTATATGGTGCAACCAGAAAACTTTATGGTCGGTGACCCGAAGCAAATGGTATGCAAATTAAAGAAATCCATCTATGTGCTCAAACAGACTTCCCGGCAATGGTACCACAAATTTTATAAGGTTATTATCTCTTTTGGTTTTGAGGAAAATACAGATGAGGATTGTGTGTATCATAAATTTAGTGGGAGTAAGTTCATATTTTTGGTTCTGTACGTTGATGACATATTACTTGCTTGTAACGATATAGGCTTGTTGCATGAAACCAGGAAATTTCTCGCTAAAAATTTCGAGATGAAGGATCTTGGAGATGCTTCTTTTGTATTAGGAATCCAAATATGTCGAGATCGCTCTCAAAATGTACTTGGATTATCAGAAAAGAACTATATCAATAAGGTATTGAAAAGATTTGGCATGCAGAACTATAAAGCTTTAGATACCCCTGTGGCCAAAGGTGAAAAATTCAGTCTTAGCCAATGTCCTAAGAATGATTTTGAGGCTAAGAAAATGCAGAACATCCCCTATTCATCTTTGATAGGGAGCTTGATGTATGCTCAAGTTTGCACTAGACCAAATATAGCATATATTGTTGGAATGCTAAGCAGGTATTTAAACAATCCAGGATTAGATCATTGGGTCGCAGTAAAACGGGTGTTGCGGTATTTGCAAAAGACGAAGGATTTCATGCTCACATATAGGAAATCAGATCAGTTGGAGATCATTGGGTATTCGATTACGATTTTCTTTGGTTGCCAAGATACTCATAAATCCACTTGAGGTTACATCTATTTACTTGGTGGAGGTGCGGTTTCTTGGAAAAGCGCTAAGCAGTCACTCATTGCCCCGTCCACAATGGCAGCTGAGTATGTTGCTTGTTATGAGGCTTCAAATCATGGGATTTGATTGCAGAACTTTGTCACAGAGCTGCGAATTTTGGAACAGATCGACAGACCACTAAAGTTGTATTATGGCAACAAGTCTGCAGTTATGTATTCTAATAACAACATGAGTTCGTCTAAATCTAAGCATATAGACATCAAGTTCCTAGTTGTGAAAGAAAGAATTCAGAGTGGTAAATTGTCAATTGAGCATATAGGTATAGACTCCATGATTGTGGATCCGTTTACTAAAGGCTTGACACCTAAAGTGTTCCACGAGCATGTTGCTCATATGGGTGTGGTTTCACTTATGGAATTCAGTTCAAGTGGGAGTTTGTAATTTTTCCTTATGCTCATGTGATATCAGTTTAGTATAAAGACCTTCAGTTATATTCTCTAGAGAAATAAAGTTTATGTTCTTTTACTCTGAATTCATGTCTTCTCTTTTGGTTCTGAGAAGATGTTTTGATCTCATAAGGTATAAAATTTGGACCCGATTGGAAATAGGTATGTCATGATCACATTTCATGTAATTTCCATGCTACACATCCATATTTGATCCATGTCGTTCCTTTATGTTGACATATGTGACCATTGATGGGCTTAGTTACGCTTTAAAGTGACGAAGACCGCTTTGATCCTATGTTGATATAACTGATGGACCGAATTAGTTTAAAGATGCTTATGACATAGATAGCAATTTTGGAGCTCATAAAGTTTTTTAATATGTATTTACTTATTTGTCCAAGTGGGAGATTGTTGGATTAATTTCCATAATGTGGACCTACATGAGATAATATACATATTGGCTATGTATTATTCTTTGGTTGGCTCAAATATATAAAGTGATCAAGTAAAGTATTTATTAAGAGCCTGAGTATCTATTAAGGTAAATATGGACTTGGATTTTAAATCTGTGTAGAGACCTATTTGGAATCTATC
Source organism: Phyllostachys edulis (assembly GCA_036346405.1). Taxonomy (NCBI): domain Eukaryota; kingdom Viridiplantae; phylum Streptophyta; class Magnoliopsida; order Poales; family Poaceae; genus Phyllostachys; species Phyllostachys edulis. The sequence continues at coordinate 50,900,183 of CM070554.1, read as the reverse complement.
TCTAATTATGGGACAGGATAGGATTCCATACCAAAGGCTATAAATAAGGGTCAGGTCCTCCCAGCAGGGTAACTCATACCATACCACCTATCCCAATCAGTAGTTGGAGTTTGTGGCTTACCTCTTGCTAGGAAAGACCAAACCCTAGGTAGATTGAGTATTAGTTCATCTACTGCTTTAGATCAAATCTACGACGAACAATGGCATCATCATCAGGTACGCTTCCGCTTTTACATATTATATGGGTGTTGCAATTACTGCATATGCGAACCTGTTAGTTTTGATCATCAGGTTTAGATCAGAATTAATTCTAACAAACCAACTCTGGCAAACGAGCAAAACGTAAAGGCAACGACGAGACGGAGATGGTGACGCGGTCCAGACGTCGAGAAATGGCACCATACGCTGGCGGCAAGGCAAAGAACGGCGACAGCACGGCCTCACGGGCGCGTAACACTTCCGGCAATGCTCTGCAAAAAGGGAGGGGAGCACAGCGTAGAATGCGGCGACATGAACCCAACGGTGGTGGAGTTGAAGGCAGGGGATCAACTTCTGCAGAGTAATTGGCTGAAGAAGGGAAACGACCAAGAGAAGAGAGAACGCTCGATTCTCGGCACACAGTGGATGAAACTTGAATCTAAAATATGGGGAAAATAGGTATCAACGAGGGACACGAGATGATGTGATCGAATTTTGGAAAAAAAAAACTCACCGAGGAGGCGTGGCGCTCGATGTACGCATTTCAGTGACATGGCTCGACATGGCCGATGGTGAACCGGTGGTCTTCAGGCGAAGAGGATGAAAGCATGACGTAGAACGCAACGACGCGATCTCAACACCTCAGACGGTTGGGCCAGGGGACGTCGGATGGAGGCGCAACTCGTTGGAGAAAACCTTCGGATGGAGCTTGATTCATAGAAGATTGTGAACAAACAAGAGCGATTTGAAGGAAACTAAATCAGGGGATTGGGAGAGGAGATCAAGAGGCTCAATATGACGCGGTCGATTTCTTTTTATATGCACCGGAGGAGATAGGAAATTTGGAAGTATACGGTTGCCTCACGTACTAGATAGGGACTATCTGGTCGGCTAGAGATAGACGACAATGAACAGTGTTCGCTACGTGTGAAGGAGAGAGAAATTCAGAATTAAAGAAAAGGCCGAAAATCAAGGAGGTCAAATAAATAGCAAACAAACTCGGAAAAATCCCAAAAAATACTAGAAAATTCCTTGGAACACAAGAAAGCCAAATAACACTGGTTTTTATTTAATTGATGTTTAGATTAGTAAAATTAAATAATTTGAATTTAAGAAATTCCCAATTAAGCTTTATTAATTTAAATAAAATTGGTGAAATTTTCTAGGGACCTAAACCACTCAAAAGATTTTTGAAAAGCCAAATTTTGGGACGTTACAAACCTTCCCCTTAAAGGAATCTCGACCCCGAGATTCAGGCTGGCTAAGGAATAGGTTAAAGAACTCAGCCTTCGGGTTCTCTTCTTACTTTCAAACTGCTTTGACTTTGACGAAACTTCTCTTCTGAACACTTATGGCACAAACATCTTGCTTCTTGCTGAACTCCTCGCTTCAATAAAAACTCGACAAACTGGCTCTTGGCAGGAAAGGACTTCTGGCAACTTGATTGCTTCTAACGAGGTTGATTGATCAGTGCTCGAAGACACTTCTGGAGTTGAGGAAATTCTGCCACTAACTGGTAACTCAAGTTGACAAACTAACTCTTCTTCTGAGCTTCGAAATCTCAAACTGACTGACACACCTCTATCATCTCTATCGCACAATTCTTAACACAGACTTCAATAGGTATCCTAAAGATAAACATAACCGCGAGGGTGATAATCTGCATAATCTGCGTAGCTTTTCTGCTTGAACTAAGCTACTTACAATCCCTTAAGGATTAAAGATACTTGGCCTTCTGCTTCATGATTAATGCAAAGTTCACATACTTTGTGATATGATCTGCTTCTAGCTGAGTGATGACCTACACGATCAACCACTGCGAACTTCAGATGGGGACAACTATGAACTGGCTAACATCTGGTGTTGTAGGGGAACTCGGCACACAACACTTACTTGCTTGACTTAGTATTATGAGTCAAGGCACAACTCCTTAATTCTTTTTCAATCTGTCTACCGGTTTGGGGCGATACAAAATACTGGTATTTAAACAAGTGTCCAAGACTGCATACACACTCTATTGCTAACACAAGGTAAGCTGGGATCCTTGGCCTAACGCTAACTCCTCTAGCACATCGTGCAAACTGACCATCTCTGTCGATCTGACACTATACCAATTCTAGCTAATACCATCTCTGTCATATACCACTCTGCTAAACGGTCTCCAAACTAGGTGATATTGACAGGCTCGAAGCAGCAAATTTCTATCAAATGATCAACAATCACCTTTCAATAAATTATATTCCGATTGGGTCCTGGGAAAATCCCATGTTTGAATTTTGATAGATAGGAATACTCTGACTGGTCTCTGACATACTAGCCGACCTTCTGATATACCAAACACATGGTAACACATTATGTAACCTTTTGCCTTCTATTGGATCATCACAATTCAACTTCGAGATCCTGGCACACCTTGGTACTTTTAGAGAAAAAAAAAGAGAATGCTTGCACTCAAATATTGGTTTGAGCATCAACTACTTGAGTTTCTTCTCATCAGATACACAAATGTACTCGATGATTCATGGATCATTTTGCCAGCCTTCAGTGTGTTCCAAGCTTTACCTTGCTTCAAGGGAAACTGATTTTGTTGACAAAACTATCATCTTACTATCTTATCAACACTGATTTTCTAGCATCAGTTCGAATTCTGGGGTTCAACAAATATCCTCTTGCAACTGACTCAAGATTCGGCTTTTGAATTTCACAAGTAACTTTAGTCGACTGATCAACAAATTCTTGCAATAGCTCTTCTGATTCAAAGCATCTACCACTATACTGATCTGACCTGAGCGAATGGATTTCAACCTCATGGTTCTCAATCCAATAAAACCATTCTTTGCTGCTCCATGGTAGCAATTTTGAATTAAGATTAGGATAATTCACTGCTTGAAACTTTAGTTGTTAGAAAGTGCTGGTGAAACTTCGTAACACACTAATTCTTGGATGTTCCGTGATAAAAGTTATCAAGGTTCTTTCAGGTATTGAGCAATATGAACACTAGAGTAGTGGTCAATCTCTTTTGACATTCCCACAAACTCAGATCATTTCTAGCAATCTGGGCGAACTTGTTCGTTTACAACGAGGAGGGGTTTTGGCTATCTTGAAACGACTGTCTCACTAATCTTCAACTGACACTGTCTAGTTCATGGACGATCTTGATAAAACTGCAGTTCTTTCTTACCGCTCAAACATGTTGATTCTGAGGTTCTGGGGATTAGCTCCTGGATAGACTAAAATTCTCGCACATCCTTGTGCTACCATTTTACCTTATAATCAACACTGACACTTGCTAAGCTTAGTGGCTTGATTTGACACTGCCTTTATCTGAGAAAATCATCTGATCTGCTCTATCATTTCTGCAAACCCTTTTAACAACTTTTGTCATAGTTCATCTCTAACGTAATTCCTTTTAACATGGGCTGATCCTGAGTACCAAGTCAAAGACAAACTTGAGTTTGCATACGATTGCATGTTGTAGAGATCACTTGCAATGACAATTGCATACTCTCTAACGGATACGAACATTATCCCCATGGTTAAATTATTCAATCATTTACTGTTATCTCACTGCTATGTGAAATGATGAGTTGGAATTTAACATCACATTCCATGTTTACGGCTCTAAGGTCTTCAATCAACATGACTCAACGCCTGATTACTCAACTTGCAAAGACATATGTTAGAGCGGTATCCAATGATTTAATTCCCAACAATTCTTTTTTTCTATAACTTGTATATAAAGATGTCCACCTTTTAGCTCTCAAACAGAGGAAAGGTTACAATGATTCTATGACTTTATTGCTTCGAATGGAGGCATAGCACTACATCATCTGGTATCACCAATCTTTGACTGCTTTGTTGGGCAAACAGATCTTGCTGCTTTACCACCTGCTTTGGGAGTTACAATCTTGACTGAAATGACTTCTGACATTCTTGCATCTGAAGTGAGTGACTAATTCTTCTGAGGACACTAGCTGATGTAGTGACCTTTTCCACGACAATTGTAGCATAAACGTGTCGAACCTTGCAACTTTTCTGACGAGACTATGGCAGAACGACTATCCTTCTTGAAGGTTGAAGCTTGTCGCTTTACAGGTTATCTCTTAGCATAGTGGTCTTGCTTACCACACTACTAGCGATACTGACTTGCTTCTCTTTTGAGGTGAGTTGATAAGGTCAACATTTTGTTTCTTCAAATCCCGAGCTGACAAATCTTGTACTGACAAAGGGTTGCCTTCTTTTGCTAAAGCTCTGACAGCGGCTCAGAAATTTTCTTGCTGATGTTGTGTTGCAGAACTCAACACTGAATACATAGGGCACTGGCTCAAACAATGATCGTTGCCTTCACAAAAGAAACATGTGATCTTACTCATTGGACATTCTCCAACAGAATGGTTTCCTTCGCAACTGGAACAATTGATATTGCGCTCATCGGCACTATGGCCTATTTCTCCACAACGGGTACATGCATAATCTTCTGACTTATCTGGTTGGTAGCACATAAAATGACAACGGCTAGATTGGATGTAGGACATCGGAATAATAGGTTCCTTCCGATCACTCTTGCTTGAGGTTGCATATTGTTGGCAAAAAGCTATGGCGAACTCTACCCAAGTGATGGTCTGCTTGTCCTGATGGGTGGCACGAAAGTTTTTTCACCAATGTAATGCAACTCCTTTCAATTGATGAGCAGCATAGAAAACTTTCTCATTATCGTTGATTGTGCAACAGTTAGCTTCTCTTCTTTGGCGCAAATCCAGGATTCTGAATCCTTGAGTGCGGTTGATCCTTCAAAGACAAGTGGCTTGGCCGTTAAGAACTTTGTGAACTTGGACTGAGGGTGTGTTGTTGGGATGGCAACGAGTGGTGCACCATTGCAATCATTACTATTGTCTAATGGTTGCATCTTTGCTTGCATGAGATGATTCTGGTTGATAGGAAACTGATTCAGGCTCTGATGTGTCACTACCGGCACTAGTGATAGCGACTGGTTAACATCTACCCTCGTACTGACATCGGTGATGGTACGACGGCTTGCTTGATTACTCTGCTTCAACAAATTGACTAAGGTAGTGACGGTCAAATTCTGCTGGGTCATCATGTTGTTCATGTTCTGCATCATCGTGTTCATGAATTGAGTCGGAGCTACCAAAAATTTCATCATGACTAGATCTGCTACTCTTGGTACTGATAGCTGTCCACTGGAATTGACAAGATCTGAGCTGGCACATACTGTCTCAAGATTACTAACAAGGTTGGCTTCACTAGGGTTCTCCATCTACTGGCTGACCAGGGTTAATAGATGAGAGGGAAAAGCACAAAGTAAGGGAACACCATCTACTAAGGGGTGCAAGTTTAACCCAAAGAACACAAAGGAACACACAAATAGCCAGAAAGCTATTAAGAAGCATAAAACTCACAGCCAAACTACACTGAAGAAGGAAAACAAGGATCTAATCGACTAATCGATTAAACTCTAACTTAACTGGGCGACTTGGCTCAACACACGAGAGGAACCACGCTGACCTATCTTATGTGGCTGGTCTGAAGAAAACTCGAAATGGTCGCAATCTTCGTTAACCGTTGATTGCTTGCGATCCTTGCTAGCGATTCTTCGAGAAAGACAGGGGCGACATACAACTTCTTCTTGCCTTCAATTCTTGCGACGAACCTGTCTTGAATACTTTGGGGAGATATCGATACGTTGTTGTTGGTTGCATGGTCTTCAAAGAGTTGCTCAAAACAGCTCTTGGGCATCCACCGAGACATTTGGTACATATAACGACAACTGTATGAGTCATGAGGAAAGAGAGTCCAATTTAATACTCAAAATGGTGAGGGAGAAAACAGATGAGGAAGGAATAGATTGGGAGCGTATAGAAGCTGGACAAGATGAGAATAGCACATCATTAAGATTTTCCATTTGTAAAATAAATTTTGAAGCTTTCCTTAAAAACGGTCATTCTAACTAAGGTCACGACTTACAGTCGATATGGCTCTGATACCACTTATGTCGGGACCCAAAAAAACAATTATGGACCCTCTGTGTATACTGTACTAGTCCAGGATCAAGCTAGTGCACACAGTGGCAACATCAATGAAATATCATTTCCATATACAAAGATGACTAATAAATAGGCAAATAACAATAGTTATTAAAGTAACGATCTTAAGGTCAAAACTTATAATTAATGCCTCAGAAGAAGAATAGCTCAATTAAGCTGCAGCGGAAGGTAACAGAACAACTTCAACGAAGTCCATCCATATACCCACAAGCAATCCGCTGGAGTAGCACGACCTAGTTCTCCACGATCCTTGAAGTAGACCTGGTTGACCGACGATTTCTCCACTTTATCTGAATAATTATATCAAGATTTAGTACACAGCCGTATTCAACAAGTTGCACCATATAATGCAAATATAGATGATGGCTTATTCCAAAGGACATGACTTCTGTGGTTATTTTGCATAAAAGCAATATTTGCTATTGAATACAAATAATAAATTGAAATCGTAATTCAAAACAAATAAACAATAATAATTTAACAATTGTTTTCATAAAGAACACAAAGCCTAATCAATTTCTTTCACACAGCCATATAACTTAAATCACACAGCTGTCCCTTCTCAATTGTTTTATGAAAATCTACCCCTCGTGTGAAATCCCCGAGCATGTTCATGACTGCGAACGCGGCTAATCGAATAGTTTTACACTCTACAGAGGTTGTACACTTTACCCACAAGATGCAATCAACTTGTACGGAGCTGATCATAACAAAACCTTTCCGAAACTTATCTCAACAATTGACACTCCCGGTGTGTTTTACCGTCATACCAACCCTAACACAGCACTTTGGTACGACACACATCGTTGGACCTAAAGATAACGAACCGCTCATAAATGTGTTCTACAAAGTAGTCCACACCTCCACCCATCACAGAGCACGTAATCTACAACCTAAGTAGCCAATGTCGAGAATCCGTAACTTATTAAGTTAGGCTCATCCCATCAGGTATGTGGTTGTACGATAAGACCCAATTCAATAACACACAAAGTTGAGTTTTTAATTGATCAAGGCAAGACTTCCAATTTTGTAAGTATGTGGTTGTATCTATTTAAGCTTCGACCTTAAGATCATTACTCTGATAACTATTGTTATTTATCTATTTATTAGTTATTTTTGTATATAGAAATGATATTTCATCGATATTGCTACTGTGTACATTTGCATAATCTTGAACTAATGAAGTATACACAGAAATTCATAATTGTATTTTTTGGTGCCGACAGGAGGTAGGAGGAGAGAGGTGGGAGGCGACGCGGGGGTCAGCCAGCGAGGCCGTGGGGCAGGACGAGGCCTCGGCGATCGAGAGCGGGATGCGGTGGGATCGCGCTCCGAGTCGAACGAGGTCTCTGGAGGCGTTGAGAGAGGAGAGGATTCGGACACTGACCAGAATACGAGTACAATCTTCTCCGAGTCTAGCTCGTGTCATGCTAGAATACATCAAATATTTTCCTCATATATAGTTGTACGTGCACACGCAAAATTAAGCTTGTTTGTTAGTTGCTAATTGCCGGTGCGGGAACAGATCAAACCGTACGCGCGTACGTCCACCGACCAGCGATCAATGTCGTCGTGCTGGTCGTCGGTGCTTGCCGCCCTGGGCGGCTACGTTGTGGTGCCGGAGGACCCGGACGAGGAGGCCGGCACGGTGGCGCTGCTGCACCGCAGGCTGATGGTCGGCGAGGCGGCCGCCGCGTCGGACACGGAGGCGGCCAATAACCTGGCGAAGGAGGTGAGGGCCCTGGAGCGCGCCCTGGCCGCGGCGGCGTGGGAGAGGGAGGCGACCGAGGTGCGGAGGCGGGAGGCGGAGAGGCGCGCGGAGGAGGCCGCCGACGAGCTGCGGGCCGCGGTGGAGGAGAACGGGGTCCACGTCGAGGAGCTCCTGCGGAGTGGGGAGGAGAAGGATGCCAAGGACGCGCGCATCCGCGAGCTGGAGGAGCGGATTCAGGTCGTGAACAACATGACCAGCAAGTGGCGCTGGTTTTAGCTTATAAAGCGGGTAGGCACGTTAGCTAAACTACCAAGGAAAGAGGACAAGCACAACGACATGGATGCCCTTGTACCGCTTAAATTTGATTATATTTTATTTGGGAATTGGTGATTTGGTGTACATATATCGCACGAAGATTTTTGAGGATTTTAATTGAATTTCTTACAATTGGATCCGCTCCGAGATTCATGCGACACCGCTCCTCCAGGCTCCGACGAGTATGCAAGCGATGCGTGTGAGCTCCATGCATGGGCTGGCTCTAGCTCTGGTATAGATAGACCCAAAGAAAATGCCCCCTCCCCTCTATATTGTGCTTGAAGCAGATTCTAAGGCAGAGAAGAACAGTACCTTGCCTTGAGGTGATTTTGGGCCATCCGTTTGGGAAGTGGACGGTATGGATTGACTGCTACATTGCGTATGTTAGATTGAAATATGCACAGTAAAGTTGCTACGATATTCTACATAGCGAAACAGGTTTTCGAGCTGTGAAATAGCTACCTTTGCACTCGTGGAAGTACTGAATCCGCTTGTGGGTTCTGATGCGAGAAAGCCTATGATGCTTTTATTTTTGTTGCTGTGCTGCAATTTTTGATCTAGCTATTCTCCCTGTTCCAATATGATTTTACTTATATGGCCTAAAGTAGATGGTGCCATGTAGTTTTTCAGTTAGCCATCTTAATGCCAAACTGAGCCTAATCTGTCCGTGTTGGGCTTAACTAGATTGTTTTGGTTAGTGCTAACGGTTTTGCAATGGGTGCATACTCATAGAATACCGCAATTTGCTATGCATTGCTCACGGGCATATTATTTGCAATGCATCTTGTATTTAGAACAAAGAGGTGTTCCTGAACTTGGAACAAAAGTGCGGCTTAGATTAGATATGAGAAGGTTTGAAGGAGAATATCTGACACTGTTGGGGCGGATGATTAAGAGAAAGCTAGGTGTTCTGATCATAGTTTGCATCGAGAGATTTAAGACATCGGACTTAGAGTTACTATCTCCAAATGCATGGCATGCTTTTTTACAGAACTATGGGGGCCGCCAACCAGGGATACTTCCATCCGGTCAGTCGATAACCAGCTGTAACCGGCCAGTTCCCAGCTCAAAACCAAAATTTAAATATCTTTACAACTAAGGAAAGACTGGTTTTGTCCTTTTGCCACTTTCTGCTAAACCAGTACTGGACCGCCGGCAGCAAGCCATGAACTAACCCTCAATCAAGATTGCCAACTTCGCCTGCAACGCTACAATTCAATATCAGTAAAGAGCACACCATACTGTATATCTAGAGGTTTCATCAATTCAGAACCATCTTCATAATGAGATCGTTCCACGCGTCAATGGGGCCTGGCACGCACCAATGCAGGCAATCATTCTGAACTGATTCAGCATCCTTGTTGCCCTTTGCAAATGGATAGAACATTCTGTAAGGCCCAACATGACCATCCGGTCTCATGGACGAAAGGCTGTAAGTATCCAAGAGCTTCAGTCTCCCCATATCCCCTGAACCATTTACCGCCGCTATGGCCCTGTTGAACTCTTCAAGCTCAATTGCCCTCATGACATGTTCCATGTATCTTCCATTGTACTCTCCTTTCTTGTAAGGCAAGACCCTGTTACAAGTTCCTCCATTGAACCACTCGCCATTCTCGAAGTGATCTGGTGCCCAAGTCCTGAAGAAAACAACTGGCTTGTGGTTTGTCGAGGAGATGAATCTGAAAACCTCTTGGAAAGTCCTGCGATACAGGTGCTCAAAGCCGAGCTCAGTTAGGCTCTTGTCTTGACAATGATGACAGCCTATCACCGTACCATTGTCCCAGTAGACCGCAACCTTAAGAAACCATTGTCCACCAGCAATCACAACATAGTCAAAGCTCTCATACTGACTTGTCCAGTTTGGGTCAAGTGCATCAAGGTGAAGCTGGATTTCAGAGGTAGACTCTCCATTCTCATTCTCAAAAACCTCAGATTTAATGAGGAAGGGAGTCCAGAGGATTGACACAGTGAAGTTGTATGATTGGAAATGCCATCTCCTGTTTTTGAATTCCTTATCGTGGTAGACCTCAACAGGTTCTTCAGCCTAAATAAACAGCAAGCAGTTCTGATCAGAATAGTATAGCACTACAAATGCAAGGGCCAAAGGTTAAAAACACATAAGTATTTCTTCTGCAAGAGATAATTAGAACAGAATATCATGGAAATTTTCTTCCAACCAAACTAAAGTGCATTATGGCAAGAAAAATAGTAGCATGAATACAAGCAAGAGAGATTTTTCCAAATTTAGCACCGTGGGAAAGATACATACCACTGGAAGTACACACAAAGTTCATGCAGAGAGATAACCTTGCATGTATCATCGAAAATGTACAGTATGCACTCCACGCCCTTGAAACTTATCTGGCTTGTTATCAGATACCATATCTTACTAATCCAATAAAACAAAAATTTGTGTCTTCACTATTAGCTCATGATTGGTGTAAAACAGTCATTAACTTCCAGTCTTCCAGGGGTGAAGAAACTAATCAAATGTGTTACGTGTTAGTTTGGTACAGATTCTTGTAAAACGGCAACAAGGCCTTTACATTCAAATAGATGTACACACGTTATAAATAAAGCAAACCTGTAATCTGGAAATTGACAAACCAAACAGCGTATATGTAATATTTCATAGTGCATTTATTAATAATAATACTAATTCAGTGTATGATCCTCCAAGTATATCTCTTAATGAGGCAAAACATCATTTCCGGGACATTTTAATGCTAGTTTCCAAGATATTCAAACATAAACATTAGGGAAATGCAGAGGAGCATGATGCTTCAGTGTGAGCATGAACATCACTTCAACGTGAGCATGAGAAACAGGAATTATGTAATGTTGTAACATTTACCTTAGACAGAAGGCAAATCAATGACTGAACTTGATTACGAAGAATGGAGTCACCAATTAGGCCCCAAGCTTTGTTCCTCATAGCACCTAGAAATTCCACTTCATCAAATGGTGGCAGATCACATTCATAAGGTTTCCACCTCCACTGAAGATATCCCACGTCAGGTCTACCATTCATCATACAGTTCTGGTGATCATCAATAAATCGACAGCTTGCATTTGTATAAGCTGGGCCAGAGGGATTTGGTATCCATTCCCCATTAAAAAGGTTGCATGTTCCTATACAAGTAGTATCTCACATCAGATGCTAGAAATAAGAACATTGAAGAAAGAAGTTATCATTCAAGGTTCCAAAACATAGAAACCCTGTAGTTGCTCCCAAGATGTTATTGTATGTGAAGCACCACAATAGATAAGCAACAATTGATTGATAAAATAATAGCATATGGACTACAATGTCAGCAGTTCATACACACGAACATGGTTATCAAAGGTAAAAGTTACTGTTAATGAATAAACTGAAGGCACCATTGAGCAGATAGAATGATGACATGTTCCTTTCAGAAATTCAGGATGCTCTACCTAGCTAGTGTCCGGGTTATGCTTGTAACGTAAAACTACATTTCTTTACATCTCAAGAAATCATATATTTGTATGTTGGAATGAAAATGTGCATGAACCTCTTTCAGAGATATCTTCCATTTCCACAGGAATTCCGCAAGTTGGGACATCGGCAGATGTGGAACCTATGAGCGAACATATTATGACATTGAGCCATTGAGGACCCACAATATTGCATTTTAGCAAATAGTAAACGCATAAATTGACCATTTTTCCAAACTTAGCATAAATTGTCCATTGTTCATTTCATATAATTAATTAATTATGCCATCAAAAGTGTTCAAAAATATTATTTAGTAACATTTAAGTAGCCACCAACATAGACATTCTATTTTATAAATTTATTTGAAAACAAAAAACTTTTACAGAGTAGCAGGAGTGATGCTAATCTTGTATTAAAGGAGTTTCAAAATTATGGCACAAGAGCCAAAATAGAGAGTCAGCAAGCAGCGTACAATGTGGACGTATCTACAGTGAAATACATGATATCTACTTGGCTAAAAGGTCAAGGGTTTGAAGAAGGCACCGCTTTGACCGGTGGCTACTTCAACAAGCTCTCAGCGCATAGCAGCGCCTACTTGGCACCGGTTTCCTCCTTGATGACGACAAAAAGTCCCTACAGCCCTACCTATCGTTAACTTTGTTATCAAAGATTCAACGTTCCTTTCCTTCCATATCGGCCACAACACTATAATTTCCATAAAAAGCGCAGCCCCTTCCTCGTGCTTCCCAGCACAACTTCGTCGAGACATAACCACCAGTGTACCATATTGCCTTCATTGCTCCATTTTGCCGGGTTGAGCGAATCCTGCTGCAACCAAGAGCTTACACGTCACCACACCCGTGTGGAATATGGGCACGTTGTGAATAGATGCCAAAACGGACTCTGGACAGTTCCTATACACCAGTAAAACACTACCAATTGTTTTCCAAAGTGAATATTATGTAACAAGGACTTTGAATCTGTGCAAGATTTACATTTCTTAGTACTACTCATAGAAATTAGGCATTTCACCCTAAAGTCAAAGAAGCTTGCAAGTTCAGAATTCCATGGAAGAACATAACGAAATTGCAAATAAGGTGAATCTATGTAAGAGAGAAACTAAAAGAACTCACCTAAAATGAACAAGTGGCAGATGAATAGAAGTGTCATCTTCCCACTACCTCCTCTTTTTTCAACTCAAGTAAAATTTTATGGACTACATTGCACGGAAATATTTAAATTCTTTATATTTTACACAAGCATTTATTCATGAAAAAGTAAGGGGCAATTCGTTATATGCCATTAAATAACTTCAAATCTTCATATGTACTTATTCAGTAGTATATTATGAATTTTCTCAAAAAGTAATGGTTGATCTTAAAACGAGATCAAAACACACAGTTTTCTTCTTTTTCTCCATCCCACGCAAAAGCGCACCTCAAATCACCTGTATCAAAGGTTGAAAGTAGAAAGTCGAAAGTTGAAGCACAGTAAGAAACTAGTGTTACTTGGACACGAACATGGGTGTCGCTGTGTCGGAATCCGACTCGGATTCGGGTGTCTGATTCGGCAAGCTCTAGAAAATAAGATTCGAGGATTCGTCTAATATATATTCTATCAAGGTTGTCACGGCGCTCCGGCAAGTCGCGGCAAGCCCCGGGTGCCAGGACGCCAAGGCGCCTAGGAGGACGCCAACGCGAGAGTTAGATGGTGTGTTTTATCCAGTGAAAAACCATGGAATACATGTACTATGCAATACATGCTGGTATGACAGTGGCCATGGAAGATTCCAAATTCCTAGCTTTACGTGTCCTCATGTTAAAATATAGTACTAATCCTTTACTCTACGTTGGTATGGCTGCCCAACTGCCCACCAGCCTCCTTTACTCCACCTTGACTTCTCTTTACAAGTTCCAACTTCCCTTCCCGAGATGCTCTTCTTCCTCAGCACACACAAGCTTCTCAGTTTTGACCCCTGCTCTGCTCTTCTTCACATCTTCTTCCTCCTCACCGGCGCTGCTCCTACACTCGTCGCTCTTCCCCTCCAGATCTGGACAGCGAAGAAAAAATAAAGGAGAGGAGAGGGAAGAGAGGAAGAGGATGCGAACCCAAAGGAGCTGGGGACGGTGGAAGGCTTGCCGGAGTGCAGGGAGGTGGCGGTGGCGGTGGCGGCAGCTGAACAGAGTGTAGAGAGCCGGCAGTGGCTAGGGTACGCCCGTCTAACTAGAGTCATCTAGGCGAAGGCCCCTGTCGTCTGCCTCCGACCGACGGGACACCTTGGCATCGACTAGGCGACGCCTTGGCAACACTGTGACAACACTGTATTCTATTATCTTTAAAAATTAAAATAAAATGATTTATACAATGAAATATTTAATTTATGTACACTACCACAACACTATATAACTACCACAAAAGATCCTAGACACTGTTGACATCACCTAGTCACAAGAAAGACCAGCTACACACCACTCACCCTTTTAAAAATGGTAGTAAAAGTTGTCCAATGCCTCATCAGATGTAAAAATAAATAAATAAGTACTACAATTGATGTCTCTCCCAGCTCCTCCAGCCTTCTTCTCCCTCTCTTCCTTCTCATCAGACCAGCCTCACTCTCCTTCACATGCCCCTTCGACCAAGCTCTACCACTCCACCCGTGACTCTACTTCCTCTAACAGCTCTCTAAATCATGCCAGAGCACCTGCATCTCTTTCATCTCTTCCTTCTGCAACAAATCTATCTAAACACCTGGATCGAGCTAGTTCTTCTCTTCTGCTTCTCACAAGGACTCTCCATGAGGTGTCCGATACGTGTCGCAAGGAGTACAAGCGTGTCCTGGTAACACTTTGAAACTAAGAAATGCCTAGGAAAAGCAAAACAAATATAATTCCCAGCTCTCCAAGAGAAAGAAGAAATATTGTTGAATACTCGTGTTCTTCGTAAACCAAGGTACAATCTTCCATCACGTGGAGGATAAAAAAAGATCCAATTTTTTAATACAAATGTGAGATCCAATGCTGCAAACTGCTCCATTTTCTTTTCGGCGAAAAGTTCCCTCCTTTCGAGATTTTCCCTCTCAAACCGCCGGAAATAACGCTTCCCTAAAAAATGATAAATCAAACACCAATTTCTCCACCTAAAAATGCTCCTATCTTTTCACCTCTCCTAAATTGCCATACGAAATTACACGCCATTGCAGGAAATCAGATCAAGACAACAAAAATTCAGACTTCAATCAAGCACCCAATTTCTTCTCTTAGCCTTCCCACCACACAGCAGCATAAATAGGTAGCAAAATTCCTAATTCATGGAACCCCAAGGAAAAATACGGCGCCATTTCCCATCAAGAATCACCAAGAACGAGATCAAAAGGCGCCAAATTTCGCCCTCGCCACCCCCCCCCCCGGCGACAAGATAAACCCTACCAATCCCCTAACCTTTGTTTTGTACCCAAAATTAGAACTCAATGTCAAAGAAGTCCTAAAATAGCAAACAAATCCCGCACCTTCCTTGATCTCCGGCGCCGTGGGCGACGACGACGAGGAGAACGAGCAGAGCACCCGAAAGGAGAGGCCGGCGAGGAGGAGCCAGCCGATGGCCTTCACCACCACGGGCCCTCCCAGTCCCCATCCCCCTCCCTTGCGGTGCCAAGGAGAGGACGGCGACTCCCACCGCCACCACCTCGAGCTCGAGCCCATGGGGTTGCTAGGAAGATCGAGCCCGAGGCCCAGTGCGTGGCTGCGTGCGATGCGAGCAGCGTGGTGTGGTAGTAAGAGAGGAGGGGAGGAAGGCGACAAGGGGGCACGGCGAGTCTGCGACATCACATTGTTGCTGTCGCGTGCCGCTGCTGATGTGGGGTAGGATTGCCTTGTTTAGTTGTTTAGTCGGTGCGGTATGCGGTAACGTAGCTTGTTTTGGGGGCTTGCTGATTTTTTTAAAAAAAAATCCGGTGCCCATATGACTGGGTGATCAAGTTTTTGAACATATTGTTATTTAATAGATTGTGTCTACCATAGTCGCAGTCACTACCTTGCTCCCGGGCTCTCCCGCTCTAAAATCTTTTCAAAAAACACTCAAATGGATGGACCATGAGATGATCGAGTATCATGCAAAGTTTCAACTCAAGAATCGATGTAGATTAGGCGAAAGAAGAATGGCAAATCGCAGTGAATAGAAAACTTTGAGCATGTTTGGTTTACGACCTCAGGTGGCCATACCAAAACTCGGATAATGCCAAAACCTAGGCAAAAAAATATTGTTTGGATCGTAGCCGTACCAATTCACGGGTAATACTGAAATTGATGTGTTTGGATTGTAACAATACCAAATTTTGCTTTTTTTGCCCCACATGACACGTGAGTCCCGCGTGGCATATATTCTTTTTTGCTCCAAAATATCCCAACAGTGATCTTGTTTTGTTGATAAAATGACAAGTAACACAACGGTTTAAACGGATCACAAATCGGATGCTCGGTTTAGGAAATATGATCATTTGAAACTTACTGATCAAACTTATCTTGCAATTAATGCATCACTGTGCTGCCAAGCCAATTATTTGGCGCCCGATTTTGGAACCAAAATTTTGCCAAGAAATGGCTGGGCAAAGCTTGGGAGTACCAAATTTTTTAGAGCAAAGCCAAATTTTGGCATTAAACCAAATGATGGCCAAATTTTATGGAAATTACCAAAATTTGGTTTGGTTTATTTGGGATGCAATCCAAACAGCCCCTTTGTCTCTTCCCTTTTGTCTTATTTTCGGGTTTCCTTTTGAGAAGAATTTGTCTAGGTTGTTTCTCTGTTTGTAGATCAAATGTTTGATTTTATATCAATGTTTTCATATTATTTTAGAATTTTCATGGCCATTTGAAATGGTTTTTGGATAGGGATGCATGGAAGCACATGATGCATCAGGTACGACATCGGTATGCTCGAGTTCAATGACAGAGCTTCAAACAAATTATAGGGGGGGCTAGCCTCGAGAGAATTGCAAACTGAATACGACAAAGAGCGCATATTAGTAGCATAGTTTTCTTAGAGTTTAGTAAAGTGCAATAGGGGTCGTCGCCCAATCTAAATTGCACTAATTAAGCTTAGTCAGTGTCTATAACCTAATATATAGCGTAACCATCATGTGAATTACGTATACAGATTCATCGAGAGTATACGTGCATGAGTATAGATATATATTTATACACAAACACAGATAAGCGTAGCCATCATCGAGAATATACATGCATACGTATAGATATATATTAAGTATGGATACATGGTGTTCAAAAAAAATCTAAAATGCTAGGGGGCCACTGCCCATGTTGGCCTACCTTAAGCGCTGTCCCTGCTCGAGTTCTTAAGCCAGAATTCCATGTTTGCGGTGAAACTTGGCATGATTTATGTAGTCAAATATCAAGTTCGAGATTAATGTTGGTGAAGAATTCAATTATAAAGATTTTGCTCGGGGAATAGAGCTGGGCATTGGGCGGTGCCATGCCAGCACTGCTAGGGCCCACTGTGCTTGAGTCGCATTGTCTTGTCTTGCCTCGGCCGTCACTCCGTTGTCTTGCGTCCGTCGTCTTGTGCGTCGTCTCCGTCGAGCCGAGCACGCCCCAAAGCCCGTCGTCTTGAAGGTCATGTCTTGCGTGACCAAGCCCGACCCTAAGTAACTATAGACGATGGAGGTTGCGGCGACCGCCATCTTCATTCCTCTCGTGCCCCGCCTCATTAAAAACCTAGTTGCTTTCGAACGTTGCGAGCACTCAGTCACTCCCTATCTCCCTTTATCTTTTCCCCCCGATTCCCTCTCCCTGTCTCCCTCGATTTGAATGAAAGCTAAACAATTGAGTCTCCTCGATCCTCACCACCACCGAATCTATCCTATTACCCTAACAGCTAACCCCTCATCTCCTCTCTCTCTCCCCCCCTTATCTCCCCCACCACTCCACTAGTAACCACTGAAAAATTTGGCTGCTTCGGTCCTTCCTCCCCATTCTTCCCCTTCTTACTCCCAACTCCTCATTGCACCCCACCTCCTCACTTCCCACCTTCCTCTCTCCTACCTCAACCCAGCTCAGTCCCCTGGCGCCGCCAGCCTTGGCTCCCGGCCCGGCTCTAGCTCCGCCGCCTCCAGCCACCTCTGGGCTCAGCCCGTGCGGCTCACCGGCTCCGGCTCCTCCCCTATGTGCCTTCGGTTGCCGCCGGCTTGGCCCGGCCCCACTGCTGCCTCCCTGGGGCCTCCCTGCGCCCGGCTTGGCCCGACTTCACCGCTCCTCTACGACCTAGCCCTCCCGCGTGCCCCTCTGCTGCGCCCACCGCCGGCTTGGTCCCCTGACGTCGTCGACCCAGCTACTTCCTCCTCCGGCTCCTGCACACAAGGCGCCGCCTCCGGCGTCGCCTCCCCTTGCAGTCGTGTGCCCGCCGGCCCGACCTTTGGCCGTTGGTCGCCTTGGCCCGACCTCGCCGCCTCGAACGCCGCCCCACGCGAATCGCCCATGGCTGCGGCTCGGTCCCCTGGCGGCGTTGGCCCGGGGTGGCCTGGTGCCCTTTGCTCCTCCCTACCCCCTACTCGGCCCGCCTGTGTGGACTTGCTTCTCCCCAAGCTGCTGAAGAGGGCATCACGGGCGGCGATGCGGAGCGGCGGGGTGACGGAGGCGAGGCGGCGGCCGGCGCTGCGTCTTGGCCGCAGCGGCGTGCTTAGCGTCTTTGGGTGTGCACGGCATGTCGGGTGGCGAGCATGGCACATCTGCCGACCGCCATGTCGTCTGCCCGTCGTCTTGTCTTTCGAGCCCAACTGACCGCCGTCCGTGCCATGCCAGCCTAGCCCGCCACGTGGTGTGCCCAGGCCGTGCTTGGGCCATGCCAAGTCAGTTGGGCCTCGGGTGGGCACAAGATGGCCCGGCCCAACTCCCACCTCTGTTGGGGAACATCAACCAAGCTCAGGTCTCACGCTTCTAATAGATCAAATGGTGCTTCAGCCACATTTTTTTTGCTTCAGGTTCTTACCTGGAGAAGTAGAAACCACACCAAATAACTAGCTTCCTGGAGCTATTTTTGAAAGAAGTTGTGATTCATGGACGGTGGAAATCCTAAAGACAATTTCCTTGGCTACTCTAGCCTGTTTCACGTCATCAACTCTGCCATTGATCGATATTGCTTGCCCAACACTACAAGTCTACAAGTATAGTGACAACGATATAACTTGAATAGCGATTGTTGCCATCGGAGAATTTTCCTGATAGCACCAGTAACAGCTGGTTTTCGGAACCGTTAAACTTTTCACAACCGCCTAGGATGTGCAGTTGTCAAGTAAGCAGTGTCACAAACAAGCTCCCGATTACAACAAAAGCCAACATTTTATTATACAAGGATAAGGCTTAATAGCCAGTTTTAACACTAACACAGGCATCCAAGCCCAAAGTTAATATAATACAAGATAAAAGAACATCAAACCATAGGCATGCTTGAGCACGGTCGAGACCTAAAAACTGCAGTTATCGTCGTCTGGTGATCCTGCCAAAGCCTTCTTCATCAAGATCCTCGAGATTTTCTCATATTTCTTTTGTAGATGATTTTGCAGATTATGCAAGAATTAGTATAACTTCCGTACTCTACAAGCCACATGGAAAAGCTAAATAATTACATGCAAGGAGTTCAATGGATGGTTAGGGTTTACCTTAACAGGCATATGTGGATGCAATTTGTAGTTAAAGCAGTTTATATTTAAAACAGTAAAACAATAATAAATAATAACATTAGGGGTTTCTCAATAAAGTCAATTACCAACTTAACAACTCAAAAACTCTACTTATGCCTCATGTACTGGAATCACCCATTAACACAGCTT